>BPTQ01000007.1:20587383-21938185 GCA_019973895.1 Chrysanthemum seticuspe | reverse complement strand
CATACTACTGATACTGATGCTACTGATACGCTTAGTCCAAATACTAGAAGGTCCCTTAAACCTACGGAAATTACGGTACATACCGTGGTTCGAAGTTCCAGGATCCTTCATTAAAAGAAAGCAATACAGGATACAATAGTAAACTCATCACCAAACAAAAGAACAAATCTTTTATCCTTCATAGAACAATACATTCGAAATACGGATACATTGTCCAACTCTATACCCTGAAGTGAGTATAGGTAACATGAATTTACAAAACAATCACGTTTATAATGCTATAAATTAGATATGTCAGAGCAAACAAAACTAACTACTGTTTGTACATTGAACATTATGTATTGCATTTTACATGTTCAATGAACATTAATGTAAACAGAGTTGTATGTAAGTCGTGGAGAGCTACAGAGTTCAGGAGCATACAATGTTGTGTCCAAGCATGTATAATGCCACATAACAAACATGTACGAACCTGTGTTGTAACATACGAGGACTTGAGACATCGAGAGGTGCTGAATGTATGTTGAGACAAATGTAATTACAAGTAACTTGTACATTTTACGTTATGTATTACAAGTTACATGTTTGTCATCAATCAAAACAAACGAGACTGTATAGATTAAATATCGTAATATTTGCACTAACAAAACATTTAAGTACAATGGATATGAGTGAAGTCCCATATCTCAACCTGTTACATAGGCATAAAGCTTACATAACAAGATACTTCCTATTTTCTAAACAAGAAAACAAACCACTACTCAAATGATAACATAGGACATAACGAAAGAAAATTACTTCCTAGGACCTTGAAGCTTGGTGCCATACATGGCATTAAAGGCATCCAAATTCCCTGGAAGATCATAAACCTGATTCGCATAGTCATCGTAGTCATAGTCATCATACTCATCTTCAAACTCTTGGCCACCACCGAATAGATTAGCAGACTCATCAAATGGGTTAGCAACCACCTCATCTTCAGAATCAGAAACCACGATCTCTCCCACTTTAGAAAAAGGGTTAACTCTCTTAGTAGAAAAGGCGGGCGGATTACAAGAATCACTAGTTATAGGAGCCACACCCGACTCCATCTCTTTCAAATCACTCACAAGGGGTTCTTGTGATGCAGTACCTGTCTTAGTAGACTTATCTTCATTAACTTCCATTGTACGACCAGAATCCACATCCTTGTTGGTGTCATTAGAAGGAGTACCAAACGCATCCGTATGTTCCTTATTAAGAGCATCAAACTGGTTAGATGTAGAGATCTTTGTTCCACTCGAACTAGCCACATCAGAAGCATTCTTCTTAGTGACTTCCACTTTCTTAGGTTCAGGAGGAGTCTTTTTGGGTTGATATTGAAACTGCTTACCCACAACAGGTTTAGTAAACCCTCCTTGACCCGGAATAGTAGACCCACATTGCTTTCCCTTCTTCTTGTTATTAACCGTCTTGAAACCATCATTAACACGCTTAGTAGGCTGAGTAGGAGGTTCAACAACTTTAGGACATTCAATAAGAGTATGACCAAAAATCTTACATTTATCACAATGAGGTGGTTTCCACTCATATTCAACCCGTATCTTCTCAATAGTCGAACCCGACCCATCAAGTAACGGTATCTCAACAGTAAGGCTGTCCCTAAGCACCTCATCCGACTTTACTTCAATCATGCATCTAGCAAAACTACTACGGCCCCACGAGTCCTTGTACATTTGGCTAGTGAAAGCATCTAACCTTTTGAGCGAGCCTATCAATGTGGCAAGGAGACTAAGGCCATCATCAGAAAACATAAAAAGAGGAACATCATGGAATTTAACCCACACCGGGATGTTGGTCAAATCTTCTTTAAGTAAGTTGGTGTTCAATGTCCATGGTTTAAGAATAATAGGTACATTTCTAATCAACCAAGGACCGTTTTCAAGAACATCATCAACACATTTCTTCGAATTGAACTTAAAAAAGAAGAACCCCTTTGCATTCATCATTACCTTTTGTATACCAAACTTAGCCCACGCATTGCGTACAAAGTAATCAACAACAAGAAAAGCAAGTCGTTGACCAAGGAAATACCCATACAAAGTATTCTCAAACCTAGTGTTCACCTCTTCAACCACTTTCATCGGGACAGAAAGATCCACACCATTAGCTTTCTTATTACACTTCAACCTACGAAAGTTTGACGTGTGTTTCTTAGGTTCAGTAGAAGTAACACCAGCATACGATGTAGAAGGTTGTTTCAAAGCATCCACACCAACCTTCTCAATACCAACAGCCCCATGTGCATTCGTACCTACCTTATCATTAACATTATTAGGACTACTAGTAGCATTAACATTAGAAGCCATAGGAACACTCGTATCATGAGGAGGTTTCGAATAATAACCAATAGCAGTAAGCATCTCCTCTATCTCTTTCTGTGACTACGGCACCTTAAGATGCTCAAATGGATTAGCCCCAGTAGACGTAGTAGCATCCACTGTCACAGCTGGTTTTAATGGTTGCCCATCGTCACCCACAAGAACAAGTTTTCCCTCAAAGATTTGTTTTTCAATAGCATGAATTTTCAATAAAGTATCATGACCCTCAGGCGTGTCATGACTAGGTGCATCATGACTAGGGCTAGAAACAAGAGGAATCGACTCCTCTTGTGTATTGGTGAAAACAGAAGCAGCATCCCCACCATTTACACCCTCGATATTGGAACATGAAACAGGTTTCATGTTTTCATCTAAATCGAAACTAACCACCCTCTCCATCAGAACGCAGAACTAAAACAACCCTAAAACAGAAAAAAAAAACCAATCGAAACAAGGCAGCAGATCCACTTAACAAGAAAACACGTCCTCGTTTTCACAACGTAACGAAAACCCTAGTTAAAACTAGGGTTTATGCACAATGAAGAGCAAAACTAACCCATAATCAATCGATGACACACCATATATATACCAGTAAGACCAAAGAACCAAGTCGATTGAAACAAAACCCTAAAAAAACATACACAAAAAACCACCAAGAACCTGAGTAAGAACCACCAATCTGATCAGGATACTAATTAACACGACGTTAATTACTAACTATTACAAATTGAGGAACGAAAACACAAGGATTTTAGCGATTTAGTGAAAAACGATTAGAAAAGTTAGGGTTTTATTTTTGCGCCAAAATAGAGAGTCGCCAAAGGGTTTTTTTTTTGTTTTCATGGATGTTTTGGGACATGCGAATTGGATAAACGGAGAGTAAAAGAATTGTGTTGGGGATGTTTATTGAGTAGGTGATGTTCATTATTTGGAAATTTTCTGCCAAGAATTTTGCTACGGCATATTTAATGAAATTTTAGAGTTAAAGTTTGAAGGGGTGGCAAAGAGGAGGCGGCTCTGCGTAGCCACCTAAGTCTGAGGATCAGGCCCACTCCAGTATTATGTTAAATGATGAAAACCTGTCGGCATGGACGGACCTACATTGGTGTCGGATGTTGCACATGCTACACCCGTTTTTTGGTCAAGAAATGCAATTTTTTCAAAAAATGTTGTTTTTTGTATGTGCAACCACCGATATATATTTTACAACTTTCGGTTTTTTGGTATAACTTTACTTAGCCTAACAATTATTTTGTGTAACCCTGTCGAAAATCATGAGTCCGCCTTTGCCTGAAGGTGTTATGTTTATTCATTAACTATTTATAGTGCATATTACACAAAATAACCTGGACTCTAACCCCCATTAGGCCTGAGCCATATATATCATCTAATAGTCTCTACGTATGACTAGGGGTGTTAATCGGTTCAGTTTTCGGGTTTGTGGGTTGTATGGTTCGGGTTTATCTGTTTGAATAATTTTAAAGTCAAAACCAACACCAAACTAAACCAATTATAGAACGGATAAAACCAAATCATACACTAAATTAGAATTCAGTTTGGTTTCGGTTAAAACCAAGAAAACCAAATTCAAGTAAACATAAAAATATAATCTAAAAATCATTATAAAAACCTAAAAGTTATAAAATTAACAAATTACAAGGTCTCATAAAGTGCTCAATTAAAATTAACAAAACCAGAGTTTAAAGAGACCAAAAGGTTTCACAACTTAAAAGAAGCAAATGAAAGCGAAATAAGATAAAATTTTCTTCAACAAACGTATTCAGAAGTCTTATTAAATATTCCATCTTCAAGCATCCAAAACTAATTGAATATCACGATTGTTATTTATGATGATAAGATGGAAACTATATATATATATATATATATATATATATATATATATATATATATATATATATTATTTTTTATGTAGATAAAGATATTCGGTTTTTTCGGTTTTTCAGTTTGATTTTATTTGGTTTCAGTCTAGTTTATTTTTCGGTTTGTTCGGTGTAAAACCAAACACTGAACACCTTTACGTATGACATTGTATGAGTTGGCATTTTAAGACGACACATAAAAGATGTCAGTAAAGTAAAATATAACTTTGATTAGAACTACTTTACCCAAAAAGAAAGTGGGTCATCAATAAAGGCTAATAAAGACGACACAATGACACAACATGGGTGTGACAATATGTTTGGACCAAATTGGTCCGTTGAGGCCCAGTTTTATAATTCAGCTTGCTTGATTTATCTAGTGTATTTTCCAATTTCTTTCATATCTTATTTTTGTTTTTTTGAATAGTTATTCAATATAGTATCTCTAAATGTAATCTTGCAATTTATAAAACGATAATCTTAATTTCAGTCCATGTCACAACTTTTTATTCTTCGGGTACATGGGAAGTCCCGATTGAAACACCTTCGGTAACCTCACAGATAAACTCTGGAGCCTGATAAATAACCAGCCCTCTACAATTGTGAATCATATAGCTAGAGCGGGTGACCCCAAAGAGTTTGCAGCTAACAAAGGTTCACAATTATCTTTCGGCAATACTCACATTTTTCACCCCTTGTCGGGCCATATTCGATTTAACAGTTCACAGTGTATGCTCAAATTTGATGACCGCTTAGGCCTTGACCGTGGCCTGTTATAGCTTGACTTTTTGGGGCCAGGCCCAATTATGGACTCCAATAGTCCAATATAAATAAATTCGTGACTGTTTTCTTAATTTTTATTTTTCTTATTCATATTTTGTGTGACTACGTTAAAATTTATAAGTGATATCAACATTCGTTTGCTACCATCTGCTGCTTGATTATATGAGCTAGGTAAAGCTGCAGGAAATTTCGGCCTCGATCACATAAGTGTTAAGTGGATTTATTTATATTTGATTGATATAAGTATTTGTGTTAGACTAATATTTGTATTTGTATTGATTTATGCCAAAGCCCAAATGTAAACGCTATTATCAATTATTAGTAAAAATATTATTATTATTAATCAATATTATTGATCCTACATGATATCGGAGTTTTAGATTTAACCCACCACAAATAATTGTATTTTGGTCATCGGCTACTCACCGATGATGCGGAAGGATCCCCATTTTTATTTTTTTTTTACTTTCTTTCACTTTATATTTTCGATTTATTAGTCTTTTTATCTAATCCAAATCAAGTTTTTCATCAACTCTAACAAAAGTTGATTGCAACATACGTTTAGCATTTAAAAAGAAGGAAAAAAAAAAGGTCTGTTTTGGTTTCGGTTGGATTGAAGGTTCGTTATTATGAATTTGTTTGTTCGATCGATTTGCATATCATATGTTTTTTTTCTTTTCTGTTAGTTCGAAGAAGCTTGTTCTTAATTGCATTTGAGTGGATGCAAGTTTTATGAATAACCGATTAGTATCTAAAAGTCGATTTTTCAAACCCTTATCTCCACTTTTTTTTCACCTAAAGTCGAATAAAGCTCGACGGTTTCCACAATTTCTATTTTCTTTTCTTCGCAAACTAAAGTCAACTAATGCATACTTTCTTTTCTTTTTTTCCGTAAACTTCGACTAAATTCGACTTCCTTTTCCCTAAACCCTCATTCATTCCTGTTAAAACTTGATATGGACAAAGCTAATTATGTCGCCTGGTGTTACTTATTCAAGAATCACTGTGAAAATTTTGATACCCTAAAACACATCATTGGTGATTCTACATGTTCTTCTATGAGTACGACCTCCTAGGCTCCTACGGTCTTTTTTTTGCTGAGTTTCGAGACAATTTGAGTGTTCGTTCCCCTCCCACTCTAACTGTGAAGGCTGTTAAGTGGACTTATTTGTATCGGATTGGTATTAGTATTTGTGTTAGACTAGTATTTGTATTTGTATTAGTTTGGTATTAGTCATTAGTATAAATAGTGTGTCTGATACGTTCAAGTTGTATCAACGAAGCACCACTTTAAGTGGGCGCAAGCTCCTTGAGAAGAAGAAGAAGAATGACAGAATATTGACCAAAAACTAATCACTTTCATTCACTTGGTAAACATTAAATACTAGTAAACAGATAACTCCTAGTTTGTCTCCAACACATATCCTAGTTCGACTCAACAGATAACTCCTATTAGACTCAACACATATCCTAAATAACATAAATAATAATGATAGTAATCCTAGCCCATTACGAAATCCTTGTGCCAACTGGGAGGAACCGACACACGCTTGGACCTTACGTCTTGCACTTCTGATATTGCTTCAGGCGTAACATTCCCCCTCCTTCGGAAATGACCTTGTCCTCAAGGTTATAAGTTGGATAAGCTGACTGGAAATCATACAACCATTCCCACGTGGCTTCTTCCGGTGATCCTCCCACCCATTGCACCAAAATCTGCTGAACCGGAATTCCATTCCGCAACACCACACGAGAATCATAAACTGCCAAGGGCTTTTCCACAGGCTGTCCATCTTGAAATTCCTCGGGAAGACCAGCCACCACCTCATTTTCGTTACCTAAGTAGGGCTTAAGAATTGAGACATGAAATACGGGATGTATCTTACTTGAAGTAAGCAATGTCAAACGATAAGCCACCTTTCCGATACGAGCCTCTACCTTGTACGGACCATAATACCGCTTGGCTAGCTTGTTAGAAAGTCGTTTAGCTAAAGTGAGTTGTCGATATGGTTGAAGCTTGACGAGCACCATATCTCCTACATTAAACTCGACTTCCCGCCTCTTACAATTGGCCTTTGTTTCCATGCGATGCCTGGCTGATAACAAGTTTTCCTTGAGTTGACGCAACAACCCATCTCGCTCCACTAGTAATTCATCCACAGCAGCCACCTTTGAAGAACCCGGTGGATAGGGTATTACTGATAGAGGTAACCGCCCATACAATGCTTGAAATGGTGACATCTTAATGCTACTGTGGTAACTAGTATTGTAGCAATACTCAACCCAAGGTAATAAACGAACCCACTGATGAGGCTGATTAGCAACCATAGCACGCAAGTACTGTTCCAAACACCGATTAACCACTTCCGGTTTGCCCGTCCGTTTGAGGGTGATATGCCGTACTATGACTTAACTGCGTGCCATTGAATTTGAATAGTTGCTTCCAAAAATTGCTAACAAAAATTGGATCACGATCGGATACGATAGTTTTAGGCAATCCATGATGCTTAACCACAATGTCTAAAAACACTTCCGCAATCTTGTGGGCGTTGAAGCTTGCCGGTAATGGCCCAAAGTGCGCATATTTTGTAAAACGATCTACCACAACAAGAGCAACTGTGAATCCCTTAGAAACTGGTAACCCCGTGACGAAGTCCATAGAGACGTCCTCCCATACCGCCAAAGGAGTCGGAAGAGGCTGCAAATAACCACCCGGAGCCTGAGTTGAATACTTGGTTTGTTGGCAAACCAAACAATGCTTAATGAACTCCTCAACTGATTTGCGCATTCCCTTCCAATAGAATAACGCGGACAACCCTACCAACATTTTTTTTATCCCACCATGTCCCGCACTAGGCGTATCGTGAAACTCCCGCAAAATTAGTGACTTGTTTTGATTCTTGCCCCAGGTAGTAACGATTTTGAAAAATCAAAATCCCATCCTCACGACGAAAACCACTCAGTAATTCCCCACGATCCATCTTTTGATGAAATTGTAGCAACTCTTCTAAGGAGTCGTTCTCACGTTTCAATTCCCCAAGTAACCCAACTAATGGCTGACTCATAGTCATGAAGGAAGCTGTAACCTGTTCAACATCCTCATACATTCGGGAAAGAGCGTCCGCGACCTGATTAGATACCCTCGGCTTGTATTCGATAGAAAAATCAAACCCTATTAGCTTTCGTACATACTTTTGCTGAAGTGGAGTTTGAATCACTTGTTGCATAAGTTCTTTAATACTTTGGTGATCCGTTCGGATGGTAAACCGTCGCCCGATTAAATACTGATGCCATTTATAAACAGCTTCCACAATAGCAAATAACTCCTTCTGATATAGGACTGAAATAACTAATGGGCCGGTTATTTTGAAGTAAAACCGCGCCTATCCCATCACCTGATGCGTCAGCCTCGACCACAAAAGCTTGATCAAAATCCGAAAGACCCAAAAGCGGTGCATTAGACAAGTGTTGCTTAAGATCCTCAAAAGATTGAATCTCCTTTTCACCCCACTTAAAACCCTCATTTTGTAGAAGGTCTGTTAATGGCGCTGCCACACTTGCATATCCTCGAATAAACCGCCTATAATACCCCACGAGGCCCAAAAACCCCCGTACCTTGCGTTGGGTTATAGGCACTGGCCATTCACGAACCGCGGCTATCTTCTTGGGATCCACTTCCACACCGCGGCCTGAGATGATATGCCCTAAGTATTCAAGTGTCGCGGCTCCAAAAACACACTTGGATCGCTTCAAGTAAAACCGATGTTCCTGTAAACACTGAAAAACACACTCCAAATGTTCCAAATGTGCATTAAGTGAGGTACTATAAACTAAGATGTCATCAAAAAACACAATCATAAATTTACGTAAATATGGAGAAAACAACCGATTCATGGTTGCTTGAAAGGTGGACTGGGCGTTGGTCAACCCGAACGGCATAACCAGAAACTCATAATGACCATCATGTGTGCGAAAGGCTGTCTTGTAAATATCTCTTTCATGGACACGAATTTGATGGTACCCGGCTCGTAAATCAAGCTTAGTAAAAATACTAGCACCCCCTAGTTCATCAAACATCTCGTCAGCCGTAGGAATTGGAAACTTATTCACTGTGACCGCGTTAAGTGCACGATAATCCACAAAAAAACGATAGCTCCCATCCTTCTTTTTAACCAACAATACATGAGAAGAGAAGGGACTATGACTGAAACGAATAATTCCTTGGCTCAACATCTCATTGACTAACTTTTCCATTTCACCTTTCTGATAATGTGGGTACCGATAGGGTCGAACGTTTACCGGCTTAGTGTTAGGAAGTAGATGAATTCGATGATCAATCACACGATGAGGTGGAAGGGTTGTAGGTACCTGAAAAAGGTCATCAAACCGAGACAAAAGTTGATCAAGCACAGGTTGTCCTGAATCTGTGACCATATAGGACGTACCATGCTCCCCCGCCTCCATGGGTAGACTGTGAAACTCATACATGCCATAAACATCCTTCGTGTCCAACAAGGCTTGCATCCGGTGAAGACTAATTCGTTTCATACGAAGGGATTCGTCCCCTTTCAACAGATACTTAGTATTAACAAGAGTAAATTCCATTGTTTGTTGCGCGTAATCATGAGTCACCTTACCTAAGTTTTGCAGCCATTGTATACCCAATACCACATCAGGCCCTTGCATGGGCAAGACATATAGGTCGACCACGATTGTCAAACCTTGCATATGAAGGCTTACCTGCGAACACACATTCTCACACAACAACGTCGCCCCGCTGCCAATATAGACATTGAATGCCTTCGTTGTCTTAATGGGTAAACTCATCTGTTCCACGACATCAGGTCGAACAAAATTATGTGTACTTCCATTATCAATAAGCACATGAACATCACCGGTACCAATCTTCCCCCATAGTTGTAGAGAACGAGGGCTGCCATGTCCAATCAACGAATTGAGAATGGAGATATCACCCCGTTCAACCGCCTCATCCTCATTGGCGGCTAACTCATCACCTTTCTCGTCTTCATTCTCTGTCATGAGTAACAAGAACTTACCAGGACACTTATGACCCCGCATCCACTTGTTATCACAATTGAAACATAACCCTTTATTAAGGCGTTCTTGACGTTCCGCTGGTGAAATCCACTTTATAGCAAGCGGCTTAGTAGTAGTATTGGAAGTTGGAGTGGGTGTCGGTAACAAAGGTGGATTACCTGTGAAGCGTGGGGTAGGCTGTTTTTGAATAACCCCACTGGAAGCGACCTTAGGTTTGTTGACAGTAGAAGGAGACCATTGATCTTCTAATTGTGCTTCGGTAACACGTGCCAAAGAAAACGCGTCACCTAGCGTCGTAGGTCTGGACACAAGAAGCTCTCGCTGTAGCGTCGGCTTAAGGCCAGAGATATAGAATGAGATAAGCAAATTTTCAGAGATATCTGTGACACGATTCATGAGTTTTTCAAACTCACTTTGATACTGGGCCACTGTACCAGTTTGTAATAGCTTTGATAGGGCTCCCTGAGGATCCTCATACTTTGATGGACCAAAACGATTCATTACACTCTCCAAAAACCCGTCCCAACTCGTGACCAGATTGTTACGAATCATCCATCGAAACCACTCCGCAGCGTCACTTTCAAGATTGAAACCCACAACCTTTAAACGCTGATCGACTGGTGTTTCCAGAAGCGCGAAGTACTCTTTAATAGCAAATACCCAGCTTTCTGGATCAGATCCATTGAACTTTGGCACATCGAATCGCAAGGATAGCGGTAAGCCTGACCCGAGATCACCACCTGCCCCATGTCGCGTTTGTACCAGCCCTTTTGTAACTTGCAATTCGGCATGAATCGCAGCCAACTGAGATGTAAAAGCATCGGATTGCTCCTTCAGCAGCAACCGAATTGATTTTTCGTCTATTAGCAATGAAAGCACCAATTGATACGTTCAAGTTGTATCAACGAAGCACCACTTTAAGCGGGCGCAAGCTCCTTGAGAAGAAGAAGAAGAATGACAGAATATTGACCAAAAACTAATCACTTTCATTCACTTGGTAAACATTAAATACTAGTAAACAGATAACTCCTAGTTTGACTCCAACACATATCCTAGTTCGACTCAATAGATAACTCCTATTAGACTCAACACATATCCTAAATAACATAAATAATAATGATAGTAATCCTAGCCCATTACGAAATCCTTGTGCCAACTGAGAGGAACCGACACACCCTTGGACCTTACGTCTTGCACTTCTGATATTGCTTCAGGCGTAACAGTGTCTCATGTAAACACAATTATCAATCAATATTATTCGTCTTAATTACAGGAAGTAGGTGCATCAATTTCGGTCACAATACATTGTGTTCACAAGATTAGAGAAGGCTATACATTCAGAATCATCATAAGAAGTTACTAAACCTTCAAATATTAAACTTGATATGTTATCGTCTAAAACCACTTTCTATCAGATGAAGCAAGGACAATCTCTATGGCGTCTGGAATCACTTTATAACGCATAGAAGAAAGACAATTATAGGGAGAAACATATATAAGCCGCTTCACATGAAGTATTAGATAGATTGCATACATAATACGACGATCACAAACTACATATTTAGAGTTTTTTAGTTTAGACAATTCATTAACATAATGCGTAGTAGTAAGTATTAAATCAAACAGATACCGGTCTACTCCTTGTTAATTAAACATTATGAGGTTATTACATCTCGCCGGCCAGTTTAAACGAGTAACCAAGAAACCTTAAGTCCTTCATGTTATTACCTGCAGAAAGCATGAAGGCAATGAGCTCAGGAGCGTAGCGTTAAGAAAAAAGCTTTTCATAACTTCGAATTCTAGGGGTTTTTGACCTGTGATTTGTACTTACACAGTTACACTAACTGGAGAGGAGTTTGGTCTTGGCAAGAGTAATCATTACTGGGTTGCATTTCATTCGACTGAAGATAGTTTCGACCATCAAAGGGTTGGTGAGGAGTCACAAGCTCATAGTCAGAACTTCCTGGCATCAAGCTCATGTGCTGGTGCTGAGCTGATCTTTCATTTTCAGCAATCTAAATAATCGTTTCAAAAGTTAATCAATGAACTAGGTTGATCATTCATGTTAGAAATAGAGATAGATATACCAACCTTTGCTCGAAGGAACTGATTATTGTTATGCAACTCAAGTTCCTGCTTTAAAAAAAATCATGGGATCGGAACTTATTCATCATTAGGAACTAGAAACTCTCAGAAAATTAAATGCATGCTTTGTTTTTTAAAGTAGTATAAAATATGGTTTTAGATTAACTACAGGTGAAATGCTTAAGTACTTACCCTCTTCTGCATATACTCGATTTCAGCAAACAACAGTTCATTCTGCAGTTTTTATCAAGACGATATATTAAGACTACATGCGTCAATATATTACTATACGAGTAACAAAACAGTACAAAAATTCGAAATGATAGCTTTCTAAGTTTTAGAGGTTAATAATGTAATGAGCAAAAGAAGCTACCTTTTTTGATCGAATTCTGGTAATTGCTTTCTCTAACTTAGTTTCAAGGTTCTTCAGATCTTTCATTGGCATGTCCGTCAAAGATTCACCCATGATGTTCCTGTAAAATTGCCTATACTCACAAAAGGTTATATATAACATAGTGTTAATATATAGAATATAAAGCGTAGATATTTGCACATCTATCTTAGAATAATACCTGTTTTGATTCTGAAGGTTTGCGATTTGTGAACGCAGTTTTCCAGATTCTTGTTGGTAATACTGTAGTTAAAACACGATAATGTGTCTTTAGAATGCTGGAATAATGTGTAAACTGACCATGTTCGATTTTAACAGCTATGAGTGTATGACACAAAGTGGCGATATGGAGTTTTAACATTAATCACGACTACTATTAAACCATAATTTTGATACGTATTATTATTTAAAAAACTTTACCATCTTGATCTTCCCTTAATGATATATATATCACCCCGTTTATCAAATGCTTATTGACAAAATAATAATTTGCGGCAACACAGTACAATTAGTACAATAAGGTAGTAAGATAAGTTTGGAACAGGTACCTGAGCATTGGCTTCAGAAACCGAGCCACTGCTAGGTGGATCTAGGCATGCCTTTTTGTACCTGTCGATTGTCCCTCTAACACTGCAATAGCAAGAATACGAAGATCATCATCATATAATTTAGAGCAGCTTAGAGGACAAATTCACGAATCAGTACGTCATTGGTAGATTTGTCTTCTAACATTATGAGCTCTTCTATATGATTCTATCGTTCATCTTAATGGTGCAACATTAGTTTCTAGCTAGTTATAAAGACAATTAAAGCATGATCTCCAAGTGAACTAAGCCATTCAAGAAAGTGATAATTGTGAAGAAACACAACCTAACCTTGTTAGTTATATGTTCAAACTCGACTATTCTTCTACAAAAACATTAACAGAATATTTATGGTGAAGTGTGAAGATTGGCTATTATAGCATCTAATAAGGTTATTCTCATGTTAGAATCATGAAAATTGTATCCGCTAATTTGCTAAAGTGCATGGTTGTATACACCAAAAGTTTATTGATCATGATCCTCTCAAACAAAGAAAGAACTCATGGAAATGTCGTTCTTCGTTTTGTTACTAAGCGATCAAGTAAAAAAAAAAGTAAGAGACAAGTTTCAACACCTTTTTTGAGTCTGGTTATTGACTTTTCCATCACCCATTGACAAAGGCATGGTAATTTACATGACATGTTGATGAAATATGAACTCATGAACTCACATTTTCACAATCAAGACATAAACAAATTCAACTAGGCAAGCATTTGTGTTTTTTATACGACGATCTATGAACATTTGGTCACTGATTGTCATTATATATAGATCAAAGTCTACCGCCTCACGCGTTGAAGTAACGGCAGGCTTAAAACTTAGGGCTAATAACCTATTAAAGCATCATACTTGTCACAAATGTCAGTTCGACGTAGCTAACAAAAAAAATACTTCTTTTAGACATTAAACTTGACATTGTTGTCTTCAATTGAGTATTATGACCATTTTACCCTTCCAAATTACATAAATGGTCCCTGTGGGTTTGCGAAAATTGCATCCATCGTCCTTAGGCTAAAACTACATTGTTCGTCCCTCATTTCTGGTTCTCTATCTACTTTATGTATCTCCCTCATTTCTGGTTCTCTATCTGACAAAACAACAAGATTAACCCAACACACTTTCATCATCATCATCTTCTTTCATTCATTACATCTTCTGATTATCAAAATATCCATTAAAAAAAATAATTTTCCTATATATGCACCCCAAACAAAAAACAATCTTTAAAACAATTAATACCCAAGATCTTTCATATCTACCAACACAAACACCAATTAATACCCACACACGCCAAGATCCATCCTATTTAAGCTCAAGAACACATAATTAAAACCTACACACCAACAAACCCAATTCACACAACCTCGATTAGCACAAAACCAAAACCCATAGCCCCAATGTTGGGTGTCTGATGATGTTGTGAATTAGCATAAAACCCACTCACCGCCACCATGTTGTGGCTGTCCGACAGTCTGTTCGAAACCTTCCCGGCGAGGAATCGTGTGGTGGTTTCCCGTATTTTAATTTTTGGGATTTGCAGATTTTCAGTTGAAATGAAATAGTAGATGTACAAATGCATCTTTTTTTTTAGCTCAAGAAAGTTAACATCTTCAAAGGAAATGGGTTTGTGCATTGATTTTTTTTGTTGGAATTGTTTGAAAAGATGAAAAATTTGTGGAAGATGTCGATACTGAAATGTGTTGGATTGAGGAAATGGAAAAAGGTATTGGGATATTTTTTGTTTTTGATATGAGATTTTTCATCTTATTGGTGTTTAATAATGTACATTATCATTTATGTAATTTACCTTCTAGAGGGATCATTTATGTAATTTACGTTTTGGACAATTGATGTAATTTTTAAAAATTCAAGGGTAAAATGGTCATCAGAATTTTGTATTTTATCTTTATTACTCAATTGAAGACAACAATGTCAAGTTTAATGTCTAAAAGAGGTATTTTTTTTGTTCGCTATGTCGAACTGACATTTGTGACAAGTATGATGCTTTAATAGGTTATTAGCCCTAAAACTTATGCAAAAGTCACATTTCATAAAGAAAATCATTAGAGCAATGTCATATCGTCGTAAAAAATTCCTCGGTCACAAAAACATAACATGCGGATGTGTCGTCAACTAATTATTTCTCCTCAACTAATCCATAATTTTTCCAAGCATCACAACACATGAGTTAAAAGTATAAGTAGACACAAAAATTGGTAAGAGATTATTTGAATTCATTTGTTTCTTGGTTTTGCACATAGGATAAAATGATGCTCACACTCAATCACAACATACAGTGAAGTGTTGTACTCAAAATCTTTAAAAGCATTTGAATAGTAGGATTTGTATGAGATTTTAAGGAAACAGAAATTGGTACTAAAGTGAATAAAATCTCACTTTTTCTCGGAGATCTTAAGGATACCATATAAACACACATTGTATAATACCTTAAATTGGTCGAAGCTACTGATTGGTTGTTTCAACACATCTATCACTATGATTGGTTACATCTTTCTAAGGCTAGATTTTTGCCACGTGTACAAAACCCTATTACACAATGGATAATGTAATGGAGCATCACCCTTTTACCCTCCTCGTAGATCCAAAATCTGTAAACTCTGAGTCAATCAGAGCCGTCCATTTCCATTGCTGTACGGATGTGTCATCTCTCCCCATGCATTAGATACTCTCTCATTGGCTCACTCTTTTGTATAGTACTATTTCTCTCTCTCACACATACTTTGTGTCCATATTTTACCTATGCAAGGTCTATGATTATTGCCCTAAATTTGATACTCAAGTGTCTAGTTGCACTATCTATTGAGTCTAAATATTTTCTTAATATCACACATATACTTCAAATAAATCTAAGATAAATTTATTTCTTACTATCTCATAGTTAAAAAATACACCTACAAGTGATGGGTGGAAGGCGCGGAACTAAGATGGTTTTCGGGAACAACATATGTTTATCTCGTCGTTCTAAAAAAATATATGTTTATCTCGCCTAGTGTAAAAATATAGTAAAAACATTTACATCTTTTTGAAATTCGCCATGTACCAAAAACTTGTGTTGCGAGTTTTGTTTAGTTTTAATGAAACACACATGATAACTTTGTCATGAGCTCGGGTGTTTCGCTAACAAAATGTTGCGCTTTCAAATCTCACTTGAGACAATAATTAAGTGCATTTTTACGTGTTTAATGGCTGTGTTGCAACTTACAAGTCACTGCCTTTAAGAAAATGAGTTATATTATACTCCGTAAACTCGGTTTTCAGAATTAGCTACACAATTCATTTAAGGGCAAATATTTTTAAAATGTATCATACTTGCCATCATTTGCTTTTGTGGGTAATGAACAAAAAGTTTTGCTTTTGTGGGTACTTTTACTTTAAATTATCCTTTTTAGGGTACTATGTAATATTTTTGCTATTCGGAAAAAAAAATTCTATTATCGGGCTAAAATGTCCAAAAATTTCGCAAAATACTCAAAAAAAACAGATGAATTTGAAATAAAAGTATCCACAAAAGCAAAAAATTGTGTTTGCTACCTACAAAAGCAAATGAGACAAGTATAATACTCTATTTGAAATAAAAGTATTTTTTTTGACCTTGGTAGGAAGTAATTTTATCTCTATAGGAGTCTCTAATATTATATTTCGAGTAGTGGTTTATTTTCTTATATAGAGAATAGGAAGTACCTTGTTATGTAAGCTTTTTGCCTATGTAACGGGCTGAGATATGAGATTCACCTATATCCTTTGTACTTAAACGTTTTTTGGAGTAATATATTTACCGGGTCTTTGACCTTTTACCAAAAAAAATACTTTTAAAAAACATTTGTCCTTCATTTAATGGTTTTGTTGCAAGTCCTTTGATGCTTTATGACATTAGTATGGTATGTATGTATTTATGATGTATGTAGGATGTATACATGTGTACCTCTCTCTTGTGTGTGTTTGTAGGTTGCTGTTTTAGTTTCAACAGCATGGTAAGCTTGGTAAAAGTCTTTAATGGACAATACAAAAGGAAAGACTAGTATGTGTTTTATTTCACTATTGAAGAACTTTGGAAATGTGAAAAGGATGCCACTTACTATGTCAGTAACTTAAAAAAGCTGAAAGTAAAATCGCTTTTGAATTTATTAAAATTTTGTTTGTAGTTTAATTGTCAATAAAAGTTAGTTTTATAAAAATAGATGGTGAAAGCATTCCATATATTAAGAGACTTGAGGGAAATCTATCAATCGTATTTATATCTAATATAACCCTAATTTTTGGAACATAAACCAAGAGTCCTTTTAAACCTTAATAATGAAAACCTAATTTTATTAAAATAAGATATGAGATATCCTTTTTTATATGGGTAGTAATATTGATACCCTCTAGCCTCACTTACTTCTATTTACTCACTTTATTGACAAGATAAAGAGTTTTTTTATGGTTTTTGTTCCATATTTTTTGTCTTTTACATTTTTTAACTTGTCAAACTTTATAATTTATGTTCTGCAATTCTTTTCGGTAGTTTTACCTACTTTTTTAGCAGGACTAAGACATTTTTTTTGGTTTTTTGCTCAACATTTTTTGTGTTTTACCATAACTACTTTTGACTTATCAAACTTAATATTTTCTGTTCCTTAATTTCTATTCCGTACTTTTTTAATAAAAATAAAATTATATAAATAAATAAACTTAGATGGGGAATTGGTATCATTTTATGAGGTGTATCAATAATCAAGCCATTTTTATATACTTGTATATAATAAGAACATTCACCCAAGAAGCTATTCAATTAAGTTTGGGAATTTGTCAAAACCATATCCTCTTTTTTTCCCTAGTAAATTTGAATTCTTTTATTAGAACCATCCTTTTGACCTTCAAGAGAGGAAAAAAAAAAAAAAACAACAACAACCACATCAAACTAGGTATTTTTGTTAGTAATCCCCATGACTTTGAGACTTCTTTTGTTTAACCAAATTTTTTATTTTTCACAACTTAACATACAATATACGACCCAGTAGAATATTTTTTTGTCAAAACCCTAATTTGACTTATCTTTGACCTAAGGAATACACCCATGAGGCCATAAGAGGCTTTGACCAGAAGATAATTGGTCATACATAATTATATTTGTGAGCCTTAACTTCTTATAAATAATACTGTACTAATTAATCTGTGCATCATCAAATTAATTTAGAGCACACGGTGTGGCTTCGCCATTGAGGCTCGCGGTCCACCGTGGAGGCTCGTCGTGCCTCGCCGAGACACCGTGGAGGCTCGCCGTCGGGCGTCGTTGCGTAGCTCATCGTGGTGGCGACGAGCAAAGCTTCTGACAAAAGTGAGTATAACGTTTTAATTTTTCAATTTCTATCCGTTTAAAAAAAAATAAAGTGGTAGTGGTGGGCCCCAAATGAAGAGGTTGATGTTTGTTATGAGTGAGGAGGGGGTTTGTTGTGGAAAAATGGGATGCTGATGTGGCGCTGAGATGGCACGACGACGAGCCTAAGGCTCGTTTTGACACCTAGTGCTCTTATATACCTTTGCATTTGTGTTTAGTTTGTACTAAATTTAGTGGTTTACAAATAATTAAATGGGGCATAAAACACATCTTTAATGATAAAAAATGATACACATATTTTTTTGTAGTATTTCTTAGCTTAAACTGATTTGAAAACCTACTAAACTTAGTTTCCCTTTCTTTACTAGGCTTTGATGACATCTCTTTTCAGAGTCCTTTCACTTTGCTTTGGATGATGTTAACTGACAATCTATTTAGGAAGTGTCAAGATGATGCAAGTCTTGAGCAATAGGAACTTGACAACATTTTGTGTGTGTTAGTGTGTGAGAGAGATCTTAAACAAAAATGAAGGTAAGAGAGAAGCTGATCTCAGAGGTCAGCAAATACACTTCCTAAATCTTTGCTTATTGGCTTGCAACATTTTTACTAGTGACTTTTTTGTTGCAATCTTTAACAACAGATCTTGTAGGTACCAAAATATGAAACAAAGATTCATAAAAAAGATAAATAGTAAGATAAAACTTTAACAACACAAAATATATAAATCTCTTTGAGGAAAAGAAACAAACTCAAAATGTAAAAGAAACAAGTGAATCTTTGTTCCAAGAAGAATGAAAAAACTCTCATATAACTTAAGATATTATTGTGTCCTTTTTATCTCAATTCTTCTCTAGAAGTTACATTCATTTAAGAGTTGTGTACTATTTCCCTAACCCTAAATATCAAATTTTGACCTAATTTTTATTTTTAGTTGTCATCAAGCATCATCATATGAAGAAAACAACACCCACAAAACAAATCCAAGTAAACATGAGTAAGCAGATCTATGAATAGTACCTGTTGTTGGCATACTCATAAAGGCGTCCACGGCTCGAGAAGACGATAAGAGCAACCTCAGCATCACAAAGAACAGACAATTCATACGCCTTCTTGAGCAACCCGTTGCGACGCTTACAGAAAGTCACTTGTCGATTCGTGGTGTTCTCGATCCGCTTGATCTCGATCTTTCCCTTGCCCAACTTTCTTTGTGGAGACATGTCCGCGGAGTCATCTGGAAACGACATGGATCGATCTACGCAGCTGAAATCAAGCTCAAAAGCATCAGAATTTGCCATGAATCTTGCACTAAATTACATAGAAATGAGCTTGACTAGTATTTTATAGATATGTTTGTTGATTACTTGTACTTAGAAGAAATAATGGGTGGGGTTGAGAAATGAATCTTGATGTATAATTGAGGCCAGAAACTAATCAAGTTTCAAACTTTTTTCTCTTTCTTACTTTTTTAGAGCATTCCCACAAATCTTAACAGGAAAAATGCAAAAAAATGGATGGAGAGGTGGGTAGAAGATGAATTTATAAAAAGTAGACAATGACCCCTAGTCCATGATATTAACAAACTCTTTCAATCTTGATCACATCTTATAGTTAATACCAAATGTTTTGTTCATAATTTTGGTATATTACTTAAAGAAATTTACAACAAAAACTATATTACTATTTTTAGATCTCACTTATCTATCCTATTATAAAAACCACACAAAATTTTTTATCTTTCATACCAAATATTATTTTCATAGCTTTAGTATATATCTAATGATTCTTACAAGAAAAAAACTACTATATATCTATATATGGATCTAACTAATCTTTGCTCTTGGAGAATCACCTTAAAAGATTTAGTTTGTGCTCAAAAGAAAAGGCCTAGAGAGAGGAAAAGAGATAGAGAGAGTAGAGAGAAAGAGAGACCTTAGCAACTAAACTGAAGTAGTGCTCTATGAAGGGTAAATGAATGTTGGACAAAATTACACTCAATCTATGTTTCTTAGTATTTGTAATGTGGAACAGTTGAGTTACTTTTACTCCCCATTTCCTGTTACAAGTGTTGTAATTGTTGACTTTGTAGTCAAACATGTATATATAATGTTACTGTGTTGATAGTAAACCTAGTTAAGTCACTATTGAGAAACGATGTGGCAATTCATGTTGTGTTCGATATATATGGTAGGTTTTGGGTTGATGGGTTGGCGGGTTTTCTTATCTCAACCCTATTATTACATATACTTAATGATAATTAGAGCGGTAATTCGAACATGTTCAATATAAAAGGCTAGCTAGTCGTGTTGATACTCAAACTAGGAAAAAGAAACTAAGTACACAATAAACACCGGAAGGCTAGTGTCAAAATATATTTAAGGTGTGAACAATCAAACAGATATTTGGACATCAGCATAAACCACCGCAAAATAATTTTGAAGGTCCATGATAAACATTGAGACATAATGGTTTGAGTTTGTATGTCGGTCGGTTCAAATCTTGTATATTAGTTGGCAAACAAAGTCGGAAAAACATGTTTACCAAATAAAATAAAAATAGTAGAGTTTTTAGACAGATCAAACGGGTAAACAAATAAGGTTTTCCATGTTAAGATTACTCGGGAGAGTGAGTCCTTTACGGAGATGTACACAAAATAACCAGAGTATCTTCATGACTGTTTGGACTCTTTCCATGACCACTCATGAGATGTATACATAGTGACTTTTGAACATGAGATCTCTTGTTAGGACATCACAATACTTGACCACTAAAAAATAATGAGAAAACCATAAATAATGAGTGAACATTAATCCGTAGTTAATCCTTAGGTTTACGACTTAAAGTATATTTAAATGTTTGGTGTCATCTTTTATCTCTACAAATAACCTTTTGCTTTTACCATCTACTTTTATACACGGATGACAATAGTTTGTTTGAAACATTCTTGAAAACTTTTTAGATATGCAAATGAAGACACATTCACTCTTTAGCTTATCTAATTTGTTTATTTAAAGTTGGCAAGTACAGATATTGTTGCATATAATATAATGTACAGTGGCGACGAAAAAGGTGTGCAAATGAGGCCGTTACACAGGGTCTCACAATATAATGAGTCTCACTTTGTGTGTTATACTATATATATATATATCTGAATGTCGCTTCTTTGTAAAGCTCATTAATTAAATATAACTCATCTTGTCACAATAAATAAAACGTCATTAATAGGCTTCATTATAAGAAATTGTTATAAATAAATACTTTTTATGCACACTTTTAAGTTTTTTTACTTTGATGATGCCTCTTTTTAATTTTCGTCTAAGAACTCCAAATTCATTTGTCGGTCCTGATAATGTGATAAATCATTTCTTTTTGTCTTTTCTATGTTCAATAACAAGCATTCCCTAATTTTTAATAATCCTTTCTATAACTTACACTTATCTAAATAATACCACATTTAACAAATTTTAACATAACTTTCTATACCAAAAACACATAGTCTCTACCAAAAAATAATCTCTTTACCAAAAAAATTATAGGTTGTTTTCTTTCACATTTTATCGAGGAAATCAAAACTAGTGTTTAGAAACAAATTGACAAGGATAACATACGTCAGAAAGCAATTATCGATTTAGTTGTGCAGTTTGACAAAGCGAGCACAAATAAAGATGATATGAGAAAAGCGTACAAAGAATGCAAAGATATCCGCTAAAAACGTGCTTTGATTGACATTTTTCTAAAAGAAGAACTTTGAAAAATTACGAGATTTATAATGATTTGTTTACAATATCGGGACAAATACAGTATCAAACCAGTGCTAAATTTGGATGCATGCAAAAAAAAAATAAAAAAATAAAAAAATGAACGATTGTATTTTTCTTTTCGTGTAATGTTTTTTAATTCGTATTTTTTTATATTTTGTAATTGTATTTTTTAAATTCATATGATTTTTGTTTTATTTTTTGTATTTTTATTTGAATGAATTAAAACTATATATGAAAAAATAGAAAATAAAATAAAATAATGGGTGAAGCCCAAATGGCTTTGGTATAAAAAAGAGGATATTTGGTGCGTAAGTGTTAAAAATGATATGTTAATGTAGCATTGAAAAAGTGAAAATGACATGTTGTACCCATTATTTTTAGAGCGCTAGGTATCGTTTGGTGCCGAGAGTGGTGCCACGGAAAAAAGTAGTGTTATCTCAGCACTTTTTTCTTATGTCACCATCAGTTTTTATAGTGCCATTGGACTTTATTTGTTTATTTTATTATTAATTATTTTCATTTGTATTTTTTTCATTTTTAAATAAAAAACCGGTTTTTGTCAACCATTAATAAACTTAAAGGAGCTATCATAAACGAGCATATAGCAACATATTTAAAAAGAAAATAATAATAATAATAAAAATAAATAATAAAAAATAAAATTTGCACACCTTGAATGGCATTAGTTATTGTACATTTAGCCCAAGTAACAAAATATTGCACAACCCAATTAATTACACTTTTAACCTAGGTTTTTCTTTTTCCTTCATTCCCCGTACGCAGCCATACTCCATCTTCTTTATCAGCTAACATCTTTCTCGCAAACCTGCAAAAAAATGAGAGAGAAAAAACACATCACACAAACACATCACAACACACAAAAGAGAAACAAACCCACCAAAATAAAAACAAAAAAACCAAACAAAACCCTTTGGCGTGTGCTGGTGGCCACGGCGCCAGGCCTTACCAGCCCAGCCCCGTTGTGGGTTGTCGCGCTATAGGCTCGCGCCGAGCACAATGGCTTGAGCCACCAGCCACTGTACTCGGGCCTCTTAGGGTGATGCTAATGATGACCGTAAGTATTGTGGTCACCCTCTGTCACATCAATGTCACAACAACTTTTTCTCTTTAAGATTACACACGATCACAATTCGTTAATAAAGGGGTCACAACCACAATACAAAACATACTCCACAAAAATAAGTAAAAGAAAAAACCCGACACACAAAATAATTAGAATTTTCGGTTGACTGACAAACCATAACTTTAAAAAGATTGAAAATGGCCGATCACTAATTCAATTAAACTAGTGGTAAGAATGTAATCACCAAATTGATTAGGAAAAGGGTAACCTATCCATTAACATTGACCTTCGGAGAAAGCATCTTCAATTATTGTCAAGGAAGAATATATCACAAGTAAAATAATGTGATGGAAAACTTTGTTGGTCGACTTCTATATAAAACAATCGAAGAAAACACGTGAGAAACGTGTTGACTTCAAACGAGTATAAGTTTTTTATGCAATAACAATAACAATAACCCTCATGAGAAATTTTCATTTGCTTACTTTTATTTTGATGCTTACCTATGGACAAATCCCCACCATCCATCTATTTTGATCTAATGGTGGGGATTAACCTAAGATTTAATATGTTTAACCTTAATTATCCCAACTATATAAAGCCTTTTCTTCTTATTTTTTTTTCATTCGGTTCATTTTTTTCACACAGTTACTGTGTGTTTTCCTCCCAACCTCCTCTTATCATTTCCCTCCAAAAAGTAGTTATTCCAATCAACTATTATCGTTTGATCATCACCAGTTGGATCACCATCACCATCACCATTCCAATCACCATCACCATTCCGATCATCATCACTTCTCGATCATATCATCCTTTTTTTATGTCTTCTTTTGATTTGAATGAACCGTTTATTTCAGAAGCTGATTTGATTGATGTTGTTGCGGTTGATAATGTTGTTGATCGGTTGTTAATTATGTGGATCAAGTTGTTAACATTTCTTCTTATTAAGTTGCACACCAAGTGTTTGATGAAATGTGTGAGTGAAAAATGTTTGATAATCTTGTTATCTTCTCATGTAATTCTGCTTATTAATCAAGTTGTTAGTTGAATTTTTGTTTTTAACTGCATTTGAATGTTATTTTTATGTCTGATTGTTGTTCTGAATCTGCTACGTATCGTACATGTAATATCACTAGTGATATTTGAAGTTGAACTGTATATGTGTATTATCACTAGTGATATTTGTATTCTCACTTGTGAAATTTGTTTATGTGATACTTTAGTTTATGTTTTACATTGTGAGTAGCATTAGGTTTTAGTATGATATCATATTGGGATGCGTGAATTGATGGAAATTTGATGCATAGAATGTGTTTGACAAAATGACTAAGAGAGGGATGCACAAGTTGAGAAGCAATCACATGTTCATGTTTGTCCATCATTTCATATATAACCAAATCAAAAATATTTATTTGAATAAACAAGCTTTAGAGAATTAAGCAAAGTGCACTGTAGTTATTGTAAATGAGTAATCATATTCTATGTTGCATTAGTTTATGCTTATTTTCATTTTTCTGAATGGCGTCATTTTGAATTATTTTAGTGCGTTTTGTATTTTGCTTTCTCCATCACTCTATATCTAAGGTGATGCAAATTTGATGTACTGTTCGATAATTGCGCAGTGACCTAGAACTTAAGCCACAAGGACTGCTTACCTTAACAATCGTGAAGGCAAATAATTTGAAAAACATGGAAATGATTGGGAAGTCTAATCCTTATGTGATTGCATATATTCGGCCACTTGAAAAGTTCAAAAGAAAGGTTGTTGATTACAACTTAATCCCTGTTTGGAATCATGTAATTCGGTTAATTGCAGAAGATAAGAAGGCCTAGTGTTTTGTACTTGAGGTTACGCTTTTCTCCTTTCTGATTTTCTCCTTTTTGCTTTTCTATATTACTGGTTTCTCAGTTGTATCACAGGTGATATCACAGATGTGTCAACTTTCTTTTATTTTGTTGAATCAGTTGTGGTAATGGAGGATCTTATGATATCATAGGCAATATCAAAGTTGTTTGAGCTTCTTCAATTTGTTTTGTTGAGTTGTTGTGCTTTTTTGAACCACACCTGCAGTTGTTGTTGATTCTTTCGTTTGATGGAGCCGTTTTTTGCAAATTGCAATGACAAATATTTTGGTGATATCGTCTCTTTTTATGCCACATACAAAACAAACAAGTATGCTTTTTAATTTGTAATATCTCTTGTGAGATTTCTTTGTTTTTTGTACATTTTATATACATTATCACCTGAGATATTTCTCTTTCCAGGTACATGATGGTTTTTGTGCCTTTTACTGCAATTGACAATCATAGGAGATGTGTTACTGTTGGTTCTGGTCTGCTTAAGAATGAAACTACTGAATCTAATGTATGGTTACTCCAAGCATTCAATAAAGTTTTTGTGCGTTATCCGAATATCATTGTAATTGGTCAAGATGGTGCTATGCGAAAAGCAATTACAGCAGAGCTTCCTGATTCTAAGCCCCGTCTTTATCATAAACTAGAAATTATGTATCTCTTGTGATAAATAGTTAGAATTGATTTTTATGAAGTCTTTGTTAGTTTATGAAATATTTTGTCATTTTCTCACTTGTGATAAAGCATGAAAATGATGAAATGTTTACATCATTTATGTGTTTTCTTGTTTTTACTTGTTTTTGACATGTCTCATTTGTAATATTATTCTTTAACTGATATATATGTTGACCGTTTTTTTTCCGAGTTGTTATGTTACTCAAAAGCAATGCTTAATTAATCATATTCTTGTTTGATTTTGAGAATATGTCATTTTTTTATTTTCATAGTTTTTTTCATGAAGTCAACGGTTTTTTATCTGACTTTTCATTAATATCACTTGTGATACTCTAATAAAATTACCACAAGAAGGTTATATTCATATAAACCAAAAGCATTGTTTACAACTGAATAACAATTACCATTGTTTACAATTTAAGTAGCAAGAGAAAATTACAATTTAAGTAACAAAAGAAAATTACTAATTGATGCTTTTGTCTTTTTATTTTTTACAACTTTATTCTTGCCAGCTTTTTGAGCATCCCCTCCTTTTGTCTTCTTTCCCACTTCATTCTTTTTAGTTTGCAGCTTCTTTTTCTTCATTCCTCTTCTTCTTTTTCTGCAACTGTCTTTGCTTTCTTACATGCAGTCTCTGTTGTCAGTTCAACAGTTATTTTTGGTAGTGTTGGTGGTTGTAGATCCTGTTATATCACATGTGATATCACATATGTTTCTTTCAGTATTTGTTGGTGGTGTAGTTGTTTATGTTTTTGTTCTTCGTGTTTTCTAAGCTTAAATGTCTAGCAGCGGATTTTGTTAATTTGCTTGGTATTGTTAGTGTTGTCGGTGATGATGTTGTTTCTTTGTTCACTTCTTCAGTTTGACTTGGTTGTTTTTTCGCGAAGGTCGTTTTCCTTTCACCTCAACCCATGCTTTTTTGCTACTTGATAGTTCTCAGTTTTATATTCAAATCTGCATAAAATATATACCATGTTAGTGTATGAATAGTTCATTGTTTTTTAATATCATACGTAACATATAAACTAAATAAGTATACGTCATCAAATATCATAGGTGATATACTACCAACAAGCAATCATTACAACTGTTGTATCACAGGTGATATACTACCAATAAGCAATCATTACAATTGTTGTATCACATGTGATATATTATAAATAAGCAATCGTTGCAACTGTTGTATCACATGTGATATACTAACAATAAGCAATCATTGGAACTGTTGTATCATAGGTGATATACTACCAACTAATAATAGAGTCAAATACCGCTTTTAAACATATCGAAGCATGTCCAATCTATCCATTATGCATATATATTTACCACAAATCTAACAAACGCATGTTACAGTCATAATATTTATTAGCCTGTTAAGTCTCTCATATTATCAATAATCATCTAACTTTCACAACAATCCTTCAATAAACTACTAAAATCTACAAAAATAGCAAAGTGTTCATACTGTAGAATAAATATCTGTGTTTTTAGGGATACCATTATAACATTCTACTGAAAGTTTACATACACATTTTACTGAATGTGTATGTATCACTGGTGATATAACACAGAAGCTAAATGTTAAATCAAGTACGCCGCATACATTCAGAGTTTTATCACAGTTAATTCTTCTAAAGGAGACATGCTTATACGTTACAATATACCTTTACTTTTATGAATCTCTGGAGATAGAGTCAAAAATTTGATTGACGACAGAACCGCATTTACTCACAGTAAATAGTATATCATCAAAACTTTTAGCAAAAAGAAAGTTTAACTATGATTACAAAACAATAGAATAAAATATCAAAAGATACTATACATGACATATAATAAATCTTAACAAGTAAACAAAAAAACTTATCAAATAAACAAAAATTTCACAAGTGATAATACAAATATCACTTGTGATAATACATATATACAGTTCAACTTCAAATATCACTGGTGATACTACACGTGTGATACTTTTCACACACATTTCATCAAACACTTGGTGTGTATCCATGTATTCAAAGTATTTTACTCAGAAACTCAATCAAATGTAAACACTACAAAACACAAACAAAAGCATGTCACAATCACAATAAAAATCACACCAAAACAAATTCATTTTTTTGTATTTTATAACAACATTCATCAATTTATTATAACAATCCCTCAATAAACATATAAAATCAATAAAAAAATACACATGCATCACATGAGATACTAATAAAACTCAAATAAGTACATAATCATCATATGCATCACACAGTATCACATCAAAAATCAGCAAAAAATACAAAAAAATCTTCATAAGTAGCAATAATATTCATAAATAAGTACAAAATGACTAGAGATTCTAATAAAACAACTAAATAATTAGTCGGAAGCATCGTACCTTCATCTCGAGACTTAGAAGGTTCCATTTTAACCGTTTTTTTTTGTGGATCTGCTTCTGCACTTGATGATCCTTCCATTTTTGTGGTTTTTATTTTTATTTTAACGGTTTAAAAGCGGTTGATTTTGATTTTATTAGACAGTTTTTTATTTTGGTTAGAGAGAGAAAGTAAAAATTTTGTTGACAGGGAATTTATGAAAGTGAAAGGTTTGGGGGTGTGATAGGTGGGGTAAGTTTGATGAATTGGCAGGAGTGGTCCCTCCATGTTTTTTATTATTAAAAGATGTCTTTTTGATCCGACGGTTGAGATGCGTCCATTGGTAAGTAGCAGTTTTTGGGTATCCAAAATAAAGTGCCTCCAACCCTCATTTAGATGGTTTGTGCTAATTCTTGGGACCATAATCCGACATTTGATTTCAACGACAAATATACTGATAATAAAAAAATTTGGTGTGCTATGGGTATACCCGCTAGCCACTCTTACCTTTTTTTACCCACTTTATTAACAGAATAAGACAATAATTTATAATTTTTTGTTTCATACATTTTATCTTTTACTATTTTTGACTTTTAAACTTTATATTTTACGTTCCGCACTTTTTTAGCATTTTTATTCACTTTATTAACAGGACAAGACATTTTTTTATGGTTTTCTGCTCCATATTTTTTGGTTTTACTAATTTTGACTTATCAAACTTTATATTCTTTGTTCCGTAATTTTTGTTTTGCAATTTTATAATTAAAATAAAATTATAAAAATAAAAACAAATATAAAAAAATTAAAGAGAATATTACAATCACTTTGACCAATAACCAAATCCCAAAAAATTGTGACTTAAGTACACTGTACTACATTTGTATCCTAGTCTTTTATATTAGGATAAAAGTGATAAATGCCTAAGAGCATGTCCATTGTTCACGCCCCAACGGCGTTAAACACCCAAACCAAGCCAATCAACGCGCGTTACGGCGTTAAACCCGTTGGAAGTGCAGCAGATTCACGCCGTTAGTCCCTGGGCGTTAAGGGACTAACGCGCGTTAGTGTTTAAAAAAAAAATCATTTCACCCCCTAAACCATTTCAAATAAATTTTCACTTACACCCTCTCAACCTATTCAAATTCAAATTTAAATTATACTGGTCAATTCTGGGCGGGATAAATTCAAATTCAAATTTGAAATTTAAAAATCAAATATGAGCGGGATTTATTCAATTTCAAAATCAACTCTGCCTATATATACAACTCTACCAGAGTTGTTTAGAACACACAACACACACAAGTTACACACACAACTCACACACAAAAAATGTCTCGCAAAGATTTTTCTCAGCAATTCCCCAGCCCAGAAAAGTTGCCGGAAACCAGCTTTCCAACTCTACTAGAACCTGATGTTTACTCTACACCACCAGAAAATGTCTTTCCGGTGGGTTTTGAAAACATCCCGTGCCTCCCAATTGTTCCTACTCCACCTGTGAACAGTCCACATGTGGATTTTCAAAACCATCACAGTGGGTTAAGTGAGGCTTCCCTCCGGCAACTAGAACAAGATGAAGAAAACGTTAGGGAGATTATGGAAGAGTAGGCACGTGAAGAGGCTGCTCGCCGTGAGCAAGAAGCACGGGAAGCTCAATACCTCGAAGACAACTATTTCGATATAATGGAGAGTCGATACTTTAATGGGGAGTTTTATTCTCCGCCAACCAGTTCTGATGGTTGGGACTCAGATGATTCGTTTTTTTTAAGTTTTAGTAGTTTTATTTTCGTCAGTATGCGTTGTATCTTTAATTTTTAATGTAATTCGTGTTTAACGTTTAATGTACTTGGTGTTTTAATGTTAAATGTGATATGTGTTTTAATAAATGAAGTGTTTGTTTTAGTTTTAATGATATACATACCACAGTGAATGCAGCAGTCAAGATAGTTAACAAAGACTCAAGTGAGCAACACAATGGAGTCCAACATGAAGCTCAAGATCAATACATCTCTCCACTTCACACAAGACACCAAGGCTATCTAAAGAAGATGCAGTCTTACTAATTCATATAGTATCTGTAGCTCTTTGTATGTAGTAATTCAGATGTATCAGTTCCAGTTCTAGTTTAGCTTGTATTAGTAAATAGCAATGTAACAGTAACATGTAGATGTAGTATAAATACTCTGTACTCAACTTCATTTTGTTTAATTGAATCAGTTGCACAATTCAGTTCAATCCTATCCTCTCTCAATTCTGCAATATGGTATCAGAGCAGACCTTAAAGGTCCTCTGTAACAACCACCACCAACTGTCATAACAAACCACCGTTTGACCACCCCAACTAACTCTTTGACCACCCCAACTGTTTTTCCCTCCAAAATATTCCGCCATTAACAATCATTAAAAACCTTCAAAACACCATCAAATCTCATCAAATAATCATCAAGATTCATCAAAATCATCACTGAATGCATTCATATACATCATACATCAAAATCAACACCAAAATCCACCCAGAAACTACCAAAATGACACCAATCAACACTAATCCAAACACCACCATTGATTCAAACACCATTAGTGAAGACACCAATTCCACTAATCACCCACTCTTTCTTCACCAAAATGATCACCCAGGACTCATCCTCATCTCCAAAAAGCTTACTGGTTCTGATAATTACAGCTCATGGAGGAGATCTATGATGATTGCACTCAATGCTAAGAATAAACTGAAAATCATCACTAATGAGTACCAAGAACCTCACACAGATTCACCATTAAGAGCTCTATAGGAAAGAAACAATGATATGATCATATCTTGGATCTTGAACACAGTCACTGATCAAATCAGCAACAATCTGAGCTTTGTGCATTCTGCTTCAGCCTTATGGCTTGAACTACAAGAACACTACTCACAACTGGATGGGCATAGGATCTACCAACTGACAAATGATATCACCCAGTTGAAACAAACAAACACATCAGTTGAAGTCTACTATCACAAACTTAAAGGTTTCTGGGATGAAATTGATGCACTGGAAGCTCCTTACATGTGTACTTGCAATTGTGTGTGTGAAAATGGAAGGTTGAATGGGGCAAGAGAAGGAAGAAAACGGTTGTTACAGTTTCTAATGGGATTGGATGAGTATTTTTCCAACATCAGAGGTCAAATCCTTCTAATGCAACCCTTACCAAATGCCACTAAAGCCTATGCTATGCTCAGACAAGAGGATAAACAAAGAGAATGCAGCAGTTCCAAGTACCTAACACCAACAATCATGAGCACCTTCACCAATCCAAGATCCTATCAGTCCAACAACAATGCAACAAACAACAAACCATCAAGAACTACTTCTCACTTGAACACCAAAAAGAGCACCTTCAAACCAGGGGTGATATGTGGTAATTGTCAAAAGGAAGGTCACTATCAGAATGAATGTTATCAAATTGTGGGATATCCAGTGGGTCATCCTCTACATGGCAAGTTCAAACCAGGAAATGGGGCAAACAAAACCAACACTTACAAACCAAGAACTGTCAACATGGTTGCAGGACAAACAATGGGTCAAGATGGGAGTTCAACAAGTGATGCAAGCACTAGTGGGACACAAAATGATGCAGCAGTGTATGCTAAGATGGATGCCTTGCAAAACCAACTGAATCAAGTGATGTTAATGCTTCAAAACAATCAAGGTCAGTGTGATTCTAAACTTCTAGCTGCAGGAAGATATTTGTTTATAGCCTCTTGTGTTTCATTATTTAAGGATGATTGGGTAGTGGATAGTGGTGCTACTGACCACATTTGCATAGCCTTACACCTTATGTATAACATCATTTAGTGCACAATCCCAATCATAGTTTCCCTTCCCAATGGTCACACAGTTACAGTAACTACAGTTGGTTCTGTAAGCATTAAACCAAACCTTATCCTACACAATGTACTCTACATCCCATCTTTTGCCTACAATTTGCTCTCAGTAAGCCAGATCTCCAAAACAGCTAATATCTCCATCATTTTTAACCACTCCACGTGTATTTTTCAGGGCAACAATCAGAAGATTACCCATGGAATCCAATCTGATGGACTCTACATCATCAAACCAGAGGATCACCACACTTCTATCACCTCACCACAGCCATCTCACACAACTGCTCTCTCTCATTCCAGCAACTTACATCTATGGCATGCTAGATTAGGACATCCTTCTACTCATGTAATAAAGCAAATAAAACAACTTCCTGTTTTTTCTACTGATGTATCCAAACTTCAGTGTACTATATGTCCTATTGCAAAACAAACAGCTTTACCATTTTCTTCAAGTATCTCTCATGCACATGCTATTTTAAACACAACACACTCAACAATTGCAAATACTTTCTAACATTAGTTGATGATTGTTCAAGATACACATGGACTTTTCTCATGCCAACCAAACATCATGTTACCTCAACAATCAAAAACTTTCATTATCTTGTTTCAACACAGTTCAAAACAAAAATAAAAGTGTTCAGGAGTGACAATGGCACAGAATTTGTTAACCATTCATTAACCACCTTCTTTCAATCAAAAGGCATAATCCACCAAACTTCATGTCCAAATACACCCCAACAAAATGGCAGGGCTGAAAGAAAACATAAACACCTTTTGGAAGTAGCCAGATCAATTCACTTTCAAGCAAAATTTCCCATTCATCTTTGGGGCTACAGTCTTATGACAGCAACCTACCTAATAAACAAACTTCCATCCAAAATCTTACAAAGCAAATCACCACATGAAGCCTTATATCACTCACCTCCTGACCTTCAAAACCTCAAAGTTATAGGTTGTCAAGCTTATGCTTCTGTCCACACACCAGATAAATTTGAAAAGAGAGCTATTCCCTCCATTTTTCTAGGATATCCACAACATCAAAAAGGTTACCTACTCTTAGCACAAGATACCAAGAAAATATTTGTGAGCAGACATGTTACCTTTTATGAACATATCTTCCCATTCCATACACCCACACCATACACAAATCTACAACCAGACCTTCATCCTTCTACCAACATTTTCTATCCTACACCATCTTCTACCACTCCCTCTTCACCTCCTCCATACTTTGCACCAGACACCACACCAATTCTTACTCCCCCTACTCCAACACCTACACCTATACCAACTCCATCACCCTCACCTTCAAACAACTCCTCCAATCTACATACTCCAACAACTCTTTCTATCTCACCCTTATCAACTCAGTCACCATCTCCAGCCACAGAACCAACACCTCCACCCATTACAGAACCAACATCATCATCCACACCACCACCCATTACAGATCCAACTCCACCACCTACACCACCAACTATTCCAAATCCAACTCCACCACCACCACTTCTTAGAAAATCCACCAGAACCAAAAATACACCCCTAAATCTCAAAGATTATCATCATTACAAACCATCCACCATCAACTCCTTTTACTCTAAACATCACACTTCCCATTTTCTCAACTACAGAAACATCCATAATCCTACCACTCTCCATTTCATCAACTCCATCCAACATGACACTGAACCAACTTCTTATACCCAAGCATCCTAAGTGGATAGAGGCTATGAACAATGAAATTTCTGCTCTAGAGGCAAATGACACTTGGGAGGTCACCACACTTCCAGCACACAAACACACCATAGGCCACAAATGGGTGTTTAGAATCAAGTATCATGCTGATGGGACTGTTGAAAAGTACAAAGCCAGACTAGTAGCTAAGGGCTACAATCAACAAGAGGGCATAGATTACACTGAAACATTTGCTCCAGTTGCCAAGATGACAACTGTCAGAACTCTTCTTGCTATCTCCTCCATCAACAACTGGTTTGTAGAGCAATTGGACATCAACAATGCTTTTCTTCATGGGGATCTAGAGGAAGAAGTGTACATGATTGTTCCTAGTGGTTACAAGAAACATCTTCCCCCAAATGCAGTTTGCAGACTCAAGAAATCTCTCTATGGTCTGAAACAAGCAAATAGATAGTGGTCTATCAAACTCACCACCTTCTTACTCTCACTGGGATTTTCTCAAAGCCATGCTGACACATCTCTTTTCACATACTATAAAGGTTAAGACACACTACTTCTCCTCATATATGTTGATGATATTCTTCTAGCAGGCAACAACTCTTCCCTCATTAAAGATGTTAAAGCCCAACTACATCAGACCTTTAGCATCAAGGATCTTGGTCCACTTCACTACTACCTTGGAATTGAAATTCTCAGAAACTCATCTGGTATTGTCATCACCCAAAGGAAATATGCATTGGACTTGATCACTTTTGCTAACCTACACAATGACAAACCAGCAAAGACTCCCCTTGATCCAAGAATAAAGCTCAATTATACAGATGGTGAGCCCCTCTCAGATCCTTCACACTACAGAACACTTGTGGGAAAACTCATCTATCTAACTATCACAAGACCATACATAGCCTTTGCAGCCCAACTTCTCAGTCAATTTTCTCAGCAGCCACATACTTCTCATCTACAAGCTTTATACAGGGTTATCAAGTACATCAAGCTTAGTCCAGGCCAAGGTTTATACTTCCCTAAACAAAATCCATTCACTCTTCATGCCTATTGTGACAGTGATTGGGCCACTTGTCCCCTATCCAGAAGATCTATCTCTGGTTTTGGCATATTTCTGGGCAACAGCTTGATCTCATGGCATTCTAAAAAGTAACCTGTTGTGTCTAGATCCTCAACTGAGGCAGAGTATAGAGCTTTAGCTGACTGCTCTTGTGACATTACCTGGTTATGCTCTCTACTCAAGGATCTCAAAGTCAACATTCCAACACCAGTTAGAATCCTATGTGATAACCTCTCCACCATTGCTTTAGCATCTAATCCAGTGCAACATGCAAGAACCAAGCACATAGAGATTGACTGCCACTTTGTGAGAGACAAAATCAAAGCAGGACAAATTTGTATCTCTTATGTTCCTACAAAAGCTCAAGCTGCTGACATTCTTACTAAAGCACTCACTACTTATCCATTTAATCAATGCTTATCCAAGTTAGGCATGTGTGATCCCTACACATTGCCTACTTGTGGGGGGGGGGGGGGGATAATGGTATACATACCACAGTGAATGCAGCAGTCAAGACAGTTAACAAAGACTCAAGTGAGCAACACAATGGAGTCCAACATGAAGCTCAAGATCAATACATCTCTCCACTTCACACAAGACACCAAGGCTATCTAAAGAAGATGCAGTCTTACTAATTCATATAGTATCTGTAGCTCTTTGTATGTAGTAATTCAGATGTATCAGTTCCAGTTCTAGTTTAGCTTGTATTAGTAAATAGCAATGTAACAATAACATGTAGATGTAGTATAAATACTCTGTACTCAACTTCATTTAGTTTAATTGAATCAGTTGCACAATTCAGTTCAATCCTATCCTCTCTCAATTCTGCAATAAGTTTAGGGGTTGAAATTGAAAATATGAAATGTTATTGGTGTTATTGATGTTATTGGGATGTTATGGTTGTGGGTGTTTTTTGGGGATGTTAATGTTAAATGTTAAAGCTGATGTGGCGTTGACGTGGACAGTGTTATTGGTGTTATAATGTTATGAATGGGGATGCTCTAACATATTTACAAAAGAACTCATTATACATAATATATATATATATTTATATTATTGTTATTCTTCTTACTAAAGTTTTTATTTCTTTTCATAATGCATAACTAAAATGCGAAAAGACTTATCTACCGTTTTTTATCTTCAGGGTAAAAGCCATAAATGCTTAACGTATTTACAAAAACGGCGCATTTTATATACTCTACTTTTTTTTTATTGTTATTCTTCTTACTAAAGTTTGTATTTCTTTTCATAATACATAACTGAAATAGTTTGTTAACCTCCAAACACCGTAATTTCCGGTGAAAAAACCCATTACCAGCCATAAACAGAAAATAATAAAAGTTGTCAATGACCCGTTACAAGCTCGAATAATAAAAAACTCAAACACAAATTAAAAATATGACATTGCATAAACCAATTTGTATTATATAAATTTGTTTATAACGTTGTCATGCAGCAATATGTAATCAAGTAACTAGTTTTCAACTTCCAACCACAGCAACTTATGTGATGTTGAAACTAGGGCTAGTATCCAAACAATAGCGATCGAGAGGCAAGGGTTGTGTTGGGTACGATAATGTGATGTTGAAACAGAATGCAAACGCAAATATTTCGATTGTGTTAACGTGAATTTTCGTTTACGATAAGCATGGTATCAAAACAACTTGGGCGAGGTTTTTTATTTTTTATTTTTTTATCTTTACATTAGATATGTTACTCCAAACAACTTGGGCTTAACATAATTGATGCAGTATGCGAAAGGGTAAAGAACTTGCCTGGTACGAGAAGATGAGCCCACTAACGAAATGTTTTTTGTAATGCGAGGTCATTTAGAAAGTAGGAGTGGTTTGTGAGAGTCGCAGGTTTTATGGGTGGGAGTAGAGGGCAATTCGGGTTCGGGTTCGGGTTCGGGTTGGCGGGTTCGGGTTGTCAGGTTGGCGGGTTCGGGTTGTCAGGTTGGCGGGTCAGAAAATCCCAACCCAAACCTGACCCATTTAAATTATCGGGTCAGCTACGTCAACTCTAACATGTTTATACATAACCCGAACCTAACCCATTTAACCCATATATGTACTTGGGTTGGCGGGTTAAATAAGTTACACGGGTTGAATATGTTAAACGGGTTGAATCGGTTCAACGGGTTTCGGGTTGACCCATTTAACCCTTTTTATATACAAAAGTTGGCACATTACACGAGTTAAAGAGGTTAAACATGTTGTCGGGTCGACCCGTTTAACACATTTAATCCGCATAATAAAATATAAATAAGTTTGAGTTTATGAAAAAAAAAATCTTAAACGGGTTGGCCGGTCGACCCGCTTATTTTATTCCCAACCCGAACCTGACCTGTTTAATAAACGGGTTAGATAGGTCGACCCAAACCTGACCCGGAATCTATTTAGCACAATCCGAACCTGTTAATTTTCGTGTCGGTTTCAGGTCAGGTTTCGTGTCAGGTCAGAAATTGCCACCTAAAGGTGGGAGGGATCCGGTTATTGATTTGTAATGAAAAAGGGTAAAAGCCATAAATGTTTAACGTACTTATAAAACGGCTCATTCTACTTACTCTACTTTTTTTATTGTCATTTTACTTATCAATGTTTCATGTCGGCCGTCATCATGCTTAATTAAATGTTTCTCTCTTATGCGAAATGACCAAAATACTCTTAACAAATCATTTCAGTTATGTATTATAAAAAAAAAAAAAAAAAATACAAACTTTAGTAAGAAAAATAATAATAAAAAAACATATATATGAAAAATGAGTCGTTTGTATAATTATGTTAAACATTTATGGCTTTTACGTTTTATATTTTGGTATTTCTCAAAAAAAAATATTGACATCGGTCTTTCTACCTTCCTACCTAGCTAAAATTTCATCTAGTCTTTAAAGTAAAACACTTATTCTATGATGACATAAATATGATACAAATCTTAAATAATCTCTGAAGTTTTGTATATTTTTCCTATGCAAAGTGTGTGTATATATTCATTGGTGTCTGGTTAAGCTCTACTTTAAAGAGATGTTTTTTCAAGTAAATATTGTTGATTAGAAGGTTGCAAAAATCGTTATTCGGTTGTTGGGAGGTCGACTCTTTTATAGTTTGTAATCAGTCTAAATGAGATAAATCGGCGATTCGTAGTTTAGCAAGTTTTGGGTATTTTTAGCGAGTTTTGAGTATTTTCAGAAAGATTTTTTTTAAAAAAAATCTCATAATAAATATAAACAACGACTATAAGTGATTAAAACTAGTTTACGACGAGTATTGGGTATTTTTGACAAGATTTGCAAGTTTGACCACGGTTGACCGATTTGTTTGACCGATTTACACAAATCGAAAAGGTCGGTGGCCCAACAATGCCTAGGTGACAATTAATCAGCCTTGCATACCTTTTTTTTCAACAATAGTTGATTATATATGTATGTGATGGGTCCGAATGTCCGATCCGTGCATATTAACTTCCAAGAAGGTGAATCTGACATTCATGTTTTCATTCCATGTGAAAGTCTAATGGTGAAATAGTGTACAGCCTCTCCTTCAACACATCGTAGGGCAACTTCCATGTGTGAGAGTTAATGTAATACCGTATATGTTATCAAGATTGATGTCGAACGTAAGAGCAGTTTGCGCTAGCTAAGCATGTGCCGAGTTTGAGCTTTTGAGGGTGGTCTATTCTACTAGTAAATTCAAGGCCATTTGGGGTTAGCTTATTCAAAACACCTTTTAAGCTTTCTTTGAAAACCTAAATTTATTTTCATCAATAAGCCCTTTTTATATTTGCTTAGTTATTGTGTTTTGAAAATGCAATAAGCCAATAAGCTAATCCAGACAGGTTAGTAGGTCTTCTGAATGGAAATGACGGACTTAGAATTTTACACAATCACTTAATTACCGCGTTTGTCTACTGAAGCTTGGGGTGTTAGTATGGTCAGGTTAGTCGTGTTCGGGTCAAATCAGATCGGGTTCAATTCGGATTGGGGCTAAAAAAACATGCTTGACCCCGACGTTATTAAGACCTTAGGTTAGTGAGGATTGAGCCTATACGGGTCGGTCCAATCAAGTCGTGTCGTCGGTCTAATGAGTAAAATGTTAAAATTGTCTAGTTCATTAAGTTTACATATATAATTCATTAAATATATATCTTTAAAAAAAAATAATAATAAAAATAAATAAATAAATAAATAACTTATTTGGGTTAATCGGTTCAACCCGATACCCGACCTTTTTTAGTATTCGGGTTGACCCAAATAACCTGAATAGATTTATTGACCCGGATAGCCCGACCCGAATAAGCTTAATCGATTCAGGTCCGGGTCCGGCCAGCCTTTTTAACACTACTAATTTAAGCAATTTATTGTGATTCATCATTCATGTGCATAATGGATGAGAGATTTGAACTCTTGATAAGTTGCCATGAGAAAGTTTCTGACTCGACCAAAACTTCACATACATCTAGCTACCATGTTAGATCATCAGCGTGCTGGTCAAAATTTGCATACAAAAAGAAATGAAACCCCAGTGGATGGGGTCATGGGGGCCTGGACCATAATTTTATTAGGTACATTTGTTAGCATATGCAATATATCAGACAACACACTATACATGATGTCTAAAGCCATATACTTGATCACCAAAAACAACGCTCTGTCACATCATACAACAGCTACTCAGCAAACAAGATGAATCAGCAGTATTTGAGCATTAAGTTTTGCAACAACAAATCACAAGGGAAAGATAACAGTATACACAACAAAAAAGCGATCTGTAGATAAGAACGTGTAAAGAATACAGTATGACCATTCTTTTCATTAACTAATATTAGATGTGAGAAGAACGGTCACGGCTACTTCTTACACAATTTTCTTTCTTCCATATTGTTTCCACTTTCTGAAACCACTTCAATGGTCGAACCTGAATCACAATATAACATCATGATTATGTGTTTCACCAAAGCTCAAGTTTGATTAAGCATTGGGCTGGAAACCTGATAAGCATATTGACAGGTGTGCTTGTGCATAAACAGAGATATATATAGAGATACCTTCCAACGTCTATTAATAGAATTGTAGATTGATTCCAATCTAGTGATTATTTCCCTAAATGTTGGTCTCAAGTCTGGTTTTTCATGCCAACACTCTTCAATTAACCTTGGGAATAAATAGATTAATATAACTAATCAGCATGTAATCTTTCATGAAATCAAATTAGCAACAAACAAGACATGATGGGAATAGTAGGAAGGTCAATTGCAAGGAAGTAACAACCAAAATAAGAAAAGAAGAGTACTCTTACAAATTACATGTAGCTAAACAGAACATAAACAAAGCACGTACTCTTTAAGTCCATGAGCATAACTCTCTGATGGGGCATTAAATGGTGGGCGTTCATTAGCAACATATGCCTTAGGAACATCGCCTTCATTCTTCATGAAAAATGGTTGGTTGCCTTCAATCATCTTTTGCACATCAAAAGAGATTAATGAATTAGATAATTACAACATTATAAATCACGTGATAACCAAATATATGAAGTGAATTATAGTACTATATAGGGATAGAGAAAAACTTATATGAAACAGGGTAATTAGAAAAATTATGAAGCAGATAATATGAGCCTTACCTCCTGTAAAATCAAGGCAAATGAGAAAACATCCACTTTGGTATCGTAGTCTTCATTCCTGAAGAGCTCCGGTGCAACATATCTCCCTGTTATAGCACATAACAAACTAAATGACTTCAAAAGTTAACATCTCTGTCTTTATAGAGTCTGTAAATGTTCGATAATTAGGTAAGAAATAAGTAGCATACTTGCTGATGTAAATTTACAGAAACACACAAGTTTAAATTGCAAATAGAATTTGAAGGCTGGATTGATGTCAGCTTAACTTTTACGACTATTTATAGAATTACAAAACTTAATACATAGATTTTTCTTTGCTTCTAAGTATTCTTAGTAAGTAAGTACTTGATAGTTAAGACTAGTAGATATCTAAGTATCCTTAATAAGTAAGAATACTTCCTAGCTAAGGTTCCTTTGAAGGTAAGAATGCTTACTAGTTAAGCTTCCTTCATTATTAAGATTACATATCAAAGGGCTTGTGTTTTAATAGTACCCCATGTTGCCTGAGAAGCTCCCCAACCAAGGTTGTAGGTTCAAGTCCTGTTTAGGACATGTGAGATAGATTTGTGATATCAATATTGTGAGATAGTTAAAATTGCCGTTTTAAAAAAATTATTAAGATTACAAAATATCTTCTAAACATAATACTAATTAAGCAAACAACCTTAGATACTTTAACACTCCTCCTTAAGATTGTTGTTGGATTTCATAAGTCGAGCCTTGAAGTAATTTAGCTTCTTTCCCGTAGTTGACTTTGTAAGCATATCGGCTAGTTGAGTTTTAGATGTGCAATACTTCAACTTGACTTCTCCATTCTTCTTAGCTTCTCGAATGGCATGATACTTGACATTAACATGCTTTGTTTGTCCACGTTGCACGCATAGACGGAACTTGAACATTTTTTTTGGGAGGGCCGAAATTATTTTGGGAAAGCCGAATCGGAGATTTGTTTGTAACCTCAACTAAATTACCCCTAAAACTTATAATATTTACACTAGGTGCCGCAAATTTTGGGAGGGCTGGGGCCCTCCCGTGCCCCTACATAGTTACGTCCATGGTTGCACGGGAGAATGACATGATACTTGACATTAATATGCTTTGTTTGTCTATGTTGCACTACAGTTGGACCTTTTTGAGTTAGATCCATATTGGACAACAATTTTCAAATCTAAATAGCATGATTTACAGCACCCGCTACTCCTATATCTTCTGCCTTTGCAGAAGATTGTGTGACAACGCTTTGCTTTTTGGAGTTCCAACAATTATGTGACAACGCTTTGCTTTTTGGAGTTCCAACAAAACACACCCGAACCAAGAGTAAAAATATAACCAACAGTACTTTTGAATCATCAATGGTTCCAGTCCAATCACTCTCACCATATCCTTCAAGTTTACATTTTTTTTTCTTTCGAACATAATTCCAAAGAGCAAGAAAACCTTTCACATATCTTAGAACTAGGGGCGGAGCCAGGAAATATGATTAACGGGGGCAACGAGTGACAAAAGTTACCACCCACTTTTATTTTTATTTAGTAAAAAATAGGTCGGGTCGGGTCAGGTTCAATTCTAGACAAAAGTTACCACCCACTTTTAAGCCAATCACTTAGTTTTGTTGGAGGAGAGATATAGGCGTAGGTGTAGGTGTGTACAAAATAAATTCGATTACTAACTTTATCCTGTTTCTCTAAAAATAAACACTTAACATTGTAGTTAGATCACATCTTTTGTATAATAAATGAAGGAATTTGCTGAACAATGCCACTGGATAATGCTTAAAGCAACAATTAATATGAATATAAAAGGAAACTTTGCTAAACAATATGAATATAAATGGAAACTTTGCTAAACAATATAAATATAAAAGGAAACTTGGACTTTATTAAATAAAAACTCACATATATTTAAGTTAATTTTTATGTTTGTTTATAGTGAATATACATAACTACTTTAAATATGGAAAGATAAGATTATTTAATATGCCTTAAGCATTGCCCAGTGGGCATTGTTTAGCAAATCCTATAAATGAAAACCTCGTTGGGGGGTTTTTTGACATTTAGAAAAACTGAATCATTCCTTATGAGTTAATATTTTTTGATTATTATTTATTTATTTCAAGTATGCTTAATTAAAATGGTTAAATATTTCCTTATTTTTTATAGTTTTCGTTTTTATTGAAACATGCATGAAAAGTCAAAGAATAAGCACGTACTCAAAAGCTATTCTATCATAGTTTTGGGTTAAATTGTAATATAATATCTCCTAACACGAGTATTATAACTAGTAGATATACTTAGCAAAAATTAATAAACCTACCTATGTTTGGTGCAAATTAAATTAGTGATAACTGATATCATGCGTCTGAATATTACTTTCTCCGTCTCAAAATTATAGTCCATAATTCCTTTTCGGATGTCTCGAAAGAATTGTCCACTTTCCACTTTAAGTAATAAAAATATAATTTAGTAGGGGAATATTCTATTTGAGTGGTTGAAAATTGTAATAGTCTCGCTTTTATTAAATTGTGTGATTCTTGTCTCTTAACAATAATTTTGAGACGAATGGAGTACATCATACATATGAAATATGATTATCTGAATATTACCAAACGTCGTAAGTTGGCGATTTTTACTATATAGAAGAGATATTTATAAAAACAATTAGTTTAGTTTTTATGTTTAGAGAAAAGAGAGTGATTATATATATATATATATATATATATATATATATATATATATATATATATATATATATATATATATATATATATATATATATATATATATATATAGTAGGGATCCAGTGAGAAGTAAATTAAAATAAGAAGTGGTGAGAAGTGACCAAAACCATGCATTTGAAATGCAACGACTTGCATTAGATGCATTTCTATTCATATAGATGCAACATATTGAATTTCGAAAGTTAATTTGATGTATAGATGGTCCAAATTGATTTTCATGATTTTGGCACGTGCATAGGGACAAAAAACAAGAGAAATCATGAAATGCATCTAATATACGTATATGCATCTGATTAAAAGCTAGAAAACACACTATGGTGTGTTATAATGCATCTAAGATTATAGGGATGCATCTAATTTAGGTTGGTGCATCTCGAATTTGCGGTTATAGTTCTTCTTATTCATTCTTATTTTAAGTAATCTTTTTATTTGATCTTAACTCTATATATATATATATATATATATATATATATATATATATATATATATATATATATATATATATATATATATATATATATATATATATATATATATATATATATATATATTTGTATCGTACTACTCTGTATTATATTTGTAGCTCGTACAACTTTTCATATTCGAAATTAATGAATAAAACATCTTTTGACTTTTTATTACTCCACTATCCCATGCATTCTTCTTTCTTTTAATAAGGGTCACACCAATACCAACTTCCCTCTTCCCTTCCCAATTATCTCTTCTTCTCTTTGCATACTTCTGACCAAACATAACCACCGGAAAAAGGTATACGCATTAGAGTGGACACTGATTCTTGGTAACTAAAAAGAGAGCCGAAGGCACTCGGATTATTTGCTTGAGGGCACTCGGCCAATCCCTTATGAATTTAACTTTTTTCTCCTATATACTTTGTGTGTCCGGCTACCATCAACGTGGCTCCGCCCTTGCTTAGAACTCTTTTTGCAGCTCCCAAATGAGAACTAGACGGTTCACCCACAAACCTTGAAAGAAAAATGGCTGCAAACGCTAACTTCGGTCTTGAGATCGTTAAATATGGTAAGCTCTCAACAATGCTTCTATATCGAGTTGGATTTACAAGCTTATTTCCATCATTTTTTGACAACTCACACTTATAGACTAGTGGCGAAGAACATCTTGAATTTCTTGAGCATATCACTAGCATACTTTCTTTGAGAAATATGAACATTGTTACGTAGTTTCTTGATTTCCATGCCAAGAAAATAGGATACTCGTCCCAAATCTGACATATCAAATTCAAATTCCATTTGTTTCTTAAATTCCTATACAAGATCATCTTTACTTCCGATCACAAGTAAGTCATCAACATAAAGAGAAATAATCAGTCTATCTTGAGAATTAAATTGCTTCACGTAAAGAGTTGGCTCACTTGAACTCCTCCTGAAGTTATGAATCAACAAATGAGCATCAATCTTAGCATACCACAACCTTGGTGCTTGGTTAAGACCATAAATTGCCTTGTAGAGTCGATAAACCTTTTCTTCTTGGCCAACTACTTCAAAAACTCCAGGTTGTCTTACATAGACCTCCTCCTAAAGTTCACATTAAGAAATGCATATTTAACATCAAGATGGTGAATTTTCCAAATTCATCGAGCATCCATGTCATGACGAGCAACAAGAGCAAAATTGTCTCCGAAATCTACACAGGGCAACCTGAGAATACCCTTTCACGACCAATATTTCTTTATGCTTCTAATTCATCCGCTGGGCTGAAATTTAGTTTTATAGACCCATTCCACACCTATTGCACTATTCCCTTCACATATATTGCATTATTCCATTCTGGAAAGTCGACAAGCTTCCATGTGTTGTTTTTCTTGATCATTTCAAGTTTACATTTCATTGCATCAATCCATTCAGAATGTTTGGAGGCATCCATAGAGCTTTTAGGTTCAACAACAGAATTACAAGACTCGTAAACATCAACTGCGGTCTCATTCTTAGCACATCAGTGTCAATTGTATCTTCAATATCAAATTCGGAAATATTAAGTTCATTATGATGTGTTTCATCTAAAAACGTATCTTCATGCCTTTTAACTTCTTCAACATTTCTGTCATAGTAGGCCACTTCATCAAAAGTAAAATCTCTGTTGGTTGCAATTTTACTACACTTAGATCATAAATACTATATCCTTTTGACTCTGTTGCATAGCCTACAAAGGTGCCTCGTCTGGATTTTGCATCAAGCTTTGATCCTTTGAGGTCTAGAATATGATATTAAGAGATAGACTGAAGACTTTTAAGTGTTGAATTGATGGTTTGATTCCCAACCAAGCTTCAACCGGAGTTTTACACCCATGGCTAATATACAGATGTAGCTACCTCCTCGTCCCAAAATGTCTTCGATAGGTTTTTGTCAAAAAACATTGATCTCGCCAACTTCATAACCGTTCTGTTCTTTCTTTCAGAAACAACATTTTGTTAAGGTGAGTATCGAACTGTAAGTTGGTGAATTACTCCTTGTTGTTGAAGGAAATATTCAAACTCGTTTGATGTGTATTCTCCACCATTATCAGTTCTCTAATATACGCAAAGTACTGCCGCTTTGTACTTCAACAAGTTTCTTTACAATTTTGAATATTGAAAATACTGGAGCTTTGCTGCTAAGGAATAAACCCAACAAAATTCTTGTATAATAGTTAATGAAAAGAACAAAATCCTTTCTCCTGCTCCAAGATGGTGTAGACATAGGACTACAAATATCAAAATGCAAAATTTCTAATTTGTGTGTAGTTCTCGTCACACTAGCTTTTAAGAAAGGCAACCTGCAACTTTTCCCCAATTCACAACCTTCACACTTAGAATCAACTTCACTAACGGGAGGATTATATATTTCACCAACTTAGTAGTACATATATGCTTAAGTGTTCTATAATTGAAGTGACCAAAACTCTTGTGCCGTTTCATACTATCATCTTCAATAACACTAAAAGCACTAGCATTTGGATCATCAAGCTTCAAGTAATAACTATTATTTACCTATCAAGGCTAGCTATTTCGGAATTGCGAAAATGAATGATAACGCAACACGAGTCCTTTTTAAAATTCACACCATAGCCATTTTTTTTTATCATTTGTGGCACGCTTAACATATTTCGATCAAGTTCAGACACATATAAGAATCTAGAAATGAATATGGTATCTTTCTTTGGGTTGATAGCTATAATACACCTTCCTTTTGCTCGAGCATAATGTCCATCTCTTAACTTCACTCGTGGGTTTTTAGTGGTGTCGAGACTAATAAAGAAAGACCTTTATGGAGTTATATGACTTGTGCATCAACTATCCATAAGCCTGATGCGACACCATGAACAAATGCTTATCATCAACCTGATCCTCCTCGAAAACATTTTCTTGCTGAATTCTTTTTGTGTTGCTATGAGATTTCTCGGCTCTATAATACTTCTCGACATGTCCAAACATGTTGCAAAGTTGCACTTGAAGTTTGGTTTATCTTTGAACCAACAATATGGTTTTTGTTTTGACAAATATTACATGGAGTAAAAGTACCTTTCCTTGATGTTAAATAAGAGTTTTGTTAATTCTAGAAGAAGCTCAAAAAGCACCTTCAACTTTCTCCTCTAATCTAATAGAAACTCTTTGCTCTTGTGCGTGGAGTTTACTAGTTAGTTCAGAAACCGTAAGTGTACCGAGGTCTCAAGAATCTTCTATGGCGGAAATTTTTGCTTCAAACTTTGAAGGAACGCTAATCATCATCTTTTCCACCACTTGGTGGTCTTTCGCAATTTTTCCATGAAGCCGCGTTTAATTAACCACATCTATCATCCTTACCGAGTAATCTTTCACAAATTCAACATCATTCTTTTTAATTCAAACTCTCTTTTGAGTGTTAATAATCTGATAACTTTTACTCTATCAATACCTTCAAAGGCTTATTGGAGTTTATTGCAAACAACTTTTGGCGTCTCCAAGTCCACTATGAAGGTCAAAATTTGATCGGCTACACCTGAATGCAAACAGGTTAATGCCTTGTCCCTCTTTCGCAACTCAGTCTCGTAAGTTCTTAACTAGGAAACTGTTGGGTTTTCTCCGAGTGCCGGAGACTTTCATCACTCTCTACAACCTTCCATAAACCTTGAGATCTCCTTAAGAAGTAAGAATACTTCCAAGCTAAGGTTCCTTAGAAGGTAAGGATGCTTACTAGTTAAGCTTTCCTTCAATATTAAGATTAGAAAATATCTTCGAAACATAATACTAATTAAACAAACAATCTTAGATACTTTAACAGATTCAACTATGATACTATAACTTCGCAACATTGTAAAAGTAACATGTGTTTACAATGAATATAAAGGGATTATAAATAAAAGACTCACAGGTGGTGTCATGGTATGACATGTTCATTCCTTGTTTTACCGTCTTGGTCACTTTTAGTAGCTTGCTGATTCCAAAGTTTGCAACCTTTAGTTGCCCAGAATCAGCCCGCAAAATATTTCTGTTTTCTTACCCGCAAAAAAGAAAATATTCAACAATTATATTGCATAAACAGACTTCACTACTATTTCCAGAGACATGTGTATCTACCTACAAAAAGACAGGAAGAATAGCTATGTAATAATATACTTACGAAGGCTCAAGATCTCTGTGAATAATTGGTTCTAGTTTATTCTCATGCAAATAGTTCATCCCTCTTAAGAATGAAAAAAGAGCATCATTAATTAAAATTATATAGCATTTAAAAATATGTGTTATGATCCAAATAAATGCCACTAATATGAATACCTTGCTATATCCATAGCAAACTTAAGAGCTGTTATTGGCTTTTGTGCACCTTTCTTCTTTAAAAATAGACGAAGATCACCCTGCAAAATTCAAAATCGATATGGATATAAAAGAACCGTGAATAATATCTAGGTTTCTGAGTTCTAGGCACCTCAAAGAAGATGCGTATAAATATAACATTAAACTCAAAGGTAAAAGGATATGGATTATGCAGAGAAAATAGACCTTTGGAAAATATTCTGTCACGATCATCATTGGATTACTTTGAATTACAGCGCCCAGAATCTGAACCACATTTGGATGCCGTATCTCCTGAAGCAATTCAAGTTCATCCCTAAAAGCTCTCCTGTTTAAACCCGGTGAATTAGAAAAGCAGACACCATATTATATAGGAAAAAAAACATAAAAATATTGTTGGTAATTGAAAAACCCACACTTCATCTTTATCGGTAATAAGCTCGTCTCCAAGCTTTTTAACTGCAACTTTAGTTCCACGCCATGTACCCTGCAAAGTTTACACAAACATTAGTAAAAAAACCCTTTGCCCACAAAAACATTAATCAAAAGAAGTTGTTCTTTTTTTTGAGCAAAATAAAAGAAGTTGTTCAATAGGGCAGATTCTAATATCAACCAGGAAAAGTTAATTATGGATGACTTACCTTAGTAATGTCAGCGCTCCCTGTAAAATCAAGTTCTGTAGCAGCAATTTCATATACCGGTAGTTCACGAGCATTTTTTACACGGATAGGAGCCTTCTTAGAAAATAATCATTATAAACGAAGCCATTAGAGTAACCCCCGAAAGTAAATTTAATGACCAACAATATATGTGATAAATGTCTTCATGTTTCCACAATTTAGGAATGAAAAATCCATTATGTTCATGTGACATCGCATACAGAGAGACTGAATTTAATAACCAACAAAGCAAACTGAATTTAATAACCAACAAAGCAACAATTCTATGTTTATCTAACGCTAATATCAACCAAGAAAAGTTAATTATGGATGACTTACCTTAGTAATGTCAGCGCTCCCTGTAAACTCGAGTTCTGTAGCAGCAATTTCATATTCTGGTACTTCACGCACACTTTTTACAGGCATAGGAGCCATCTAAGAACATAATCATTATAAAAAGAAGCCATCAGAGTAACCCCCAAAAGTATAAATTTAATGACCAGCAATATATGTGATAAATGGCTTCATGCTTCCACAAGTTAGAAATGAAAAATCCATTATGTACATGTGGCATGGCATACAAAGAGACTGAATTTAATAACCAACAAAGCAACAATTCTACGGATATCAAACGCGAATATCTACCAAGAAAAGTTAATTATGGATGACTATACCTTAGTAATGTCATCGCTCCCTGTAAATTCAAATTCTGCAGCAGCAATTTCATCATCTGGTACTTCACGCACATTTTTTACAGGCATAGGAGTCATCTAAGAACATATTCAATATAAAAAGAAGCCATCAGAGTAACCCCCAAAAGTGTAAATTTAATGACCAGCAATAATATATGTGATAAATGGCTTCATGCTTCCACAAGTTAGAAATGAAAAACCCATTATGTACATGTGACATGGCATACAGAGAGACTGAATTTAATCACAAAGCAACAATTCTACGTTTTATTGGCGATATATCATCTAAGGATTGTAGACTATGATTTAGTTTAGGGCCTGTTATTAGTCTTGTCATTAGTGGCCCGTTAAGGCCTTATTACTTTGTTGTAACCCTAATGTATCTCTATATATATTTTGTTAATGATACATGCAAATCATTCAGAGATTATAATTACTCTCATATGGTATCAAGTCAAACGATCCTTCCTGATTTTTCTCCCTAATTAACGTGGCCTTCCTCTGATCTCTCCATGGCCACCGGCGATGATCAGTCTTCTCTTTCCCTCTCCACCATTCTTCACATGTTAACCATTAAACTCTCTTCTACAAACTATCTTCTATGGAAAAATCAAATCCTACCTCTTCTCTCTTATCAAAAACTCATGGGACATATTGATGGTTCTTTGTCCTCTCCTTCTCTTACAGTGGAACTCGATGGCACAACATCACCTAACCCTGCCTTCCCTACTTGGCAGGAAGCCAATCAACGAGCCCTCCTTATTCTTCAGGCTTCTCTTACTGAAGAAGCTATGGCTGAAGTTATCGGTCTCGCCACAGCACGGGAGGTATGGCTTGCCCTTGAATCAGCCTACAGTCACGACTCGGTTGAAAGAATGCAAAATCTCAGAGATTCTCTTCGACAACTGCAGAAAGGTGCGTCTTCTGTTGCTGAATATGGACGAAAATTCAAATCCCTTTGTGATCAACTCGCTGCTATTGGTCAACCCGTCGCTGATGTTGACAAAAATCATTGGTTTTTGTGTGGTCTTGGTCCCTCGTTTGAAACCTTTTCCACGGCGCAGCGTACTGTCAAACCTAGACCTTCGTTTCGGGATCTTCTTTCTCAAGCCGAGGGTCATGAGCTTTTTATCAAATCTGTCCATGGATCGTCCTCTTCTTCTCCTGCTACTGTTGCTTTTGTTGCTGAATCAGGCAGATCTTCCTCTTCTTCTGGTCGTGGTTTCTCCCCTCGTGGTGGTCGAGGTGGTCGATCAGGTGGTCGTGGTCGAGGTCGCCGTCCACCCCATTGTCAGCTTTGTCGACAGACCGGTCACTATGCAGACAAGTGCCCGGATCTTCACACATTTGCTAATCGTGGTTCTTCTTTGGATGCAAATCTGGCACAAGCTTTCAATGCTAAGTGTGGTGTTTATGATGATTGTTCAGATTGGTTTGTTGATTCAGGAGCTTCCACGCACATGGCATCTTCATCTGCGTCACTAAACTCCACCATGCCCTACACTGGAAATGATCATGTCACAGTTGCTAATGGTAATATTCTAAACATTTCTAGAATTGGTCATACTTCCATTGCCAAGGATATTGATTTATTGGATGTTTTAGTTGTTCCTAAACTTACAAAGAATCTTCTTTCTATTAGTAAGTTAACTGCTGATTCACCGGTTGATATCTTGTTTTCTCGTGATATGTTTACTATTCAGAATCGTCACACAAAGGACATTCTAGCAAAGGGTAGATGTGACAATGGACTCTATGTGCTAACCCAAGGTCACAAAGCTCTTGTTGCAGGTCTCAAATCCAACCGGTTGCGTGCTTCGTATGAATTATGGCATAGTCGTTTAGGACATGTTTCTTTTGATACTATTTCTTTATTAAATAAACTTGGGCATTTGTTTGTTACTTCTCTTTTGCCTAGACCAAATGTTTGTTCTCCATGTGAACTTTCGAAGAGTCATCGTTTGCCATTTTCTATTAATGAAAAGAGGTCATTGCATGTTTTAGACTTGGTGCATTGTGATTTATGGGGGCCTTCGCCTGTGTTGTCTACTGATGGTTATTTATATTATGCTATATTCATTGATGACTTTTCACGGTTTACTTGGTTCTATCCTCTAAAGCAGAAATCTGACTTTTTCCAAGTGTTTGCTGCATTTTTGAGTTTTGTACAAACTCAATTCTCATGCAAAGTTAAGGAATTTCAAAGTGATGGTGGCACCGAATTTCTTAATCAGCGTGTCAAACAGTTATTGGTTGAAAACGGCACTCATCATCGTCTCTCATGCCCGTACACGCCCGAACAAAATGGTCGTGCCGAACGTAAACATCGTCATGTAACAGAAACGGGTCTTGCGATGCTATTTAATGCCAATGCACCTGCCTCTTTGTGGGTTGATGCGTTCACTTCTGCAGTGTATATTATAAATCGTCTTCCTACAAAGTTATTGGACAATAAATCACCATTTGAGCTGCTTTTCAATCGTACTCCGAATTATGACGTTTTTCGAGCCTTTGGTTGTCGGGTTTTTCCTTATTTAAGAAATTACTCGGCTCACAAACTAGCTCCTCGTAGTGTTGCATGCATTTTTATTGGGTATAGCCCTCAATATAAAGGATATCGTTGTCTAGATCCGACAACAAAACGTATATACACTACCCGTCACGCCAAGTTTGATGAAAGTTGTTTTCCTTTTTCCGGGGCTGTTTCTTCTGTGAATCTTGACAAGCTTGTTTTTTCTCTTTTTGAGGAGTTTGGATTATCATTGCCGGCCCAATCAAAGCCGAGTGATTCGAAGCATTCAACCAGGTCCTCATCACCTTCACCTTGTCATCTTTGTCCTGATGACACCCTACCAACGCCACCTCCTACAACGGTCACGCCTCCAGCTGATCAATCTCCACCGTCGCCTGCCGCTTCGCCTATGCCATCGCCTGCTCAGCCACCCGTCAACACTCACCCTATGACTACACGTGCTAAGGCTGGTATTTCTACACCACGGATTTTTGCTGATCTTGCTTGGCTAAATCAAAACCCTCTTCATGTTGCTTTACTTGCTCATAAAGTGCCTAAGGGCTATAAATCCGCTGCCAAAATTTCTAAATGGATCACTGCGATGAAGGAGGAAATGACTGCTCTTAAACATAATGATACGTGGGACTTGGTCCCTCGCCCGAATGCCTCAAATGTTGTTGGTTCTAAATGGGTGTATCGCATAAAATATCGGTCTGATGGCACTATTGATCGTTATAAAGCCCGATTAGTGGCTCAAGGCTTCACTCAAATACCAGGTTTGGACTACTCTCACACCTTTAGTCCAGTGGTTAAGGCGTCAACTGTTCGCATTGTTCTTTCTTTAGCTGTTTTCAACAATTGGCCTCTACATCAGCTAGACGTGAAAAATGTTTTTTTAAATGGCAATTTGACTGAAACTGTGTTCATGGAGCAACCACCTGGTTTCATTGATGTAAACCACCCAAATCATGTTTGTCGTTTAAAAAAGGCGCTTTATGGTCTTAAACAAGCGCCCCGTGCGTGGTTTCAACGTTTGAGTTTTTTCCTTACTCATCTCGGATTTACATGCAGTCGGGCCGATACATCCTTGTTTGTTTTTCAACGTGAGAATTGCTTGCTATATCTTCTTGTTTATGTTGATGATATCATTCTCACCGGCAATAACAATGTTTTCATTTCACAATTTATCTCTAGACTTAACAAAGAGTTTGCCGTAAAAGACTTAGGCAAACTAAGTTATTTTTTGGGTCTTGAGGTGGCTTATACCGACAAAGGTTTGTTCCTTACGCAAGCTAAGTATGCTCATGACATACTCTCTCGTGCGGGTTTTCTTAACTCAAATCCGGTTTCCACTCCTCTCAGTACTTATGCAAATCTCACAACTAATGGTGATCCTTTCTCCGATCCTACATTATATCGTTCGCTAGTTGGTGCACTTCAATACTTGACCATCACCAGACCCGACTTGTCTTATGCGGTCAATCAAGTGAGTCAATTTCTTCATGCTCCAACCAACGATCATTTTCAAGCTGTAAAACGGATTCTCCGATACGTTAAAGGAACTCTATCTTTTGGCCTTACATTCAATCGATCTCCGCGTGCTTCGTTAACAGCCTTTTCTGATGCTGATTGGGCGCGTTGTACTGATACGCGACGTTCCACATATGGGTACTCTGTTTTTCTAGGTGGAAATCTTGTCTCATGGAGTGCTAAAAAGCAACCGACAGTTTCACGTTCTAGTTGTGAGTCTGAATACCGTGCTCTTGCAAATACGGCCTCCGAAGTGGTTTGGCTCACTTCTCTTCTACGTGAGTTGCAAGTTCCTTTGCCGTCAATGCCGGTTTTATATTGTGACAATAAGAGTGCCATCTTTCTGAGTCAAAATCCGGTTGCTCATAAGCGGGCTAAGCACATTGATATAGACTATCACTTTGTTCGAGAGCTTGTTTCTCACAAGCAGCTCAGCACTCGGTTTGTTCCGTCTTCTCAACAACTTGCGGATATCTTCACAAAAAGTCTACCACGTCCACTTTTTGAATCTTTCCGCTCCAAGCTCTGTGTTGGTCCTCCACCGCCTCGCTTGAAGGGGGGTATTGGCGATATATCATCTAAGGATTGTAGACTATGATTTAGTTTAGGGCCTGTTATTAGTCTTGTCATTAGTGGCCCGTTAAGGCCTTATTACTTTGTTGTAACCCTAATGTATCTCTATATATATTTTGTTAATGATACATGCAAATCATTCAGAGATTATAATTACTCTCATACGTTTATCTAACGCAAAAAAAATAAAATAAAAATAATAATAAATAAATTACCAAAGGTTTAGCACCATGTTTCTCCAATAGTTTGATCATGTCACGGTTCTTGTAATGGACTGCATCTGCAAGAGGCTGTTCAACCAATATCAGAATCTCAAGCGAAAAGTTAAATTAAAATAATAATAATAATAATAATAATAATAATAATAATAATAATAATAATAAAATAAAATAAAATAAAATCATCCAAAGGCAAGAACTTTTTTTTTTGTGAAAAGGTGAGAATATTTATATAACCTCCAAAATATGTACAACATAAGAATAGGAAACAAGATTTGGACATCACCCAAATCTAATACAAAACTTAAACAGACAACCTATACATGAATTATCCGAGACATCACTACTGAAAAATATATGATAGAACTAACTAAGAAGGACTACTTAACCAGTCTTCCAAACACAAGCATAAACACTTCCTTCTTTCACAACAATACTTCTTTATCAACTCACCTTTTTATAGCACCTACCATCTAGCTACATTTCCTCTACTCCAATCTACCAAGCTACTCGACCTGCCACCACAATAGACAAGATAGAAATGGAGAGAGGCATCACTAGGAACCCATAACCCATCCATGGGGGGCTCTGCCAAGACAACCTACATTTCCCTCTCAAATGGAAGGCTTCACTCCCTACATGATGACCATCCTTTCCTCCTTGACAGTGCATTGGGTGGACCAAGAAGGATCATCTTTCATTCCTCTCTATTCCACCCATCATGCACTGTCCCACATCCATTTACCCTTCACAATGATAGTCCCTACTTTATGGTACATCCATATTGAATTAGACCTCCTATCTAGCCAACCATTGCTGTCCAATCTCCTCCCAAGGCCAGACTGAACCAACAATGAGACTATAATAGGTACAGTCACACCAATTAGGACTCCAAGGTACAAGGTGACTACCCATTGTAATGGCCTGATATAAGCAGAATATGTTTGACTAATTGATCTTGTCCATGTGCCAACCAAATCCATACATTCCTTTAAAATCCAATTCCAAAAATTACTAACTGCATACTTCTCCAAACACCCCTTTAAGTCTCTTGTCTCACAGTCAATGATCATGCAATTCTTGACCCAACAGGTTTCCAAAGGCTTCTTAAATTTTCCTGTCAAACATGATGTTCCAGATAGCTTCAGCATTGAGTACATTTGTAGTTTGCTTGACCCTGATTGATACCATTTTTGCCTTGATTTCATCACATATTACTTTAAACATGTCATTTGCACTTCTTTTTTGGCTAGTGAATAGTCTGTTGTTTCTCTCTTGCCAGATGTAGTAGACTGTGGCAGCAAGACATAGTTTTTTTTATAACCTCCCAAACTCCACTACATGTGGCTTCAATACTCAATTTATTAACAATTCCTTCCCAAGTGTTATCTGTTGATTTAATCTTTGCAATCTTGCATATTGACTTCCAAATCTGCCTAGTAAACTCACATTTGAAAAACAAGTGATTGTGTGAGTCTAACTCTTTCTCACATAAGCTGCATTCATATATTTTGTTAGGGTACCATCTCTGCAACTTATCTTGAGTGCACAGTTTTTGCCTAACAGCTAGCCATAAAATGAAGGTATGTTTTGGAACACTGTGAGAATGCCATACAAGGTTCTTCCAACATACTTGACCAATGTCTTCCCTCACATCTTTCCATACTGTACTAATGGTAAACTTCATTGTATTGCCTTTCTTGTCCACCCACACAGGCTTATCAGGATTGTCATTAAGCACAGGAATAGGAATATTATTAAGTTGAGGAAATTTGACTAACCATTGCATATGCCATTTCCATCCTTCATCTTCAACCACATCAGCTAGTTTAGTATCATCTTGAAAACGAGTATAGTATACCTCTTTTTTGCTGATATAAGTAGCTAATGGCATATCATTATGCCACTTATCATGCCATACACTTATTGTTTTGCCATCTCCTACTTGATATCTCATATGCTTACCCACCCAATTTCTTAGGCTTAAAATACACTTCCAAAACCAACTGTCATTCTTATCAGCAGCCACATCCCAAAGGCAATAACTTGTCTCATAACTTCATACAAATTACACAATTGTGATACATATACATTTCCCATATGCATAAGACACAACAACAGTTCCATATATCAAACTCTAGCATGGATATCTATACCTATATCTCCTATATGTACTTAAAAGTTGAGTTTCTAGGCATAAATGAAAGTATTAATGGTTGAATCTTTAACTATAGTATCTTCCATTTGTTTCAAGTTAGTAATGAATGAATATTTCTATATGTACTTAAAAGTTGAGTTTCTAGGCATAAATGAAAGTATTAATGGTTGAATCTTTAATTATAGCATCATCCATTCGTTTCAAGTTAATAATGAATGAATATCTACTTAAAAGTTAGGCTTAAATGAGTATTAATGGTAAAATCTTTAACTATAGCATCTTCCATTCGGTTCAAGTTAGTAATGAATAATTAAAATAATGATAGCCAAAAGGTAGATAAGTCCTTTCATTTTCTTCACACGTTTCAAATCTACTTAAAAGTTTAGTTTCTAAGCATAAATGAAAGTATTAATGGTTAAATCTTTAACTATAGCACCTTCCATTCGTTTCAAGTTAGTAATGAATGGTGGGTACCAAAGGGGTAATACCCCAGCGGTATCTCCGAAGTCCCCATGTGATGGGTTTGGCCTGCCCACGCAGGTTCGAATCTTGATGGGGCAAATGTTTTCTCCCAATTAAGTGTAGTGCCTTTGGGCTGCTTAGTTGGGGGTTTTCCCTCCCCCGTGGTTCCCAGACTCCATCGGTCGCTAGTCCCTTAAGCCCACCGCATACTGCCCAATTGAATGTCACTGTGGGTAAAGTAAAGGGCTAGCCGTCCCGTTGAATGTTAAAAAAAAAAAAGTAATGAATGGTTAAATGAATGATAGCCAAGAGCTAAATAAATCCTTACATTTTCTTCACACATTTCATGTTAGTAATGAATGGTTTAAATAATGATAGCCAAAAGCTAGATAAATCCTTTCATTTTCTTTACATACTTGTATCACTTAAACTGGATTGATCACTCTTAAAACAATAGTGGTTCCGACAAAAATTACTCTTAATAAACCTTTTAAGTTGAGATAGCCTAAGTAACCATGTTTTTTTATAAACTATAAAAAGGTATTCCATTACATAGCAAACAATGTTTAATCTTCGTATGTTTAAAATGATTGTATGATACAAAAACAATGCCATAAGAGTAAGCATTATCCATTGATGGTTTGCACTTCTACTTTACTAACCGAAGAAAGGTGCCAACACCCCCTCAATGGCATTTGATTCAATCTACCAATAACAATAGGTAATACTCAATTACCCTGATATGATTATTAGCTAATTTTCTCCCTTTCGGATTTATATTTATCTAACATAAGCTGATCAAGTTAATTTCCTAAACATGAACAAAATTTAAGGTACCAATATATAGAGTAGTGGTGGTTGATAATTTGATATCACTGTAAAAAAAAGTATTGCTTTTCATCATATCACTTGAGAGTTATTTGTTATGATAAATTACCTCATGTCATGATATGGTTAACCAGAAACTAAACGATAGACAACAAAACTATCAACATATAAATGACATTTTAACAATGATGTTTGAGTTGTTGGGACAAATAATAAACACAAAATTAAAGGTTTGAGTCATGTTTCACTATAAAATGCTAACACTATAAACATTCATCAAGCTTTTTGTGAAAGGGTATAGATGCTCTCATTTACTTTGGTCTACAAAGTCACATTGACATTTTAAAATAAATAAATTAATTTATAAAAATCTTACAGTGCTACCCCATCGATCTGTAGAATCAACTTCAGCGCCACCTTTAAGCAACAAATTCGCCACATCACAAAACCCCTGACAAGCCGCCACGTGTAAAGCAGTCCGATCATTAATATCTTTGAAATTAACATCAGTGTTAGACTCAATCAACTCCTTTATCCCATCTACATTACCCTCACTGCTGAGAAACATTAACCTAAATGCAGGATCAATCGGATTATCATACACGTCGTCATCTTGTGAATCCGAATTTGAATTTCTCACATATGGCCCAGGAACCTAAACAATAGAAGAGGCATTACCCACTGCTACATAAACTACATTTCCCACACTAATGCCTGTTGCCATAAAGTGTGGCTTTTTAAAGAGGGGTTGGGCTTATATAACATGCTCTTTACAAATTAAAATGTTATCTTTAATTATACCTAATCTAACAGTCATACATTTCAACCCGTGTCTTTTTGTGGTCATTTCCTCATATAAGCTAAACCAAACACTTGAACTTACTATAAATTAATCCAAACACTCAACATGAGTTTATGATATAAAATAAGGATAAGCTCAATTCATAAACGCAGCCAAACACCCCCTTAGAATGTTTTGAATAGATCCATATATTGTTTTGAAAATGTGTTTAAGAATGAATGAAGTTGAAGGATACAACAGAAAGAATCTGCAGGGCTTTGATACTAGGTACATTGTATTAACTAATAAGTACATATGTATATGGAATCATGTATATCCACTCATACATTGGTGATTTGATGTAGTCGTTGAAAGCTCTATTTGTTCATAATGCACTTGCGCATAGAGATTTGGACTGTGTTATGATTAGTGTTTTAGGGCTAAAGTAATCATTTGGTGAGTTACTGTAAAGTTTTTTTTTTTTTTTTGGCTTAATTTAGAGTTAAATTTTGGTTGTCATCACTATTACAGATATTGAGAGTTGTAAGTTTTATACTTATATGCCAATTAGCGGTAGTATTAAATTCCACTTGCATAATAAATCAGGTATAGAACTCACCAGCAATTTCAGCGCTTCCTCAAGTTCTTTCGTGACAACATCCATGGCAGGTCGCTGATCCCGATCATTGTGCAAGCATCTGTATGCGATTGCTGCAAATTTGGTCATGGAGTTCGAGCCAATATGCTCCTTTAAACTATGATCAATAATCATGTCCAAGCTGTTATTTTCGTAGTATTTTCTGGCTGATATGCTTGAAAGCGAGAATCCATCATCGGAATCAGTGAGGCACAACCTCCCACATAAAACTTCGAATAATACGACACCGAAAGAAAAGACATCAGATTTTTTGGTCACGACTCCCGTAGAGTAGTATTCTGGTTCACAGTAACCTTGTGTCCCACAACCATTTGAAACAATGGCACTCATACCAAAACCTGATACGCTTAACTTGGACAATCCAAGGTCAGAAATCATACCAACCCAATTCTCATCGATTAGAATATTTGAGCTTTTTATATCCCTATGTATAATCACTCGATGCCTTCCAACATGATTATGTAGGTGATCTAAACCACGAGCTGCATCAGCACAAATTTTGAGTCGTTGTAACCACGTCAAATTAGTAGAAGTGGTTTTTCCACTGCGCCTTATATACTGATCCAAACTTCCACGGTCTGCATATTCGTAAACGATAGTCTTCTCCTTTCCCTCATCACAATAACCAAGAAGAGTGATGAGGTTTGGATGACGTTGACCAGACAGCAGCTGAATCTCTGTCAAAAACTCCTTTAAACCTTGTCCGAACTGCTCGTTCAACCTCTTTACAGCAACCATGGTCTCTTTTCCGGACACAAGGAGTTTTCCTTTGTACACCCAACCATATCCACCTCGTCCAATAAGCGTTCTGAAGTTTTCAGTTGCTACTTCTATATCTTTATAAGGTATTTTGAGGTGTTGCCACTCATTTATCTTTGACATTTTATCTTGATGGTATTATCAAGTTAGTGGGACACAATTCACAAAGAGTGGGAATGAGAGTTGAATCTTTCTATTTCTTGTTGTGATCTTGCATACTGACGATTGAGAAAATAGCTCTTATTGGTACACCCAAAAAGTGATACCAGTAGAGCACACGGTGAGGGAAGGTTTTAACACGCCAAACGCAACAACAAGGACGGATGGCGGCGCCATTCCCGAACCTTGCAACCCGCCATTCGTATGCCAAAGGTGATTTCGCCAATACAATGGCTGGCGCCATCGGTATCCATCTTTTTTTTCTTTTTTTTTAAGTGGGTTTTATATTGTGTGTTGAGCTTGCATGAGTTTTGTGTTTGTGTGTTGTGTTTGTGTTTGGGTTTTTAAGATTTTGAGATGGAGGAAGAAGATAAGGTAGGTTTTTTGATGGAGGAAGATAAGTGGTATTTGATGGAGATATGATACAATTATCTGAGATCGGAGGAAGAAGATAACTAGATAAGGTAGTTATTTATTTTATTTTATTATTATTATTATTATTATTATTATTTACTTTTTCATTTTATACCATTTTGTTTGGAATTTTTATATTTTAAGCTCATTTGTCAATTGTTTTTTACACAGAAGGTTATTTGATGTTTTTGTTTTGTTTTTTACACCCACTCATAACAAAACAAAAAAACAAAAACAAAAACATCAAATAACCTTCTGTGTAAAAAACAATTGACAAATGAGCTTAAAATATAAAAATTCCAAACAAAATGGTATAAAATGAAAAAGTAAATAATAATAATAATAATAATAAAATAAAATAAATAACTACCTTATCTAGTTATCTTCTTCTTCCGATCTCAGATAATTGTATCATATCTCCATCAAATACCACTTATCTTCCTCCATCAAAAAACCTACCTTATCTTCTTCCTCCATCTCAAAATCTTAAAAACCCAAACACAAACACAACACACAAACACAAAACTCATGCAAGCTCAACACACAATATAAAACCCACTTAAAAAAAAAAGAAAAAAAAGATGGATACCGATGGCGCCAGCCATTGTATTGGCGAAATCACCTTTGGCATACGAATGGCGGGTTGCAAGGTTCGGGAATGGCGCCGCCATCCGTCCTTGTTGTTGCGTTTGGCGTGTTAAAACCTTCCCTCACCGTGTGCTCTACTGGTATCACTTTTTGGGTGTACCAATAAGAGCTATTTTCTCAATCGTCAGTATGCAAGATCACAACAAGAAATAGAAAGATTCAACTCTCATTCCCACTCTTTGTGAATTGTGTCCCACTAACTTGATAATACCATCAAGATAAAATGTCAAAGATAAATGAGTGGCAACACCTCAAAATACCTTATAAAGATATAGAAGTAGCAACTGAAAACTTCAGAACGCTTATTGGACGAGGTGGATATGGTTGGGTGTACAAAGGAAAACTCCTTGTGTCCGGAAAAGAGACCATGGTTGCTGTAAAGAGGTTGAACGAGCAGTTCGGACAAGGTTTAAAGGAGTTTTTGACAGAGATTCAGCTGCTGTCTGGTCAACGTCATCCAAACCTCATCACTCTTCTTGGTTATTGTGATGAGGGAAAGGAGAAGACTATCGTTTACGAATATGCAGACCGTGGAAGTTTGGATCAGTATATAAGGCGCAGTGGAAAAACCACTTCTACTAATTTGACGTGGTTACAACGACTCAAAATTTGTGCTGATGCAGCTCGTGGTTTAGATCACCTACATAATCATGTTGGAAGGCATCGAGTGATTATACATAGGGATATAAAAAGCTCAAATATTCTAATCGATGAGAATTGGGTTGGTATGATTTCTGACCTTGGATTGTCCAAGTTAAGCGTATCAGGTTTTGGTATGAGTGCCATTGTTTCAAATGGTTGTGGGACACAAGGTTACTGTGAACCAGAATACTACTCTACGGGAGTCGTGACCAAAAAATCTGATGTCTTTTCTTTCGGTGTCGTACTATTCGAAGTTTTATGTGGGAGGTTGTGCCTCACTGATTGCGATGATGGATTCTCGCTGTCAAGCATATCAGCCAAAAAATACTACGAAAATAACAGCTTGGACATGATTATTGATCATAGTTTAAAGGAGCATATTGGCTCGAACTCCATGACCAAATTTGCAGCAATCGCATACAGATGCTTGCACAATGATCGGGATCAGCGACCTGCCATGGATGTTGTCACGAAAGAGCTTGAGGAAGCGCTGAGATTGCTGGTGAGTTCTATACCTGATTTATTATGCAAGTGGAATTTAATACTACCGCTAATTGGCATATAAGTATAAAACTTACAACTCTCAATATCTGTAATAGTGATGACAACCAAAATTTAACTCTAAATTAAGCCAAAAAAACTCATAAACTCTTGTTGAGTGTCTGGCCACGCTTATGAATTGGGCATATCCTTAATTACATTATATCATAAACTCATGTTGAGTGTTTGGATTAATATATGTTTAATAAGCTGATAAGTTCAAGTGTTGGGTTTAGCTTATTTTAGGAAATGACCAGAAAAGACATGGGTTGAAATGTATGAATGTTAGATTAGGTATAATCAAGGGTAATATTTTAATTTGTATAGAGCATGTTATATAAATCCAACCTCTCTTTAAAAAGCCACACTTTATGGCAACGGGTGTTAGTGTGGATGATACCTCTTCTATTCTTTAGGTTCCTGGGCTATAAGTGAGAAATTCAGATTCGGATTCACAAGATGATGACGTGGATGATAATCAGATTGATCCTAGAGTTAGGTTAATGTTTTTCAGCAATGAGGGTAATTTAGATGGGATTAAGGATTTGATTGAGTCCCATACTGATGTTAATTTTCAGGATATTGATGATCGGACTGCTTTACCCGTGGCGGCTTGTCAAGACTTCTGTGATGTGGCCAATTTGTTGCTTGAAGGTGGGGCTGAAGTTGATTCTAAAGATCGATGGGGTAGCACTGTAAGATTTTTATAAATTTGTTTTTTTTGGTTCATGTCTGTGCTTTGTTTGAGATTATTGTCGTACAAAGTTATTATGTGTGTTTTTGTTAAGAGAAATTAACGATGTTGTAGTTTTGCAAATGTAGTCTCAAGTACCTAGCTTCTATTTAGGGGCGGAGCCAGAAAGTTATGGTGGAGAGGGCAAAATTAGATAATTTTTAAAAACTACACTCCAAATTGGTTCACGAGTGGGGGGCAAATTACCAAAATAACTTGATATTTTGCAAATTTTACACTACAATTTTTTACGCTAGGGGCTACCCTGTCTCCGCCAGTGCTTTGTATATAGGAATAATAAGTTTAAGAGTATGCTCAGCAAGGAGCATTTAATAGCGTTTAGAACTACCACCAAGTTAGGCTAGTGTTAAGGGTTGGAAATGGTCACGGGCTTACCCCAGTTAGGCTGCGTATATCTAAGTCAAATACACGCCCTCCCGAGTAACCTGAAGAGTAAAACCTCATCCGTTACCCGTTTATTTAAGAGCAGTTTAGCAACACTAATTTTCAAATGCTACTTGAAGAAGCATTTAGTGTTAACGTTCAGCTTTTTTGTCATTTTAATTACACATACAGCTACTATGTTACCAAATACTTTCATAATACAAACAACTAATGCTAACTGTTGCTGCTAAAACTACCACTCTTAGTTACTGCTAAATTTCCTAAACATACTCTAAATGAATGTCAAAACGTCCGTTATAATGCCTAGTAGGGTAAGGGTTTTTTTGACTAATGTTTTTGTGGGTAAAGGGTTTTTTTGAGTAACCTTTTTTTGACTAATGTCTTTTGACTAATGTTTGTGTAAACTTTGCAGGGTCCCTTCACCATAGCGTCATGGCATGGAACTAAAGTTGCAGTTAAAAAACTTGAATACGAGCTTTTTAACGATAACGATGAAGTGTGGGTTGTTTAATTACCAACAATATGTTAATGTTTTTTCCCATATAATATGGTTTTTGCTTTTCTAATTCACGGGTCCTAAACAGGAGAGCTTTTAGGGATGAACTTGAATTGCTTCAGAAGATACGGCATCCAAATGTGGTTCAGTTTCTTGGCGCTGTAACTCAAAGTAATCCAATGATGATCGTGACAGAATATTTACCAAAGGTTTATTTCTCTCTGCATAATCCATATCCTTTATCTTACAGTCTGATGTTCTATTTATACGCATTTTCTTTGAGGTGCCTAGAACTCAGAAACCTAGATATTATTCACGGTTCTTTTATATCGATTTTGAATTTTGCAGGGTGATTTTCGTCTATTTTTAAAGAGGAAAGGAGCACTAAAGCCAGTAGCAGCTCTGGAGTTCGCCATGGATATAGCAAGGTATTCATAATAGTGGCATTTATTTGGATTATAAGACATTTTTTAATGCTATATAATTTTAAGATTTTAACTAATGATGCTCTTTTGTCATTCTTCAGGGGGATGAACTATTTGCATGAGAATAAACCAGAACCAATTATTCTCAGAGATCTCGAGCCTTCGTAAGTATATTATTACATAGCTATTCTTCCTGTCTTTTTGTAGGTAGATACACGTCTCTGGAAATAGTAGTGAACTCTGTTTCTGCACCATAATTGTTGAATAATTTCTTTTTTGCGGGTAAGAAAACAGAAATATTTTGCGGGCTGATTCTGGGCATCTAAAGGTCGCAAACTTTGGAATCTGCGAGCTACTAAAAGTGAACAAGACGGTAAAACAAGGAACGAACATGTCAAATCATGACACCACCTGTGAGTCTTTTTTTTTTTTTTCTAATCTCTTTATATTCACTGTACACGCATACCAATTTTACAATGTTGTGAAGTTATATTATCATAATTGACTCTATAAAGACAGACATGTTAATTTCTGAAGTCATTGAGTTGGTTATATACTATAGCTGGGAGATATGTTGCACCGGAGGTCCTCAGATATGAAGACTACGATACTAAAGTGAATGTTTTCTCATTTGCCTTGATTTTACAGGAGGTAAGGCGCATATTATCTGGTTTTCTAATTTTTCTGTTTCATATAAGTTTTTCTCTGTCCCTATATAGTATTATAGTTCACTTCATATATTTAGTTATCATGTGATTTATGTTAATGTTGTGATTATCTAATTCATTAATCTCGTTTGATGTGCAAAAGATGATTGAAGGCAACCAACCATTTTTCATGAAGAATGAAGACGATGTTCCTAAGGCATATGTTGCTAATGAGCGCCCTCCATTTAATGCCCCATCAGAGAGTTATGCTCATGGGCTTAGAGAGTACGTGCTTTGTTTATGTTCTTTTTACCTACATGTAATTTTAAGAGTACTCTTCTTTTCTTATGTTAGTGACCTGCCTACTATTCCCATCATGTCATGTTTGTTGCTAATTTGATTTCATGAGAGATTACATGCTGACGTGTCATTCTTAATCTATTTATTCCCAAGGTTAATTGAAGAGTGTTGGCATGAAAAACCAGATTTGAGACCAACATTTAGGGAAATAATCACTATATTGGAATCAATATACAATTCTATAAGTCGTAGCAGACGTTGGAAGGTATATCTATATTTCTTTCTGTTTATGCACGCCTGCCAATAGGCTTATCAGGTTTTCAATACAATGCTTAAGCAAACTTGTCATGATGTTATATTGTGATTCAGGTTCGACCATTGAAGTGGTTTCAGAAAGTGGAAATAATATGGAAGAAAGAAGATTCTTTAAGAAGTAGCCACGACCGTTCTTCTCACGTCTAAGATTAGTTAATGAGCTTTAAAACTTGCGTCTTTTGTTATGCATACTGTATTCTTCACACGTTCTTATCTACAGATCGCTTTTTTGTTGTTTGGTATAGTGTCATCTTTCCCTTGTTATTTGTTGTTGCAAAACTTCATGCTCAAATACTGCTGATTCATCTTGCTAGCAGAGTAGCTGTTGTATAATGTGACAAGTATATGGCTTTGGGAATTGATAATGTACACATAAGAAATTGGCTAATGATTTGTACACTCACTTTTTTTATTCGCACACTCCACTTTATGCTATACAGAGTTGTACAGTTGTTATATGCTGCATCTCCAGTTTGTACACTGGAGTGTACGAATCAAAAAAATGAGTGTACGAATCAACACTCTAAGAAATTTATTCGCATGCATAAAATTTACACTTAAAAGACTATTGTACCCTTTATTACTTTTCTATCCTCATCAGCTTTCACAAAAAAAACCCGGCACATTAAATTAATTTCCGGTTTAAATTTTTCAGAAGAAAATCCTTCCCATCCTCCTATACTGCGGCACCCTGAATTTATTCCAGCGTCTTGTACGTCTTTGCAACAATTTAATCTATTGGGGTAACGAAACCTAGATTTTGTAAATATCCAAAACCATTCATAAAAATTGTGAAGAAAATAAAAAATAGCATAATCAATAAAAAAGACTAAAACATGTTTCATATTTAAGTCTTTTTTATTTATTATGCTATTTTTGATTTTCTTCACAATTTTTACGAATGGTTTAAACATGTTTTAGTCTTTTTTTATTGATTATGCTATTTTTGATTTTCTTCACAATTTTTACGAATGTTTTTGGATATTTACAAATTCTGGGTTTCATTACCTCAATAGATTAAATTGTTGCAAAAGACGCTGGAATAAATTCAGGGTGCCGCAGTAAAGGAGGATGGGAAGGATTTTCGTTTGACAATTTTAAACCAGAAATTAATTTAATGTGACGGATTTTCTTTGTGAAAGCTGATGAGGTTGGAAAAGTAATAAAAGGTACAATAGTCTTTTCAGTGCAAATTTTATGTTTGCGAATAAAGTTCTTATGTGTACATTTCAATTCCCATAATGGTCCATTCGCATAAATATTATGTGCAGGAATCAATTTCCTCCGTGTAAATATCAACCCTATTAGTATATAGGGCAAATGATAAAAAAAAGTATTATATTTGACATCATTTGCTCTTTTGGGCAGTGAACAAAATTTTTTGCTTTTGTGGGTACTATACTTTTAAATTTATCCTCTTTAGGGTATTTTGCGAATTTTTTGGACACTTTTGCCCCTTTTAGCTAATAGAAAAATTTTTTTTCCCGAAGGGCAAAAATGTCACATAGTACCCTAAAGAGGATAAATTTGAAAGTATAGTACCCACAAAAGCAAAATATTTTGTTCACTACCCACAAGAGAAAATAATGGCAAGTATGATACTTTTTTATCATTTGCCCTAGTATATATTATGAAGATTGACGTCGAATATAAGAGCCCCTTTGCGCTAGCTAAACATGTGCCGAGTTTCAGCTTTTGAGGGTTGTCTATTCTACTAGTAAATTCAAGGCCATTTGGGTTGGCTTATTCAAAATACCTTTTGAGCTTTCTTTGAAAACCTAAATTTATTTTCATCAATAAGCTCTTTTTTTTCTTTTTTGCTTAGTTATTGTGTTTTGAAAATGCAATAAGCCAATAAGCTAATCCAGACGCCCCTTAATACAGATTAGTAGGCCTTGTGAATGGAAATGATGGTCCTAGAGTTTTATGAGACAATCACTTAAATTACCCGCGCTTGTCCATTGAAGCTAGGGGTATTCGTTGGGTCGGGTTAGTCGCATTTGGGTCGGGTCCAATTGAGCCTGAAAAAAACATACCCGAACCCGGTCTTATTTAGATCTTAGGTTAGTCAGGTTCGAGCCTATTCGGGTCGGGTCTATTCGGGTTCCGGTCAACCCGGATATGAGTAAAATGTTTAAAAAATTGCCTAGTTCAATAATTTACATATATAATTCATAAAAAATATATCAAATAAATATAAATAAATAAAAACCTTATTCGGGTTAATCGGGTCGACCCGATACCCGACCCTTTTAAATATTCGGGTTAATCGGGTTGACACGAATAAATCTATTGACCAGGGTGACCCGACACAAACAAGCTTAATCAGGTTTAGGTTCGGGTCCGGGTCCGGCCGGCCTTTTTAACACTCCTAATTGAAGCAATCTTTTGTGATTCATTTGCATAATGGATGAGAGATTTGAGCTCTTGATAAGTTGCCATGAGAAAGTTTTGACTCGTGCTAAACTTCACATACATCTAGCTACCATGTTTGATCATCAGCGTCCTGGTAAAAAATTGCATACAAAAAGAAATGAAACCCAGTGGATGGGGTCATGGGGGCCTGGACCATAATTTTACTAGGTACATTTATGTAACTGTTAGCATATATGCACTTCATATGCAATATATCAGACAACGCACTACATGATGTCTAAAGCCATATACTTGATCACCAAAAACAATGCTCTGTCACATTATACAACAGCTAGGGATGAATAGTTTTGCAACAACAAATCACAAGGAAAAGATGACACTATAAACAACAAAAAAGCGACCTGTAGATAAGAACGTGTAAAGAATATCGTATGCATAACAAAAGACGCAAGTTTTAAAGCTCATTAACTCATCTTAGATGTGAGAAGAACGGTCACGGCTACTTCTTACAGAATCTTCTTTCTTCCATATTGTTTCCACTTTCTGAAACCACCTCAATGGTCGAACCTGAATCACAATATAACATCATGATTATGTGTTTCACCAAAGCACAAGTTTCCTTAAGTATTGTGTTGGAAACCTGATAAGCCTATTGGCAGGTGTGCTAAAACAGAAAGAAATATAGAGATACCTTCCAACGTCTCCTACGATTAATAGCATTGTAGATTGATTCCAATCTAGTGATTATTTCCCTAAATGTTGGTCTCGAGTCTGGTTTCTCATGCCAACACTCTTCAATTAACCTTGCGAATAAATAGATTGATAATAACTCATCAGCATGTAATCTTTCATGAAATCAAATTAGCAACAAACACGACATGATGGAATAGTAGGAAGGTCAATTGCAAGGAAGTAACAACATAAGAAAAAATAAGTACTCTTACAAATTACATGTAGCTAAAAAGAACATAAACAAAGCACGTACTCTCTAAGCCCATGAGCATAACTTTTTGGTGGGGCATTAAATGGAGGGCGTTCATTAGCAACATATGCCTTAGGAACATCGTCTTCACTCTTCATGGAAAATGGTTGGTTGCCTTCAATCATCTTTGGCACATTAAACGAGATTAAAGCATTAGATAATCAGAGCATAAATCACATGATAACCAAATATACGAAGTGAACTGTAATACTATATAGGGACAGAGAACAACGTATATGAAACAGAAAAAATAAAAAGCAGATAATATGAGCCTTACCTCCTGTAAAATCAAGGCAAATGAGAAAACATCCACTTTGGTATCGTAGTCTTCATTTTTGAAGACCTCCGGTGCAACATATCTCCCTGTTATGGCACATACGAAACTCAATGACTTCAGAAATTAACATCTGTTTTTAAAGAGTCAACTATGATGCTATAACTTCACAACATTGTAAAAGTGATGTGTGTACAATGAATATAAAGAGATTATAAAAAAAAGACTCACAGGTGGTGTCATGATATGACATGTTCGTTCCTTGTTTTACCGTCTTGGTCACTTTTAGTAGCTCGCTGATTCCGAAGTCTGCGACCTTTAGATGCCCAGAATCAGCCCGCAAAATATTTCTGTTTTCTTACCGGCAAAATGGAAAATATTCAACAATTATGGTGCAAAAACAGATCTCACTACTATTTCCAGAGATGTGTATCTACCTACAAAAAGACAGGAAGAATAGCTATGTAATAATATACTTACGAAGGCTCAAGATCTCTGTGGATAATTGGTTCTGGTTTGTTTTCATGCAAATAGTTCATCCCCCTGAAGAATGACAAAAGAGCATCATTAGTTAATTTAAGACGGCATTTAAAAAAAGGTGTTATGAATTTATGATTATTAGCCTTTGGAGGGATATATATGCAATTCTCCCATCCAAATAAATGCCACTAATATGAATACCTTGCTATATCCATAGCAAACTTCAGAGCTAACATTGGCTTTAGTGCTCCTTTCCTCTTTAAATATAGACGAAGATCACCCTGCAAAATTCAAAACCGATATAAATATAAAAGAACCGTGAATAATATCTAGGTTTCTGAGTTCCGGGCACCTCAAAGAAAATGTGTATAAATAGAACATCAGACTGGAAGGTAAAGGATATGGATTATGCAGAGAGAGATAAACCTTTGGTAAATATTCTGTCACGATCATCATTGGATTACTTTGAGTTACAGCGCCAAGAAACTGAACCACATTTGGATGCCGTATCTTCTGAAGTAATTCAAGTTCATCCCTAAAAGCTCTCCTGTTTAAAACCCGTGAATTAGAAAAGCAAACACCATATTATATGGGAAAAAAAAAACATAAACATATTGTTGGTAATTGAACAACCCACACTTTATCTTTATCGGTAAAAAGCTCGTCTCCAAGCTTTTTAACTGCAACTTTAGTTCCACGCCATGTAGCTATGGTGAAGGTACCCTGCAAAGTTTACACAAACATTAGTCAAAAGAAGTTGTTCAAAAGGGCGGATTCTAATATCAACCAAGAAAAGTTAATTATGGATGACTTACCTTATCAATGTTAACGCTCCCTGTAAAATCAAGTTCTGTAGCAGCAATTTCATATTCTGGTACTTCACGCGCATTTTTTACATGCATAGGAGCCATCTAAGAACATATAATCATTATAAAAAGAAGCCATCAGAGTAACCCCCAAAAGTATAAATTTAATGACCAGCAATATATGTGATAAATGGCTTCATGTTTCCACAAGTTAAATATGAAAAATCCATTGTCATACAGAGAGACTGAATTTAATAAAACAACGAAGCAACAATTCAACGTTTATCAAACGCAAAACAAGCATATTAGAAAACTTACCAAAGGTTTAGCACCATGTTTCTCCAATAGTTTGACCATGTCATGGTTCTTGTAATGGACTGCATCTGCAAGAGGCTGTTCAACCAATATCAGAATCTAGAGCGAAAAGTTAAAAAAGAAAAGAAAAAAAACCACAAAACATAACTTCTAATCCAAAGGCAAGAAATTGTCTCATAACTTAATACAATTTACAAAATTGTGATAAATATACATTTCCCAAAATGATTCCATATATCAAATTCTATCATCAATATGAACTAAAAACATGACATGTTGCAAACTTATAGTTAGTTGCAAAGAGCTAAATTACCAAGCATATGATCTAAGAATTTATTATATACTCTCATCTCGAATGTCAGTTTGCAATTCACTTGACCCCACTCACGTTTTCATTTTAAATTTTATAGACCATAAATTCCACATGAATATAACTTTCTATTCCAACTAATATGTTAAAATCCAATTATAACCACTGGTCATTATAAGGGATGGTTTCACATTCTCACTGGTCATTACGAGGTATTTGAGATTACATTTACCAAACAAATTACGTGTTTTCAAAACTACAACTGTTATAAATACATTTCCAATCACTAACAATTCCATTCAACATAGATATAAACAACAAACATGACATGTTACAAACTTAAAGTTAGTAGTTAAGAGACAAATTACCAATCAGTTACACATCTCTAAAAAAACTCCATTATAACGGATGTTTTACTAATGTAACATGCTTCACTAGACCATAACCAACAGTCATTCCTCCGTATAATAGATGTTTAAACATTCAATTAAACTTACTATTCCCATTTACGAGGTATCTGCGACTACATTTCCTAAACATATTACACGTTTGCAAAAACTACAACTGCTTTATTTTCTCTATGAAAATGCCCATAATAACTTTTTACGGCAATAACAACCTACAAATCGCAATCCGAAACACAAACTTTAGAAAAACAATAATAATCTTACATTGCTTCCTCTTTCTCGCCACCGCATCGTGCGGCACCCTACTAGGCATTATAACGGACGTTTTGACATTCACTTAGGGTACGATTTGGCAAATTTCGCAGTAGCCATTAGCGGTAGTTTTAGCATAAGCAGCTAGCACTAGTTGTTTGTATTGTTAAAGTATTTGGTAACTTAGTTGTATGTGTAATTATAGAGTTCAAAATGACAAAAAAGCTGAACGTTAATGCTAAATGCTTCTTCAAGTAGCATTTGAAAAGTAGCGTTGCTAAACCGCTATACGCACCTAAACGCTCTTAAAATAAGCTACTAACGGATGAGGTTTTCCTCTTCAGGTTACTCCATTCAGGAGGGCGTGTATTTGACTCAGATGTACGCGGCCTAACCGGCAGTGGCGGACCCAGGACCAGGTTCATTTTATCGAAGGTACTGAAAATCGTAACCCAAAAATTAACGACCAGGTTCATTTTAGAAAAATCGGGATATTTGACATAATTTTACACTACGCAAGAAAAATCTATGGGCTCCCGTGCACCCCTGGGAACCCCCCTCGGTCTGCCTCTACTAACCGGGGTAAGCCCGTGACTGTTTCCAAGCCATAACACTAGCCTAACTTGTTGATAGTTCAAAACGCTATTAAATGCTCCTTGCTAAACATACCCTTAAACTTATTATTCCTATATACAATATTACAAGGTACTTGAGACTACATTTCCTAAACACATTAGGACACATTAGGCGTCTGCAAAACTACAACATCGTTAATTTGTCTAACAAAATGCACAAAATAAAGTTTATTTCTTCAAGTAGCATATGAAAAATAATGTCGCCAAACCACTATACGCACCTAAACGCTCTTAAATAAACGGGTAAATGGATGAGGTTTTCCTGTCGTCAGGCTACCCAGGGAGGGCGAGTATTTCACTCGGAGATGTATGCGGCCTAATTGGGGTAACCCCATGACCGTTTCCACCCCCAAATGTGTACCTAGTGAGGACATCGGGTGCCTTACCACTAGGCTAACTTGGTGATGATTCTAAACGCTCTTAAACGGCCCTCGCTAAACATACTCTTAAACTAATTATTCCTATATACAAAGCATCCGAGACCACATTTCTTAACACATTACGCGTTTGCAAAACTACAACATCCTTAATTTCTCAAACAAAACACAAACATGAACCAAAAACAAAATATACAAAAATCTTACAGTGCTCCCCCACCGATCTTTCGAATCAACTTCAGCCCCACCCTGAAGCAACATCTTCGCCACATCACAAAACCCTTGACAGGCCGCCACGTGTAAAGCAGTCCGATCATCAATATCTTTAAAATTAACATCAGTATGGGACTCAATCAAATCCTTAATCCCGTCTAAATTACCCTCGCTGCTGAAAAACATTAGCCTCACTCTAGGATCAATCTGGTTGACGTCCACGTCATCGTCGCCATCTTGTGAATCTGAATCTGGGTCGCGTTCTGGTGCTCGTGAGGATTGGCGGCCTAGTGTGAATCTGTATTGTGGCGCTGCTGCTGCTGGTTCCATTAACTTGAATTTGATTGGGTTGAATGGAACTGGAAATGGAAGGGAAATGTGTTTTTGGGTTGACAAATTGACACACTGTCAGAAGACTTTGTTAATTAAGGCTGCGGGAATGTAGAGATAAAACACTCCCCTTGTTTTACTAAAAAGTACTCCTCTCAATATAATTGTCCATATTTTCATTTAGCGATGTTTCAAAAAGATTGTCCACTTTTCATTTTTAGTAAAAACTAGAGAATATATTAGAGGAATATTCTCTTTAAGTGGTTGAGATTTATAGTGGCCCCATTTTTATTAAACTTGATGCATTTTTTCTCATGACAATAATTTTGAGACGGATGGAGAACTTACTTATACTACTATTTGTTTTTTACTTATTTTACTAGTCCATCATCACAAATTTTTTACGTCTATTTTGACTTTTTTAATTAAACTTTAACCTTAAATATATTTTTTTATGTTATATAATACTTGATGTAAAATATATAAATGAAATTAAGTTTTAAATATATTTTCATTAATATAACTTTCATTAAGCATTACATAATACAAAAAAAAAATAAAAAAAAAATAAAAAAAAATATATATTTAAGATCAAAATTTGATTATAAAAATCAAAATGAACATAAAATTTGGGACGAAAGTAGTAATAACTAAGGATAAGGATTTATTTAAGAGAAATGATATAAGGACCTAAAATTAGGCTTAAACTTAGACTTAAAACTAAGTGAAATAAGTGGCATTATCCTGATGGCTACAGACATGGACCACTTATGTTACAACTCATCAGGATGATACAACTTGGTTTTAAGTTTAAATTTAAGCCTAACTTTAAGTCCCTCTATCTTTTTTTTTAAATATGAGAGATAATGTTATGCTTTTTAATATTATATATTGTCATCATTACAACATATTTATTGTATTTTAATTTAAAAATACAATCATAAAAAGCATAATATTATCTTTCATGTTCAAATAAACATGAGAGAATACCCATCCATTAACTAATTATTCAATTTAACGTATTATTTAAAGTTTATAATAATAATTTTATAAAAGAATAATATGGTAAATTTGAGTAAACTTTCTTACATGTATTTGATGGTGGAAAATTAAATTAGAACATCTTGAAAAAGAAACGTGAACAATTAATTTAAGACGGATGGAGTAATTTTTGTTAAGAAAATTACAAAAGGTTTGAAATGGTTTTGAAATTTTATAAAGAGAAAATTATTGTAAATGCATATTTGGCCAAGATTGTGTGGAAAAATGTTAACTTTTTTTTTTTTTTTTTTTAAATATATATATCTATGAGAGTTTAACACTGTGTTTGTGTTTGTGTTTGTGTTTTTGTGTTTGTGTTTTTGACTATCACTCAAGGAAAGAATAAAAGTAAAGAAAATGAAGTGAAACAAAAATACTTGTTTTTTCTAGTTTCATTTTAGAGGGAAAACAAAGAAAAGCTAAAAAAAAGAAAGATGATTTGGTTGATTTTAAAGTAAAATATTTTTTCTCAAAACTAAGTTGAAAATATTTACTTTTGATGACTTTATTTTTTTCTTGCTAAAACACTTGAGAATTAAGCATTAAGTATTTTGCATTACTGATATTCTTATTGTGTGACAAACTTAAGATTTTGATATAAAAAAGAATAGAGATTGCTTCATCGATGTGACATGTCTTTTTGACCGATGTCTTTTGATATGTGCTTTGTAAACTTAAGACCGATGGTCTTAGAGAGCACGGTATGGCAAGCCATTGGCATGCCATTGGTAACTATGGCTAAACAATAACACGTTATACAATACCACCAAACATTTCATTTGCTCGCCAACTGCACCTTCGCCATTCAAATGGCTGGTGCCATTCGTCTTTCTTTAGCAAGTTGTATTTTTGTTGGGGTCAATTAGTTTTATTTAATGCGTTATTGGAAGAAGTAAAATGAAAAAAGTGGGATCCAATAATATGTTATTGGTGTGTTATGAGGGAGGGGTGTTTTAGTTATTGGTGTGTTATTGGGAGGAGATGATGTGGCGCTGATGTGGCATACCAATAACGTGTTATTAAACGTAACCTCACCTTGCACTCTTAGATCACCTACTTTTTGTGTGACTAAACGACCGAGTTTTAACCTACTCATATTTTTTAATGTTTTGGCAATTTTTTTTGTTAATCGACGTACTTGTGCCGCAATGAGATGCGCGTAATGCTTGAATCTTTTGAATATGCCGTGTATTTTGATATTTTTCAGTAAAAATATACTAAATATGATTCTTTTGTTGATTTTTTTTTTCAAAAAATTATATATTTTTAAAAAATATTATTTTTGCAGGTAGCTTTGCAAATACTTAATTCTCTAGTCGAATGTTAAATATCATTGTCTTTTGACTCTTCGGAGATTTTTTTTTTTCTCAATCGATTTTAAAAATAGTAAGTGTTAGGTGATCAACAAAGGACAGTTGGAGAGTTGGACAAAATCAATGTGTTATTAATTGGACAACCAGTCAACGGGATTGATTTTGGACTGGGTTGGGTTGAGTAGATTATTTCTTTAAGTTGACACTTTGACATACTTGAAATCCGCACATAGTTTCTAGAAACAAACGAAATATATACTTACATTTCAACTTCAAATGATAACATGTTGAAGTTTATAAAAAGAGCTTTTTACGAAAATGAACTATAACTCATACCTGTTTACGAAAATGGTTCTCGCCCTGACCGTTTACGAAAAAGAACTTTCCACTGGGCGTGGCCCTGGGCGTGGGCAGGCCCTGGGCGTGGGCAAGCCCTGGGCGTGGGCAGCCCCCTGGGCGTGGGCAGCCCCTGGGCGTGGGCAAGCCCTGGGCGTGACCTGGGCGTGGTAGGGGCGTGGGAGGTTGCACTGGTGCTGCAAATGGAGGTGCTGCAATGGTGGGCTTGCTGGGTGTTGTTCTTGTTCTTGATCATCATGTTCACGATGTTTTTAAGAAATCTTGATCATCATGTTCACGGATGTTTTTAAGACCGTGGTTATGGTTGGGAGGTGTGTGTTGTGTGTTTGTTTCCGTGAAGATGAGAGAAAATTGGAAGCAGGAGGTAAGATAATGGAAAGGTGATAGTGACGTATTTTGGTCATTTTGGTAAAGTGTACGAAAAGAGTTCATTCTCGTATAATCACTATGTAAACGGTTTGTTTTTGTAATTTGCTTTTATAAAAAAGTAGTACACTTTATTAATCAGTGACGACCTAAAGGTCAATACGTGAAATGTCTGGGTTCAAATAACCTAATAATATCTTAAATATATTTTTTAAGCACTTTTAAATCGATATCACATGCATGTTATTTCTATACATGTTGGTTTTGGCCACTAGCCATTTGTGTTATGTGTACATTGGTGCCATTGGGAATCTAAGATTAAAAAGCCATACAAAAGATGGAATTTTGGTGAAAAGTTTCATTACATTAGCAAGGAAACTATCGCTGAAGACTTTTGACAACAACACTCGCTGAACCATAAAAGATTCATCTCAATGACCTTTAGCGACGAGACATGTACGTCGTCGTTAAAGTTAATTTCATTTTTTTTGGCGAAATATATTTTTCCACCAAAAACCCTTTTACCGCCCAGATGACTACGTGGCTTTTGACAATGACACTATATATCGTGTGGATAAGGGCATCTATAAAAACCTTTAAAAACAAGAATTTTGATAGAACCACAAAAAAGAATCTACACAAATCATCTACTCGCTGACGTGTCAGCGAGTGATTGGTTTAATCAGTGTGGTCCCCAATGATTAAATCAATCAATCGCTGATACGTCAGTGAGTGGATGGTTTGTGTGGATTCTTTTTTTGGATGTATCACACCTCTAACAACAACTACGTGGCTTTTAGCAAATGATATAAGAAAGGTTTCATCTATATATGTTGGAATGATATGTATATATCAATCAATGTCTTAAAAGTTTTGTGGTACAATTTCAGGCCAACTACGATTGGCTAAAGTTACCGAAAATATTTTCTCACAATATAATGTAAATATTGAATTGCACGTCATTTTTGTCTAGCAAGACGCCAAGACTCGATAGACGACGAATTATCTCTTATCGTACATCGTCTAACTTTTGGCTAAGCTATCGAATGTTATTCTCTATTCTTTTGCAATTGGTAAATGTGATAAAGAGAATAAAGTGTAAATCAAATCTGGACGATTTTTTTCATATGAGTATCTAACATAAAGAAAAGATCAATTTAGATTTCATATTTGACAAAGATTTAATGAATCAATTACGTCTATTTATTTTTTGATTATAAAATAAATAAATAAACTTTCACTATGTTTTTAAAAATTAAATATCTCGCAAACCGTTAATTGTTACCCGAAAAATATTATACCATCGCGACGAGAATTAAATTATATTTATATATATGCACTTCTATATACTTTCGACTATTTTTTTTCAAAATTTATGCCTAAAAAAATCATACGTGATTTTTAAAATGAAGCACATGTTTTACGTAATTTGTCCTTCATGTTATAGGTCAATTGCAAAGTCAGTCATTAACGAAATGCTAACATAAGGACAATTTTCATAAAAATTAAAAAATAATTTACGAAAATAGTTCTTGAGGTTATCAATCCGTTACAGAGTTAGTCCTTTGCACTCCGCGAAGAAGCGCAACAAAAATCACTAATTTTGTATTCAAACATCTCGTCGCAAAACGCAGGGCTTAAAACGTCGTAGAAATCTGTTAATCGCATAACTTAACCAATTTAGTCAAATAGTTAGCTTACTATGCGTTTTTTTTTTTTCTTTTTTTTCATTTTTATTATAACATAATTAGGTTAATTAGTATCTATCAAACAGTTTTACCATGTTCGGTCTTATCTCAAATTGTGCGCTCATGTTGCTAAATCGATTATCTTTTCTCAAATGTGTCTTACGCTCGCTATGTGATTAAAAAATTCAACTGAAAATGAGTTCTTAATTACATGCATGTAGAAATAAACATTATTTATAAATCCTTTTGCTTAAAAATGTAACGCGCACACATTTATAAAATGGGAATGCTAGATTCACATAAATAATCCACAAAAAGAATCCACACGCTGATGTGGCAAGGACTGATTGTTCTAATTATAGAAAAGAGAGAGAAAGTGTACCAAAATAAAACAATCAACCCCTGCCACATCAGCGTGTGAAATTTTTTTGTGAATATTTATGTGGATCTAGCATTCCCCTTTATAAAATGTGCTAGTAACCACTATTCTTCTAAAGATGCAAATATTCCTACTTTATACAAAGATACTTGATAAAAAGTTCTTGAAGATGTGATTTTTAACTCACATATATCATTATCGCATCTAATTCACATACAATTATCTTCATATAATATTAAGTCACTAAATCAAATGAGTTACAAGCTTCAATATGACTGCAATTTTGTCTGAGAAAGCAATTACATGATAAAAATAACTTGTTTATAAACATTTCACATAGGTGTGCATGCAGTAACGATAACACTACTTATATATTACAGGTTATGTGATATATGAAACCTCTATGCTTTTGTCATCATTAATAACTCTAGGGTAACCGGGGAGTAAAACTAAGTCTTTATTCTTTAAACCTAACAATTGTTGATTTAAGCCTCACTAATAACAGGATGACAATTAACATGATATATATTTTTTGGACAATCACGACAACGAACACGAAGTTTGATCGCGGAACGCTAGATCACGGGTTGTATCAAGCACAAGTGTTAGTCGATACTTCGTATTAGGCTCAAGCCCAAGTTCTAAGTTATTCATTGTAACCTATATATGTGCATGCCGTTGGTTTAATGAAGGATACGAACCTTTACACAGTTACATGGTATCAACCTAAACATCGAATACCGGTCCATAAACCCTAACACATTGAATACTATAAACCCTAATTTACTCCTGCTTCTCCGTTTTACATTGTTCAAGTTTCAATCGATTGTTGGTTTATATTGATAACCGGTTGACACATTCGTTTGTTTACGACTATCGTTGGTTCCTTGTTGATAACCAGTCGTCTTGTTTGGCAGTTTTTAAGACGGTCGTTGGTGTTTGTTAATCACCGGTAAACGTGTGTTTCCAGCTTTGTGTTTTCGTGTTGCTGCGTTACTTGCTTTTCCAGAACCCTAATCCTACATGCCCACTATTCACGTAAGTATTAACAAACCCTAACCCTACATGCTTCCTGTTCAAGTCCTTATTACAATAACCTAATCCTTTATCATGACAAGTGACCCTCACCTGTGATCTTGCTATCCGATAAACTCGTGACGATTAACAACCTCACCCACCTTGTGTTGGAAATGTATATATTTACAAACATGTGAATGTCCAGATTCGAACTCGTGACCACGGGATTGCACACATTAGCGAATGAGAATTAAAGTTAATAATTAATGTTTATGTTTACGATTAATTATTACACATTAAGTCCGGTTAACGATCGTTAAGTATTTAACGGAAAAATGACTAACGACCGTTAAAATGGAAAAGAGAAGGACTAGAAATGGAAACTTGGGAAAGTTATGGAATGGGCTTTGGGCTCCTCTTGGTGGCCGGCCATAGGCTTCTCCAAGGCCTCCATTCCCCTAACTTGTCCTCTAAGTTTTACCTACTAGTATATAAGGAGGGGTAGGGTCTAGGGTTTCATTCACACCTTGTGCATTGAATTAACCCTAGATCTCCTCTCTTCTCTTTCTTTTGCATAGCTTGGCCGAACACCCCATTTGTTAGGGAGTTCGGTTTTGTTTTTGCATATACGAGGGCTTGTGTTAGATCTAGCAATCGCTTGATTCGTTGGTTAATTCGTGTGTACAAGAACGTGGTTGTAAGACATTATTCTTACACCATTTAGTACTTCTTTGGTTTGCTTTGCTCGAGGGTGGTTTTGCTTTGCTCGAGAGATTTGATATTCGCAAGAGGTACGTTACGCATACTTTCAGTTAATTAATTTATTTGTTATGATCTTAAGTCTTCCGCTGTGTACTCTTGATGTCTTTATGTTTTATTTTATTTTATATATCATAAACTCAGCAGTGGCATCACGAGCCTTGTATAACAAGTATTAATTACTGAAACACATAATTAAAATAAACATGAATGTGTTATTATTTGTATGCTTAGATCTAGGGTTTGCAAAACCTAAACCCTAATTTTGAGGGGGGGCGTTTTTTGGTGCCCTAATTAGGGTTTTGTAAACTATTGTTTTAATTGGATTAGAAACCCTAAGATGCATGCAACTTTATGTGTATATGCGTAACTTTGTTTTAATTGCATTAATTGTTAAGTGTAATTTTATGTCCATGATTATTATCTGCATGTTTTATCATGGATCTGCTTTTATTGTATGTCTTTCATGTTTAAGTGATATACACTAAATTCTGATAGATCTAAAATTGGGGAAAACCTCAATAATTATTATTTAATCAATTATGTGCTATGTGGTATATATTTAGTTTTGACTTACGCAATCGATGAATCGATGCATGTGGTTCACCTTGTACATAGATGAAAACGGGTGGAAGTTTTAATTAAATATATGCATATTGATAGATCTAGAATTGGTTATTAATAAGATTTATCAAAACCGTTTGCATGTGGCTATTTGATATGCATGACTTTTATTTGTTATGCATTCATTGTTTATTTGTTTATTTTTATAAATACTTGCTTGTTTGTGTTTTGTAACAAGGGTATTTTTACAAGAAAAATAAACTGACCTAAACAATGGTGAAACATGTATTTTTAAGAATAGTAATCATAATCGTTTAATTGATGATGACTTTGGTACAAATGACTGAACGGCTCACCCATGAGAATGAACTAATAAAATGGGTTTAAAGAAGTGCGCACAGTCACACTGAATGGATGTCTAAGGTTGTGCTTTAGCGCGTACCTGGTCCTCTGCCCCCTGTAAGTTCGAGTGGAGCTACTTAGTAAGTCATTAAATGTGCCAGCTCATCTTAAGGGCGAATTAGTGTTGATTCCATGCGCCACTTAGGTGGTAATTATCCGAAACACTAAGTGTTTACACTTATGCAAAAGTACGGTATAATGGATGATAATTAACACTAAATTCCTTGGTTGGTGAAACCAATACCTCAATTAAAGTTTGATGATGAAAAACTTAAACATTAAAACAAGATATAAATGTTTTAATAAAACCTATGTTACGAAGATGAATGCATGACATCTTTGTACATATTTGATTTAACATCTAAATCATTACCCTTTAATTTAAGTTATATGCCATCCAACGAAACAGAAACACCTAAGATTACCTTTTATTTGCGTGAGATCGTGACTTAGATCGTAATCAAAGGGTAAAATGTCCACGTGTCGTGAGAACGGGCATGGACGATTTTGCAGTTTCTTAAGTTGGACAACTTAATTGAGTTTTGTAGTGAGAACTGGCAACTCAAGGCATAAGATGGGATAAAACATGTTTACATGGCAATTGAAATTGGCTATATGTAAATCCCATAAATCTAGGAATTGCAATTGAAATTGGCAATTGAGCAAAAGCTCTACCACTTTGTATAAGGTTCATTACTAGCAGATCAACTGATGTGATGAGATTATGACAATTTGGATCCTAGTTTTTCAGTGAAAATTAAATGGTTATATGCTTATGAACCATGGGTAATTAATTTTCTTGAAAAAGGTTAATTATCGAAAATACTAAAATTGAATTTTGTAATTCTTTTGAATGTATAATTGCAACATTTAACCGTAAACAAAGTTTAGTCTTTGATCAGTAAATTGCTCCATTCTGCTTTCAAACAAATGTTTGATCGAGAATAATTTACTGAAAAGACAAACGAAGTCTCTTTTCCATGGGAGAAGCATTAGACTCAATCCTATTCCTTTTCATGAATGAGAAAGGTATAATAGGAACGTTTTGAATTGTCTAAATTCTAATGTAACTCATAGCAATGAATTGCACGTCATATTTTCCATAAAGATTTCATTACCTTCAGTTGGTGAATGAATCCTTTTGTAACAAACATGAATGTTGGTTAACTGGAAAACATGTATATGAGTTACTAAATTAGAAGTTAGACTATTTACCGCGAAAAATTGGTAAAAGGCAAACTAACATATTTTATCTAGTTGTTTTGCTTTAGCCTTTAAAGGTGCTACATACCAGTATGGGGATGGTAGACCTATTAAGGAAGAAATTGCATACCCAATTTTTCAAGTTAATAACATTGATGGATAACACATCATTCACAGAGTAGAATACACCTTTTAGTACCTTAGTAATGATTACGTATGGTTCTTCAAAGGTGTAGGAAAGTAAAAAGCAAGCAAGTTGTTTTCACTGGTTATGCAACACTTACAATGTTGTCAGATTCAGTGGGAGCATTTGTGTTGCATTACTGAATAAGAAGTTGTTTTAATGATTTCTAATTCAGTGGGAGCTACAAGCCTTATTTCCTGTGTAGTAACCCAGATTATCTTCAAAGATAATTACTTTCCAATTGTAGACACTTATGTTTTTAAGGAAAGTCATGTGCGTTTCCTTACTAAACGATATAGTTCTACATCTACTTGTTATATCTATGACACAAATCATATTAATCGAATAAACGAACGTGTATCGTGTTGTTTATCTGCTACATGATGTTGTTCCATGCACAAGTGGGAGAAATCTTTATTGTGTGCAAGGTACAACACATATAAATATGATTCTCTTGACCGCAAGGTAAGAGAGTAACGTTCCAATAGGAATTATACATTTAAATATGTATGATTGCCGTATTAAGAACATGTGTCAAGATGATAACAAAGACTACTTTATTTTAAATATTTATGTTCTTCAATATTTAAGAAACACTTGTAGTTACAATTTATGTTGCGTGAGAACGTGAACTAGATTGTAGCCCAAGATAAAATATCCACGTGTCGTGAGAACGAGCATGGATGATTTTGCAGTTTCTTACGTTGAACATTTCATGGAATAACATAATTAAATGAAGTAATCTGATACTACTTTGAATTTGAGTATTCGTTGAATGACTTAAATATATGTAGTAAGTATTAACTTGAAATATTAATTGAAACCTGAGGTGGTGTTCATAATTACTTTTATTATAAATGTTTATGATTTTGTAAAATCACAAACATGAAGTCTTTTAATACAAGACTTACAATATAAAGTAAGACGTTAACTTGCTATGTTTTAAGACATATGCATGAAGTCAATGAGGTGATCAATGACTTATAACGTATAGTGGGATTATAACTGATATGTCTTTTGACTTGGTCAAAAATACTTGTGTTATAATACATGCAATTGACTTGGTAATTCTATTGTACCATTAAGTTTTACTTTGTTGGTAAATAGATGAGCCAAAGAGTAGATGGTTATCTTAAATATTGTTAGATTATCTTACAATATTAATTCTAATGAAATACCATAGTTTTATGGTATGTTCAGTTAGAAGAATCAAAATCTATTGGCATGTTTGATTCAAGATAACTATAGTTTCTTCCAAAAGTTATCAAGGTTAGAAGATTGAGTATAGATTGAATATACTCAATAAGACTCCAACCTAGAAGATTAATAAGACACCATTTGTTTATGGAATGTGATGAATCACATTAAGTCTTATAAATGAAGTTCTGAATTTGTTAAACTACTTATAGAGTGAGTTGTAACAAACTAATGTTAGGAACTGTCAATGTTTTTTGTAATATCCCAAAAGAGAACAATGTATTGTTACTCTACTTGCTAAACTATTTAAAGGTAATCTTTAAATTGTTAAAGGCAAGTGGGAGTTTTGTTTAGATCTTGAAAGATTGAATTACAAAAATGCACAATCTTCTAAAATGCACTAGCAAATATCATGATGAGGCTAAACATGAAAATGATAGACCTTAATATGATGGAATTGTCATTCATAGATCCGCAAGGATATCTCAGATATTTAGTATGCTGAGGAATATGAGTTACAGGATCATGGTAAGCCTGTTAATCATAATGATAAATTTACCAAATGATGAATTGTGGTAAATCAATCATACTATGAATGTTGAGATGCTGTCCATAAAGATAATCAACTTTAGATACTTGGTTTATCTTAATAATGAATATGAGTTTCTTCAAAGGATGGAAACCTGTGTGGTTTAAATCTTTATGTAGAAATCATATGGACAATATTGTACACATATTTAATGCATGTCTAGTGATAATAATATTAATCATATTTAAGCAATTAACTATGATGGAATATTCTTTACTAGATCCATTAAATAGAAGTATAAAGATTATAATTGTCATACTTAGTTTCATTGATATGAAATTTTGACAATGAATATCAAAACTCTTTGTTGTGAATTACTTTTGCGAGGACGATAAGTAATACAAAGTAGTTTATGAATTCAAATAATCTTTGAATTTGTACAGACTGCAAGAATCCATGAATGGATATATGCATGCATCTAGGAGATGATTCTTATGTTTAAAATTAAATCCATGTTTGATTTAATAATTAAAATAAGATAGCTCGTAAGTATTCCTGAAAGCTAGTGGGAGTATTATTTTTTAAATCTTATATGTTGTATGGGCAACTACATTCCACCTAAATTAAGTTTAGTTGAGAATGAAACTTCGTTTGTAAGATTTGGAAAATAACCTTGGAATATATATGTTTATTATTATAAACATATGCGGTAAATAATTGAGTCTAATAGAACATGATGAGTACATATATTTGACAAGATAGTATATGAATGAGATCTTAAAAGTCTAACTTGAAGATTCATCATGAACATCATGTTGTGTATAAGGTTGTTGTATCATGCTTGATTACAAGATGATTTAACAATATTGTAATATTTATGTTTGGATTTAGAATTGCATTCCACAGCCTGGAGTTGCTCCCAGATTCTATACAACAAATTGTTGTAATTGTCATAGTCAACAAACTTGAGGTTTGTATGACACCAAACAAATAAATATTCAAAGTTTACGGATGTTTAAAGAGCATATTGTTGTACACAATGATGCTGGTATAATTGAGATGACACTCAATTCTAGTCATGGTATCGTTGGTGATGACCATATTGACTAGTTATGCTCAATTAAGAGCATAGTTGCATTATACATTAAAGAATGAAGAATACTTTAAACTTTAAATGTTTTGAAAGATGATTGTCATATAAAGGTGGTTCAGGTTATCACGCACCTTATGGAATGATATGACAATATCAAGATATGTGTAAACACATACAAGAAATTCACTTATTGAATTTTTTGAAATAAGTATTCTCAAAATTCCTATAGATCAAAGTTAGTTGAAATTATGCCTTGTCAACAAGTATGAGTTGCATGACTTGTGGCAAAATTCATTAACTAAGGATTATCATGTATTGATCTATTTAGTATTTGGATAAAGGATGTTAAACAATTATTATTTATAATGAATTAAAGTACGGTATACGTTTAATTTCATTTATAATATTGTGTCCTGTATTTGCATGTTTAAATCCTTGAATAACTTAAGTTATTCTAAATAGTCCGTTGTCAATCAATAACATGGGAATGATATTGAATTAAGACAAATCTGAGTATTAGTTAGAATATACTTGAAAGTATATTGATGCGTAGCATGACTAATTTCAGATGATATTCAATGAATTGAGTATAGGACTTATCCCACCCACATGATGATACTTTATGGATCTTTGTCATTAAGTATATCATGGATATTTATCCTCTGACTTGAGATACAAGAGATATGTCATGGATGTAGTGCATTTTTGTGAAGCAATCTAACGCTACACGTAACTGGTAGTTATAAGGGTTGTTTTCAGAAGTGTTGCAAAATTTATGAATCCTGCTTGTAGTCAAAATGGGATTTGTTTCCTTCAAATTTATTTTGAAGTATAATACTACTGGGCCCTCTCGTAGGATTGTTAAGATGTTTGTATGGCCATACCCAAGGTCTTCTGTTTAGAAGAATTGGTAATCTTAATAAATCATAAAGCGAGAAACAGAATAGTTAATTAAGAAATGAGTAAGATCCATATTCTTATTAACATGGTATTAGAAACAAAAGGATGAATATGATGATGAATCATCAAACTTGGTTTTTCTCCAGAAAACCATACACGAGTTGTACCGGGGGCATTGGCGTGTTGCTAGACGCTAACCAATGTCATTTCACGTTTTGTAAACATATCCAAGTGGGAGCTGTTGGAAATGTATATATTTACAAACATGTGAATGTCCGGATTCGAACTCGTGACCACGGGATTGCACACATTAGCGAATGAGAATTAAAGTTAATAATTAATGTTTATGTTTACGATTAATTATTACACATTAAGTCCGGTTAACGATCGTTAAGTATTTAACGGAAAAATGACTAACGACCGTTAAAATGGAAAAGAGAAGGACTAGAAATGGAAACTTGGGAAAGTTATGGAATGGGCTTTGGGCTCCTCTTGGTGGCCGGCCATAGGCTTCTCCAAGGCCTCCATTCCCCTAACTTGTCCTCTAAGTTTTACCTACTAGTATATAAGGAGGGGTAGGGTCTAGGGTTTCATTCACACCTTGTGCATTGAATTAACCCTAGATCTCCTCTCTTCTCTTTCTTTTGCATAGCTTGGCCGAACACCCCATTTGTTAGGGAGTTCGGTTTTGTTTTTGCATATACGAGGGCTTGTGTTAGATCTAGCAATCGCTTGATTCGTTGGTTAATTCGTGTGTACAAGAACGTGGTTGTAAGACATTATTCTTACACCATTTAGTACTTCTTTGGTTTGCTTTGCTCGAGGGTGGTTTTGCTTTGCTCGAGAGATTTGATATTCGCAAGAGGTACGTTACGCATACTTTCAGTTAATTAATTTATTTGTTATGATCTTAAGTCTTCCGCTGTGTACTCTTGATGTCTTTATGTTTTATTTTATTTTATATATCATAAACTCAGCACCTTGTTCCCGTTACGTTGGAAGTTGACGAGATGAAGTACTCGCGTCGGGTGTACTTCTTCAAAACCTACGTAAAGGATATGGTCTTTTGGACAATGTTTTGGGCATGGGTGAAGCAACCACAAGTACCTTGCTACCTCCTGATGCGGAATGGTTAAAGATTGATATAATAGTTCTTTCGTGGATCTTCATGAATTGATCCAAAACCCTTCAAAAACGCCTTGTTGTTGAGGACCCTCAATCGACTAAGAGAGCTTGGGATCTCATTGCCAAAATTTTCAATAACAATAAGCGCACTCGCTCTAGTGCATTGAAAGCGAAATTACGTTCTTTGAAGCTTGGTGATTTGAGTATTGATGCATATATCTATAAGATTGAATCAATCACTACTATCTTGACTAGTCTCGGGTCTCCTATGAATAATGATGATGTGATTACTTTTGCACTTGAGGGATTACCCGATAAGTATGAAAATATTTCCACTATTATTGCGCATCAAGAACCCTTCCCGGATCTCAAAACGGTTCGTTCGATGCTCACCACCAAATACATAAGGTTGAAGTTGCGGGCTCAAGCTGTTGGTATTGATTCATTTCCTATGGTTTTGTTGGCTATTCAGGTAATAATGTGTTAATACAAATAAGCCGTAAAAACGTTTATTTATATTTTACGATCTTCTAATGTTTTGTCGATAACAAACGTAAAATCATTTTAAGGAAACAAATAAAATACATAAATGGTTTGAGCTAATAGTTTATTAACACACTTACATTTTCATATAAATCACTAAACAAGTAATAGTGTTTTCATGTTATAGTAATGCATATGTATAACAACAAGTGTTTATATATTGAGTAGATATATACATACTTAGTATGTATTATAATGGGTAGAAGATTATGTATTTAACCTATTTACTTAATACATTGAATGTAGTTGGGTAAAACCCAAAGTCCATGACCCATACCCATGGAGCATAATCCATAACACATGACCCATTACATGACATCATGCATAAGTCATAATGGGGATTATCCATGACCCATGGAGCTAACCCATAATTGACTATATGCATTGCATCTTCTAGATACATTGTATCTACTTGGATACCCATAGTCCAAAGTCTAGGACCCATGACCCATAACCCATGGATAATGAGGAGCGTCTCACGGATCCCTCAGAATACACTAGACGGATCCATCAAGCAAGGGATCCGTGGGATCCGTGGAACAGTAGCATGTTTTTGTCTATAAATAGTGAGCCATTTCTTCATTGTAGGTTACCACCCCTACACATACTTTCTCCTAGTATTGTAAACTCTCTAACGTCGGATCCAAAGGATCTTTCAATGTAGTTTGTGTTTGTTTTTGTATGATTCTCTAGGTTCCTCTTAAAGGCGAGATCACCACCTCTTGAAGTCGATAAAGCTCAAGTCCATGAGTTGCTATGCTTCGTCATCATCAAGACTACTGAAGTTCTCTTGTTGACAGTTCTTTCTTCCTCACTAGAAGTGTTATCTCTAAGGCATTAGTGAAAGATGTTAAAAGGGTCAAGACGAAGGCATTAGTGAAAGGTGCCAAACGTCCGTGTCAAAGGCATTAGTGAAGGATGCTAAAAGGGTCAAGACGAAGGCATTAGTGAAAAGTACCGAACGTCCGTGTCAAAGGGATTAGTGAAGGATGCCAAAAGGGTCAAGTCGAAGGCATTAGTGAAAGGTGCCAAAAGATCATGTCAAAGGCATTAGTGAAAGATGCCAAGGGTGTACAATCGATATGGTGCATCGATGTACAAATAGAGATAGGTTGTGTCCAAGGATATTGATATCCTTGATGATGTTGTAATAAGGAGTGTGTCTCCTTTGGGATAGGTGTTGTGTAGTGTTGGGTAGTAGTTCCTCCTTTGTAATTGAACTCTATATCTCGCCTTGTACCGGATAAAGTGTAGGCAACGTTGTTATAGGTTTGGTTCTACCTCGTGGAAGAACCCTGTGTCTAGCCATGTACCGGATAAATAGTAGGCGACGTTGTGAAGACTTCTCGCCATAAAGAGTTTGTGTTGTGTAGTGATTACGAACTCTCGAGTAGGTGACTCGGGGAGTGGAGTAGGGCAAGGAAGGTGTCCTTGTAGCCGAACTACTATAAACACTCGTGTCGTGGTTTTGTGTTTCTTACTCTTTACCTTTGCATTACATATTTACATACCTATCTATCAACATCCAACATACACATTTAAATAGATTGACATAAGTCAATCTAAATATTTTAAAATGACGTTTTAATTGGTAAAACTATTCAACCCCCTTCTAGTTTTCCACAATTGGTATCAGAGATTCGTTACCAAGTTTCTTAAGAGTATACTGTACTTTTAAAAACTTGATACGATACATGTATGATTGGAAACTACAATGAAGGAAATTCCTTAAAATCAAAAGGCCATGTTTTAAAATCATCATATTTTATAATGTTGGATAATGATAGATCTTTCTAATATTTTCCTTGTTGAGAATTCTCCATACTAGGATTTGGGCATCCTAAGAAGATCATGAAGAATTTCTCTCTAATATTTCTTTTCTTAAAAAGAATATATAGCAAAGGTATGATCTTTAATAAATTACTTACAAACAAATTATTTTCGTATATTTTCTGGATGAATTAATAATGTCATTTTTGTCTAAACATGATTAAGTTTAGTAGTATCATTACGCTCTCTTAAAAATCACTAAAGTAGTTATTTATATTGAACTCATCATCAAGAATTGTATTCTTTGTTGATCTCTATAGATAATTCGTACAACCAGGCCTTCGATAGTGATCGAAGGATATGAGGGGTGATATGCTTGCGCCAAACTTATAGTCAATCTACAATAAGAAATAGTAGACACTTCGTTAAGTGATTGCGCAGGGGTTGGACCCTGCGAACCACCTCTGGCATGAGAGTAAGTATGTGATATGTGTTGTAAGTAATGTAGAGTATGTGAAATACTATGTTGAGTGAACATACCATTGAAATGACTCGTCCAACCTATTTATAGATGGAGAAATAAGCTTGGAGAGTGGTTGCGCACGTTTCGGAGATCATGGGGGCGTCCCATGATTTGTGGTAACCGCTAGGGCTTCATCCCCACTCTCTCTGTCTTGGCGGGGAAGCTAAGGAGATAGTGGGAACGTGGGGCAAGACCAAGTCAATGTTCTCCTTTGACTTGGTGGCCTCAAGAGAAGACCCCGAAGGGCATTGGCCTTCGGTTGGCGAATTCCCAACTGGTAACCATATCAAAGATGAATGATTTTACGCCAGTAATGACATATGAAGAAAGACTTAGGCCTTCATAATGCAAATTCAACTGAGGTCGAAGGATCAAGCCCCCCAGTCGAAAGTGATATGTACGAACGAGAAATATTGCTTACGACTAAAAAACATATACCAAACCTCTCCTCCGTCACAAAATTGAACGATGATAAAAAGTTGGATATAGTTGACCGCGTAATTAATGCTTGGTACTTATCCTAACCACCCCTATCTCGGTAAATTCAAATGTCCCTTCAAAGTTTAAAAGGGATTTGAAATTCGGAAGTTATGTGATCTCACAGGACACGTGTAAGGCTAGGATGTTAGATGCAAGAGGGTATAAAAAATCAAAATAGTAAAACCCTAACTCATTTTTTATCCCTCGCCCAAAATTTACACCTACTAAGCTATCTTCCGAGCAAGCTTTCGAACAAAAAAGGTAAAGTATTCCTTCGTATCACTACGTTTTCAGTACTTTTTTGTTGATTAAAGGTTCCATGGCTGCCAATAATAAGTTTGTAATCAGGCAACAAGGTTGTACCTTGACCAGGGAAGAGCTTAAAGCCTTCCTTACTTATTATCCCATTCCAAAACAATATAAGATCATGTTACCCAACAAACGCCAAGGTATTTATGACGCTCCCAAGAATTACGTAGGCTTGTATACACGTGCATTCACCACCTGCAATTTAAGGATACCTTTGCATCCCCTGATTTTAGAACTCCTTCAATACTATGAGGTACACATATCTAGGTTTAACCCGTTTGTCCTAGCCAAGCTTACAACATGCATTGTCATGTGTAAAGCGTATGGGTATGAATCATCATTGACTGTACTTAAAGGGTTTTTGAATCTGTACCCTGGAGGAGACTGGCTAACATTGGCCAAAAGGGGTGAACGGTATGTGCCCATTCTGATTGAGAGGCCTTTTACAAATATCAGAAACTGGAAAGGGAAATTATTTTACATTCAAGATACCATTGTACCTCCACAATACCCTGCATTACTAAACCTAGAGTTTCAGTTTGATGAGAAGAGGTTTAATGATCCCCTGCCCTATACTGTGAGAAGGAATCCCCTGTAGCAACACCTAGCTCGCCATCCAGCTGATTGATAGACCTTTGGCCTTGCTGAAAGTTGGGAGGGGTCTCCGTTACATTCTGAAATTATTTTTTGTGGAGAAAGTATGTAAATTTCTAATTAAAATAAGTTTTAGGAACTTATCTTTCAGATATTTATCTATTTCCCTCCTTTTTGCAGAAATGTCATTCTGAAATTTCGTCGTTGCTGGTGGTGCTAAGGAAGTCAGCTTTATTTCGAAGGATCCCCAAGAGGTTAGCTATGGTGTGGGTTCTCCTTCAGTTTCCTTTAACAATAATGATGTTGATGCCTAACCCATTGAGCCTGTGTCATCTGTTCTTCCTATAAAAGAAAAGGAGCCTGTGGAGGTTGAAGATCAGTTAGTTGAGAATGTGGCAGACTCAGATGACCCTGCGTCAGAGGAACAACTTGCTATCGTAGGGTCCTCTGGCATAGCGGACAGGGTCCGAAGCAGGAAAGGTACAAGCTCAAAGTCTGCATCGAAGAGGAAGCTTATCTTGCCCACTTCTCCCTCTCGAACTACCCGACAGAAGAGTGCTCAGGGTAAGGCTGTGGTATTTCCAGCCATCGAAGGGCCTAACTCTGATGACATTCATGGTAAGTCTTCTTCCCTGTTGCAAAAATTATCTGCATATTGTTTTATATTAACAAGTGTATTTCTGTTGCAGGACTCCCTGATACGAAGGAGCTTCCGTCCCCCTAGCTTGTCACTTGCTCGTTGATCGTGTGACCCCATCTAGCTGGAATGGGGTTATGGATAACATGTCCTTTGAAAGGCTCTGCGACCTTCATGATAAGAGCTATGTAAGATAATGTATATTGGATAATCAGCTCACCACTAGGTCGAGGGAGCTTCTTCGTGCTGTCACCAAGGCTAGGGAAGAGATGGATGTCATGCTTGCCAGGGAGAAGGCTAAGGATAAGTAGTACGAAGACCTGCAGGCAAAGTGTGAGGATGCTATGGAAGACTTCAACAAAAATCCTCTGGTCCAAGATCTCCGAGCAGATGTGGAGAAGTTCAAGGGTCAGTTAGCCGAAAGCCAGGCTGACTGCAGCATGCTATCTCTCGAAGGCGCGAAGGTCATAGGCTACGAAGAGCAAATTTCCATTATGACTACCAAGTGTGGAGGCCTTGAAGAAGAGAGGGCAATGTTGATTGACCAAGAAATCAAGCTTAGGGAGAAGGTGGATGGGTTGGATCATCGTTTGAAAATGCTTAAGAAAGACATGGTTGATTTGGTGACCAAAGTCATCCCATATATTGCTATGGAATTGTACCATAGTGACGATCTGGGCATAATGATTGGGAAGTTGGTGAATGCAGCCATGTTTCATAGAAAATGCACTACTCTTGAGGAGGTGGCCAAGACAGGTAAACCGGTGGATCTTGCAAGTGTTCCATACTACAGGGTAACCCATGAGAAGGAATACGATGATGCAGGTAATGCCTTATCCACTGCAGAGTTCCCATTCCTTGCCGAGGCGACGAAGGACCCAACGGCCTCTATTGAGGACCTGTTGGCAAAGAAGCCAAGGAAGGTTCAACCTGCATCTCCTACCAAGAAGACACCATCTCCAAAGGTCCCATCCCCAGGCTCTGCTGATCCAACACATTCCAAGGTATGATGAAGGCTACCATGTGGTAGTAATTTGATCTTTCAGGGTGGTATGTACCCTGTTTAAACAATATGTTTTATGTCTCTTTCCAGGTAATATGCCTGATGAAACAATTTGCTTTTATGTATTTGGTTAAGGCCTCAACCTAAGACAATATTTACTTGTTGATCGTTAAGGCTACGGCCTGTTGAACTAGTTATACTAGTCATAAATGAATATTTACATGATGGCAACTAGGGCCTATATTTTGCTAACTTTTATTCTTCTCTTTACGTTTCATTTGTACGTAAAATGTTTACAACCTAAGGCGTACGGTAGATGCATAGCCTCATTGTGTGTAATTTCTTCACCAAGAATATAGCAATCGTATAATTTAATTGCTGACAGAGGGTTGCAACCCACTCCATCTTAATACTTTGGGTAGCAAAAGGCTTGGAATACCTTAATACCACGTAGGAAAGTTAATGTGAAGTTGAGATGGATGTTAAGCATATGAGCAAGACGTATTGTTAGTCTTTGTACATCCCTTCAACATTGAAACTTATAAAATGACTTGGTAGACAAATCTTTGTTGTATTGAACGAAACAAGAGATTTGAGGGAAATGTGTTATATCATTAAGTGGGTAGGGAGGATTACATTATTTTAAGAAATGAATACTAGACGCCTACCATTAATGCTTCTTTCCCTAAGTGAGAAGAATGCAAATACATTGATTGAAAGAAAATAAAAAAATGTCCTTAGACATTGTAAGTTTCATATGTAAAACTTACGAAGTGTAGTGCCATTCCAAGTCCTATCAATAGCGTCTCCATCAAGGGTTTCCAGCTTGTAGGCTTCATTGCCATATGCTTCTGTTATGATGTAGGGCCCTTCCTATGTAGGCCCTAGTTTACCCTGATACTCAGCTTTACTTGCGCTGTTGAGTCGGAGGTCGTATTCTCCTGGCTTGAATTTCGAAGGTCGAACCCTGCTGTTGTAGTAGTTTTCAATCTTTTGTTTCTGGATAGCCTCCCTGATTGAGGCTATTTCCCTTCTTTCTTCGAGTAGGTCTAGATTGATGCAGAGTCTTTCTTCGTTGTGTGCTGCTTCGAAGTTCATGACTCGTTCTGCTTCGACACTTACTTTTGAAGGGATGACAGCTTCTGTGCCATATGTCAAGCTAAAAGGTATCTCTCCATGACTTGACTTTGTGTGCGTTCTGTGGGCCTAGAGTACTTGGAGGTAGCTCATCTACCCAACCATGGTGGCTGTAACCGAGCCTTCATTCTATGCCTTGGATGATGTCCCTGTTAGTAACTTCCACCTGTCCGTTACCTTGAGGATGGTCAATAGAGGTGAAGGACTGTTTTATGTTCAGGCCTCTGCAAAACAAGAGAAACAGTGGAAACACGCCTTCGGCAAACTGTTTCCCATTATCTGATATGATGATATAGGGTACTTGTTGGGTTCAGTAAATACCCAAACCCCTTAAATCTAGGATTTGAATAGAAAATACCCCAAGTGTTTAGACCGTTAAACACTAACAGGTCACTGAGTGCATAGTCTCCCAGTGAGCCATCTTCAGGATACTCAGTATGAGGCGAAGAAGAAGTCTCTCCACTCAATAAGGCGGAACTTAAAGGGTGAAGACTAAATCAAGAAGAAGATGGTGGATCCAGTGAGTGATGACAATAACTCACTGAATCCCTAAAACTCCTCTCCAACTACTAACACTAAAGACAAACTGAAGTAGAAGACTGAAGGATATGAAGACTAAAGAATGAGCGAGATAATTTTGAATCAGATAAGACGAAGTCCTTATCAACCAAAGTCAACTTTCCCTAAATGGCAAACGATCAGGCTCAGTGTCATCACTGACCTTTGGAAAGCAATCTTGTCTCTTACCTAATATAGTCTTTGTAAACAGAGACAAAATACATCAGTATTTGTCTTCTGTAAATTGTCAGTTTATCACTTAGGAAAGAGTTAAAACTCATACTTGTATAAATAGCATAAGAGATGGAGTGAAAGATTTAAGCTTGTGAATTGTAAAAAGACACATACACGCAAGCCATCTTTCACTCCTCTAAATACAACTTAATCCCTGAGATAGCTCAGTGGGTACTTGTAGTTGTGCTCAGACTTAGCCTGAGCTTCGTGAGGAGTTACACCCTTTGTCATTTCAATCCCAAGTACTATTTTGCAAGTACTTGGGTAATGTATTCTTGTTTGATTCATTTCTAATAAAGAATATTATGTTGAAAATTATTCAGTGTGTTTTACTTACATCTTATCAGTCATAGATTCACTGTTAACTTATTTTTAAATACTTAACTGTTTTACGATAGTGAATAGGGAACAACAAGTGGTATCAGAGCAAGGCTGATTATAAAACCTTTTTAAGCCGCTTTAAAACGTTTTTAAATCAGGATCCTTATGGCTGAAATTGATGTACCCTAACTAGTCGATAAAAAGGGTGGAACTTATTCAGCTGTTGCCCCTAGACTTGAAGTTGGTAAATTCAACAAATGGAAAAAGCGCATGCTTTGCTATTTGATTAGGATGAAACCTTATTATATCAAGTGTATAAATGAAGGTCCATTTATCCCAAAGACTGCTGAAGGTTTGCCTAAACCTGAAGCTCAGTGGACTCAGGATAAGAGGAGAGTGGTCAACCAGGACCAAAGACTCAAAAGTATCATCATATCATGTCTTCCTGATGATATTATGGAGTCACTTATAAGCTGTAGTACAACTAAACAAACCTGGGATGACCTAGTCCATAGCCATGAAGGCCCATCTGATACCAACGAAAACATGATAATGGACCTGAAACTTGAGTATAACACCTTCAGGGCTAAGGACTCAGAAACTCTGTCTCAAACTTACACCCGATACAAAACTCTTATAAATGAACTGTCTAATGACAGTGTTAAGTTATCCAAACATGAAATCAATGTTGGTTTTGTCAATAGTCTCCCTGAGAAGTGGCTGAATTTCTCTCAGGGACTTAGGAATGCTAATCATATCCAGAATCTTGAACTTCCCGAAATTTATGGGAAATTTGTCTATGAGGAAAACCTCATCAACAGACGATACCCTGACTTAAAAAAGTCTCAGGAAGTCAAGAAGTCCCTGACCACCACTTCAACACCAATATCAACTACTTTCTATTCTAACAATGTGGTTCAAGATTTCCAAGAAAATTCAGATGATGAGCCTGATGAGAGATCAAGTGAGGAGTACCTAAATGACGTGAATGTTGAATTTCAGGAAAGGGAACTCCTTGCTAACTCTCGGAGATTTATAAAAAGAAACAAAGGTTTTTCAAATGCTAAAGCAAATGAGGACACTGAATGCTTTAAGTGTCACAAAAGAGGTCATTTTGCAAAAGACTGTTTTTCAAAAACAATTTCTGAACCCTCGTATAAACCATCAGGGTCAAATTAGTCCTCAGGCTTTAGCAAATTTCAACCAAAAATCTACCAGTTTCATCAAAATTTTCAAAACAAATCTGATCAAAACAAAACTGTTGATTTTGAAGCTAAGTATAGGAAAGTCAAAGCTAAGCTTGCATTGCTTGAGGCCAGTCCCTCAAAAACAACAAAAAGTGTTCAATCTGTGCAGGTTAAAAACAAAGGCCTTGTTACTGAAACCTTCGACTGGGATGAAGAGCCAGTCTCATTTGATGATGAAATGGTACATGTCAGTGCACCGATGGCCCTCTCAGAAGAGGACAAGCTAGCTGTTGGGAAAAATCATGCTAGGAATGGAGAGTGGGTCAACATCACAATGAAGAAGGTAAATATTTTACTTTCTATGGATGATGACTCTGATTGGCAGTCCTATATGAACTATATCAATGTTGACCTTAAGTTTGTAGAAGAGCAACGATTAAATCTTTTTTCAAAATATAACAAGCTAAGTTTTGAACTAACAAGTGTAGGGATGAACTGCTTCTTTTAAAACAAAATAAGCTTGAGGAAATCACTTTGCAAATTCAAAACACTGAATTAGTTAAAAGAAATAAGGCTCTTCAAGATGAACTTAAGAATGAAATGGAAGTCATTGCTAGTTGGACTGCTAAGAATCCAAGAGTCTTTTATGCTGTGGGAGCTCCCAGTAGCAAAAAGAGAGTCACAGGTAAAGATCATCTCCCTGACTCTCACAACAAAGACCAGTCTCCTAAACCATTTGTGTCTGGTGGCATGATTACCAATGTGTTGACTATTCCCAAGCCTAGTGATTGGATTGAACGGGTTAATCCTGATAGTAAGCTTCCTAATTTTAATTCTAGAAGAATTCTAGAGCCTAAGAGTCAAGCTCTAAAGAGCAAGATTGGACTCCCTGATGTGCCCAGTAGTACTGAACACATCTCTGAGTCTGAATCAGAATCTCAAGCACCACTTCCACCCCTAGAACCTCTTCAGGGTGCTGCTCCTAGCTCTGAGCTTACTCCCTTACAATTCAATCCACACTCACTAAAAGAAAGGTCTGGACTTGGTAGAACCATCCTAAAAAGACCATCAAAACCAATTCAACAAGAATCTACCCTCATTGAGACTTCCACATCCTCTGTCCCCACTGAAGCTGACCAAATTCAGCAGCTGACTGAACTTGTGAGGAAGCTAACTGATAAGATGGAATCCATCGAAAGAGTTCCTGGATCAATCAAGGAAACAAACTCAGCTTCCTCTAGTTCCTCAAAGTCAAAAGCCACCAACAAAACCAAGCAGAAGTGTGATCTATGCCACTATACCAGTCATACCACTGACAGCTGTTATAGAATCCTTTTTTGTATGATTTGAAAAAAGGATGATCACAGAACTTCTGATCACTTACAATATGTAAGTTCACTCAGTAAAGCAAACTATACCAAAGTTGGTCATCAGTATGCTTCAACCTCTAAATCTGCTCAAAAGTCTAGAGCAAAACCCTTTCCTCCTTGCCCACACTGTAGCTTTAATGATCATCATCCTGATGACTGTCTCATGAACACTTGCTGTGAGATTTGTGGAAATCCAGCTCATGAGACATCCCAGCATGAAAGTGTCATCCAAGCAAGGAGAAGTTCCAAGCAACCCAGAATCACTGAGTCATCCTCAGTCTCCAAATGCAAAACTTGTGGTAGCACAATGCACTTAACCACTAACCATGAGTCAATTGCCAAATTCAAACAGACCTTTAGGCCCAAGCCCACTAGTATGTGGGTCAGCAAGAGAAACTAATCCAATTTACTATTTGTGCAGAGACACGCCAGGGAGCCTATTTGGCATCTAGATAGTGGATGCTCAATGATAACGCTACACGCGTCGTTCGGGGTCAAAGGAACTTCCTTTTCTTCGAGCAAGTTTTATAACACCCTAGGCAGTGAACCTAATCGTTGTAGTGTAGTATTAGGGTAAGCCACGGGTATTGATATCGTTCTCTAGGGGAATAGGAATGCTAGTGAGAAGTTACTACGCTAAGGTTGGGGTTGAGGAAGATTATTTTTTATCTTTTTATGTTTTTTAGAAAATAGAAAGGTACGAATCTTGGGGTTTGGATTTGGGGGTTCGTATTTCTACCGATTACTCTACTTGTCTAATTATCTAATCTAAGGTGAATGTAGTCTATGTCTAATTATTGTGTGCTCGTATGATAGTTTAAAAATGTGTTTACTTGGGTTTTATTACTCCTTAATTATCTCCTATTGATGGTTGAATTGTCACGTCCTTATTCTTAATTGCGTTGTGTGTCTAAAGTCGTAGGGTATGCATTTATCCCTAACTCTTTGAACTTACCAAAGGGTCTCATCTACAATAACCTCTAGAAATTATAAACTCTAACTCTAAGGCACTCTTTGGGTGGTTTATCCTACAACCGCTCTAGGTGTTATAGTCTAAGGTTCACAAAGATTAATCAAGCATTAATTACACAACGAATGACCTATCGCATTACTAGATCATTAAACAATTAAGATAAGACACAACCAATCAATATTCAATAATTAAGTTTTATATTCCCTAAGAAAACAAACAAGTAAATTAGCCAGACATGGAGAACATGCAAGCATACACACAAATAATTGAAGACATAATTGAATTAATGAAGTAAAACACTTATCTTGATGTAAGTTAGGGTTTGGAACCCTAAAATACTGTACAAGACAGCCTTGGTTCGGTTTAGGCTTTTACTCCAAAAAGACTACACACTAAAACTGAAAATTTCAGATTCTAATATATAATATTACAAGTGCGACGACGTCACCTTATGAGTTGTGACGCCATCGGGTCGCCGTCATTAGGGTTTCGTCTTGGCCACGTTAGTCTTGCGACGGCGTTACCTTATGCTTGTGACGCCGTCCCCTTCAGTCTTTGACGCCGTTTGGATCAAATCTAGGCCGTCTGAATTGCGACGGCCTACTCTTTTAAAGCCTGACACCGTCACTTGAAAATAAGAAATTTGGCTTCTGTGCCGTCACAAAATGCTCCGCAGTTAAGCAGTGACGCCGTCACCTTGTATTTCAGTAGCTTGAGTGTCTCGATTCTTGACTTTGGCCATTTTCTTCGTATATCCGCGCCTTTTTGTCAAAATAAGTGCCATTCCAGCAATTTGCCTTGAAGAGACCTAAAAAGTGAAAAGGAACGATATTAAGTAATAACGGATACAAAAGTGATCAAATAAGGGCTTAAACGACCCCTCAAAAAGGTAGATTTTAAAACCTTATCAAATATCCCTACACTTGGTATTTGCTTGTCCTCAAGCAAATGTGCTTTTAGCCAATTAATTTATAAGTTAGGGGCATGAAGCATTGGTTTAAAATAGTCCACAACACATATAAGCCCCGCAAAAGTCATAACAAGGACAGAAATTACATACTAGCACCTCACATGGGGTGTTTGGATACTCACATCTCTCGGGTGTATATGAAATATATCAAGTTGGAAAGGGAAGATAAACACTCATTGACCGGTCCTAGTACATAGATTACCATAGGCTTGAGAATAGATCAAACCTCCATCGCTTTGGCGTAAGCACCTAGGAAAGACTATCAAAGAGGTCTTTTAAAAGGTTGTAATGTTAGGCTTATGGTAGGGAAACAAAGGGTTTGGTGGGATAGGCTATTTAGTGGTGGCAAGTCAAAAATCTCTATGTTACAAGCATACGAAGAATGGCGTTGCTAAGCCAAGAATCGACACTCTAAACTCTAGATAACTGAAACAAACAAACATAAACTTAAAGACAGATGTAGGATGACAGCCCCCCCCCCATTTTTTTTTTCTCTTTTTTCGATTTTTTTTTCATACACTTTTACTCTACCATCCTCTACGGTAACATCAAAATGATAGAGATTTATAGGCACATCCCCACACTTGAGTTTTTTTATTACTCTAACACTAATTTGACCCGAATTGAAAAGCTCAAAACACTTAGGGTATATTATTACGCAAATAAGGGAATTTAACGTTCCCTTCCAGTCATTAAACTTTAACCTTTTCCCATGAGTCCCAATCGTCCCAAAACTGTGTACAAAGGATATGACTCGACTTAGCAACTCATGCAAGCAACTAGATAATTGAACTAAGGGTTTAGGGTGATAACAATAATGCACTAAAAGTGAGTGCATACAGGGTAGGCTAAGGCGATTTGGGTGTACATTTGGGGGTGGGGTGTAAACAATGCTCTTCATTAATATTCCGGAAAAACCAAAACATCACGAGAACCGCGAAAAGGATAGGCTCTGAGGGGTTAACTAGGGGTATCGTGTAATAAAAATGAGTACAACGCAAAGGGTGTGGGGGAATTACTCAAACGCAAAGGGTGTGGGGGAATTACTCAACCGAGGTGGAAGAAGTAATTATATTACGGGTATCAAACAAGGGTTATCCTAATGCCTCTTATCATTTAGTTATTCCTAACTACACAAGTGTAGTCTTACTAGCGATCTCGGAATGCATCACAAAACAAGTTCTAGAATCTATTATACTACCTGTTCACACTCTAAGCATTAAAGATGAATGCTTTAATTCCTACTAATCTAAGGGTGGTCCTCACAGTTTGGGTGGAATTTAGGTGGTAAAGGGTTTTTGTGCTAGTCATGCAACTTCCTATCCGTGAGACGCTTTTGTTAAGACTAATGGCCCACTCCTATATGTCATAAAAAATTTTAAATTTGGTGCCAAAATTACCCTAACCGACATTTATTCATGGTTTATTACACAAATACAATTGAACAAAGCAAATAATCAAGGATAAGCATAGTTTCAAAGTTCCCGTTTTATTTTCCCTCCCTACACTTAAACTGAACATTGTCCCCAATGTTCCCCGAAAGTATCAAAGTTATGATTATGGAAGGGAATGAAAAACGAAAGAAACTAATACTCCCCTGATTAGCTCGGTAGGATCCGTGTAAATTGGTAGTTAAATCCTTTCCAAGAAGAATGTATGCGTGAAAAGCTCCTTCCAATCTTATGTAACTTCTTCTTGATAAATTAAACCTGCACACTTGAAGAAAACAAACGAAACCTTCATGTAAAATCGGCGGTAATAATATATATAAGACTCGACTAAACTAGGATATAATGCTTGTGGAATGGATGTTTACAGAATTTCTGGAAAATCAAGACATGGAAAATTCCAAAAATTTTACAAGTAGCTCAGAAAACGAGAAAAAAGTAATCTTTTGTTTTTACTCCTTCCTGACGCCGTCAGGTTGCGATCCTGACGCCGTCAGGTTATCCTGTCAAAAACTGGTCTGCGATTTTCTGGAAAAAATTATGTAAAATTTACATCTTTAGAATCTGGAAAAATTTCTGCAAAACATCCATTATGACTCGATACAAGCATTTGACTCGAACAAACACACATATATATATTTTAATTAATTGCTATTCTCATGTTTACGTTTCTTTTGAAAACGTGTGTAATCCTCCCTACACTTATCCTTTATGTAAAATACCTTTATATGTGATTAAGACGAGGTTAAAAACAAAATAAAGCATTTTTACAAATTTAAACATGAGAATAAACAATCACTAAAAGATATATGACACTAACAAGCAAACAATTAAGCATGGGTTGCCTCCTACGAAGCGCTTTTCTTTATTTATGAGTCTTGTAGCTAGACTCGAAGTCGTGCTCCTACGTAACTTCATTACCGTCATCTTCTTCCTCATGACGGTATCTATTGGGGGATTCCATGTTGTAGAAGTGCCCTATGATCACCTCTCTAAGAGTTCGTCCTCTCCCCACTTGGTTCTATATTCCGGTCCTAGGTTCAAGCAATCCTTATAGAATCCGAAAATCTTAGCCATAACATAATCTACTCCTTTTTCTTTATCCTCCTCATTCCTATAATAGACCGATAGTTTAAGTTCCTTTTCATCATTAGAGAGTGATGAAAACTTCTCAATCTTTAACGGCATTTGGTAAGCTATGTCATCGGTCTCATCCTTGAATCGCACTTTTCCTAACGAGGGGTCATAGGTCATCTCGGTGCTTTCTATGAAAGGTTTTCCCAGAATAACATGAGACAAACTAGGATCTATGGCCGTACTAATATCATCTACCACTATGAAATCCATAGGAAACATGAAACTACCTACATAAACGAGCAATCCCTTAACTCTTGATTGGTGTGAAGTGAGTGGTGAAAAACACAATATCAACGTATACCAAAATAACCGGAAAACTCGACAAATTAACCCTTTAGGAAAAAGGTTAACGTATCAAATCTCACGGGTGTGATAAAAGTGATACCTGGAAAGTGATTTCCCCGGGTCGTGTCCCAACGAGGTGTGAAATTGACGGTATCGTAGAATTTCGTGATTATGGACTTGAATTGGATTAACGAATTTGTTTGGTTTTTGATTTACGTTATCTACGAATTAATTAACGAGAAAGTAATTAAGGCAAGGGAACCCTAAATAACTAAAAATAAACTATTACTAAGCCTAAGGAATGATAAAACTGAGCTACACTAAGTCCTAGTGGGCTAAAACGCAAAAACGCAAAACCCGAGCTAATCCCGAGCCTCAAAAAGTGAAAATAAAGCAATTTAAGTCCTACAAGTGTGAAAACAATTTTCCTACATTCTAAATGACTAAAAATAATTTTAGGAAAAATCCGGGTATTTTTTCGACTTTTAAATTATTTAATACGAATTAAAAACTATTTTAATCTAATTAAATTATTAAAAATAGTAAACATTTTTAGAAAATTCTACAAAAATTACAGAAAATACCTTACATAATACTGAATCAAGGAAAAATAAAAAACGTGCACACTACTTAAGGAAATAAGCCGTTAAAAAAAAGGAATAAGCACTTGAAAAGCTAATTAAGCTAATAATATTAAAACTGAAAATGACTCTAAGTATTTATTAAAGAAAATCCTAACACAAGAGTGTATCTCGAACAACTGGTAATAAACATGTGTTGTGGGGCGTGGCATGTGCAGAAGCAGGTCAGGTGTTCGAATCCCATCCCAACCTTTATTTTCCACTTATTTTTTTAGATATGAAATAGAAATGTTAGTTAAATATTAACCTGTGTAAGTTAAATCATCCGAAAGCCCCTAGGACAGTTGGGTTTGTTGTGTGCTGTTGTGGTCGTGTGTCTGCAGGTCCTGGGTTCTATTTCCAGCAGTGACTAATTTTTTGAAACATTATTTTTTTTTTCTTTTGGTAAACTGATTTAAGGACCAGCTGAAGAATTATTTACAGAAAATGAAACTTACAAAAACTTAAAAATTAAGCTGTTAACAGGCAAAAAGAAATTAAAGCTGAAAAGAATCCTAAAGGGCTGTTTGGTTTTGTAATGGACAATAAAGGGATTACTCTACTCTACTGCTGCAACAACAACTAGTGCTCAAATGTAACTTATAAAACTAAACTAAAGCTATTTCTAATCTATCTTATCTAAAGGCAACCCTAAACATTAAAATGAGCAAAAGTACTAAGCAAAAAGGCCACAGATTTGCTTTATGGAACTTAAACCAAACACACCTTGACAGATTCTAAAGGCATAAAACAGGTAATAAGCACTTGGGACATGGGGACAAGCTATTTTATACTAAGTCTAATCTAAAATAAGCTATGAAAAACTAAAAAGCAGTTAGGTAAAGGGGGGGATAAGCAGATAAGCAGTTGGGACAATAAGCTATCCTAGAGGCTTCCTAAGCTAAAACTTGATAGTTAAACAATGCTAATTAACAATAAGCACTTAATAAGCTATAATCTAACAATCCTAATCTAATTGGTCTAAGAGAGCACCTAAGGATCTTAAATAAGCTAAGAGGACAACTAATAAGCTCAAAAATAATACCATGGGCTGCTGATACAGTGTAGAAAAACAGCAAAGGGCAGTTTTCTAAGGCACATATAAGCTACTCAAAAGCTCTAAATCCCAATTAAAATAGAAAAACGTGAAAACTAACAATCTAACTCCTAATTGCAACATCAAACTCACTGCTCCTACACTTGACTAAGACTATTTGAATACCAAAAATGGGTCAAAAATGAATTTGACCCAAGAACTACACTAATCCAAACGGGCAGAAAATCAAGTTTTGAGACTGTGGGGATGTGAAAATTTAAAAACCAAGCCTGTGAGCTCAAACACAAGTTCACATGAGCTAGAAAACAAACTTTTAACAATTTGGGTAAATGAAGATTTCAAATAAAAAAGAGTAGCAGATTCAATAAAATTGGCAAAACTGGAAATTTAAACTAACTTGAATTAACTTGCATTAAAAAGTTGAACGGTTACAAGTACAGTAAAAAAAACATAAATCTTAGCTAGAACCAGAAGAATTCTCGCCTTAAACTGGAAAACTCAAATTCAAAAAAAAAAAAAAAAAAACTGAAGAAAGAAAAAATAAACTAACTAGCCGCCTTATAAAATGGCTACACAAGGCTATATATACCAAGGGCTCTAGGTCTTCGAGCTTTTCTTCGTGTCTTTTTTTTTCTTTCCTCTTCCCTCTGTTGCGTTCCTTGGGAGATGAGCAGGCGTGGGGAGGTGATGGGGTTGCAGGGAATGGGATGAAGGTATGTGTCAGGGGAGGTTGGTTTTTATATGTTTGTGTCTGGTTTGTGTTGGGTTTGTGTTGGGCGGGAAAAAAAATGAAGAGGAAAAGGGGTAGGGTTTGGCTAATTCTTTGACCGGGTATAAAGGAGAATGGGCTTGGGCTTATACTTGGGTAGTTTAGTTATTGGACTAGGCTTTAGGATTTGTATTTAGGATTAAAATTTAATCCATTTAGTAGCTTAGGGGCTAAATGTGCATATCCTGAAAATCCAGGGACCATAGCTGTGAAATCTGAAATTTTAATCCAAGGGCCTTTCTTGCCATCATCCAATAACCAAAGGACCAAAATTGTCATTTTTGAAACTCAAGGGACTAAACTAGCAATTTTCCAAAATTTATCAAAAGGACCAAATTTGACAAGTTAGAATTACCAAAGGACTAAAAATGTTAATTTTCCAATTTAAAATGTCCAGGGGTAAATTCTGTCAATCTTTGAAATTTCAGGGACTAAAGTTGCCATTTTTGAAAGTTGGGGGACTGAAACTGCCAATTATGCAAACTTTGTTCGTTTTTCATTTGTTTTCACTAATTTTGCATCTGAAACATATAAAACACAATTTTGAGATATTTTCAGTATTTTGATGCATTTCTGAGTGTTTTTAAATGTTTTGCAGTTCAGATTTGACCAAAAATGATGAGTTTTTACACACTCATCAATCCCCCACACTAAACTATTGCTAGTCCCTCGCAATCTTTTGAGAAAACTTAATGGATTTGAATCTCTTTACCAAAAGCCATTACTTCTGGAGTAGCCAAATGTTTCAGTTCAAGTAAGAACCTTGGTACATCGATAACCAAATGATTTTGAGCAAATCACCAGCTTTCAACGGATTTGATTTGTCTTTACCAGAAGCCGTTTGCTTCTGGACTAGCCAACTCTTAGATAAAATATCTTTGGTGAGTCGATTACCAATTATGGTTTTCCAACTGCCTTTACCACAAGCCATAAACTTGCGGGCTAGCCAACTCTTCTCTAATTAAAGATATGGTGAGCTGAACACCATACAATTTTGGGCAAATTGCAAGCCGTCAACGGATTTGAGATATCTTTACCAAGAGCCGTTTGCTCCTGGATTAGCCAATCCTTTTGTTTTTTAGACATGGCGGACTGATAACCGTATGCTGAGTAAGTGCAAAACACTTACTCAAAAAAAAATATTTGGCCAAAAATGGGGGAATTAGGTGGTATAATTACATGATAAAATTCGTGAGAATTCCCCCCCCCCACACTAGAAATGAATATTGCCCTCAATATTCAAAGTACCGGCGGTTATGCCGAAACATAGAACGTAAAAAGGAAATACTACGGCCATTATTTGTGATAAGTTTTTTTTTTTTTTTTTTTTTTTTTTTTTTTTTTTTTTTTTTTTGATGAAACTTATATACAACAGCGTGGGGCAACTCCCCCACACTAGGGTGGTACACACGGGTGAAAACCCATGTTTAACTACTATTTTTGATTACCGAGTCGCTAGCTTGACTCGACCCCGAATTCATTGGTCCTTGGGGCAACAAGCGGGAAGGATACCCGGATCAAAAATGGTATCCTCACTCTGGAGGGAAAGAAAATGGGTGGGTTGGGAAGGAAAGAAAACGTCAGGCTCAAGCACATAAGGAATAACTCCTCCCAAACTTACATAAGGTATATTAAGAAATAATGATCCATCATCCGGCGGTTTTGCGGGCGGACGAAAGGATGACGAATCAGAATGAGAAAACTCCAAGAAAGACAGGGGCTCATGGTAAAGGATAGGACTTTAAGGCTCAACAGTGAAGGAATCCATCAGAGGATCCTTATCTCGAAAAACGGTTTTAGCATAACGCTTATCAATGAATATCCCGGGTTTAAAGATTTTGTTTTCACATGTGGGCTCATCGGGATAAGTGTTGGTGGACTCATCAGAGAAAGGGGTGTCAAGAAATCCATCACATAACAACACATCCCCTTCAGGGTCATAATCAGCATCCTTAATACCCGGTGGTATCAAGTCATATATGGATAAGTCGATTTCTTCCATATCAGAATCATTTGGCGGCTTATCATGAATATCGTCTTCAACCACTTTAGCTGATTCATTCATCTCGGACCTCATTTCGAAATCAATCTCCATAATATCCTCAGTGTCGGATTCGTTACTTTCTTCATCTTGCATAACATCACATGACGGGAGAGAAAGGTCGGAACACAGAGATGGGACGAGTGGTGTGCTCTGAGAGCTAGCAATATCCACCACTTCCGTTGTGGTCTCTGAATCGGACTCAAAATCTTTGTCAAAAAGAGGATTAACTTCACAAAAGGTATAGTCGTCTTTGAACTCGAAAATTGGATTTGAGAAAATCCCAGAAGTAACCTCGGAGATGTCAAGAGAATCACATAAAAGCGAATCGCAATCACTGTCAGATATATCCTCAGACTCACTTGGGATTGGGTCAAAGCTCTCAACACTAGACGATTCCGTTTTCAGAATAGTGCTAAGAGGCTCATCCCCCATTATGAGAGAGTCAATGGGTTCAACAATGTTTGAAGAAATTGAATCATCAACCTCTTCCAAAAGGACGTCACTTCTCTCAACAGGTGTGAGTGAAGGGGAAGAGTCGGAAATGAAAGGCTCAGAAACGGGAGTGGTTGTAACCGACAAACTCGCATAATATTCTCTCATTTGAATGGAATCCTCCTCATCATAAAAACGAAAGTCTTTTGATACTGGGTTGTTATAGCATTGTAGACATCGTCATCGGTAGCTTGACAATCGTAAAAAGGATGGGGACCACCACAATAATCACATCTTTTGGAAACGGTATCAACGAGCTCTAGTTTTTGCTTCATGCATCGAATATCATTGGTAAGCTCAGCCATCTCAACCGGTTTGCTTCTTGATGTCGGAACTTTCGATTTGTTCTCGATGATCGTCAATATATCCCTTGGGGTACGATACAAGATATTGCCACCGGCGGCTGTATTAAGTGAATCTTGATCGCTTTGCGTTAAAGCATTGTAGAATATATCGATCTGGAGTAAATCCGAGAAACCATGATGTGGGCATTTCCATAGGAGATCTTTGAATCTTTCCCATGCCTCACCCAAACTTTCATTAACACGCTGCTGGAAGTTTGTAATTTCGTTCTTAAGATTTTTCGTTCTAGAATAAGGAAAGAAACGATTTACAAATTTTGAAACGAGATCTTCCCAAGTAGTGATCGACTGAGGGGGTTCTTTATCAAGCCAATTCCGAGCTGCCCCCTCGAGAGAAAATGAGAATAACATCAACTTAATTGTGTCATGAGGAACATCCTTATATTTTATGGTCGAAATTAACTTATCAAACCATCGGATGTGAACATAAGGATCGTCCCTCTCGAAACCATAGAATGGATTCGACATAATTAGTTGAATTAAACCGGTTCGTATCTCGAAATTTTCGGAAAGGATCTCCGGTACAACGATAGCATCTTCGTAACCTTCGGTGGGTACTTGGAGCAATTCTGACATCGTACGCGTGTCCGCCATTAGAATTAAACATATAGAGGGATAAGAGGAAAGAATTATCGGTTTAGAGGATAAAGAAGATTATTTTTGGGTTTTTATAGCAAAGACGAGTGCACATGCACTTTTAAAAACAACACTTTCAATTAAAACAAGACCGAGGCAAAACACAGGGAACTTAAACCAATAATCACAAGCGTATTCACGCAAGTGACACAAAGGCAAGTTTTAAATCTTTTGTTCGGGAACTTATAATGATAACACCTCAGTTGAGAATGTTATATTGATTGTGTGTTCTATTTTATTTAAAAACAACAAGCAAAATCTTTTTGTATTTTTAATCTTTTACATATATACAAAGAAAAGAAAAATATTTTTGTATTTTTGTATTTTTTTATAAAAAACGGTAACTTCACGAGGAAGGTTCTTCAAGTCACTAATCGCAAAAACTTCACGATATTGTCGCAACACACCTCCCTGGCAGCGGCGCCAAAATTTGATTGGTGTGAAGTGAGTGGTGAAAAACACAATATCAACGTATACCAAAATAACCGGAAAACTCGACAAATTAACCCTTTAGGAAAAAGGTTAACGTATCAAATCTCACGGGTGTGATAAAAATGATACCGGGAAAGTGATTTCCCCGGGTCGTGTCCCAACGAGGTGTGAAATTGACGGTATCGTAGAATTTCGTGATTATGGACTTGAATTGGATTAACGAATTTGTTTGGTTTTTGATTTACGTTATCTACGAATTAATTAGCGAGAAAGTAATTAAGGCAAGGGAACCCTAAATAACTAAAAATAAACTATTACTAAGCCTAAGGAATGATAAAACTGAGCTACACTAAGTCCTAGTGGGCTAAAACGCAAAAACGCAAAACCCGAGCTAATCCCGAGCCTCAAAAAGTGAAAATAAAGCAATTTAAGTCCTACAAGTGTGAAAACAATTTTCCTACATTCTAAATGACTAAAAATAATTTTAGGAAAAAGCCGGGTATTTTTTTGACTTTTAAATTATTTAATACGAATTAAAAACTATTTTAATCTAATTAAATTATTAAAAATAGTAAACATTTTTAGAAAATTCTACAAAAATTACAGAAAATACCTTACATAATACTGAATCAAGGAAAAATAAAAAACGTGCACACTACTTAAGGAAATAAGCCGTTAAAAAAAAAGGAATAAGCACTTGAAAAGCTAATTAAGCTAATAATATTAAAACTGAAAATGACTCTAAGTATTTATTAAAGAAAATCCTAACACAAGAGTGTATCTCGAACAGCTGGTAATAAACATGTGTTGTGGGGCGTGGCATGTGCAGAAGCAGGTCAGGTGTTTGAATCCCATCCCAACCTTTATTTTCCACTTATTTTTTTTAGATATGAAATAGAAATGTTAGTTAAATATTAACCTGTGTAAGTTAAATCATCCGAAAGCCCCTAGGACAGTTGGGTTTATTGTGTGCTGTTGTGGTCGTGTGTCTGCAGGTCCTGGGTTCTATTCCCAGCAGTGACTAATTTTTTGAAACATTATTTTTTTTTTCTTTTGGTAAACTGATTTAAGGACCAGCTGAAGAATTATTTACAGAAAATGAAACTTACAAAAACTTAAAAATTAAGCTGTTAACAGGCAAAAAGAAATTAAAGCTGAAAAGAATCCTAAAGGGCTGTTTGGTTTTGTAATGGACAATAAAGGGATTACTCTACTCTACTGCTGCAACAACAACTAGTGCTCAAATGTAACTTATAAAACTAAACTAAAGCTATTTCTAATCTATCTTATCTAAAGGCAACCCTAAACATTAAAATGAGCAAAAGTACTAAGCAAAAAGGCCACATATTTGCTTTATGGAACTTAAACCAAACACACCTTGACAGATTCTAAAGGCGTAAAACAGGTAATAAGCACTTGGGACATGGGGACAAGCTATTTTATACTAAGTCTAATCTAAAATAAGCTATGAAAAACTAAAAAGCAGTTAGGTAAAGGGGGGGATAAGCAGATAAGCAGTTGGGACAATAAGCTATCCTAGAGGCTTCCTAAGCTAAAACTTGATAGTTAAACAATGCTAATTAACAATAAGCACTTAATAAGCTATAATCTAACAATCCTAATCTAATTGGTCTAAGAGAGCACCTAAGGATCTTAAATAAGCTAAGAGGACAACTAATAAGCTCAAAAATAATACCATGGGCTGCTGATACAGTGTAGAAAAACAGCAAAGGGCAGTTTTCTAAGGCACATATAAGCTACTCAAAAGCTCTAAATCCCAACTAAAATAGAAAAACGTGAAAACTAACAATCTAACTCCTAATTGCAACATCAAACTCACTGCTCCTACACTTGACTAAGACTATTTGAATACCAAAAATGGGTCAAAAATGAATTTGACCCAAGAACTACACTAATCCAAACAGGCAGAAAATCAAGTTTTGAGACTGTGGGGATGTGAAAATTTAAAAACCAAGCCTGTGAGCTCAAACACAAGTTCACATGAGCTAGAAAACAAACTTTTAACAATCTGGGTAAATGAAGATTTCAAATAAAAAAGAGTAGCAGATTCAATAAAATTGGCAAAACTGGAAATTTAAACTAACTTGAATTAACTTGCATTAAAAAGTTGAACGGTTACAAGTACAGTAAAAAAAACATAAATCTTAGCTAGAACCAGAAGAATTCTCGCCTTAAACTGGAAAACTCAAATTCAAAAAAAAAAAAAAAAAACTGAAGAAAGAAAAAATAAACTAACTAGCCGCCTTATAAAATGGCTACACAAGGCTATATATACCAAGGGCTCTAGGTCTTCGAGCTTTTCTTCGTGTCTTTTTTTTTCTTTTCTCTTCCCTCTGTTGCGTTCCTTGGGAGATGAGCAGGCGTGGGGAGGTGATGGGGTTGCAGGGAATGGGATGAAGGTATGTGTCAGGGGAGGTTGGTTTTTATATGTTTGTGTCTGGTTTGTGTTGGGTTTGTGTTGGGCGGGAAAAAAATGAAGAGGAAAAGGGGTAGGGTTTGGCTAATTCTTTGACCGGGTATAAAGGAGAATGGGCTTGGGCTTATACTTGGGTAGTTTAGTTATTGGACTAGGCTTTAGGATTTGTATTTAGGATTAAAATTTAATCCATTTAGTAGCTTAGGGGCTAAATGTGCATATCCTGAAAATCCAGGGACCATAGCTGTGAAATCTGAAATTGTAATCCAAGGGCCTTTCTTGCCATCATCCAATAATCAAAGGACCAAAATTGTCGTTTTTGAAACTCAAGGGACTAAACTAGCAATTTTCCAAAATTTATCAAAAGGACCAAATTTGACAAGTTAGAATTACCAAAGGACTAAAAATGTTAATTTTCCAATTTAAAATGTCCAGGGGTAAATTCTGTCAATCTTTGAAATTTCAGGGACTAAAGTTGCCATTTTTGAAAGTTGGGGGACTGAAACTGCCAATTATGCAAACTTTGTTCGTTTTTCATTTGTTTTCACTAATTTTGCATCTGAAACATATAAAACACAATTTTTAGATATTTTCAGTATTTTGATGCATTTCTGAGTGTTTTTAAATGTTTTGCAGTTCAGATTTGACCAAAAATGATGAGTTTTTACACACTCATCAACTCTACAAAGAAAATTGCACCTAACCCTTGGATTATCGGGGTCTTGCCTAGTTAGGATAGGCTTCTTCATTACCCAATTGTAGTAGGTGCTAGTCATTATGTTGATTGGGGACTTGCGATCAATGTAGTCCTTTGCCACGAAAAGGTGTCCTATGCAACATGGTATGTTAAGATTACAAGGGTTTCCAAACTTGATTCTAGGGCTTTTCCAAACATACATGTGACGGAGGTCACGCCCTAAGTGAGGGTGGCGAAATAGTTCTTCTTCCGTAGGAAACTTATTGAAATAGTCATTGTCTACTTCATCCACTTCCTCGGTTGTTTCATTCGTCGGTGTTTCCTGTACCTCAAGTATCATCTCATGGTTCTCTTCGTCATTTGTTCTATTAGGTTTCACTAAGGCGATGGTATTGACGAATTGAACGTGCTTAGCTAACTTACTTGAGTCCTTAATCTCTATACCGGAAGGCTCGGGGGTTGAGATAGCATTAACCTTCCTATCACTATTGGTCATGGCTTTCAAAAGTTTATCTATCTTCCTATCTATTTTGGCTTGTTGTTGGTTAAAGCGGTCCGAGAGTTTAGCTATTTGGGCTTCTTGTGATGCGACTAGGTTTTGCAACATCCCTTATTTGTTTTGTTGGGTAGGCCCATGAGATGGGGGCCAAGAGAAATCATTGGATGTGAATTCTTTGGTTTGTCCCCAATAGAAGTCGGGCTTGCCCTTCCATGCTTCTCGGGTTTTGTTGAAATTTCTAGGTCCGGGTATTGTAGGGAATCTTCCTCCCGTTCCATTAGTACGTGAGGATGCGTAGTCAACAGAAGCATGTTCGGGAGATCGGGTGCAAGTACGCGTGTTATGAGGATCACTATACGGCTCACACGAGGAAGAAACTTTGTTCACATGGCGTGAAGACATAGGATTTTCGTAAGAGCTCATTAGGAATTTTACTTGATCTTCAAGCTCGATCATCCTACGATCGAAAGATTGTGAGTCAATAGAAGGCAAGGAGATTGCCTTAACGGTTTTGGGCAACTCACGAGGGTCATTCCAACTTTTGTTTTCATAGAGGGCAAGGTCCTCTATTATGCCCCATGATTCTTCCGCGGTGAGATCACTAAGTTTTCCACCGGCCGCTTGGTCAATGTACCGCTTTGTGGGGAAATTGACATGATCATAAAAGATTTGGACTTGGAACCAAAGATCAATGCCGTGATGAGGGACTTTATGAAGTAATTCCTTGAATCGAGTCCATGCTTCGTAGAGAGACTCACCTTGAAGTTGTTGGAACATAAAGATGTCATTCCTAAGCTTAGTGGTTCTCCTCGGTGGGAAAAATTGAGCAAGGAAGCGAGAAGTGAGATCATCCCAACTTGAGATGGAGCTGGCGGGAAGTCGCTCAAGCCAATTACTAGCTTGGTCCCGTAGAGAGAATTGGAAGAGACGCAGACGCGTAGTCTCCCGAGTAGTAGCATCAAGGTCGATGGAATCGACAATTTTAAGGAAATCCCTTAGATGCTGATTTGGATCTTCGGAACGAAGTCCATGGAATGCACATCCATTTTGCACCAACCGGATGGTGTCGGATCGCAGGGCCGTAGTTTGGGCTTGGTCGGGAAGCTCAATGGTGTTCCTATAGCCTAGGTGGCTTGGTCTCAAGTATTCACCAAGAGTACGGGCTCTTGGCGGGTCAATTGGTGGTGGGTGGTTATCACCTTCCATGATGAAAAGTGATGGGATTACGAACAAAGGTCACGAAGAAGGGGGATAGACTACGAGGAAGATAAAAATAAGAAAAAATTTACTTGATAGGAATCAAGCAAAGAAACCTAAACGAGGTGGACTACTAACTAGCTATTCTATTCCCCGGCAGCGGCGCCAAAAACTTGATAACGCTACACGCGTCGTTCGGGGTCAAAGAAACTTCCTTTTCTTCGAGCAAGTTTTATAACACCCTAGGCAGTGAACCTAATCGTTGTAGTGTAGTATTAAGGTAAGCCACGTGTATTGATATCATTCTCTAGGGGAATAGGAATGCTAGTGAGAAGTTACTACGCTAAAGTTGGGGTTGAGGAAGATTATTTTTTATCTTTTTATGTTTTTTAGAAAATGGAAAGGTACGAATCTTGGGGTTTGGATTTGGGGGTTGGTATTTCTACCGATTACTTTACTTGTCTAATTATCTAATCTAAGGTGTATGTAGTCTATGTCTAATTATTGTGTGCTCGTATGATAGTTTGAAAATGTGTTTACTTAGGTTTTATTACTCCTTAATTATCTCTAATTATCTAATCTAAGGTGTATGTAGTCTATGTCTAATTATTTCTACCGTTGTGTGTCTAAAGTCGTAGGGTATGCATTTATCCCTAACTCTTTGAACTTACCAAAGGGTCTCGTCTACAATAACCTCTAGAAATTATAAACTCTAACTCTAAGGCACTCTTTGGGTGGTTTATCCTACAACCGCTCTAGATGTTATAGTCTAAGGTTCACAAAGATTAATCAAGCATTAATTACACAACGAATGACCTATCGCATTACTAGATCATTAAACAATTAAGATAAGAGACAACCAATCAATATTCAATAATTAAGTTTCATATTCCCTAAGCAAACACACAAGTAAATTAGCCGGACATGGAGAACATGCAAGCATACATACAAATAATTGAAGACATAATTGAATTAATGAAGTAAAACACTTATCTTAATGTAAGTTAGGGTTTGGAACCCTAAAATACTGTACAAGACAGCCTTGGTTCGGTTTAGGTTTTTACTCCAAAAAGACTACACACTAAAACTAAAAAATTCGGATTCTATATATAATATTACAAGTGCGACGGCGTCACCTTATGAGTTGTGACGCCGTAGGGTCGCCGTCATTAGGGTTTCGTATTGGTCACGTTAGTCTTGCGACGGCGTCACCTTATGCTTGTGACGCTGTCCCCTTTAGTCTCTGACGCCGTCTAGATCAAATTTAGGCCGTCTGAGTTGTGACGGCCTACTCTTTTAAAGCCTGAGACCGTTACTTGAAAATAAGAAATTTGGCTTCTGTGCCGTCACAAAATGCTCCGACGGCGTCGCAGTTAAGCAGTTACACCGTCACCTTGTATTTCAGTAGCTTGAGTGTCTCGATTCTTGACTTTGGCCATTTTCTTCGTATATCCGCGCCTTTTTGTCCAAATAAGTGCCCTTCCAGCAATTTGCCTTCAAGAGACCTAAAAAGTGAAAAAGAACGATATTAAGTAATAACGGATACAAAAGTGATCAAATAAGGGCTTAAACGACCCCTTAAAAAGGTACATTTTAAAACCTTATCACTCAAGAAGCATGACTGGTGTTAAGGAGTATCTGCACAAATATGTAAAGGAACCAGGACCCTAGGTAGTATTTGGTGATAACTCATCATGTCCCACTGAAGGTTATGGTTCAGTATACTGCAATGGAATAGTTTTCTCTAGAATAGCTTATGTCAATGGTCTCAAATACAATCTCATCAGTGTCAGTCAACTCTGTGATGGAAAGTACATTGTGCAATTCAATGACAAACAAGGCACCATTTTCAATGCCAACAAAGAATTTGTGTTGATAGCTCCTAGAAGAGATGATGTTTACGTCTTAGACATGTCAACACTCTCTCAAAATGGAACTTGTCTCTTTGCCAAAGCCACTGAAACTATCAACTGGCTGTGGCACAAGAGACTCTCACACTTAAATTTCAAAAACATCAAACTTGGCAAAACAAAACAAGGTCCTTGGCTTACCATCGCTGGTTTTTGCAAAAGATAAACCATGCTCAGCCTGTGAAAAAGGCAAACACCAAAGAGCATCTTTCAAAACAAAACAAAATTTCTCAATCAAAAGCTGCCTTCACCTCCTGCATATGGATCTCTTTGGACCAGTCAGTCCTAGATCAATCCAGCATGAGAAGTATACACTTGTCATTGTTGATGAGTTTTCAAGATACACTTGGGTATACTTTATTTCCAAAAAAGAGTCAGGCAGCTGACACTATAATGTCATTCATCAGGAACATTGAAAACCAAAATGACATTACTGTTAAACAAATCAGAACTGACAATGGTACTGAGTTCAAAAATGAAGAGCTTGAGAATTTCTATGATGAAAAGGGAATCTCCCAAAAAATTTCATCTCCTTACACCCCTGAACAAAATGGGATAGCTGAAAGGAAAATAGAACTCTCATTGAGGCTGCTAGAACTATATTAAATGGCTCAGCTCTATCAACACATTTCTGGACTGAAGCAGTCAAAATAGTCTGTTACACTCAAAATAGGTCAATCATTGTCAAAAGAAATAACAAAACCCCATATGAGATATTCAAAGGTAGACTTCCTGATATCAACTACTTTCATGTGTTTGGATGTCCTGTGTTTATTCATAACCACAAGGATCATCTAGGCAAGTTTGATGCTAAAGCTGATGATGGATACTTTCTAGGTTACTCACTGATCTCCAAAGCCTTCAGGGTATTTAACACAAGGAGACAACAAGTTGAGAAAACCTTTCATGTCACCTTTGATGAGAGCTCTGAAAGCATTAGGTTCACCAACACCTCAGTAGAGGAAATAGGAATTGATAACTCATCAAGATATCCTCCTGGTGAGTATAACACTGAAATCAATTCCTCATACCAAGCTGATGCTGATATCTCATATTATGTCTTACCTCACAACCTGCCCCAACCAACTATCAGTGAATTAATTGATAATCAATCAGTCCCTGTTGGGATAGGTAACACTGAACAAAATGTTCAGGAACCTGTAATTCAAGAACCCCAACCTGAACAAGACATCTCAATAGATGATCTTAATGTTTCTGTGGCTCCTGCACCTGAACTCACTCCTGAGATTCCAGTGACCTCTTCAAGCTCAGATCCTAGAACACAAAGTAAGTGGACAAAATCTCAGGACATTGAGCTTGTAAACACCATTGGTGAACCCACTGAGGGCGTGCTTACAAGAAGCATGGCTGCTAAACTAACTGCAACTTCAGCAAATGAATGTCTATATGCTCATTACCTATCAGAAATAGAACCCAAAAGTGTCACTGAGGCTCTAAAACACCCAAGTTGGGTTCAAGCCATGCAAGAAGAACTTCAACAGTTTGATAAAAATAAGGTCATGACCTTGATCAAATGTCCTCAGGATGTCATTGGCATAGGAGTGAAGTGGGTTTTTAGAAACAAAACTGATGAAAACGGCACTGTCATTAAAAACAAAGCCAGACTTGTAGCCAAAGGTTACAGTCAACAAGAAGGCATTGACTAAGATGAGACATTTGCTCCTGTTGCTAGAATGGAAGCCATCAGGATCTTCCTTGCATATGCTACCTACATGAACTTTAAAGTTTACCAAATGGATGTAAAAAGTGCATTTCTGAATGGTGAACTCAAGGAAGATGTGTATGTTCAGCAACCTCCTAGCTTTCAAAGTAGTGAATTCATTGACTATGTCTGCAAGCTTGATAAAGCCCTTTATGGACTAAAGCAAGCTCCCAGGGCATGGTATGAAACTCTCTCAGCCTTCCTAATTCAAAACAAGTTTGTCAGAGGAAAGATAGACAACACATTGTTTATCTACAAGACAAAACAAGATGTGATATTGGTCCAAGTATATGTTGATGACATCATCTTTGGCTCAACAAACTACACTCTTTGCAAACAGTTTGAAAAACTGACGACAAAGAAGTTTGAAATAAGCATGATGGGTGAACTCACATACTTCCTTGCACTACAAATCAGGCAAACTGATAAAGGAATCTCCATCAGTCAAGAGAAATACACCAGAAATCTCTTGAAGAAATATGAGATATCTGATTGTGCCTCAGTGAAGACATCAGTGGTCCCTCCTAACAACCTTGGACCTGATCTCACTGGAAAATCAGTCAATCAAACCCATTTCAGAGGGATTGTAGGCTCACTGATGTATCTCACTGCTTCTAGACCAGACATACAATTCTCAGTATGTCTAATAACAAGATATCAGTCCAATCCCAAAAAATCCCATCTCACTGCAGCCAAAAGAATACTGAGATACCTGAAGGGAACTCCAAGACTTGGACTCTACTATCCAAAGTGCTCAGGGTTTGACCTCAAAGGATATTCTAATTCTGATTATGCTGACTGCAACATGGACATAAAAAGTACCTCAGGGTCCTGTCAATTTCTTGGAGGGTAACTGGTCTGTTGGAGTGCTAAAAAGAAACAATCAGTAGCTATGTCTTCAGCCAAAGCTGAGTGTGTTGCTGCTGCAGGATGCTGTACCTATGTATTATGGATGAAAAGTCAACTCAGTGACTATGACATCCACTACAAAATGGTACCCATCTTCTGTGACAACACTAGTGCCATTGCTATCTCCAACAACCCTGTCCTTCACCAAAGAACCAAACACATTGATATCAGATATCATTTCATCAGGGACCACATAATGAAAGGAGACATAGAGCTTCATTTCATCCCTACTGAATATCAACTTGCTGATATCTTCACCAAACCTTTGGATGAACCTACCTTCAGGAGACTGAAAGCTGAATTGGGAATGCTAGACATTGAAAGTCAGCAACCTGAAAACCAATCCCAATCTTAGTAAGTTTTCCCTAAAATGGTTCATCCTCCCTAAACAAAACCTCAAAAATAACCCTCTCACTGAATGAGTAAGACTCATTCAGGGACCCTGACTCTTGATATTGAGCATTGAATGAGTAACTAAATGCACCAAGTATTAGTTACTTACATGTCCTAGGTTGGTAAACACACCAATTAAATATAGGAATATATGTCTCTTTATCTTACTGTCAAGGGTCCCTCAAACTTACCCAATCCCACTTGGCATTAAATGCCCCCTCTCACATGAAATATCTTATTGATATTTTATTGTTGTAAAATGCACTTTTACTGTGCACTGCAACTGTTCCTTGAAAACCGGGATTTTACAGCGGGTAGTGGAGTGGTGGCATTAAATGTGGAAATTCGAAACGTTTTCAAAAACTAACTTTGCAAAAACTACCCCTCTCATCACTATATAAATACCCCTCACAAAATCATTAAAACACACACAAAGTATTTCTGCAACAAAACGCTGTCAAAATATTCTTTCAAACCCAGAAATCTTTGTGTTCTTCAAACCTTTTTCTGAAAAACCTTCTCTGTAAACATTTACAAAAGTTTTTCATCACAAACTTGAGATATAAAACTCTTTTATTGTTCTTGTTAAGATATTATTTTCAAAACCCTAAAATCTTTTAATGGAAATGGCAAGAACACAATCTCTTCAGTTTACACCACAGTGGCTAGGGGATCTTAGTTATGTTGAATTTAAAATCAACAATGTTATAGGTAATTTTGAATACCCCCAAAATGTCCCAACCTATAAGGACATAATGAAATTTTTATTCAACTGCCCACTAAAAACAGCCTTTGTTCAGTGTCCCTCTATACTGTACCAAAACCTCCTCAGGGAGTTTTGGGCAACAGCCATGGCCTATGACCCGATACCCTCAACAAATGATACTGACCTACGACCACTCAGGGAGTATCTCATTAAATTCAGTCTTTTCAATGGGGAACAGTCAGTCACCCTGGAGTATAAAACATTTTGTACTTCAACAAGGTTAGACTACAATAAAGGAGTCTATGTTGCCCATCCTGAACCCTCCATAGTGAAGGATGGGTTAAAACAAATCGTTTTGGATCCAAAATTTTTGGACAAGACCCCGGTCACCAAGAGTTCATTTCCTGTGGCTTGGATGATCCTGTTCACTTTTGTGATTCAGGTTCTCGGCAGGAACCACTCATCCACTGAATAAGTTAATTCTATTCAGTTGATAGTGGCATACTGCTTGATGAATGGGGTCACTGTCGACATAGGGGAGATCATTTACAGTGATCTCGTAACCAAGCTACTGAGCAAAACTAGGGCGAAATACGTTTCATACCCTAGGTTTGTCTCATGTGCTTTACAAGTGTTACTGGGTTGCAATTATCCTCAGGAACAAAAATATTGTGCTTTGCCTGACATCCTGAGTCAATCTAATTTTCAAAAGGACCCATCCCTTGTCACTAATATTGAATTGACGGCCCATATGGTTGCTGTAAACAACCAGAGGGACTCAGTGTCTCCTAACCCTGCTCTTAAAAAGAGAAAGGGGAAGTCTCAGACTGGGACTAAGACCAAACCCAAGTCTCAGGGCCCTGAGGCTTTCGGAACACTGCCTAAAAGGCAAAGAAAACCCAAGGCTGATCTGCCACCCACTAGAGACCAATCAACATCCACCCTGGTGACAACGAAGGACACTGATAAATCACAGTCAGTGCACTTGGTCCCAAGTACTACTCCCCAAGATCCAGAGGGAAACATACAACCCGCTGGTAGGGGAGCGTCTTCCACAACGCCCAAGGATGACATTCGCAAATCATAACTTTTATTTGAGGGCCAACTGAATGATCCTCAAGACTCAGAGGGAACTGAACAACCCGTTGATTGGGATCTAACTGCCACTGACTCTGCCAAAGGCACTGGGAAACACCCATCAGTGTCCTAGGGGTCACAGGGGGACAAAGACTCGGAGGGAAAGAGACAACCCGCTGATACGGAACCCATCATCATTATCACCTTGTTAACTGTTGCTGATGTTGCTGATATTCTATTCTCTGATGATGAACTTGCTGACAGTGACGATGAATTTCTTTCAGCAGGGGAAGACATGGACGCTGAGATTCAACCACATGAACAAGAATCTCAGCCTGATCCCACAAAGCCTGAGGAGTCACCTTTTCAAGCTGATGATAACTCTTCTGCTTCCTCAGACTCTTCATCCTCTGATGAATTCAAGAGGTTTGACAATGTTATTCCACTGACTGAAAGACAGCTGGTTCAGTGGATCACAAAAGCTTCAAGGAAGCTATATGCTGGGGTCACTGAAACATTGTGGGATCAACACACTAAAGCTACTGCAAGTTATGCTGATCTACAGTCCGATGTGCTCACTTTCAATGCCAACACTGATGAACACAGGGATCTTATGTACCAGCACCTTCATAGACTGGATGAAAACTTGGTCAAATTTCTAAAGCATCTTCAGAATTGTGGGACTAAGATTAATGAAATCAGGGAATCGGTCAAAGAAGACCCAACACTCAACTCAAAAGTGCTGGAGGCTACTGAATCTTATTTGAAGAATTCCTCAGACCTCACTGAATTAATCAACATGCTCAAGTCTACTAATGTTCAGGGTCTTCAGTCTTTGGTTCAGTCTCTTCAGGCAACACTGGGTTCCTTAGATGCTAAGATGACCACTCTGGCTAAGGCATCATCTTCCATGGCTTGGAATCTTGGGCCATGAATGACTACTTTGGAATTATCTCAGACAAATCTGGAGAAACAAGTCACCAGTCTTCAGCAGGATACTACTGACATCAAGGCTATGGTCACTGAAATTTATCAAGCCTTTAAGGGTCAAGCCACTCAAACTCCCCTAGTGTCCGAAGCAACTCTTGCTCTCACTCATGTTGCGGCAAAATTTGAGGGGGAGAAGACTACTAAAGAGATTTCCTCTCACACTGAGGGAGAGCCAGCTCAATTAGTCCCTGCTATACCAATTTCATCAGTGCCACCAACATCTTTAACAACAACAACAATGACAGTGACTACACAAATAACAACAACACCTCCTTTGGTAGCATCATCTTCCTCAGGCCAGGATAAAGGAAAAGGAAAAATGCAAACTCCTAAGCCTGAGAAGATCCCTTACATGATCGGCAACACTGAGTACCTGCTCACTCCACAACAGCTAAGTGCCTATCTTGCAAAGGAAGAAAGGAAACATAAACTTAATGAGGAAGAAAGACAGAGCAAAGAAGCACTGGTAAAAGTTGTCACTGAGGAAGTTGAGAATATTAGAATTGATCCTTCGAAGCTTCAAAAGGGTCAAGCTGGACAAAAGTTCAAGGATGCTCAGGCTGCTAAGATGGCTAAAATGAGAAAGCAGTTGGAAGAAAAGAACAGGAAAGCTGCAGCCATCAGGCAAGCAAGAATTGACCACTACAACTGGTCAATGACAAGTAGAAGGCTGCCTGAGAAAATTACTGATGTCAGAATCATCCCCAAGTCCAAACCACTAGCAATGAATGTTTATAGGGGGGATGATAAAAGACACTTCAAGGTTCATGATCCCCTAAAATTCACTAACTTTGGGATCACTAAACTCGATGAGCTGGGTCTAATAATTGAAAAGAAGTAGAATGCGGTGGTTAAGGAGCTGATGAAAATGCTCAACAAAAGGTATGAAAGACTGAGGGATGCACCAGCACAATTGGGGATTTAGCCTGCCTTAACTGCACCACAAGGATCTCAACCTCAGTCTTCATAGGGAAAAAGAAAGAGGGTTGAGTTCCATCCTGAGCTCAAAGTGCCTGGACTAGAATGTAATAGGGAGCTACCTAAAGGGGTGAAGTTTGTCAACTGTCTAGTGATAGAAGAGCCTGAAATAGGAGTGTTCTTCATTGATGTCTATGGAAACCTAGCATTTCAAATATGGAGTGACATTGATCAGGAAGGTGTGGCTACAATGATAAGCTACATACTAGTGGCCTCTCAAATTCAGACACCAGCAAACGTCGGGTTCTGTGCTGACTTAAACGCCAAGATAAATGAGCACCCTGAAAAAGAAACACTCATCACAAAGAAATTCAAGCTTGAAGCACTGGGGATCCATCTTAAATGGCATCATTATCCTTTATCTTTTGTACTAGTGTTAGGAACCATGTAATTTGATCAATAAATGATGTATGTTTTGTTAAAATTTTCAGTGTTCCTTATTATGTTCATTAGTACATTCAGTGTAAGAAGAAGCCAATTGCTCACTTACACTGATCAAACACTTAGGCTATTTGTATATCCAAATAGGGGGAGACTGTTGGGTTTAGTAAATACCCAAACCCCTTAAATCTAGGTTTGAATAGAAAATACCCCAAGTGTTTAGACCGTTAAACACTAACAGGTCACTGAGTGCATAGTCTCTCTGTGAGCCATCTTCAGGATACTCAGTATGAGGTGAAGAAGAAGTCTCTCAACTCAGTAAGGCGGAACTTAAAGGGTGAAGACTGAGTCAAGAAGAAGATGGTGGATTCAGTGAGTGATGACAATATCTCACTGAATCCCTAAAACTCCTCTCTAGCTACTAACACTGAAGACAAACTGAAGTAGAAGACTAAAGGATATGAAGACTGAAGAATGAGTGGGATAAGTTTGAATCAGATGAGAAGAAGTCCTTATCAACCAAAGTCAACTTTCCCTGAATGGCAAACAATCAGGCTCAGTGTCATCACTGACCTTTGGAAAGCAATCTTGTCTCTTACCTAATATAGTCTTTGTAAACAGAGACAAAATACATCAGTATTGTCTTTTGTAAATTGTCAGTTTGTCACTTTGGAAAGAGTTAAAACTCATACTTGTATAAATAGCATAAGAGATGGAGTGAAAGATTTAAGCTTGTGAATTGTAAAAAGATACATACACGCAAGCCATCTTTCACTCCTCCAAATACAACTTAATCCCTGAGATAGCTTAGTGGGTACTTGTAGTTGTGCTCAGACTTAGCCTGAGCTTCGTGAGGAGTTACACCCTTTGTCATTTCAATCCCATGTACTATTCTAAAAGTACTTGGGTAATGTATTCTTGTTTGATTCATTTCTAATAAAGAATATTATGTTGAAAATTATTCAGTGTGTTTTACTTACATCTTATCAGTCATAGATTCGCTGTTAACTTATTTTTAAATACTTAACTGTTTTGCAATATTGAATAGGGAACAACAGTACTCTGAACCGGAAAATGATGTGTTCCCACACGAACTTTTCCATATGCCTCCATGTGATTGATGCTAAGGGCTTGGATTCGACCCATTTTGTGAAGTAATCGATGGCTACGACCAAGAACTTTACCCCTCCTGGAGCAATCGGTAGAGGGCCTACGATGTCTATCCCCCATTGGCTGAAAGGCCATGCGAATGTCACGGAGGTCATATCTTGTTTTGGTAGCCTTGGGACTCTTGAATGGATTTGACAGGCTTCACACTTCTGGATAGTTTCCACTGCATCCTTGTGCATCAAAGGCCAATAGTACCCTATCCTAATGATCTTAGAAACAACGGAGCGAGGTCCTGCATACAGCCCGCAAGACCCTTCATGCACTTCTTGAATTATGTTAGAGGCTTGCCTAGGTCCGACACAACGGAGCCATGGAGACAAGAAAGACCTTCAATATAGGTAATTCCCCATGATCCTGTACTGTGGTGCTTTGATACAGACCTTTCGTGCTAGCTTCTGATCCTCCGGCAGTATGCCACTTATTAATTACTCTCTGATCGGAGTCATCCAATTTGACTCCTCCTCTAGTATTACACCAGACACCTCCTTTCGGACGATGGACCTTTCTGCCAACACTTCGACCAGATGCCAGTTTTCTAAGTGCATCTGCCTTTTTGTTTTGGTTTCTTCGAACATGCTCTATGTCGTATGAAGTAAAACCTTCGAGCATCTCCTTGGCTTTATCCAGGTACTGCTTAATCACAAGCTGCCTTGCTTTGTAGGAGCCCTTGATCTGGTTAGCCACTAGTTGTGAGTCAACAAAAATAGCCAAGTCTTCTACCTCCATGTCTTTAGCCAGTCGGAGGCCTGCTAGCAAGGCTTCGTATTCTGCTTCATTATTAGTAGTATCAAATTCGAAGCGGAGTGCATAAATATACTCCTTTCCCTCAGGGTTAAATAGCATCAACCCTGCACCTGATCCATCTGAGCTGGGGGCCTCATCGGTGTAAAGTTTCCACCCTTTGACCGTCTTCGCAGGATTTTTGTTAGCAACTTTGTTGTCCTGCTTCGGTTCGGAGGGTGTCTCTGCTAAAAAGTCTGCCAGTATTTGCTCTTTGACTGAGTTCCTACCCTTGTACTCAATTTCATGCTCTCCTAGCTCAATGGCCCATTTAGCTATCCTTCCAGATTTTTCTGGCTTCGAAAGTATCTGCTTAATTGGCTTGTTAGTGAGCATGGTTATGGGGTCAGCCTGGAAGTACCTTTGAAGGCGCCTCACAGCATGAACCAAAGCTAGGATTAACTTTTTCAACTATGGGTAATTTAGCTCAGCTCCCTATAGAACCCTACTAACAAAGTAGATAAGGATTTGTTTCTTTTCCATTTCCGCTAACAAAACAACACTGATGCTTTCGAAGGAGGCTGCGATGTACATAAATAACACTTCGCCTTTGATTGGGGCGGTAAGTGTGGGTAGAATCGCCATGAACTCCTTGAGCTTTTGAAAGGCAGCATCTGCATCCATGCTCCATTGAAACGTCTTTTTATCCGTGCATCCTTTTAGTGTCTTGAAGAATGACAAGGATCTGTCTGCACCTTTCGATAGGAATCTGCTGAGGGCTGCTAGCTTTTCGTTCAAACTTTGCACATCCTTTAGAGACTTAGGAGCCTGCAAGTCTGTTATGGCTTTGACCTTCGAAGGGTTGGCTTTAATACCCTGCTTTGTGATCAGGTGCCCCAAGAATTGTCCTTCCTCCATGCCGAAAAAACACTTTTTGGGGTTTAACTTCATGTTGATGGCGCGAAGTTGATCGCAGGTTTCTTTTATGTCGGAGAGCGTATCCTTCTTCGTTATGCTTTTGATGACCATGTCATCTACATATGATTCGAGGTTCCTACCTATTTTCTTGTTGAAGGCTTTGTCCACTAGCCTTTGGTAGGTAACACCTGCATTCTTCAGACGAATGACATCTTTTTGTAGCAATGCATGCCTTTCCCTGTAAAAATGGCTATTTTCTCTTCGTCCTCTTCTGCCATCTGTATCTGATGGTAACCTTTGTAAACATCCAAAAAGCATTTCAATCGAAACCCTGACAAGGATTCCACCTTCCAATCAATTTCTGGTAGAGGATAACAGTCCTTCCGATAGGCTTTGTTGATGTCGGTGAAGTCTACACACATTCGCCACCCTCCATCATGCTTCTTTACCATCCCTGGATTGGCAACCCACGTTTGATACTTCACTTCCCTGAGTATACCTGCTGCTACGAGTTCATGCACCTCCTTCCATGCTGCTGCATTCCTTTCCGGCGCAAGGCTTCGACGCTTCTGCTTGATAGGTTCAATGTGCTTGAACTCGTTAAGCTTGTGCTTAGTGCCAAAGGGCTTTCCATCTATTATGAGGGTTCTGGGGACCCCCGTCGTGTCAGAGTAAGTCCATGCAAAAACATCCATATTTGCCCTTAGTAACTTTTCCAGTTCTACCTTAAAGGTGGTAGGGAGCTGCTTTCCAATGACCACCATTCAGGATGTAGGTCATTAACCATGATACGTTCTTCGGCATCAGTGCAGCTGAAAATATCCTTCGGAACCTCTTCAAGACTTTGTTTGGCCCTTTTTCCTACATCTGTAGGCTTCTTTGAGTTTTAGCTAGAGAAAACCGTTCCAATACCGAAGGGTGTTTGGAATTTGATCGCAGCATGTATAGTGGAGACAACGATACCCGTTTTCTGCATCCCGGTTCTCCCTATTAACAGGTTATAGGGAGATTCAGACCTTATGATCGCGAAAACCAGGGTTTCTGTCCTTTAGCCTTCCTTCTCCAATTGTAACCTCTAGAGGGACTTCTCCTAGAGGCCATGAATGCTCCTCTGAGAATCCCACCAAAGGTACATTTGAATTTACTCTCTTCGACCTAATCGAAGGCTTGAGCTTCAGAAAACAATGCTCATAGATGACTTCACAGGAGCTTTCGCAATCTGAGTAGGCTCTATTCACTTCCCTGTTGGAAATTAAGACATTGATGACCACGGGGTCATTTGAGAGAACCCTTCCAGTGATCAAAGGGAGCGTAACATCTTCTACCCCGCATAATCCTTTCTCTGCTGATTTTCTCTTTAACCCAGAATCATCCCTGTGAACCATGAGGATTGGAGCTTCGACTGGTGTGGTATCTTTCCCCAACTGTGTGTCGGAGACCTTTTCTTTACCTTTCTTTATGCCCTTCACCAAATGTCCCAATTGGCCAGACTTTACGGCCTCTTCTATCTGTTTTTTGAGCTCTTTGCAACTGTTGGTGTAGCAATACTTGGTTGTATCCCTGCTTCTTCCTCTACTTGCCAAACGAGGGGGAGGATCGAAGGCCTTCGCAGCCATTTTCATGGCAAGTATTTCCCTTGGAGATTTAGACAGATTTGCCAAGAGTCCATGGTTGATTTTTTGTTGTAGGGTGTGAACCTGTCCCTGCCTTTGTGTCTGTTTTTGGACCCTTCCCACAAAGAGTGCTTTGGGATCTTGCTATGACTTTCTTTGCTTTCGATCGGAGCCCCATTGGCGGACACTTCTTTTGCTTCTATCCAGGTGTAAGTCTTCTCCATTAAGCCTTTGTAGGTTGCGGGAAGGTCAGTGGATAGGAATTCTACCAGATTTCTGTTTTGTAGGCCATGCACAAAACCAGAGATGCGCTGGTCTTCGTGCAGACCTAGAATCTGCAAGGTGTCATCAGTGTATCTAGTAACGAAAGCCCTAGTGCTCTCGTTTTTCCTCTGGTTGATGTTGTATACTGTCAGGTGAGTCCTCGTGAACTTTTTCTGCTGGCTGAAGTGAGATCTAAACTTGGCCTTGAGATCATTCAAATTCACTATGCTACCTGCTTTTTGCCCGTTCCACCATATGCAAGCGGAGTCTTGTAGGGTATATGTGAACATGTGGCAAGCAACTGGCATAACCCATTTCTGCATTCTAATAGCCCCTTCGAACAGATGTAAGAAATTATCCGAGTCCCCCTTTCCATCATAAGTACCAATATGTGTGATGCAAGTTTTACTGACCAGGTCTTAATATTTATAGTGCCTCGCTATACCTATGGTCTACCCTAATGCACTAACGGGCAGTGTACCCAGTCGTGTGTAGTGTAGTAAATGGTAAAGCCGAGGTCGTCCCAAGAGCTATGTGTGTCGGATTAATACTAAGTATAATTGTCACAGAATAATAATGGTTTTGATAGGGATTTAATTAATTAAACTACTAATGCAGAATATAAAATAACAGCAAATAAATGGTAAAGGGAAATCAATAGAGGAATAGTGGTGCTAACCTAGTCAATCCTCCTAGCTAGTTATGTCTACGTCTACCTACTTCCAATTACTTCAGGTGGGGTCAAATTCGAGAGGACAACATTTGGTCAATGCGCCCTAACCTATCAGCAAAGATGCCACCACAGGAGAAATCAGGCGCACCGTCATAAGTCCTGTTGTTCTTGGTCCCCTAAGCCTCATTAAGTACCGCTACATGCTAGATTCTAAATAGTGAGTGCCCTGCCGTTAGGAAATTAGACACTACACTCCCCAATTCTTAAGTTCATCCAAACGATAGGTGATCAGTTGGTCAAATCGCACAAGTAGAAAGGGTCGTCAGTTGGTCATATCTTACCCTTCCCGTCTCAGTCCGCTCACCTAGGGTTAGTTGGTCATATCTCCTAGGCAATTGGCCTCTATCGCCATTCAAAACTACCGAAGCAAGGGTGACTACCAAAGAACTATGCATGCATATACTTAGAAATAATTGTACAGAAGTAAAGGTAAACGCAAACAAAACAATTAAGGAATCATGATTAGGCTAGCACCAAAGGGTGCTTAGCCGCTCATATTAATCATGCAAATCAATTCAATATTCAAAGGTACGAAATACATGAATTGAAAGTAAAATAAATAATAAACGCTAAAGCTTATCGTAATGGTGTGACTTCTCCCTTGGAATCAACTCCGTATGCTCCCCTAGACCTGCCTTGAGCTTTTTCCCATATTCTCAGAGTGTTGTGTGTGTAATGGGATGCTTTGAAATGCTGGAATTCATGGGGTATTTATAGGCCAGGTCTGGGTTACGGCATAACCAATAGAGGAGTTACGCCATAACCTTCTATTTCCTCGTAAATGCACTAGGTCTGCTCGTTACGGCATAACCTTATAAGTGGTTACGCCGTAGTCTTTAATAAACTCGGTTACGTTGTAAGTGATGCAGTAGTTACGGCGTAAGTATCAGCGGCGTGGAACCTCTTTTGACCTAATGGAGTTACGTAGTAACCTTTGGAAAGAGTTACGCCATAACCTCTTGATAAGTTGGACTTCTGGGTCACGCAATAGTTACGGCGTGATGTGAGAGACGAGTTACGCCGTAACTTCTTCCAGATAAGCATACTGTGGTAAATCTTTAGTAATGTTTCTGTTTCTGCGTCTCTTTAGCTTCAATGCTCGTAATTTACTTGAAAGTGGAAAACAAGCGTAAATCCATATAAATGATATACATAACGAGCATTATCGGAGGAAATTGACACTTAATATTCAGGACTATTTGATGTTATCAAATATCCCCCCACTTGAACTTTACTTGCCCTCAAGTAGACCTTATTAGATAGATTCCTAAAAAGATATCTCTCAAAACCTGGAAAATATGAATTTACAAATCCCTTATGCTAGAATAAAACAAAGCCGAACACCTCACGAAAGGGGAACAAACACTCAAATCTCTCAACTATTCTAAGTGTCAATTTCGGGGTGATCACTCAATCGCACAGTCATAGCATATATTCTATCATAAGCTTGGCAGTTACACAAATTTCCACCGCTAGAGTTAAGGGCTAAACAATTCTCGAAGGCAATATGGGTAGACACGACAAAGGTTAATGGATGACTCGTCATTACTAACATGTCACGGCGAAGTGGACAAAATCAATGATACATGACCAAATCCATGGCCAAGACACCAAAGATTGCTTGCTGCATCACCTAGACACGCTTCATGACTAAAGGGTAGAATAAGACATGGGATATATAATTGGTGTAAAATGAAAAACAAGCAGGTAGTCTGAATCTATAACTAAGTCATCACCACTTACCGTCCACCCAAAGTTCAAGCTTAGAAGTCTAGAGACCAGATCATGAAATGCAAGGTAGATGCGTCATTAGAGGACGTCGTGATGGGCACACTACCTTTTCTTCTTCAGTTGGTATACCTCCAACTCCAATCTTCTAATGTGGCCGAGGTGTCCTCCTCGATACTAATCAATAAAGCTCATACTATAGTGCTTATAACATCGCACTTTACAATATCATAACTCAATCAACTATTTTTTTTTTCAGATCACTTTTTATTTTTTATTTTTTTTGAACATAACATAATAACATAACATCCCCCCACTTGAGATGAACAAAGGGAATTCGGGGGGTCTTCAATGATCTTCATAAATGTTGTTGATGAAAGCGTGATTTCCAAACCTTTCCACTCGAACCTTGAACTTAGGCAAATGATGACTTCTCAATTACAAATAAAAGACTACAGGGTAGGCTAAGGTGTAAGGGTGTAAGGGTGTAACGAAACAATATATTGGGTTGACAAAATGAAAGGAATGGCTTAGAAGGGTGTATCTAGGGGTATATTGCACTAAAGGTGAGTGCAACAAAAGGGTTCCCATGGGGGTCGAAAAGTAGAGGTGACTAATCGATAGACTCACAATGGTAGGCTGTTTGGGTGATAATCCTATAATATTGCCTTCTAAAACTGAAAAGTCCAAATACATCGAGCTAACTCAACATACCTCGTCTATGGTCTCGAAATGATGCAAAGGCCAAATTCTAAAGTTTACAAGCTACCGGCACACTCATAATTTGGTGGATTTGGGGTAAAATATTAGAAACGGATAAGGCTAATCTCATCATGTAATGTCAAGGGTTGTATGTGCTCGGCTAAGGTATAATCTAGTTAGGTTCAGAAAAACATGTCAAAATTTTCAAAATGGCATAATTTTTGAAAATAAACTAGAAAAATGAGGGTGAAATAAAGTTCAAGATATAATTCTACTCCCGTCCCCCCACTTGAATTGTACAAAGTCCCTTTTGTACTAGGCATTAAAATAAAGGTGAAGAGAAAGGTAGAATTAGAGCGAGAACTTCCCTGAAATTTCTCCAAAAAGAAGAAGGCCCACGAGAAAGAACCGTGCCTTCGTTTAAGCGTCATGAACAAACTTCCGTCCATGAAATCACAATACCGACAAGCATAATTCTAAAAAGAAAAATAAAATAAAAATGAAAAACAAACCTAACTCACTTTCGAAGGAATCACGGTTGCATTTAGCGAATGCAACAAGCCTTTTAAACCACTTGGTTTCCCAAGTGGACGAGTGAAGTCTCATGAGGGTTTACAGGGAACACACCCACAAAGTTCATTTAAAAAACTAATACAAGGTTGCTGTGTTTTAAATTGAAAGAATTAAAGCAGAGGAGAGTTACGTCGTAACTCCTATTAGGGAGTTACGCCGTAACTGGCAAAACCTGGTATGATCTGTGAAGCGAGTACTTATGGCGTAACCACAGAGATGGTATTACGCCGTAATTGGTAATGCATCAAGATTTCTGCTACTAAAATGTTGGTTATGGCGTAATCACCAAGATGGGTTACGTCGTAACTCTGTGCAGATCAGCAACTGCAACAGTAATTACTTCTTTATCTCCTGCAAAAATGGTTAGAAAACACAAAACCTAACATAAAGGAAATAAAAACAAAAGAAAGGGATAATTCGGGTTGTCTCCCGAAGGAGCACTTTTCTTTATTAACGAGTCTTTAAGTTAGACTCAGAGCCACGGGGCTCCTATGGGGGCCTTTGAGCTTGCCCTACTTCTTCAATATCCTTCATCAAATTATGTCTCATCGATGCAACATTTGAGGCAGTTCGGAGGTATTCAACGATTTTGATTTTTCGGACTTTACAAAATTTCTCTTCCGGACCTAGGTGGTAGCGAGTGAATTCATATCTTTCGACTATAATTGGGGGTGGTCTTTTGTAGGAAATTCCCAGGAGCTTGCACCTCCTTTGTTCGTAAGCCTCGTCATCGAGATCAGTGAACTCCTCATTTCCTTGCAATTCAAGGTAATCTAGGATCCCTTTAATATCATCGTCATCAGAAGCTGTGTCCTTGAACCATTCTTCATCGAGCAGATTTTCCACCAGAACGCGCTTGCATTCTTCTTTATCATTACAAACCAACTCTTTCTCATTGTCAACAGTTATTTCATTCGTGTAGTCGAGACTTTTGTCGTTTGAGTTTTCTCGATCCATGAATTCCTTCCAAATTTTTTCTTTGGTTAGTGTGTCCACATATCTATACTTAATTTTTACCCAACTATCGAATCCTAAATTTTCCAGCCAAGGTAAACTTGTTCTCTCCTCATCATTGGTTGAGGACCAAAAGAATTCATCGTTTCCTAATCTTCCAGAGTTGTTTCCCCCATTACACATATCGTCGTACGGGTTGCATGACGCCCAGAAAATTTCCCCAGGAGTTTTACTTTTTCGCACCAGTGACTGCGTAGTTTCTTATTGTCAGTTTCTATTAGGTGCTCATCCGTGCAGAGTATATCTTTATTAGTCTCTTCCTTTTTCTGAATGTGTTCTGAGAAATCAATTTTTAGCTTCCTAAGAAGATTGGGATTGATCTTGGCATCCCTAAATTAAATTGCATACCAATATTTAAAGGCCAAATTACCGAATTTAATACTATGTCTTTCACGCTCATGAGGGCACGTCCATTATTCCTTTCTTTCATTGTCTCCTCCATTGGAATACTCGTGGAAGGGGCTGCATGCAGGCCATGCCCTTGTGGTTTCTTCATCAGTGATGACGACAGAAGTACACCAGTGAGTGATCAGTGGTTCTTCTTCATCTTCAAGGGAGGGTTCCTCGAGTTTTTCTGACTCGTCCATGTCGAGGACTTTTTCTGCCCATGTATCTCAGTTACGCCGTAACTGAGATTCTTGGTTACGGCGTAATTCATTAGAGTCACTTTCCTCAGTATTCTTCACAACCCCGTTGTCGCTGTCAAACATGAGGTTACGCCGTAACTCATTAGATATGTTACGGCGTAACTCAGATCGGTTGACAAAATCGTCCCCTAAACCCGTATTACTGGCCTGAACCTTCGAGTTATCATCAGAAAAAATTACCTTACATTCCATAGCTGGTTTGGATCCTTCAGATTTATCGTTATTTCTCCTTACTTTTTCACTGAGCTTTATCACCATGGATTCAAGGTTTTTCAGAGTTGAGTCGTGTTTGGAAATGTTTCTGTCAGTGTTTTCTTGGAATTCCTTCAACCACTCATCTTGCTCCTTTTGTCTTTGGGCTGAATTTTTCAGAAATTTATTAATTGTTTCTTCAAGACTAGGCTTTCTTTCTCCATAAGGCCAACGGTTGTAATTTCCACGATAACCATTACTATTTCGATTATCACCGTAAAATGGTCGATTTTCTCCATACTTAGCCTCTTCAATACCCTCTTCGTCCATATGAGGACAATTCTTCGTAAGATGTCCTCCTCCACAGCTTTTACAACCCACTTGGATGGCATGAACGGTTTCTCTGACCTTCAGCATATCTCGACTGAGACTTTCAATTTTACTAGCGATTGCTGCAATTTCGTCTAAGCTTCGGCCTTGGTTTCTTTTACTTCCACCGTCGTGCCATTTTTGAGAATGGTCCTCCATTTTTTGAATGGCTTCAATTGCAGTAGTAGGAGTCATGTTCGGGATAGGTCCTTGATAGTCCAACATCTGTCTTGTAGTAACATTTATTCCTTTGTAGAAAATATTGACCTTCTGCTGGTTATTTAGATCATTGGTAGGACACTTATAAAGAAGATCGTTGTATCTTTCCCAAGCTTGATACAGAGTTTCACCGTCTTCTTGTTTGAAGTTATGGATCTCCAAAAGCTGATGAGAAATCTTCGATGGTGGGCAATATCTTTGGATAAAGTGTTTCTTTAGTAGTGCCCAAGTGTTAACTGCCCCGGCGGGCAATCTTTCGATCCATCTTCTAGCTACTCCAGTGAGGGTCATAGGGAAGACCCTGAGCATAATAGCATCATGAAACACGCCCGGAATGTTGAAAAGGCTAGCGATGTATAGGACATTTTCAACGTGCTCATATGTGTCTTCATCCTTACTTCCTGAAAAAGGGTTACCGCGAAGCTCCCTCATAAATTGGTCTTTAATCTCGAAACGAACATACGCTCCGATTGCCGGTCTTACGAGACCTGGCCCTTGATCGACTCTAGTCAACGCCAAGTATTCCTTAAGAGTGAGGTCATCGATGTTAATAACTTCCATGGTACCTGAAAACTTGAAATATGATCATGAGAAAAGTTTAAAAATGAAATGGAAGACTTAATATCAATCCTAATATAACTCCTCGGCAGCGGCGCCAAAAACTTGATGCAGGTTTTACTGACCAGGTCTTAATATTTATAGTGTCTCGCTATACCTATGGTCTACCCTAATGCACTAACGGGCAGTGTACCAGGTCATGTGTAGTGTAGTAAATGGTAAAGCCGAGGTCGTCCCAAGAGCTATGTGTGTTGGATTATTACTAAGTCTAATTGTCACAGAATAATAATGGTTTTGATAGGGATTTAATTAATTAAACTACTAATGCAGAATATAAAATTACAGCAAATAAATGGTAAAGGGAAATCAATAGAGGAATAGTGGTGCTAACCTAGTCAATCCTCCTAGCTAGTTATGTCTACGTCTACCTACTTCCAATTACTTCAGGTGGGGTCAAATTCGAGAGGATAACATTTGGTCAATTCGCCCTAACCTATCAACAAAGATGCCACCACAGGAGAAATTAGGCGCATCATCATAAGTCCTGTTGTTCCTGGTCCCCTAAGCCGAGTCATTAAGTACCGCTACATGCTAGATTCTAAATAGTGAGTGCCCTGCCGTTAGGAACTTATAAACTACACACCCCAATTCTTAAGTTTATCCAAATGATAGGTGATCAGTTGGTCAAATCGCACAAGTAGAAAGGGTCTTCAGTTGGTCATATCTTACCCTTCCCTTCTCAGTCCGCTCACCTAGGGTCAGTTGGTCATATCTCCTAGGCAATTGGCCTCTATCGCCATTGAAAACTACCGAAGCAAGGGTGACTACCAAAGAACTATGCATGCATACACTTAGAAATAATTGTACGGAAGTAAAGGTAAACGCTAACAAAACAATTAAGGAATCATGACTAGGCTAGCAGCAAAGGGTGCTTAGCCGATCATATTAATCATGCAAATCAATTCAATATTCAAAGGTACGAAATACATGAATTGAAAGTAAAATAAATAATAAACGCTAAAGCTTATCGTAATGGTGTGATTTCTCCCTTGGAAACAACTCCGTATTCTCCCCTAGACCTGCCTTGAGCTTTTTCCCACGTTCTCAGAGTGTTGTGTGTGGAATGGGATGCTTTGAAATGCTGGAATTCATGGGGTATTTATAGGCCAGGTCTGGGTTACGGCGTAACCAATAGAGGAGTTACGTCGTAACTTTCTATTTCCTCGTAAATGCACTAGATCTGCTCGTTACGGCGTAACCTTATAAGTGGTTACGCCGTAGTATTCAATAAACTCGGTTATGTTGTAAGTGATGCAGTAGTTACGGCGTAAGTATCAGCGGCATGGAACCTCTTTTGACCTAATGGAGTTATGTCGTAACCTTTGGGAAGAGTTACGCCGTAACCTCTTGATAAGTTGGACTTCTGTGTCACGCAATAGTTACGGCGTAATGTGAGAGACGAGTTACACCGTAACTTCTTCTAAATAAGCATACTGAGGTAAATCTTTAGTAATGTTTCCGTTTCCGCGTCTCTTTAGCTCCAATACTCGTAATTTACCTGAATGTGGAAAACAATGGAAAACAAGTGTAAATCCATATAAATGATATAAATAAAGAGCATTATCGGGGGAAATTGACACTTAATATTCAGGATTATTTGATGTTATCAATGTGCGGGCATTTTCAACCCGTCGGGTAGAGGGTATTATTCTATCCACCTTACGAAGGGTGTTGTGGAACCCATGGGCTCCGAATGGAGGCAATTGTAAGGTGGCATGTAAGTGGGGGCAACATTGTAGGTATATAAGATGGGTGACTTCCAACAGGATACGGAGGGTATACCATAGGTTGCCCGTAGGGCTTGTTTCCGTATGGTTGAGGAAAGCTAGGGTTGCTAGTTTGCCCATTAGGTGGGGGATAAACCCCCTGGGGATAAGATTGAGCCTGAAAAGGAGGGTACATACCATGAGGAGGAAGGTTTCCTCCCCTGTTTATTTGAGGTGGATTTCTTTCTACGCCGGCTGCGTGAGAAGGCTATGGAACCCCTAATTCAGTTCTCCCCAGATGGGATGCCAAGAGTCGTGGCAAGTTAACCTCCATAGTATCCATTCGATGACTCCTCCTATTGGAGCCTTCGATTGTTCCTTCCCTTCTCATCGGAGCCCTCTCCGGAACATCTTCGAAACCCACCGATCTTCCACTCGGCCTTCGATTTTCCAGAGATCCTACCCTAAACACTGAGCGTGTAGCCCCAGGAGCCGAGGGCCTAGTCTCCATTTCTATCTCTTCGTCATACTCATCACTAGAGTATTCCAACTCCCTCCGCATCTCTACGTTCCGAGCTTGCCTCCTTCAAGCCCTCAATAAAGACTCTAACGCTTCGATGTTAGCTTCGACGAACGCAAGACTTATTACTGGTTCGGGGTTAGTTGATGTCGAAGCATGGTTGTTGGGAGTTATTTCAGGGTGAGATCGTGTGGTGAAAGTGGAGGCGGTTATGTTGGGAAGGTTGTTAGGATCGTTGACTGGGATTGGTGTCAAGGTCGAGAAACCCGGAGGGGGAGTATCTTCTCTTCCTTGATTCATGCCATAAAAGTAGTGAGCGCGATTGACTAGTTATAAGTTTGGAATACCGAGACCAATTGTAGCGGGTCCCACGGATGGCGCCACTGATTGTACAATAATTCGTACGACCAGGCCTTCGATGGTGATCGAAGGATATGAGGGGTGATATGCTTGCGCCAAACTTGTAGTCAATCTGCAATAAGAAATAGTAGACACTTCGTTAAGTGATTGCGCAGGGGTTGGACCCTGTGAACCACCTCCGGCGTGAGAGTAAGTATGTGATATGTGTTGTAAGTAATGTAGAGTATGTGAAATACTGTATTGAGTGAACATACCATTGAAATGACTCATCCAACCTATTTATAGATGGATAAATAAGCTTGGAGAGTGTTTGCACACATTTCAGGGATCATGGGGGTGTCCTATGATTTGTGGTAACCGCTAGGGCTTCATCCCTATTCTCTCTGTCTTGGCGGGGAAGCTAAGGAGATAGTGGGAACGTGGGGGAAGACCACTAGGGCTTCATCCCTATGATTTGTGGTAACCGCTAGGGCTTCATCCCTATTCTCTCTGTCTTGGCGGGGAAGCTAAGGAGATAGTGGGAACGTGGGGGAAGACCAAGTCAATGTTCTCCTTTGTCTTGGTGTCCTCAAGAGAAGAGCCCGAAGGGCATACGCCTTCGGTTGGCAAATTCCAAACTGGTAACCATATCAAAGATGAATGATTTTACACCACCAATGACTTATGAAGAAAGAATTGGGCCTTCGTAATGAAAATTCAACTGAGGTCGAAGGGGAGTCCTTCGACCTGATCGGAGGGTACGTCATCAATAGACAAAACTACAAACTAAAGATAATGATATCTCGGCTATTCGAGAGCCTTGATCATCACTCCTCACATAAGGATTATTGACATTTCATCTATGTCGATAAGTATCCAGGTGAGACTTCTCATATTATGCTAAAATAGGATTTTATCATAATCTTTAAAAAAATTCCTAAAGAATTATGATTTATTCATAAAAAGGGAATCTCGTCAAATAGGACTAGTAAAACACATCAAAACCCCAAACCATAAGTTATAGAGCATAAACATCAACCCTAGCCAAGAATTAGAACTCCTAAACCAAAATTATCAAAGATCACTTAAGCTGTCAAATTGCTGATATGCCGGATCCCTGTGCTTGAACTAGCCGGATCCCTCATACAAGGGATCCATGGGATTCGTGCAACAGAAGACAGAATAAGAAAGAAATGATCACTGTGGAAGTTCCATACTTCACTTTACTCTCTCAAAACTCGCGAACATAAAACCCAATTTACTGTTCACATGAGTTAATTCATCATCTTCTCCAAGAAAACAATCTCTTGTGTAAGTATAATCTTCACTACATTGTTATTTCCATTCTTCGATTTCTAGGAGTACAATTTTCATCTTTAGAAATTGAGCTCAAATGGGTTTGTCACAATTTGTTACTACATTGTTTTCTAAGATAAACTAAATCAAAGAATCAACATTGTTAATACAAATTAAACTCATTTTTTGAATTCAATGAAGATGTATTGAGCAAAATTGTGATGAATCCCATTAGGTTACTATTCACACAATTAACACCACATTGTGGTTTTGATGTTTAGGACCAATCATGCCTAGCAATAGACAACAAGATTACCAATACACCGCTTACTACATTTCCATGTATCATCGTAAGGAAGGCTTGAGCCCGGATGATCAAAAAGCCTTCAAGATGTTGGAAAAGAGACTATTCCACGAAGGACGAGTAGTTGAACCCTCATTCATCATCAACACTGACATTCCCCGAGTCTTTTGGGCAATCAACTTCAATTTTCTCTTAAGCATTAATGAGAACAATTTGTCCGGTGTTTGTACTAGAGTTTTAGAAGACCATGAAAATCATTCGAAATGAAGATGGAAGCATTTCGATAGCATTCATCATCAATGAGCACGAGTTCAGCTTCACTCTTGTAGAGTTTGCAGGGATACACCGTATCCCATGTCAAGAAGTGTGTATGTACTCTAATGAATGGTCGTTGGTGGAGATTCATGACATGGTGAATCATCTCGAGGTATACTTCACAGCCATCCCGGAAGCAACTACTGTAAGGGATACCGTCTTCATGGAAAGAGCATCTCCATCAAGAATCACGAGAAACTCCAAGGTGATCTATAGGGATCCGTTTCAAATGGAGCTTTCGGAAATGTTCCCATTATACAAGAAATGAGAACTCATGCTAAGGGAGAACGTACTTTGCTTAGGAGGAAATAAGGATCATCCCAATGCTTGCCTAAGCTTCATGATCTATTGCCTTGTAACCAGCACTCACTTCAACCTCGCCTATTACATGGTAAAAATAATGGCAAGTGTGAAAAGTATGGACAAGATGGTACTCCCTTATGCCATGCTCTTGACTCGTCTAGCAAACTTCGTCTTTGCTCTAGATCCTTCTCCTTATTCCAATTACCACACTTTTTCCAACAAGGTAATGGTTCCTATATCCAATGGAAAGACTACAAGGATCATGGTGGATGGCAAGAGACCTCACCCACCAACGGACTCATCGGATGAAAGGGAAAGAGAAGGAGAAGGAAGCAACAACCCCCTTGGCAACGTCCATCTCTACCCCTTAGCATACATCAATCAACTGCCGGATGTACCAAGTCCTTCACAAGAGTTCCAACAAACTAGGGGCATATTCAAATGTTTTGCTAACTTCCTCATGAAGAAGAAGAAGTAGAGATGGAGGGTTGAAGAGTGAAGGCGATAGAGATGGAGATGAAGATGGAGGTGAAGTAGGAGGATGAATGAAAGGAAGGTAAGGTCTTAAACCTTAATTTGTGAACAATTTATGAAACAATGGTCTATAAACAATCTAAACAATATTTATGTAGTTTAGGATGTAGCTTGTAGAAAATGGCATAACTTAGACTAAGACATTCTAACTTAGGAACCGGGAAAATGAGAATTTTATGACAGCTTGATCTCATTCAAGTAGTCGATGTCACTCATTTTACTTACATTTTAGTCGCCCCTACCTACTATGCCTTATATTCATTGTTTGGATATGTTTATTGAATGTATAAATGATTAGGATGAGTATTTGCTAAAGAGTGCAAAAACTGCACATTTGCTGAGAAGCTACTAGTCAACAGTAGCCGAATCCCTGGGCTATAACTAGCCGGATCCCTCAGATGAGGGAACCGTGGGATCTGGGCAAACAGAGATGAAGCTGCATACTTTTATAACATAAAACTATTCCCCTAGATCACATCATACTAGCTAAATATGACTCTTTGGGACCACTTAAGTCTTCTTCAAGCTCAGTAGGTCTCACACTCACTCATAGCTAACTTAGGATCAAATTCAAAGTGCTTTTGATTTATCAATTCACCTAAACTCACCATATTTCCTCTCCAATGCTCACACATTGTTTCTCACATCTCAAAACACTTAGCATGATATTTCTCTCAATTTTAGCAAATTGATTTTAGTTATCCCTACCTCAAAATAGGCTTAAAGCTAGTTTTTTCATTTCTTTTTATTTTTTGGGAATTTTTCAAATTTTTCTTAAGTCACCATCTGAGCTCTAGGATCAATTTTCATCATTTGTCATTTTCAAATAAATAAGTATCATCCTTAAACACTTAGTTGCGCTCTCAAAAAGTCCATTTTCCTACCAAAACCATCATTAAGTACCCTCACTCCTTATGGTTGGACATTTAAGTCACATACCACTTAAGACATCTAAGGAAAATCAAACCCTCAAGAATTATAGGTACTAGACCTTAAAAGAGCATAACCACTTCACCACTTTGCTGGCTGCCAGACGGATCCCTAATTTATAACTAGACGGATCCCTAGTGAGAGGGAACCGTGGGATCCGTATCTACAGAACAGCTTGTGATCAGCTTTTCTTCCAAATTCAAACCCTCTTTGGTAATCTAAACACTTTTACTTATCATTTAATGACTCCCTAGAGTAGAACACCACCATAGTTGACCTTGGTGCATGCCAAATTTCTTAGTGGTCAAGAATTTAATTCATTAACCTAACTTTATCCTTTATAAACCAAGCACTCTTAAGAGCTTAAGTCACTATTCATACCACAATCCAAAAATCAGTAGTTAAGACTTCTACTACTCCATCTCCTTCACTATGACTAAAGCATCTAACAAGAACTCTTTAACCAAAGGTTCATCCAAAAAGAATACTCATATGGTCCATGAGATATCATCCACCGAGTCATCACCCGTAAGAAGTCTAAATGCTAGAATTCCCCCTCAACAAACTCAATAAAAAATAGCTAAAAGAATCACTAGAATTAGCATTCGACCTTTTGAGTTGGAAAAGGCTTCATGAAGCACTAAACCAAACACACCTTGTTCTAGTAAAACACCCAGACCTTCATTTCTAGAACCTAGACTACATTCCTTTACCGAACCTATTTCCCATCCAAATCTATACTCATTAGAGCACTCACCACCAAGGACTTCCCATTCACCAACTTTCTCGTTAAATAGGAAACCACCTACATCACCAAATAGTCCATCTATGGAGATAAAGAATCACCAAAAATCTAACCACATAGAGGACATTCCACTACCTCCACCAACTCATGCATCACCACCCTCATTTTTAGTGGAATCACATCTTACGTTGCTCAACACACCTCCACCATATTTTGTGGAGCCTCCTCAAAACATCCCACCTCCTCCGGTTTCTAGTCATGACAATTATTGCTCTAATTGTCAAATCACCCAAGGACTTGTTCAAGAAGTACGAAATGAGTTGTATTTCATGTTTAATCATCTCCTTGAACAATTGGACCAAATAAACAAGTCTACTCATCCTTAGATTCAAGCACTTTGATGCTTTTTAGGTTTCCATCACATCTTAGAATTAGTAGAAAATGTATTACATGTTTAAGTCATTCTCTTAGTTTTAGAGATATGTAGATCATTTCTCATATTTTTATTGAATGAAATCACATGTTATATGTCATATTTTCTTAAGAATATGTTTGGTGTCTTAATACATATCTCATTTTGATGTTAACATCACATTTTACATCACCATTGCTGTCTTAAGCTTACAGACAGACGGATCCCTCCAAAAGAGGAACCGTGGGATCTGTGAAATAGAAGACTTGTTTATTACTAACTTAAGTCTTATTTGCAGGAAATTATGCTCTATATACTTGTTTTCTAACCTTTGTTTTGTGGATTTTCAATATACACATGAAGAATTTGACACCCTTAGCTAGGGGGAGTTTCTTGTCAAAACAAAACATTGCAAAATCATTTGCAATATAATTTAAATTAGTCTAAATTACTTGACGTCCTCCTCACAAAGGAGCACTCGTCAAGGGGGAGCATGTTCGTCAAAAAGACGACACCATTTGCAAACTTAATTGGAATGCACTCGCTTAGTATTCCTACTTACTTGACGCCCTTACAAAGGGATGAACTCGTCAATGGGGAGCTAATACGAGAATACTTCTCTTCTCTTACTCTCTATTTTTCACATTTTCGTTTTCACATGTTTTTCTTAAAACCAATGTGTTAGTTTCTTTTCGACACTCTTTTTGTTTCGAAAAAAAAGGAGAGAAGAGAGTAAAAACTCCAATTCAAAATTTTACGAATTTTAGTTTTTCCTTAAAATAATCTTATGTTTTGTCATCAACAAAAAGGGGGATATTGTTAATATAAATAAGCCGTAAAAACGTTTATTTATATTTTACGATATTCTAATGTTTTGTCGATAACAAACGTAAAATCATTTTAACGAAACAAATAAAATGCGTAAATGGTTTGAGCCAATAATTTACTAACACACTTACATTTTTCATATAAATCACTAAACAAGTAATAGTGTTTCCGTGTTATAGTAATGCATATGTATAACAACTAGTGTTTACATATTCGGTAGATATATATACATACTTAGTATGTATTATAATGGATAATAGAACGGGTAGAAGATTTAGTATTTAACCCATTGACTTAATGCATTGAATGTAGTTGGGTAAAACCCAAAGTCCATGACCCATACCATGGAGCATAATCCATAACCCATGACCCATTACATGACATCATGCATAAGTCATAATGGGTATTATCCATGACCCATAGAGCTAACCCATAACTTATTAACTAGATGCATTGCATCTTCTAGATACATTGTATCTACTTAGATACCCATGGTCCAAAGTCTAGGACCCATGACCCATAACCCATGGATAATGACGAGTGTCTCACGGATCCCTCAGAATACACTAGACGGATCCCTCAAGCAAGGGATCCGTGGAACAGTAGCATGTTTTTGTCTATAAATAGTGAGCCATCTATTCATTGTAGGTTACCACTCCTACACATACTTTCTTCTAGTATTGTAAAATCTCTAAACTTAGATCCAAAAGATCTTTCTATGTAGTTTGTGTTTGTTTTTTTGTGATTCTCTAGGTTCCGCTTAAAGGCGAGATCACTACCTCTTGAAGTCAAGCAAGCTCAAGTCCATGAGTTGCCATGCTTCGTCATCATCAAGACTACTGAAGTTCTCTTGTTGATAGCTCTTTCTTTCTCACTATAAGTGTTGTGTCTAAGGCATTAGTAAAGGATGCCAAAAGGGTCAAGACGAAGGCATTAGTGAAAGGTATCAAACGTCCGTGTCAAAGGCATTAGTGAAGGATGCTAAAAGGGTCAAGACGAAGGCATTAGTGAAAGGTACTGAACGTCCGTGTCAAAGACATTAGTGAAGGACGCGAAAAGGGTCAAGTCGAAGGCATTAGTGAAAGGTGCCAAAAGATCATGTCAAAGGCATTAGTGAAAGATGCCAAGGGTGTACAACTGATATGGTGCATCGATGTACAAATAGAGATAGGTTGTGTCCAAGGATATTGATATCCTTGATGATGTTGTAATAAGGAGTGGGTCTCTTTTGGGATAGGTCTTGTGTAGTGTTGGGTAGTAGTTCCTTCTTTGTAATGGAACTCGGTATCTAGTCTTGTACCGGATAAAGTGTAGGCGACGTTGTGATAGGTTTGGTTCTATATCGTGGAAGAACCCGATGTCTAGCCTTGTACCTGATAAAGAGTAGGCTAGATTGTGAAGGCTTCTCCGCCACAAGGAGTTTGTGTTGTGTAGTGATTACGAACTCTCGAGTAGGTGACTTGGGGAGTGGAGCAGGGGAAGGAAGGTGTCCTTTTAGCCGGACCACTATAAACACTCGTGTCGTGGTTTTGTGTTTCTTACTCTTTACCTTTGCATTACATAAATACATACCTATCTATCAACATCCAACATACACATTTAAATAGATTGACATAAGTCAATCTAAATATTTTAAAATGAAGTTTTAATTGGTAAAACTATTCAATCCCCCCTTCTAGTTTTCCACATAATGCTCGGCACCCTACTAGTGCTCTTGTCAAGCTTAACAAACCTTGTTTTAACTTTTCCAAGGGTTTTGTCATTTTGGCCATCATTCTAAGTTTATTCACGGGGGTTCTTCTAATGTTAACACTTTGTTAATACAAAAATTGTGATGGGTTGTGACGGTTGTTAGTATTGCTTGTTGGACCGGGCTAACAAGCTATAGGTGGGCTGATCTGGTACTAATCCAAGTACTTTGATTGAATCCCCTGCACAAGAAAGAGTAAACCGTTAGTCTTACCGTGGGGACGGACCCCACGATTAGACTCCGGCATGAGAGTAAGTACACATTCTTGCCAGAGAAATAAGAGTATGTGTATGTTATTATGAGAGAGAAAGTTGTACCTTGTATGGGGATTAAAGCCCCTTTTATAGGCGAGGTTTACCGCTACGGTTTCCTAATTACTCGCATATAGTAATTAGCTACCGGAGCTTGACCCTTGTCGTTCAAAGTTCCGTGGTAATCGCGGATGCGGACACATGATACCTTCGCGACCGGAGGATCGGTCTAGTCAGTATCCTGCGTACATCTTTTAGTCTGAACTATAACCAATTTCATCATTGGACTTATGGTTGGTCCAGTGTTTGTAGTTGTTTTCGTTGTCGGTCCTGGGCCCAGTATGTGTATAGCATGAATTACGCCTAGTAGACACGTTATACATGCTATACGTCATCAAGTCCCCCCGGTCTACAGTATTCATTGCATGCGTATATTTGTCGGTTGCGGTGAATGTTACTAGACTTGAGTTGACCAAGCGATTTTTCCCTGTCGTACTTTTTGAAGTGTCCTTCTGACGCTTCCCTTTCTTAGGAAGTGCTTCGCCATCAAGTCCCCCCAGTCTAGCGTATTCATTGCATGCGGACATTTGTCACGTGCGGTGAATGTTACTAGACTTAAGTTTGACAGAGCCATTCCTTTTCCGCACCTTTGGAGCATCTTTATGACGCTTTCCTTTTTTTTTTTTTTGCATACTATGTAGCATGGGTAATTTTGGGCCTTGCATGTTCTGACTGATTGGATCCGGTGGGCCATGCGCCCTTCCACTAGCCTTATTTTTGTCCTTTTGATTACTGATCGTCGGATCGGGTTATTTTTTGACGCGTTTCCTTCCTTTGGGTTCTCTTTGGACGCCAGCATTCCCTTTGTATAAATACCATTCGTTTTTCTTTTGCCCCAGTTTTCCTTTTACTTTTATTCATTTGCAAGTGACACTTCCTTCTTCTTTCGATCTATCTTCTTTGGATTGCTTCTGTCTTCCAGGTTCTTTTTCCAGGTTAAGTTCTAATTCCTTTTTTCTTCCGTTATGGGTACTTTTGCATGCACTAAGTCTAAGCTTTCACAAGGGACGCTTGATCATTTTTGTATATACCCGCTTTTTTGAATACACTAATTTCCGTCTTCCCTTATCTGTATTCCTTATGTCCATCCTTAATTACTATCGCATCCACATATCGCAGCTTTCTGTTATCGGGGCTAGTAAAGTTTCTCAGTTTGAGATTCTGATGCAGGTTTTACTGACCAGGTTTTAATATTTATAAAGTCTCGTTATACCTATGGTCTACCCTAATGCACTAACGGGCAGTGTACCCAGTCGTGTGTAGTGTAGTATTTGGTAAAGCCGAGGTCGTCCCAAGAGCTTTGTGTGTTGGATTATTACTAATTCTAGGTGTCACAAATTAATAATGGTTTCGATAATTAATTAATTAATTAAACTACTAAAGCAGAAAATAGCAAATAAAGGCAAAGGATAAATCAATAAAGGATAGTGGTGCTAACCTAGTTATTCCTCCTAGCTAGTTATGTTTATGTCCACTTACTTCCAATTACTTCAGGTGGGGTCAAAGTCGAGAGGACATCATTTGGTCAATTTGCCCTAACCTATCAGCAAAGATGCCACGACAGGAGAAGTCAGGTGTCCCCTCATAAGTCCTGTTGTTCCTGGTCCCCTAAGCCAAGTCATTAAGTACCGCTACATGCTAGATTTATAATAGTGAGTGCCTGGGCGTTAGCAACTTAAACACTCACCCCCTAATTCTTAAGTTCATCGAAATGGCAGGTGATCAGTTGGTCAAATCGCACAAGTAGAAAGGGTCGTCAATTGGTCATATCTTACCCTTCATGTCTCAGTCCGCTCACCTAGGGTTAGTTGGTCATATCTCCTAGGCAATTGACCTCTACCGCCATTCAAAACTACTAAACCAAGGGTAGCTACCATTAAACTATGCATGCATACACTTAGAAATAATTGTACGAAAGTAATGTAAACGCAAACAAAACAATTAAGGAATCATAACTAGGCCAGCACCAAGAGGTGCTTAGCCGCTCATATTAATCATACAAACCAATATACATGAATTGAAAGTAATGAAAATATAAAATGCTAATGCTTATCATAGGGGAGTGATTTCTCCCTTGGAGACAGCTCCGTATGCTCCTCTAGACCTGCCTTGAGCTTTTTCCCTCGTTCTCTGGTTGTTGTGTGTGGAATGGGATGATTAGAAATGCTGGAATTCATGGGGTATTTATAGGCCAGATATGGGTTACGTTGTAACTATAACAAGAGTTTCGCCGTAACCTTCAATTCCTTCGTATTTTGCACTAGATCTGCTAGTTACGTAGTAACCTTATAAGTGGTTACGCCATAGTCTTCAATAAACTTGGTTACACCGTAGTTGATGGAATAGTTACGGTGTAGTTATCAGCGGCGTGGAACCTCATTTGACCTAATAGAGTTACGTCGTATCCTTTGGGGAGAGTTACACCGTAACCTTCTGATGAGTTGGTTTTCTAAGTCATGTAATCGTTACGGCGTAATGTGAGAGAAGAGTTACGCCGTAACTTCTTCCAAATCAGCATACTATGATAAATCTTTAGATAATTCTCCAATTCCATGTCTCTTTAGCTCCAATGCTCGTAATTTACCTGAAAGTAGAAAACAATGGAAAACAAGCATAAATCCATATAAATGATATAAATTACAAGCATTATCTGGGGAAATTGACACTTAATATTTAGGACTATTTGATGTTATCAAATATCCCCCCACTTGAACTCTACTTGCCCTCATGTAGACCTTATTAGAAAGATTCCTAAAAAGATATCTCCCATAACCTGGAAAATATAAGTTTACAAATCCTTTATGCTAGAATAAAACAAAGCTGAACACCTCACGAAATGGGAATGAAACACTCAAATCTCTCAACCATTCTAAGTGTTAGTTTCGGGGTGATCACTCAATCGCACAGTCATAGCATGTATTCTATCATAAGCTTGGTGGTTACACAAATCTCCACCACTAGAGTTAAGGGCTAAACAATTCTCGAAGGCAATATGGGTAGACACGACAAAGGTTAAGGGGTGACTCGTCATCACTAACATGTCATGGTGAAGTGGATAAAAAAAATGATACATGACCAAATCCATGACCAAGACACCAAAGATTGCTCGCTGCATCACCTAGACACGCTTCATGACTAAAGGGTAGGATAAGACATGGGATATATAAACGATGTAAAATAAAAAACAAGCAGGTAGTCTAAATCTATAACCAAGTCATCACCACTTACTGTCCGCCAAAAGTTCAAGCGTTGAAGTCAAGAAACTGGATCATGAAATACAAGGTAGATGTGTCATTAGAGGACGTCGTGATGGGTACACTACCTTTTCTCCAACTGTTGGCATAATTACCAACTCCAATCTTCAAATGTGACCGAGGTGGTCACCTCGATACTAGATCTATAAAGCTCATAACGTAGTGCTTATAACATCGCACACAATAACTAAATCATAACAATTTTTTTTCGAATCATTTTTTTTCAACATAACAATAATAACTAAACATAATATCCCCCACTTGAGATGAACAATGGGAATTCGGGGGGTCTTCAATGATCTTCAGGAATGTTTTCGATGAAAGCGTGATTTCCGAACCTTTCCACTTGAACCTTGAACTTAGGCAAATGATGACTTCCCAATCACAAATAAAGACTACAGGGTGGGCTAAGGTGTATAGGTGTAATGAAACAATATAATGGGTTAACAAAATGAAAGGAATGGCTCAGATGGGTGTATCTAGGGGTATCTTGCACTAAAGGTGAGTGCAACAAAAGGGTTTCACATGGGGGTCGAGAAGTCGAGGTGACTAATCGATAGACACACAATGGTAGGCTATTTGGGTGATAATCCTATAATATTGCTTTCTAAAACTAAAAAGTCCAAATACATCGAGCTAACTCAACATACCTCGTCTATGGTCTCGAAATGATGCAAAGGCCAAGTTCTAAAGTTTACAAGCTACCGACACACTCATAATTTGGTGGATTTGGGGTAAAATATTGGAAACGGATAAGGCTAATCTCACCATAATATATCAAGGGTTGTATGTGCTCGGCTAAGGTCTAATCTAGTTAGGTTAAGAAAAACATGTCAAAATTTTAAAAATGGCATAATTTTTCAAAATAAACTAGAAAAAATGAGGGCAAAATAATGTTCAAGAGATAATTCTACTCCCGTCCCCCTACTTGAATTGTACAAAGCCCCTTTTGTACTAAGCATTAAATAAAGGTGAAGAGAAAAGTAGAATTAGAGCGAGAACTTCCCAAAGATTTGCTCCATAAAGAAAGAAGGCCCATGAAAAAGACGTGCCTTCATATAAGCAACATGAACAAACTTCAATCCCTGAAATCACACTACCAACAAGCATAATTCTAAAAAGAAAAATTGAAAAATGAAAAATGAAAAACAAACCTAACTCACTTTCGTAGGAATCACGGTTGCATTTAGCATATACAACAAGCCTTTTAAACCACTTGGTGTCCCAAGTGGATGAGTGAAGTCTCGTGAGGGTTACAGGGAACACACCCACAAAGTTCATTTAAAATACTAATACAAGGTTTATGTGTTTTAAAATGAAAGACTTAAAGCAGAGGAAGGTTACGTCGTAACTCTTTTGAGGGAGTTACGCCGTAACTAGCAAAACCTGGCATAAGCTGCAAAGCAAGTGGTTACGGCGTAACCACAGAGATGGTATTACGCCGTAATTAGTAATGCGTCAGGAATTCTGCTGCAAAAAGTTGGTTATGGCGTAACCACATAGAAGAGTTATGCCGTAACTCTGGTCAGATCAGTAAACTGCAGCAGCAATTACTTCCTCGTTTCCTGCAAAAATGGTTAGAAAACACAAAACCCAAAAGAAATGGTGTTGGAATCACTCCTAAACCTTAATTCAAGTGTTAGTGATTCATATGTAATAGTTAGCTTAATATGGCCTTTATATTTGTTATTAAGCTAAGGCTTGTGTAGAAGGCCCATAAGCCTTGGCCCAAGCCCATAAGAAGGAAAGGAGCCTAGAAGTGTTGCCCTAGCTCCTTTCCCTATAAATACCTCTTGTAAACCTTCTTTTGAAGGTTGGTTGTTCAATTCACATTTCACTTTACGCATAACCTTTCACATATTCATACGTGTGTGTGTGTGTGTTGTTCATCCGATCACTTCTCTTCTCCATTTCTTATATTGATGCTTGTGTTACTAAAATGGGAACCTAACAGTGGTATCATTCGCCAAATAGTTGGGTGAAAAGTTTATTTGTTTTTGAAGTTGTTTGGTTCTACGCGTAACTCACGGTTCAAAAACTTGGTCACGTTTAAAACTCATTTTTTACACTTTTCAATCCAAGATTCTTGTAATTTCATCGTTTTTAAGTGTTAAAATTTCAGTTTTAAGCAAAAAGTTTCGAACTTTACGTGTTTTTCCTTAGTTTTAAGCTTTATTTTATACGCGTGTTCATCTTTACGCGTAAGGTGTTTTGAAGTTTTGGATCATCAAATTTTACACTTTTGTGTTATTTTGGTGATATTGAAGCTGTTTCATCACAAAAATCTTGCTTAGAAAAATCAATTTTGGTTGCTTTCTACGCGTAAGAGAACCCTATTCTTATGCGTAACTCATCCGTGGATCGATCTTCAGTTTTTGTGGCTTACACAGTGTTGTCTTGCTTGGATAAGCCTGAAAACACTTCGACTTTGGATATCTCTTACACTGTGATAGTGTAAAGGATTTTTTGGGCTAAACCCTAATTTTACGCCTAAGCTCAAATCTTACGCGTAGAACTCTTTTACGCCTAATCTTATTCTTACGCCTAAGCTCTGTCTTACACCTAAGATAATCTTACGCATAAGTTTTCTACGCCTAACTTTCAGTTTACGCATAACTTTAGTGTTTCTCAACTCTTACGCGTAAGCTAATCCTACGCGTAACTATAATTTTTACACGTAAGTTTGGTGTTTTTACGCTTAAGTTTTACTTTGCCTACACTTGGTTTCTACGCCTAAGGATACTTCATCAATAACGTTTCATTCGACTACAAAGATCCATTTAACAACACAAGTTTTCAACCTGTCACAACCACCATACTCTAGTTATTTTCCTTACACTTATAATCAACAACAACAACAAATAAGTCCACAACATCAACAATTTAATCAACAATAATAGATTTATCAACAACAATTTAATCAACAACATACTCCACAAATGGTTCAACCACCACCTAGTCTTCAAATACAACCGTACACAAACTTCTACAATCAACCTCCATCCAAGAGTACTATGAAGGAACCGACATGGTTTGGCAAGATGTGTGAAGCCTTAAGTAGCCAACAATCAATTCATGAAGCTGGCTCACTTGATAGACCTCCAATGCTCACTCCCAGAAATTATGATCAATGGGTGATAAGGTTCTTTAGATTTTATGATCTAAAGAAGCCACATGGAAAGTTCTTAAAGAAGGTCATTATGGAAGGTCCATTTCAGATGCCTACTGTTGTCACACCCACAGATCCTAATGCCAATCCACCAAGAGATGCTGTCACCAACATTGCAGCTATCTCAGACCTCACAGGTGATGAACTTCTACATTTTGAAGCCGATGAACTAGCAATGCAATACATCCTTTTGGGATTACCCAATCCGATCCTTCGAAGTGTTGATGCTTAAAAGACAGCTAAAGCAATGTGGGAACATATTCATCTTCTTATGGTAGGCACAACACTCAATCAGGAAGACATGGAATCCAAAATCTACTTGGCTTATGAACACTTCATGATTGAACCAGGAGAGACATTAGAGTCATATCATCATCGCTTTTCAGACATCATCAATGATTTGGACAAAAACAATATCATTATGCCACGAATTGCTGTCAACACTAAGTTCCTAAGTAGTTTTGGTTCGGAATGGGAGAAGTATGTCATTTTTCTCCGTCAAGCTAAGAATCTTCATCATGCTACATACGGATTGTTGTATGACTATTTGAAGCCTCACCAAAAAGAAGTTGACAAAGAAAGGGCTATCCGTGGACTCCCGGCTCCACAGTCACTTCCGGACAATCAACAACTTGCTTTGTGGGCTCAAACTAGTGTTCCTCCTCAACCCGCTCCTCAACCAACTGCAACAATTACACCATATAATCCGTCACAACAACAATCTCAAGAAACTCAATTGGTTCCATACAACAACAACACTGATCAAGAAATTTATAGTGAATCAAATGAGGATACTGAAGCTTTTGATGCCCTGCAGCAAGGATTTGTCATGATTGTTAAAGCCTTCGGCCGATATTCCAATAAATCCAACAATCGCATTCGTACCTCATCCAACACAAGGAATCAGGCTGTGGTTAACAATGGAAGAGTTGAAGTTCAGAATCATGGTAATGTTCGTCAGATGGGAGGTGGTCAAGGGTTTAATGCTATGGGAAGGAATAACATGGGTGCTCCGCAACAACAAAGGGCTCAAGTGGTTGAACAGGGGAATGCTCATAATGCAGTTAATGGTCTTCATTGTTATAACTATAATGAGAAGGGTCATCTGGCTAATGCATGCCCTAAGCCGAGGACAAGAGGCAATGCTTATTTCGAAGAGGCTTTGCTCTTGGCTCTCAAGGATGAAGCTGGTGGAACTCTTACCAACAAGGAACAGAGCTTTATGGCAGATGCAGATTCTGATGATGATATGGAGGACTTGCAGGCTAATGCAGCAGTGATGTTGATGGCACAAATGCAAGCTCTACACATGAGTGACACAGGCCTAGTGTATGACACTGATGGCTTGTCTCAGGTATCGGAACAAAATACACTCATTCATGATCTGATATCTCCGCCAATTTCTCCATCCGACAAGGATCAGAGAGTTCAACATGAGCCATCTACAATTCATTTCGATGATTATCAAATAGATCCCGTAGTTATATTTGACGATCAAGATAACCTTATGGTTAATATTGATAATCAAGTTGACTCCGTGGTTATATTTGAGGATCTAAATAATGATCATGTTGAGCCTCACGTTGAACAAAATGAGCTTTTGGCTTATAGATAAATTGAGCTCCTGACCTTAATTAAAGACCAAGAATCTAGGTTGGAAATTTGCAAGCAATTAATGGATAAAAATGCACTATTAACTAGGGATACGAATGCTTAATCAGACAAATCAACATTTTTAAAAATCAAGAAAAACGGGAACAAGGTTTTGAAGTCGCTTTTGCTAAATCTCATCAAAACGAAAAATCATTAGAACGGCAGATACGTGATCTAGCCGCATCCAAGAATGCTTTGTTGTCTCAAATAGAACAACTGAAACATGAACATAAACAACAAATTAACGCTCTTACTTTGGAAACTCAAAAAGCCAAGGCTGAGTTGTTAAATTGTCAAAAACAGTTCTCTGAGTACAAAAAGCATTCCACGAAACGAATAGATAACTATCTTGAAGAAATTCTCGACTTACAAAACAAAATCAAAGAGTTTCAAAATGTTGTTTATAAACATGGTGAATCAATCACAACGATTCAAAAGTTTACTTTCAAACCAAATCCAAATGGATATGGACCGAATCTTGCTGATTACAAACCTAAGTTTTCAAACAGAGCATTCAAACGAAATCCTGAAGTTTACAGTGTAGAACATAGAATTGATGATTCAATTATGACTGTTGTTGAATATAATCGCATGGAGGAATTAGATGCTGATGACGAGATTCGGTTAAAAATGGAAAATGTCGTTTATAACAAACCATTTAACTATTCAAAAGCCGTAACTTTCGTCACACAACAAGATACTTCTAACAAATCTTTGGTTATCACACCAGTTTCTGGAGTTAGTCCCCAACACAATGGTGCACAAATTAATGGTCCTTTACCCTCACTTAGTGAAGTAAAAACTAATGCCGAAAGTTGTCGCATTATCAAATATTTTGACACTTTCTTATCTGACCCCAAAATTTTGGAACGTGAGATTGAATTTCATTCTGAAATAAAAGTTCAACATTTTCAATCGCCAATGGCGTGAGAACAAAGAGATATTCTTCAGAAAAGAATTTTACCCCATGTCAAAAATTTGAAAACTTGTGCACTATATTGGGAAAGGGATTTTCACAAGGAACTTGGTCTCATGAAAACAGTTTTCAAGAAAACAGAAACATCGATTTCAAATACTGTTGGGTCTATTATAGATTTGATGATACAAAATAAGAAGAATGAAACATGAATGACTAAAAGTGACAAGAAGGGAAACTACAAAAAGATGGAGGATTTGGAAGATTTTAGAAGATATGCTTAAAGGAATATTTAGTTTCCTAATTGTATTGTTTCCTAATTATATTATGATTCCTCTTGTAAACCCTAGATGTCTCTAGTATATAAAGAGACATAGGGTCATTAGTTTTAAGTACGTACAAGATGTAGACGTCTAAAGGTGTGTGTGTGAGAACCTAGGCGTAGGGATTTGGGAAAACGCCTAGGGTTAGTGGGTTAGTGGTTTAGTTAGTTAGTGTTAAAGATCAAGTCTTTGATCTTTATTATTGTTTAGTTAGTTTATGATAATGAAAAACCTTGTTCATTATAACGTTAATTCTTATTGAATATTCCGCTTTCGTTATTATGTGTTCCTAGATATAATATTAGACCTCGTCTAAGAGCTTTCAACGATCTTCACATGTGGTATCAGAGCTTGTGTGGAAACTCTGACTAGGAAGAAACCCTACTTCAACTATATTCAAGATGTCGACTGAAGCTGTTCCACCACCCTCAATCACCTCACTCAGAATTCCAATTATCAAGAAGGGAGAATATGATCTCTGGTGCATGAAGATGAGGCAGTATATTGCCATTACAGACCATGCTCTGTGGAATGTAATTGTGAATGGGAATGAAGTTGTTCCAGAACCTGTTCAGGTTCCTGGACAACCTATAGCACCAAAGGCAGTCTTACCAGCAGCAACCTTAAGGAATCAAGAGAAGGCACTAAACATTCTCTTGTCTGCTATTCCAGATGGTCATCTTCTCAAGTTTCATGATGCTAAAGATGCTAAGCAGCTCTGGGCTGCTCTCAAGACCAGATTTGGAAGGAATGAAGCCTCTAAGAAGATGCACAGAAACTTGCTGAAACAACAGTTTGAAACTTTCACAGTAGGAGAAAGAGAAAGTCTTGATGCTGCATATGATAGGTTTCAGAATCTCCTCAACATGTTGGAGTTATACAAGGCAGAAGTATCTGTTGAGGATGCTAATTTGAAGTTTCTAAGGAGTTTGCCATCCACATGGCATGTGATTGCTACTATGATCAGAGGACAACAAGGATTGGATGTTATGGACTTTGATGATCTTTATCATCAACTGAAGGTGTATGAACATGAGATGAGTGGTCAACCAAATTCTAAATCTCACAGTATTGCTTTTCTATCATCTGAAAAGAAGAGCAGTCCTTCCAAAAGTACTGCTTCTCCTCAAAGTACTATTTCTCAAAGTACTGCTGTTTATAATCCTCCATCATATGCTCAGCAGGCCCCACCATCTACCACTTTGAACTCAGATGAAGTTGTGTTTTGCACAACAAGCAAGCTTACTTGTCACTTATGAAGAGGATCTAGCACAGATTGAAGAAGATGCAATTGAAGAAATTGATATCAGGTGGCAAGTTGCTTTGATCACTGCAAGAATCAAAAAGTACATAAAGAAGACAGGCAAAAGTATTGATTTCAAACCAAAACAAGGGATAACTTTTGACAAATCTAAAATTGAATGCTTCAATTGTCAAAAGACTGGTCACTTTGCAAGGGAGTGCAGGTTTGCTAAGTATCAAGCAAACAGAACATCTGAGAAGCCTAAACTTGAGCTCAAAGAAATACCAATAACTGAAACAAAGGCTTTGGTTGCTCAAGAGAAGTTATCAGAAGTTGACTGGAGTGAAGAATTTGATGATGAACCAGTGACTTACTGTATGGTAGCAGTGGAAGATGCAGTTGAAGACACAGTGGAAGCATTGGACTGGAGCACTGCGTTTAATGAAGAATCTGAACATGCTGCTTTGGAATCTAATGATGGCTTTGGAGGATTTGATTGGAGCAAAGACAGTGAAGATGATCCTGTTCTTCTTGCTATGGTAGCTACTCCACCAACTCAGTCTCCTATCTTTGAGGTATGCTCAAACTGTTATGAGTTTTATCAAAAATTACTTAACAGTTATGTGATTGAAAGAGATAATTGTATTAGGGCTAGGTCTGAGGTAGCAGGTTATCAAATTACTTTAGAGTCTATGGAAGCTAAAATCATAACACATGAAAATAATGAAATGGCTTGGGCTGAAAAGTATGAACAACAGGATTACCAGTTAAAACTTAGTGAATGGAAACTAAACTGTAAAATTGCTGAAATTGAGACATTAACTAAGGAAAGAGATGATTTGTTAGCTAAGTTTGCTTCTTGGGGTAAGTCTGGATTGTCCCATGTTGCTTATGTTGAAAAACAGAGAAGGGCTTACATTAGGACAGGCTTAGGATTTGGAATGGATTTTAGTAACATAGATGAAAACCAAACTACTGATCAAGATGATGGTGCTTTTGAGGACATAACCACTAGTGATGATGAACTCATTAACTATGTAGATACATCTAGTAATGAGGGATCAATAAGTGAACCACCTCCTGAATATAAGAAAGACAATGGTTATCATGCTGTTCCTCATCCCATTAATCATCAACCCGCTAGGCCTGATGTTTCTCGTTATGGTGTAGATAGTCTAGAGTTTAGAAAGAAGCTTGTTGCTAAATCTAGGTCTGAGAAACCCAAAGAAACTGTTGAAAATAATCAAGCAGAACCTTTAAACTAAAGTACTGCTCAACAAGCAGTACCTTCTGCAAAACCTTTTCAAAACAGTACTGCTAAACCTTTTTGGGATAATTTTGGTCAAAACAGATTTTATCAATCATCAAGAAGGCAAAATAATTTTGGGCATAGACATAGAAGAAATCACTTTGGTCATATGGGTCAAAAACTGTGTTTTGTGTGTTATAGTCCTACTCACTTAATCAAAGATTGTGACAAACACTCAGAATATCTAAGCAAGTTTCCAAGGAATAAGTCTACAAATCAGAAACCTAGAAAGCACAAACCAGTTTGGACTAATTCAAATAGGGTTAATCACAGAAACTTCGACCAGATCATAGATACCCACATCAGAGAAGATCTTCAGTATCTCACAGTACTTTCCAAAGTACTGCTCAGAGACAAGGTACTCATAACACTGCTTGGAATAGGAATTCTAGGAGATCTCACTATCAACCTAGAATGTATCACAATTCATATAGGGGATCTAGATCACAGGAACCACCTGTTAAAACTGAATGGGTAAAAAGGGGAAGTACTGGTAAGGGACACACAATACGTTCAACAAAAAGTGAATCAGATGTTTGTGTGACACAAGAAAATGCTAATACACTGGTGAAAGAGATTTATGTTGAAAAACCAGAAAGTTTTGAAAATCCACATGCTAAAACTCAAAAGATAATTTTGGATCACCATTTGAAAGATAGTGGGAATTACATACTCAAGGAATTTGAGTTTGTAACTCCACAAGGGGAACACAAGTCAGTAATGGCTTGGGTTCCTAAGAGTTTCTAACTCTTTTCTTTGTGTGCAGGGCAACCCAGAAGAGGAGCTTAAAGATCATCTTATCGTGGATAGTGGTTGCTCTGGAAGTATGACAGGCGATAAAGAGATCCTGTCTAATTTTAGAAGTATTAGTGGAGGAAAAGTTGCATTTAGGAATGATCCCAATGGAGGAAGAATTACTGGGAAATGAACAATTAAAGCTGGAAGAATTGATTTTGAGAATGTCAGATATGTGAAGGAGCTAAAGTTCAACTTGTTGTCAGTCTCTCAAATTTGTGATAAAAAGCATCCCGTGTTATTCACTGACACAGAATGTCTTATTCTTTCATCTGACTTCAAACCTGTTGATGATGACTTGGTAGTACTTAGAGTACCAAGGACAAATGATGTGTATAGTTTAGATATGAAGAGTCTAAATTCCTATGGAAGAGCCACATGTTTGGTGGCTAAAGCAACATCTGAAGAGGCACATCAATGGCATAGAAGATTGGGCCATGTGAATTTCAAAAACATCAACAAACTGGTCAAAGGCAATTTAGTTAGAGGTTTACCTTCAAAGACTTACAAGAATGATCAATCATGTTTGGCATGCAAGAAGGGTAAACAACACAAAGCTTCCTGTAAGAAGCTTGAGGAAAGAAATATTAGAGAACCATTGGAGCTATTACACATGGATTTATTTGGACCTGTCTCTGTGGCAAGTTTAAATAAAAAGAAGTACTGTCTGGTTGTTACTGATGATTGTAGTAGATTCAGTTGGGTTTTCTTTTTGGGATTTAAAGATGATACCTTTGATGCTATTCAAACTCTTATAATAGCACTTGAAAACCAATTAAGACTCAAAGTTAGAGGTATTAGATGTGACAATGGAACTGAATTCAAGAACAACCTTATGGATGACTTTTGTGCTAATAAAGGCATAAAGAGGGAGTTTAGTATTGCTAGAATACCACAGCAAAATGGTGTTGCAGAAAGGAAGAATAGGACCTTGATTGAAGCTGCAAGGACTATGTTAGCAGATTCCCATCTCCCTATTCAATTTTGGGCAGAAGCTGTAAGTACTGCATGCTATGTACTCAACAGGGTTTCTGTCACCAAACCACAGATGAAGACACCCTATGAATTGCTGATGGGCAATAAACCCAACATTCGTTTTATGAAGCCTTTTGGATGCCCTCTTACTATTTTGAATACCATTGATAATCTGGGGAAGTTTGATGGCAAGTCTGAAGAAGGTTACTTATTGGGATATTGCACTAACTGTAAAGGCTTTAGAGTATACAACAGAGTTACTAAGAAGATTCAAGATTGTCTTCATGTTGAGTTCTTAGAAGATCAAGACAATGAGAAAGGAAAAGGTCCTGATTGGATGTTTGATCTTGAGATTTTATCTCCTTCAATGAATTATGTTCCTGTTAGAGAAGAAAATCAACCTTTGCACACTGAAGAAGATATTCAATATGTTGTTCATGATGTTCATATTAGACCTGATACTGTTCCTGCTAAAGATCCTGTAAATCCAAAACAAAGTACTGATGTTCCTAGGCAAAGTACTGTTTCTCCAAAACAAAGTACTGTTGCACCACAATCCTCATTATCTGCTGAGGATCAATCTATACAAGAGGAACTTAATCAGATGCTTCTTCAAGATGTTTTAGCACATTCTTACACTGATGAACAAAGTAAAGCTTATGAAGAGGCAAAGAAGAAGAATAAAACTGCAGAGTACTCTCACAGTACTTTGGACAGTACTTTCGACCAAAGTACTGCTGCACCTGTTGACAGTACTTTAGAAGATTTGGATGATCCTACAATGCCTGGGTTAGAAGACACTGATGATGAGCTTGAAGATGAAGGTATTTTCACAGATTCCAATGAAGGTGCTGATTATACTAACTTGGATGATACATATGCAGTTCCACAGTCTCCAATCTTACGAATTCATAAGAATCATCCAACTGATCAAATCATTGGTCCTTCTACTTCTGGGGTTATGACAAGACATAAAGCTAAGGGTTTCACAAAACCTCACAATGCTTTACTTAGCTTTGTGTATAAACAAAACAGGCTGAATCATAAGGACCATCAAACCTGCTTATTTACTTGTTTCATCTCTCAAGAGGAACCCAAGAATATTGCTCAAGCTTTGACTAAAGAAAGCTGGGTTGAAGCTATGCAGGAAGAACTTCTTCAATTTAAACTTCAAGAAGTTTGGGTTTTATGTGATCTTCCAGATGGGAAGAGAGTTATTGGAACCAGGTGGGTTTTTAGAGTCAAAAGGGATGAAAGAGGTAAGGTTATCAAAAACAAGGCAAGGTTAGTTGCTCAGGGTTATAGACAGGAGGAAGGGGTAGATTATGATGAGGTATTTGCTCCTGTGGCAAGGATTGAAGCAATTAGAATCTTTCTTGCTTTTGCTTCTTATATGGGTTTTCAGGTATATCAGATGGATGTCAAGAGTGCCTTTCTATATGGCACTATTACAGAAGAGGTGTATGTAAAACAACCTCCAGGTTTTGAAGATCCTAAGCATCCAAACAAAGTCTATAAGGTGGTTAAGGCTCTTTATGGCCTTTATCAGGCACCTAGAGCTTGGTATGAGAGGCTCTCTACATTCTTATTACAACATGGATATAGGAGGGGAGCTATTGACAAGACTTTGTTTATCAAGAGAGACAAGAAAGATATCATGTTAGTTCAAGTTTATGTTGATGATATTATCTTTGGAGCTACCAAACAGTCCATGGTTAAGGAGTTTGAGCAGCTGATGCAGAAGGAGTTTCAAATGAGTTCAATAGGAGAGTTAACATTCTTTTTAAGACTTCAGGTTAAGCAGTCCAAGGAAGGAATTTTCATTAGCCAAGACAAGTATGTTGCAGACATACTTAAGAAGTTTAATTTTGATGATATGAAGGCTGTTACTACACCTATTAAATCTATCAATTCATTGGGTAAAGATGAAGATGGACAGCCTGTTGAAGTCAAGTTATACAGATCTATGATTGGCTCTCTTATGTATCTTACTGCATCAAGGCCTGATATCATGTTTGCAGTTTGTCTATGTGCAAGATATCAAGTCTCACCAAAGATCTCTCACATGAATGCAGTAAAGAGAATTTTCTGTTATCTGAAACAACAACCTAAGTTGGGGTTGTGGTATCCTAAAGAGTCACCTTTTCACTTAGAAGCTTTTTCAGATAGTGACTATGCAGGTGATAATTATGACAGAAGATCCACAACTGGTGGATGCCAATATCTTGGAAGAAGATTAGTCTCCTGGCAATGCAAGAAGCAGACAATTGCAGCAACATCATCTACTGAAGCTGAATATGTAGCTGCTGCAAGTTGTTGTGGTCAAGTTTTGTGGATGCAGAATCAACTCTTGGATTATGGGTTCAATTTCAAAAATACTCCTATCAATATTGATAATGAGAGTACAATTTGTATTGTGAAGAATCCTGTCTATCATTCCAAGACAAAGCATATTCAGATTAGGCATCACTTTATCAGAGATTGCTATGAGCATAGGCTCATTAATGTGGTTAAAGTTCACACGGATGACAATGTAGTTGATTTACTCACAAAAGGTTTTGATGTGTCACGATTCAATCACTTGGTCGTGAGCATTGGAATGATTAACTACTAAGCTATGTTTAAGGGGAGGACTATAAGATGTTGGATATAGTCCTGTGTATTGTTTGAGGGGAGGATGATTGTTTATACTTAGTTTCTATGAAGGTTTTTGGCAAAGTACTGTTTTTCCTGAAAGTATTGCTTGGGAAAGTACTGCTTATGTGGAAAGTACCGTTTGTCGTATTAAAGTACTGTTCCAACTGTAATATTAAAGGGTAATTAAAGCCAACGGTTATTTTATTTTGGGCAGTGATTTTTCAAATCCTACCTATAAATAACAACTTTCCGATTTTCCCTCTCATATTATTCTTTACATATTTTCCATACTTATCTCCCAATCATCATCTCTTTATTATTCGATACAATCTTTATTGTGCTCACTTTTTCAACAATGGCGAATCGTTTAACTGTTTCAAAGCACAATATGGTGGCTAATTTGGACAAGACTAAGGCGAATGTGGCTTTTTATGATATCATTGATTATCTTACTGGGTCGCCTATTAGTTATGCTCTTTTAGTTGAGCTGGATATTATTGAACCATGGATTCAAGAATTTTGGGCTAATGCAAGAGATAACATGGAGGAGGATGAGTATTACATTAGATCAACAGTTGCTGGACGAACTATAAAGATTACTGAAGCCTCTATTAGGGAAGATTTATTATTTGGAGATGAAGATGGGGCTATTAGATTTGATAAGCAACTGACTTGGGATACTTTTAGAAATCTTGGTTATGAAGGATCATTGACTGAACAAACCTTCAAGAAAGCCTTATTCTGTCCTCAATGGAAGTTCTTGATTCATGTATTGCTCCATTGCATAAGTTCTAAAAGCACTTCTTGGGAGCAGTTTGGTTCGAATATTGCATCTGCAGTGGTTGGTTTAGCTACAGACAGAATGTTTAATTTTTCACGGCTTATTTTGGATGGGATGCTATCACATATATCTTCTGGGTCTAAATGGTTGATGTACCCAAGGTTTGTACAGGTTTTTCTAAACAAGCAATTGGCTGATATTCAAAAACCTACTGCTTTGTTACCTGTTATTGTGCAACAAGCCAAAATCTATACATTCATGGCTAGGCGCAGTGATTTGTTCAGAGGTGAAGATATTCCCTTAACTACTTCCATGATGGAAGTTGTTCAAGCTGTACGAGCTGAAGCTGAAGAGGATGAACAAAGTGAAGGTACTGATTCTGTACAAGGTACTGCTTCACAAAGTGCTGCCTCACAAGGTACTGCTTCTGCAAGTACTGCTTCTGTTGCAGATACTGCATCTTTACAGGGTGATGTTTCTCCAAGCCCTGAAGTTCAAGCAGATATTGAAAGAACACCTACTCCATCTCCTCAACATTCTATTCCTGTTTCAGAAGCACATTCAGATCATCAAGGAGATGCTCATACTATACCTCGTGAAGGTTTGACTTTGGATAACTATGCTTTGACAAGGGAGCTAGTTAGGTTAAATAAGACTGTTGAGTCTCAAGCTAAAGCACTTCGGAAGTTGCGACGTCGATATATCTGGTTAAGGAATTTTATTAAACCATATATTCAAGGTTTCAACTTATGGGTTAAAGAGGAAAACAAACGTCGTAAACAACTTCGAAAGGAATTAAAACGAAAGAAGGTTCCTAAATCATCTTCTGTCAACTTGGGGAGGAATTTAGCAAAAGAAAATTTGAAAGAAGATGATACAAAGAAGAAAGAAGAAAATTTGATAGAAGATGATACAAAGAAGAAAGAATCTATAATTATTTCAGATTCTGAGGAACAAGAAGAAGAAGAAGTACAAGTTCAAAGTACTGGTGATCAAGGTACTGATCATCAAAGTACTGATTTACATGATACATCTAGGCAAGAAGCAATTACTCCAAGGGTATTGTATTTTGATGAAGAAGCTGGTCCTTCTACAACTGTTATAGAAGAAGAGGAGGAAGCTACATTCAAACCGATTCATTCTGCTAGTGATGATGATGTGATTGCTACAATATTAGACTTGTCACAACCAAGAGGAGGGGTTACTATTAGAGATGTACAAGAAGAAGAACAACCAAGAGCTTCTCAACCAGCCATTGATCCTAAAGACAAAGGGAAAGGTATTTTGGTTGAAACTAAGAAAAAGAAACTCACTTTGGCTGAACTTAGAGCGATTGAAGTGGCTAGGAATGAAGCTGCTGCTAGAAAAATTCAAGAAGAGTTGGATGCTAAAGATAGAGAAGAACAGCAAGCTCAAGAAGCTCTAAATAGAGAAGCAGCTCGAAAAGTTCAAGAAGAATTAGATGCTGAAACTGCTGGACCATTACAGTCTCCTACACCTATTAGATATATGTCAAGAAGACCTAATTTAGCCAAAGAAAGGAATACAATGATGGCATATTTAAAAGGCAGAGGATATAAGGGTTTACAAAAGCTAAACTATGTTGATATGAAAAGACTTTATGATGCTGAAACTGAAGCTTATAAGAAGAGTGTTGCTGATATTAAAGACTTCAGAGAAGAAGCTTATTGGACTGAAGCTGAAAGGAAGAAAAGCTTAAAGAGGAAAAGAAAAACTGAAGTTACAGATGTTCAATTTTCAAAGAAAGAAAAGGTTGAATTAAGATCTGAGACTAGTGATGAATTGAAGAATTATCTCAGAGTGGTAGATTTTGATTATACCAAGGAAGATGATGATTTGAAGATGAATAGATCAAAGATCAGTGTTTTTAAAGTTGTGAAATCCAAGAATGAAGATTACATGGTTTTTCATAAGGAAGATGAAAGTTTTAAAGTTTTCAAAAGGCTATGGGATTTGCTGCATGTTATTGATAGAGTAGACCTATTCTACTTATATCAAGTTGTGAAGGCTTATTTTGAAGATCATCCATTAGAAGGGATTGGATTGGTTTTACATGGTGATCTCATAACTATGTGGGAAACTGAAGAAGAAAGCTCTGATGAAATCTGGAAGAATCAAGAAAACTGGGAAATAGTTTGCTGGAGATTTTTTGAAGAATCTGGAGTTCATGTTTTGGAGCTAGAGAATGGAACAATGATTCACATGTTTGCAGAAAGAAAATACCCTCTTACAGTTGAGCTCATGAGAAGGATGCTTGAGCATGGATTGGAAGTAGAAGAGGCTAATGAAACTGCTTGCATGGTGATCAATCTGTTTATAAACTGGACTACCATTGCTGAGAATGATCTATAACTGGTATGAACTTTATTTGAATAAATACTTTTTGATATATCAGTACTTTTATTCAAAGTACTGCTGATCAGACAGTACTTTCATCAAAGTACTGTTTGCTGAACTAAACCAGTTAAATAACTTTTAGAAGAAACCTTTTTGCTAAAGTAATAAATATTTTTTGAAATAAAGGTTTGATAAATGGTTTTTGTGATGATAACATCAATAGGCTATCAATCCACCATGGTTACAAAAGGATTGACTAATCCATGAGCAAACGGCTCTGGTAAAGATATATCAAATCCGTTTTTAGTTGACAACTTGCTAATAAGTTGGATGGTCATCAACTCACCATATCAGTAATGTGAAGAGTTGGCTAGCCCACAAGAAAATGGCTTGTGGTAAAGGCAGTGGAAAAACCATTATTGGTAATTCGTTCACCATTAGATAAAAGAACTAACTAGTCCAGAAGGGTACAACTTTTGGTAAAGACTAAACAAATCTGTTGATAGCTGGTGGTTTGCTAAAAATCATATGGTTATCAATGTACCATGGTCTTACACACCAAAACATTTGGCTACTCCAGAGATAATGGCTTTGGTAAAGAGTTCTAAATCCATTAAACTTTCAATGATTCACTTAAAAGTGATGAGAATAGTATGCAACTTAAACTGAATTACTGTACAAACTGTCATATGTTGTTGTGTTGCTGAAAAGATGGAGATTGCTGGATGCTGCTGTGAAGAAAATAATTCTAAGAAGATACTTTGACTAAGCACAGATATTACAAAGATACAATTTAAAGACTAAGAAACAATCTGTTTTAAAGATGAAGCTATTAAAGATATATTCACAAAGGAACTTGAAGTCAAGCAAGTAGAATTCAAGTTAGGGGAGGATTGTTGGGATATGAAAGTGCTGAAGATATCAAAGTACTGAAGATATGAAAGTACTGTAAGCTGCAAAGTACTGGAAGAAGTCAAATAGTCAAAGTACTGCTAAAGACAAAGTCAAAGTACTGCAAGATAAAGTCAAAGTACTGCAAGAACAAAAGAACTGTTATATTCGTTTATGGAAAGTATTGTATTCCATGTTTAGATTACTTGTCGTACATGGTTAACAATTGTAAACCGACTAGGATATCCTTGAGCCTATAAAAGGACTCCTAGATTGACATTAGAGGTATGATTTCAGAAAAAGAGTTTTAGAGTGTACGAATTAGAGTTTAGAGAAAAGTTCGATTATCTTAGAGTTGTATTAGAGTATCTGCATAATAAGCAGATTTAGAGTTTGTTAATAAAGTTTTTCTTCTTAGCTTTGTTAAGTAAATTCCGCGTACTTGATAAAGATTGCTCAGTGTTTCTTTGTTAATAACTTAGGATTTATCCGAGGTTATTAAACCTTAACAAGCTAGTTAAGTTAGTTTGATTAAAGTATATCGATCCAACAAATACTAAATGTAAAAAGAAGTTGTTGAGAAAAGATGTTGATCGACTCTTGAAAGATGTTATCTGTGCTGATATCAATAATCTTGTGTTATTACAATCTGTTGCATATGCATCTGATCATATCTCTGCTGCTTCTGTTGATTCTGTTGATATTGTTGAGAATACTGATAATGTGCATCAGATCGAGTCTTTAAAAAATGAAAATGAACGACTGATAAACGAGATTTCAAATTCAAAAGGTCGTCTTCAATGGTGTCAAAAAGATTGTCAAAATCGTGAACTTGCTTTGCAAAACAAAATCAATCAGTTGCAATCCAAAACGTTTAATCCAAAGATTGAGCAACTGGATGATCAAAACGCGTCTTTGAAATGTCAAATTTCAAAATATGAACAAGAACTGGTAAAAGTGAAAAAGGAATATGGTGTCATATTTGATTTACTCAAACAGACTCGTGATGAAGCATCAAACGAACTAGATCATTATCTTGCACACACTAAAGAAGTCATGAATTTTGCTGGAAATCTTCGTTCTGAAAATCAAGATTTGGTGCACACTATTATTAAGTTAAGGGAGATGTTAGGAAAGTATGAACATGTTCAGCCTAGCATCATTAAGAGAATTGCACCTGTAAGACTTAGCAAACGTGAACCCAGAATGCCTACTGACAAAACACAAGTTACTAATGTGCTTCCCTCTACTGAAACAGGAATAATTGCCTCTTTTCCCAATGTCCGCACTTCACAGCCTAGGAGCAATACAAGGAAGAATAGGAAGTTGCGACCTAAGAAAAGAACAATAAAGAATGCTGAAGTAGAAGAACACCCTAGGACTTTGAATAAGACTCCAGTTGCACCCACTTTAGATATTGTGTCTGACAAATGTAATGGAAAAAGTGTTGTAACAAATACTAAACCTTTAAGTACTTTTGATATTCAGTCTGATGCTTCTTGTGTTATTTGTCGTAAAAGTATGCTTTCTGATTGTCATGACAAATGTGTTGCTAGAGCTATCTTGTCTCGTTTACGGAATCCTATGACCCGGAATACCTCTAGGCCCACTACTGCTTCTAAGTCTGTGCTTGGTAAACCGCCCTATTTAGATTCTAAGAAACGCATTGAGGTCCCTGTAGCTCCAGTATTACCTCCAAGGACTATAGTACCACCTAGTGCATTCACTAAGACTAAAGCTAAGACTAGTTGGAGATGGTAGAAATGGATACATAATGCACTAGGATTTAAATGGATGCCTAAAATCATTAATGGGTGTATTTCAACTATAACTGCTTTGGAACCCTCTAACTCTTCGGGTTCCATATCTACTTCTATTCCATCTGTGTCGTCTATGTGTAATGCAGGTGATACAGATCATCCTTTGGATTGTTGATAGCGGATGTTCCCGACATATGACAGGCAATCTCAAACTGCTATCAAACTCTGTTGCAAAGTTCATTGGCACTGTCAGATTCGGGAATGATCACTTCGCAGCTATCATGGGCTACAGAGATTATATCAATGGCAATATCGAAATTAGCAGGGTTTATTATGTGGAAGGCCCCGGTCACAATCTCTTTTCAATCGGTTAATTATGTGATGGAGATTTGGAAGTTGCTTTTCGGGAGAAAACTTGTTTCATTCGTGATCTACAAGGAAACGATCTTATGTCTGGCTCTCGAAATTCAAGTCTATACACAATCTCAATGCAAGACATGGTTGCTTCATCTCCCATCTGTCTACTTTCAAAGGCAACATCAACAAAATCTTGGCTATGGCACCGTCGTCTCTCACATCTAAACTTTCAAACCATCACCAACCTTGCTCGACACAAACTTGTTGAAGGTCTCCTGAGATTCCGGTATTCTAAAGATTACCTCTGCTCAGCCTGTGAACAAGGAAAAAGCACTCGTGCTCATTTTCCTTCAAAGGTGGAACACAACTCTCAGCATGTGCTTCATCTTCTTCACATGGATTTGTGTGGCCCGATGCGCGTGTAGACGATTAATGGCAAACGCTACATCTTGGTAATTTTTGATGACTACTCAAAATGGACTTGGGTTTATTTTCTTCGAAGTAAAGATCAAGCTCCATAGATGATCATCACCTTTCTCACGAAAATTCAAATTCAGCTCCGGAACACCGTCAGACAAATTCGAACAGACAAAGGAACTAAATTTGTGAATCAAACTCTTCAGGAATATTATGAGAAAGTGGGAATTAAGCATCAAACATCCATTGCACGTACCCCAGAACAAAACGGAGTTGTTGAAAGACGAAACCGTAAGTTAGTGGAAGCTGCCAGAACGATGTTAATCAATGCTAAACTTCTAGATTACTTGTGGGCTGAAGCTGTCTCAACTACATGCTACACTCAGAACCGCTCAATGATTACAAAACGCCATAACAAAACACCTTTTGAGCTTATCCACAACAGAAAACCAAACCTCAAACACTTTCATGTATTTGGTTCCCTTTGCTACCCAAATAATGATCGTGATGACTTTGGAAAGCTCAAAGCCAAAGCTGACATTGGAGTCTTTATTGGATACTGTGAGAACTCTAAAGGTTACCGGATCTGGAATCGTCGTACAAAGCAGGTTATGGAAACGATTCATGCTAATTTTAATGAGCTTACTGAAATGGCTTCTGAGCATAACAGCTTGGAACCCGGTCATAACTGTTTAAACTTCCCTCATACCCCATCATCAGCGGAAACAAGCCCCCAGCTTACTCGTCAACAAATGGAAAAGTTATTTGCTCCGTTGTTTAGTGATAACATTGATGAACGTGCTCCAGGTGTATCCGATGTTTCCGCTGCTCAACCTGATCATATTCCGATACTTGATACACCTGCTACAACAACTACTGTTGAAGAAGCACCACCAGTTGACTCTACAACAACAGTTGAACAAACTGCATCCAACGACGCTAAACCAGCTGATGATGTTCTTAATGAAGTACCCCCACCTGCAGATTTTGATCCAAATGCGTTCTTTAACTCGTTTGCCAATGAAACTGCTGCACCTGATGTTGCGGAATCATCTACAAGCCATTTGAATCCTCAAAATCTGCACAATGTATACCAACATCAACCCTCTACACATCATTGGAAAAAAGACCATCCTCTTGAAAACATTATTGGCAACCCGAATAAACCTGTAGTAACAAGACAACGTCTTCCCACAGATGGTGAACATTGCATTGATGCACTCACTGTCTACCAATCTAAGCCTAAAAACATTAAAGACACAATGACAAAAGACAACTGGATTGAATACATGCAAGAAGAACTCAACCAATTCAAACGTCTTGAAGTATGGTAACTGGTTGAAAGACCAACAGGGGTCTACGTCATTGGTATCAAATGGATTTGGAAAACAAATTGGATGCTGAAGGGAATGTAATCAGAAACAAGTCACGTCTGGTGGCTAATGGTTATAGACAGGAAGAGGGTATTGAATTTGAAGAATCATTTGCTCTGGTTGCTCGTCTGGAGCCTGTTCAGATCTTTCTCGCATTCGCAGCTCATATGAATATAACGGTCTTTCAGATGGACGTCAAAACTGCTTTTCTGAATGGTCAACTGAAAGAAATAGTTTATGTCAGCCAGCCAGAAGGGTTCGTTGATCCTGAGTTCCCGAACCATGTCTACAAACTGAACAAAGCTCTGTACGGACTCAAACAAGCTCCTCGGGCGTGGTACGATAAGTTATCATCCTTTCTCATTGCCAATAATTTTACCAAAGGTTCGGTCGACCCAACTCTTTTCATAAATTTACGTGGATGACATCATTTTTGGGTCAACACATAAAAAGTACTCAATCGATTTTGCAAAACTAATGAAGAAACATTTTGAAATGTCCATGATGGGTGAACTTACGTTCTTTCTAGGACTGCAAGTTCATCAATCACCCCGTGGTATTTTCTTAAGTTAGTCCAAATATGCACTTGAAATTCTTAACAAATTTGGAATGCAAACCAGTTACACCTATGCCACACCAATGGCTCATACCAAGAAGTTAGCCGCTAATTTACATGGGAAATTGGTGGACCCTACCAAATACCGAAGTATCATTGGGTCTCTCATGTATCTAACAGCCAGCAGGCCTGAAATTGTTTTTGCCGTATATCTCTGCTCCCATTATCAGTCGAGACCAACTGAAACCCACCTCTCTGAGGCTAAAAGAATCCTCCGATACATCAAGAGAACCATTAACTTGGGTATCTGGTATCAGAAGGATTCTGGTTTTGAACTAATAGCTTTTTCAGACGCTGATCACGCAAGATGTTTAGATTCACAAAAAAGCACTTCAGGAGCATTACAATTTCTTGGTGATAAACTGGTGTCATGGCAATCGAAGAAGCATGATTGTACATCGCTGTCCTCAACCGAAGCAGAATATGTAGCCATGTCGGCATGTTGTGCTCAAGTCATTTGGATGAGAACACAACTCAAAAACTATGGTTATGTATTTGACAGAATCCCGATGTACTGCGACAATCGGAGTGCTATTGCGATCTCGTGCAACTCTGTTCAATATTCAAAATAAAAGCACATCGATCTTCGATATCATTTCATCAAGGACCACGTGGAACAAGGTACTGTTGAATTATACTTTGTGGGTACTGAATACCAACTGGCAGATCTTCTCACCAAAGCCTTAGCTCCTGCTAGGTTTAATGAGTTGGTCCACCGGATTGGTATGCGGTGTTTGACTCCAGAGGAACTGGATGAACTTTTAAAACATTCTTAAAAACCAGTCAAACACCAAAACCTCTTTTGTAAATATTTTTCAAAAACAAAATATAAAAATATTAAATTCATAAAATTCAAAAATATTCTTCTATCTAAATTTCTTTCAAACATCGCAAGTACAAATCTTCCGTCAACACTGTGTTCTTTCAAACATTTCACAATGTTCACGAACAAGTGTTGAGGGGGAGAAAGTAAATATTTTTCGGTTTCATAAAACCTTGTACTTGCATGTTTCCAAAAATATGTTGTTTCTTCTAAAATGGTGGATTCGTTTCTTGTCAAATACTCTCCTCGGACTCAAATGTTTACAAAATTCACTATTTCAAAAGTCGGCGTTAAGTTTCTTGCGTTACAATTTTTTTGTCTAACCTAAAAGGAAGTTAAAGGATCTTGGTTGGAACCTCTTTAAGGTTGAAGGACTGAATGTGTCAACTTGGCAAATTAATTTTAACAAAATCATTTCACCTAACACATTCAATGCACCACTTTATGTGCATTTATTCCTAAACCACCAAGATCAATCGGCCCAAATCAAATCTTCTAAATCCGTTCAAGCTGCTCATAATCTGTTAGTTCTAAATTGTTTTGATCAAGATTCTAAACAAGAATTTTAAAATTCTTTCAAATCCAACGGTTAAAACTCTTTAAACTGATTTTTGAAAATTGTTCACTCGAACAAATTGGGTGTTTATGCATAAAAGTGTTTGGATTGAAATGAGTTATATTAAAACCTTTCTTAGTGTCTATTAAACTTGTTTCAATCGTCCATAACCTTCCAGAATCTTAAATTTCATTAATTTGAATTCTAGGGTTCTTGCGCTCATTTAGGGTTTTTCTATTCTGTGATATGTTATTAGGTATTCAAGAAAGTGTTAGAATAAGTTTATATGCATGTTTTTGAACCTTTAAATTAGCCCAGAAACATCTAAACTGTATGAATTTAAGTCTTAGGTTTTTTGGGGTTCATCTCCCATAAATCTTCTGATTCTATGGTGGAAATGTGTTAAATCTTGTTCCATTGCACTCATATGACATCTAGGACACTCCAGAAACATTCTTGCTTAATTTGTGTAGCTATATCTCTTACACGTAGTATAAGGGTTTAGGGTTTAAGTAATTTTACGCCTAAGTCTTTCTGTGTGTATCTGATGTGTTCTTATGCTTGTTTTGTGATCTAAAAGATGTTTGGAATTAACTGCAATCATGTTTTCATGTTTATAGTTAACTGGTTAATTATTCGTAATGTCAGAATCTTCAAGTGTTCAAACCGTTAAGCTTAAAGAATACTTTTATGCGTAAAGGTAACGCCTAAGAGAAATCTTACGCGTAACTCTTACGCATAATAGGTCTACATTGGATTACGCGTATCTTGGAAAGATATTCGTAAACAAGGCTTGCTACGCATAAGCTTTACTCTTACGAGTAAACTTTACGCGTAACATCTTGCTTATTCCTACGCGTAAGCCTAAAGCCTTTAAACTTGTCTTACGCATAAGAAACTCTTACGCATAAGCTTGGTCTTACGCTTTGGCTTACTCCTACGCATAAGCTCCTTTCTTACGCATAAGGATCCTTGTTACTCATAACCCACTGTTCATTACATTTTGGCCTATTACGCATATGTTACTTGTTAAATGTTACACATAAGTCACAAATACTTGATGTTTCGTATAAGCTTACAAAAGTTAATATGTTGTGTGTTAAGTGAAGATTTGGACTTTAAAATTTCAAAATTAATACGTTCACATAACTTATCACATCAACTTCTATCAATTGGACAAATGTGACTTAGGACTTGTGACTAACATAAACATGTTACCATCAAACAAGGAATTAGATAATAAATCAGACTAAAACAAACACATTGTGTTTCCATATGTCTGTCTTTTTGTCTAATGTCTTTCAGATCACAAAATGGCTGCAAATCAAGCAAACATCAATGCCCCAGATGAGCTCTCGATGGCAAACACACTCCCAGTTGGATACGACAAAACAATTGGCAAGAACAATCTCCGGGTCGTCTTCAACAACTTCATATGCTCTGAATCATCTTGCAGAATTGCTGTGGACATCCTTCTGCAACATCCATTCAAATTCATGCTCACAAAGTCATCCTGATGATGAGTATGATTCAATGGATGAGGAAATACAATTTCATAAGATATTAAAGCAGAAAAGGATGGAATACCATGCTTCAACCTTTCCGGTTTATCAACCCGATGGGGCAGGAGGGTCAAGCCGTAGTCCTCCATTTATGGAAGATCCATTGCAACCAACTCTTACCCCGTCCGATCCGGTTAATCAACCCGGTAAGGATCAGGGTGTCACTGTCACTACAACTGTTTTAATGAAGCAACCACAACAACAACTAAAACAACCGCAAGAAGAAAAGCATGGTGAAGATGTGGAAATATCTGATGAAGGAGATTACGATCATAATAAAGATGAAAGAGTCACTGATGATGATAATTTGGTGGCTGAAGTGGAAATGATGCGATAAGAGGCTGAAGAAGCTGCTAGAGCTGAAGAGGAAAAGTTAAATAAGGAATCAGACAACTACATAGTTGACAATCTAACACACATACCTCAACAGTCTTCCAAACCACCTCTTAACAATTCCACCAAACCCAAATCATCATCTCAATCATCACCTCCACCAACAAAAGAAACAACTAAGTCTACAACAAAATCTGTTAAGAAGGCAACTCCATCTAATGATTCGACAAATGGTTAATCAGGTTTTCACCACTACACAACAAGCTACACAACCACCACCATTTGATCAACCAAGGGATTCAGAAACCACAACACCAATGGACAAAACCATTGATCACTTTACATACACTGGTGGTGTAACATATTGGATTTCACATACACATTAAACCATTAACACAAGAGGCGTACAAGATGATTTTAGAGAGATAAAGTTAAAGGTTTGGGAACTTTAGTGAGAGAAAGAAAAATCTTATTATGAGCTCCAACTCTCTACCTTGGGAGGTAGAGAGTATTTATAGTCTTAACACAAATCACCACCTAACTGGCTGTGGATCAGGCATACAGTGGGTAAAGACCCGTCCGTCCTCCACGGTATTACTTAACTAAATACTACTTAACATTAAATAACTACGACTACGAGCTTTCTAACGATTACAAATACTTGAGGTGACCGATACTTTAATACCTGGATTTACTAAATCTTAACAATCTCCCCCTAAGGGAGGTCACCTCAAATTACATAGAATACAAACATATATTACATTGAGATTGTTCTTGGATTCTTGTTCATGTTCTTTGTTCTGAGAGGAGGTCTTTAACTGATCCACGTGATACTGAGTTTTGAGCCAGCTTTAAGATCATCAGCAAACATAAATCTTTGACTCATCCTTTGTGGTGTTGGTATTATGTGATGTTGTGACTTTTGGACCGACATGCTCACATTATGTATCATAATTTCTTTTCATCAGAGTAGCGGAATCTTTCGTTAATTCATGATATTGGCAGCAGCGTGGCAGAAGCATGGAGTGAAAATATCAGAGTCATTGATGCACTAATCATGATTTCTTTAGATATGAATGTGTTGTGTGAGCATGCGGCTATGGATTGACATCTTCATTCTGATCAGTTGCAAACGTCGGGGTGTACCTGCATAAAACAGTTAGCAATAAAGTGTACGAGAGTGTCTTTGATCACTTTCATTGAATTGAGGTACACTGTCCACGGTTCCCCGTTGATCAGTACAAGTACTGCCTGTGATCAGGTAAAATTCTGAAGAATTTCCTTGACAGGGTTTCGCAGCTGCTCTAGCTGTTCTCAAACAGGAACGTCTCAAAGAAGACAACACGGAGTGAGTGAACCAGCGAATTGAGATTCACTGATTGATAAAAAGAGATTTGAAAAACAATCGTGTATCGCTCAATAGAAATTGTTTTTGTAATACAACGAAGGTTTTAATGAAAATCAATTATCAATCATAAACACCTTTTATTTTGAAATATTTGTACACAGTTGATGTGCTAATAGAAAAGAGTTTTTAAGCACAACGACCGGTTTTTCGAAGGTATCCGTCAATCCATAACCTGAACCAGGATTGATTCAAAAGATTGAATCACCCCATTGTTTCTGTTCAGTTGTCACATGGTTGATCTATTGGATAGATCTCACATGCCACCCACCAGGAGCTTGTTTGATGTTGGCTCCAGAAGGCTTTCCATCTTCATTGTGAATATGTATGCATATCACTCAGATGTTCTGGCAATACCACAAGGATAATGCGTAGGACTCATAAGATATAATCTCTCTTTCCACATTGTGTGAAACAGAAAGTCTTCATTGAAAGTGTCCTAATGAGATTTATTAATAATCTCGTGGCTCTAGACTCAATTGTGCATATTTGGTTCCTATGCCGGAGACTAGAGAGAGGGTCTCCTTCTTCAATACCAACTATCTCTAAGAGAAAGTTGATAGATTATGTCGGTTCCCCGTGAGAATAATACAAGTCCTTTTAAGAGGAACTTGAGTGGTTTGGGAAGTTGAAGTACAGTGCGTCACTGGGTCCATGACGTCTTGTCTTCAATACCGATGTTACCTTGGTAACCACCAGTAGTATATGAATTGAACCCGGTTTCTGCCCTTAGGTTGAATTATTGGATGGCTATTTCTTTTCACCCTTTTCATATTCATTTCTTTTTCATTCTTCAACCCCTTCAGTGCTTATCGAGACTTAATTTCTAGAACCTTGTTGGGTTTATTCCAGTTCTAGCTCTGTCTTAGTCTGCACTCTTCCCATATCTCATTTTTCTCCTTTTTTCAATATACTTAAGGACTTCTACACTATCTAGTGGATTGTCCCTGGGTAGATCCCTCTGGTTCTGGCGGATCATGAGAACAAATACATAACCTTATCATCCTTATATCACCATACATAAAGTAAATTTGGTCGGTCTATTTGGTATGGTTCATCTGCCATTGGAACCAATTAAAAACCATTTGAAAATCAATCCAGATACTTGTGATATATTATCAAAGTATTTTATATCTGAATTGTTTATGATATTTTTAGAAATAGAGCTCCCCCTCAACATTTGCATCAAGCATCATTTTGTAATAGAAATTATTTTCATCTTTGAGGGGTTGGCTTACATCTAAGAGTAGTTATATAAAACTGTGGTTTTCAAAATAGTTGCTCCCCCTCAATATGTACATAGATATTTGAAAAGGTTGTGCACATATTAGGAAAAGACTGCACATTGAAATAAATTGATCACGTTTCAAATCTTTATGGTTTAAGAGTGATGCTCCCCCTCAACATCTGCATGGATAATTTGAAATCGTTTGGCACATGTGGGAGGGAGAACTTGTACATCCTTATAAAACCATTTACCGAATTATCAGTTTAAATCCAATTTGAATCACAAATTCTCCCCCGATCACAATTATCAAATCATTTGAGAGTTGTGATCTCTATAGATTTAAATTGATTTTGAAAGCTTTTAAGGAGAATTGTGACTTGATTATGAAAACGTTTTAACTGATAAAGATCGAATTTTGAGACTTTAAACTCCATTGATTAAACATGCATGATTATCTTTTGGAAACAATTGTATGAAAAATAACTTTTTGATTTAATTGAAATCATTCTCCCCCTCAATCAATGACATAAGTTGTTGATTGAGAGATAGATGTTTTTGACAAATGTTAAGTCCAGATGATTTTCAAAAATAGAGTCCGAGTTATTTTTCAAAGCAATTAGTTTTCATTAGATAGTAAGTTATTGTCTATAGAATTAGAGCAAGAGATTTGAAAACCAAGATAAAGCATGGCTTTGTTCTTTCAATGAAGAGTGGGTTACTGCCTGAAATGACAATAAACCATAGTTTTACTTTCTAAAAAAATTTTCTTTCTCTCAATTATTTATTTATTTATTTATTTTTTTATTTTTATTTTTATTATTATTATTTTTAACATTCGAACAACATCTAAAGTCCCGTGTCATTCTTTGAATGACATCACAAAGACTGTAGATATTATCGAATTGAGGAAAACATGAGAAAAGGACAATATTTTTGGAATTTTTTTTTTCAAGATTTTCAAATTTTTATGTATTTTTTGAAAGTTTTCTATTTTTCTATTTGCTTTTTGAAGGTTTTGTAATTTTGTATTTTGCTTTTCGAATAGATATTTACAAGAGATAGATGAAGGAAAACCTTTTACTCCTCTTCATCCTCTTGAAGACGTTTGAGTGTTTCCGGTTGTAGGCTCTTAAGACCAAGTCGTGGAAGGATAAACTCAAAACGTTCTCTAGGAAGAGCTTTGGTGAAGATGTCTGCTGATGAGTGTGTAAATACTCATCATTTTTGGTCAAATCTGAACTGCAAAACATTTAAAAACACTCAAATAGGCATCAAAATACTGGAAATATTCCAGGAATTGTGTTTTATATGTTTTTTGATGCAAAATGAGTAAAAACAGTTGAAAAATGAACAAAGTTTACATAATTGGCAGTTTCAGTCCCCCAAATTTCAAAAGTTGTCAAAATCAGTCCCTGAGCATTTGTTTTTTTAGAAAAGTCACCAAAGGTCCTTTTGAAATCATAAGTTGTCATATTTAGTCCTTTGGTGAAAGATTTGAAAATTTACAAAAATGGTCCCTCTACTTTGAACTTTGGCAGATTTGGTCCCTGGTGGAATAAAATGGAAAACATTCAATGTGGTCCTTGTACTATTAAAGATTGACAAGTTTGGTCCTATTGATAACTTTGGAAATTGGGCAAGATCGGTCCTCGAAAAAATTGCTAAATTGCAATTATGGTCCTTGTGATACTACTACAAACCAAACCAGACCTTTGTATTATTAACCCAAGCCCACAACCCAGCCCAACCTCCTTAATAATAAAACCAGGTCAAACCCACCTTCCATCCAATACTACTACTTCACCCACTTCTCTGCAAAACCACCCTTCTCCATCACCTTTTCCTGCAACTAGCACCAACTCCCCTTCCACCTGTCTCACCAGCTCATCCCCTCCACCTCCACAACAAACCAAGGGCATTAAATGCCCTGAAAACCCCACACGTTATCAGAGCCAGTTGCAACAAAAGTTGGCACCAAATTGCATTTCAAGGGCTAGGATCATTTCAACCAATCCAAGGGCTAGGAGTGAAGAGAAAAGCTTTTTGGATAGCTATATAAAGACCAGAAGACAGAAGAAAAGATTGTCACTTGTTTTAGACCTTTTTATTAATTTTAATGTAATCGTTTTTAGTTTGTGAATGTTAAATCTTTCTGGGTTTTAAGTTATTTGACTTGTATTAGTTAATTTAAGTGTAATTTAAGGTTCCTTTGCAATTAATTTACAGTTTCTTGCCCACTTTCGTTTTCTCGCCAAAAATCTAATCTTGTTAAAATTCCAGTTTTAAGTTGTTAAGGTTGTTTTAATCAGTTGTTTAAGTTGTTTTTGATTAATCAAGAGAATTGGAGCAAAGCCTGTCCTGTAATTTCATTTTCCAAAGAAAAGTCAAATAAAGTCAACATTTGGCCAGTACTGTTCATATGCTTATTCTGTAGCTTATCTGGATATTTTTTTTAGCTTATTTAGTTTAATTAGAGGTATTTGCTTATAATTTAGTGTAGTTTAGTGCTGTCTTTAGTGTTTTGCTCAAAATCCTTAGAAAAGCCAAAATAGCTTAATTTTAAGATATACTAATTAGTGCTTATTCCAGTGTTATAATCTGTTTCTATAGCTTTATTTTGAGTTACTTAGCCCTTAGGATTCAAGAAATTAGGCCTGCCTTAGTCAGATTGGCCTTAATCTGTGTTAACAGGTCCTATAGGGTGTGTTTGGAATAGCTGAGTTCTGGATCTATAACAACTCTACTGTTCATGTGCCTTTTGGTGAAATTCAAGTGTGCCTAAACTAAGCTAGATTCACTGTTTTCTGTTGTTGTTAAACTGTTTTAATGCCTTTTGTAGTCTTTAATATGTAAGTGCAATTTTAGATCCAAAACTGTCATTACCAGCTTCTATAAGCTTGTTCTGTTTTTAATGCTTGTTTTTGGTCATTTTAGAGATATTTAGGAGCTAGAACTAGTTCCCTTGTTGCTTGCACTGTTTCATTAGCTTTAGTCCATATAACTGCATGTTTTCTTAAAAAGTCAAAATTTCATAGAAACCCGTTTTTGAATAAACTTGTGAATTTCATGTAGGACTTAATATTAGGATTGAAGACTTGTGCTTTTGGATATTTGTCATTATGTTGCTTATCTTCATCATAGTATGTTTTATAATTTTTAGTTAGTGTTGTAAACTGCTTATTTGCTAGCTTCTTTTAAGCTCTTTTTCACAAACCTTCCTTTTTGCTTATTTCTTATTTCTGCTTATTTAGTGTGTTTTTCTTGTTGTTGTTGCTTATTCTAAGTTCCCATAACTTGTTTATAGCTTATTCAACCTTTGGTTCAGTAGTGGTAGCTTTTTATTAGCTTATGCAAGCTTAATAGCTCATTTTGACCCATTTCCATTGCAAGTACAAATAGCTTCCACTTTTGCATTTTTAGTTTCCTCAATTTTAGTCCTTATTAGCTGAAATTCTGGATTTAGACACTTTGGTTGGTAGTGGTTTTCATGGTGATTTTAGTTTATTTTTGTGATTTTTATAAGCTAGCTTAACAAGGGCTTAAAGTAGATATGTTAGGGCTGTTTGGCACTAGTGCTTAAATAGAATCAAATCATTATAGTTTGCATATTAGAGGTTTAGACTAGTTGAAGTAGGCTAGTATTAAGTATATTTTGCATACTCTAGCTGCTGTGATCATTTGGTGCTCATTTGGTACTTATAGCTTATTTTTAGTGCTTATTTATAAGCACTTTTCACTACAGAACCTAATTCTTGCACACCTGCACCACTTTTATTATTTTTCCTATATTTAGAATAATATTTTAGAATTTTCCTGAATTTTTCATAATTTTTCATCACTGTTTGCTATTTTTCTACATTTAATTTCAGTTTTTAGCATTTTTAATTAGCTTTTTTTTCAAATAAATTAGAAAAAGCTCAGAAAAATACAATTTCAATTTTCTTAGTTTTATAATATTCAAAAAGTCATAAAAAGTATTTTTCCTGAATTATCTTAGGTAAAATAGATTTTCTAGCATTTTAATTAATTTTAAATAGTATTAAATTCATAATAAATTGAGAAAAAGTTTAAAAAATATGTTTTCAGTTTTAAAATAAGTTTTATAATATTTTAGATTTTTCTAAGTCATAATTTCACTTTTCTAGCTTTATTTCATATTTTCTTATATTTTAGGATATTATTAAATAGTTAAAAATAGTTTTTAATTAATAATAATTAGATAAATAGTTTTAAAAATAATTTTCTTTTTCCAATAATTTTCTAGTATAATTAGGAATGTAAAAACATTATTTTCTTACCCGTAGGTGTTTCATTTATTTAATTTCACGTTTTGTTTCGTACGTTTACGTAGAATTTTAATTAAACATACGCGTTTTTAGATTTTTGACGTTACTAAGTATTTTGCTTTCACGTACTTGTTCTTATAGCTTGTTTAAGCTATTTTCTTTTATTCCTTAGAATAAATCATTCAAAAACCCCTTTTCCTGTTCAATATTCACCCGATCACAGATTCGTTCTATTACAGTGTTCACACCTCGTTGGGACTTAACGACCCGGGGATACACTAAACTCCTCTGGACTCTATTGCGTTCTCAATTGATTGACTCTTGTTCACCATTCACCTGGTTGATTTGGGTTGACTGTTTGGGACCACTCAAAATTTGGCGCCGCTGCCGGGGAGGTGTGTTGCGTACTACGAATTTGAAGCATCAGTGTTGTTGAATATACATCCATTGTATATTTACCATCCTTGTTCATATTTTCTTATTATTATTATTATATAAAAACAAAACGGTTCCCGAAAACATTTTAAATTCAGTTTTCAACGAACACAAAAAACCCAAAAAGATTTTCTTATATTTACAACATGTTTTTCAAAAATACCAAAAATATTCCTCTTTACCCTCTTACCCTTTTGATTCTTCATTTCTTACCCTCTGTAAACCTTTGATTCTTTCCTATGTCGTATCCACACCATTTTGGTTGTCAATGGTGTGGTGGCCCTCATAATGATGATAATTGTCTCAGTTTTAGCATGGTAGAGTCAGGAAATGGGTCTGTCTATAACCAAGATCCCTATTCTTACCATGACACGACTAATTTATTTTATCAGCTACCACATCATGAGATTCAGACATACTTGTGTGAATTTTGTGGAGGTCCTCACCAAGGATTTGAGTGTCAGACCAGAGACACGTTTTTCTATGAACAAATCTCTGATAACACTCTGAACTTTGGAAATGATCAATATCCATGTTATTCACCAAATCAGTCACAACAATCATTTTGTTGTGAGAACTGTGGAGGTCCCCATTTCAGCTCTGATTGTCAAACAGGGAATCCATTTCCTTGTAACAATTACGACTATCCATATCACGACCAACCTCCACAGTGCCAAATGACTCAAACTCCTCAGCAAACCCAACAAGACACTTATCTAGAGCTTCTGGAGTTAGTGAAAAGAACTGAGGAGTTGAGTAAAACAGCATTTCGAAATGCTCCCAGTTTTTCTTGTGTATATTGTGGGGGTCCTCATGATGATTATCAATGTCAACCTTCCAGTTTTGACAAATCTCCACTCCCACAATGTCCCGTCATTCAAAATTCACATGAGAAATCCATGGAAGAATTGCTAGCTGAAGAGCAGGCTGCTAAAATAAATTCCCAAATTGCATTTGAAAAATCTATTAGGGAATCAATTGCAAAAGAAAAAGCAGCCAGATCTAGCTCTCAATTTCGTTTTATTCCTAATGACAGTGATGATGAGGATACACTTGATATCCTTCAATTCTATAAAGTTTCATCAAGTTCATCAGTTGATATCCCAGCAGTTGAGATTCATTCTCAAACAACTGCTATCACACCCGAAGCTCCCACTCACTCTCTAAACATGGGGGACGAGCATCTTGACATTGTTCCTTAAAAGGAATCGGACGAATTCATAAAGTCTAGTGTTGAGAACCTTGTCCCAATCCCGAGAGAGTCACAGGGAACTTTTGACCATATGTGTGATATCCCTTCCCCTCTTGAGTCTTCTCTAGATCATTTTGAAATTTTCTCCGATTTTAGCGACGATTGTGCTTCTTATGGAAACATCGAGTATGTTGAGGCATCACTCCCACAGTCTGATCCTCTTCTTGAGGAGTTCACTGATGAACTCACTCACATCAGTCCACTTTCATCAGAAAGTGACGATGGTCTCTTTGATTTCGAAGCCGATCTGGGAGAGATTGAAAGTCTCCCTTATAATGATCGTTCACTCACTTCTCACCCTAACAGTCCAATAGAGAATGTTGATCACTTTGTTCCCGAAACGTTCAAAACAACTCTCACTAATCCTCTATTTGAATTCGACTCTGAATTCACTTTAATTTCTGAGAATCCACTCTTTGATACTCAGATTGAGGATAGTGATGAGTCTACAGTGGAACAAGAATTCACAGATTTACATCTTGTGATTGATTCTCTTCACGAGGAGTTCGCCGGTGAACTCACTCATATCATATCTCCGCCGGAGTATGATAACTTCCACTTTGATCATGACACACCCGGGATTTGTCTTGATCACGTGAGCTTAAATGATGAGATTCATAATACTGAAATTATGGATTCTCCTATGGATGAAGATGATTTAGTCATGATTTTCATCATGACTTTCTTTCTTTTCTTCACCTATCCCGTGACTTCTTCTCTTCTTCACTCATTCGGGAGTGAAGACACTATCTTTGACCCCGGCATTTTCATTTATTATTTGTGAGCCGAATCTATGTATATCTCATCGGTGTGGAACTTTCACGTACTTCAATGTTTATACAAACATCTTGAATGAAAGTCCGATGGAGATTGTCTCTTCCACTTACTTCCCCATGAACAAATTAATTCGGGGTCGAGTCAAGCTAGCGACTCGGTAATCAAAAACAGTAGTTAAACATGGGTTTTCACCCGTGTGTACCACCCTAGTGTGGGGAAGTTGCCCCCCGCTGTTGTATATAAGTTTTCATTTAAAAAAAAAAAAAAAAAAAAAAAAAATCAATTAATGGCCGTAGTATTTCCCTTTTACGTTCTATGTTTCGGCATAACCGTCGGTACTTTGAATATTGAGGGGAATATTCATTTCTAGTGTGGGGGGGAATTCTCACGAATTTTATCATGTAATTATACCACCCTATTCCCCCATTTTTGGCCAAAATTTTTTTTTGGAGTAAGTGTTTTGCACTTACTCAACTTACGGTTATCAGTCCGCCATGTCTAATAAACAAAAGGATTGGCTAATCCAGGAGCAAACGGCTCTTGTTAAAGATATCTCAAATCCGTTGACGGCTTGCAATTTGCTCAAAATTGTATGGTGTTCAGCTCACCATATCTTTAATTAGTGAAGAGTTGGATAGCCCGCAAGTTTATGGCTTGTGGTAAAGGCAGTTGGAAAACCATAATTGGTAATCGACTCACCAAAGATATTTTATCTAAGAGTTGGCTAGTCCAGAAGCAAACGGCTTCTGGTAAAGACAAATCAAAACCGTTGAAAGCTGGTGATTTGCTCAAAATCATTTGGTTATCATTGTACCAAGGTTCTTACTTGAACTGAAACAATTGGCTACTCCAGAAGTAATGGCTTTTTGTAAAGAGACTTAAATCCATTAAATTTTCATAAAAGATTGCTAGGGACTAGCTATAGTTTAGTGTGGGGGATTGATGAGTGTGTAAATACTCATATTTTTGGTCAAATCTGAACTGCAAAACATTTAAAAACACTCAAATAGGCATCAAAATACTGGAAATATTCCAGGAATTGTGTTTTATATGTTTTTAGATGCAAAATGAGTAAAAACAGTTGAAAAACGAACAAAGTTTACATAATTGGCAGTTTCAGTCCCCCAAATTTCAAAAGTTGTCAAAATCCGTCCCTGAGCATTTGTTTTTTAAGAAAAGTCACCAAAGGTCCTTTTGAAATCATAAGTTGTCATATTTAGTCCTTTGGTGAAAGATTTGAAAATTTACAAAAATGGTCCCTCTACTTTGAACTTTGGCAGATTTGGTCCCTGGTGGAATAAAATGGAAAAAATTCAATGTGGTCCTTGTACTATTAAAGATTGACAAGTTTGGTCCTATTGATAAGTTTGGAAATTGGGCAAGATCGGTCCTCGAAAAAATTGCTAAATTGCAATTATGGTCCTTGTGATACTACTACAAACCAAACCGGACCTTTGTATTATTAACCCAAGCCCACAACCCAGCCCAACCTCCTTAATAATAAAACCAGGTCAAACCCACCTTCCATCCAATACTACTCCTTCACCCACTTCTCTGCAAAACCACCCTTCTCCATCACCTTTTCCTGTAACTAGCACCAACTCCCCTTCCACCTGTCTCACCAGCTCATCCCCTCCACCTCCACAACAAACCAAGGGCATTAAATGCCCTGAAAACCCCACACGTTATCAGAGCCAGTTGCAACAAAAGTTGGTGCCAAATTGCATTTCAAGGGCTAGGATCATTTCAACCAATCCAAGGGCTAGGAGTGAAGAGAAAAGCTTTTTGGATAGCTATATAAAGACCAGAAGACAGAAGAAAAGATTGTCACTTGTTTTAGACCTTTTTATTAATTTTAATGTAATCGTTTTTAGTTTGTGAATGTTAAATCTTTCTGGGTTTTAAGTTATTTGACTTGTATGAGTTAATTTAAGTGTAATTTAAGGTTCCTTTGCAATTAATTTACAGTTTCTTGCCCACTTTCGTTTTCCCGCCAAAAATCTAATCTTGTTAAAATTCCAGTTTTAAGTTGTTAAGGTTGTTTTAATCAGTTGTTTAAGTTGTTTTTGATTAATCAAGAGAATTGGAGCAAAGCCTGTCCTGTAATTTCATTTTCCAAAGAAAAGTCAAATAAAGTCAACATTTGGCCAGTACTGTTCATATGCTTATTCTGTAGCTTATTTGGATATTTTTTTTAGCTTATTTAGTTTAATTAGAGGTATTTGCTTATAATTTAGTGTAGTTTAGTGCTGTCTTTAGTGTTTTGCTCAAAATCCTTAGAAAAGCCAAAATAGCTTAATTTTAAGATATACTAATTAGTGCTTATTCCAGTGTTATAATCTGTTTCTATAGCTTTATTTTGAGTTACTTAGCCCTTAGGATTCAAGAAATTAGGCCTGCCTTAGTCAGATTGGCCTTAATCTGTGTTAACAGGTCCTATAGGGTGTGTTTGGAATAGCTGAGTTCTGGATCTATAACAACTCTACTGTTCATGTGCCTTTTGGTGAAATTCAAGTCTGCCAAAACTAAGCTAGATTCACTGTTTTCTGTTGTTGTTAAACTGTTTTAATGCCTTTTGTAGTCTTTAATATGTAAGTGCAATTTTAGATCCAAAACTGTCATTACCAGCTTCTATAAGCTTGTTCTGTTTTTAATGCTTGTTTTTGGTCATTTTAGAGATATTTAGGAGCTAGAACTAGTTCCCTTGTTGCTTGCACTGTTTCATTAGCTTTAGTCTATATAACTGCATGTTTTCTTATAAAGTCAAAATTTCATAGAAACCCGTTTTTGAATAAACTTGTGAATTTCATGTAGGACTTAATATTAGGATTGAAGACTTGTGCTTTTGGATATTTGTCATTCTGTTGCTTATCTTCATCATAGTATTTTTTATAATTTTTAGTTAGTGTTGTAAACTGCTTATTTGCTAGCTTCTTTTAAGCTCTTTTTCACAAACCTTCCTTTTTGCTTATTTCTTATTTCTGCTTATTTAGTGTGTTTTTCTTGTTGTTGTTGCTTATTATAAGTTCCCATAACTTGTTTATAGCTTATTCAACCTTTGGTTTAGTAGTGGTAGCTTTTTATTAGCTTATGCAAGCTTAATAGCTCATTTTGACCCATTTCCATTGCAAGTACAAATAGCTTCCACTTTTGCATTTTTAGTTTCCTCAATTTTAGTCCTTATTAGCTGAAATTATGGATTTAGACACTTTGGTTGGTAGTGGTTTTCATGGTGATTTTAGTTTATTTTTGTGATTTTTATAAGCTGGCTTAACAAGGGCTTAAAGTAGATAGGTTAGGGCTGTTTGGCACTAGTGCTTAAATAGAATCAAATCATTATAGTTTGCATATTAGAGGTTTAGACTAGTTGAAGTAGGTTAGTATTAAGTATATTTTGCATACTCTAGCTGCTGTGATCATTTGGTGCTCATTTGGTACTTATAGCTTATTTTTAGTGCTTATTTATAAGCACTTTTCACTACAGAACCTAATTCTTGCACACCTGCACCACTTTTATTATTTTTCCTATATTTAGAATAATATTTTAGAATTTTCCTGAATTTTTCATAATTTTCATCACTGTTTGCTATTTTTCTGCATTTAATTTCAGTTTTTAGCATTTTTAATTATCTTTTTATTCAAATAAATTAGAAAAAGCTCAGAAAAATACAATTTCAATTTTCTTAGTTTTATAATATTCAAAAAGTCATAAAAAGTATTTTTCCTGAATTATCTTAGGTAAAATAGATTTTCTAGCATTTTAATTAATTTTAAATAGTATTAAATTCATAATAAATTGAGAAAAAGTTTAAAAAATATGTTTTCAGTTTTAAAATAAGTTTTATAATATTTTAGATTTTTCTAAGTCATAATTTCACTTTTCTAGCTTTATTTCATATTTTCTTATATTTTAGGATATTATTAAATAGTTAAAAATAGTTTTTAATTAATAATAATTAGATAAATAGTTTTAAAAATAATTTTCTTTTTCCAATAATTTTCTAGTATAATTAGGAATGTAAAAACATTATTTTCACACCCGTAGGTGTTTCATTTATTTAATTTCACGTTTTGTTTCGTACGTTTACGTAGAATTTTAATTAAACATACGCGTTTTTAGATTTTTGATGTTACTAAGTATTTTGCTTTCACGTACTTGTTCTTATAGCTTGTTTAAGCTATTTTCTTTTATTCCTTAGAATAAATCATTCAAAAACCCCTTTTCCTGTTCAATATTCACCCGATCACAGATTCGTTCTATTACAGTGTTCACACCTCGTTGGGACTTAACGACCCGGGGATACACTAAACTCTCCTGGATAATTGCATTGCGTTCTGAGCTGTTTGACTTTTATGGTTGACCATTCACAAGTGGTTGACTAATAAAAGATAGACCGTTCGGAGCGAATCATCTGCTAACTGGTATTCAGTCCTCACAAAGTATAGTTCCACCACACCGTTTTCAACTTGCTCCCTGATGAAATGATGTCGAATGTCGATGTGCTTTGCTCTTGAGTGTTGTACGTTGTTGCATGAGAGAGCAATAGCACTTTTATTATCACAGTACATAGGGATTTTGTTGAATTCAAAGCCGTAGTCAGATAACTGGGATCTCATCCATAGAATTTGAGTAAAACAAGATGACATGGCTATGTATTCAGCCTATGTAGAGGAAATAGAAGTACTCATTTGCTTCTTTGAAGACCAGTTCACAAGCTTATCACCCAAAAACTGAGCACCTCCAGACGTACTACGACGTGTATCTTGACATCCTGCATGATCAGCATCTACATAGGCTGTTAGTGACATATTGGTGTCCTTCGGGTACCAAAGTCCCATGTTGATGGTTCCTTGGAGATACCGAAAGACCCGTTTAACCTCTTCAAGGTGCTTTTTGGTAGGCTTAGCCTGGTATCTAGCACACATAAAAACAGCGAACAAGATGTCTGGTCTACTAGCTGTGAGGTACATCAGGGATCCAATCATACTACGATATTTCGTTTGGTCTACCATGATCCCTGAGTGGTCCTTATCTAGTTTAGTACGCTCTATCATGGGAGTGTCAACAGGGTCACTAGAATCAAATCCAAATTTCTTTAAAATCTTATGTGCATATTTAGATTGATTTATAAAAATGCCTCCGGGACTTTGTGAAATTTGTAATCCCAAGAAAAATGACATTTGTCCCATCATTGACATTTGAAATTTAGAACCCATTTCTTTAGAAAAACGGTCACACTCATTGGGGTCAGTCGAGGCAAAGATAATATCATCAACATATATTTGAACGTGAATTAAATGTTTGCCTGACTTCCTAGGGAACAATGTCGGATCAACTGCTCCTTTGCTGAATCCAGAAGATAGAAGAAACTTTGATAGCGTATCATACCATGCTCTAGGAGCTTGCTTCAAACCGTAAAGGGCCTTTTTCAAGCGATAGACATGAGTAGGATGCTCTGGATTCGCAAAACCCTCTGGCTAACTAACGTAAACCACCTCTTTCAAATCTTCATTCAGAAAGGCGGTTTTTACATCCATCTGATATACAACCATATTATTGCTAGCAGCATTAGCCAAGAAGATTCTGATTGCCTCGATACGAGCAACATAAGCAAATGATTCTTCAAAGTCAATACCCTCCTCTTGACGGTATCCTTTTGCAACCAATCTAGCCTTGTTCTTTAAAACATCACCATGCTCATCAAGTTTAACTTTGAATATCCACTTTAGAGCAATGATCATAGCACAATCAGGAGTAGGTACTAATTCCCATACATCTAGCCGATCAAACTCATGAATTTTTTCTTGCATGGCATTGAACCAGCTTTCATCATTCATTACAGTTTTAACATCTTTTGGTTCGACCTTTGAGAGTACAGAATTGAAGAACACCATAAGGCATCGGTTGCAAGTTGTTTACGAGTGGATACAGGACGAGAGGGGTTTCCAATGATGTTGTATAATGGGTGATCATGTGTCCATTTTCTAAGGTGTTCATGTGGTTGTTGTTGAGGAAATGAAGTAGCAGAGTCGATGTCTCTTAATGAAGATGGTTAAGATGATGATTCAGGAGCAAAGATATTTTCAAATGGAGCATCTTCGGGAGTAGCAAAGGGATTAACTTCATCCTGGGTGCCATAAGCAATTCCATGATGTACACTTGATGATTGAAGGTTTATTGATGAGACAGAGTGATCAGCAGCAGGCGCTTCTTGACTTAATGACATTGAAACTGAAGGGTTAACTTCATTGACAGGGTTAGAAACAGTCTCTGTTGTTGGACTTGGCAGATCATTGGACCTTGGCTCATAATGTTCATCAAACATTGGATCAAACAATTCATTCAAATCATCTTCAGATGGAGGTACATATGGAGTTGCTAGAAAGGAGTTTGGTACAAGGGATGAACCAATGGGACTGTTTTGAAGTGCGGGTCTAGAAATGGACCGGTCAGCTCATCGAACATAACATGAATTGTTTCCATCATATTTCGGGTTCTCTTGTTGTAGATTTGGTAACCCTTCTTGTTTGGTGCATAACCAACAAAAACTCCAATATCTGCCTTTGTTATTAATTTACCTAAGTCTTGACCGTCATTCGTTGGATAGCACAATGCACCAAACAGACGAAGGTAGGAGAAATCAGGTTTTCGTTTATGAACAAGTTCATATGGAGTTTTTCCATGAGAGATATGAATAAGGGAACGATTTTGGGTGTAGCAAGCAGTGGCAATGGCTTCAGCCCATAGAAACATTGGAACCTTTGAATAAATTAGCATTGTTCTTGCGGCTTCCACAAGAGTTCGATTTCGTCTTTCAACTACACCGTTCTGTTGAGTAGTTCGTGGAACACTTCTTTGATGACTGATTCCAACACTTTCATAAAACTGAATTAAGTCTCTGTTAACAAACTCTGTGCCATTGTCTGTTCGAACTATTCTAACAGTATTGTTGAGTCGAACTTGTAGCTGTTTGATAAGTTTAATGATGACATCTGAAGTTTCATCCTTTGTCCTCAAAAACTTTACCCAAGTAAATCGAGAGTAGTCATCCACAACGACTAAAATGTATTTCTTCCCATTTATCGTTTGTACTCTCATTGGTCCGCACAGATCCATATGAAGGGTATGAAGAACTTCCATTACTGAGTTTGTGGGTTTTGGTTTGTGGGTATATTTCGTGCTTTTACCCAATTGGCAAGCTGGACAAAGATGATCTTTCTCATATTTTAATCTGGGTAAGCCTCTGACAAGATCCTTTCTGGAAAGGTTATTAATAGTGCCGAATTTCAAATGATTGAGATGGCGATGCCATAACCATGACTTTGTTTTTGAAGCCTTTGACAGCAAGCAGATTGGAGAATACTTCATCATGTCTTCGATAGAGATGGTGTATAGTTTAGAACCACGAGTACCTCTTAATAATTCCACACCATCAAGTTCTCTAACGAAGCAAGTACGTTTTCTAAAGGCCACCTCTAGATCGGAATCACAGAATTGACCAACAGAGAACAAATTATGACCAAGACCTCCCACATAATATACCCTGGAGATTACACTTTTGCCAACTACATAATCACCATAACCCATAATTGCTCCAAAATGGTCATTCCCGAATCTAACAGTCTTGATGAATTTACTCATGAAGTTCATGAGCCGCGACCGGTCTCCAGTCATATGCTTGGAACAGCCTGAGTCCAAGTACCACAGAACGATTTGAACGATCTGCAGTTGAACACAGACAAGAATAGATAACTGGATAATTGGGATTCCTATGCAAGAATGGGTTCCACTTGGTTAGTAACAATAATTGGAACACCCACATCAGAAGTAGAAACAATGGAATCATTAGAAATAGATGCAGTGCTAGTGTCCATATTTGACCTATTCAAAGTATGTTCATTTCTTTAGGGAATAGTTCTACCAGTAGGCATCCATTTTCTAGTGGGCATTGATTTAGCAACTTTAGGGCAAAGCTCATTCATCTTATGGCCAGTAGGTATCCATTGATAACCTATATTACTAAATTTCCTTCTTGTGGGTTTCCACTGTTTTCTAACTTTCTTTCGCCTTTGCCTTTTTGCCTTATTAGCTTGACTTTTAGCATTAACAATTTTGTTATGGCATTTGACAGCATTAGACAAAACATTCAGTCATCATTACATGGTTTGCGAAAAGTAGCAGAATTCGGATTAATTACAGTACGCTTATAGCTAATACTAGAATCAACATGATTCGTTTTATTTAACTCAAACTTAATATTCCTAGGATGATCTTTAACTCTCTTCCAATGCACATTCTTAGCTTGCGAGGTCCTATCTTGCTTGGTATTGCTTGGAGGCTTTGACCAGCTTGCTTTAATGTCACTGATTACTCCTGTAGAGGGAATTATGGGAACATTAGTTGGTTGATCTACTTTTTGCATTCCTGAACTAGATGTGCAGGGATCTGAACTACTTAAAGGCACATTAGAGTTCACTTTCTTAAAACTGGGCATAGAATGATTTGTGTGCTTGGCACTAGTCATGGAACAAGGCATCACAGCTTTACCTTTCGCACCTAACGATTTAGGACATGTTGCAATTACACATTCTAACAGCTCTTGAGATCGTTTGGCCTGAATGCAACCAAACCTAATTTCTCTATCAAGAGGTTTGTTAATGAAATCCTCTTCTACAATCTCACGGAGACATTCTAGACTATCCTTAAGGTGAGCACAATAGCCATGAAACACAGGTTCATTATTCCTAAGATGAGGAGGAATGTATTTAACAGTCACAGTGTATTTGCAGTCTGAGGATGACTTTGATGCAACATTCTCATTAAAAACAAGTGGCAATTTCCCATTTTCCTGACTCCTCAGATTCTTAATTTGTTTTTGTAAAGACGTTATTTTTTCGTTGTTTTAGTCACGAGTGACTTTCATTGAATCATATAACTCTTTAAAGTGTCGTTTAACTTTTTCATTTTCTTCTAGGAAACTCTCATTTTCCTTTTGTAAGGCATTAACTAAGTTTTGAAGATGAAAAGTTTGAGAATACTGAGAATCTAAAGGAGGAGGCATTTGGGATCCAGTCACACTGTTCTTTTCACCCTTTAATTGAGAGATTTGGGCTTTCAACTTTCTGATCATGTTACAATGAGCTCGAATCTGTTCATCACGTTTGCTAATTTCAAAAACTGCATCAAATTCAGGGGCATCCAAGGATGTCTTGATATTTGAGGTTTTAATAATATCTTTCAGATGTTGATATTTTAATTGCAAAGCAAGATGCTCAACTTCCAATTTAGAAAACTGTTTCACCAGGTTATCATGATCATCCTGTTCAACTTTATCATGTAGTTTAGAGTTAGTTTTTTCAAGCTCAATGACACGATCATAGGAGACTTTCAGAGCAACAGATAATTCATGAAATTGAGAAGCATTAATGGAACAATTTGTAGCAATGTAAAACACATCTTGAGCAATACATTCAGAAATAAGATTCTCATTCAAGGTATGCAAGTTCTGCCTCTCAATGTCATTATATTTTAATTGTCGCTCATAGTCACTAACCTCAACAATCATCGCATCAAATTCCTTTTCCATTTCTTTAATATCTAACTCTATCCCTTTTTTAAGACTCTCAAATTGACTTTTTAATTGTTTAAAGAAAGGCATGACTTCAGTTAAATAGCATTCTTTAGTTTGCTCAAAACCCCTTTCCCCTTCAGTTATCCCAGTGGGTGTGATCCTTTTCTTACAAGTTTTCTCAAAATCAACAAATTATTGAAAGATAACATATTGACTGATTAAGGTCTTGCTTTTAGTGCCAATAGTTCTAGGAACTAAATGCATTGGTGTATTTGGAGGATACACTGTCGCTGAAGGCATTTTCCTAAGGGGAGGGTTTGTTGCAACAAGATTCTCAGCTTTTTGCTTATCTAAATCCTTTTTCCAGAACACTTGTTCGGGTGTTAACAAAGTTTGAGGCTTAAACCTGTTCAAGGAAATCCAATTTTCCTTCTTGTAATCATGGGGTTTGATCGTTATGTTATTCTCTTTACATTCAGGATCTTCTAGCTTCTTATTCATTTTCTCCCTAGATGCATCATCTAATTTTCTATCTTCCTCAGTGCACTCAACGCAACTAGGTTTCTGTCTAGGTTTAAGAATCTCATTTCCATCATAGATCACATTATTAGTAGCTCTAGCCTTTTTAATGACCACTGGATTTGGTTCCACGACAAGGGGAATTCTATGCTTATCGCTTAAAACTCTATGCTTAGTGATCAAGTGAGCAGTCTGAATGGTATTCCCTTGTATGTACAACTTATTTTCAAGCTTGTTTTTCAATGTTTTTAGATTGGAAAAATCATTCAAAAGTTTTGATTCCTTAGCATTGAATTCTTGCTTAAGCATTTTAACATTTTCTTGAAGTTCCAGTTTTTGCTTAGCAGTTTTAGAAAGCTTTTCTTGTAAGGAGTTTAACTCTCGTTTTAAGACTTCTTCTCTAAAGTTACTTTTTCTAATAACTGTACGCATTTGGTCATCCATTTCCTGCTCACGGGTGGTCAACTCAAACTTAGCACGTTGTTCATAAATAGCAACTTTTTCTTTATAGGCATTTAGTTCAGAGATAACAGAATCATCAGGGGCACATGCAGTGTATTCATCAAAGACATAGTCCTCGTTGACTGCGAAAGATGCATTACTTGGTACAATCTCACTTTCACTTTGCTTCACATATTGATCATATGGGACAATATTGCTATTACCCTCATCATCAATATCTGATTCATAAGTTTCAAGGTTTTGTACTTTATTATGCATCTTTTGCTCATCAACTTCATCATATAGTTTTAATACCTCATAAATGATTTTGTCTTTGGATGGATTAGCCTGTTGTGGTGGAGAGACCTTTGGAGAGACCATAGGTGAGATGCTAGCCATGAAGATTGTTTGGGCAGTAGGTTCATCATCGACATCAGAGTCAAATGCATCACAGTCAGCAACTTGAAATGCATTTTGATGATTATTACCTATCTCCTGAATTGGCTATTCATCAACATCAGCATCATAGGTTCGTGCATTTCCCTCAGCAAGGAACAACAACTCCTCTTCATCCAAAGCTGCTCCATTATCCTGAGCTTGTACAAGCAGCATCTTGTCTCTGAGGTATTCTGCATTCTGTGGACGATTTGGAGATGTGCAGTTCCTATCAATATGTCGCTCACCACCACAGTTGTAGCACTTAATTGGCTTTGCTTCACCTTGATTTCCAGTCATTCCCTAATTTTGATTAGCAACATAACCTCTACCAGCTCCACCTCTTCCCTGTTCATACTGCCTTTCTTGAACTGGTTGCACCATAACCTTCCCATCTCTGACAGTTGCTTGATTGTGTGGATTGGATGCTGTTATGAGGTTATTGTTGGTGTATGGAAGAGAGTTCATGTTTTGACTGACCATGAGAGACAGTTGAGTGATGAAGTTTTCCATGAATGTGTTTGTAATTACCATCACCCATGGGAATAACCTGAGAAGCTTTGGTGGTAATACCAACATTGGTGTAGAAGGCTGTAGAATCATTTGGTGAACTTGTTTCTCCCTGGTTGGTTTTGAACTGTTCTAGAATCCTTTTCTCAAACATAGCGTGTCTCTCATTCTGGAGAAGGAAGGCATACAATTGCTTATAGTTGGTGTTCTTCAGTCCTTTGGTAAGCTTCACAGAAGTGACAAATTTGTGCCATTCGGGATTCATGTTGTTCACAAACTTTGAGTTCAGCTGAATGTTTGGCATGGTCATTTTGATGTTCCTCATGTCATTCACAAGCTTGTGGAATCTCACATAGTACTCATAGATACTCTCATCAGGTTTCATCTTGAAGTGCTCAGACTCATCGTACAGTTGTGATTCTCTGTCTTCCTTGGTTAATTCAGAACCTGAGAGAAGCATCTTGACATTATCCCAAACTGCCTTGGCTTCAATGTTGTGATTGATCAGCTTGTAGATGTCTTTTGGAAGACCCTGAAGTATGATGTTTAAAGCCCTGATATCAGCATCGAATCTCTTTTTCTCCTTATGACTGAGCTCATCATACATCTTTGGTCTGTCCATTCCAAAGATCATTGTTCCATCTGCTGCAGTGTCAATTATGTCTCTTGTAGTCTCAATCTGATAAGGTCCTTCATCAATAGACTTGAGAATGTTGACTCCGTTTTCCATTCCAAGACAGTACAATCTGATTCATTGTGCCCAAGAGTCATAGTCAGTTCTGTCAAGCATGGGTGGACGAGTATCTGAACCAGCTGCTTGAACATCCTCGGCAACAGTGGAGATAATTGTAGGTACGTTGGTGGACATGTTTAAAGATTACACGGGATTTTATAACTCAATGATTAAACCGGGAAATAGATTCTTTCATGGGATTTTACTAAATCAAAAGAAAACCGTATTACAAACAAAAACTTCAACCAAGTCGCTAAGAAACCTTGAACCAAGTCGCTAAGCACCAAGTTGCTAAGTATTATGAAATCAGGTCGCTATAATGCCAAGTCGCTAAGACACAGTCAAGTTGCTAAAGAACAACTCGCTAAGATCCAAGTCGCTAACACCAAGTCGCTGAGAATTATGATAACAAGTCGCTAAGAACCAAGTCCCTAAGTCGTTAAGTCGCTAAATAGCAACTCGCTAAGGTCCAAGTCGCTAACACCAAGTCGCTAAGAAACTTAAGTACAAGTCGCTAACAAAATTGAAAGCAAGTCGCTACCTTCACCAAGTCGCTACCCATAGTGGAGAATCCACTAAGTGTACTGTTTGTCGGCTTGTCTCAATAGACAAGTCGCTACCAAAAAGCACTACAACTCACTACTTTTTACTGAAGCAAATCGCTAGGATGAAATTCACTACGAGAACCAAGTCGCTACTAAGAAAAACTTCAAAAACACACTTTTCAATCCAGAACAAGCTCAACCACAGTGATTCAAGCTTACTAAATCAAAACCCAAGCAGATACAATGATCCTAAACACAAAGTACACCCAAAATTCAAACTTTAACACTAGAAATGAATCAAATGATGCAAAAACCACTAAACATTTTCAACCTAAAAAACCATCTAAAAACCACTAGAAATCCAAGGATATGTAAGAGATGATCTAACCTGGCTCTTGATACCATTTGTAACATATTGGATTTCACATACACATCAAACTATTAACACAAGAGGCGTACAAGATGATTTTAGAGAGAGAAAGTTAGAGGTTTGGGAACTTTAGTGAGAGAAAGAAAAATCTTATTATGAGCTCCAACTCTCTACCTTGGGAGGTAGAGAGTATTTATAGTCTTAACACAAATCACCACCTAACTGGCTGTGGATCAGGCATACAGTGGGTAAAGACCCGTCCGTCCTCCACGGTATTACTTAACTAAATACTACTTAACATTAAATAACTACGACTACGAGCTTTCTAACGATTACAAATACTTGAGGTGACCGATACTTTAATACCTGGATTTACTAAATCCTAACACGTGGTGAGGATCAACATACCTGAGCCCCAACCTGAATCTCAACCAAAATTCAAATCAAGTATATTACTGCATTCCTTGTTTTCATACGCTTCAAATCAAAGAGCGTGTCGAAGATCTCCACCTCGGGATCGAATATTACCAAAAACAATTCAATTTAACCGCACCACTTCTACACTTCAACGAAATCAATCAAGAACCTCAGTGCATAATCGTTCATAAACAAAATTTTGGGTTTGTCTACTGAAGTGAAAATCATCATACTTGCTTCATGGCTTTTGATGAAATTCACAAGTTCTGTGACGCCACCCTGAAGATGGATCGAGAGGGATTGGCATATCGATTGAAGGACATTGAGTTTGGTGTTATTCAGACGAAGAGATGGAATTCAAAGGATCGCAAGGATGTTCATTGATCACTAGTTTTGATGAAAGGTTGATTCATCCGGATCAGATGCGACGATTGGAACAGCTATGTGGGAGGATGACCAAAATTTCTGATTTTGACTTACCAACATCCTCATAAAGTAGTTGATCGTCTGTAATCATTGAGTACTCTTTTGACTTATTCATTCTGGTTTGTGCACACATAACAATGTACAACCTGTACTTGTAATGAAAGGACCCTGTGGTACGCATCAGTGCCACAATCCTTATAATGAGTAAAACTTATCAAACCTTTCAATTTTAAAAGGTTTTGCTCAAAAGAACAAGTACTTCCCCTTATGTTTTTTTTCAAAACCTCAACCGTTAATATCACTTGTTGAGGGGGAGTATTTGATCAAAACTTTGTTCATAAATTATTCTTCGTGTAATCTTCCCACAAAACTCAAAATGGTCATATTTATTCACAACATTTCTTCGAAAATAACATATTTATATGCCATTTTTGAGGGGGAGAAAAATTATGTGATAAGAAATATGTTGTGTTTTGCTATTGAATCCTCATGTGAAAAGACTTCAACCCATGAATTGACGAGATCTGATCAGTAATACATTGAAAAGATTTGTCTTCCAAGACTTATCCAAGTAAATTGTACCCATTCGGGAAGCTCTTGATAGACATGAACTTTGACGGGTTTGACAACCTCTCGGGGTTGTCCACATCTTCAAGGTAGCTATTAGAGCTAGTTGTCACCTAAAAGCTGATAATGTATCTCTTTAACTATGCAACGTAATCGTGTCTCGCAAGGAATTGTCTATCTTGAGTTGATCAATTCAAAAAGTGCGCGCTCTTTCCTCACTGTGCAGATTTCTGTCAAAATTCTTAAGCACATGTGGAGGGGGAGTATTTCTGAAAATCCAAAACTCTTGAAGTGTTCAAACATGGTTTTTATTTACAAACACTTCTAGAGATTTTTCATGAAAATGGTTTTTATGGCAATGGAGTTATAAGGTGATTAAGGTTAGGAATAACCGTCCTATGATCCGCCAGAGCCGGAGGGATCTACCCAAGGACACTACCAATAGTTAGAATTAGAAGTCCTTAGGTATGATTATAAAAAGGAGAAAATGAGAATCGGAGAAAGAAGGAGTTGAAGAATTAAAAAGAAAAGCAAAGAAAAGGGTGAATAGAAATAGCCCTCCAGATTATTCAACTTAGGGCAGATACCAGGTTCAATTCATATGCTACTGGTTGTCACATGATGACACCGGTATTGAAGATCAAAGTCATCATGGACCCAGTGACGCATGCACTAAACCTTCTTAGCCACTCAAGTTTCTCTCAACGGAAGCTTGTTTCATTCTCACAGGAAACCCTACGTAAAATATCGGCTTTCTCTTAGAGATTGCTGGTATTGAAGAAGGAGACCCTCTCTCTAGTCTCCGCTCAGGAAAACCAAAGCGCACTATTGAGTCTAGAGCCACGAGATTTATCAAAAGATCTCTTAGGTACACTTGACATTTTTATCGCTTGACGTTCAATAATAAGAACGCAAGTGATACTTTATCGTGTCCTTCGCAGATCTTAGCAATCTTTTGAGAACATTTATGAGAGGTTCACACATGTGATCCTCTGTAATTGAATGGAAACTCCTGCCAAGGTCAACATCAAATAACCCTGACAGCAGGTCACTTCGGTAACTCCTAGTGGATTACGCTTAGTGTGTCTCAAATGGTCTACAGTCGTGAGGTGATGCTTCGGTGTACCTCAACGACTCATCTGAACTATAGATGTACTTTGGTACATCATGTTATCTCACTTGTGGGACTCCAGTTCAGGAAAGGCCTTTGTAAGAATTAGAGTTGTGTTTTCACACTATGTTGTTAACACTCTCGAAGTTTGAACTTGTAAGTGCCAGAATCCGCTTATTACTAACCTTTCTTATGTTTTCTTCTTATGGAAGCTCTGGAGCGGACTGATCATGCAGATTCTTCACATGCTCATACCAACAACATCACTAATGGAAGTTCTCTCAAAAAGGAAACACAAAAGTCAGAATGATTCTTCGTCAAGTCAAAGAATCTACAAAGTTTAAAGACTAAGAGAACTCCATCAGTATTGAAATCCAACGTCAAAGAGCGTGTGAGCATGTTGAAGAAAGACGTGGAGACACAGGAGCAACGAAGCAAACCTGATGCAGACAACAACAACATACTATCTCTACCATCACAAAGAACAAAGAAAATGATGACGTCAAAGCAAAACACTCAAAGGAAACAATTTCTCTACATTGGGGAGATTGTTCGAATCAAGACACTTCTTCTCACAAGAAAGAAGAATGTCAGAAGACGTCAAAGCTACAATTACATCAGCACCTACAACGTTTATCACTCTTTCATTCATCACCAACACTTAGGGGGAGATTGTTGGAATCACTCCTAAACCTTAATTCAAGTGTTAGTGATTCATATGTAATAGTTAGCTTAATATGGCCTTTATGTTTGTTATTAAGCTAAGGCTTGTGTAGAAGGCCCATAAGCCTTGGCCCAAGCCATAAGAAGGGAAGGAGGCTAGAAGTGTTGCCCAAGCTCCTTGCCCTATAAATACCTCTTGTAAACCTTCTTTTGAAGGTTGGTTGTTCAATTCACATTTCACTTTACGCATAACCTTTCACATATTCATACGTGTGTGTGTGTGTTGTTCATCCGATCACTTCTCTTCTCCATTTCTTAAATTGATGCTTGTATTACTAAAATGGGAACCTAACAAATGGAAATAAAACAAAAGAAAGGGATAATTCAGGTTTTCTCTCGAAAGAGCACTTTTATTTATTTATGAGTCTTTAAGTTAGACTCAGAGCCGCGGGGCTCTATGGGGGGCTTTGGACCTGGCCGACTTCCACCACTCGTTGGCACTCATTTATCCATTTGTTAAACCCTTTTTTCCTTGTAGTATTACGGATGCCATTTGTTCCAAATTTATGTGAAAGCCATTCATCATATGATTTTCCCCAGTCATCATCTTCAGCAATAAGACTACTAGTTATACCTATGCTAGATCTTGCACCGTTTATTCTGTCAGTGAGATGATTGTACTCATATTGCTTAACCAGTCCTTTATGGATTTTTGAGTTTTCAAATCTTATTTTGTACCAATCTTCTAATGCTAATTCAATATCATGTCTCTCACCCTTGTGAGGGTATATCCATTCATTCGCCTTTCCTTCACATTTTTTATTATACGGGGGCCATGATGTCACCAATTTGTTATCCTTGGTTAATATCGAGTTGCAGAAATGTTTGTTTGGAACTAGAGTTTCCTTAATGCCTTGGACAATTTTTCCCTATTTTTGCTTACAATCATCAACATTCTCACTACTATCATTAGTAATAGGATTAAAGTTTAGAGGGGGATCTAGTGATTGAACATTAACAAGATAAACATTATTTGAAATTTCAACTTTTGGTTTTAACTGCTCATTCATACTAAAAGTTATTCGTTCATTTTCAGTTCCCAAAGAAATTTGTTTTTCAAAAACCTTAATTTGAGCCCTACAAGTGGCCAAAAAAGGTCTTCCAACAATTGTAAGCCTCCCGCTTCCCCATGTCAATAACCACAAAATCAGTTGGGAAGAAGATTTTTCCAATTTTTAAAAGCACATTATTCACAATTCCCTTTGGTACAGCTTTAGAGGAATTAGCCATTTCTATCATAATAGTTGTTTCTTTTAAATTGGTAAGTTTTATTTTTTTCAAATGAAGTGGTAGAGATAAGGTTTACCCCGGCCCCCAAATCAGCTAATGCGGGAATCTTAATATTACCAATAGTGCATGGAAAAAGAAAACTTTCCTGGTATTGCTGTTTATCAGGAAGTTGGCTTGGCAGGACCTCGTCGTCTTCTGATTTATCATCCTCTCTCAGGTAGTTAATCCCGGAAAGATCATTAGTGATAGAGGATGTGTACTGCTCTTTTTTTGCTTTATCTTGCGCAAATATGGCTTTGCAGGCAATGGCTTTAGCATTACTCGTTTCAAGGTTTTTAGCCAATTGCCTAATTTGTGTTTCGAGGTTTTTAATCGTAGCATCTTGGTTATGTAGGTTCATATTGGTGTCCTCCTTCACTTTGACCATCCATTCCTTGAGTTTATCTCCCTTTTTTGTAGATTCTTCGATGTGCCTGTGCATTATTTCTTCAAGGCTAGGTTTAGGAGGATTGTTATTGATTCTTGTGTAGAATCCTGGGGATTTTTCTCGATATCTGGGCATGTTATTATTGTAGTTGTTGAAAAGGGATTCTCTTCCATATTTAACTTCTCCGATCCTTTTAACTTTCTCGTTGGAGGAACATTCTTTGGTAGGTGGAGTTCCATTTCGCTCTACTTGAATGGAATGCACATTTTCCTTGAGCTTCTTCATTTCTCTTCCTAGGCTTTCTAATTTGTTGTTTATTGCTGCAAGGCCTTCCATATCTCCATTCTTACTTTGGTTTCTCCATCCATTGTGCCATTTGTGAGAGTGGTCTGCCATCTTTTGAATAGTTTCTAAAGCCAAAGTGGGTGTCATACCAGGAATCGGCCCTTGAGAATCAATCATTTGTCTTGAGGAGATGTTCAGACCCTTGTAGAAGACGTTCACCTTTTGTTGGGTGTTGAGATCATGAGTAGGGCATTTGTATAACAATTTGGTATACCTTTCCCAAGCTTGGTATAACGTTTCATCACCCTGTTGCTTGAAGTTACGGATTTCTTCCAATTGCTTAGCCGTCTTTGATGGAGGACAGTATCTCTGAATGAAACACTTTTTTAAGATAGGCCAAGTGTTGACAGTCCTAGCAGGTTATCAATCAACCCATCTTTTCACAATTCCCGTAAGAGAAATAGGGAATACTCGTAACATGATAGCATCGTGTGAGACTCTGGGAATTTTGAATAGGCTAAAAATGTACTCGACGTTGTCTATATGTTCATGGGCATCATCGGTGATGCTTCCAGAAAAGGGATTTGCATGCAATTCCCTCATGAACTGAGGTTTGATTTCAAATTGAGCATCTTCTGCGATAGCCGGCCTAACAATCCCTGGTCCTTGTTCTTCCCTTGTTAATGCCAAATATTCCTCAAGAGTGAGGTCAATGATGTTAACAACTTCCATGGTACCTGAAAACTCGAAATATGATCATGAGAATAAAAGAAAAGTTTAAAACGAAATGAAAGACTTAATATTAATCCTAATATAACTCCCCGGCAGCGGCGCCAAACACTTGATGCAGGTTTTACTGGCCAGGTTTTAATATTTATAAAGTCTCGTTATACCTATGGTCTACCCTAATGCACTAACGGGCAGTGTACCCGGTCGTCTGTAGTGTAGTATTCGGTAAAGCCGAGGTTGTCCCAAGAGCTATGTATGTTGGATTATTACTAAGTCTAGGTGTCACAGATTAATAATGGTTTTGATAAGGAATGAATTAATTAAACTACTAAAGCAGAAAATAGCAAATAAAGGCAAAGGATAAATCAATAGAGGATAGTGGTGCTAACCTAGTTATTCCTCCTAGCTAGTTATGTTTACGTCCACTTACTTCCAATTACTTCAGGTGGGGTCAAAGTCGAGAGGACATCATTTGGTCAATTCGCCCTAATCTATCAGCAAAGATGCCACCATAGGAGAAGTCAGGCGTCCCTTCATAAGTTCTGTTGTTCCTGGTCCCCTAAGCCAAGTCATTAAGTACCGCTACATGCTAGATTTATAATAGTGAGTGCCCGAGCGTTAGCAACTTAAACACTCACCCCCTATTTCTTAAGTTCATCCAAATGGCAGGTGATCAGTTGGTCAAATCACACAAGTAGAAAGGGTCGTCAGTTGGTCATATCTTACCCTTCCCATTTTAGTCCGCTCACCTAGGGTCAGTTGGTCATATCTCCTAGGAAATTGGCCTCTACCGCCATTCAAAACTACCAAACCAAGAGTAGCTACCAATAAACTATGCATGCATAAACTTAGAAATAATTGTACGGAAGTAATGTAAATGCAAACAAAACAATTAATGAATCATAACAAGACCAGCACCAAAAGGTGCTTAGCCGCTCATATTAATCATACAAACCAATTCAATATTCAAAGGTACGAAATACATGATTTGAAAGTAAGGAAAATATAAAATGCTAATGCTTATCGTAGGGAAGTGATTTCTCCCTTGTAGACAGCTCCGTATGCTCCTCTAGACCTTCCTTGAGCTTTTTCCCATGTTCTCTGGTTGTTGTGTGTGGAATGGGATGATTAGAAATGCTGGAATTCGTGGGGTATTTATAGGCCATATCTGGGTTACGGCGTAACTATAACAAGAGTTATGCCGTAACCTTCAATTTCTTCGTATTTTGCACTAGATCTGCTAGTTACAGCGTAACCTTATAAGTGGTTACGCCGTAGTCTTCAATAAACTTGGTTACGCCGTAGTTGATGGAATAGTTACGGCGTAGTTATCAGCTGCGTGGAACCTCATTTGACCTATAATAGAGTTACGTCGTAGCCTTTGGGGAGAGTTACACCGTAACCTACTGATGAGTTGGTTTTCTGAGTCACGCAATAGTTACGGCGTAATGTGAGAGAAAAGTTACGCCGTAACTTCTTCCAAATTAGCATACTATGATAAATCTTTAGATAATTCTCCAATTCCGTGTCTCTTTAGCTCCAATGCTCGTAATTTACCTGAAAGTGGAAAACAATGGAAAAAGGGCGTAAATCCATATAAATGATATAAATTACAAGCATTATCGGGGGAAATTGACACTTAATATTCAGGACTATTTGATGTTATCAGATTCTTTGCTTTGCCCTTGGTGTTGTACCCTCAGTTGGGTTATTTAGGTGTTTTTATGTTCAGTCTAAAAACAATGGCTGGCTGTCCTTTAGTAAACGAGTTGATAGTGTTGGCGTTTGTTATACCAAACCCATTAATTCTCTTAAGAGTTGGAATGATCATTTCTTTTGCATTGATTCCTTTGCTTGTCCTGTTATTTATCCTTGGCATGATGACAAGAGTGTTCCTAAGGACACTACTCCTAGGGAAAATGAATTTGATGCTGGGCACTTTGCTTCCCTTGTTGCCCATCCTTCTCCATTTCATAAATTTCCGGAACCTTTTCTTTGCTTGGTAGGGTTAAGCCGCAATTATACTTTGAATGCGGATTCTTATCCTGAGTTTTATGATGAAAATGATCAGGGTGGGTACGCCATGTTTGTGTCTCTTCACTTGTTATTTTGTTTTTGTGTAGTCTAAACCGTGTTTCTTTTCTTCTACTTTTTGCAGTGATGGATTTGCTACCGTTAGTTCAAGTGAAGGATCCCATGAAGTTAAAGATTGGTACTCGGCCACGAGGTGAAAATGAGCCTTAATTGCTGGAACTTACCAAGGACCAGACTATTTCTCTTGTCCCTCCATCTTCTGGTGATGAATTGGGGGTTTATGAAAATATGGTTGCTGGCTCTGAGGCCGGGACTTCTAATTTAGGTGATGATTTTGTGGATTTGATTGTTGCGGATCATGTCCATTACTTCTGAAGCCGATCTTTTAATGTATGAGGCTGCATTTGGGACTTTTTTAGCATCTACTTGCGATGTGGCTTCAGGTTCTCAAAACAAGAGAAGGAAGGTTTTCACCGATCCCACTTATCCTCCTAATAAGTTAAACAGTGACCATATGGATTCCGATAGACCTTCTACTGGTGGTAAGTCTTCGGAATCTATTCAAAAGTTGTTTGCTCAATGTACTCAATGTCCTGAATTTTTTTTGAATCCTTTACCCACTCATTCTTTTTCTTCTCCTTCATTATCAATTACTCCTGTTCATGAAGCTAGAACGCCTAGTGAATCTGATTCTGGTTCGCTTCGTCTTGATTGTTCCCTTCTTAGGTTTGGTATTTGATTTTCGTCTTATGTGATGTCTTTGTTCTTCTTGCTTTTGCTAACTTTTTGTTTTTTGTTTATTTTTTGGCAGGTATCCTGTGCCAGTCATGACGGATGCTATCATTACTACTGTCCTTTCTGTTGTTGAGAAAGAAAAGGACAAAATGGATGTCCCTTCTTCCCTTCCCGTTGGATCGATGTACTCTAACCAAACTAACTTATATAGCTTGTAAGAATTTAATAACCTCGGATAAATCCTAAGTTACTAACAATGAAACACTGAACTAACTCTATTAAGTATGTTGAATTTACTTAACAAAGCTAAGAAGAATTAACTTTAACTTGAATGATTTTATTAATACTTAGAACCTGCTTGTTATACAAATTATTTAACAACTTTAATACTCTAATATCGTATTCTCTAAAAGCTCTAATATTGCACGTACATCTAATGCCAATCTAGGGGTCCTTTTATAGGCTTAAGGATAACCCTAGTTGGTTCACAATTACAAATCTTGTACAACAAGTAATACTAAACTAATCTAAAAACATTTTAGAATTACAAGATAATCCTTAACGATTTTGCATATCAGTCCTTTAAGCATGCAGTACTTTGATGAATCGAAAAATTATTTGACTTCATTCTTTAGCAGTACTTTGACTTCAGTATTTTGACTCTTCAGCACTTTGATTCTTCAGTACTTTGACTTTTTATATCCCAACAATCCTCCCCTAACTTGAATTCTACTTGCTTGATTTCAAGTTCCTTTCTATATTAAACTTTAACATCTTTGTCTTCAAAGAGAGATTGTGGCTTTATCTTCAAATTTTGTCTTTGTAGATTCTGTGCTTATATCATCATCATCAAAGTAGTCTTTATATGTAATTCTTTTCAGTAACAATCAGCAAGCTCCATCTTTTCAGCAACTCAGCAACATATGGCAATTTTGTACATTAATTCATTAAGTTTCAGTCTATTCTCATCACTTCCAGGTGTGTAAACTCCTGTGAGAGGTGAATCATTGAAATTTAATGGATTTTGATGTCTCTTTACCAAAGCCATTAACTTTGGAGTAGCCAAATGTTTAGATGTGTAAGACCATGGTACATTGATAACCATATGATTTTTAGCAAATCATCAGCTATCAAAAGATTTGATTTGTCTTTACCAAAAGTTGTATCCTTTTGGACTAGTTAGTTCTTACAACCATGGTGAACTAATTACCATATAAATGGTTTTTCCACAGCCTTTACCACAAGCCATTTTTCTTGTGGTCTAGCCAACTCTTTACATTGCTGATATGGTGAGTTGATTACCATACAACTTATTAGCAAGTTGTCAACTATATAACGGATTTGAGATATCTTTACCAGAGCCGTTTGCTCATGGATTATTCAGTTCTTTTGTTAAACATGGTGAACTGATAACCTATTGTTGTAACCATCTCAAAAACCATTTGTTGCTTTTAACTTTTGTTTCAAATATTTTTCATTTAACAAAAGTTTTCCTTTTAAAAACTTTTACTGGTTTGTGCTGCAAGTAGTACTTTGATTAAAGTACTGTTTGTCTAGCAGTACTTTGAATAAAGTACTTACTTTTCTAAAATTTATTCAATTAAACATCATACCAGTATTTATGCTTCATCCTCAGCCATAGTTGTCCATCTGATATATAATTCAATAACCATTAGGGTTGTTTCAGTTTCTTCTTCAACATCCATTCCATGATCCATCATCCTTCTCATAAGATCATTAGCCAAAGGATATCTCCTTTCAGCTAACATATGGATCATAGTTCCATCTTCCATTTCCAAAGCATGTACTCCTGATTCTTCAAAGAATCTCCAGCTTGTAATCTCCCAATTTTCTTGGTTTTGCCAGAGTTCATCAGTAATTGTTTCCTCAGTTTCAAAAATAGTTGTCAGATCTCCTAGTAATACTAAGCCAACTCCAGTTGATGGAATATGTTCAAAGTATTCTTGCACTAACTGATATAGTTGAAATAGATCTGCTCTATCTATTATATGTAGTATATCCCATAGCAAATTGAATGCTCTAAAACTTTCATCCTCCCTATGAAACATCAGATAGTCTCCAATCTTTGATGTTACTGCTTCAAATGTAGTTATCTTTGACTTCTTTACTGCAGCATCTTTGGATTTAGAATTATCAAAGTCGACAACTCTTAAGTAATTTCTCAGTTCATAAAATGTATCTAATCTCAATTCTACCTTCTTTGATGACTGTTCTTCTCCAATTGTTCTTTTCCTTTTTAAGCTTCTTTTACTAACATCCTCTTTTAGCTTGTTGTTGAAACTAAGACCTTGATAGATCTTATGAGCACTCATAGATCGTTAGTTATACTTATGTAATCACAAGTACACTAAAAGGCAGTCTCTAAAACTTGTATTCAAGCGGAAATTAAACACAAGAACAAATACAAATAACTAAGAACTTCTTTGATCCTCTATGGATCTTTTAATAATACTAAAACTTTGTTTTTCAACTCGTACATAACTCATACTATTGTGTTCCTTTTATAGACAAGGAACCCTAACCCGTTTCCTAAGAAACGTATAAATATAAAACTAAATAAGATATACATTATAACTTCCTAATAAAGCTCATGCATATCCTAACTAACTATAGAATACGCGGAATAACTATCTCCGCAGAAACAAACTACACGTTTATATTACTTCAACAGAAACTCTTCTTCAGCAGAATCCATGTACTTCTGCAGATTCCTTCAGCAGAATTCCTACTTTGCATAATTCCCAACAATCCTCCCCTAAACTGAAATTTGACTAGGTTAAGTTCCAGTTTCTTGATAGATCTTACAACATAACAAGAGGATTGTATTCGAACACCATCAGCAAAGAAACAAAACAATTACATCGCTATGATGATAAACCTTTAAATCTCCATATCTTTGCCACAACAAATGACAAAATGTACGTCAAAACATATGAGTTTCATACTATTCTCATCACATCCAGGTGTGTTAACTCCTGTAAGAGGTGAATCATTGAAAATAATGGATTTGATGTCTCTTTACCAATAGCCATTACTACTGGAGTAGCCATATGTTTGAGTTCGAAAACTATGGTACACTGATAACCATCTGATTTACTAGCAAATAAGCAACTATGAACGGATTTGACATGTCTTTACCTGTAGCTGTTTGCTCAGGACTAGTCAATTCTTAGGTAGAAAGAATCCCCTTGGTGAATTGATTACCAAATATGGTATTCCACTGCCTTTACCACAAGCCATATACTTGTGGGCTAGCCAATTCTTGGATTCCAAAAAGGAATAAACCATGGTGAATTGATGACCATACAACCCTCAGCAATTAAGCATGGGTGGTTGCATACCCTATGATTTTGAGCAAACCATTACAGCTATCAACAGATTTGATGTGTCTTTACCAAAGCTGTACCCTTTGGACTAGCCAACTCTTTGACATACACAAGGTACATCTGGTGAGTTAATAACCATGAACATAGAAACGTACAACAAATCTGCAAGCAAAGTCAGTCAAACAAAGAATATACATAGATTTTTTTTTTTTTTTTTTTTTTTAACTAAGAATGAAAAAAACAAATAAAGAAAACAAATAATACACGATACAACAAGATACCAGACTTAAGAAGATGCTAGATGTTGCTGAAGTTGAGTCTTAATCAATCCAATAAATTGTTCAGCATGTAACCTATCATTCCCAACTGGATCAGGAGGAACCTCCAGCTTCGTTTTAAGCATACTTCTCATCAAATTCACAGACAAAGGATAAATCTTATCAGATAGCATACACACAGTCATCCCATTCTGTGTCTCCACCACATGCACACAAGGAAGAGGATAAAATCTCCAAGTCTCAACCTTCCACTTATGTGAATCTTTCCAAATTGAATATCCCTTACTATTTGGAGATTGAGAATCAAACAGAACTTGAAGATCACCCAACAAGTATAAACCCGAACCCTGTGGTGAATTAGTATCATAATATTTTGTGACAAGACCATAGAGAGTATTCAAATCTTGCCTATCCACCATATGGAGTATATCCTTCAAAAAGTTAAAGTGCATAGAGGTATCATCCAACATAAAAATGGTGTTAAGCTCTCCATCAGTCAAAGTCCAATTAGTCAAACACCATGAGACCCTTCACGAAAAGCATCAGCAGATCCTTCTTTAATAAAAGTTGAATCAACAGCCTTTAAATCCAAAGAACTATCCCTGAGTGACTTATGAATCCTAAAAGTGTAAGTCTCATCTGATCTCACAGATCTCCTTAGAGTAACATGTCTTCTTTTAGACATCCTTTTCTTTCTCCTACCTGGTATATAAAGTCCCATAGAGATAGAAGATGATACCTTCTCTGAGTCATTAGAAACAGCTTTAGCAGGAATGGAAGAAGTAAAACTTGGAACAACATCGCGCAAAGCATACATTCTCTCAAGTACCTCTCTGGCCCTCTTAGCTTTAGCATCGTCTTGTTCAGCTTTCTTACCCAACTCTGCTCCTACTATATCAACAGGTGCAACACTAGGAATAGAAGTATTCATATCCTTTGAATCCAAAGATGCAGTAGCCACACTAGGAACTGCTTCAGAAGAAACAACATGTGGTTCAGCAAATTGAACCCTTTCATTGGAATGTATAGCTTCAGTAGATGCCTCAGAAGGAATAACAGGAACACTCATCTTAGGTGTAACATCATTAAATGAATCTACAATCTCAACTTGCTTAGTTCTCTTTGCCTTTGGAGCATCTGCACTATCAACAATCCTCTTCAAATTGGAAGGTGGTATAATCTGCTTCATAATTCTAGTGTACATATTGAACAAGACATCATTAGTTAAAGCCTAGACTTGCTTCTTTGTTAAACCATATTGATAGACACTTGAACTTTGATTATACACCACAGTCCTCATATACTTTTTCTTCTGAGCTGCAGTTTGTGGTCTTTCCTTTTTTGCTTTATTTTTTTGAGTAGCACTGGCTTTTCTTTGTGCAGCTGCAGTTTGCTTCCTATGTTGACCAAGAGCCACCATTTGTGCAGCAAAATTTTCACTATCAAAGTCTGCTCCTAAGATACTTTGTGCAAGAGTAGGATTTAATGTAGCTTGATTAGTGTAATTATCCCATTGCTCATCAGTTAACTTAGTGGACATTTCATCAATTTCTCTTTGTCTCTTAGGAGGCAAATTAGTAGCAAACTGAGCTTCAAGCATTTGAGCTAATGCAGGACTCTTCTTTATATCTGCATACTCAACTAGCAATCTTTCTTGTTCTTGCCTTTCCTGTTCACTGACTAGATCAGACCCAAGCTCCTCATCAATCATTGCTCCTTTCCCTTTGTCAGCAGGCTCATTAGCAGAATCAGCACTCACAATAGAAAATTTAGAAGAAACACCCTTTAAAGTATCAGCAGTAACATGTTGAGGAGTGTCTTCAGTAGTAACATTTGCATGAGGGTCCAAATTAAAATTCCTTCCAGCAACAAACACTTCATGATCATCTACTAAAGGTGAAGGACCTTGTGGTTCTTGTACAACTGAAGCTTGACCAATTTCAGAATCAATATCCATCATTGGAGCATCAACATTCTCATCAGTAATTGCCACATTCTCCACACTTTGCAATGTTGATGACTCAGTGGATTCCTTTCTCAAATATTTTCTTATTCTCCTTCTAGAGAACAGAATAGGTTCCTTGTACTTAGATGATCCAGCAGCAATAGGAGTAGAAGCATGAGTTTGTTAAGCAACATTAGCCAATATTTCAAGTGAATACAAATCAGCATCCTCTTGCTCCTCATCAAAAGAAACCATAAGCTTCCTTTTGCTTTTATGCTCAAGTTTGTCCTCTAAAGTTTGAACCTTTTTCTTTAACTCCACAATCTCATCCCCAAGTGTAGACTTAGTCTCATCAAGCTTCCTTTTGAGATCTGCAACTTCTTTCATAGTCCTGTTGAGCAAAGCGTATATTGATATGAGAGTAATAGTATCCTCAGCTCCACCAGCAGATTGCTCAGTGGTAATGGGAGCATCATTGGACCTTTCAGGAGAAATATGTTCATGCTCAAATATAGGAGAGCTTTCAACAAAGGGCTCTCTTACAGGACTAGGTGTGGGCTGTCTATCAACCTCATGCTCAAACTCATCAAGTGTATCATGAGTAGGTGGTGGACTAGGACTAGGTATGGGCAAAGGTGTGGGTAAAGGTTGGTCAGTAGTAACATGTGCTGCTTCAGCAGTAGTAGAAGGACCCTCATCCATGGGAACTGATGGATTACCATCAGCAGCAACAGAAGTAGAGGGTGGAGTACCAACAGCATTACCCTCATCAGCAGCCTCATTGCCTTGAGGGAACATAGCTGCTAGCAAAGGATGATGTTCTCCCTCAAAATGAGTTTTCATTGAAGCAAATAGTTTAGCACTCAGAGTACCTATGGGATAAAAAGCTTGGACTTGGGTTGTAATGTCTAAAATCATTTGCAAAAAACTAGGGTACATTAAAAACTTATGCTTTTTCCTCTGAACATTTTCAACCATGTTATCAAAAATATATTTAGAAAAATTATAAGTTAACCCCTGTGACAGACATACAATCCCACAGCCCAATTGAGTAGAAAATTGATCCCATCCCCCTGACTTATTACTAATACATTGAAGTAAAGTATGTACCAAAAACCTCCACTTGGGGCAAAGCTTGTTTTTCTGCCACAAATATGTTCGAGTACTTTGATAACCCACAGCCCTAAGCCCAGCAAGTATCTCCACAGAATTAGAATGATACACCCCATCCACATCGTCCAAATGAAGTTGTCTCCTAATCAAATCCTTTGTGACAACATACTCTATTCCATCTATCATAGCTACAATCTCTGTGTCACTCCTTTTCGTAGCAGATGCCCAAAACTGTGCAACCAATGATTCATATATCGCATCTGGAGAGTATGTTAAAGAATAATGAATCTTGGATTGCTTCAAGAACTCCACCATTGGTTCATATAATTCATGACCCTTAGATTTTCCTAGAAAATCCACTTTGTTATGATCTTTCTTGAAGTGAAGCGCCATGTGAGAAATCGTGATAAGGGGTTATGATTCACGCAACTGGAAGTGTGTTTAAATCAAATGAAGTGGGAATCTATTATTTTGGGCAAAGATATGCGAAGAGGGTATTAGTAGAAGTTACCCAATTGATGGTCAAATATATCGAAACTAATGTTGACCATATCTTACGTGGAAAATAACTTCAACCAATTTCAAACTTAACACTTCAGCAGAAACTAGAGTCAAACTGCTGAAGAAGGTCAATCAGCAGAAAGATATCAAGAGGCTAAGAATACTCCAGTAAATATCTTTTGAATGAGACACCAACTCGCATTAATTGTCAAAACGCCTTGAATCCGCCTATAAGATAATCCCAATGCACACTTACCACAAATCATTTACCCTCAATTATCTTCACAAACCCTAAGTGCTCCAAAAATACCACAATCATCAACAAAAGCCATGTCTACCAAACAAGAGGTCATTGATCCAACCTCCTCTCCATCATCCCTATCATCATCATCATCATCATCCAGTGATGATTTTCGCCAATTTTTAAGATCTTCTTATCAATATAAACCTCAACCTTTGAAGTCTCCCTTTCTGCCTTCTTCTGAAGATCATAGTGTAGTGGATCCAAGTGAGTCTTCTAGTGATTCTGATGACTCCTCAGATTGTTTAGAGCCAAGTGCTGTGGTGATAGCACTTCCTGCTTCATCTCATATCGGTAAGGGAAAGGGGAAAAGAAAGATGGAGTGATTGCTTTATGGTGGAACGAGTAGATGGAAAAACTGAAGATTTTCATATCACAAATCCATCTATCACATCCACCAGCTTCATCTTCGTTTTCATCAATCAATCCTTCCCATTTTTGTCTTCAGGTTCTTCGTCGTACTTGTCATGCATATCCAACGTTTGGAATAGTTGATAGAAGCTAGTATAGGTTTAGTAGATCTTGTATAGAAATAGTCTTGTATTTTCATTTGAAGTTGATTGTAAGCTGTAAGCTGTAAGCTATAAACTGTTTCTTGAATGAATGAATGAACAATTTAACTTCAGTACTTCTCTTCAGTAGAAATAGTTAGTTTACTTCAGTACTTGTCTTCAGTAGAAACATGCTTGTAGCTTACTTGACCATATTCCAATTAACCAAACTTGGTGAACTTTATCTTATTTATGCATTCTGCAAAACAGACACAGAGAAACACACAAGCCAAACCAAACAAACAAAACTCAAAGAATATTAGTAGGTTAGTGTTAGCAAACAAAAATATAAACAAATATCTACAAAGTTTACAAAAGATACAGCTAAAATCCTCCCCTGAGGCATATGCCCCCCCTGAGGCCTATGCCTCCCCTTAAACTTTGCAGCTAAGGGTTAAGCATCCCAATATCGACAACTAGGTGTTGAAACCTAGGTCCATCAAAAGGTTTAGTTAATAAATCTGCCACATTATCATCAGTTTGAATCTTAACCACTTGTATCAAATGTTTTTCACATGCATCTCTTATAAAGTGGTGCCTGATTTCAATATGCTTAGTTCTACTGTGAAAAACTGGATTTTTAACTATGCATATGGTACTTTGATTATCAATAAAAATTGTTGTGTTCATGAAGTTAAAACCATAATCCAACAATTGATTTTGAATCCTTAGTACCTGACCATAACAATTGGCGGCAGCAACATACTCTGCTTCAGTCGATGAGGTAGCAACAATGGTTTGTTTCTTGCACTGCCAAGAAATCAATCTTCTTCCAAGGAATTGGCAACCTCCAGTTGTGGATCTTTTATCCAGATTTGCACCAGCATAATCACTATCACTATATGCTTCCAACTTAAAAGGAGACTCTTTTGGGTACCAAAGACCTAAATAGGGTTGGCCTTTTAGATACTTAAAGATCTTTTTGACTCCATTCAGATGGGAAGCAAGTGGAGTGACTTGATGTCTAGAACAAGAACTCAAAGCAAAGGTAATGTCAGGCCTAGAAGCTGTTAAATACATCAATGAACCAATCATAGATCTGTATAAGTGAACATTCACAGTTGGATCTAGTTCAATGTTGTTCTTTGGTTTTGGAGCTTCATAAGGTGTAGTGGCAGTTCTGACATTCTCTATATCAAACTTCTTTGAAATGTCTCTCACATATTTCTCCTGATGTATAAAGATACCATCAGGTTTCTGCTGAACTTATAAACTCAAAAAGAAAGTAAGCTCCCCCATAGCACTCATCTGAAACTCTCCCTTCATCAGCTCCTCAAACTCCCTGCACCAAGCTTCTTTTATGGAGCCAAAGATAATGTCATCCACATAAACTTGCACAAGTATGAAGTCTGTGGAATTCTTCTTTAGGAAAAGTGTTTTGTCAATGGCACCTCTTCTATAACCATGCTTCAACAGAAATGATGAAAGCCTAGCATACCATGCTCTTGGTGCCTGATGTAGTCCATAGAGAGCTTTAAAAACCTTGTAAACATGTTTAGGATGATCAGGGTCTTTAAATCCTTTGGGTTGAGTGACATAAACCTCCTCTTGTATTTCACCATACAGAAAAGCACCTTTGACATCCATTTGATATACCATGAATCCCATGTAAGATGCATAGGCCAAGAAAATTCGAATGGCCTCAACTCTAGCAACAGGTGCAAACACTTCATCATAATCAATTCCTTCCTCTTGCCTGTACCCCTGAGCCACTAATCTTGCTTTGTTTTTAACCACAACACCCCTTGCATCTCTCTTATTCTTCAAAATCCATTTTGTCCCAATTGCATACTTACCATCAGGTAGTGGTACCAAGATCCAAACCTGCTGATTTTTGAATTGTTGCATCTCTTCTTGCATTGCTTCAAGCCAACTTGAATCTTCAAGAGCTTGAGTAACACTGGTTGGTTCCACTTGAGAAAGAAAACAAGCAAACAGACAATGCTTAAAGTCTGTGTAATTGTCCCTTTGCTGGTTGGAGACATAGGATAGAAAAGCAACCTATCCATATTTAGAACTTGTAACAGTCCTTCTAGTTCTAACAGGTGCGAGAGGATCACCAATAACATTGAATTTAGGATGAGCAATGTTGATCCTCTTTGTAGTAGCGGGGTTGACTTCAATAGATTTATCAAGATTAGTCACAGTGGGCTCAAAATCACTATCATAGGAAGGTGAGGTGAAGATTCCAGCTTTGGGTTGATGGTTACCAAGATCTGAAGGACATGGAAATCGCGTATAGGGTTCTCCAAAGTCTGTGGAAACACGAGTAGGAATAGGAGACTCTTTAGGAGAAACAGAAGAACCTTCAGGAGAATCATGATTTCCACTGACTGTTTGTTTAGCAATCTCTTCACCAAGCCTTTCAGCATCAAGGTTAGCTGCATACTCTTGCTTCTGAAGCCTAGCAAGATCCTCTGCATAGTGGGACTCATCTTCACTCGTATCAGAAGTAACTTTGGAAGTATCACCTGCAAAATGGTTAGGGGAGAAGGAAGGTACAATAATAGGTTGTTCATCATCCTCAAACTCACTATCTGAGTCAGCATCCATGGTACATGCATTGTCAGTGGGAGACTCTGGTGTACCTGCATTTTGATTAGCCACATGTCTAGAATAACCCAAGTTGTTAGGAATTGGAAATTCCATAGTGAAGTGTCGGTCACCCCATCTATAGTCTAGCATATGTTAGCTTGTAGACATATCGTTATTTACTGTTTTATTAGTTAGTTAGTAGTTTAGTTTAGCGTAGTGTAACACCGTGGAGGAAGGATGGGTCTTTACCCACTGTATGCATGATCCACAGTCCGAAGGAGGACGTTTAGTTTGTAACTATAAATACCCTCTACCTCTCAAGGTAGAGGGTTGGGCCTTTCACTCAATCTAACCTTCTTTCTTTTGTTTTACTTTCTCTCTCTAGAAAAGCTCCCGTCTTCCACTTTCTCTCTCTAAACTCATAATATTCGAACCATATTTGTGATTGTTGATGTGTTTATGAAATCCAATATGTTACAAATGGTGCAGAGCAAAGTTTGATCATCTCTCTTACATATCCTTGGATTTCTAGTGGTTTTAGGTGGTTTTTGAGTTTGAATGAGTTTAGAGTAGTTTACATCATCTGGATCATTTCTAGTGTTAAAGTTTGGATTTTGATTGTACCTTTGTGTTTAGAATCATCATAAGTGTTTAGGTTTTGATTTGGAAAGCTTGAATCACTGTGGTTGGGTTTGTTTTGGATTGAAAAGTGTGTTTTTGAAGTTTTTCTTGCTAGCGACTTGGTTCTCATAGTGTTTTTCATCGTAGCGACTTGCTTCAGTAAAATTTAGCGAGTTATAGTGTTAGTTGTTAGCGACTTGAGCCTAGCGACTTGTCTATTGAGACAAGCCGACAAATCGTACAAGTTAGTGGATTCTCTACTACGGCTAGCGACTTGGTGAGGTTAGCGACTTGCTTCAGAAATTGATAGCGAGTTGTAGTGTAATTTGTTAGCGACTTGATACTAGTGACTTGGATCTTAGCGAGTTTCTCTTTAGCGACTTGGTTCATAGTGACTTGGTTCATAACGACTTGTGTGTAGCAACTTGGTTCATAGCGACTTGTTCATAGCGACTTGGTTCATAGCGACTTGTGTGTAGCGACTTGGTTCATAGCGAGTTGTCTCTAGTGACTTGAGCATCTAGCGACTTGTATCTAGCGAGTTGTCTTCATAGAGGATTGTTAGAAGCGGTTTGACCATTTCATCAGTGCGTTTTGTTGACTTTTCCCGACAAAACTTCAAACGGCTATAACTTTTGATCCGTAACTCCGTTTTCAGCGTTCTACCCATCAAAACGACCGTGAGAACGAGGAGAATGGCACGCCAAATAAAAATTCATTTGGGTCAACATTTGTGTAGCAACCCGTAAATTTTCATAAGGTAAAATGACTATTTTACCCTTTGACTTCTTAAAAGTTGACTTTGACTTTTGACTATTTGACTTTTACCGTAACGTAAAAGCAAATACTGTAACTGGTAGTAACCAGTAATTTCTCAAGTTAAATAATTCTATCTGTTTCGAATTATTACACTCTGAACATTTTTGTTCACCTTTGGCTATAAATAATTATTTAAAGTTGTGACTTTAATAATTACGAAAGTTTAATCGTGTAAACTTTCCTCGCGGTCAACACAAGACTACGATAAGTCTAGGTGTTCAAAATACTCTATTTTTATCAATAGTCATATTTTATATGAACTATTGCCACTTCGTTATTTTTACGTAAATATTTTACTCTTTACGTAACACGCGTGCTCAAACCTACATTATTAGGTTTTAACAACATAGACGCACCCAAATAGACTTATCACACCTTTAATATACTTAGTTGGAGTATATTGATAAGTTTCAACATTTTTGAAAGTATTATATTTTAACGTTACCCGATTTTAAGTTTCGTGACTTAAAGGCTTAACATTAGTAATTACTGGGACCAAACTACTCTCTAAGTGCTACTACTTAAATTTGCATGACATGATAAGTCATTATTTTGGACACCTAAGTCTAACTAAAACACAGCTACGTGTCATATTATGTGCCAAGGTTGACACCTAAATTTCTTAGGTACATGAGTAAGCACTTTACTTAGGATAAGTATGTTTCCAAAATTATAAGTCATATAGTCCATCTATTCCTTCTATCATTTTACGTCAAAAAAAAAAAAAAAAAAAAAAAAAAAAAAAAAAAAAAAAAAAGAATGCAGAGCACAAAGTAGGAGTTCATTGACTAAGTTAAATATCTTAAGAATACATAATGGATTCAAAGAATAGTGGTGGTCACGAAAGTAAATGAAATATACGAGATGTCTTTATTAATCTCATCAAAACTTGGATATTATTTGAAGATTATAAAGGTTTATAACAAGTGTTTTTGGAAGATTAGTACAAGTAATCTTGGGTAGTTGATTTCAAGGTTAAAAAGGGTTTACAAGACTTGGGTTGAAGATGAAAGAGAAGGGTGAAAGATTAGGAAGGGTTTAGGTGTTGATTTGTAGTTGTGATACTTGTGTTACTCCAACCAAATCATTGAAAGGTTTGAGTATATTTTCATATTCATTCAATATGGTTGTAATAATATTTATTGGATGTAAATTTGATATAAGTAGTATATGTAATATGGCTTGGTTGATGTTGTACATGAAGTTTGTATCATGAAAAACAAGCTAAAACAAGCTTTAGGTGGGTTTTGTAAGTTGAAATCTGGAACAGGCCCAAAGATTGATTAAACAGATCATCTCAGTAAACTTTGAGGTTAATTAATAAGATAGGCTCGTAGAGCTATGTCTTATGGTCGTTTCGCCGGGTGGCGCACCTCATAACTCATCCCGATGAGTAAATGAGAGCCAAAACGGTAAAACATGTCAAAATCTGCACACCAGACTTCATTTGGGAAAAGCCCATGGTTCTGGTCATTTCTGGAAGTCCACTCAGTTTTATGAAATGTAGCTAAGACATAAACTTGAAGTTTGGCGAAAGCCGCGTGTCAAAACAAGTTGTAGAACTCAAGTTATGGTCGTTTTGGCAGGACTGAATGTGCAGCCAAACTTTCTGCAATGAAATATAGGTAATTACTTGTTATTAGACAATTGATATAAGTAAAATTTGGACTTTGGACTTGATTAAGCTTGAGAATCTGTTGGAGGAAGTAAAAACTAAAACTTGGGCTTTTGAATCACTTAAAAAGGACGTATGGTTAAAAAGTTATGGCCAAATAAAGATGACTAGAGGTGAATATGTTGTTGGATCAAAAAGTTGCTGATATGATTTTAAAACGCGATTTAAACCCTTTTCGGGTCCGAATCAGCAAAAGTGTAAAACACGAAAGTTGCTCGGAATGAAATTTTCTTCCAAAACTCGGGAGCACATAAGCTGAAAGTATACGAAAAGTCTTAAAAACAGCAAATACTAAACGGACCTGGCTAGTTTGGATTTAATGGTCGATTCTTGTTGTAAAACTTGGTTCATTGGGTTAAAGTTTGCTAGAATTTGAAAAACTAAGTAAATGACCATATGACATGATAGACTACTTCACAACACTTACACATGATAAATGCTTCACGACACACAACTCATAACACTATCACGTCACCACTCAAATAGTCTTTGACGAAAGAAGACATATGTTTTATACAACATTTATCTCGTCAAATACTTACTTATAAATGATAAGTACTACAATAGTAGGGAATTTCATTATCATAAAGAGGCCTCTTCGGAGTGTCGTATTGACGAGTTGTGGATTTACGATTTAAAGTGTCCTGGCTCCTCGTGCGATTACTACATGACCTCTTGATTTTGTTAGCCCGAACGGTGGTACGAGGTCATTTATAAAAAGGGCTGTAAGCCAAACAAACACTTAAGGGATACATCAACTTAAGATTCATGTACAACATCATATTGAAAGCCAACAAACTACATATACTTGTACACTTATATCGTACACTATACTAAAACGCGATTACTATGCTTTCGTAGGTAATCGTTAAAGATCGTGATCTTGTCATACTCTACCGTTGATAAACATTATATCGTTACACTCCGATGCTGATCAGTACAGTGAGTTTCATAGCCCCAGCTTTTGTTTAACTGTTTTATAAACTCTTTGGGGGAGATACATGCTACTGCTTTTACTACATGCTAAAATGCTTTATTATGGACAATTACTTGAAAACTGAATGCCTTGACTGTATTATTGCATACCACTAAGTTGTTTATGCCAAAAGTCCCCAACATCATGGACCACTAATCACTGGGAGTGAGCGCAAATATTGTGGATAGGCCTATCGGGATTGACGAATCCCGTTTGTGTTAGCCGGATCGGTAACCAAACGCACTTTATTTGAATTACCTAGGTATATGGCAAATACCTACTCGGGGCATGTTACTTATATCTATATATATCGTCCGATGATATAGATACAACAGTCAGGTCGTGAGTTCCATGAGCTTAGAGCAATAATAATTTTCAAGAAGATAATTGTACACATTGCAATTATACTACAAACTATATTGTCCACTACTGTTTTCAAACCTGTGAGGTTTTTATCGTTTGTATTGACCGGTTAGGCAATCAAACGCACTATGGGCGTAGCCCACTACTTTGATAAACTTGATATCATGTGATCAACTGATTTGCTTACAAACCTATGAACTCACTCAACCTTTGTGTTGACACTTTTTAGCATGTTATCTCAGGTTCGAAAGGAATTAGCTGGCATGGCATGTGAAGGCGCACGGAAAATATTTTAAAGACAATGCATATATTATCATTCGAAAAACATTACAACTTTTATGTTGTACTTTTTATAATTGTACAAACTTGTGGGATCGGTTTGTGAACTCTGATATTTTAATCGAATGATAATTCATTTCAAAACGTCTCATTTAGAGTCGTTTTATGTAACTTGTGCTGTGAACTATGAAGTAATACCCCAGTGACATAATCTTCCGCTGCGATAATTTTGGGGGTGTTACAGATTGGTATCAGAGCTTCAATTATAGAGAATCAGGTTGCATATGAACCTAGGCTATAACTACATCTTACATTAAACTCGTAACACTCATTGCTGTCTTCAACATTCCGTGCGCGATGCCTACTGCTTATCCCAATACCGTATTCTTTATATAAAGACTGTTTATATAAATGATTGACAATGATTGACTAAACATAGCTACATATGCCTATTCCAAGGCATTATGGCACAACCAGAGATCCCCGATCATATACATGTTTGTGATCTACGAAAATCTCTTAGACATTGTAGTTGATACAATGGTCTCACTATTATTAAGACATTGTAAGTATGCAATGGTCTTCCCTATATCTCAAACATTGTGAGATACACAGTTGACTTAGACATATCTCAGACATCGTGAGATACACAATTGGCCTAAATATATCTCAGACATCGTGAGATACACAATTGGCCTAAATATATCTCAGACATTAAGAGATACACAATAGTTTTATCTATTTCTCAGACATTGTGTGTTGCACAATGGTCTCACTGATATTTCTCAAACATTGTGAGAAAACTACTGCATAACTATGAACTCGCCTATTCTTTTGAACGCTATGTTGATTCTCTCTGATTATTTAACTCCTCATCGTTGAAGATGAGTGTGAACATTCATTCCATACTCTTGGAACACTTACGAAGTCTCATAATATACTACCTTGTAACTCATCGATTAAGTATGAGTGTTGTGTCGGAAATTCTTAAGTAGGATGATTTGGAATATCCTTATTTAAATGGACTGGGACGCCTTTTTATTTAAATAAAGAAATTTCAAATTGCCGAACCATAAGTTTATGATTTCTTACTTACATAAATTGGGACGCTTCTTTATGTAAGTAATGAATCATAAATGAGTGGGCTTATTTGTATCCGATATGACATGAGTATGAACTCGGACTCGAGAATCACAAGTATTCTTTGAAAAGATCTAGAAAACACGATAGTGTTTTACTACTCAGCAAAAATCTTAAGACCTCATTTGAACAACCTAAGTTCATTCTTAAGATATCATTTTTGATGTTACAAATCCTTACAAACATGAACCATTTGTTGAACTAATAAAATTGGTTAAATTCAATTGAAACCTGATCTGATAGAATCAGATGTTTCAAGAACATAGTTGAAACCCGACCTGATAGAATCAGAAGTTTCAAGAACATAGTTGAAACCGACCTGATGGAATCAGAAGTTTCAAGAACATAATTTAAAACAGACCTGATAGAATCAGATGTTTCAAGAACATAATTGAAAACCGACCTGATAGAATCAGATGTTTCAAGAACATAATTGAAACCCGACCTGATGGAATCAGATGTTTCAAGAACATAATTGAAAACCGACCTAATAGAATCAGATGTTTCAAGAACATAATTGAAACCCGACCTGATGGAATCAGATGTTTCAAGGACATAATTTGGTTGCCACAAATTTGATTATACACGAGTCGCATAAGTCAAAGTATACCATATTATTGAGCTAACGAGCTTGTTACACTCTTGAGCTAATGGATTTAGTTCCGTCTTGAACTAACAAACTGGGTACGATATCCCATTATCCGTCACATAAGCTTTCCCATGAGCTCCTTCCATTTGTTGGCCATTATTTTGGGAACATTATTTCTCAAAATGTTAAGCTCGCACAACTTGATCCACTAGGTTATGAGACATCTGAATTGTTTCATCTAGTGTGAGTGATCAAACGAAGTTTTGTTCTCTTAAATACTGAGTAGAAGTTCTCAGATGAACTTTTCCCATAACATCTCATTGGTTGAGACCATTACTGGGCACACTATTGCCAACGCTTGAAAGCGACGAATATAAGTTGTGATATCAACACCACTAACAGCAAAGAAACTTCACCTTCGTTTCTTGCACCTCATTTCGAGGGCGATACTTCTTGAATTATAACTTCTTCAACTTAGTCCAATAAATCTTGTGAGTATTCTCAATACTGATAGATTGAGCAACAACATTTTACCCTGACAAAGCATTGTATAGAAGCATGCTTGCGGCATATTTGGCTTTGCAATATTTAGCACAATTGCTGATTAGAATTTATGAGCTTGCCGTTCATGAAATCCTTGTAAGGAATCTAGTACAAGATTCACTTCCTGGCCCCGCAATATTAGGCCACACATTATCACAAGAAAGGTTATACAGATGTAAGCGTTAACTTTCAAAATATCATACTAGGACTAAGGTTTTGTTGAAAGCCTCATTGCGGTAAGGTATGATTCGTTTGGGAAAAAAAAAAACAAACTTAAGATATATTGGACTTTATACGATATTAGTAAGAATTCGCCTGGTAGCTTTCAGACTCGAGCTACTACCCGAACTTGGTAGTGTACACGTCGCCTTTCGTGTGTGCATTCTGAAGAAGTGTCATACTGATGAGACGCTCCCTATTTCTCTGGAAGGGATCCAGATTGATTTACGTTTGATCTTATCAGAAAATCTAATAAGATCACGGACCATGAGGCCAAACGACTTAAGCAAAGTCGCATTCCTATTTTCAACACTCAATGGAACTCTAGAAGAGGTCCTGAATTCACATAGGAACATGAAGATGAACTCAAATATACTGTTAGCAGATAACACTCACTGAACTTCGTGACGAAGTTCCACTACAGAAGTACCCTCAGCTCTTCTCAGGAACATCATTAACTCATAACACGAACTAAATCATGAGGACATGATTTCCGTAACTAGTGGAGGCTGTAGCAACCCGTAAATTTTCATAAGGTAAAATGACTATTTTACCCTTTGACTTCTTAAAAGTTGACTTTGACTTTTGACTATTCGACTTTTACCGTAACGTAAAAGCAAATACTGTAACTGGTAGTAACCAGTAATTTCTCAAGTTAAATAATTCTATCTGTTTCGAATTATTACACTCTGAACATTTTTGTTCACCTTTGGCTATAAATAATTATTTAAAGTTGTGACTTTAATAATTACGAAAGTTTAATCGTGTAAACTTTCCTCGCGGTCAACACAAGACTACGATAAGTCTAGGTGTTCAAAATACTCTATTTTTATCAATAGTCATATTTTATATGAACTATTGCCACTTCGTTATTTTTACGTAAATATTTTACTCTTTACGTAACACGCGTGCTCAAACCTACATTATTAGGTTTTAACAACATAGACGCACCCAAATAGACTTATCACACCTTTAATATACTTAGTTGGAGTATATTGATAAGTTTCAACATTTTTGAAAGTATTACATTTTAACGTTACCCGATTTTAAGTTTCGTGACTTAAGGGCTTAACATTAGTAATTACCGGGACCAAACTACTCTCTAAGTGCTACTACTTAAATTTGCATGACATGATAAGTCATTATTTTGGACACCTAAGTCTAACAAAAACACAGCTACGTGTCATATTATGTGCCAAGGTTGACACCTAAATTTCTTAGGTACATGAGTAAGCACTTTACTTAGGATAAGTATGTTTCCAAAATTATAAGTCATATAGTCCATCTATTCCTTCTATCATTTTACGTCAAAAAAAAAAAAAAAAAAAAAAAAAAAAAGAACAAAAGAATGCAGAGCACAAAGTAGGAGTTCATTGACTAAGTTAAATATCTTAAGAATACATAATGGATTCAAAGAATAGTGGTGGTCACGAAAGTAAATGAAATATACGAGATGTCTTTATTAATCTCATCAAAACTTGGATATTATTTGAAGATTATAAAGGTTTATAACAAGTGTTTTTGGAAGATTAGTACAAGTAATCTTGGGTAGTTGATTTCAAGGTTAAAAAGGGTTTACAAGACTTGGGTTGAAGATGAAAGAGAAGGGTGAAAGATTAGGAAGGGTTTAGGTGTTGATTTGTAGTTGTGATACTTGTGTTACTCCAACCAAATCATTGAAAGGTTTGAGTATATTTTCATATTCATTCAATATGGTTGTAATAATATTTATTGGATGTAAATTTGATATAAGTAGTATATGTAATATGGCTTGGTTGATGTTGTACATGAAGTTTGTATCATGAAAAACAAGCTAAAACAAGCTTTAGGTGGGTTTTGTAAGTTGAAATCTGGAACAGGAACAAAGATTGATTAAACTAATCATCTCAGTAAACTTTGAGGTTAATTAATAAGATAGGCTCGTAGAGCTATGTCTTATGGTCGTTTCGCCGGGTGGCGCACCTCATAACTCATCCCGATGAGTAAATGAGAGCCAAAATGGTAAAACATGTCAAAATATGCACACCAGACTTCATTTGGGAAAAGCCCATGGTTCTGGTCATTTTTGGAAGTCGACTCAGTTTTATGAAATGTAGCTAAGACATAAACTTGAAGTTTGGCGAAAGCCGCGTGTCAAAACAAGTTGTAGAACTCAAGTTATGGTCGTTTTGGCAGGACCGAATGTGCAGCCAAACTTTCTGCAATGAAATATAGATAATTACTTGGTATTAGACAATTGATATAAGTAAAATTTGGACTTTGGACTTGATTAAGCTTGAGAATCTGTTGGAGGAAGTAAAAACTAAAACTTGGGCTTTTGAATCACTTAAAAAGGACGTATGGTTAAAAAGTTATGGCCAAATAAAGATGACTAGTGGTGAATATGTTGTTGGATCAAAAAGTTGCTGATATGATTTTAAAACGCGATTTAACCCCTTTTCTGGTCCGAATCAGCAAAAGTGTAAAACACGAAAGTTGCTCGGAATGAAATTTTCTTCAAAAACTCGGGAGCACATAAGCTGAAAGTAAACGAAAAGTCTTAAAAACAGCAAATACTAAACGGACTTGTTATGGCTAGTTTGGATTTAATGGTCGATTCTTGTTGTAAAACTTGGTTCATTGGGTTAAACTTTGCTAGAATTTGAAAAACTAAGTAAATGACCATATGACATGATAGACTACTTCACAACACTTACACATGATAAATGCTTCACGACACACAACTCATAACACTATCACGTCACCACTCAAATAGTCTTTGACGAAAGAAGACATATGTTTTATACAACATTTATCTCGTCAAATACTTACTTATAAATGATAAGTACTACAATAGTAGGGAATTTCATTATCATAAAGAGGCCTCTTCGGAGTGTCGTATTGACGAGTTGTGGATTTACGATTTAAAGTGTCCTGGCTCCTCGTGCGATTACTACATGACCTCTTGATTTTGTTAGCCCGAACGGTGGTACGAGGTCATTTATAAAAAGGGCTGTAAGCCAAACAAACACTTAAGGGATACATCAACTTAAGATTCATGTACAACATCATATTGAAAGCCAACAAACTACATATACTTGTACACTTATATCGTACACTATAATAAAACGCGATTACTATGCTTTCGTAGGTAATCGTTAAAGATCGTGATCTTGTCATACTCTACCGTTGATAAACATTATATCGTTACACTCCGATGCTGATCAGTACAGTGAGTTTAATAGACCCAGCTTTTGTTTAACTGTTTTATAAACTCTTTGGGGGAGATACATGCTACTGCTTTTACTACATGCTAAAATGCTTTATTATGGACAATTACTTGAAAACTGAATGCCTTGACTGTATTATTGCATACCACTAAGTTGTTTATGCCAAAAGTCCCCAACATCATGGACCACTAATCACTGGGAGTGAGCGCAAATATTGTGGATAGGCCTATCGGGATTGACGAATCCCGTTTGTGTTAGCCGGATCGGTAACCAAACGCACTTTATTTGAATTACCTAGGTATATGGCAAATACCTACTCGGGGCATGTTACATATATCTATATATATTGTCCGGTGATATATATACAACAGTCAGTCGTGAGTTCCATGAGCTTAGAGCAATAATAATTTTCAAGAAGATAATTGTACACATTGCAATTATACTACAAACTATATTGTCCACTACTGTTTTCAAACCTGTGAGGTTTTTATCGTTTGTATTGACCGGTTAGGCAATCAAACGCACTATGGGCGTAGCCCACTACTTTGATAAACTTGATATCATGTGATCAACTGATTTGCTTACAAACCTATGAACTCACTCAACCTTTGTGTTGACACTTTTTAGCATGTTATCTCAGGTTCGAAAGGAATTAGCTGGCATGGAATGTGAAGGCGCACGGAAAATATTTTAAAGACAATGCATATATTATAATTCGAAAAACATTACAACTTTTATGTTGTACTTTTTATAATTGTACAAACTTGTGGGACCGGTTTGTGAACTCTGATATTTTAATCGAATGATAATTCATTTCAAAACGTCTCATTTGGAGTCGTTTTCTGTAACTTGTGCTGTGAACTATGAAGTAATACCCCAGTGACATAATCTTCCGCTGCGATAATTTTGGGGGTGTTACAATTTGAGGCCTAAATCCGCTCCAAACAGAAGTTATTGAGATTTTTATGTTTTTAGACCTAAATTTCTCTGAAAAATCGAGCATAAACAAATCCAAATCTCAACCAAACAACATCTCTGCTAATCCTACAAACAATCCTAAGTCCTAACACACAATTGTCTATCATTGTGACAATCCATCAGTCATCTTAACACGTTCCATTGGTCATTGCTTAATGGTTTGGTCTTGATTTTAGTAAAATCCCGTGAAAGATTCTATTTCTCGGTTTAAATCATAGACTTGTAAAATCCCGTGGATTCATCAACATCATGTCTTACACTCCTGATTCAGTGATTTTAGAAATACTCAAACTGTATGATGCTGTAGACAACCATGAGAATATTAGCTATACTGAACGGTTACAGATGATGGAATCAATCAATGAGGATTTGAGTTTTTCATGCTCCGAGTCCAATGAGAAATATTTGCACCTGTTCAGCCTAAAGAATGCCATGCAAAAGGAAAGCAGCATTGAACCTCATCAACAACTTCACTCTCACCTCATGTTACTTCTACCCACATCAATGAAACGAACATGTATTGCCATCTTCCGTCAAGACTTATCCACATTAACATGAACTTTTTTGTTAAACCTAGAGCAATTGGAGCTACAAATTGACAAAGAGAAGGTTCAAAAGGATAGTTCCAGTGCTGCACTTCATGTGATCCACAAACAATTTCAGCCATTCATCAATGGGGAATATTCATCAGATTATGATCAAGACTTGACTGAAATATCTTTCAAGAGACACATTGGAATGGAAATTAGCATGTTCATTGAGACACTTATTCATCTCATGCATAATGTGGAGAAGTATATTGAGGAAGTAACTTAGAAAGATGAAAAAGTGGATGTGTGTCTGGTGCAGTTAAGAGATTGTTGTGATGAGTTGGGTAATGTATCAGTTGAAAGATCGGATGTTGCTGAATGCAAAATAACAGAGACAACAAAGAATGATGCAACAAATTGTTCAGTAACTTATGTCAAACAAGATGTGGATACAGTAATCAGAGAGGTGAATGAATGTTTGGTGAATGAATGTCAAGTGCAATCAAGAGATTGTAGTGTTGAGATGGGTAAAGCATCAGATGATGGATTAGTTGGTACTGAATACATAGGTTCAGAGGCAGATAAGCTTGAAACAGCCAGTAGTTCAGTGACTCTTGTTACACATGATGTGGATGCAGATATCAGACAGATAAATGAACAGGTGTCATGTAATGAGGTACCCTTTACTGTTCAATATAGTGCATCTGCTAAAGTACTTAAACAAACTGATCATGATGCTGAACATGACTCTGATAAATGTCCTGTAACTGAGGCTGAGTCTGAGATTAAGTGTTTCAACACAAACAATATGGTTGATAAAAAGGCTTTTGATGAACTTTTAAACAAATTCTCAAATCTTGAAAAACATTGCATTTCACTTGAAATTGCGATACAAAGTAAAGAAGAAAGTTTCCTATTTAACAAACCATGTAAAAATCCGGAACTTCCTGAATTCCGTGAACTTTTTGAAATGAACACTTTGAAAGCTCAGCTTGAAGACAAAGACTCAACCATCAAATTTTTGAAGAAACATATTTCTGGTATGCATGTGAAAAGTAATTTGGTTACAAGTAATTCTGATGTTAATGCTATTGATGATATTCAAATGAGAAATGATGAATTAACGGTTTGTGTGGCCAAATTACTAAAGGAAAATGAGTCTTTGAGAAAGAATGACATAGTACTAAGTGACTCTGTCAAAGAAGCTAGAACTAAGTCAATGGAAACAAACTCTTTGATAGCAAAAATTGATGATCTCAAAGCTCAACTTCTGGAAAAGAGTTTTGCTATTGTTGCTTTAAAAAATGAGCTCAGAAAAACAACAGGGAATAGTGTGAACACTAAGTTTTCAAAACCATCAAACTTGGGGAAACCAGTTATTAGAAAAATGAATGCGTTTAGATCTGAATGACCAAAATTTTCAAAAACGCGGTTTGCCTCCCAAGTTGATGCGAAACAAGTTTTGACAAAACCAGTCACTTCACCTCACTTGCCTAGGAAAATTGATATGAATGACTTATATAAGAACTCTTATCTTGAAATGGCTAGAAAGAAGGCACAGAATCGCAAAGACGGAATTTTAGGTGCAAGACCTAGGATGATGAATTCTTCAAGATTTCTAGGCACTGCTAGTAGTTATAAGAGTAGTTGCGTTTTGATTAAAGCTATTCCCATAGCAGATCACTCTAAGAACTCTAGATTATTTTCTAAATCCAAACAAGCTGTTTGCTCATATTGTCTGAAATGCATCTTTAAGGCAAATCATGATAATTGTTTTTCGAAATCCCTAAAGAAGGTAAATGTTCATACAAAGGTTCAACCTGTTAAGTCTAGGATTTTCACTAAGTCATCTACTGTGCATACGAAGCAAAACAAACCAAAATCTTCGCCTAGATGGATACCAACTACTAAATCTATGGAAACTAAGAATAAGGATAAGTCTTTCACTATGCATAAGAAGCCTAACAATCCTAGACCTTGCCATAAGTGGATACCATCTAGTAGAATTTTTAAGGATGTTGGACTTACGTGGATACCTACAGGAAAGATGTTTACCAATGGCAATCTCAAAGTTGACCGTGAAACCCCAAAGGGTTTGGATACTGATGTCACTAACCAAAATATATGCAATCAAGTTTGTAATATTAGTGCAGGTAGTCCTTACTCAGTTGCAGATACTTCAATCCTTCAATACATGGACTGGCTTAAAGTATGGATAACAAAAGGATTGATATCTCATAACTCACGGGTTCAAGTTACTCAACATTGATATTCAATCGGTTATGACTTCTGTTCACATCAGTTCAGGCCTCGTACTTCATCATTATGGCGTCTGCAGATAACACTTCAGGCCTCGTTCCTCAAAGAAAAGAAAGGTGTATGCTTCAGTGCGCTTTATCTTCAAAAGAATAGAAATCTTCATGTGTATGACCATTCTCATCGACATTCTTCATTCAACAAGTTTCATGTTTTTCCATGCCCTTTCAACCCTCAAGTGGATCTACGTTCATTGATGTATATTCTTATTCACTTGTTCAAATAAAAAATTGCAACTTCGGATGCAATTTTTGAGGGGGAGAAGAATGCATATACTACATTTTGATGGATGTTTGAATTATGGTCATATGACTCTCCTTCAAACGCCTAATGGTTCACTTACTAAGGATAACTGGGATTTATTGTTTGGCATTCATTGTTTCAAGATATGTTTGATGAGTATTTCCAACCGCTAGCGAATGTTGATCATCTTAGAAGTACAACTCAGACTACTCAAGAAGCCTAATCTCTAGTTATTCCTCAAAGCGTTGTTAATTAATATCATTGTAGTTGCACTCATGAATAATGATCCGCTCTTTGGTATTCCTTTGCCAAATCTTCACGGATTACTGTTCATGAATAATGATCCGCTCTTTGGTATTGCTTTGCCAAATCTTCATGGATCATTGTTTCATTGTTCTTTCCTAAAGGTGCACTCTGTTAATCAATCACATGAACATTAAGGAAAATGACTTCCTCATCCGCTTAAATACATTATTGGTGAATCTTCCAGATTAGTTTCTACATGTATACCTTAAGGAAGAATGCATTGATGTTGAGGAATCACTTGCTCCGGTTCATTCAGTGGGTCAATGTACATCCGATTGTATGTTTATTCACGTGTTGGACATTTGACACAATTTGATTACTTCGAAGTTACTCTTTTATCACTTATTTGTGGTTGAAGTTGACGTTCACAAAGGCGTGTTCTTATTTGATAACTTGCTCGGGTCTAAGTATTTTAAGTTGAAGACTTGATTTATCTAGTTACCTGCTGTCGGGATGGATGGTTGAAGACCTGGTTAACTATCACTTTAAAGGAGTTACGTAGTTTTACTCAGTGACACACGCAAATGTCGTTGTGGATAATCGCAATAGGTGTTAATGTCTCATACTTTGGTTGAGTATTGAGTACTTAGAGATTTGCTTGGAGCATAAATTCTCGACACCGTTCTTCCAACATTAGTGCAAGCTTAAGATGCAAATGCGGGGAATTCTACTTCAGTTTCAAGTTTGGTATATCGGGTTTTCTTCATCAGTGGTCACTTCAAATTGTCTACGAATGGGTTGATAAAGATAGTCAGAGTGAGTTTCTATAGCAGTTGATTCTCACAAGATTCATTTGAGCTAATTTTTGTTCTTCTCTATTTCAAGAATATTTAGTATGGATAATGTGGTGTTGATTCTGAGGTATCAAAACCAGTAAGGTGGAAGGAGACATACATCTAAATACACAACGAGTACACGTGATGAACCTAACACTTCTACCTGATTGAAGTTATCCCAGAAAGACAATGGTCATAACCATAGAGAAACTCATTGTTTAACTCGTAACCTTTGGTGTATTATTCCAACTATTTGGGGGAAGAATATATTATTCCAACTATTTGGGGGAAGGGTGTATTATTCCAACTATTTGGGGGAAATGGTCTCTGGAGACTTTTGGTATGTGTTACTTCAGTGTTCAGTTGGAAGAAATGTGAGAAGAATATGTGGTACATGAGATGATATTGCTTATCGACATCTTCTATATGGTTTATGATAAAGTGCTTCCGGTTAGTGCTTCATGTACACAATGTAATGATGATTCCAATGAGATCGCAACCATCAGGGGAGAGATATGTGTACATCAAGGTCACACAACCTATTCACATGATCGAGCTTAATTAGTTATTCCAGAGTTGACATCCGCAGAGGAGATCAGTGATTCAACCAGTTACTGTGATGTTGTTGTCTCTACTCTGGTTGGGTACGTGTGTACATTATGGGCTGATTGGTTATATCAGAGATAACTGGAATGCACTTGGTAAAATGAAGATGTTGATGTATTTCTCCCCTGAATAGACAACGGGTCAATCTCAAAGAGTAATGTGTACATCGGGGACGCACAACAGGTTCATGTGATCGGACTTCATCAGTTATTCCGGATTTGATAACCACTGAGACGATCAATGTTTCAACTTGTTTCTTTGGTGTTCTCGTGTTCTTCGGGGTGCTGAACTTCATTCAATGAGACCATTCTTATTCACTTCTACTTCTTGGGGAAATGGTCTTTATTCTTAGTTTGTCGGTTTGGGGGGAAGCTACCAAAGTTTCACTTCCAGAAGGCTCAAGTTCTGTCGACAATTCAAGAGCCTCGAAAGATTTGGTGGTGAAAGTTTAAGAGATGATGACTTCTATCTTCTTCAAAGAGCTGAACGATTTCCTTATCTCGGTACTCGTATCATCATCTTCTTAAACTATTTCTCTATCTTTGTATATAATTTTCAAAAAGCAAAATACAGAAATATAAAACCAACAAAAACAAAATAGAAAAATATAAAATCAACAAAAGCCCATAAAAATCAGAAAATTTAAAAATTCCAAAAATATGTTTCCTCAAGACATGTCTCCTGGTATCGATAACATCTACTGTCTTAGAAATGTCATTCAATAATGGCACGGGACTTTAGATGAAGTTCGAGCAGGAGGTGTAAATATTTCTTTCAAAACATGTCACAAACTATGGCTTACAGTTACTTCAGACTGTAACCCGTGCTTAAACCATAGTTTGCTATTATTTCAGATAGCAACCCGTTTTTCAAAAAAGGAAAGTGCTACGCTTAAACGATTTTCAAAAATTTGGTGCACTTATCCTAAAACATATTGAGGAAAGTATGTCGAAGGACTGCTGTTCCTACACAAATGTTTTTCCGTCTAAAATTCTTCAGAAATATATTTGTTGTATTTCAAATTAGTGGAAAATGAGTTGCTTGAAAAATCAATCAAAATCAGATTTTTTATAAAATTTTCAAACTCAATCAATGACTTCAGCGCATTTAAACTTTTCGGAAAATGAGTCATTGATTGAGGGGGAGAATGTTTTTCAAATTTATATCATCTATCGAGCTTATCTAATTATCCTAAATGCTTAAATGTAAAATATGTTAACCTACGCTGAAGGACTAGGTGCCTAGGATATGATTGTTAGGATTAGATGATTAGAGTTTGGTGAACACATAAATCCCATGCCTTATATGAACTGATTGATATGTTGGATTGACTTTTATTAGTCGATTGCTATTTGGGTGTTGTCGACCACCATATATCTGTTTGTGTCCACTAACATATGCAGATATCATGGTTCATAAGATTGTTCCCGATCCGGATCCCACAAATTAAGATGATTGGATGTCGAAAGGAAACGGTAACTATATCTTGGGTTGACAAATGAAGAAACGAAGATTAATTTGACTTCTATGGAGAGTTGGCATGAATGCAACGTAAGAGGTCTCACTGCATCAGCATATGGTTTCCTTCATCATCAAATGAAAAAACAGAGCTTAATTTGACCTCTATGGAGAGTTGGCATAACAAATGCAACATCAGAAGTCTCACTGCATCAGCAGACGGTTTTCTTCCAAGCCCTACAACAACATCAACAAAAGCAGCTTATGATTCTCTGCACCTAACGTATCTTTGTGCAGGATACCATTTTTAAACAATTTTGAATAATTTGATTAAATTGTTTTGAAAATGGAAAATATTGTATTTGAAAATAAATTGAACTAAATTTTGAAAATCACCGGACTTCATTTTATCAAAACTTAAGTCACTCAATCATCAACTACGGTCATCGATTGAGGGGGAGAGTGATTTAAAATACAATATTTTCAAACGACATTTCTTCACAAAAGTTCTGCTTTGTACAACAAAAAGTGGTGATCTAAAGATTTAATGTTATGTCATGGTATGATTTTCTTCAAAGGTCAAAGGTCTTTCAAAATGAAATTTTTTCTGTTCTTTTTTGATTGTGAAAATGTTTTATTTTACCTAAAAGATCTCTTAAAAAAAATTATCATACCTGACACTAACAATCTTTTAATGTCTAAATCTGTTCCACTATCAGAATTAAATTAATCTGAACACAGTTTTCTCCCATGTTTTTTTAAACCTATTTAAATCACTTAGGATCCAAAATCTCAAAGGATTTGATATTTTTGATCGGGGGAGAAAATGTGATTTAAATATGAAATCTGATAACAAGTGATCATTTTGACTCATAGTGCAGGCATCTCTCCCATATGTGCCAAAACGCTTTCGAATCTCGAAGCACAAATTAAGGGGTAGCATTTCTAAAGAAATTAAACTATCAAGGTACAAAGGTTTCATCATTTTATCATATGTACCTTGATTGAGTTTGAAATGGTTTCTTAATGGTTTTTGTGATCGTGGATGTGTTTCAAAAGAACTCTTTCCTCTATGTGATAAAATGATTTCAAATATCCTATGCACATATTGAGGGGGAGAATTTACCAAAGAAAATCAAATGACTTTTTCTAAGAAAATTGTGATTAATAAATTATTTCAAAGAACTCTTGCCTCCATGTGCTAAATAATTTATAAAATCATATGCACATGTTGAGGGGGAGTATTTCTAAATGATCAAAACAATTAAGGTACAAAATGCTTTGATTTTATATCACAAGTACCTTGATTGATTATTTCAAATGATTTTTCAATTGGTTTCAAGGAAGAATGAACTATACCAAAAGTCCGACCATTTTACTTTATGCATGGAGTTATAAGGATGGTGAGGTTAGGTATTAGCTCCCACGATCCGCCAGAACCGGAGGGATCTACCCAGGGACAATCCACTAGATAGTGTAGAAGTCCTTAGGTATGATGAAAAAAGGAGAAAAATGAGATATGGGAAGAGTGCAGACTGAGACAGAGCTAGTACTGGAATAAACCCAACAAGGTTCTAGTTATAAAGTCTTGGTAAGTACTGAAGGGGTTGAAGAATGAAAAAGAATTGAATGTGAAAAAGGGTGAAAAGAAATAGCCCTCCAATAATTCAACCTTAGGGCAGTAATCGGGTTCAACACATATGTTACTAGTGGTTACCAAGGTAACACCGGTATTGAAGACAAGACGTCATGGACCCAGTGACGCACTGCACTACAACTTCCCAAGCTACTCAAGTTCCTCTTAAAAGGGCTTGTTTCATTCTCACGGGGAACCAACATAATCTATTGACTTTCTCTTAGAGATTGTTGATATTGAAGTAGGAGACCTTCTCCCTAGTCTCCGGCATAGGAACCAAATGTGCACAATTGAGTCTAGAGCCAAGAGATCATCCACAATATCTCATTAGGACACAAAATTAATAAAGAATTGTTGTTTCACACAATGTGGAACGTAAGAATATATTAAGAGTCCTACGATTTATCCTTGTGGTGTTGCCAGAACATCCGAGTGATATGAAAATATTCACGATGAAGATGGAAATCCTTCTAGAGCCAACATCAAACAAGCTCTTGGTGGGTGACATGTGAGATCTTGCAAAAGATCAAGCTTGTAACAACTGGATAGAAACGATGGGGCGATTCACTCGTGAATAAACCTTGGTCCAGGAAATGAATTGACGAATACTTTTGGAAAAACCGTTCGATGTGCAAATGTCTTCTTTTCTCTAGCACATCGAATGTGTATTCATTTTCGAATTCAAAAATTATCTCTGATTGAAAAATACTTTTAAAAAAACCATTCAATGTGCGAATCTCTTTTTTTTCACTAGCACGTCGAATGTGTACTCATTCTTTAATACAAAAAGTATTTTGATTGAAAAATTGATCTTTCTCATAAACCTTCATCTTATTGCAAAACTCTTTCTTCAAGCAATACACTATTGTTTTTCAAATCATTTTTCATCAATCATTGAATCTCAATTCGCTGGTTCACTCACTCCATGTTGTATTCTTTGAGACGTTCTGGTTTGAGAACAGCTAGAACAGCTTCGAAACCCTGTCAAGGAGATTCTTCAGAATTATACCTGATCACAGGCAGTACTTGTACTAAACAACGGGGAACCGTGGGCCGTGTACCTCAATTCAACAAAAGTGATCAAAGACAATTTTGTGTGTTTTATTGCTAACTGTTGTTTGCAGGTACATTTGGACGATTGCAGCTGATCAAAATTAAGGAGTCAATCCAAAGCCGCATGCTCACAGCATCCACACTTAAATAAAGAAATCATGACTGGTGCATATCTACAGAACCTGGCTCAGATATTTCTATACTCTGCTTCTGCTACACTACTACAAATATCTTTGTTGGGATATGAAAGTGCTGAAGATATGAAAGTACTAAAGATATGAAAGTACTGTAAGCTGCAAAGAACTAGAGAAAGTCAAAAAATCAAAGTACTGCTAAAGATAAAGTCAAAGTACTGCACATGAAGGTCAAAGTACTGCAAGAGTTAAAGAACTGTCTATTCGTTTATGGAAAGTCTTGTTATTCTATGTTTAGATTACTTGTCGTATAAGGATACAAATTGTAAACCGACTAGGATATCCTTGAGCCTATAAAAGGACTCCTAGATTGGCATTAGAGATACGAATTCACAAGTCTTAGAGTTTACGATTACAAGTTGTTTAGAGTTTAGAAGTTCGATATTCTTAGAGTTGTAAAAGTATCTGCATAAGAAGCAGATTTAGAGTTATTAATAAAAATTATTCTTCTTAGCTTTGTTAAGTAAATTCCGCGTACTTGATAAAGATTGCTCAGTGTTTCTTTGTTAATAACTTAGGATTTATCCGAGGTTATTAAACCTTAACAAGCTAGTTAAAGTTAGTTTGATTAAAGTATATCGATCCAACAAGTGGTATCAGAGCTTGTGTGGAAACTCTGACTAAGAAGAAACCCTACTACAACAAACTTAAAGATGTCGACTGAAGCTGTTCCACCACCATCAATCACCTCACTCAGGATTCCAATCATCAAGAAGGGAGAATATGACTTATGGTGTATGAAGATGAGGCAGTACATTGCCATTACAGACCATGCTTTATGGAATGCAATTGTCAATGGTAATGAAGTTGTTCCAGAACCTGTAGCAATTTAAGGACAACTTAAACCACCCAAAGCTATCTTACCAGCAGCTACCATAAGGAATCAAGAGAAGGCTCTTAATATTCTCTTGTCTGCTATACCTGATGGACATCTCTTGAAGTTTCATGATGCTAAGGATGCAAAGCACCTCTGGGCTGCTCTCAAGACAAGATTTGGAAGGAATGAAGCTTCTAAGAAGATGAACAGAAATCTTCTTAAGCAATAATTTGAAACGTTCACAGTTGGTGAAAGAGAGAGTCTTGATGCTGCATATGATAGGTTTCAGAATCTTCTCAACATGTTGGAGCTATACAAGGCAGAAGTATCAGTTGAAGATGCTAATCTGAAGTTTCTAAGGAGTTTGCCATCTACATGGCATGTTATTGCTACAATGATCAGAGGACAACCTGGTTTAGATGTCATGGATTTTGATGATCTCTACAATCATCTAAAGGTTTATGAGCATGAGATGAATGGTCAAACTAGTTTTAAGTCTCACAGTATTGCTTTTCTATCATCTGAAAAGAGGAGCAGTACTTCTACCAAAAGTACTGCTTCTCCTACCCAAAGTACTGTGACTCAAAGTACTGTCTCGTATGCTGCTCCCACCCATGCTCAGCAAGCACTACCACCTACTACTATGCACTCAGATGAAATTGTGTGTTCCTTCTTTGCTCAACAGGCTTCTTTACCTGTCATCTATGAAGAAGATCTCTCACAGATTGAAGAAGATGCTTTGGAAGAAATTGATATCAGGTGGCAAGTAGCAATGATTACTGCAAGGATTAAGAAGTACATGAAGAAAACAGGAAAGAACATTGATTTCAAGCCAAAACAGGGAATCACTTTTGACAAATCAAAAATTGAATGCTTCACTTGTCAAAAGACTGGACACTTTGCAAGGGAGTGCATATTTGCTAAGTATCAAGCAAATAGGATGACTGAAAAACCAAAGCTGGAACTCAAAGAAATTCCTATTACTGAAACCAAAGCTTTGGTTGCTCAAGAAAGTTTATCAGAAGTTGATTGGAGTGCTGAGTTTGATGATGAACCAGTAACCTACTGTATGGTTGCTTTGGAGGAAGAAGTTGAAGATTCTATGGAAGAACTGGACTGGAGCTATGCTTTTGATGAGGAATCTGAACATGCTGCTTTGGAACCCAGAGACTGTCTAGGAGGATTTGACTGGAACTTGGAGTCTGAAGATGATCCTGTACTACTTGCTATGGTAGCTACATCACCAAGTTCATCTCCTATCTCTGAGGTATGCTCAAATTGTCATGATCTCTATCAAAAACTGGTAACTAATTATGTTTATGAAAGAGATAACTGTGTAAGGGCTAGGTCTGAGGTAGCAGGTTATCAAATAACTTTAGAGTCTATGGAAGCCAAAATATTAACTCATGAAAATAATGAAATGGCTTGGGCTGAAAAATATGAACAGCACAGTTAAAACTTAGTGAATGGAAGCTAAACTGTAAAATTGCTGAAATTGAGAAACTAACTAAGGAGAGGGATAATCTGTTAGCTAAGTTTAATGCCTGGAAAGAATCTGGCTTGTCCCATGTTGCTTATGTTGAAAAACAGAGAATGGCTTACATTAGAACTGGCTTAGGATTTGGTATGGATTTTACTAACATGGAAGAGAACACATCTAGTAATCAGGATGCCTTAGACTTAGAAGACATAGCCACTCGTGATGATGAACTCATTAATTATGTAGACACATCTAGTAATGAGGATTCAATTAGTGATTCACCTCCTGAGCTTAAGAAAAACACTGGTTATCATGCAGTTCCCCATCCCACTGGAATTCATCAACCCCCTAGGCCTGATGTTTCTCGATTTGGTGTAGATAGCCTTGAGTTTAGGAAGAAGCTTATTGGTTAATCTAGGAATGAAACCCCAAAAGAAACTGTTAATACCAATGTACAAAGTCAAGCAGTACCTTCAACTCAAAGTACTGCTCCACAAGCAGTACCTTCAGGAAAACCTTTTCAAAACAGTACTGCTAAACCTTTTTGGGATAACTTTGGTCAAAACAGATTTAATCATTCACCTAGAAGGCATAATAGTTTTGGTCATAGACATAGGAGTAGACACTTTGGAAGTATGGGTGAAAAACTGTGTTTTGTGTGTTATAGTCCTAATCACTTAATCAAAGATTATGACCGACACTCAGAATATCTAAGCAAATTTTCAAAGAATAGGACTGCTAACCAGAAACCTAGAGAGCACAAACCATTCTGGAATAATTCAAAAAGGGTAAATCATCGTAATTTCTCACAAGACCATAGGTACCCTCACCAGAGAAAATCTTTTTCTAGGCAACCAGTACCTTCACAAGCAGTACCTTCTCAAAGTACTGCTCAGTCAACACAAGGTACTGCTCACACTACTTGGAATAGGAACCCTAGGAGATCTCCCTATTATCAACCTAGAAGGTACTATAATTCACATAGGGGATCTAGATCACAGGAACCAACTGTTAAAACTGAATGGGTTAAAAGGGAAAGTACTGCTGAGGGACACACTGTACTTTCGACAAAAAGTGAATCTGATGTTTTCATAATACAGGAAAAAGAGAATGAATTTACAAAAGAGAGTTCTGTTGACAATCCAGAAAGTTTTGAAAATCCACATGTTAAAAATCAAAAGATAATCCTGGATCATGTTTTGAAAAACAGTGGAAATTACATACTCAAGGAATTTGAGTTTGTAACTCCACAAGTGGAACACAAGTCAGTAATGGCTTGGGTTCCTAAAAGAAACTAACTCTCTATATTTTTGTGCAGGGTAACCCAGAAGAGGAGCTTAAAGATCATCTGATTGTAGATAGTGGTTGCTCTGGAAGTATGACAAGAGATAAGGAGATTCTGTCTGATTTTAGATCTATTAGTGGAGGAAGAGTTGCATTTGGGAATGATCCCAATGGAGGAAGGATTTCTGGGAAAGGAACAATCAAAGCTGGAAGAATCAATTTTGAGAATGTTAGATATGTGAAGGAGCTTAAGTTCAACTTGTTATCAGTCTCTCAAATTTGTGATAAAAAGCATCCTGTGTTATTCACAGACACAGAATGTCTCATTCTTTCATCTGACTTCAAGCCTGTTGCTGATGACTTGGTAGTACTCAGAGTACCAAGAACAAATGATGTGTATAGTCTAGACATGATGAGTCTTCACTCTTATGGAAGAGCCACCTGTTTAGTGGCAAAAGCATCAACTGAAGAAGCATATCAGTGGCACAGAAGATTGGGCCATGTTAATTACAAGAATATCAACAAACTGGTCAAAGGCAATTTAGTTAGAGGTTTACCTTCAAAGACTTACAAGAATGATCACTCCTGTTTGGCATGCAAGAAGGGTAAACAGCATAAAGCTTCATGCAAGAAGCTTGAGGAGAGAACTATTAGAGAACCATTGGAGCTGTTACATATGGATCTGTTTGGACCTGTCTCTGTGGCAAGTTTAAACAAGAAGAAGTACTGCTTGGTTATTACAGATGATTGCAGTAGATTCAGTTGGGTATTTTTCTTGGGCTTTAAAGATGATACTTTTGATGCTATTCAAACTCTAATCATAGCCCTGGAAAACCAATTGAGACTCAAGGTTAGAGGTATTAGATGTGACAATGGGACTGAATTCAAGAACAAGCAAATAAATGAATTTTGTGCTACCAAAGGAATCAATAGGGAGTTTAGTATTGCAAGAACACCATAGCAAAATGGTGTTGCTGAGAGGAAGAATAGAACTTTGATTGAAGCAGCCAGAACTATGCTTGCAGACTCTCAACTACCTATTCAATTCTGGGCTGAAGCTGTAAGTACTGCTTGCTATGTACTTAACAGAGTATCAGTCACCAAACCACAAATGAAGACACCTTATGAGTTGCTGATGGGCAACAAACCCAACATTCGATTTTTGAAGCCTTTTGGATGCCCTCTCACTATTTTAAACACTATTGATAATTTGGGAAAGTTTGATGGCAAGTCAGAAGAAGGATATTTATTGGGATATTGTACCAACAGCAAGGGTTTTATAGTATACAACCGAGTTACTAAGAAGATTCAAGATTGTCTTCATGTTGAGTTTTTAGAAGATCAAGAGAATCAGAAGGGTAAAGGTCCTGATTGGATGTTTGATCTTGAGGTGTTGACTCCTTCAATGAATTATGTACCTGTTAGAGAAGAAAATCAACATGTGCATAATGTAGATGATTTACAATATGTTGTTCATGGAGTTCATATTAGTCCGGATGCTGTTCCTGATGAAGATCCTGTTAGTCCAAAACAAAGTACTGATGTTCCAAAGCAAAGTACTGATACTCCAAAAAAAAGTACTGTTGCACCACAATCCTTATTATCTGCTGAGGATCAATCTGTTCAAGAGGAACTTAATCAGATGCTTCTTCAAGATGTATTAGCACATTCTTACACTGATGAACAAAGGAGAGCTTATGAAGAGGCAAAGAAGAAGAACAAGACTGCAGAGTACTCTCACAGTACTTTGGACAGTACTTTCGACCAAAGTACTGATACACCAGTTGACAGTATTTTAGATGATTTGGATGATCCTACCATGCCTGGTTTAGAGGAAACTGATGATGAGTTTCAAGATGAAGGTATTTTTTCAGATTCAAATGAAGATACTGATTTCACTAACTTGGATGATACTTATGGAGTTCCACAGTCTCCAATCTTAAGAATTCATAAAAATCATCCAACTGATCAAATCATTGGACCTTCTACTTCTGGAGTTATGACAAGACACAAAGCTAAGAGTTTCACAACACCTCACAATGCTTTACTTAGCTTTGTGTATAAACAAAACAGGCTGAATCATAAGGACCATCAAACCTGCCTATTTACTTGCTTCATCTCTCAAGAGGAACCCAAGAATATTGCTCAAGCATTAACTAAAGAAAGTTGGGTTGAAGCTATGCAGGAAGAACTTCTTCAATTTAAACTTCAAGAAGTTTGGGTTTTATGTGATCTTCCAGATGAGAAGAGAGTTATTGGAACCAGATGGGTCTTCAGAGTAAAAAGAGATGAAAGAGGCAATGTTATCAAAAACAAGGCAAGGTTAGTAGCTCAAGGCTACAGACAAGAAGAAGGATTAGATTATGATGAAGTATTTGCCCCTGTAGAAAGGATTGAGGCTATTAGGATATTTCTTGCTTTTGCTTCATATATGGGTTTTCAGGTTTACCAAATGGATGTCAAGAGTGCCTTTCTCTATGGCACTATTACAGAAGAGGTGTATGTTAAACAACCTCCAGGTTTTGAAGATCCAAAGCACCCTAACAAAGTCTACAAGGTGGTTAAGGCTCTTTATGGCCTTCATCAGGCACCTAGAGCTTGGTATGAGAGACTTTCTACATTCTTATTGCAACATGGATACAGAAGGGGAGCTATAGACAAGACTTTGTTTATCAAGAAAGACAAGAAAGATATCATGTTAGTTCAAGTCTATCTTGATGATATCATCTTTGGGGCTACCAAACAGTCCATGGTTAAGGAGTTTGAGCAGCTGATGCAGAAAGAATTTCAGATAAGTTCAATGGGTGAGTTAACTTTCTTTTTGGGACTTCAGGTTAAGCAGTCAAAGGAAGGAATTTTTATTAGTCAAGACAAGTATGTTACTGACATACTTAAGAAGTTCAATTTTGATGATATGAAGACTGTTACTACACCTATTAAATCAATTAACTCATTGGGCAAAGATGAAGATGGACAACCTGTTGAAGTCAAGTTATACAGATCAATGATTGGCTCTTTTATGTATCTTACTGCATCAAGGCCTGATATCATGTTTGCAGTTTGTTTATGTGCAAGATATCAAGTCTCACCAAAGATTTCTCACATGAATGCAGTAAAGAGAATCTTCTGTTATTTAAAACAACAACCAAAGTTGGGGTTGTGGTATCCAAAGGAGTCACCTTTTCACTTGGAAGCTTTTTCAGATAGTGATTATGCAGGTGATAATAATGATAGAAGATCAACCACTGGAGGATGCCAATATCTTGGAAGAAGGTTAGTGTCCTGGCAATGTAAGAAACAAACAATTGCAGCAACATCCTCTACTGAAGCTGAATATGTAGCTGCTGCAAGCTGTTGTGGACAAGTTTTGTAGATGCAGAATCAACTCTTGGACTATGGATTCAATTTCAAAAATACTCCTATCGACATTGATAATGAGAGTACCATTTGTATTGTGAAGAATCCTGTTTATCATTCCAAGACCAAACATATACAGATCAGGCATCACTTCATCAGAGATTGTTATGAGCACAGGCTCATTAATGTTGTTAAGGTTCACACAGATGACAATGAAGCTGCCTTACTCACCAAAGGCTTTGATGTTTCAAGATTCAATCACTTGGTAGTGAGTATTGGCATGATTAACTACTGAGTTACATTTGAAGGGAGGACTATAAGATGTTAGTATAGTCCTATGCATTATTTGAGGGGAGGATATGAATGTATACTTAGTTTTTACAGAAGAATTTGGCAAAGTACTATTTTTCTTGAAAGTACTTCTTGGATAGTACTGCTTGGTAAAGTACTGCCTACTTGGAAAGTATTGTTTGTCTTATTAAAGTACTGTTCCAATGAGGGGTAATTAATTCTAAATGGTAACTTTGTTATTATGGGCTGTGATTTTTCAAATCTCACCTATAAATAGCTACTCTCCGATTTTCCTTCTCATATTAGTATTTTAGAATCTTTTTCATCTTTCTCTCACGATTATCATCTCTTTATTATTCGATCATATCTTTTCCTTGTGCTTACAAATTCATCAATGGTGAATCGACCTACTGTTCCAAAACATAATACGGTGGCTAATTTGGACAAGACTGATGCGAATGTGGCTTTTCATGATATGATTGATTATCTTACTAGATCACCAATCAGTTATGCTCTTTTAGTTGAGCCGGATATTATTGAACCTTGGATTCAAGAATTTTGGGCTACTGCAAGGGATAATATGGAGAATGAAGAATTTTATATTCGGGCTACAGTTGTTGGAAGAACTGTGAAGATTACTGAAGCCTCTATCAGAGAAGACTTATTGTTTAATGATGAAGAAGGGGCTATTCGTTTTGCTAAGGAGTTGATTTGGGAAACTTTTGGGCATATTGGTTATGAAGGTTCTTTAACAGAACAAACATTCAGGAAACAACTCTTTTGTCCTCAATGGAAGTTTTTAGTCCATGTGTTGCTTCATTGTGTAAGTGCTAAAAGTACTTCATGGGAGTAATTTGGATCAAACATAGCATCTGCTATGGTGGGATTAGCTACAAATCGTGTTTTCAATTTTTCAAGGCTTATTCTGGATGGCATGCTTTCTCACATTACTCATGGATCAAAATGGTTAATGTATCCCAGTTTTGTACAAGTTTTTCTGAACAAACAACTGGCTGATGTACCTAAGCCTACAGATTTACTTCCTGTTATTGTACAACAAGCAAAGATTTTTACTTTTATGGCGCGAAGAAGTGATTTATTCAGAGGACCGGATACACCATTAACTACTTCCATGATGGAAGTTGTTCAAGCTGTTAGAGCTGATGTTGAAGATGATGAAGCCAGTGAAGGTACTGCACCTGCAAGTACTGCTTTTGCAAGTACTGCTTCTGCAAGTACTGGTTCTCAAAGTGCTGCATCTTCTCAAGGTGCTGCATCTCCAGAAGGTACTGCAACTCAAGGTAGTGTTTCTCCAAGTATTGATTTTCAAGAAGAAGTTGCGGGTTCACTTTCTCCATCTCCACAACGATCTGTTCCTGCTTCTCAACCAGAGGAACATTCACAAATTCAAGGAGATGATCCACATACTATACCTCGTGAAGGTTTAACACTGGATAATTATGCTTTGACAAGGGAGATAGTCAAGTTGACAAAGACTTCTGAGGCTCAGGCTAAACAGATTAAGAAGTTGCTGCTTAAGTATAAAAGGTTGAAGGCTTTTGTTAAACCTTTTATCAAACGTTATCGCTTATGGGTTAAGGAAGAACACAAGCGCAGAAGGCAATTTAAGAAGCAAAAAAAAGGCAAAAAGGTTCCTAAACCATCTTCTATCCAATTGGGGAGGAATTTCGAAGAAAAGAATTTGTAAGAAGATGTTAAGGATAAAGAACCTCAAGGTACTGAAGAACATGTTGTTATTGAAAGTACTGAAGAAGAAAGGTATAAAGATCAAGGTACTGAACAACAAATTACTGCTTTTACTAGTACTCACAGATAAGATTTGGTTACACCAAGGGTATTAGATTTTGAAGAGGAAGCTGGTCCTTCAACCATTCCACTTGAAGAACATGCTGGTCCCTCAACCACTGCTATACCAGAAGAAGCTGATACACCTCAAAGAACTGCTAGTAATGATGAGTTTATTGCTACAATTCTAGAAGATTTATCACAACCAAGAGGAGGTGTTACTATTCGAGAAGTGCAAGAAGAAGAACAACCAAGAGCTTCTCAACCTGCAATAGATCCTAAGGATAAAGGTAAAGGTAAGTTGATAGAAACTAAGAAGAAAAAGCTAACTTTGGCAGATCTTAGAGCAATTGAAGTTGCTAGGAATGAGGCCGCAGCTAGAAAAGTGCAAGAAGAACTTAATGCTGAAGTAGTGACTGAAGTTACTAATGAAGAGGCAATGAATGAAGAAGCAGCTAGGAAATTACAAGAAGAATTGAATGCTGAAAATGCTGAACCTTTACAGTCACCTACTCCTGTTAGATTTATGCCAAGAAAACCAAATCTTGCTAAAGAAAGGAATGCAATGATGGCTTATTTGAAAGCTAGAGGGTATAAGGGATTGTAGAAGCTGAATCATGTTGATATGAAAAGACTATATGATGCTGAGAGAGAAGCTTATAAGAAGGATGTAGCAAGCATTAAAGATTATAAAGATGAAGCTACTTGGACTGAAGCTGAAAGAAAGAAAAGTTTGAAAAGAAAAAGGAAAACTGAAGTTGATCAACATTTTTCAAAGAAAGAGAAAGTTGAGTTAAGATCTGAAACTAAGGATGAATTAAGAAATTATCTCAGAATAGTAGACTTTGAATATTGCAGAGAAGATGCTGATATGAAGATGAACAGATCTCAGATTACTGTTTTTGAAGTTGTGAAATCCAAAGATGGAAGTTATATGATGTTTCACAAAGATGATGAAAGTTTCAAAGTGTTCAAAAGGCTATGGGATGTACTGCATGCAATTGACAGAGTGGATTTATTTCATCTATATCATTTGGTGAGAGACTATGTTGAACATAATCCATCAGAAGGAATTAGTTTAGTTTTACTTGGAGATCTCACAACAGCATGGGAAACTGAAGAACAGAGTAGTGATGAAATTTGGAAGAATCAAGAGCAATGGGAAGTTGTTTGTTGGAGATTCTTTGAAGAATCCGGAGTACATGTTCTAGAACTGGAAAATGGGACAATGATTCACATGTTTGCAGAAAGAAGGTATCCTCTCACTGTTGATCTTATGAGAAGGATGCTAAAGCATGGAATGGAAGTAGAAGAGGATAATGAAACTGCTCTCATGGTCATCAATTTGTTTATTAACTTGACTACTATTGCTGAGGATGATCAATAACTGGAATGAATTTTATTTGAATAAATACTTTTTGATATATCAATATTTTTATTCAAAGTACTGATGATCAGACAGTACTTTTATCAAAGTACTGTTTGTAGAAATTAACCAGTTAAATGTTTTTTAGAAGAAAGCTTTTGCTAAGTAATAAATTTTTTGAAACAAAGGTTAAGTAAAATAAATGGATTTTGAGATGGCAACATCAATAGGTCATCAATCCACCATGGTTACAAAAGGATTGGCTAATCCATGAGCAAACGGCTGTGGTAGAGATATTTCAAATCCGTTTTTAGTTGACAACTTGCTAATAAGTTGTATGGTATTCAACTCACCATATCAGTTAATGTGAAAAGTTGGCTAGCCCATAAGAAAATGGCTTGTGGTAAAGGCTGCGGAAAAACCATTATTGGTAATTAGTTCACCATTAGATAGAAGAACTAACTAGTCCAGAAGGGTACAGCTTTTGGTAAAGACAAAACAAATCTGTTGATAGCTGGTGATTTGCTAAAAATCATATGGTTATCAATGTACCATGGTCTTACACACCAAAACATTTGGCTACTCCAAAGTTAATGGCTTTTGTAAACAGATTAAAATCCATTAATTTTCAATGATTCACCTCTCACAGGAGTTAACACACCTGGAAGTGATGAGAATAGTATGCAACTTAAACTGAATTAATGTACAAATTGTCATATGTTGCTGTGTTGCTGAAAAGATGGAGCTTGCTGGATGATGCTTAAAAAGAATAAAGATACTTTGATAAAGTGCAGAAACTACAATCCCAAGACAAAGGCAATCATTCCTTGAAGTTAGAAAAGTGAAAGATTAATCTACAAAGGAACTTGAAGTCAAACAAGTAAAATTCAAGTTAGGGGAGGATTGTTGGGATATGAAAGTGCTGAAGATATGAAAGTACTGAAGATATGAAAGTACTGTAAGCTGAAAAGAACTGGAGAAAGTCAGAAAGTCAAAGTACTGCTAAAGATAAAGTCAAAGTACTGCACATGAAGGTCAAAGTATTGCAAGAGTTAAAGAACTGTCTATTCATTTATGGAAAGTCTTGTTATTCTATGTTTAGATTACTTGTCGTACAAGGATACAAATTGTAAACCGACTAGGATATCCTTGAGCCTATAAAAGGACTCCTAAATTGGCATTAGAGATACGAATTCACAAGTCTTAGAGTTTATGATTACAAGTTGTTTAGAGTTTAGAAGTTCGATATTCTTAGAGTTGTAAAAGTATCTGGATAAGAAGCAGATTTAGAGTTATTAATAAAAGTTATTCTTCTTAGCTTTGTTAAGTTCCGCGTACTTGATAAAGATTGCTCAGTGTTTCTTTGTTAATAACTTAGGATTTATCCGAGGTTATTAAACCTTAACAAGCTAGTTAAAGTTAGTTTGATTAAAGTATATCGATCCAACAATCTTGAACTAGCAAAAGCTTCCGCTACTCTGATGGAAAGATGTCATGATCCAGAAAGTGTGAGCATGTCGGTCGAAAAGTCACAACATCACATGATGGCAACACAATAAAGGATGATCCAGAGATTTACTGTGGCTGATGATCTCAAAGAAAGCTCGAAGATCATCAAAGATGTGGATCAGTTCAAAGACCTCCACTGAAAGTACAAAATAATCAGACAATGAAGAGTCACTACAAAAGCACAGAGAATGCAGACATTGAAGAATTGAAGTCTACGAGCTCAGAACAGAAGACAAATTAGAATGCTAGGATTCAAAATGTAAAACATGGGGTGACCTCCCTTAGGGGGAGATTGTTAGGAATTGGAAATTCCATAGTGAAGTGTCGGTCACCCCATCTATAGTCTAGCATATGTTAGCTCGTAGACATATCGTTATTTACTATTTTATTGGTTAGTTAGTAGTTTAGTTTAGGGTAGTGTAACACCGTGGAAGAAGGACGGGTCTTTACCCACTGTATGCCTGATCCACTGTCCGAAGGAGGACGTTTAGTTTGTAACTATAAATACCCTCTACTTCCCATGGTAGAGGGTTGGACCTTTCACTTAATCTAACCTTCTTTCTTTTGTTTTACTTTCTCTCTCTAGAAAGGCTCCCATCTTCCACTTTCTCTCTCTAAACTCATAATATTCAAATCATATTTGTGATTGTTGATGTGTTTATGAAATCCAATATGTTACACAAGTAATCAGTTAAGTAATCCAAGTCAAAAGACCAAACATGTCCTTGACCTTGCACATTGGGCTTATCTTCTAGATACCTCAGGTTAAGTTTCTCCACAATCTTTCTAGCGTTCAAATTATATACCCTGTAAGCCTTACTATGAGTCGAATAACCCACAATATACCCCTCATCAGCTTTCTCATCAAATTTTCCCAATGGATCACTTGTGTTCAAAATGGTCACTTGACACCCAAATGGTTTGAGGTAATGTACAGCACGAACTTTCCCAGTGAGAAGTTCATAAGGTGTCTTGAAATGAGGTCTAGTAATGGATACCCTGTTTAGTACATAAAAAGCTGTGCCAACTGCTTCAGTCCAAAACATGGTAGGTAATTTAGAGTCCGCAAGACTAAATCTTGCTGCCTCTATTAAAGTCCTATTCTTTCTTTCAGCTACCCCATTTTGTTGTGGGGTTCTTGGAGTGCTATAGTCCCTTTTTATCCCTTTAGACTTTCAGAGTTCTATAAAAATTGCATTCTTGAACTCTATCCCATTATCACACCTAATACCTTTAACCTTTTTGTTCAACTGGTTTTCAACAAGGGTAATGTACTCTTTCAACACTGGAGATGTTTCATCTTTAGTCCTCAGAAAGAATACCTAACAAAACCTGCTGAAGTCATCAGTGATTACCAAACAAAAATACTTGTGATCAATACTTCTAACTTGGGTTGGACCAAAGAGATCCATATGTAGCAACTAAAGAGGTTCTAAAATCATGCTCACGGCTGTAATAGCTTTGTATGAGGCTCTGTGTTGCTTTCTTTTATTGTAGGCAACACAATTATGTTCATTGGTGAAAAATTTGGAAGGAAGTCCTTCAACGAGACCAAGTTTAGAAAATTTGTTGATGGTATTGAAGTTCACATGAGCCATCCTTCTATGCCATTTTGTATATTCATCCAGGGATGCTTTGGCCACCAAAAAAGTTAGGTCACCTTCTGGCTGCACAGCATTCAGATTGAATGTGTATAGGTTGTGTTATCTAGGAACTCTCAGCCGAATTGATGTATCTTCTGGTAGTTTGAAGTCTCTAGATAGCACAAGACATTCATCCTCAGAGAAGAATACTTTGTTCTTGGTGTCACAAATTTGTGAGACTGAGAACAAGTTGAAGTGTTGCAGTTCCTTTACATAGAACACATTCTCAAAATCCAGTAGAGGTGTTTTGATGGTGCCTTTCCCAGTGATTCTACCATCACTTCTACCAAAGGTCACATTGCCTCCTCTTTCTATGGGTATGAAGTTATGCATCATATCTCTGTTTCCTGACATGCTTCTTGAACAACTACAATCAACAATGCCAACTTCCTTATGCTTAAGAGGATGATCCTACAACAACAACAATAATATATACAAAATATTAGTACACTATAGAGGCTCAAGTCATCACTGACTTGAACCTGCCTTGTGGATCATTAGAGTAATGCCATGCAGATGTATAAGATCCACCATTGTTCTTGGGTTTCCATTGAAATTTAGGTCCCTTTTGAGTCCAAGAACAACCTGCTGAGGGCTTCACAGCAATATCCTGATATCCCTTCTCATTATTCATAGAGTCGACACAACCAGGCCAATAACCATTTTCAAAATATGAACTTGTTGGTTTAACAAAAGGTCTAGCAATAGATCTTCTCCAAGGAAATGGAGAAGGGTTAGTTGCTTGTGGAATAAAAGATGGTATATCATTAACATTTGTCCACATCGGTCTAGGTTTCTTTTGACCAGCACCTTCACCCATTCTTTGCTCATGAAAATCACAATCCTTAATCAAATGAAATTTGCTTCCACAAACAAAACATGTCTTCTTTTTAGAAGATTTATTTAAAGTAAAAGATGTTCTATTACATGCAAAAGCATTCAATCCACAAGAATTAACAGAATTGTTTTTAACAAACTTAAAAGCATTATTGTGCAAAGTATTAAAAGACAAGTCTTCATAAGAAACTGTCTTGGAAGTTGATTCCTCAGTAGCAACTCTAAAAGGCTTGTAAGCAGTCTTGGGTATAGGCTTGGGAAAGATCTTGGGAAGGTCTGACTTGGCATTTGAATCACACCGGGTAGAAGAAGTAGACCCTTTGTCAGAGGACTTGTCACTATCACAACAAGAGACAAAGTCAGTAGATGAAGAATCAGGGTCTGGCAAGTCTCTTGACTTTTTGCCATACAGATGGTGTGATCCATCAAAGTCAACAGTGATGGAAAGGTCAATGGGCATATGTTTACCTCTAATAGGTCCAGGGACAGCATGTAAAGTTCCTTCTTTGACATAATTAGCTAAACCTGCTTGTGTAGTTTTACGCCCATCATACCTAGCTTCTAATCCTACATACTTTTGAAAACCTAAACCTATTCCTGAGGTCTCAGATTGACTACTATAGATATGTCTAGCTAGATTATTACATGATATTAACCATTCTTTATGTCTAGCTACTTCCTCATCTAGTTTCTCTTTTAGCACTTTGTTTTCAGAAACTACATTAGCTTTTTCTTTCTTAGTACGTTTTAAATTAATTTTAGCACAATCTAAATCACTTTGTAACACCCTGATCTCTTCATCATAAGCCAATTGATTCTTTTGAAACCAAACCTTTTGTCTTTCTAATGTTTTTAAAGCCTGTTTATAAGCCTCAACATCTACATAACATTTATTGTATTTAGGTTTCAATTCATCAAAGGCTTCTTTTAATTCATTGTATCTTTCACTACAACTAAACACACAATTTTGTACCTGAGAGATGCCATTGAAGGCAAATTGATCATGCCTATCCTCTGAAGTACAGCTTGCCAGCAATCCAATATTTTCAGGAGCTTCAACATTCTCAGGCTCATACAGATTCCAATTGATGTGTTCATCTACAGTGACAAGAGTTGTGGAGGGTCCAGCCTTCGAAGTTCCAGCTTCCTTTTGTTTCTGCTGATAGGAAGAATACATCACCTCATCACCAGCCTTCCTATCCTTGCATTCTCTAGAAAAGTGACCCATCTCTCCACAAGTAAAGCACTTGACCTTGCTTTGGTTAAATTTCGCTGGATCTCTTCCCTGGAAGCTGAACTTTCTCCCAGATTTACTCTCAAACTTCTTGATGTTCATAGAGAGCATAGCTAACGGCCACTTCAAATTTATCTCTTCCATGTCTAATGGATCCACCTGTACAAAGTCCTCATAGGCTAATTGCTGCTGAGTGTCATAATCAGCAATAAAGGAGTGAATCACATCTTTCAATACACCACTGGACTTTGGTTGAGAACTTGATGAAGTGGTGGTGTAAGATGATGCTGAGGAGGCAGGACTTGGAGCATAGGTCATCCTATTTGAGGAAGCCCCAACAAAAGTTGTGTGACTAGGAGTGGATGCACGAAAGGGACTTCTTACATCAGGCTCAAGAGATTTAAGTCTGTTGTATAGTTCATCAAAAGTGAGCATATCCAACCCACCTTTAGCTTTGAGGGTAATGCTTACCTGCAACCAAGATGTAGGTAAGGATCTCAAGAACTTTGAGCTTCAGTCATCATTATCTGGCTTTGCCTTCAGCTGATTCAGTTGACTCAAGATCTTATGAAACCTGTCATACCCCTTGTGGATACCTTCTTCTTCAGTGATTTGGAATTCTTGAAACTGTTGTTTCAGCATAGATTTCCTCATTCTCCTTGACTCTTCATTCCCACCAAACCTAGCCTTGACAGCCAGCCAAATGTCCTTTGCATCCTGCATGTAGTGAAAGTCACCCAAGTGATCTTCAGGTATAGCCTGAAGGAGAATAGTTCTCACTTTTTTCTCTCTTTGAACAGCCAATATCTCTTCAGCAGATTTGGGAGGAACAATGGTAACATTACAATCAGGATCTGTGATCGTCCTCTTCAAACTGTTCGCATTCTTCACAATTTCCCAAAGATTCCAATCAATGTTGGAGATCCAATTTTGCATCTTCATCACCCACAAATCATATTCCTCCTTCTTTAGGTATGGAAATTTTGCATTGTTGTTTGAAAGACTAAGCTTTTGCAGAGATGTGTTGTTATTGTTGTTAGTGACCTCAATGTCAATGTCTGAACCAGGCGTGTTTAATGTTGTTTTAGTTGTAAGGGTATGCAGAAAAGATTGTTCTTAGTATCGTAGAGACTCTCCCGAGGCTCTGATACCACTTGTTGAGACTAAGACCTTGATAGATCTTATGAGCACTCGTAGATCGTTAGTTATACTTATGTAATCACAAGTACACTAAAAGACAGTCTCTAAAACTTGTATTCAAGCGGAAATTAAACACAAGAACAAATACAAATAACTAAGAACTTCTTTGATCCTCTATGGATCTTTTAATAATACTAAAACTTTGTTTTTTAACTCGTACATAACTCATACTATTGTGTTCCTTTTATAGACAAGGAACCCTAACCCGTTTCCCAAGAAACGTATAAACATAAAACTAAATAAGATATACATTATAACTTCCTAATAAAGCTCATGCATATCCTAACTAACTATAAAATACGCGGAATAACTATCTCAGCAGAAACAAACTACACGTTTATATTACTTCAGCAGAAACTCTTCTTCAGCAGAATCCATGTACTTCAGCAGTATTTTCAGCAGAATTCCTACTTTTCATAATTCCCAACACTTGTCATCATCTTTAAAATCTTTAATACTATCAACCTGCTTTTGATAAGCTTCTCTTACCAAGTCATACAGCTATTTCATCTCAAAATATTTCAGCTTCTGTAATCCAGTATACCCTTGACCCTTTAGATACGCCATCATGGCATTTCTTTCTTTAGCAATACTTGGTATTCTTGGTAATACAGCTTTCTTTACTGGTACAGTAGATTCAGGTTCCTTCACTAATTGATTAACTTCAGTATTCAAATCAGCTTGTAGCTTTCTAGTAGCTTCTTCATTCTTGGCTACCTCAATTGCTCTTATCTCTGCTAAAGTAAGCTTTTTCTTCTTCTTTGTTTCCACCAGTTTGCCTTTGCCTTTATCTTTAGGATCTAACACTGGTTAAGAAGCTTGTGGTTGTTGTTCAGTAACTCCTGGAATGCTAACACCTCTTGGTCTTGATAAGTTGTGCAATATCTCAGCTACAGTTTCATCATCACTTGCAGTGTGCACTACCTTTGGTGTATCAGCTTCCTCTTCTTGTAGAATAGTTGAAGAACCAGCTTCTTCTTCAAAATCTAACACCCTTAGTGTAATTAGCTCTTGCCTATAAGTTCCTTGAAGAGCAGTACTTTGGTGTAATTAGCTCTTGATAAGATCGTTTATAAGCTCAGCTAAGGATCAATAACAAAGACTAATAACATGCACAGCGGAATAAACTAATCAATTCTTTGTTATTGAACAAGGTTTTCATTATTATCTCTAACTAAACAATAACTAACCCTAGACGTTTATAGGAACACGTTTAGATAACTAAACTAACTAACTAAAGTAACTTACCTCGGCGTTTACAAGACAATACACCCTAGGTTACACACACACACCTTTAAGTCGACTACATCTTGGAAGACATGTATAAAACCTACACCTATGTCCTCTTTATATACTAGAGGATTAGGGTTTACAAAATACTACAAAGGACTAATAAATAAAACTTCATTTGCAAGCAAGTCCTTCCATCTTTTTGTAGGTTTCCTTCTTGTCGTATTAAGTCCCTCTTGTTTCCTTCTTTTTGTCTTATCAACTTAAACGTATAATTCCCAACAATCTTCCCCTAGTTGATAATGACAAAACCATTCTTGAACGAACTTCCCTAGATGAAGTAGAGAAATTGAGATCAGGGATCTCACCATGAATGAAACAAGTATGTCTACCTTTGTCTTCCCCTTAATCCATGCCATGCTACTCAAACATCTCTTCCCCTTTTTGTTATTATCCAAATAGGGAACGTATGCAAATAATCATCTTGACCACCACGAACCAATATCATACTTCCAATCTAAGCCATCCAATGTTTCGAATTGCCCTCTATGAAGAACACCAAAATGCTTACTAAAAATGAATCCAAAACAGTAGAAAACTCCAACTAGCAGTAGTAATAATGATCAACAGTAGTAAAAATCAAACACTTCCCCTTGAGTGGTACATGAACATCAAATGATTCTTCAAATCTATAATCTCCATGTAATGATCACTAATGAAGAAAACTAAGTATAACCAACTTGATGCTGAAGTAGAACATCCCAAACTCACGTCTTATGTCTTGTACTAACCACGTGACTATGATACCTGATGATATATGAGTAGATCTCGATCTCTTGATAAAATCCTCATCTTCAACGAGACACTCCTACTAAAAGGTATAATAAAACACGCATCCAAGTAATTCCACTTCATCATCAAATAAGTGATAATCAATCCTCTTCGTAATCAATTCTTGAATAAAACCAAATATGAGCCTTTTAAAAACTTTAAGAACAATTTCAAAACTCCATGTGTGTGTGAACCAATCTCGTATCTTGTGTGTGTAAACCATCCGAACTTCAAACTTATCATGCTTGACTTCCCCTCGAGTCAATAACCAAATAGCCTTTACACATTAAATACGTCGCATGCAATAACAGCCAATTCCATAATTATCATTGACAAAATGTATACCATGCGAATATGTCCAAAACTGCCAGTACCATGTTCCAAATAGTATACGACTTGAGCTTTATACTTGATCCCAATAATGTTGACAACCTGAGCACATCCATACTCGATCACAAGTATTATTATTGCATGAGCAAAACTAATAAGTGAACCATGTAATCGGTTAAACAATAAGAATGTGATAAACCGAAACCAATAAAATAAAAATAGAAAAGTCAACGATACCAAGCCAAACTTTAATATGTCACTGACCAATTCCATAGCACCAATTAGTGCTAGAGATCACTTATCTTATTCAGTTCAGTACGAGGTTGAATCGATCATTATCATGCACAAGGCGATAATAACTCAGAAATCCATGCGTATAATCATCAAAATCACCGACCCATTATCCTCCACCGTCCCATGTGACACAAGCTAAGGCCCAATTAAATTATGCTTTCAAAAACCTTGATCAGTTAACCATAACTTATTTTGAAAGACTCAACAATATGGAGCAGCGAATACAGAACAGGTAACGAGCAGTACCAAAATTTACGTCGGTCAATACTAACTTCCATGTTGTCAAACCCAAACAATACAAACTCTCGAATAACAAATCACCAGCCCAACGCACTAAAACACATGTCCAAAATCATGGTGTCAAGCAGTACTTCCAAATCGTCAATTAAATAATCAAAGTCCCACGAGCAGTACTTTCAAGGTCGAACAGTACTTTGAGCTGTACTTTCAAGGATGAGCAGTAATTTGAGCAGTACTTTCAATGACGAGCAGTACTTTGAGTAATTTAGGGTATCGACACCAATATTGCTCTTCAATATGGTTCTTATCATGATCCATCGAACTTAAAGGTAGTAGCAAATACGATTAATGTAACATCAGTTCTTCCACTCTATACCAAAACTGGTCAACAATATCATGCTAATAATAATATAACCACCCTTGTCTAATCCAACTTGAATCTGTACCATTAAACTGACATATGTGTTTCATTGCTCCACATATTATATCTTACTCATAATCACATATAAGTCACACCACCGTCCTATTATGATATACCTCAACCAATTATATTTGAATGTAGTATGAGGTTAATAATCCTTACCATGCAAACATCCACCGTCCATAAATAAATATGGATACAAAAGTTGATCATCAGTACTTTGAAATCCAGTTCTTTCAGGCTCAGTACTTTGAACATTTACTTGTGCTTCAGTAGTTTGAGGTTCATCTTCTTTATCTGTATGAATCTCAGGATCTTCTTTCAAATTATCTTGCTCCAGATTCCTCCCCAAGTTGATAGAAGATTGCTATTGAACCTTTTTGCTCTTTGAAGACTTCTTAAATTCTCTCACTGGCCTTCCTTGCTTCCTTTGAGACTTGACCCATAATTTGTGATGTTGAACCAATGGCCAGACAAACTTCTTTAATCTTCTAAATTTGATCTGCAACTTTTTGATTTGTGCAGTCTGAGCTTCAAAGTCCTTCTTTATTCTCGTTAGCTCCCTTGTTAAAGCATAAGTATTCAGAACCTGCCCTTCAGGGGTTATATCAGCTGCACCTCCTTTAGAGGATGATGAGGGAATAGGGATATCTGGTTCTGACTCAATAGGTAGAGTATCATGGTGAAATGAGGTAGGTGAAACTGTAGTACCTTCGTTTACATCAGCACCTTAAGAAGCAGTCCCTTGAGATGCAGTACCTTGAGAAGTAGTACCTTGAGTTAAAGCAGTACCTTCTCTTTCATCACTAGATGCAGCCTCATCTCTAATTGCTTGAACAATCTCCATAATTGAAGTAGTCAATGGAGTGTTCCTTCTAGAAAATAAATCACTCTTCCTAGCCATGAAGGTGAAGATCTTAGCAGGTTGTACCACAACAGGTAATAAACTCGAAGGCTTTGGTACATCATGAAGTTGTTTATTCAAGAAGACTTGAATAAATCTTGGTACATCAACCAGCGTGATCCATGAGAAATGTGAGATAACATACCATCTAGAATTAGCCTTGAAAAGTTGAAGATGCGATTTGTAGCCAATCCCACTATAGCAGATGCTATATTAGATCCAAATTGCTCCCATGAAGTACTCTTAGAACTGATACAATGAAGTAAGACATGAACCAAGTATTTCCAATGTGGACTAAACAAGGGTTTCTTGAATGTTGTTTCAGTTAAAGACCCTTCATACCCAATATCTCTCAATGTATCAAGATTGTACAATAATTCGTACGACCAGGCCTTCGATGGTGATCGAAGGGTATGAGGGGTGATATGCTTGCGCCAAACTTGTAGTTAATCTACAATAAGAAATAGTAGACACTTCGTTAAGTGATTGCGCAGGGGTTGGGCCCTGCGAACCACCTCCGGCGTGTGAATAAGTATGTGATATGAATTATGGATAATATGATGTATGTGAAATACTGTGTTGAGTGAACATACAATTGAAATGACTCGTCCAACCTATTTATAGGTGATGAAAATAGCTTGGAGAGTGTTAGCACACGTTTAGGAGATCATGGGGGCGTCCCCTGATTTATGGTAACCGCTAGGGCTTCATCCCCACTATCTCGGACTTGGCGGGGAAGCTAAGGACATAGTGGGAACATGGGGGAAGACCAAGTCAAGGTTCTTATTTGTCTTGGCATCTTCAAGAAAAGACACCGAAGGGCATAGGCCTTCGGCTGGCGGATTCCCAACTGGTAACCATGTCAATGATGAATGGTTTTACGCCACCAATGACTTATGAAGAAAGACTTGGGTCTTCTTAATGCAATTTCGACTGAGGCCGAAGGGGGGTCCTTCGACCTGATCGGAGGGTACGTCATCAAGCCCCCCAGTCGAAAGTGATATGTACAAACAAGAAATATTGCTTACGACTCAGAAATAAAAACGAAACCTCCTCTTCGTCACAAAAACGAACGAAGATTAAAAGTCTTGTAATTATTGACCGCATTAAATGCAAGACTAATCCTAACTACCCCTGTTTCCTCAGTAAAAGTAAACATCCTTTCAAAATTTAAAAATGATTTGAAATCCGGTAGGAAAGGGATAAGTCCGGACACGTGTAGGGCTGAGATGCAACGTTTGTAGGGTATATAAAATGCAAAAAACAGTAAAACCCTAACAAAGTTTAACTCTCGCCCAAAGTTTTTCCACCTACTAAAACTTCTTCCGATCAAGCCTTCGACCAAACAAGGTAAAGCACTCCTTCTTCTCTGTATTTCAAATACATTTTGTGATCTTTAGAAGGTATCATGTCTACCAATAAAAAATTTGTGATAAAACAACAATGCTGCACACTAACCAGGGAGGAGCTTAAAGTGTTCCTCACTGAATATCCCATTCCAAAGGAACATAAAATAATGCTACCGAGTAAATATCAAGGGATATTTGATGCCCCTGAAAATTATGTAGGCCTGTATACCCATGCTTTCACCACTTCCAACCTTAGAATACCTTTGCATCCTTTGATCTTGGAATTCCTCCGGTATTATGAAGTACACATTTCTAGGTTCAACCCTTTTGGCCTAGCCAAGCTTACAACATACATTGTTATGTACAAAGCCTATGGGTTTGAACCATCCTTGACTGTGCTTAGGGGTCTTTTAAATCTATACCCGAGAGGAGATTGGTTGACCTTGGCCAAGAGGGTTGAAAGGGATGTGCCCATATTGATAGATAGACCTTTTACGAACATAAGGAACTGGAAAGGCAAGTTCTTTTATATCCAGGCTACCATTATCCCTCCTGGATACTCTGCATTGTTAAACCTAGACTTTCAATATGATGAGAAAAGGTTCACCGATCCATTGCCTTATACTGTGAGAAGAGACCCATTGTATCAGCGTTTGGCTCGTCATCCAGCTGACTGCCAGACCTTCCCTGAGCCAATCATGTTCATGGCTGGCATTGCTGAAAGATGGGAGGGGTATTCTGTTGGTACCTGAAATAATTTGTGATGGAGAAAGTATGTATTTTTTAAATTAACATAAGAAATAAAAACTTATCTCGCTGATATTTATCTTATTTGCTTCTTTGTGCAGAGATGTCGTTCAGGAACTTTGTTGTGGCTGGAGGTGCAAAGGAGGTAAGCTTTCTTCCAAAGAATCCCCAAGAGATAAGCTATGGCGTGGGCTCCCCATCGGTGTCCATAAACAAAGATGAGGTGGAAGCCCAGCCTGTCGAGCCTGTATCCTATACTCCTCCGTCAAAGGAACCCATAGATGTAGAAGATCAGCTTGTGAAGAACGTTGCTGACTCAGACGAACCAATCTCCGAAGGACCATTGGCCATCGTAGGACCCTCCGGCATAGGTGAGAGGGTCTGAAGTAGGAAAGGTGCCAGTGCTAAGGCTGTGAAGTCTGCGCCAAAAAGAAAGCTTATTCTACCTACTCCTCCCTCTCGAACTACCCGACAGAAGAGTGCCCAGGGTAAGGCTATGGAATTTCCAGCCATCGAAGGGCCCAGCGGCGATGATATCCATGGTAAGTTTCTTTCCTGTGAAACAAAATTAGGTACCAAATATAATATGCTAATGAAATGTACATTTGTTGTAGGTCTTCCTGATACGAATGAGCTTCCTTCTCCCCTAGCTTGTCACCAACTCGTGAGCCATGTGATCCCACCCAAGTGGAAGGGGGTGGTGGATAACATGTCCATAGAGAGGCTTTGCGACCTTCATGATAAAAGCTATGTTCGCCAGTTCATGCTTGACAACCAACTCAATGCTAGGACAAGGGAATTACTCCGTGCTGTCACTGAAGCTCGAGAAGAAATGGATGTTATGCTGAGGAGAGAGAGGGCTAGGGATCAGAAGTATGCAGACTTGGAGAAGAAGTGTGAGGAAGCATTGGATGATTTTGATAAGAACCTCTTGGTGCAAGATCTCAGAGCTGAGAATGAAAAACTCAAAGGTCAAATGGAAACGAGCGAGGCTGAGTGCAGTAGGTAACTGTCGAAGGCTCTATGGTCATTGGCTATAAGGAGCAGATATCTGTTCTTTCATCCATGTGTGGAGGCCTCGAACAAGAGAGGGCAAAGTTGCTGGACCAAGAGATCAAGCTCCGAGAAAAGGTGGATGGATTGAACCTTCATCTGAAGATGCTGAAGAAGGACAGAGTGGACCTGATAACCAAGGTGATCCCCTATATTGCTATGGAACTTTACCATAGCGATGATGTGGGGATTTCCATTAGGAATGTGGTGAATACTGCCATTTTTCATGGCAAGTGTACCACTTTGGAGGAGGTAGCTAAGACTGGGGAACCAGTGGTGCTGGAGAAAATTCCGTACTACAGGGCAACTCATGAAAAAGAATATGATGATGCAGGTAATCAATTAACTGCTTTAGAGTTCCCTTTCCTTGCAGATGTGACGAAGGACCCAGCGGCCTCAATTGAGGACCTGCTAGCCAAGAAGCCAAGGATAGTTCAGCCTCCATCTTCCTCCAAGAGGACTCCATCACCCCAGGTTCAGCTGATCCCACTCATTCCAAGGTTTAATGAAGGCAACCATGTGGTTGTAATTTGATCCCCAGGGTGGTATGTACCCTGTTTGAAACAATTTTCTGTGTTCCTTTCCAGGCTTCGTGCCTGATGAAACAATTAACTTGTGGTTTGTGTGATATAGGCTATGGCCTAAGACAATATTTTATTTTGTTGAATCGTTAAGGCTATGGCCTGTTTTAGACTAGTTAAACTAGTCATTAATCTACAATGAAGCCACTAGGGCTCGAATTTTGCCATGTGTGATTCTTCTCATTTTATTTTTACTTACGTAAAAAATATTTGTTACAACCTAAGGCGTATGGTAGATGCATAGCCTCATTGAGTGTAGTTACTTCACCAAGAATATTAGCAATCGTATAATTTAACAGCTGACAGAGGGTCGCGACCCACTCCGTCTTGATCCTTTGGGCAGCGAAAGGCTTGAAATACCTTAAGGCCATATAGGAAAGTTAATGTGAAGTTGAGATGGATGTTATGCATGTGAGCAAGACATGTTGTTTAGTCTTTGTACATCCCTTCGACATTGAAACTTATAAAGCGACTTGGTGGACAAATCTTTGTTGTATTGAACGAAACAACAGATTTGAGGGAAATGTGTTATTATCATTAAGTGGGTAGGGAGAATTACATCATTTTAAGAAATGAATACTAGACGCCTGCCATTAATGCTTCTATTCCTAAGTGAGAAGAATGCAAATACATTGATTGAAAGCAAATAAAATGTGTCCTTAGACATTGTAAGTTTCATACGTAGAACTTACGAAGAGTAGTGCCATTCCAGGTTCTATCAATAGCGTCTCCTTCCAAGGTTTCCAGCTTGTAGGCTCCGTTGCCATATGCTTCCTTAATAACGTAGGGTCCTTCCCATGTAGGTCCTAGTTTACCCTGGTACTCAGCTTTACTTGCACTGTTGAGTCGGAGGACATATTCCCCTGGTTTGAAAGTCGAAGGCCGGACCCACTTGTTATAGTACCTTTCAATCTTTTGCTTGTGGATAGCCTCTCTAATGGAGGCTATTTCCGTTCGTTCTTCAAGTAGGTCCAAGTTACTACGGAGTCTTTCTTCGTTATCTGCTGCTTCGAAGTTCATGACTCTTTCTGTTTCGACACTTACTTCTGAAGGGATGACAGCTTCCGTGCCATATGTCAAGCTGAAAGGTGTTTCTCCGTGACTTGACTTCGTATGCGTTCTATGTGCCCAAAGTACTTGAGGTAGCTCATCTACCCAACCGTGATGACTGTATCCCAGCCTTCTTTCTAATCCTTGTACAATGTCTCTGTTGGTAACTTCCACTTGCCCGTTCCCTTGAGGATGATAAACGGAAGTGAAAGATTGTTTGATGTTCAGACCTCTGCAAAATACTGGGAATACCTCTTCGGCGAACTGCTTCCCATTATCAGAAATGATGATGTGAGGTACTCCGAACTGACAGATAATATGCTCCCATAAAAAATTTTCTATGTGTCTGCCTGTAATGGATGCCAAGGGCTTCGCTTCCACCCATTTGGTAAAGTAGTCGATGGCTACAACCAAGAATTTTACTCGTCCGGGGGTAATTGGCAGCGGGCCTACGATGTCGATCCCTCATTGGCTGAAGGGCCATGTAGACGTTACGGAAGTCATATGTTACTTTGGTAGCCTTGGGACTCTTGAGTGGACTTGACAGGCTTCACACTTTTGAATGATGTCGACAACGTCCCTGTGCATTGAAGGCCAGAAATATCTGACCCTCATGAATTTAGAGACAACGGAACGAGGTCCTACATGCAGTCCGCAGGAGCCTTCGTGCACTTCTTAGATGATGTTGGCAGCTTGCCTTGGTCCTACACAACGGAGCCAAGGTGACAGAAAAGACCTTCTGTACAAGTAATTTCCCATGATTTTGTACTGTGGTGCTTTGATGCGCACCTTTCGAGCCAACTTCTGATCCTCCGACTGTATGCCACTTATTAGATATTCTCTAATAGGAGTCATCCAATTCGAGTCTTCCTCCAGTATTACGTCAGACACCTCCTTTCGGACGATGGACCTTTCTACCAATACTTCGACCAAAACTTCCTTAGTTAGATGAGCAAATGCCATTGATGCCAGTTTGCTAAGTGCATCCGCCTTCTTGTTTTGGTTTCTACGAACATGCTCTATGGTGTAGGATGCGAACCCTTCGAGCATTTCTTTGGCCTTATCCAGGTATTGCTTGATTACAGGTTGCCTTGCTTCGTAGGAGCCTTTAATCCGATTGGCTACAAGTTGTGAATCAACGAAAATAGCCAAGTCTTCCACGTCCATGTCTTTTGCTAATTGGAGGCTTACTAGCAAGGCTTCGTACTCCGCTTCATTGTTCGTGGCATCGAATTCGAAGCGGAGTGCATAAGTGTATTCCTTTCCTTTGGGATCAACAAGCATGAGACCTGCGCTGGAACCATCGGAGCTGGAGGCTCCGTCAGTATAAAGTTTCCACCCTTCGATAGCTTTGTCAGGCTTTTCTTTAACAACCTTTGTGTCATGCTTTGGTTCGGAGGGTGTTTCTGCTAAAAAATCTGCCAATATTTGCCCCTTGACAGAATTTCTACCCTTGTACTCGATTTCATGTTCTCCTAGCTCAATAGCCCATTTAGCTATTCTCCTAGATTTCTCTGGCTTTGAAAGTATCTGTTTGATTGGTTTGTCAGTAAGTACGGTTATGGGGTGAGCTTGGAAATACCTTCGAAGGCGTCTCGCAGCATGAACCAAAGCCAAAATTAGCTTCTCCAATACTGGATAATTTAGCTCAGCTCCCTGTAGAACCCTGCTGACGAAGTAGATTGGGATTTGCTTCTTCTCCCTTTCTGCCAATAACACAGCGCTGATGCTTTCGAAGGAGGCTGCTATATACATGAATAACCCTTCGCCTTTGATTAGGGCTGTGAGTGTAGGTAGGATAGCCATGAAATCCTTTAGCTTTTGGAAGGCTGCTTCTGCGTCCATACTCCACTGGAACGTCTTTTTGTCTGTGCATCCCTTGAGTGTTTTAAAGAACGGCAAAGATCTATCTGCACCCTTCGACAAGAATCTGCTAAGGGCCGCTAGCTTTCCGTTCAGACTTTGCACTTCCTTTAGGGACTTAGGAGGCTGCAAATCTGTGACAGCCTTAACCTTTGAAGGATTGGCCTTAATACCTTACTTAGTGATCAGATGCCCCAAAAATTGTCCTTCTTCCACACCGAAGGAACACTTCTTGGGATTTAATTTCATATTGATGGCGCGAAGCTGGTCGAAGGTTTCCTTAATTTCGGAGAGCATATCTTCCTCCGACCTACTCTTGATGACCATATCATCTACGTAGGCCTCCAGATTCCTACCTATCTGCTTGTGGAAGGCTTTGTCCACTAATCGTTGGTAGGTGGCACCTGCATTCTTCAAACCAAAAGGCATCTTTTTGTAACAATAAACGCCTTTTCTTGTGAAAAAGGATGTCTTCTCTTCGTCTTTTTCCGCCATTTATATCTGGTGGTAACCTTTATAAGCGTCTAGGAAACACTTTAGCCGAAACCCTGACAAGGATTCCACCTTCCAATCAATCTCTGGCAGAGGGTAGCAGTCCTTTGGACAGGCTTTGTTAATATCTGTGAAGTCTACGCACATTCTCCATCCTCCGTCATGCTTCTTGACCATCACCGGATTGGCCACCCAAGTTTGATACTTCACCTCTCTGAGTATGCCTGCTGCTACAAGCTCGTCCACTTCTTTGCATGCAGCAGTATTTCTTTCAGGAGCCAGGCTTCGACGCTTTTATTTTATGGGTTCAATGTGTTTGAACTCATTGAGCTTGTGTTCAGTGCCGAAGGGCTTTCCGTCTATGGTGAGAGTTCTGGGGACCCCCGTCATGTCAGAGTAGGTCCATGCGAAGACATCTGCGTTAGCACGAAGTAGTTTTTCCAATTCTGCTTTAAAGGAGGTTGGGAGCTGCTTTCCAATTACCACCGTCTAATCGGGGTAGAGATCATTTACCACGATGCATTCTTCAGCGTTAGTACAAATGAGAACATCCTTCGAAGGCTCCTCCGAAACCTGTTTGATCCTTTTGCTTACTGTCGTAGACTCTTTCACCTTATAGCTGGAGAAAACCATTCCAATGCCAAAAGGTGTTTGGAATTTGACCGCGGCATGTATGGTTGAGACGACGATGCCCATCTTCTGCATTGCTGTTCTCCCTATCAAGAGGTTGTAAGGAGATTCCGACCTTACGATGGTGAAAACCAGAGTTTCTGTTCTTTTTAGCCTTCTTTCTCCGATTGTAACCTCTAGAGGGACTTCTCCCAAGGGCCATGAGTGCTCCCTTGAGAATCCCACTAAGGGTACCTTCGAATCGACTCTCTTCGACTTTATTGAAGGTTTGAGCTTTAGAAAACATCGTTCGTAGATAACTTCGCAGGAGCTACCGCAGTCAAGGTATGCTCTGTTTACTTCTCTATTGGAGATCAAGACTTTGATGACCACGGGGTCATTTGAAAGAACTTTCCCTGTGATTGAAGGAAAAATGACATCTCCTACTCCACATAAGGCTTCCTCTGCTTCCTTCCTCTTTGAACTAGAAGCCTCTTTGTATACCATGAGGATGGGTGCTTCGACAGGTGTGGTATCTTTCCCCAATTGAGTGTCGGAGGCTTTGTCTTTACCTCTTTTTATACCCTTCACCAAATGTCCCAATTGGCCGGATTTTACGGCCTCTTCTATCTGCTTCTTGAGTTCTCTGCAGTTGTTGGTGTCGTGTCCGTAATCGTCATGGAAGTAGCAAAATTTGGAAGTATCTCTGGGCCTTCCTTTGTTTCCCAAGCGAGGAGGAGGATCAAAGGCCTTCGCAGCTTTTTCCATAGCAAGTATCTCCCTTGGAGATTTGGACAGATTAGCCAAGAGCCCATGGTTGATGTTTTTGTGGTACGGTGTGAACCAGTCCTTATTTTTGTGTTTGTTCCTTGACCCTTCCCACGAAGAATGATTCGGGGTTTTGCTGTGACTTTCTTTATTTTCGGCCAGAGCCCCGTTGCTGGATACTTCTTTTGCTTTGATCCAGGTGTAAGCCTTTTCTACTAAACCCTTGTAAGTTGCGGGAAGATCAGCGGAGAGGAACTCGACCAGACTTCAGTTTCATAGACCATGCACAAAACCTGAAATGCGTTGGTCTTCGTGCAAACCCATTATTTGTAACGTGTCGTCAGTGTATCTGGTGATGAAAGCCCTGGTGCTCTCATTCTCCCTCTGCTTGATGTTGTGCACTGTCAGGTGTGTTCTTGTAAACTTTTTCTGTTGGCTGAAATGTGATCTGAACATGGCCTTGAGATCATCCAAATTCACAATGCTACCCGGTTTTTTCCCGTTCCACCATATACGAGCGGAGTCTCGTAGGGTGTATGTAAACATATGACAAGCGACATGTATAACCCACTTCTGCATTCTAATAGCCCCTTCAAACAAGTGCAAAAAGTTATCCGGATCCCCTTTCCCATCATAGGTACCAATATGCGCGAGCATTTTCAACCCATCAGGTAAAGGGTAGTCTTCTATCCATCTTACGAAGGGTGTTGTGGAGCCCATGGGCTCCGAATAAAGGTAGTTATAAGGCGGCACATAGGTAGGGGCAGCATTGTACGGGTTATGATTGGGAGGTATTCCAACAGGGTTTTGGTTAACATATTGAGGGTAAGCAGTGGGTATATAAGGTGGGTGACTTCCTACAGGGTACGAAGGGTATACCATAGGATGCCCGTAGGGCATGCTTCCGTATGGTTGAGTGAAATTGGGGTTACTAGCCTGCACATTAAGTGGGGGATAAACCCCTTGAGGGTAAGATTGAGTCTGAAAAGGAGGGTACATACCATGGGGAGGAATATTTCCTCCCCCATTTATTTAAGATAGATTGCCTTCTACGCCGGAAGCGTAAGAAGGCTGCAACAGAACCCCTGCTTCAGTTCTTCCCATATGAGCTGCCAAAAGTGGTGGCAAATTAACCTCCGTAGCATCCCTTCGGTGACTCCTTCCATTGGAGCCTTCTATCGTGCCTTCCCGTCTAGTTGGAGCCCTTTCCGGAACGTCTTAAAAAACAACCGACCTTCCACTAGGCCTTCGACTTCTCGGAGACCCTATCCTTAAAAACAACCGACCTTCCACTAGGCCTTCGACTTCTCGGAGACCCTATCCTTAAAAAACAACCGACCTTCCACTAGGCCTTCGACCTTCCACTAGACCTTCCACTTGGCCTTCGACTTCTCTGGCCTCCATTTCTAACTCTTCATCATACTCATCGCTTGAGTATTCTAACTCCCTACGCATCTCCACATTTCTAGCTTGCCTCCTTCGAGCTCTTAGTAAGGATTCCAATGTTTCGATGTTAGCTTCGACAAACGCCAGACTAATTACCGGTTCAGGGTTAGCCGAGGTTGAAGCATGGTTGTTGGGGGTTATTTCAGGGTGAGATCGTATGGTAAAAGTGGATGCAGTTATATTGGGAAGGTTGTTAGGGTCATTGACTGGGATTGGTGTCAAGGTCGAGAAACCCGGAGGGGATGTATCTACTCTCTCTTGAGTCATGCCGTAAAACTAGTGAGAGTGATTGACTGGGTGTAAGTTTGGAATAACGAGACCAATAGTAGCGGGTCCCACGGATGGCGCCACTGATTGTACAATAATTCGTACGACCAGGCCTTCGATGGTGATCAAAGGGTATGAGGGGTGATATGCTTGCGCCAAACTTGTAGTCAATCTGTAATAAGAAATAGTAGACACTTCGTTAAGTGATTGCGCAGGGGTTGGGCCCTGCGAACCACCTCCGGCGTGTGAATAAGTATGTGATATGAATTATGGATAATATGATGTATGTGAAATACTGTGTTGAGTGAACATACCATTGAAATGACTCGTCCAACCTATTTATAGGTGATGAAAATAGCTTGGAGAGTGTTAGCACACGTTTAGGAGATCATGGGGGCGTCCCCTGATTTATGGTAACCGCTAGGGCTTCATCCCCACTATCTCGGACTTGGCGGGGAAGCTAAGGACATAGTGGGAACGTGGGGGAAGACCAAGTCAAGGTTCTTATTTGTCTTGGCATCTTCAAGGGAAGACACCGAAGGGCATAGGCCTTCGGCTGGCGGATTCCCAACTGGTAACCATGTCAATGATGAATGGTTTTACGCCACCAATGACTTATGAAGAAAGACTTGGGTCTTCGTAATGCAATTTCGACTGAGGCCGAAGGGGGGTCCTTCGACCTGATCGGAGGGTACGTCATCATATCCCAAAGAAGCTATTTATCAAAACGGATAACTCCTTCTTCATCATTAAATAATAGATCTTCTCGAATTGTAGCTTCACTAACTTTGACAATCCTTCCAGCAACCTTAGCCTGTATATATGACTCATCATTCTCCATGTGAGTTCTAGTAGTTGCCCAAAATTGTTGAATCCATGGCTCAATAACATCTGGTTCAACTAAAAGCGCATAACTGATTAGAGATCCAGTGAGAAAATCAATGATGTCATGGAATGCAACATTAGCTTCAGTTTTATCCAAATTAGCCACCATGTTGTGTTTAGAAACTTTATTTTGATTCGCCATTGATTGTTTGTTTACAACAAAAGTGGTTTGATGAATAGTAATTGTGAAAGAGAAAGAAATATGGAAAAGATTTGTAAGTATAAAGAGGAAAGGGAAATTAAGAGAGTAGTTATTTATAGGTGAGATTTAAAAACTCACAACCCATAATAACAAAGTTACCGTTATTTGAATTTTACCTCTCTTTTTTACCTTTGGAACAGTACGTTGATAAGACAAGCAGGGCTTTCCACGTGCGCAGTACTTTCCAAAGCAGTACTTTAAGTGCAGTACTTTCATATAACCAAAAAGCAGTACTTTTCCATTTTCTTGTTTACAATAGCAAAAACTCCAAATAGGCATTTGATTGCCTCCCCTCAAGAAATGCATAGGACTGTCTAATTAACTAATTAGTCCTCCCCTTGAGCATATCTTAGTAATTTATCATTCCAATACTCTGAACTCCCTCTTGATTCCTTTCTTAGCACAAAACTCATCCATAAGCTTGTTCTTGAATTCAGTCCCATTATCATATCTAATACCTCTGACTTTAAGTCTTAGTTAATTTTCAAGGGCTATTATGAGATCATGAATAGCATCAAAAGTATCATCTTTAAATCCCAAGAAAAATACCCAACTAAATCTACTGCAATCATCTGTCACAACCAGACAGTACTTCTTCTTGTTTAGACTAGCAACAGAAACAGGTCCAAACAAATCCATGTGCAGCAACTCCAAAGGTTCTATAATAGTCCTTTCCTCAATCTTTTTGCATGAGGCTTTGTGTTGTTTGCCCTTCTTGCATGCCAAACATGAGTGATCATTCTTGTAAGTTTTGGAATTTAAACCTCTAACTAAATTTCCTTTGACCAATTTGTTGATATTCTTGAAATTTACATGGCCCAATCTTCTATGCCACTGATGTGCTTCTTCAAGTGTTGCCTTTGCTACTAAACATGTTGCTCTTCCAGAAGAGTGAAGACTCTTCATATCCAGACTGTATACATCATTGGTTCTTGGCACTCTTAGTATTACCAAGTTATCATCAACAAGCTTGAACTCAGGGGAAAGAATGAGACATTCTGTGTTAGTGAATAACACAGGGTGTTTCTTATCACAGATCTGAGAGACTGACAAAAGGTTGAACTTAAGCTCCTTCACATATCTAACATTCTCAAAGTCTATGCTCCCTGCCTTAATAGTTCCTTTGCCTGTAATTCTTCCTCCACTAGCATCATTCCCAAATGCAACTCTTCCTCCACAATAGGATCTAAAATCTGACAGAATCTCCTTGTCTCCTGTCATGCTTCCAGAGCAACCACAATCCACAATTAAATGATCTTTAAGCTCCTCTTCTGGGTTGCCCTGCACAAAGATAAAAGAGTTATTTAATTTTAGGAACCCAAGCCATTACTGACTTGTGTTCCCTTGTGGAGTTACATACTTAAATTCTTTCAGTATGTGATTTCCACTGTCTTTAAGCACATGATCAATTATCTTTGGTTGTTCAAAAACTTGTGTTGGTTTTTCAATAAAAATCTCTTTTTTATCCAAGTTCTCTTTATTATTTTCAACAAAAATCTCTGTTTCACTCACACTTGCTGAAAGTATTATTTGTTCCCCATCAGTACTTTCCTTCTTAACCCATTTGGTTTTAGCTTCTTGTGTAGAGTCCCTTGATCTAGCTACTTTCTTTGAGTTGTAACGCCTTCTAGATTGATAGTAATAAGATCTCCTAGGGTTCCTATTCCAAAAAGTGTTTGGTGAAAACTGAGCAGTACTTTGAGAAGGTACTTTTTGTGATACTCTTGGCTTAACAGCACCTTGAAAAGTGTTTGAAGGTACTGGGGGTTTGGAAAAAGGTCTTCTCTGATGAGGGTACCTATAGTCTTGTGAGAAGTTGCTATGGTTAACCCTATGTGAGTGATTCCAGACTGGTTTATTCTCCCTACGCTTATAATTGGTAGATCTGGTTTTTGGGAACTTGCTTAGATATTCTGAGTGAAAGTCACAGTTCTTAATCAAATGATCCGGACTATAACAAACAAAACACAATTTTTGACCTGTAATCCCAAAATTGCTTCCTCTATGTGTATGACCAAACCTATCCTGTCTTTTTGGTGAATGATGAAAACTGTTTTGACCAAAATTATCCCAAAAAGGTTTTGCAGTATTTTGAAAAGGTTTTTTTAAAGGTACTGCTGAATGTCTAGCAGTACTTTGAGGAGAAGGTACTGCTTGACTCTTAACATCATCACTCTTAGGTTTCTCAGCTGTTTCTTTTGGGGTTTTAGAACTAGATTGATCAGTAAGCTTTTTCCTAAACTCTAGATTGTCTATTCCAAAATGAGAAACATCTAGCCTAAGTGGTTGAAAACTACCAGTGGGATAAGGGACTGCATGATAACCTTTTTCTTTCTTAAACTCGGGAGGTGTTTGACTAATTGATTCCTCATTACTAGATGTGTCTACATAGTTAATGAGTTCATCATCACTAGTTGTTATATCCTCAAAATCAAGGTCATCCTTATCACTAGGTGAATTTTCTTCTGTGCTACTAAAGTCCATACCAAAACCTAATCCAGTTTTAATGTAAGCTCTTCTCTGTTTTTCAACATAACTAACATAAGAAAGGCCAGCTTGTCCACAAGCAGCAAACTTTTCTAGCAATTCATCTCTTTTCTTAGTTAGCTTCTCAATTTTAGAAATCTTACATCCTAGCTTCCATTCACTTAATTTTAACTGATAATCTTGTTGTTCATAGTTTTCTGCCCAAGCCATTTCATTATTTTCATGTGTTATTATTTTGGCTTCCATTGACTATAAAGTAATTTGATAACCAGCTACCTCAGACCTAGCCCTTCTACAGTTATCTCTTTCAATCACTTAATCATTAAGTATTTTTTGATAAAAGTCATGACACTTAGAACATACCTCAAAGATAGGGGGTGAACTTGGTGAAGTAGCTACCATAGTAAGCAGAACAGGTTCATCTTCACTCTCCATGCTCCAATCAAAGCTTCCTAGACCATCTCTAGACTCCAAAGCAGCGAATCCAGGTTCCTCATCAAAGGCTGTGCTCCAGTCATACTCTTCCATTGCCATCATAAAGTAGGTTACTGGTTCATTATCAAATTCAGAACTCCAGTCAACCTCAGATAGATTTTCTTGAGCAACCAAAGCTTTTGTTTCATTAATAGGAATTTCCTTTAGCTCAAGCTTAGGTTTCTCAGTCATCCTGTTTGCCTGATATTTAGCAAACTTGCATTCCCTTGCAAAGTGTCCAGTCCTTTGACAATTAAAACATTCAATCATGGTCTTGTCAAAAGTGATACCCTGTTTGGGTTTGAAGTTGATACCTCTTCCAGTTTTCTTCATGAACTTCTTGATCCTAGCAGTGATCATAGCAACTTTCCATCTGATATCAATTTCTTCAAGAGCATCCTCTTCAATCTGTGACAAATCTTCTTCATAAGTAACAGATAAAGTGGCTTGCTGAGCAAAGAACGAGCAAACAACTTCATCAGAATGGATGGTGTTTGTTGGTGTGACTTACTAAGCAAAGGTGGGGGTAGAATAGGAAACAGTACTTTGAGCAGCAGTACATTGAGTGGGAGAAGCAGTACTTTTAGTGGAAGTACTGCCACTCTTTTCAGACGATACAAACGCAATACTGTGAGATTTGGAACTTGCTTGTCCATTCATCTCAGGCTCATACACCTTCAAATGGTTGTAGAGATCATCAAAGTCCATAACATCCAAACCAGGTTATCCTCTGATCATAGTAGCAATCACATGCCATGTCATAGGGTATGCGTTGTGTGTCTAAAGTCGTAGGGTATGCGTTTATCCCTAACTCTTTGAACTTACCAAAGGGTCTCGTCTACAAAATCTCTAGGATTTATACACTCTAACTCTAAGGCACTCTTTGTATGGTTTAGCCTACAACTATTCTGGGTGTTATAGTCTAAGGTTCACAAATATTAATCAAGCATTAACTACACAACGAATGACCTATCGCATTACTAGATCATTAACAATTAAGATCAGAGACAACCAATCAATATTCAATAATTAAGTTTCATATTCCCTAAGCAAACACACAAGTAAATTAGCCGGAGATGGAGAACATGCAAGCATACACACAAATAATCAAAGACATAATTGAATTAATGAAGTAAAACACTTTTCTTGATGTAAGATAGGGTTTGGAACCCTAAAATACTGTACAAGATATCCTTGGTTCGGTTTAGGTTTTTACTCCAAAAGACTACCCACAAATACTGAAAAATTCGGATTCTATATATAAGATTACATGTGCGACGGCGTTACCTTGTGAATTGTGATGCCGTCGGGTCGCCGTCATTAGGGTTTCGTCTTGGCCACGTTAGTCTTGCGACGGCGTCACCTTGTGCTTGTGACATCGTCCTCTTCAGCGTATGACGCCATCTGGATCAAATCTAGGCCGTCTGAGTTGCGACGACCTATTCTTTTAAAGCTTGACACCATCACTTGAAAATAAGAAATTTGGCTTATGTCCCGTCACAAAATGCTCCGACGGCGTCGCAGTTAAGCAGTGACACCGTCACCTTGTATTTCAGCAGCTTGAGTGTCTCGATTTCTTGACTTTGGTCATTTTCTTCGTATATCCGCGCCTTTTCGTCCGAATAAGTGCCATTACAGCAATTTGCCTTCAAGAGATCTAAAAAGTGAAAAGGAACGATATTAAGTAATAACGGATACAAAAGTGATCAAATAAGGGCTTAAACGACCCCTCATAAAGGTACATTTTAAAACCTTATCAAATATCCCTACACTTGGTATTTGCTTGTCCTCAAGAAAATGTGCTTTTAGCCAATTAATTTATAAGTTAGGGGTCATGAAGCATTGGTTTAAAACAGTCCACAACATATATAAGCCCCACAAAAGTCATTAACAAGCACGTAAATTACATACTAGCACGTCACATGGGGTGTTTGGATACTCACATCACTCTCAGGTGTATATGAAATATATCAAGTTGGAAATGGAAGATAAACACTCATTAACCGGTCCTAGTACATAGATTACCATATGCTTGAGAATAAATCAAACCTCCATCGCTTTGGTGTAAGCACCTAGGAATGACTATCAAAGAGGTCTTTAAATGGTTGTAATGTTAGGCTTACGGTAGGGAAAGAAAGGGCTTGGTGGGATAGGCTATTTAGTGGTGGCAAGTCAAAAATCTCTATGTTACAAGCATACGAAGAATGGCGTTGCTAAGCCAAGACTCGACACTCTAAACTCTAGATAACTGAAACAAACAAACATAAATTTAAAGATAGATGTAGGATGGTAGCCCGTATGTTTTTTTTTTACACTCTATTTTTTTTTTCTTTTTCTATTTTTTTTTTATTTTTTTTTTCATACACTTTTACTCTACCATCCTCTATGGTAACATCAAAATGATAGGGATTTATAGGCACATCCCTACACTTGATTTTTTATTACACTAACACTAATTTGACCCGAATTGGAAAGATCAAAACACTTGGGGTATGTTATTACGCAAATAAGGGAATTTAACGTTCCCTTCTAGTCATTTCATAAACTTTAACTTTTTCCCATGAGTCCCAAACATCCCAAAACTGTGTACAGAGGATATGACTCGACTTAGCAACTCATGCAAGCAACTAGATAGTTGAACTAAGGGTTTAGGGTGATAACAATAATGCACTAAAAGTGAGTGCATATAAGGTAGGCTAAGGCGATTTGGGTGTATATTTGGGGGTGGGGTGTAAACAATGCTCTTCATTGATATTCTGGAAAAACTGAAACATCACGAGAACCGCGAAAAGGATAGGCTCTGAGGGGTTAACTAGGGGTATCGTGTACTAAAAATGAGTACAAAACAAAGGGTGTGGGGGAATTACTCAACCGATGTGGAAGAAGTAATTATATTACGGGTATCAAACAAGGGTTATCCTAATGCCTCTTATCATTTAGTTATTCCTAACTACACAAGTGTAGTCTTACTAGCGATCTCGGAATGCATCACAAAACAAGTTCTAGAATCTAATATACTACCGGTTCACACTCTAAGCATTAAAGATGAATGCTTTAATTCCTACTAATCTAAGGGCGATCCTCACATTTTGGGTGGAATTTAGGTCGTAAAGGGTTTTTGTGCTAGTAATGCAACTTTCTATCCGTGAGACGCGTTTGTTAAGACTAATGGCCCACTCCTGTATGTCATGAAAAATTAAAAATTTCATGCCAAAATTACCCTAACCGACATTTTCTCATGGTTTATTACACAATTACAATTGGACAAAGCAAATATTCAAGGATAAGCATAGTTTCAAAGTTCCCGTTTTATTTTCCCTCCCTACACTTAAACTGAACATTGTCCCCAATGTTCCCCGAAAGTATCAAAGTTATGATAATGGAAGGTAATTAAAAACGAAAGAAACTAATAATCCCCTGATTAGCTCGGTAGGATCCGTGTAAAGTGGTGGTTAAATCCTTTCCAAGAAAAATGTATGCGTGAAAAGCTCCTTCCAATCTTTTGTTTCTTCTTCTTGATAAATAAAACCTGCACATTCGAAGAAAACAAACGAAACCTTCGCGTAAAATCGGCGGTAATAATATATAAGACTCTACTAAACTAGGATATAATGCTTGTGGAATGGATGTTTACAGAATTTTTGGAAAATTAAGACCTGGAAAATACCAAAAATTTATAAGTAGCTCAGAAAACGAGAAAAAAGTAATATGTTGTTTTTACTCGTTCCTGACGCCGTCAGGTTGCGATCCTCACGCCGTCAGGTTATCCTGACAAAAACTGGTCTGAGATTTTCTGGAAAAAATTCTGGAAAATTTACATCTTTAGAATCTGGAAAACATTCTGCAAAACATCCATTATGACTTGATACAAGCATTTGACTCGAACAAACACACATACATATCTTTTAATGAATTGCTATTCTCATGTTTACGTTTCTTTAAAAACATGTGTAATCCTCCCTACACTTATCCTTTATGTAAAATACCTTTATATACAATTAAGACGAGGTTAAAAACAAAATAAATCATTTTTACAAATTTAAACATGAGATTAAACAATCAATAAAAGATATATGACACTAACAAGCAAACAATTAAGCATGGGTTGCCTCCCACGAAGCGCTTTTCTTTATTTAAGAGTCTTGTAGCTAGACTCGTAGTCGTGCCCCTACGTTGTATCATTTTGCATTCTCAATGAGAATTCTATCATATTGACAAAATTTTCATCGACTCTATATCTAGGCCCGAGGGTCAAGCAATCCTTATAATAAAGCCTCATTCTTTCCCACCTAAATTTATAACCTTTTTCAACATCGTCCTTGCTTTTGTCCTTAAAAGCTTTGATGTTGTCACGTTCAAAAATGGGTAGATGGCCATATTCATTTGTTTTCCAAGGCATCCTATAAGTGATCTCATCGGTTCCTTTCTTAAAACTAACCGTTCCATCATACTTGTTATGGCTCATTTTAGATGTTTCAACAAACGGTTTCCCTAGCACTACTTGGGACAAGCTATAGTCAATGACGCATCCTACATCTTCTAGGACCACAAAATCAACTAGGTAGGTGAAATTTCCTATAAAGACATGTACATCCTTGACTCTTCCCACAAAGTTGCAAACTCCACCTGGATACTTAGGGTCTCTCCTAATATTAAGTCGCTCATTCATAATGTCATTGTAGACAGTAGATGACATCACATTAATGGGAGATTCCATATCTATGTAAGCATGGTCGACACTCCTATATCCGATCATACAAGGGATTTTTAGGTTCCAAGGATTTCCTCTCCTAATCTTTGGGCATATCCTAATGATAGGTGATCGGGGATTATCGATTATGTATCGATGGTAGGCAACCTCTTCCTTAGTGGGGTAAAGATTAAAATAAGCACTATCCTCCTCATTCACAATGATTTTACCAATACGAGCTCGAAGTAGGTCGACAAAGGCTAGATCAAGCGGTATGTATTTGTTTGGGGGTTTGTCACCTTTCATGATGAAAAGTGATGGGTTACGAACAAAGGTCACGAAGAAGGGGGATAGACTACGAGGAAGCTAAAAATAAGAAAAAATTTACTTGATAGGAATCAAGCAAAGAAACCTAAACGAGGTGGACTCCTAACTAGCTATTCTATTCCCCGGCAGCGGCGCCAAAAACTTGATAACGCTGCATGCGTCGTTTGGGGTCAAAGGAACTTCCTTTTCTTTGAGCAAGTTTTATAACACCCTAGGCAGTGAACCTAATCGTTGTAGTGTAGTATTAGGGTAAGCCACGGGTATTGATATCGTTCTCTAGGGGAATAGGAATGCTAGTGAGAAGTTACTACGCTAAGGTTGGGGTTGAGGAAGATTATTTTTTATCTTTTTATGTTTTTTAGTAAATGGAAAGGTACGAATCTTGGGGTTTGGATTTGGGGGTTGGTATTTCTACCGATTACTCTATTATCTAATTATCTAAACTAAGGTGTATGTAGTCTATGTCTAATTATTGTGTGGTCGTATGATAGTTTAAAAAATGTGTTTACTTATGTTTTATTACTCCTTAATTATCTCCTATTGATGGTCGAATTGTCACGTCCTTATTCTTAATCGCGTTGTGTGTCTAAAGTCGTAGGGTATGCGTTTATCCCTAACTCTTTGAACTTACCAAAGGGTCTCGTCTACAAAATCTCTAGGATTTATACACTCTAACTCTAAGGCACTCTTTGTATGGTTTAGCCTACAACTACTATAGGTGTTATAGTCTAAGGTTCACAAAGATTAATCAAGCATTAACTACACAACGAATGACCTATCACATTACTAGATCATTAACAATTAAGATAAGAGACAACCAATCAATATTCAATAATTAAGTTTTATATTCCCTAAGCAAACACACAAGTAAATTAGCCGGACATGGAGAACATGCAAGCATACACACAAATAATCAAAGACATAATTGAATTAATGAAGTAAAACACTTATCTTGATGTAAGATAGGGTTTGGAACCCTAAAATACTGTACAAGACAGCCTTGGTTCGGTTTAGGTTTTTACTCCAAAATACTACTCACAAATACTGAAAAATTCGGATTCTATATATAAGATTACATGTGCGACGACGTCACCTTGTGATTTGTGACGCCGTCGGGTCGCCGTCGTTAGGGTTTCTTCTTGGCCACGTTAGTCTTGAGACGACGTCACCTTGTGCTTGTGATGCCGTCCTCTTCAGCTTATGACGCCGTCTAGATTAAATCTAGGCCGTCTGAGTTGCGATGGCCTACTCTTTTAAAGCTTGACACCGTCACTTGAAAATAAGAAATTTGGCTTATGTCCCGTCACAAAATGCTCCGACGGCATCGCAGTCAAGCAGTGACGCCGTCACCTTGTATTTCAGCAGCTTGAGTGTCTCGATTTCTTGACTTGGCCATTTTCTTCTTATATCCGCGCCTTTTCGTCCAAATAAGTGCCATTACAGCAATTTGCCTTCAAGAGACTTAAAAAGTGAAAAGGAACGATATTAAGTAATAACGGATACAAAAGTGATCAAATAAGGGCTTAAACGACCCCTCAAAAATATACATTTTAAAACCTTATCAGGTATTCTGTGTGAGGTGATGGATGCTGGTGGTGCAGCTTCAATTGACATCTTTAGGGTTTTGTTAAATCGGTTTTTAAGGTTTTTTCTTAATCAGAGTTTCCACACAAGCTATGATACCACTTGTTGGATCAATGTACTCTAACCAAACTAACTTATATAGCTTGTAAGAATTTAATAACCTCGGATAAATCCTAAGTTACTAACAATGAAACACTGAACTAATTCTATTAAGTATGCGGAATTTACTTAACAAAGCTAAGAAGAATTAACTTTAACTTGAACGATTCTATTAATACTTAGAACCTGCTTGTTATATAGATTCTTTAAAAACTCTAATACTCTAATATCGTATTCTCTAAAAGCTCTAATATTGCACGTACATCTAATGCCAATCTAGGGGTCTTTTTATAGGCTTAAGGATAACCCTAGTCGGTTTACAATTACAAGCCTTGTAAGAAAAGTAATACTAAACTAATCTAAGAACATTCTAGAATTACAAGATAATCCTTAACGATTTTGCATATCAGTCCTTTAAGCATGCAGTACTTTGATGAATCGAACAATACTTTGACTTCATTCTTTAGCAGTACTTTGACTCTTCAGCACTTTGATTCGTCAGTACTTTGACTTTTTATATCCCAACACTTCCTGACAGTGCTCGTTCTGTTGGCGGTGCTCGCCCCATCCTTGACAACTTTTCAGATTGCGATATCTCAATTGGGGATATTCGTGCTGTTGATGATGCAAATTCCAGTTCTTCGTCGGGTGTTAATGTTTCGAAGTGGGGTGTCGCAAAGAATTTCCTCCTTGATGATTTTGATGAATGTCATGGTATGGTGGATGCGTTTGCTCCTCCTTGTTACTTTTCTTCCATTCGTAAGATGAGGTATGATCGCCTTCTTGCTGAGTTCAATGTTGCTACAGCACGACAAATATGTTTTAGCTCTGAAACCTCATGCGCTTGGAGTATAATATGATGGAGAGGAGGCACCTATCATCTTTGTTAGAGGAGAGGAAAAAAGAAATTGTGACCCTTAAGGCTAAAGCTACTAAGGTTGTATCTTCTGAGGAGTTGGCTCCTACTGTTGGGGTTTTCGAAGCTCCTGCTGCGGAAGTTATTTCTTTGAAGAATCAAAATTTTGCTCTTGAGCAGGAACAGGATTCTCTTCGGGCTGAGCTAGCGGACCTTCGGTCATCTTTCAATGAGAAAGATCATGAGTCATCCACCTTGAGGGCTGAAGTTGCTGTACTTAAATCTCATAATGCTAATTTTCAGGCAAGGTATGTATCAGTATTTTTTGGCCAGTTTTTCTGCTTGCTTATCTTTCCGTTGTCTTTTAACTTTTTGTTGCTGCTTATCTTCATGTTTGCAGATACATACTTTAGAGGCTTCATGCTCTGACCTTCGTAGCCAAATTCCTTCTTTCCATGCCTTGAAGGAAGAGTTTTGTAAAATTCAAGATGTGAAATTGGTTGCGTTTATGAAGAAGGTTGATTCATTAGTTGCCGACTTATCTGCTTTAGCCCTTCACCTTGATGGGGAGGTTTATCCTCGCTTTTTACTGTCTTATCCAGCCGGTGTTGGTTGTTAACTAATGGTATGAGCCTTGCTGTGTTCAAGTGCTTGAATTCTCAGGAGTATTCTACAGCGCTGACGGAAGTTATCAGCCGTGCCATTGATAAAGGCATGCTAGTTGGTCTGGTGGCGAGTATTACTCATGGTAGGGAGAAAAAAGAGCTTTGGGATCTTGATGCGTACAATCCTTCTGCGGAATCTTATTATCTTTCCGCCGTGCAGGCCCTTGCGGATGTAGAGTTTTCCTTGCTTTCCGCTCTTAAGTCTAATAAGGATGCTGGAATTGCGGAGAGTGAATGCTCCTATGATTGCCGAGTTACAGCTTGACCTTAAGCAGCTTGTCTTTATGAAGCTTTTTTTTTTTCTTTTTTTTTTTTTTTTTTTTTTTTTTTTTTTGCATACTATGTAGCATGGGTAATTTTGGGCCTTTCATGTTCTGACTGATTGGACTAGGTGGGCCATGCACCCTTCCACTAGCCTTATTTTTGTCCTTTTGATTACTGATCATCGGATCGGGTTATTTTTGGAGCGTGTCCTTGCTTAGGGTTCTCTTTGGACGCCATCATTCCCTTTGTATAAATACCCTTCATTTTTTTTGCCCCAGTTTTCCTTTTATTGTTCTTCATTTGCAAGTGACACTTCCTTCTTCTTTCGATCTATCTTCTTTGGATTGCTTCTGTCTTCCAAGTTCTTTTTTCAGGTTAAGGTCTAATTCCTTTTTTCTTCCGTTATGGGTACTTTTGCATGCACTAAGTCTAAGCTTTCACAAGGGACGCTTGATCATTTTTGTATATACCCACTTTTTTTAGTACACTAATTTCCATCTTCCCTTATCTGTATTCCTTGTGTCCATCCTTAATTACTATCGCATCCGCACATCGCAGCTTTCTGTTATTGGGGCTGCTAAAGTTTCTCAGTTTGAGATTATTTACTTTGCCCTTGGTGTTGTACCCTCAGTGGTGTTTTTATGTTCAGTCTAAAAACAATGGTTGGATGTCCTTTAGTAAACTAGTTGATAGTGTTGACATTTGTTATACCAAACCCATTAATTCTCTTAAGATTTGGAATGATGGTTACTTTTGCGTTGATTCCTTTGCTTGTCCCGTTATTTATCCTTGGCATGATGACAAGAGTGTTCCTAATGACACTACTCCTAGGGATAATGAATTTGATGCTGGGCACTTTGCTTCCCTTGTTGCCCATCCTTCTCCATTTTACAAATTTCTTGAACCCTTTCTTTGCTTGGTTGGGTTAAGCCGCAATTATACTTTGAATGCGGATTCTTATCCTGAGTTTTATGATGAAAATGGTCGGGGTGGGTACGCCATTTTTGTGACTCTTCACTTGTTATTTTGTTTTTGTGTAGTCTAAACCGTATTTCTTTTCTTCTACTTTTTGAAGTGATGGATTTGCTGCCGTTAGTTCAAGTGAAGGATCCCATGAAGTTAAAGATTGGTACTCTGCCGCGAGGTGAAAATGAGCCTTAATTGCTAGAACTTACCAAGGACCAGACTATTTCTCTTGCCCCTCCATCTTCTGGTGATGAATTGGGGGTTAATTAAAATATGGCTGCTGGCTCCGAGGCCGGACTTTTAATTTAGGTGATGATTTTGTGGATTTAAATGTTGTGGATCATGTCCATTCTGCTTCTGAAGCTGATCTTTTAATGTCTGAGGCTGCATTTGGAACTTTTTCAGCATCTACTTGCGATGTGGATTCAGATCTCGAAACAAGAGAAGGAAGGTTTACACCGATCCCAATTATCCTCCTAAGAAGTTAAAGAGTGACCATATGGATTCCGGTAGACCTTCTACTGGTGGTAAGTCTTCAGAATCAATTCAAAAGTTGTTTGCTCAATGTACTCAGTGTCCTGAAATTTTTTTGAATGCTTTACCCACTCATTCTTCTTCTTCTCCTTCATTATCAATTACTCCTATTCATGAAGCTGGAACACCTAGTGAATCTGATTCTGGTTCGCTTCGTCTTGATAGTTCCCTTCTTAGGTTTGGTATTTGATTTTCGTCTTATGTGATGCCTTTGTTCTTCTTGATTTTGCTAACTTTCTGATTTTTGTTTAGTTTTTGGCAGGTATCCTGTGCCAGTCATGACTGATGCTATCGTTACTACTGTCCTTTCTATCGTAGAGAAAGAGAAGGAAAAAATGGATGTCCCTTCTTCCTTTCCTGACAGTTCTCGTTCTGCTCGCGGTGCTCGCCTCGTCCTTGACAACTTTTCTGATTGCGATATCTTGATTGGGGATATTCGAGCTGTTGATGATGCAAATTCCAGTTCTTTGTCAAGTGTTTATGTTCCGATGTGGGGTGTTGCTAAGAATTTACTCCTTGATGATTCTGATGAATATCGTGGTATAGTGGATGCGTTTGCTCCTCCTTGTTACTTTTCTTCCATTCGTGAGATGGGCTATGATGGCCTTCTTGCTGAGTTCAATGTTGCTACGGTGCGAAAAGTATGTTTTAGCTCTGAAACCGCATGCGCTTGGAGTATAATATGATGGAGAGGAGGCGCCTATCATCTTTGTTAGAGGAGAGGGAAAAAGAAATTGCGACCCTTAAGGCTAAAGCTGCTAAAGCTGTATCTTCTGAGGAGTTGGCTCCTAATGTTGGGGTTTTCGAAGCTCTTGCTGCGGAAGTTATTTCTTTGAAGAATCAAAATTCTGCCCTTGAGCAGGAACGGGATTCTCTCCTGGCTGAGCTAGCGGACCTTAGGTCATCTTTCGATCAGAAAGATCGTGAGTCATCCACCTTGAGGGCTGAAGTTGCTGTACTTAAATCTCAGAATGCTAATCTTTTAGGCCAGGTATGTATCAGTATTTTTTGGCCAGTTTTTCCGCTTGCTTATCTTTCCGTTGTCTTTTGACTTTTTGTTGCAGCTTATCTTCATGTTTGCAGTCTTTAGAGGCTTCATGCTCCAAGCTTCATAGCCAAATTACTTCTTTCGATGCCTTGAAGGAAGAGTTTTGTAAAATTCAAGATGTGAAATCGGTTGCGTTTATGAAGAAGGTTGATTCATTAGTTGCCGACTTATGTGCGTTAGCCCTTCACCTTGATGAGGAGTTTTATCCTCACTTTTTACTGTCTTATCCAGTTGGCGTTGGTTGTTAACTAATGGTACGAGCCTTGCTATGTTCAAGTGCTTGAATTCTCCGGAGTATTCTACATCTCTGGCGGAAGTTATCAGCCATGCCATTGATAAAGGCATGCAAGTTGGTCTAGCGGCGGGTATTACTCATGGTAGGGAGAAAAACGAGCTTCAGGATCTTGATGCGTATGATCCTTCTATGGAAGCTTATTATCTTTCCGTTGTGCAGGCCTTTGCGGATGTAGAGTTCTCCTTGCTTTCTACTCTTAAGTCTAATAAGGATGCTGGAATTGCGAAGATTATGGATCTTCTTCGCCGCATGCGAATGCTCCTATGATTGCCGAGTTACAGCTTTATGGAAAACTAGAAGGGGGTTGAATAGTTTTGCCGATTTTAAGTTAGTTTCAAAAACTTTAGATTCGATATTATGTGAAATCGTATGGATGTTGAGAAAGTATAGATCTAATGATAAAGCATGTAAATAAATTAAAGCAAGGGATCAAAATGACACAACCGATTTATAGTGGTTCGGCTACAAAGACACCTTCCTTGCCCTACTCCACTCCCCGGGTCACCTACTCGAGAGTTCAAGCACTATGTCAACAAACTCCTTCAACTTAGCGGAGAAGCATTCACAACGTTGCTTACACCTTTTTCCTGTACAAAGCTAAATATCGAGTCCGTAACACTGTGGACCAAACCAACACGACTATTACACAACAAATATGTGAAATATCAAATACAAGATCTTTGCTACAGAAATCTTGCGGAGGAACAAATCAGTCCAGGACCCCTTGCTTGGATGACTTGTAGAATGCTCGTGATCTCGCCTTAGAGAAGAACCTATATGAGAATCACTAAAGAAAGAAAGAAAGAAATACTCTCTAGATCTAGTGATCTTTTGTTAGAATAGAATGAGAGTATGTGAGAGAATTAGTAAGAAGAGGGGTGAGTTAGAATGAAGAAATGGCTCTCTATTTATAGGCAAAATCTGCCACTGTTCCCCGGATCCCACGGATCCCTCGCACAAAGGATCCGTCTAGTGTAATCCTAGGGATCCACGGGATGCTCCTCTTTGCCCATGGGTTTTTTGGTTATGGGTCATGGGTTATGGGTTGTTCCGTGGGTATTCTTTTAGATTCAATGTATCTAATGAGTACAATGTATCTAGTCTTGTGGGTATGGGTCAATACCATGGGTTATGGATATGATCCATGGGTTGTGATTTTTACCCATCCTAATAAACTATTACAACAAATGATTAATTACAACATTTTTGTATTAGATGGTTATATGTAAATGCTTTACAAAAATAACATGTATCCTTATAATTGTACTTAAGATAACATTATATTTGTTATCAACAAAACACAAAGAGATAGCAAAATATTAATAAACGTTTTTACGGTTTATTTGTATTAGCAAGCTTGACCTTGAGTAGCTTGTGGTTCCTGTTTAAAATTAGGAAACTTGCACTATTATTGGCACTGGTTCATTGTCTCGTTCTCAGGGAGTGGTTCAGAGAAGGGTTGACCAGGTTAGGTAGTATCTCGCAGCTCATCAGCCCACTGTTGCTAATGTTTACAATTCTTTAGTTGATCCTTTATCTGTCTGTAATGTTATAGGCGTAAAAGGACTTTCAATTAGTGAGTCGGCTTTGGTTTCTACTACTTCTTTGCCATTAGTGCTTGTTACTGCTAGTGTCTCTGCTGTTCCTGCTAGGCCCCTTTCTACCGATGATTATGATGTTGGTGAGACTGGTGTCATTGTTAATGTTACAGATGATCCGCACCCTGAAGTGAGTGACGCCCCTTCCGCTCTGTCTGAAGCTGAAGCGAGTGTAGCTGTCTTGGAGCGAAACTAGTTTACTTTGTTTTTTGGATGTTTGTAATTCCTTGAACAATATTCAGTCTTCTATGTCTTGTAATGTTTATGATGGTTGCGTGCAACTTTTCTTTTTATTTTTGCTTCTACACGTTGTTTTTAACTTATGCAGTGCTACTATCTTTTTGTTATACGGATATGCATGTTTTGAATAATCTCTATGCACATTGTTTTCAATTTGTGTGGCGCTATTATTCTAACATTATAAGGATATGCACATTTGTAATAGTCTTTGTGCATATTATTTTTAATTTGTGCAGTGCTATTACTCTAATGTAATTGGATATGCACGTTTGTAATAGTCTTTGCTGAATAATTTTGGGTTATTCTCCCAGTACTGGGCTTGCAAAACTTCTTATGTACTTTGGTGATTTATGTTGTTCACCTTTTTGTTATTCGTGATAATTTTTTTTTGTTATTCAGAAATAACATTCTTTGGGTCGTGCCCAGTCATGTGCTTGCGCGTCTTATGCACTTCATCAAAATGAATTTATTGAAAAAATAAAACAATGAAGGTAGCTAATCTTCACTTTTTTATTGATTTGACATATTTCAAAATACATTACAAAAATTGATAAATTCAATTATATTATACATTTTCTCTATTGTCGATTGCTCTTACCCTTTTTATCCGAGTCTTATGGCTGCTGGAGTCATGTTTTCCAGAATTTTCATGATGACGGACATCATTTTTCATTGAAGCTGTGCTTCTAAAAAGCTTCTTGCAGCTATCTTTGTTCTTGTGAAAATATGCATTAAGGATCACCCGTGATGGGTTGACTTGCTTATAGTAGCTGTAATTTTCTTTCTTAAAGGATTTTCCTGGCAGGATACACTTTTGCTGAAGTTGTTTACGTCTTTCCGAAGGTGTTCCTTACGGAGTGTTTCTTTGTTGTTGTCATTTTCCGCTGGCTTTCCCGGTGAGGGTATTGTGCCTTTCTCTTCTGAGTCTGGAATCCTTCTTCTTGTCTGCTATCCTTTTCATAAAGGATTTTCCGGTGGCTTGCTTCCTCGTGGAGCTGCCATATTCTCCCGATGGGATTCCATGCGGAATTATATGGCTTGTAATTTTTCCTTGAAGGGCTAGAATGCTTTCCTCGCACGCTATTCTTTTCAGCAGCTAGCTTACAATGTTGTAGGGCAGACAACAAGTGCGCTAGGCCTTTCAAGGGGCTTTCCGTCTGAATCCGCCCCTCTGCGTGGTAATGGAAGGGCTTTTAGTGAGGTGGCCTTTCCACTCGCGCAGTTTTTTAATTTATCCCGGCACCCGCAAGCTGGTCATCTTTACCTTAAACCTAGTCTATCCAACCCGATCTGCCTGGATTGGTAGACTTACACTTGCTTAGGGGCCGGGCCGCAACAGCAGAAGAATGAAGGCATAGTTTTCATCCTCTGTTGCTTGCCGTTGTAAGGGAAACTTCTTCTTAATTAGGGGTCGCGTTATGCATTGCATTGCCCCTAACCTCCTTTGTTGCCCTTCCCTAGGGACCCGCCTCTTTGCACATTATATCACTCCCATCGACCCTATTCCCATGATATAGTTCCTTCTTCCACTCATGAATTCCAAGGTTAAGAAGGAACTGCCTGCACTTACAAGATTTTCAAATGGCTAATGAGAGTCTAATTGGTTTAAACTCCCACCTTTGGTATGCCCTATGCTCCTCGCTGGCTCCCCGGATCTTCCATGGAAATGGGTTTTCGATGAAGGAGTGTTGCAAGGGGATGTGGTGGTGGGTTATTAGTCGCCATTTTAGAACGACTAATTGTTATTAGTAGTCATTTAAGAATAGGTTTTGGTTGGCGCAGCCTCTGTTTGGCTTTTGTGTTTTTCTTTTGTTTTTTTGTTTGGAGGGTAAAGGTTTAGGCTACGTATGAGTTTTTTGGAAACAACCGTATGTAAGTAACGTGCTGTTATTGAAGGCTTGTTGTGTTCCTTCTACACTATGTGCCACCGCACTCTTCTTCTGAATAACATCTTCAACTTCCTTCAAAGTGACTTTTAGGATTTTCTTTGGGTTTTTGTGTTAGGATGTTTTTTGCTAAAGGATGACTTTTTCTCTTTTGCCTTTTCTGCCTTTCCCCATTTTTTACTTCACGTATTTATAGCGAAGATTTTAGTGTTCTTCCACGCGCTAGCATTTACTTTTTCCTACTATTTGATAGGTTGGCAAGTGCCTAGGATCGTAGCCTGGGTGCCTGTCTTTCCTGCTGGATTTGACATAAAATTTCTTGGGAAAGAACGTAAATCTGTACTTTCAGATTTTCTTTCCTATTTGAACATTTGGATAAGGTTTATCCCTTTGTTTCCGCCCTTTCCTGGTTGTTATCGGGAGCTTTCCTTTCCCCAAAGCCGCTTCCTCACTTGATTTTTTTTTATTTCCCACGTTGTAGTATTTATGTTTTGTGTCTGCCGTGGCTCTTTGCTTCTTTTTTTCAGAGCGTTGCGCTTCCCGGAACCAATTTTTGTTAAGCCACAGGCTTTTGTATCCTTGATTCTTTGGGAATAATCTCCGTAGGGCCTTTTGTGAATGCTGTTAGTCCTATGTACAACCGAGATGTGTTCCAATGTTCTTCTTTGTCTTTCATGTTGGTTATTTTTCACATGACTTTCCGTGATCTAATTTTTTTAAAGTGGTAGGGCGCTTCTTCAACACTTTTATTTGTCTCTTGAATCTTCTTGGTGACTGATTCCTCTTATTATAATTAATTGTTCGCCTCCTTACTTTGTGCTTCGACTTGGAATTTTTGAGCCCTTACTTGTTAGAGTTCATAGGATTGGGACTTTTATTCCTTCCTTTGGGGATGTCTGCATCCTTATTGATTTTATAAGAGTCCCTACTATGTTTCTCCTGCTGGAGTTCTGATTTCATCGGTGTCCAATTGTGTATGTATTTCTGCTACCTCCGCTTCGTTGAGTGTTTTCGCCTTCTGTTTTGTTATAAGTAATTTTGAGTGATGATTTTTTTGTTGGGTTTAACATTTGGCTTTTCCCCGCTGTTCTTCTTCCTCTACCATTGCTCCTTTCTTCCTTTCTTCTCTTTGCTTTTTTAAATGGAGACATTCTTCCATAGTATGCCTTGATTTTCCATGAAATTCACATAATTTGTCGTCGTTCTTTTATTCGGTTGCGGTAACTGGGGATGAATTTAGAGATCTTGCTTCCTTTTGTGTCGGCACTTTTCTGAAAGGTTTTGGAGGAATGTAGAGTCCATGTAGCTTTTCTCTAATTCTTGGTTTGTTTCTAAATTCTCTTTTGAACATTTGTCGATGCTTGACTGTAGCTTGCTTCCTCGGAATTTGTACTCATGGCTTTATTCTTTCTCGACTCCCAACGGCTATTTCCCCCCATAGGAAGGATGTGGTTATATTCATTAATTCATTCATTGATTTAGTATTCTGTCATGTAGCCGCTTATTCAGTTTCGGGTCAGTGATTTCGTGGATGAATCCTGAGATTCTCATAATTTTCGGAGCTCCTTTTATGTCCCTGGTTTCTTCTTTAAATCTTTTTACGAAGTCTTTCGTTAGCTCTCCTTCCCTTTGCTTGACGTGGTGAAGTTCCACGGGATCCTTGATATACTTCTTTTGTTGGAGGAAATTGGCCAGGAAAGCCTCTTTCAGTTTATCATAACCGTCTATTGATTCTGGCGGGAGGTCGTCAAACCAGACCCTAGCGGATCCGGTTAATGTGGAGCTAAACATGTGGTACCAGGTTGGCATGGACCATCATTCTACTTTTGTGGCTGCCTGGAAGATTTTTAGATGATCTTCCGTCATATGTTTTTACGTTAGTTGGCATACTTGTTTTTGTTGGCATCTTAAAGCAGCGGATGCGTGGAGTGAACGGATCAGTCCCCTTACAGACTCAAGGTCTAGCCAGGTCGTCATCATCGATATTACTTGTTTTCCGCTTCTTGACTTCGGACCTCCGATATCTACTTCCGTTTGACCCGTCTCCTGAGCATTCAACTGCCTTCCGCGACCGCATCCTTTCGGCTCCATGCCCTCTGAAGTTTGGCCTTACCAGTTGCGAGTAAGAGTCTCGGTAGCTACTCTCCTCTTTTCTCTTAGCGACATGGTGAACTGGTCTTCTAGGGTCTTTGTAATACACGAAGATGCTTTCTTCCTTGTCTCCCAGCGTGTGGAACACACTTTTGCGCAGCCTTTTGAACACCGTCTCCCGTTCAGCTTCTTTCCTTTTTGGTGACCTAGACGGAGTACACCCTCTGCTGCTGTTGTCCTGCGTGTTCTGACGCTTCATAGACTCGAGTTGTTTCTTCAAATCTCTTCTTCCCGTTGGCATTTTTGACACGTGATGATGCGAGGCTTTATGGAGATCCATCCGAGTTTTCAGTGCTTTCATTGCTTTGGCTCTTTCTTCCTGTTTCTGAACTTTCTCTGTCACAATAGGTAAGATCTGGTCGAAATACTTGTCACAGTACTTCCAGAGGGCTACGTCGGACGCGGGCCCTTCAAGATCCGTCAAAGTTGTATGATCTTCTCTTTTCATTTTATTTCGTAACGTGGACACAAGAGCGGGAGTTGGTTCGGACCGAGTGCCCACGGTGAGTATTTTCTAGAATGCAGTTGTGTACTGGGTCCCATGGATGGCGCCAACTTGTTAGTACCAAAAGTGTGACGGGTTGTGACGGGTGTTAGTATTGCTTGTTGGACCGGGCTAACAAGTTGTAGGTGGGGCTAATCTTGTACTAATCCAAGTAGTTTGATTGAATCCCCTACACAAGAAAGAATAAACCGTTAGTCTTACCATGGGGACAAACCCCACGATTAGATTCCGGCGTGAAAGTAAGTACACATTCTTGTAAGAGAAATAAGAGTATGTGTGTGTTATTATGAGAGAGAAAGTTTTACCTTGTATGGGGATTAGAGCCTCTTTATATGCGAGGTTTACCGCTAGGATTTCCTAATTACTCGCATATAGTAGTTAGCTGCCAGAGCCGAACCCTGGTCGGACAAGGTTCCATGGTAATCGTGGATGCGGACACAGGATACCTTCGTGACCGGAGGTTTGGTCCATTCAGTATCTTGCGTGCGTCTTTAGTCTGGACTATAGCCAATTTCGTCATTGGGCTTACAGTCGGTCCAGTGTTTTTAGTTGTTTTCGTTGTCGGGCCTGGGCCCAGTATGTGTATAGCATGGATTAGGCCCAGTAGACCCATTATACATGCTATACGTCATCACACTTCATTATGGTCTAATAGTACTCCTCGTCCCATTGTGTCCTCGCCTACCAATTCGTTAAATATGTCACAAGATCAACTATTGGCACTTATACAAACTAAGCAGGCACTGTTAGCTAAACTAGGGTATAATGGGACTTACCTCTACAATTGGTAGGAATACACCTACTATTAGTTCTCCTGTGGCATTTCACACATGCAATAATAGCCTAACTCACTTTACATTCTCTTTTGCTAGCGCACCTGGCTTGGCATCTCAACAGCCCCACTATTCCTAACCGACCCACCAAGCACAATATGGTACTAATGGACAGACGGGTCACCCCGGTGCCTTTTTTGGACAATCGGGTCAGCCGGGTAATACTGGTCAGTCGGCTCACATTTTGGGTCTGTCGAGGCAGTCGGGTCTACACAGGCAACTAGGTCAACCAGGTGCGTTGGGTCAACAGGTCTCTTTTGAACAGTCAGGTCAATTTTTGGGTCATGAAACTATATTACCGAATGCTTTTAATACTATAACTCTACATGATCCTTCCTCGGGTCATTGGAATATAGACACAGGTGCGAGTTCTCACCTTAATGATTCTGTTACTATTTTAAGTGATGTTTTGAATATGTGCTTTTATCCGTCTGTCTTTGTTGGTGACAATTATTACTTACCCGTTACCAACTCTGGCCATAGTACTTTTCCTACACCTCATCAACCACTTCATTTAAATAACATTCTTTTTACTCCTAATATTGTCAAGATTTTAATTCATGTTCATCAGTTTGTTGGTGATAATAATTGTACTGTTGAGTTTGACGCTTTTGGTTTTTCTGTTAAGGACTTCATGACGCGTCGGGTGCTTCTCCGTTAAGATAGCACTGGGAATTTTTACCCGGTCATGAAGCCTTCTACTGTCTCCCATGCTTTTCTCACTAGTCAGTATACGTGGCACCAGCTTCTTGGGTATCCTGGAAGTGAAGTGTTACGTCGTCTTATTTTTAGTAATTCAATTTCGTGTAATAAAGAGAAACCTCTCGTTCTTTGTCATGCTTTTCAGCTTGGCAAACACGCGAGGCTTCCATTTTTTAGTTCTAGTACTGTGGTCCAGTCTTGTTTTGACATTGTTCACTTGGATTTGTAGACTTCCCCAATCCGAGTCTTTCTGGTTATAAATATTATGTTTTATTCTTGGATCATTATTCGCAATATGTTTGGGTTTATTCTTTGGTTAATAAATTAGATGTTTTGTCTAAATTTATATTTTTTTTTTGTAACTTTGTTCACACTCAATTTAAGTAAGAAATAAAGTCAATTCAGTTTGATCATGGTGGTGAATTTAACAACCTCGATTTCCATAAGTTATTTGCATTTAATGGCATTCAGTTTTGTTTTTCTTGCCCAAAAACATCACAACATTAATAGTGCCCTTTATAAACCTCAAAATCCATTTCACTACTTTCGAGTGGTTCTTCCCTGGTTTCGCCAAGTACATGCTCACAATGCTAACAACATATGCAATATCTGGTCTAGTACATACCATCAAGTACATTAAACTACCTATAACATTCGCATACGGAACCTTACTCATTCTTTCCACATCCCAGTTACTTGAAGGACAATCCATCAAAGCTACCTTGAAGTGTGCTCTCAATGGCACAGAGACCGACTTGCCATTATCCACTCTGAAGTTATTCATAAGTTTCTGCACATATTCCTGAGACACCTTCTGGGTTTAGCTACCTCTACCTCTAACAATCTCCATAACTAGTATCTACCTAGCTAGACCCAGTTCCTTCATATCAAACTCTTTTCATAGCAATCCCTTAGTATATTCAATTTCAGACTTGCTTTTACCAAGCAATCAACATATAACAAAAGATATATGTCACACCTGGTAAAAACTTCTTGAAGTAAACACAACTATCATAGATGTTGCGGTTGAACTCATTGCTCACCATATACATATCAAACCATTTGTACCACTTCCTTGTAGACTACTTAAGACTGTAACGAGATTTCTTCAGCAAACATACCTTTTGTCCATTCCTTTTTCAAACCCAGGTGGCTACGTCATATAAATGGTTTCTTCAAGATTACCACGCAAAAATGTCGTCTTCACATTAAGTTCTTCCAACTCGTAATTTTCACAACCAGTTAATGAGAGAATCACCCTAATAGATGTATGTCGAACCACATGTGATAATACCTCATTGTAGTTAATCCATACTCGCTGTGTAAACCCCTGAGTTGCCAGGCCAACCTTACTGTTGGGAATTATGTGAAAGTCTGGATTCTGCTGAAGTTAATGCCGAAGTGTTTCTACTGAAGTGAAGTGGATTCTGCCGAAGACTTATTCTGCTGAAGAATAATAGTGATTAGTTTGATTCTGCGGAAGTGTTTATTCCGTATTTAGTTTTTTTAGTGTGGATATACATGAGCTTTATTAGGAAGTGATTGTGTATATCTTATTTAGTTTTATGATTATACGTTTCTTGGAAAATGGTTTAGCGATATTGTTTAGGTTCCTTATCTATAAAAGGAACACATTAGAAAGGTTTATGTACTGATTGAAAAAACTCAGTTTTAGTTAATATTAAGATCCATAGAGGATCAAGAAGTTCTTAGTTATTTACTTGTGTTTATATTCCGCTGATAAACATTAGTAGTAGAGATTGTCTTTTATGGTGCTTGTGATTACATAGGCATACATAACGATCCACGAGCTCAAGATCTATCAAGGTCTTTGTCTGTTTCAACAAGTGGTATCAGAGACTCGTGAGAGTCTCTACGATACTAAGGACAAGCTTTTTCTAAACACCCATACAACCATAACAAAAACATCATGCCTGGTTCAGATGCTGATACTGAACTCACCAACAACCAAAACTCCACCCATCTGCAGCAACTAAGTCTGTCTAATAGCAATGCTAAGTTTCCTTACCTTAAGAGGGAGGAATATGATCTTTGGGCTATGAAGATGCAAAACTGGATCTCCAACATTGATTGGAATCTATGGCATGTAATTTTGAAGGGGAACAGCTTAAAGAGAACTACCACGGATGCTGCAGGGAACATGATTAATGTTCCTCCCAAAACTGCTGAAGAGTTACTGGCAGTTCAGAGAGAAACAAAGGTCAGAACTATTCTTCTGCAAGCTATTCCTGAGGATCACTTGAGTGATTTTCACTTCATGCATGACGCCAAGGATATATGGTTAGCTATTAAGGCGAAGTTCGGAGGGAATGAGGAGTCGAGAAGGCTGAAGAAGTCCATGCTTAGACAACAGTTTCAGGACTTTCAGATCTCTGAAGAGGAAGGAATTCACAAGGGCTATGATAAGTTTCACAAGATCTTAAGTCAGTTAAACCAGCTACAGGCAAAGCCGGATAATGATGACTGTAACTCTAAGTTTCTGAGGTCTTTACCTCCATCCTGGCTACATGTAAGTATAGCTTTAAAAGCTAAAGGTGGTTTGGACATGATGACCTTTGATGAGCTGTATAATAAACTTAAAGCTCTTGAACATGATGTTAGAAGCCCTTTTCGATCATCTTCTACTGCTAGTCATACTGCATTTGTTGGAGCCTCTACTCCAAAGTCCAGCTATGGTCCAAGCCCATATCCATCTTCATCTTATGCTGCTCCTTCATCAAACTCTCTCCCTAGATCCAGTGGGATTATGGAAGATGTTCTTGGTTCTTTCTTTGCTGATTATGATCCTCAGCAGGATCTAGCTTATGAGGATTTTGATCAAGTGGACCCACTTGAATTTGAAGAGATGAAGCTGAAGTGGTAGTTGGCTATGCTTTCCATGGACATCAAAAGTTTTGAGCGAAAAGCTGGAAGAAGGTTTGGATTCAAAGGGCGTGATCCAGCAAGGTTTGACAAGAGGAAGGTTAAATGCTTCACATGCCAACAAATGGGTCACTTTTCCAGAGAATGCAAGGACAGGAAAGCTGGTGATGAGACAAGATACACCTCTTATCAGCAGTATCAGAATGAGGCAGGAACGTCAAAGGGATCAACTGCTTTGGTCACTCTGGATAGCAATGTGGACTGGAAGCAACATGAGGAGTCTGATAATGATGGTCCTGATAATGTTGGGTTGATTGCAGGCTGTACTTCAGAGGATAGGCATGATCAGATTGCCTTGATGGGCATCTCTCAGGTACAAAACTGTTTGTTTGGTTGTAGTGAGCGTTATAATGAACTCAAACAAGCTTATGATATTATGGAACCAAAATATAATGAATGCTATGTGGAAGTAGAAGCTTATAAACAGGCTTTAAAAACACTAGAAAGACAAAAGGTTTGGTTACAGAAGAATGAAATAGCTTATGGTGAGAAAATAGGTGTTTTAGAAAGAGATCTCGAATGTGCTACAAATGAATTAAAATGGTCTGAGAAGTTAAGAGCAGATGTAGAGTCAGAAAATCTAGAGCTTAAGAAGAAAATTAAGGAGGAAATTGCTAGGAATAATGAGTGGATGATGAATGGTAATAAATTGGCTAGTCTCATTTATAGCAGTCAAGCTCCAAATTCTACAGTGGCTTTAGGTTTTAAGAAATATGTAGGCTTAGAAGCTAGGGATGACACACGTAGATCTACACCAGCAGGCCTAGCAAATTTTGTGAAAGAAGGTGACCTACATGCTGTTCGTGGACCAATTAGAGGTGAGCACATGCCCATTGACCTTTCCACTATTAATGACTTTGATGGATCATACCATCTGTATGGCAAAAAGTCAAAAGACTTGCCTGACCCTAATACTTCTTCTAATGACTTTGTCTCTTGTGTTAACAGTGACAAGTCCTCCAAGCAAGGGTCTACAGAGTGTGATTCAAATGACAAGTCTGACCTTCCCAAGTCTTTACCCCTGCCTGCACCCAAGACTACCAATAAGCATGACAGAGTTGCTGCCAAGGAATGCCCTTCCAAGACAGTTGCCTCTGAAGACTTGCTTTTTAATTCTTTGCATAATAATACTGTTAAAAACAATTCTTTTCATGGTTTTGGTTTGAATACTTCTGCTTGTAAGAATACTTCTTTTGGTTTGAATAAATCTTCTCTTCAGAAGAAATGTTTTGTGTGTGGAAGTAAATCTCATTTAATTAAGGATTGTAATTTTCATGAGCAAAGAATGAGTAGGTGTGGTGATTCTAGGAAATCTAGACCAATGTGGACCAATGTTAATGATATACCACCTTATGTTCCACAAGCTGCTAATTATAATACTTCTTTTCCTTGGAGAAGATCTTTTGGAAAACCATATGTTCAACCAACCAGTGAATATTTTAAAAATGGTTTTTGGCCTAGATATGTAAACCCTATGACTGATGGGAGAGGGTACAGGGATACTGCTGTCAAGACCTCAGCAGGTTGTTCTTGGAATAAACAGAGACCTAAGTTTCATTGGAAACCCAAGAACAATAGTGGATCTTATACTTCTACATGGCACAACTCATATGATCCACAAGGCAGGTTCAAGTCAGCAATGACTTGAGCCTCCATAGTGTACTAATTCTTTGTATATTTTTGTTGTTGTAGGATCATCCCCTTAAGCATAAAGATGTTGGAATTGTTGACAGTGGTTGTTCTAGAAGTATGTCAGGAAACAGGGACATGATGCATAACTTTATACCTATTGAAGGTGGAGGCAATGTAACCTTTGGAGGAAGTGATGGACGAATTACAGGAAAAGGGACCATCAAAACACCTCAGCTGGACTTTGAGAATGTTTATTATGTCAAGGAACTTCAACACTTCAATTTGTTTTCAGTCTCACAAATCTGTGACACTAAGAACAAAGTACTCTTCACAGAGGATGAATGTCTTGTGCTGTCTAAAGACTTCAAACTCCCAGAAGATACTTCAATTCTACTGAAGGTTCCTCGAAGTCATAATCTTTATACATTCAACTTAACTAATGTTCAACCAGCAGGTGACTTAACATGTTTAGTGGCTAAAGCATCTGTGGATGAGTCCACCAAATGGCACAGAAGGATGGCCCGTGTCAATTTCAAGACCATCAACCAGCTCTCTAAGCTGGGCCTAGTTCAAGGTCTTCCTGCCAAAGTATTCACCAATGATCATAACTGTGTTGCATGCAACAAAGGAAAGCAGCACAGAGCCTCCTACAAAGGTGTTCCTGTTACAGCAGTAACCATTATTTCTGAACCTCTTCAGCTGCTTCATATGGATCTGTTTGGTCCAACTAAAGTGAGAAGCATTGATCATAAATATTTTTGTCTGGTGATCACTGATGGTTTTAGCAAATTTTGTTGGGTATTCTTTCTAAGGACCAAAGATGAAACTTCTGAAATATTGAAAGACTTCATTACCCTTATTGAGAATCAATTGAACAAAAAGGTGAAAGGAATTAGGTGTGATAATGGTACAGAGTTCAAAAATGCCATTCTAATAGAACTCTGCAGGTTAAAGGGAATCAAAAGGGACTATAGCACTCCAAGAACCCCTCAACAAAATGGGGTGGCAGAAAGAAAAAATAGAACCTTAATAGAAGCTGCAAGATCAATGCTAGCAGACTCTAAACTTCCTACCATGTTTTGGACTGAGGCTGTTGGTACAGCTTGTTATGTACTCAATAGAGTGTCCATTACTAGACCACATCTTAAAACACCATATGAACTTCTCTTTGGAAAAGTTCCTGTTATTCATTACCTTAAACCGTTTGGCTGTCAGGTGACAATCTTGAATACCAGTGATCCTTTGGGCAAATTTGATGAGAAAGCTGATGATGGCTACATTGTGGGGTATTCTGCTCATAGTAAGGCATACAGAGTTTATAATGTATCTGCAAAGAAGATTGAGGAGACATTGAATCTGAGGTATCTTGAAGACAAGCCTAATGTTCAAGGTCAGGGTCATGTTTGGTCATTTGATCTTGACTACTTGACTGATTACTTGGGTTATGCTAGACATAAGGCTGATCAAAATGCAGATTCTGAAGCATCTCCAACTCCTAATACAGACACTTTGGATGCTCATTCTGACAGTGGGTCTGATGATGAACAACCCATTGTAGTGCCTTCCTTCTCTCCTAACAATTTTGTAGGTGACACTTCTAAAGATTATACTGATGTGGGTGAAGATGAATTCTATTATGCTGAGGACCTTGCCAGACTGAAGAAACAAGAGTATGCAGCCACTTTAGATGCTGAGAGGAATGTTGAAGCAGGTTCAAATGATTCACTCGGCAGAAACTTCAATTCTGCTGAAGGTAGTTCTGTTTCTCCTCACCTCTCCCATTCGGCTGAAAGACATGGTGACACTACTCCTAGTTCTACTAAAGTGTCAACAGATCTTGGTGAACCTTATACACGGTTTCCAAAACCTTCAGATCTTGGTCATCATCAACCTAAAGCAGGCATCTTCAACACACCTTCCTATGATACTGACTTTGAACCTACTGTGACTAATCTTGATTCTTCCATTGATGTCAACACCACCACTACTACAAGGATCAACAATGTTCATCCACAGTCTAATATTATTGGTGATCCTAATGCACCTGTTAGAACAAGAGGTACTGTGGCGCGTTCTAAATATGGACAGGTGGCTTTTGTCTCTTATGTCTCAAATCAGCAGAGAGACAATCACACAGACTATCAACATTGTCTGTTTGCTTGTTTTCTCTCACAAGTGGAACCAACCAGTGTTACTCAGGCTCTTGAAGACTCAAGTTGGCTTGAAGCAATGCAGGATGAGATGCAACAATTTCAAAATCAGCAGGTTTGGATATTGGTACCACTACCTGATGGTAAGTATGCTATTGGGACAAAATGGATTCTGAAGAATAAGAGAGATGCTAGAGGTGTTGTCATTAAAGAACAAGGCCAGGATTAGTTGCACAGGGTTATAGACAAGAGGAGGGGATAGATTATGATGAAGTGTTTGCACCAGTGGCAAGAGTTGAGGCTATACGGATTTTCTTAGCTTATGCATCCTATATGGGCTTTATGGTCTATCAAATGGATGTTAAAGGAGCCTTCTTGTATGGTGAAATTGAAGAGGAGGTGTATGTCACTCAACCTAAAGGATTTGAAGATCCAGATCATCCTAATCATGTTTATAAGGTGGTCAAAGCTCTCTATGGACTACATCAGGCACCCAGAGCCTGGTATGCTAGGCTATCTACATTTCTGCTGAAGCATGGTTACAGAAGAGGTGGAATTGATAAGACTCTTTTCCTAAAGAAGAATTCCACTGACATTATTCTTGTGCAAGTCTATGTGGATGACATTATCTTTGGATCCACAAAGGAAGCTTGGTGCAGGGAGTTTGAGGAGCTTATGAAGGGAGAGTTTCAGATGAGTGCAATGGGAGAGATGACTTTCTTTTTGGGTCTTCAAGTTCAGCAGAAACCTGATGGTATCTTTATCAGTCAGTCCAAATATGTGAGGGACATCTTGAAGAAGTTTGGTATGGAGGGTGTAAGGACTGCTACTACACCTTATGAAGCTCCAAAGTCAAAGACCAACACTGAAGCTGATCCACCTGTGAATGTTCATTTGTACAGGTCTATGATTGGGTCTTTGATGTATTTAACAGCTTCCAGGCCTGATATTACTTTTGCTGTGAGTGTTTGTTCGCGACATCAAGTTACTCCACTGACTTCCCATCTCAATGCTGTTAAGAAGATCTTTAAGTACCTTAAAGGCCAACCTTTTCTAGGTCTTTGGTACCCAAAAGAGTCTCCTTTTAAGTTGGAAGCTTATAGTGATAGTGACTATGCTGGTGCTAATCTGGATAGGAGGTCCACCACTGGAGGTTGCCAATTCCTTGGAAAGAGATTGATTTCTTGGCAATGCAAGAAACAAACTATTGTGGCTACCTCATCTACTGAAGCAGAGTATGTGGCTGCTGCTAATTGCTGTGGACAGGTTCTTTGGATTCAAAATCAGTTGTTGGATTATGGGTATAATTTCATGAACACAACAATTTTTATTGATAATCAAAGTACCATATGCATTGTTAAAAATCCAGTTTTTCACAGTCGAACAAAACATATTGAAATCAGGCACCACTTTATAAGAGATGCATATGATAAAAATTTGATAAATGTGGTTAAAATACATACTGATGATAATGTGGCTGATCTGTTAACAAAGGCTTTTGAAGGACCAAGGTTTCAACACCTTGTGGTCCATATTTGCATGCTTAACCCTTAACTGCAAAGTTTAAGGGGAGGCATAGGCCTCAGGGGAGGCATATGCCTCAGGGGAGGATTTGTGTATAACTTTGCATTTTGCTATGTAATTTTGTATATTTGATAAATTTTAACTAACTCTAACCTGCTAATGTAATTTTAGTGTGTTTCTTTGTTGGTTTGTGTATGTTTCTGTGTCTGTTTTGCAGAATGGTTGTCCCTGATCAGTTGAGATATGGTCATGAAAGCTTAAGCTGGTTTCCACTGAATTCATTGTGCTGAAGTGTGCTATTTGTTTCCTCTGAAGTTGAAGTACTAAAGTTATATGATTCAATCAAAAGAAGTACAGAAGCAAATAGATCATTCGTTCATTCAAGAAACAGTTTACAGCTTACAGATTACAGAGTACTAGCAACATCAAAAGCATCTACATGATCTAATAGTCCTAATCTATTACATATCATCTGTTCCAACATCTAAAGATGAGCACGATGAGTATGGCTGCTCACATCTTTCACACTAATAGCTGTTGGATATGCACGATCACTCACATCTTTTGGCACTATATGATGGATATGCTGGTGTGATAAGCATAACCAACTCTAACAGATGCTAAGGATCAAAATGGAGAGGATGGATTGATGAAAACGAAGAAGCTGAAGCTGATTGTGGTAGAGAGATGAGAAGGAAAGATTTTCATTTGTGCATCATCTACTCTTTCAATCATACATCAAATTACATCATTTTCCTTTTTCCGTTTCTCGATACGATATGTGATGATGCACCAAAACCTGATGCAGAAAGACCAAGCACCACCTTTCTTCCCATAGGAAGTGGTGGATTTTTGGCTCGTGGCCTTCGTTGAGGCCTAGGTGCTGAGGGTTGGGAGTGAGATGTTCCCTCATTATAGGATTCATCAGAATCTTCAGCAGATATACTTGGTTTCTCAACACTTTCATCTTCTGATGAGGAGAGAAAAGGGTGACTTCTTTGGTAGTGGATATGGCTTTGGAAAATAGTGAAACCATGAATTGGTATCTTCACTAGATGATGAGGATGATGATGAGGATGTTGTTGTGAGATCTATGATCTCAGGTTTGGTACTCATGGTTATTCTGGTTAATTTTGAAGGATTGAAGGAATTAGGGTTTGAAATATTATTTGGGGATTTTTGATGAAGAAGTCTATGTGCATTGGGATTGTTTTATAGCCGGGTTCAAGTGGTAAGAGAATTAATGCGTGTGGGTGAAACAGTAAAAAGATATTTACTGAAGCTTCGTGAGTAAGTCTTCTGTTTATGCTGATTGTTCTACTTCAGCAGAATGGTTCTCATTTCTACCGAAGCTACAAGTAAATCCGAGTAAAAGTAGAAGTCCACGTCATCCTTGGTCAACCTTTGACCAAAATTTGGGAAATTTCTATTTATTCTCTACGGCATATTTTCTCTCCACATTAAGTGATTCGCTTATTGAAAACACTTCCTTTTGTGCAAAATCGTAACCCTAATCTTCAAAAACTCTTATGGCGCTTGAATTTAAACATGATCATAATAAGGTTGCTTTTCTTGGATCTGCTCGAGGAGATGAGCTTTATAGGCCGATGATTTCTTTCTTACAAAGATCAAAGATTGTATATGCATTGACACATTCTCCAGATGCTATATATGAAACTTTGATTACTCAATTTTGGGCGTCGACAGAAAAGAGAGGTGATACTGAGATAGTTGCAAGTGTTGATGGACAAGTATATGTGGTGACAGAGGAACTGATCAGAAGACAACTTCACTTGGATGATGAGAATGGTGTTTATCATTCTAATTCTACGATGGTACTTGAAGGGCTTAGAGCAATTGGATATCAAAGTTCGAGGACAGATATGTGGTTGAAAAACAAGCTTTGTCCTATGTGGAGGTTTTTGGTTCATACGTTGTTGCAGTGTTTGAGCAATAAGTCTGGAGGATGGGATCAGTTTTCAACACAAATGGGATGTGGTATTGTTTGCTTATCTAAGGGTTTGACTTATAATTTCTCTAAGTATATCTTTGATAATATGGTAGAAAACATAACTAGGAAAAAGGGTAAGTTTTTGATGTACCTTAGGTTCTTACAGATGATATTGAATGTTTCTACACAAACCCAGGCTTTTCATCCCATAAGTGTTCTGACTCCTAAGTTATTTGCTACAATGAGGACTAAATTTGAAGGAACACATTTTCCTTTGTTAGCTGCCATGTTACCTCAGGATAATGAGCTTAATGTAGTTTTACCTTCTTCCAATCCTACTGATGGAAATCCTTCAGTAGATGGTGATGAGGGTCCTTCTGTTGTTGCTGAAGCATCTATACCTTCACCAAGACCATGTTCTAGTCCAGCATTTATCCAAGTTCCTATTGAAGAAGTTCAGGATCAAATTGATGAAGTTCAGGTTGATAATGACAGATTGCCTACACCAAGTCCTGTTAGGACTCAATTTGGTGAAGGATGTTCTAATGTTGATCAGGTTGATGTTGCTCCTGAACAGGTTAATGAAGTTCCAATTTCACATGAGCAATCAGATGATGATTCTGCGGATCCTATTTCACTAACCTCATTATATGATCTGGTGAACAAGCTTACAGGTGAGGTGACTGGTCTTAAGAAAGAACTTACAGAAACCAAGTTTGTTCTTGGTCAGAAGATTGTGGAATTGGAGATTAAAGTTGAACACTTGGAGGAATTACTGAGTCAGAAGGGTAATAAGAGATGTTTGGTTTCTTCTGAGGAGGAGGCTGAAGAGAATCTGAATGAATCTCTTGATATATTGGCTGATGTGGCACTTACATCTGATGTTTCTTCTCCTATTACTAAATCTTCACGAAGAAAGGAGACTAGCAAGCCTATTCTCTATACTAGCAAAAGAAGAATACAAACTTTTGATAAGGTATCTGCTGACACTTCAAAGGAGCTACATATGGAGGATGCATCTACTGATGGTTTAGTGAAAGAGGTTACTACTGATGGTCAAACTTCATCTATACCAGAACATTCAAATGTTTCACTTTCAGTAGATGATGAAGAGGTTTTTCTTGCTGGAAGAGTGTATAAGTTGAATGCTTCTCTTGAAGATTTCTCTACATCTGTTGAGGAATTGTCTCAACCTATTTCCTCTGATGTGGGTTTGATTGTTTCTTCTGAAGCTCACATTGGTTCTGCTGAAATTGGTTCTGCTGAGACATCTTCTGAGAAAGTACAGGACCCTGTGATTGATGATCTGCTTAAATCAGGAAGAGTGACTGAAGAACAATATCGAGCTCAGGCTGGCTTGTTTGCTGATTATGAGAATATTCAGAAGAGTCGGGTTGTGGCTAAGTTTCTTCAAGATCAGTATGCTTCTGATTTGTCTCCTGAAAGGAAATTAGAACTTGATGCATTCTTTCCTACGATTACTGATGATCAATGGGATGGTTATATTTCTCAAGGTGCTTCTGATCCTGATCTTGCAAAACTTATCTTAGGAGATTCTTTTAATGATGATGATTTTGTGGATAAAATGGTGGCACTTGGTAATCAAAGGAAGAAAGAATCTGCTGCACAGAGAAGAGCACTTATTGATCAGAGAAATAAAGCCAAAAGAGAAAAACCTATGACTGTTGCTCAGAAGAGGAATTATATGAGGAGAGTTGTGAAGAATGCTGCTATGTATAATTCTGGGATGACAATGAAGCAAATCATGACTTTATCTGATGATGCTTTGATTAGACAGTATCATATGGTTATGAAACTTTCTTCTTCTGGTTCTACTTCTTCTCATGTGGCAAATAGTGTTTCAGTGTCTGAGGTTCCTACAGCCAAGAGACAGAGAACAGTTGAAATTGTGGATAGTTTTGATGATGTTTTGCCTTCGGTGGTATCTTCAGTTGTTCCTTCTGATACATCTTCTGATGCTATTACTTCTTCTGCTATGGATGTTTCTGCTGAATCTTATTTGATTTCTTCTGAAATGTTGTCAAGTGTGGAGTTAAGTGATTCTTTGATTCAGGAAACTGATCTACAACTTGATACTGATAACATTGCTGATATGGGAAAGCAGAGTTTGGTTACAAGAAGTTCGGATAGATTGGCTAAGAAACATGGTTCAGGGGATACTACTTTAGATCTCCAGGCTGATGAGTCTACCTTTATTAACACTGGAACTGTTGATGATTTTCCTGAAGGAACTCATGTGGTCTTGGTTGATTGGAAAGCTGGAAAGCTTAACACTGTTTATAGGCTGGATAATACTGAAATTGAGTTTAACTTCTTGAAGGATATTCTTCATTTAGTGAATAGACATGATTTGAAAATGCTGTATGATCATGTTATTCAGTATTATAAGTCTCATCCAGCAACTGGTTCTGGTTTATATCTGTTGGGAGATCTTCAGGTTATGTTTGATTCTAATTCTCCAAATGGTAAAGGATATTCTATTTGGAAGAATTCTCATAAGTGGGAGATTGATTGTTGGAGGTTTTATCCTCTGCCTTGTGTTCATGTAGTTCAGACTACATGTGGGATGATTTTGTGCATGTTATCAGATAAGCTTTATCCTTTATCTGATACTTTTATGGAAAGATTGCTGAGACACAAGTTGCAGGTGCCTCCTAATCCGGTTGGCAATGATGACCTTCATGCTACTCAATGTGTTGGTTTGATTAAGAATCAACTTCTATCACGTAAAGGTTCATCTTGACTGTAATATTTTGTAATATTTGTTTTCTTTCTTTATTTTCTTAGTTAAAAAAAAAAAAAAAAAAAAAAAAAAAAAAAAAAAAAAAAAAAAAATTTGTTTTGGTTTTCTCTAACTTTTCTTGCAGGTTTGTTGTATATTTTTTGGTTATTGACTCACCTGATATACTTTGGGTATGTCAAAGAGTTAGCTAGTCCAAAGGGTACAGCTTTGGTAAAGACACCTCAAATCTGTTGATAGCTGTAATGATTTGCTAAAAATCATAGGGTATGCAACCACCTATGCTTTATTGCTGAGTGTTGTATGGTTTTCAATTCACCATGGTTTATTCCTGTTTGGAATCCAAGAATTGGCTAGCCCACTTGTATATGGCATGTGGTAAAGGCAGTGGCATTCCATATTTGGTTCTCAATTCACCAATTCTAAGAATTGACCAGTCCTGAGCAAACGGCTACAGGTAAAGACATTTCAAATCCGTTTATATGGTTGCTGGTTTGCCCATAAATCAGATGGTTATCAGTGTACCATAGTTTACGAACTTAAACATATGGCTACTCCAGTAGTGATGGCTATTGGTAAAGAGACATCCAATCCATTTATTTTCAATGATTCACCTCTCACAGGAGTTAACACACCTGGATGTGATGAGAATAGTATGAAACTAATCTGTTTTGATGTACCTTTTGTCATTTGTTGCTGCAAAGATATGGAGTTTCAGAGTTTCTTCATCATAGCGATGTTCTTTGGATTCTTTGCTGTTGCTGTTGTTCGTGTCCAATCCTCTGGTGTTGTACGATCTATCAAGAAACTGGAACTTAACAAGTCAAATTCCAGTTTAGGGGAGGATTGTTGGGAATTATGTGAAAGTCTGGATTCTGCTGAAGTTAATGCCGAAGTGTTTCTACTGAAGTGAAGTGGATTCTGCCGAAGACTTATTCTGCTGAAGAATAATAGTGATTAGTTTGATTCTGCGGAAGTGTTTATTCCGTATTTAGTTTTTTTAGTGTGGATATACATGAGCTTTATTAGGAAGTGATTGTGTATATCTTATTTAGTTTTATGATTATACGTTTCTTGGAAAATGGTTTAGCGATATTGTTTAGGGTTCCTTATCTATAAAAGGAACACATTAGAAAGGTTTATGTACCGATTGAAAAAACTCAGTTTTAGTTAATATTAAGATCCATAGAGGATCAAGAAGTTCTTAGTTATTTACTTGTGTTTATATTCCGCTGATAAACATTAGTAGTAGAGATTGTCTTTTATGGTGCTTGTGATTACATAGGCATACATAACGATCCACGAGCTCAAGATCTATCAAGGTCTTTGTCTGTTTCAACACTTACTTTGTACCTTGGTTTAGGAAATCCTTCAATTCCTTTTTTTAATATTATATAGCTTACCAGTTTTTGACTAGGTGGTTGATCGACCAGCTCCTAAGAATGATTATTCTTTAAAGTACTCATCGCTTCCTCCATAGCATGAACACATTCATCATTTCTGAATTAATTAATCGCCTTCAGGAATGTGATTGGTTCATGTGTATCTTCTTTCTTAGTAATAGCAAATGCATAAGCCGCCATATTATCTTCTTGCATAAACCTTAATGGTCTAAATAATGATACATTACCTTCATCCTTGTACCTTGCAGGTATAGTAGTTGTTCTTTTAGCCCGATCACACACCATAACATAGTTGTCCAGATTTGTTGTTGAGGCCCTTCATCATCTTCATTCCATATATTTCCCCTAATATAAAGATCCACAGTTGGTTCGACCTTACTACCTTGAAGTTCCACCTTAAACTCAACTTCTTTCCCAAAATATGCAACACCAGCACCCTTGATAAAGGGTTATAATCCCTTAATGTCGATTTCTAGAGCAGAACCACAAATCAAGAACTATTCTAACAAGACCTCGATAAAGGGTTACAATCCTTTAATTCCGAGTGGCACCAACACATACACGAGATAATATAGACTTAACCATTTATTAGACGTGAGCAAGAAAATAAGGTACAAATAAACCACACCCCCTCATCTCTGTTGATAGAGAATGAAGGGGGAGAAACCTAATCCTTGGTGAAAAAGAAATCTATAAGTGAGAACGTTAGGATATTTCCTAAATACATGATTAACCTCCTTAAGTTCGAGCTAAAATACACCTATCCCTCAAAACTAATATCCTAACTATTAAAAACTAATATTCTAACAATTTCGACCTTAGTTGTGATAGTTAGCCTTCTTTGATGCGCAGCAGCTCCAAACAGTGCTAAAACCTCTAACCGGGGACCACATTCATCAAGGCACTAGTAGCAATACACGCTACTAACCTTAGCTTAAATCTTGACTCTGTAGAGAGTCCCTTTAGCTATGTATCGTCTTTCATTTCTCTAGTAAGTGTCATATACATCGCTTCAGTTATTAACAAAGCCATCACGTGTTGCAATATAGCTTCCCAGCTCACCTATATCTAGGGGTGGAAACGAGCCGAGCCGAGCTCGAGCTCGTTAAGGCTCGAGCTCGGCTCGTTTATATATATAAAGCTCGAGCTCAGGCTCGAGCTCGTTTCGAGCCTTATACTTTGAGCTCGAGCTCGGCTCGTGAAAATTTTCACAAGCTCGAGCTCGGCTCGGGCTCGACTAATATTATGATGTTTTGAGCTCGGCTCGTTAATTACATAAAGCTCGGCTCGTTAATTACATAAAGCTCGAGCTTGTTTACTACTTTTAAGCTCGTTTATACGTATAGACGATATATACACGTATATAATTCTAGGGCTCGTTTAGGCTCGCGAGCCTACTCGAGCTTTTTGTACAGAGCTCGGGCTCGAGCTCGATTATTAAATGAGCCCAAAATTAGGCTCGAGCTCGGGCTCGAGCTCGTTTAAGCTCGGCTCGTTCGAGCTTTTTACCGATCCGATCCCGAGCTTTTCACGAGCGGCTCGGCTCGTTTACACCCCTACCTATATCCGTGTATCATATGATTGATCTACCCATGACAATGATCGATCTACCTATGCGCAATAAGAATCCACAAAAAACTTGTACGTCCATCTCTAATCCACGATCAAACCTTTCCAACAACCCACATCCGTAGATGCTATGTCAGGTCTTGTGCATTCCACTTGATACTCATGACTTCCAACGGGATATATGACCCTTACTCTTCTTTCTTCACCATGATTCCCTGAAAAACCACCTCCAATGATAGCGTAGAATGTTCCCCTAATAATATATGAACTGACATCCCATTGGAAAACATGAATCATAACACCCTTAGAGTATTACCACTCTGATTCTTGATGATCTACATACCAAGTACATTTTCCTTTGATTCATCTAGCAAACCTTTGGCAACCCATATCTCAACCTTGATTTTGTAAGTAAGCCCCATATAATCTTATAGAGGAGTAGATATATGATCACACCTGGCGCATACTTCCAGTAATATCTGTTGGTGTCGTCACTGCTTCGCTTGAAACCATTGCTGACTATACACATACCAGAATGAGTATCCATATCTTCTTTCATTACAACTATCCACTTGGAAATTACCTCACAAGCATTGTTTCCTATTATATGAAAGATGATAGGCGATAAAATCCTAAGTATGAAAAATTTGTAAACCATCATCCATATCGCAACTGCCTAGAGGTTGCACCTCAAATCTTTCCGATGATATCATGGCCCACCCTCGAAATGGCCAAGGCGCCCCAACTAAAATCCAAGCAGGCCCAATGAGAATGAGGGATTCCACTTCAAGTTTGGACTACCACGCACAACTCGCATTTAAGACGCTCCACTCATAATTCTTTGGAAAAGCTTGATTCGTGTGGTTCCACCTCAAACCCAACTCAATGCAACATTTGCGTTGAACCCGTACTTATAAGAGACCCTTTAAGAGTATTCACACACCAACCATTCTCAAAGGAAACCATGTCCCCAAACATATCAATGACAAGCTTAACCATTGACATACCATAAACCTTGTAGAATGATTAAACCTAGAAAAAAACTTTACCCGAAATCGGCTAACAACTATCGTATGTGCTACCCTTCAAATTCTTGATCTTTCTTCACCCTTTAATCGATCCAACCCTTGTAGAAAATCCTAAAAAGAAATCGACTAACCCCGAGAGAAAATCCAAAAAACCCTTTGAAGTAAATCCTTTTGTTGATATAAATCCTAGTAATAAGGATTTAAACAATACGTTTTTAGGGGGTCATTTAAGCCCTAAACTAATGTATTTATGATCAAATATTTTCTGAATTAATTTCTTTTCACTTTTTAGGTACTTTGGAAGCAAAGGCTGGAAATCATGCATAACTGGACGAAAAGGGATAAAAATGTGAAAAAAAAGACCAAGTCATGAAAATTCTAGAAAAAGGCACCAAACGGCGTCACAATCTATAAGGTGGCACTGTCACTTACATATAAAAGTATCAAAACAACTCAGATTTTACTGGAGATGGCTTAGTGGATGAATGAAGGAATAACAAGTGACGTCGTCACTTGTTAAGGGAGCTGGAATTCTCTATGGAAATTATAAGGTGATGGCCTAGAAAAATCATAAAGCGACGGCGTCAGAAGTATCCGGGAAGGTTTCTGAAAGCATAAAGCAACCCTGTCGCAAGGTTGACTTGGAAGAGACGAAACCCCAATGGTGGCGACTTGACGGCGTCACACTTATAAAGTAATGTCGTTGCAACTGTATTCCTATATATAGTTTTAGAATTTTCTGCATTTGGTGTGCACAGTTGGAGAGAAAAGTTGGTGTACGAATTTTATAAGGATTTTACAGTAAACTTAGGATTTTAACACCCTCATTCATCAAGAGATAATTCTCTTAATTACTTCTATCATTATGTTTAATTTATGCTTAATTATGTTTACTTGTTTCATTATCTTTTTCATGTCTAGCTAATTTAATATAGTGTTTGCTTAGATCTAATAAAACCTAATTGTTAACTATTGATTGTCGTCTCTTGTTTAAGTGGTTGTTACACGTTAGGTTAGGAAACTTGCTTCTTCCTTTAGTGTTGTATGCTTGAACGTCCTAAAAAACGTATTCATGTCCTAGAGTGCACTAGTAGACTTTTCATTATGTTTATTGCGTGAATTGAGGTTGTTGATAATAGGAGATTTTAGGGGAGATAACTTAGGTTTCTTGGAGATCCCGGTTTCTTAGAGGAGATCGATATATTCATATAAATAAGGTATTTGGCACCTCCTTACGAGCTTAGGAATACAACGCGCCAATTATACAAGGATGTGACAATTCGACTAATCCATAGAAGATAACTAGGGAGTAGTGAAATCTAAATAAACACGCTTTTACCTATCATTTGAATTTATCATTTAATTTACTCATCATTTAGTTTAATTGTTAGTTTTAATTATTTTAAGTAATAGTTTAAAGAAGTTGATAATCAAACCCACAATCCAATACTGATAATTTACTTGCTTTCATAAAAATATAAAAAGATAAAAATGATCATCCCTCACCTTAGACCTATTCGTCATACATCTCGACCTTCCCAACACTATTCCCCTAGAGAACGATCAACCCCCCGAGTCTTACCTATACTACACTACAACGGTTAGGTACACTGCCTAGGAGGATTGTAAAACTATTTGTGAGGTTTGCAAGAATCCGCATCAAGTTTTTGGTGCCACTGCCGAGGAATATTTTAGGTTTCAATTTCTATCTCGTTTAGGTCTACTCACTAGATTCCTATCAAGTGAGATTTTTCTTTTTATTTTATTAGCTTTTTTTTAGTCTATATTTTTCTTTGTGCCTTTTGTTTGTAAAACCATTTTCAATTCTCACCATGGCGGATGAAATTCCATTTAGATCATTAACTATAGAGGAACAATTGTATTTCACTAACAGATTCGCTTCTTGTTGTTCCAATGAATATTTGAGTGATCTTAGAGATATCCAAGAGGAGATAGGGGTAAAATTAGATGGGTGTTAGGTCACCATATATGTAACACAAGCATCAATATGTAGAAATAGATGAAGAATAGATCGGTTGAACAACACACCCAAACACTATGCGTATGAATATGGAGAAAGGTTATGTGTATGCTAGTGAAAGAGAATGAATTGAACAACCAACCCTCAAGTGAGGGTTATTACATGGTATTTATAGGAGAGGGAGTTAGGGCAACACACCTAGTCCCTTCCTTTCCTTATTGGACTTGGGCCTAGGCTTATAGGCCTTCTACATAAGCCTAAGCTAATAACAAACATAAAGGCCATAATTAAGCTAACTATTACATATGAATCACTAACACTTGAATTAGGTTTAGGAGTGATTCCAACAATCTCCCCCTAAGTGTTGGTGATGAAAGAATGTAAACGGTGAAGGTGCTGATGTAATAGTAGCTTTGACGTCTTCTGACATTCTTCTTTCTTGTGAGAAGAATTGCCTTGATTTGAACAATCTCCCTAGTGTAGAGAAATTGTTTTCTTTAAACAGTTCAGCTTTGACGTCATCTTTATCTTTGTTCTTTGATCATTGTTCTTTGTGATGGTAGTGATAGTATGTTGTTGTCTGCATCAAGTCTGCCTCAGGTCTGCTTCGCTGCTCCAGTGTCTCCACGTCATTCTTCAACATGCTCACACGCTATTTGACGTTGGATTTCAGTACTAATGAATTTCTTTAAGTCTTTTAAACTTTGTAGATTCTTTTATTTGACGTAGAATCATTCTGACTTTTGTGTTGCCTTTTGAGAGAACTTCCATTAGTGATGATGTTGGCATGATCATGTGAAGAATCTGTACGATCATTCCGCTCCAGAGCTTCCAAAAGAAGAAAAACATGAGAACGGTTAGTAATAAGCGGATTCCGGCACTTACAAGTTTGAACTTCGAGAGTTTAATAGCATAGTGTGAAAACACAACTCTAATTCTCACAAAGGCCGTTCCTGAACTGGAGTCCCACAAGTGAGATAACGCGATGCACCAAAGTACACCTACAGTTCAGATGAGTTGTTGAGGTATACCAAAGCATCACCTCACGACTGTAGACCGTTTGAGACACACTAAGCGTAATCCACGGGGAGTTACCGAAGTGACCTGCTGTCAGGGCTGTTTTATGTAGACCCTGGTAGGAGTTTCCATTCAATCACTGAGGATCACAATTGTAAACCTCTCATAAATGTTCTCGACAGATTGCTAAGATCTGTGAAGGACTCGATAACGTACCACTGATGTTCTTATTGTTGAACAGCAAGTGATGAAATGTCAAGTGTACCTAAGAGATCTTTTGATGAATCTCGTGGCTCTAGACTCAATAGTGAGTTTTTGGTTTTCCTGAGCGGAGACTAAGGAGAGGGTCTCCTTCTTCAATATCAGCAATCTCTAAGAGAAAGCCAATAGATTATGTAGGGTTCCCTGTGAGAATGAAACAAGCTTCTGTTGAGAGAAACTTGAGTGGCTAAGAAGGTTTAGTGCATGCGTCACTGGGTCCATGACGACTTTTAATCTTCAATAACGGCGTCATCAAGTGACAACCAGTAGCATATGAATTGAACCCGGTGCCTGCCCTAAGTTGAATAATCCGGAGGGCTATTTCTTTTCACCCTTTTCTTTGCATTTCTTTTTAATTCTTCAACTCCTTCTTTCTCCGATTCTCATTTTCTCCTTTTTATAATCATACCAAAGGACTTCTAATTCTAACTATTGGTAGTGTCCTTGGGTAGATCCCTCCAGCTCTGGCGGATCATAGGACGGTTATTCCTAACTTATTCACCTTATAACTCCATTGCGAAAAAACTATTTTCATGAAAATCTCTCGAAGTGTTTGTGAATGAAAAACATGTTTGAACACTTCAAGAGTTTTAGATTTTCAAAAATACTCCCCCTCCATATGTGCTTAAGAGTTTTTACGAAAATCGGCACAGTGAGGAAAGAGTTCGCACTTTTAGAATTGATCGACTCAAGATAGACAATCCCCCACGAGACACGGTTACGTTGAATAGTTAAAGAGTTACATTGTCAGCTTTTAGGTGACAACTAGCTCTAATAACTATCCTGAAGGTGTGGACAAACCTCTAAAGGTTGTCAAACCCGTCAAAGTTCATGTCTAACAAGAGTTTCTTGAATGGTACATTCTACTCGGACATGTCCTTTGCGAGACACGTTTACATCACTAGCGAACTAGCTTGAAATTATTACCCGTCCTGGACAAGTCTTTTCGAGTTACTAATAGTTAAGATCTCGTCAATTCGTTGGTTAAGTCTATAGCACAAAGATTCATTTGCATTTACACAACATATTTCTTATCACATAGTTTTCTCCCCCTCAAAAATGGCATATAAATGTTATTTTTGAAGAAATGTTGAGAATAAATATGACCATTTTGAGTTTTGTGGGAAGATTACACAAAGAACAGTTTGTGAACAAAGTTTTTAAGTCAAATACTCCCCCTCAACAAGTGATATAAACGGTTGAGATTTTGAAAAATCATAAGGGGAAGTACTTGTTCTTTTGAGTAAAACCTTTGAAAAATGAAAGGTTTAATAAGTTTTACTCAAAAGTAAGAAGCTTTCGCTCCTTTGTTAAGGATTGTGGCACTGAAGCGTACCCAAGGTCCTTTCTTGAGAAGTACGGGTTGTACATTGTTATGTGTGCACAAACCATAGTCATTATAAAATCACACATCCAAATAAGCATGAAAATGAAGGTAAAATAGTTTAAGGGGTACCAGGAAGTCCATCAATCTTTCCAGGAATGCGAACAGGTCGTTGATAGCCTATGAGAGGAAACCTGGGACGACCACCTACGAAGCTCTCCAGAGTTCTGAACTGGTCCCTTTTGTACAACCTTTCATCGATCAGAGTGATGATCCTATTAACATCCCGTCTTTCCTTATAATTCCATCGCTTTGGAGAACCAATTCCTTCATGTATCTCCTTTAACCGATAAGCCAATCCGTCCCTGACACTCTTCAGTGTGTGATCTCCAAACTTATGAAGATCTCTACACGCCATCAAGTAGTTGCGATGTAGTTCACTGCGGTAAACTACTCCAAATGGTTTGCTGATGAGAGTGTATTGTGAAAGTTGGCTGATGTCAGGTATTTCTAGCTGTGGTCTGGTAAAGTTGACACGGGTCTGATATGATTCAACAGCTAGTTGTAAATCTTCTACACGTTCCTGTATCACTATGTTTCTGATGAATATGAGCAAGGACTTGATGTATTCACGTTGAATTTCAGTCGAGAAATGTCTCATTCTTCCCTGTACTTTAGCAAGATATAGATCTTCAATGTCATTGTGAGACAAGTTCTGAAAGTCCGCTTCACATAATTCATAGTCCCTTTCATCTTGTCTTTTGACCACGATAGACTTGAGGAAGGTGTAATCCCATTTAGACGAAAGGGTGATATGCTTAATGGCAACGATTCCTTTATCACTATACACTTCTTGTGGAGACTTTCGTACCTGGCAGCTCTTGTAGTAGATTCGTCGGCGTTTTGGCCAATGACGAATCCCATACATTGCATCAATGTCGTACTGTTCCATGCTGTTGGAAAACATGTGGGTTGCCTTTTCTTCGATGGCTATGCAATTGGAGTATGTGGCTGCCGGGAACGGAAGTGTAAGTGATGTAGCATATTTCTTTGTACCATCGCTACCGTGTAGAAGAAATTCCAAATCTTTGTTGAAGAAGTAGCGAAATGGAATCCTTGGTTGATCTGGTTGGCCAATGGTTGGTAGAGGTTTAGACCAGTCGGTGTAGTAAGGAGGGTTGTCCCTTTTGGTGAAGTCGATGTTTGCTTCAGGGTTGAGCCAATCAATGTTGTTAGACATGGCTCGTGCTATATTATCAAGGTGATATTCAACTTCAATAGCACTTTCTGAGCTGTCTTTGAGTAGTTGAAATGCTTCATTCTTGATTCGTTTCAACTCTGATTTCGTCATCTTCTTCACACGGAACTTCTCTTGCAGTAACTTAGCATGCTGCAACATACTACCTTCTACCATATCTGGATCATCAGTAAAAGCGGGAGTGACATCAACAAGTTTAGAGAACCAGTCGAATTCAGTGTCATCCTCGTCTAGCCATGATACGACGTCAGCCTTAGGTTCCTTCTTCTTCTTCGTCTGTGGCTTTTCACTTGTTTACAAGCTGAGCATAGGTGATCTTTAGAATACCAGAATCTCGGGAGACCTTCTACAAGTTTGTGTCGAGCAAGGTTGGTGATGGTTTGAAAATTTAGATGTGAGAGATGACGGTGCCATAGCCAAGATTTTGTTGATGTAGCCTTTGAGAGTAGACAAATGGGAGAAGAAGCAACCATGTCTTGCATTGAGATTGTGTATAGACTCGATTTGCGAGAGCCAGACATAAGATCATTTCCTTGTAGATCACGAATGAAACAAGTTTTCTCCCAAAATGCAACTTCCAAATCTCCATCACATAATTGACCAACAGAAAAGAGATTGTGACCGAGGCCTTCCACATAATAAACCCTGCTAATTTTGATATTGCCATTAATGTAGTCTCCGTAGCCCATGATAGCTGCGAAGTGATCATTCCCGAATCTGACAGTGCCAATGAACTTTGAAACAAAGTTTGATAACATTTTAAGGTTGCCTGTCATGTGTCGTGAACATCCGCTATCAACAATCCAAAGGATGATCTGTATCACCTGCATTACACACAGACGACACAGATGGAATAGAAGTAGATGTGGAACCCGAAGTGTTAGAGGGTTCCGAAGCAGTTATAGTAGAAATACACACATCAATAATTTTAGGCATCCATTTAAATCCTAGTGTGTTATGTATCCATTTCTGCCATATCCAACTAGTCTTAGATTTAGTCTTAGTGAATGTACTAGGTGGTACTACAGTCCTTGGAGGTGATACTGGAACTACAGGGACATCAATGTGTTTCCTAGAATCTAAGGAGGGCGGTCTACCAAGCACAGACTTAGAAGCAGTAGTGGGCCTAGAGGTATTCTGAATCTTAGGATTTCGTAAATGAGACAAGATAGCCTTAGCAACACATTTATCATGACAATCAGAACGCATACTTTTATGACAAATAACACAAGAAGCATCAGACTGAATATCAAAAGTACTTAAAGGTTCAGCATCAGTTACAACACTTTTTTCATTACATTTGCTAGACGCAATATCTATAGTGGGTGCAACTGTAGTCTTATTCAAAGTCCTACGGTGTTCTTCCACTTCAGCATTCTTTATTTGTCTTTTCTTAGGTCGCAACTTCCTATTTTTCCTTGTATTACTCCTAGGCTGTGAAGTGCGGACGTTTGGAAAAGAGGCAACTATTCCTATTTCAGTAGAGGGAAGCACATTAGTAACTTGTGTTTTGTCAGTAGGCATTCTAGGTTCACGTTTACCAAGTGTTACAGGTGCAATTCTATTAATTATGCTAGGCTGAACTTGTTCATACTTTCTTGATTTCCAGAACGAAGATTTCCAGCAAAGTTCATGACTTCTTTAGTGTGTGCAAGATAATGATCAAGTTCGTTTGATGCTTCATCACGAGTCTGTTTGAGTAAATCAAATATGACACCATATTCCTTTTTCACTTTTACAAGTTCTTGTTCATATTTTGAGATTTGACATTTCAAAGACGCGTTTTGATCATCCAGTTGATCAAGTTTTGGATTAAACGTTTTGGATTGCAACTGATTGATTTTGTTTTGCAAAGCAAGTTCATGATTTTGACAATCTTTTTGACACCATTGAAGACGACGTTTTGAATTTGAAAGCTCGTTTAACAGTCATTCATTTTCAACTTTTAAAGACTGGATCTGATGCACCGTATCAGTATTCACAACAATATCAACAGAATCAGCAGAGATATGATCAGATGCATATGGCAAAGAATGTAATAACACAGCATTATGGATATCAGCACAGATAACATCTTCCAAGAGTCGATCAACATCTTTTCTAAATAGTTTCTTTTTACGTTTAGTATTTGAAATTGATGTTTCTGTTTTCTCAAAAACTGTTTTCATGAGACCAAGTTCTTTGTGAAAATCCCTTTCCCAATATAGTGCACAAGTTTTCAAATTTTTGACATGGGGTAAAATTCTTTTCTGAAGAATATCTCTATGTTCTCGCGCCATTGGCGATTGAAAATGTTGAACTTTTATTTCAGAATGAAATTCAATCTCACGTTCCAAAACTTTGAGGTCAGATAAGAAAGTGTCAAAATATTTGATAACACGACAACTTTCGGCTTTAGTTTTTACTTCACTGAGTGAAGGTAAAGGACCATTAATTTGTGCACCATTGCGTTGGGGACTAACTTTAGGAACTGGTGTGACAACCAAAGGTGTGTTTGAAGTATCTTGTTGTGTGACAAAAGTTACGGCTTTTGAATAGTTAAATGGTTTGTTATAAACGACATTTTCCATTTTTGACCGACTCTCGTCATCTGCATCTAATTCCTCCATCTGATTATATTTAACAACAGTCATAATTGAATCATCAATTCTATGTTCTGCACTGTAAACTTCAGGATTTGGTTTGAATGCTCTGTGTGAAAACTTAGGTTTGTAATTAGCAAGATTCGGTCCATATCCATTTGGATTTGGTTTGAAAGAAAACTTTTGAATCGTTGTGATTGATTCACCATGTTTATAAACAACAGTTTTAAACTCTTTGATTTTGTTTTGTAAGTCGACAATTTCCTCAAGATAGTCATCTATTCGTTTCATTGAATGCTTTTTGAACTTAGAGAACTGTTTTTGACAAGTTAACAACTCAGCCTTGGCTTTTTGAGTTTCCAAAGTAAGAGCGTTAATTTGTTGTTTATGTTCATGTTTCATTTGTTCTATTTGAGACAACAAAGCATTCTTCGAAGCGGCTAAATCACGAATATGTCGTTCCAAAGATTTTTCGTTTTGATGTGATTTGGCAAAAGCAGCTTCAAAACCTTTTTCACGGTTTTCTTGAGTTTTGAAAAAGTTGATTTGTCGAATTAAGCATTCATTATCCCTGGTTAATAGTGCATTTTTCTCTTTTAATTTGGTATTGACATCATGGTAATGTTCCACTCGGGATTGTTGGTCTTTAACTAAGGTCCGGAGCTCAAATTCTGGATCAAACATAGAATCATTTTGTTCAACTTGAGTCTCAACATGGTCATTATTTAGATCCTCAAGTATAACCATGGAGTCAACTTGATCATCAAAGGTAACCATAAGGTCATCTTGATCATCAAATGTAACTACGGGGTCTAGTTGATGATCATCGGAATGAGATGTAGAAGGCTCATGTTGAACACTCTGATCCGTGTCAGATGCAGAAGTGGGCGGAGATAATAGATCATTAATGATAATTGTTTGTTCATGTACCTGAGACAAGCCGTCACTGTCATTGTAGCAACCCGTAAATTTTCATAAGGTAAAATGACTATTTTACGCTTTGACTCTAAAAAGTTGACTTTGACTTTTGACTATTTGACTTTTACCGTAACGTAAAAGCAAATACTGTAACTGGTAGTAACCAGTAATTTCTCAAGTTAAATAATTCTATCTGTTTCGAATTATTACACTCTGAACATTTTTGTTCACCTTTGGCTATAAATAATTATTTAAAGTTGTGACTTTAATAATTACGAAAGTTTAATCGTGTAAACTTTCCTCGCGGTCAACACAAGACTACGATAAGTCTAGGTGTTCAAAATACTCTATTTTTACCAATAGTCATATTTAATATGAACTATTGTCACTTCGTTATTTTTATGTAAACATTTTACTCTTTACGTAATACGCGTGCTCAAACCTATGTTATTAGGTTTTAACAACATAGTCGTACCCAAATAGACTTATCACACCTTTAATATACTTAGTTGGAGTATATTGATAAGTTTAGACATTTTCATAAGTATTATATTTTTATGTTGCCCGGTTTTAAGTTTTGTGACTTAAGGGCTTAACATTAGTAATTACCGGGACCAAACTATACCCCGTAAACTAAAATTTATACAAGATAAGTTGTAAAATTGCCTCATCTCATCCATTGCCACGTCTAGGTGGTCTTGGGTTGTGTTGTCAAAGTTTTACACCTCCTAGTAACACTTGTATCTCATTTACTCATAAAACCTTTCAACTAAGTTATCTTCTCATTTGCAACATGCAAAAACTACTACTTGTTCTCTCCCTCATGATTTTCCAACGAGCTAGAACAGCCCACAATCACTATCATTTTTTCTTTTTAATCACAAGTTCTAGTGTTAAAGATTGAAGGTTATAAGTCCTAACTAGTTCTTGGTTCCTTATCTTCAAACAAGTCTTTGATTTCATGGTTGAAATGGAAGATATTCTAGGAGATAATCAAGGGTTCAAGGGCTGAGATTAAGAGAATTCTTGGGAGGTTAATAAAGGTTAGAATCAAGTGGTGAAAAGATTCAAGACAAGGGTGAAGATTAGAAAAGGTTTAGGATTGATTATTCTAGTAACTTGTCATCCTATCCTTTGTAAGGTTTGAGTTTATTTTCATATTCATTCAATATGGTTGTAATAATCTCTATTATTATTGGATGTAATTTTATATAAGTAGTATATGTAATCTGGCATGATTGATGTTGTACATGAAGTTTTGATCATGAAAAGATGCTAAAACAAGCCTTAGGTGGGTTTTATGAACCTGAATTCTGAAACAGTCCCAAAGATTGATTAAACTAATCCTCTCAGTAAACTTTGAGGTTAATTCAGTAAGATAGTCTTGTAGAGATATGTCTTATGGTCGTTTCTCCGGGTGGCGCACCTCATAACTCATCCCGATGAGTAAATGAGAGCCAAAATGCGAAACATGTCAAAATTTGCACACCAGATTTCATTTGGGAAAATCCCACGGTTCTGGTCATTTCTGGAAGTCAACTCAGTTTTATGAAATGTAGCTAAGACATAAACTTGAAGTTTGGCGAAAGCCGCGTGTCAAAAAAAGTTGTAGAACTCAAGTTATGGTCGTTTTGGCAGGGCTGAATGTGCAGCCAAACTTTCTGCAATGAAATATAAGTATATACTTGTAATTAGACTATTTATATAAGTAAAATTTGGACTTTGGACTTGATTAAGCTTGAGAAGCTGTTAGAGGAAGTAAAAACTAAAACTTGGGCTTTTGAATCACTTAAAAATGACTTATGGTTAAAAAGTTATGGCCAAATGAAGATGACTAGAGGTGAATATGTTGTTGGATCAAAAAGTTGCTGATACGATTTTAAAACGCGTTTTAAACCCTTTTCTGGTCTGAATCAGCAAAAGTGTAAAACACGAAAGTTGCTCGGAATGAAATTTTCTTCAAAAACTTTGGAGCACATAAGCTGAAAGTGAACGAAAAGTCTTAAAAACAGCAAATACTAAACGGACCTATTGTGACTAGAAAACAACCATGGTCATGGAAACTTACTTGTATTTTGATTCTTTGAGACCAAAACAAAGCCAAGTTAAGCCAAGGCCGATGTCTCAAGGTATTTTGACTTAAATATAGCCATTTGGTATGGCCTTATTGTTGTCCCAAATTGTTTAACCATAACTTAGCCATACGGCTAGTTTGGGCTTAATGACCCGAAACTTGTTTTAAAACTTTGTTCATGGGGTTAGACTTTGCTAGACATTGACAAACTAAGAGAATGACCATATGACATGATAGACTACTTCACAACACTTGCACATGATAAATGCTTCACGACACACAACTCATAACACTATCACGTCACCACTCAAATAGTCTTTGACGAAAGACGACATATGTTTTATACAACATTTGTCTCGTCAAATACTTACTTATAAATGATAAGTATTACAATAGTAGGGAATTTCATTATCATAAAGAGGCCTCTTCGGAGTGTCGTATTGACGAGTTGTGGATTTACGATTTAAAGTGTCCTAGCTCCTCGTGCGATTACTACATGACCTCTTGATTTTGTTAGCCCGAACGGTGGTACGAGGTCATTTATAAAAAGGGCTGTAAGCCAAACAAACATTTAAGGGATACCTCAACTTAAGATTCATGTACAACATCATATTGAAAGCCAACAAACTACATATACGTGTACACTTATATCGTACACCATACTAAAACGCGAATACTATGCTTTCGTAGGTGATCATTAAAGATCGTGATCTTGTCATACTCTATTGTTGACATACAAAATATCGTTACACTCTGCTGCTGATCACTACTGTGAGTTTCATAGCCCCAGCTTTTGTTTAACTATTTTATAAACTCTTTGGGGGAGATACATGCTACTGCTTTTACTACATGCTAAAATGCTTTATTATGGACAATTACTTGAAAACTGAATGCCTTGACTGTATTATTGCACGCCACTAAGTTGTTTTTGCCAAAAGTCCCCACATCATGGACCACTAATCACAGGGAGTGAGCGAAAATATTGTGGATAGGCCTATCGGAACTGACGAACCCGTTTGTGTTAGCCGGATCGGTAACCAAACGCACTATATTTGAGATTACCTAGGTATATGGCAAAATACCTACACGGGGCAGGTTACTTATATCTATATATATCGTCCGGTGATATATATACAACAGTCAGTCGTGAGTGCCATGAGCTTAGAGCAATAATAACTTTCAAGAGATAATTGTACACAATGCAATTATACTACAAACTATATTGTCCACTACTGTTTTCAAACCTATGAGGTTTTTATCGTTTGTATTGACCGGTTAGGCAATCAAACGCACTATGGGCGTAGCCCACTACTTTGATAAACTTGATATCATGTGATCAACTGATTTGCTTACAAACCTATGAACTCACTCAACCATTGTGTTGACACTTTTTAGCATGTTATCTCAGGTTCGAAAGGAATTAGCTGGCATGGCATGTGAAGGCGCACGGAAAACATTTTGAAGACAATGCATATATTATCATTCGAAAAACATCACAACTTTTATGTTGTACTTTTTATAATTATACAAACTTGTGGGACCGGTTTGTAAACTCTGATATTTTTATTGAATGATAATTTATTTCAAAACGTCTCATTTAGAGTCGTTTTCTGTAACTTGTTCTATGAACTATGAAGTAATACCCCAGTGACACAATCTTCCGCTGCGATAATTTTGGGGGTGTTACAGTCATACACTGGACCTATGTCACTCATGTGTAGAGCTTGCATTTGTGCCATCAACATAACTACTGTATTAGCCTGCAAGTCCTCCATGTCATCATCTGAGTCTGCATCTGCCATAAAGCTCTGTTCCTTGTTGGATAGAGTTCCACCAGCTTCATCCTTAAGAGCCAAGATCATAGCCTCTTTGAAATAAGCACTGCCTCTTGTCCTCGGCTTAAGACATGCATTAGCCAGATGACCCTTCTCATTACAGTTATAACAACGAAGACCATTAACCCCATTCTGAGCATTTCCCTGTTCAACCACTTGAGCTCTCTGTTGATGTGGAGCACCCTGGTTATTCCTGCCCATAGTATTAAACCCTTGACCACCTCCTATCTGACGACCATAACCACGATTCTGAACTTCAACACGTCCATTGTTCACAACAGCCTGATTTCTAGTGTTTGATGAGGAACGAATGCGATTGTTGGATCTATTTGTATAACGTCCGAAGAGCAAATCCTTGTTGCAATTCATCGAAAGCATCGGAGTCCTCATCAGCTTCACTGTAAAGTGCTTGAGCATTGTTGTTGTTGTATGGAACCAATTGAGTTTGTTGAGGTTGTTGCTGTGACGGATCATATGGTGTGATGGTTGCAGTTGGTTGAGGAGTAGGTTGAGGAGGAACACTAGTTTGAGCCCACAAAGCAAGTTCTTGATTGTCCGGAAGTGACTGTGGAGCCGGGAGTCCACGGATAGCCCTTTCTTTGTCAACTTCTTTTTGGTGAGGCTTCAAATAGTCGTACAACAATCCATATGTTGCATGATGAAGATTTTTAGCTTGACGGAGAAAAATGATATACTTCTCCCATTCCGGACCAAGACTACTTAGGAACTTAGTGTTGACAGCAATTCGTGGCATGATGATATTGTGTTTGTCCAAATCATTGATGATGTCTGAAAATCGATGATGATATGACTCTAATGTCTCTCCTGGTTCAATCATGAAGTGTTCATAAGCCAAGTAGATTTTGGATTCCATGTCTTCCTGATTGAGCGATGTGCCTTCCATAAGAAGATGAATATGTTCCCACATTGCTTTAGCAGTCTTTTGAGCATCAACACTTCGAAGGATCGGATTGGGTAATCCCAAAAGGATGTATTGCATTGCTAGTTCATCGGCTTCAAAATGTAGAAGTTCATCACCTGTGAGGTCTGAGACAGTTGCAATATTGGTGACAGCATCTCTTGGTGGATTGGCAGCTGAATCTGCATGTGTGATAACAGTAGGCATTTGAAATGGACCTTCCATAATGACCTTCTTTAAAAACTTTCCATGTGGCTTCTTTAGATCACAAAACCTAAAGAACCTTATCACCCATTGATCATAATTCCCGGGAGTGAGCATTGGAGGTCTATCAAGTAAGCCAGCTTCATGAATTGATTGTTGGCTACTTAAGGCTTCAAACATCTTGCCAAACCATGTTGGTTCCTTCATAGTACTCCTAGATGGATGTTGATTGTAGAAGTTTGTGTAAGGTTGTACTTGAAAACTTGGTGATGGTTGAACCATTTGAGGTTGTGGGATGGCTGCAAGTTGTGGAGTATGTTGTTGATTAAATTGTTGTTGATAAATTTATTGTTGATGATTAAATTGTTGATGTTGTGGACTTAGTTGTTGTTGTTGTTGTTGATTATAAGTGTAAGAAAAATAGTTAGAGTATGGTGGTTGTGACATGTTGAAAACTTGTGTTGTTAAATAGATCTTTGTAGTCGAATGAACCGTTGTTGATGAAGAGTCCTTAGGCGTAGAAATCACAGAAAAGCCAAGTACCACTTATGCGTAAAAACAGCAAAGATACGCGTAACAGCAATAGTTACACGTAGGATTAGCTGACGCGTAAGTAAGGAGAAAACACTAAAGTTAGGCGTAAACAAGAAGTTAGGCGTAGAAAACTTAGGCGTAGGATTAACTTAGGCGTAAGACAAAGCTTAGGTGTAAGATGAATCTTATGCTTAAACAATTCTACGCGTAAGCTTATGCTTATTCGTAATTTTAGGGTTTTACCCAAACGTTCTTTTACACTATCACAGTGCAAAAGATATCCAAAGTCAAAGCATTTTCAGGCTTATCCAAGCAAGAAAAACACTGAGTTAGCCACGAAACTGAAGATCAAACCAAGGACAAGTTACGAGTAAGTTTAGGGTTTTGCTTACGCGTAAGAATTAGCCAAAAAATGATTTCTGCCAAATGATGTTTCCAAACCAGATTTTTGTGATGAGAAAACTTTAATAACACCAAAATAGCACAAAAGTGTGAAACTTGATGATCAAAAGCTTAAAAAAACAGTTATGCGTAGAACATGAACCTCGTATAAAACCTAGCTTAAAAACTATGATCCAAGCGTAAAGTTTGAAACTTTTTACCAAAAACAGATAGTTTAACACCTAAAAATGTTGAAAGGACAAGAATCTTGGATTAAAAAGTGTAAAAAATCGATTTTTAAGCGTGACGAAGTTGTGACTGTTTTTACGCGTACGACCAAAACAAAACCTTCAAAAACAAATATGTTCACCCAACTATTTGGTGAATGATACCACTATTAGGTCACCATATATGTAACACAAGCATCAATATGTAGAAATAGATGAAGAATAGATCGGTTGAACAACACACCCAAACACTATGCATATGAATATGGAGAAAGGTTATGCGTATGCTAGTGAAAGAGAATGAATTGAACAACCAACCCTCAAGTGAGGGTTATTACATGGTATTTATAGGAGAGGGAGCTAGGGCAACACTCCTAGTCCCTTCCTTTCCTTATTGGACTTGGGCCTAGGCTTATGGGCCTTCTACATAAGCCTAAGCTAATAACAAACATAAAGGCCATAATTAAGCTAACTATTACATATGAATCACTAACACTTGAATTAGGTTTAGGAGTGATTCCAACAATGGGTTTGATGAATTATGTGCATGTGTGACTTCTATTAAATAATCATTATTAGGATCAACTCCATTTAGTGAGACCATTTGGAAATTTTTTGAGGAAGCTTCCTAACCATGAACCATAAGTTGAATGAATTGATAAGTTTGTATACATAACAAATTGAGGAAAAAATGAGGATTGAGCCGACAATAGGCACCATGAACAAAAAGACCTAGTTTTTAAGAACATGGACTTTGAATCGGACCAAGATTATGAAATGGTTAGAGTTGAGCTACCTAATTGCATGCGTGAGATAGATTTCACCAAAACATATGACACACATGAGGAGTCCTTTAGGAAAATGGAACATGGTAATCAAGTTATTGAGGAAGATTCTTATGAATCGAACTTAGAATTTGAAATGGCTAGAGAAGGGTTTGAGATACTTAGAAATGCGTTTGGATTAGATCCTACCAAAACACATGATGAACATATAAGTGATTTAGATACTATGGAGAATGAGGTCAGAAATCCAAGCCCACTAAATACCCCACAAGTCCTACCATCATTTGAGGTATACACATCGCTCATGACTTACCCGGAAGAAGTAGAAGAGACTATAGGAATCCCAATAGAAGTAGAACCTTTTGAACAAACACAACTAGAGGAAATAGGTTTGAATAGTTGTAGTGATGATCTTTTTTTTAGTTCAAGGGAAGTTCCTAGTTTTGATGAACGGGAGCCTCAACCAAAACCATTATCCAATTTTCCATCCATGGATGAGAATCTAGAAATTGAAATAGGCCCCAATCCACCCATCAAACTAAATAGTTCGGGTAGTTTTAAGATAAAGGTAGAAGACTCTAAGCCGTGTGGAAAGGAAGCTAATATAGGAATGAACCCTAATGCTACATACTTACATTACCGAGTTATGATTGATCATAAGAAACATTATGGGTTCAAACCGGTTTTATTAGGTCAAGATAGATCTTTAACTAAAAATCTATCGAAGTTGATAGATGATCCCTTTTTAGGAAAAAATTTTAATTTTCCCATTGGTCCAAATGAATTTGGTAAGGTTATGATGAAAGAAGCACACCCTTTTAAGCATATAATTCAACTACCAATCTCTTATCTTATTGACCCCTTCCACTGGAATGGTGTGTATCGCTACTATCACCCGCACTTAAACTTAAGTGTAGGGAAAACTTCTCCTTTATCCGTTAAATAAGGGTAAAGTCGGGCTCGTGATTCGAACAAAAAAAAAACGCTTCTTGGGAGGCAACCCAAGCATATTTCAATTTACTTGCTTTATTTGTTTTCATTTTTTATTTTGTTTGTGTCAAATATATGTTTTACCATTATTGTTTAGTTTTCATATTTCAAATACTATTGTGAAAATGCTTTATTTTGTTTTTAACCTCGTCTTAATCACATATAAATGTATTTTGCAAAACGATAAGTGTAGGGAAGATCACATATATTTATTAGAAAAAAATTGAACATGAAATTAACAATACATGGTGAGCATATATTTGTGTGTTTGTTTGAGTCAAATGCCCGTATTGAGTTACAATGGTTGTTTTGGAGTAATTTTCAGGTTCTTAAGAGGTAATTTTTTCGAAAATATTCCAGAAAACAAAGTTTAAAATTATGTCAGGTCAATCCTGACGGCGTCAGGATCTATAACCTGACGGCGTCAGGCACTTTAGCAAACAGTCTTCCAGATTTTCATTTTTCTGTCAAAACTAAATTTCTAAAAATTTCCAGAATTTTAATTTTCCAGAAACCTGCAAACATATATTTTGCAAGTATTATATCTTACTCGCTTTCTAGTATAGATTTATATTATATATATAGTTTTACCGTTGATTTTACGCGAGGTTTCGTGTGCGTATTCTCATAATTTACAGGTTCTATTTGACAAGAAGATGCAAGTACACTTTGAAAGCAAAACTTAAGATTGACTTATTCTTCTTGGAGGAGGATTTAACCTTGATTCTATATCGATCATACTGAGCTAATCAGGGGAGTACTAGTTTCTTTCTCTTTTATTTACTTCCTATTATTATAACTTTGATACTTTTGGCGAACATTGGGGACAATGTTCAGTTTAAGTGTAGGGAGGGAAAAAAGGGATACCTTAGAAACTATTTGCTCGCTTGATATTTGTTTTGTCCTTAGTAATAGTATAATAAACTAAAAGAAATACTTGTTAGGGTAATTTTAGCACCAAAATTTTAATTTTTTATGACATTTATGAGCAAAACTTTAGTCTTAATAAAGCGTCTAATAGATAGGAGTTATATGACTAGCACAAAAACCCTTACCACTCAAAATTTCACCCCAAAAATAAGAGGTTCGCCTGTATATCATTAGGAAAAAATCATTCACTTTTAATGCTTTTGAGTGTACCAGTAGTATATAGATTCTAGAACTTTTTTTTATGATGCATTTCTAGATCGCTAGTGAGACTACATTCGTGTAGTTAGGATTTACTAAATGATAAGAGACATTAGGATAACCATTATTTTAAACATGTTTAAATAATTACATTGGCAATATCGGTTGAGTAATTACCCCACACCCTTGTGATGTACTCATTTTTAGTACACGATACCCCTAGTTAACCCTCAGAGCCTATCTTTTCGCGGTTCTCGTGATGTTCCGGTTTCCAAAATATCGGTGAAGAGCATTGTTTACAATTCAACCCAACCGTTACAACCAAATCGCCTTAGCCTCCCATGTATCCACTCATCTTTAGTGCATTATTGTAATATGTTAAATCCTTAGATCAATTATCTAGTTGATTACATAGTTTCTAAGTCGAGTCATATCTTGTGTAAATACAGTTTTGGGACGATTGGGACTAATAGGTTAAGTAGTATTTTATGGAATAACGAGAAGGAATGTCAAATTTAATTTTCCTTATCTACGTAATTAATTACTCCACATGTTTTGATGCTCGCAATTTGGGTCATTGGTTTAGTTTAATAGAAACTCAAGTGTAGGGAGGTTGCTACAAATCCCTTTGCTTTGATGTTATGTTTTGCTGATGGTAGAGTAAGAGTGTATGGAAAAAAATCGAAAAATGAAAAAAAAGAGAAAAAGAAAGAAGGAGAAGAAAAAAAAAGAAAAAAAACATACGAGTTACCATCTCGCATCTGTCTTTTATATTTTATTTATGTTTAAGTCAAGAAAGTGTCAAGAAAAATAAAAAAAGAGTTAGTTTAGTAAGTCGAGTCTTGGATTAGCAACGCCTCGTTTTACATGTAATTAGCTTAGATTTTTGACTTGTCACCAGTAAATTCCCCATATCCAACAAACCCGTATTTTTTCATACCCTTACACCTAATATTACAACCCTTTAAAAGCCTTCTTTAATAGTTTATCTTAGGTGCTTATGTCAAAGCGGTGGAGGTTTGATTTAGTATTAAGCCTATGGTAATCTATGTGCTATGACAGATAGAGAGTGTTATTTTCCATTTCCATACATGATATATTCATTGTACACCCGAGAGATGAGAGAATCCAAACACTATATGTGAGGTGCTAGTGTATAATTTACGTGCTTGTTATGATTATTGTAGAGCTTGTATTTGTTGTAAACTATTTTAAACCAATGTTATGATTAGTGTGGGGATATTTGATAAGGATTTAAAATATACATTTTTAAGGGGTCATTTAAGCCTTAAACTAATGTGTTTATAATCAAATATTTCCTAAATTCGTTCATTTTCACTTTTTAGGTACTTTGGAAGCAATGCATATTTTAACCAAAAAGGATGAAAATGTGAAGAAGAAGAAGAAGAAGAAAATGAACAAGTCATGAAAAGTCTTGAAAAAGGCACCAGACGGCGTCACAACCTACAAGGTGACGCCGTCACTTGCAAATAAAAGTCTCAAAATAGCCTAGATTTTACTAGAGACGGCTTAGTGGAAGAATGAAGAAATAACAAGTGACGCTGTCACCTGTTAAGGGAGCTGGAATTCTCTATGGAAATTATAAGGTGACGACCTAGAAAAATCATAAAGCGATGGCTTCAGAAGTATCCGGGACGGAGTCTGAAAGCATAAAGCGGCCCCGTCACAAGGTTGAATTGGAAGAGATGAAACCCTAATGTCGGTGACTTGACTGCGTCACACTTATAAAGTGACGCCATCACATCTGTATTCCTATATATAGTTTTAGAATTTTCTGCATTTTGTGTGCATACTTGGAGAGAAAAGTTGGTGTACGAATTTTATAGGGTTTTTACAGTAAACTTAGGGTTTTAACACCCTCATTCATCAAGAGATAAGTCTCTTGACTACTTCTATCATTATGTTTAATTCATGCTTAATTATGTTTACTGTTTCACTATCTTTTTCATGTCTAGCTAATTTAATATAGTGTTTGCTTATATCTAATGAAACCTAGCTGTTAACTATTGATATTCATCTTTTGTTTAAGTGGTTGTTACACGTTAGATTAGGAAAACTTGCTTCTTGCTTTAGTGTTCCGAGCTTGAACGTCCTAAAAAACGTATTCATTTCCTAAAGTGCACTAGTAGACTTTTCGTTGTATTTATTTCGTGAATTGTGGTTGTTGATAATAGGAGATTTGGGGGAGATAACTTAGATTACTTGGAGATCCCGGTTTCTTAGAGGAGATCAATACGACACTGAAATAGGGCATTTGGCACCTCCCTACGACCTTAGAAATACAACGCGCCAATTAAACAAGGATGTGACAATTCGACTAATCCATAGAAGATAACTAGGGAGTAGTGAAATCTACATAAACACGATTTTACCTATCATTTGAATCTATCATTTAATTTACTCGTCATTTAGTTTAATTATTATTTTTACTTAGTTCAATTAATATTTTAAAAAGAAGTTGATTTTTTATCAAACCCCCAATCCAATACCGGGAATTTACTTGCTTTCATAAAAATATAAAAAGATAAAAATAATCATCCCTCATCTTAGACCTAATCGTCATACATCTCGACCTTCCCAACACTGTTCCCCTAGAGAACGATCAATCCCCCGAGTCTTACCTATGCTACACTACAACGGTTAGGTATACTGCCTAGGAGGATTGTAAAACTCGTTGTGAGGTTTGCAAGAATCCGCATCACCTAGCGACACTGAAATTGAAACCCAAGTAACAAGCTAGTCGACAAAACCCTTGATGATAGAAGAACCCTAACTAAAAAACCTTGAACAAAATTGGTCAAAGAAACCCTTTGATAACCCCCTTGCTCAAATAGATCAAATTTCACTTCCAAGTAACCTTCTTTAAGCCAAAACCTTGAAGTTGAACCCCTTGCAGACGCTTTTCACATTTGAAACTCAAAACTGAAACTCCAAGAAACTTGTGAGCAAAGAAAACGATTTTATAATACCCTAGGAGAATCAGTCTACCTCCTTGCAAGACAACTTCAGGAACCTTGTCAAGTGATATTGACTCGTAAACCTAGAATGCTTGAACATTGTAGTCTACACAACGATAGCCAAACAGTAACTGAAAACGACAAAGAACACAACAACCACATGAGAAACTTCAATGAGCTATATCTCCGTTCTAGAACCTCCAATTCAAGATATCTCCAGTGAGATCCTAGATATATGTGTCTTTAACTTATGATTTGAATTTCATAGAAATCCAACACTTAACGAACCAATAATGTTAATTCTCCCACAACTGCCTAGTAACCAACGAACGAAACCTGGTTCACTCGTTTATCTTGTTTTGGCTCTCTCCACGTTGTGTGACTCGTTCTTCTTGAACAATGATGTCATACCAGTTTTTGGAATATATCTAAGAAACTGGTTTCTAGAGCCGAACCACAAATCAAGAACTACTCCAACAAGACCTCAACAAAGGGTTATAATCCCTTAATGCCGAGTGGCACCAACACACACACACACGAGATAATTTAGGCTCATCTGTTTATTAAATGTGAGCAAGAAAAAGAAGGTAAAAATAAGAGTAAATAACATAAATAGTCCATGTGGTTTGGCGAAAATTGCATCTACAGTCCCTGAGTGTTTAAAGTTGCACTTTTGGTCCTTCTCTTTTCAAAGAATAACACCCGTAGTCCTTGTGTCTAACGGGCGTTAAAACTAACCGTTAAATCAACTCATTTGCAAGTCACATGAGGGCATTATAGTTATTTTTTACTCATTTCTTTTTTAACCTTCAATTTTTCTTTTGACTTTTTAATTTCTTTCTATTCAAGTAAATAAATGTTGAAGAACATTAATATTAACATAAATTCATAACATAAACATGTGTACAATCCATTTAAAAACCCTCTAATTAACATAAATACACAACATGAAACAAAACCCACTTAAAACTTTTAAGCCAAATTTGTTTTCGTACCAGCTACTTTAGACCAATTAATATTTTAATATTTTATTTCAACATTTTGTCTTCAATCGCATGTCATAACCCTTTGACTATATGAAGAAAAAAAACAAGTAACCCTTTGACTCAAATATTTATGTACTCATTTATATGAGGAAAACCAATCTTCAATTCTTGATCACCATGTCAAATATTTGAGTTCAATAAAACACATACAAAACAAATACATAAACAAAAATAAAAACTTCAAATCAATTTGAAATCTAACAATGTGAACTCAAATCATATCTAGATCCAATCGTACATTAAACACACAAATAACACACAGATCATTAGCATCATCGGTTGAGAAATTGATGTCGGAAGAAAAGACTGGAAGAAGCGTAAAATAACGAAAATGGCAGAGGAGGCTGGATAGGTATGTAAACCCCAAATCAATTTAAGATCTGAAAAAACGAGACGTCGTGAGTTGTAATCGGTGATGCCTCGTCATGTGATAGCAGTGGTGAGGTCGGAAATGGCTGAAGCTATGACTTTTGCCAGAGTTGATGGTTGTGATGGTGGTGGCTATGAAAGTAGGTTAGGTGAAAGAAATTGATAAATGATGTATTAGAGAGAAAAAAATATCTCTTTTTTTTTATATGTGGGTTTGATTATATTTAGGTTTTTTCCATTATAATTTCGCTATTGGCTTCGGGTGTTGGTAGGATTTAGTTTGATTTCCTATTAACTTTGGGTGTTGTTAGAGGATTTGATGAGTGTCTAAATACTCATCATTTTTGTACAATATAAACAGCAAAATCATCTGAAAACACTCAGAAACACATCAAAATGATCAAAATATCACAAATCAGTGTTTTATGTGTTTTAAATGCAAAAATATCAAAATCAGATGAAAAACATATCAATTTTGCAAAAATTGCAGTTTCAGTCCCCCAAGTTTCAAAAGTTGTCAAAAACAGTCCTTGAGCACATAATTTCAAAAGTAAAGTCACCAAAGGTCCTTTTAAAATCAAAAGTTGTCAAATTTAGTCCCTTGGTGAAAAATTTCAAAAGTTTGAGAAAATTACAAAAATGGTCCTCCAAGTTTGAAAATTGGCAGAATTGGTCCCTGAAAAATGTGAAAATGGCAACATTGGTCCTTGTACTTTCTGAGAGTGTCACTTTTGGTCCCTTGAAACAAGTTTGATGAATTGGCAGCTTAGGACCCTCAAGTTTCAGAAAATTACACAAAAGACCATTGGAATATTAAACCTCTTAAACCCTTTTTGGACCTTGAACCTACCTTGGACCCCTGTCAAATTGCAATTGTGAACCCCCTTTTTATTACTAATAACCAGTCAAACAGAGGTTTGACTAACCCCTACGCGCCAAATCACCTTCTCCTTCCACTTGATAGCCTGCAAATCCCCTGCACACTCCACCAAACCTCACCTTATCTCTTCCCTTGTCCCCCCTCCAAACACTACATCCAAGAAACTTTGATTACCACCTTTTACACACTCAATATCTCACAACTGTTAAATGTCCATTTTCCCGCCAAAATCCAATTGATGGCTAGGATCAGTTTAAGTGATCCAATGGCTTAAACTAGAAGTGGGATTAGCTTAGAGAGAGAAAGAGATGCAGTTGGGTATAAAAAGGAGGCAAGAGGAGAAGAGGAGGGGAGTAGTTAGTTTTATTATTTTTTCCTTAAATGTCGTTTTCTTTAATAAATGTTGTAGTTTAATCCAAATGTTATAATTTCAGTTTCCTTGTATCACATTTAAGTTAAAGAACCATTGTATTAAGCTTTTGAGTATTAATCTAAGTTTTCTTATAAAATATCAAGTTTATGGTTTACTGTCTAATTTGCAGTTTCAAAACTTTATGTTCAATCTTCTCATAAGCTCATGTTGTAGTCAAATAAGCTCATTTAAGCTTATTAGAGCCTTTGGTATGCCTTTGGAATCAGTTTAAGCAAATTTGAATGTTGGTCAATAAAAGTCAACCTGAGGCTCATATTGGAATTGGAATGGTTACTGGTGTTGCAGTGATGATCATGGGTTAGATTTGGTAGGTTAGAGTAGGATTTGGTTTGGTTTCAGTTTGCATCAAAGTTGGAATCCTGTGAGTTTTATTCTAATTTCTGTTTTCTTTTCAAAACTGCAGTTTATGCTTACTGTGTATCTGAGGCCACCAATGATTGTGATATGTTTATATAGTTGTAATTTGATCATATGAACTCAGTTTGATCTCTATCTCATGCTTGTCAACTAGTTAGCTTTATTAAAATTTGCTTAACAGTTAGTATAGGAGTGTTTGGTATTGCTGTATAAACTGCCCTTAAGGCCTAGTTAGTGGTTGCTTACTGTTAGTTTATCTTTCTTAAGCTCATTTGAGCATTTTTCAGTCATTAAATTGGGACTGCAAACATCTTAAGTCAACATTTCTTCTCAACTGATTTAACAGATTGCCTGTTGTGTTTTTGGAAATCAAACCACTTGCATTGTGCTTAGAATATATAGATATAGGTTGATTTAGTCTCATTACATCAAATAACATCATAATCAGTCTACAAATCTAGATTAAAACTCAAGATAGTCAACTTTTCAGTTTTGATCAAAAAGTCAAAAGAGTTTCAAAATCAGTTTTTGTGCAGAACTTGCAGGGCCTGCACAGTGTTTATTATTTACAAGTAGAAGCTCAAATTTGGTTTACAAACTATTTGCTAGGTGGACTTAAGTCCCACAGTTCTGGTTTTCTGTTTGAAGCTTCTGATTAGCTTTTAGATTAGCTTAAACTAAGGTACCTGTCATACTGTTTCTGCATTCATCAGTTACTGTCCCTGTTAGCCAGTTTTTTCTTGATCTCTAACTTTTTCATTGCTAGACCTTATAAGCTGTAACTTTGGATTTATGTTCTCTGCTAGGTTATCTTGAGTCCCATACTTTTAGTTTTTACTCTAGCTTATTGGATAAGCTGATGTAGCAGCTTAAACTTAGGGTCAGTTTCCATGTTTAGCTTATATGTCAGTTGGCTTAATCCTTGGGTAGATGCTCATTAGGTGTTAGGAGTAGCATTATATAGTTGCTTTAGAGTAGACTTAGTGTTATTAAGCTTCTGTAGTAGTTTGGTTGAATGTAGTGCTTATTAGCTTATATTCAAGTGCTTATTCTAGCTCCATTTACACTGCAGCCCTTGTTTTCTTCCACATAGCCCCATTTTTTTCCATTTTTCATAGCTTCCTAATATTATTTTAGAGTTTCCCTGAAATTTTCAGATTTTTCCAAGTTGTTTAGCTATTTTTCTCAATTTAAATTAGTTTTTAAGCATTTTTAAATAGCATTTAATACAAAAAAATTAAGAAAAGGTTCAAAAAAATAATTTTTCATTTTTATTAAGTTAAGATAAATATAAAAAGCCAAAAAAGTATTTTTTCCATATTTTTCTTAGTTAAATTGGTATTTTTAAATAATTTAAGTAGTATTTAATAGTTTAAAATTCCTAGAAAATAGAAAAATATTCAGAAAAATACAAAAATAGTTTTGAAAATTCTATTTTGTTATTTTAGACTTTTCCATTTCATAATTTTATTTTTCTAGCTTTATTTCCTAATTTCTTGTATTTTAGGTAATTATTAATTAGTTAAAAATAGTTTTTAATTAATAATAATTAGATAATTAGTTATAAAAATAATTTTCTTTTTCCAAATATTTTCTTTTATCATTAGGATTGTAAAAATGTCATTTTCATATTTTTAGGGTTAACATTGTGTTAGTTTCACGTTTTTATTTGTACGTAACGTAGTTTTTAATTTAGTTTTATTAAAACAAAAAGAACAAAAACATTAGTTTAAAAATAGTGATAGCATTTATTTAATAGATTTTATCTTTTTAATCTTCTTTAATTTGCATATAAGCCGTTGTAATTTGTTGGCTTTTTCCTTAGTTATAATCATTCCCAAATCCCTTTATCGTTCAAATTCCTCGATCACTAAACGTTTGATAATCCATTGCACAACTCGCTGGGACATAACGACCCGGGGAAACACTATACTCCCCAGATCTTCATTGCATTTGTGTCTGAACTGTTTTAAGTCTGTTACGGCTGGTCATTCACAAGTGACCAGTTTGCGTGATTAGACTTGACGGTTTTGCGCAGATCAAATTTTTGGCGCCGCTGCCGGGAAGCCGTGCTGATTATCTTACGTCTAGCAGATTAGTGATTTGGATATTCACTCTTTGTTCATACCATCCATCTGTATATGTTTATATTTTCTTATCCAAAAAAAACCAAAAATACTCTTCTCATTCCTCTTATTCGTTGATTCTATTTCTCTTACCCTCTTTTGCCATTTAATTATATTCTTCATATCCTCTCAACCATTTGATTCTCTTCTTAATCCTCTATATGTTTAATTCTTATGTCGACATTCGTCAACTTCATCGTCAGAAATGTGTGTGAGCGGTGTGGAGGTCCTAGTTCAAGCGAATTTTGCAATTCGTGCGAATTATCCATCAAAGTTATTTCGACCAACCGCCACAACCTGAAATACATTTTAATCTTGACAAACCAGTTCAAACGTCGGAGCTACCCCAAGCACCCATCGAGGATTACGAGGACAACCTCTTTGAATCTAGAGCCCGTAATCTAATCGAACAAATTTATGTCGATGAAAAAAGGTCAAGAATTAGAATTGATTACGATGAACCCGTTCAAACACCGGTGACTAGCAAGAATGACTTGCCTAATCTTCACGTTTCTCAAGAACCAGAACCGGAGACCCTAACGGAAGTGGTGGAAATTGCTAGCTCTCAGAGCACACCACTTGTCCCACCTCCTGATCTTTCTGAATGTTCTTCGAGACTTGATAGTCATCCGGATCACCATGTAGGTTTTGTTGATCCTTTGAATAAACTGATTCCTCTTCATAACTCTCAAATGCAATCGTTTATTCCTTGTGTCGGTTGTGGTGAGCCTCTTTATGGTTCACCCTGTCGTTGGTGTACATGTGTACAATGTGGTAATGATATTCATAATGGGAGTTGTTTGTTTTGTGGTTCGAGGAATTCATTTGATTATGATCCTAATCAGAACTCATTTAACGACTCCTCAAACTTTTCCAATTACCCACCACAGCCCGACTATTCTTCATATAATCAACATACCTGCTGTGAATTTTGTGGAGGTCCCCACCAAGGATTTGAGTGTCAATCCGGAAACACGTTTGTCTATGAACAGTTTTCCAGCGATGCTCAGAACTTTGGTTATGACCAAAATCCATATGATTCACCATTCCAGACTCAACAGTTTTACTGTTGTGACTACTGTGGAGGTCCCCATTTCAGCTCTGATTGTCAAATAGGGAACCCAGTTCCTTGTAACAATCATGACTCTCACATATTTGAAAATTTCCAACCTCCACAGCAATATACGGTTCAAACTCCACCTGAGCCGTTATCTCAAGAAATCTCCCAGGAATTTGAAACCGCAATGAAAACACTTGAGGAAATGATGAGTAATTTTAAGAATCAAGTGAGTGGTGAAAAGTCCATGGGAGAATTGCTAGCCGAAGAGCAAAAGGCCCGCCAATCTAGGGAAGAATCATTAGTCCTAGAGCAAGCAGCTCTAAGACGTTCCCAATTTCTCAAGGCAGCTCTTTATGATGATGATGAGGAGAGTTTTTATCCTTTTAGAGATAATACTTCTCAACTCCCTCAGTCAGTTGATATCCCTGCAGTTGAGATTCCATCTCAAACAACTGCTATCACACCCGAGATTCACACTCACTCTCTTATCATGGGGGACGAGCATCTTGACACTGTTCCTGAAAAGGAATCGGACGAATTCATAAAGTCTAGTGTTGAGGACCTTGTCCCAATCCCAGGAGAGTCACAGGGAATTCTTGATCATGTGTGTGATATTCCTCCTCCTCTTGTCTTCCAAAATGATCATGTTGAGATGTCCTCCGATTCTGATGATGATGATTCATTATCTTGTGGAGACATCATTTATGTGGAAGAGTCACCTTCTGAGCTTGTTAGCTTAGAAGAAGAGAATGATGAAGTTACTGACACTGAAATCAAAGATGAAGCTCTTCGAGCAACATTATTGAAAGTCAGTCTTCTCATTTCTAAAATCGAGGCTTTCAAAGAGAAACCTATTTCATCCCCTATCCCCATTAAGGATAGTGACATTCTTTCCGACGATTCTATTCCGGAAATGAAAACCTCCTGTTTTGATAATATGGGAGAGAAGATTAGTGGCAGTACCACTTTTCATTCTCACAATTCTCTCCTCGATCATGAATCATTTACCTTTGAGGAGTTCATCAGTGAACCCACTCATATCAATTCTGAATATGATTCATTCACCTTCATGGAGTTCTCAGATGAACTCACTCATATCATATCTCCGCCGGAGTATGATAACTTCTACTTTGATCTAGACACACCCGAGATATGTCTAGACCAATTGAGCTTAACTGAGGAGATTCATGAAACTATGAATTCTCCTATTGAGGATGAAGAGTTAATCATGATTTCTATCATGATTTTCTTTCTTTTCTTCATATATTCTGTCACTTCTCCTGTTCTTCACTCCTTCGGGAATGAAGACATTATCTTTGATCCCGGCATTTTCATGTACCATTATCTTGAGCCGGTTCTGTGTATATCTCATCGGTGTGGAACTTTCACGTACTTCAGTGTTTATCCAAACATTTTGAATGAAAGTCCGATGGAGATTGTTTCTTCCACTTTGCTTCCCCATGAACCAATGAATTCGGGGTCGAGTCAAGCTAGCGACTCGGAAATCAAAAACAGTAGCACACACCATATGGGTTTTCAACCATATTTCTGACTTCTTACCCCTTTCTACCACCTAAGTGTGGGGGTAATGCCCCACATGATAAAAAAAAAAAAAAAAAAAAAAAAAAAAAAAAAAAAAAAAAAAAAAAAAACTTTCTAAATAATGGCCGTAGTATTTCCCTTTTACGTTCTTTGTTTCGGCATAACCGCCGGTACTTTGAATATTGAGGGCAATATTCATTTCTAAGTGTGGGGGGGAATTCTCACGAATTTTATCATATATTATCCGCCCAATTCCCCCGTTTTTGGCCAAAATTTTTTTTGGAGTAAGTGTTTTACACTTTCTCATTTGGTTATCAGTCCGCCTTGTCTAATAAACTAAAGGATTGGCTAATCCAGGAGCAAACGGCTCTTGGTAAAGATTTATCAAATCCGTTTATATGGCTTGCAATTTGCCCAAAATTGTATGGTTCTCAACTCACCATATCCTAAAAAGTGAAGAGTTGGCTAGCCCGCAAGGTTATGGCTTGTGGTAAAGGCAGTGGAAAAACCATAATTGGTAATCAGCTCACCAAAGATAATATTGATAATTTATCTAAGAGTTGGCTAGTCCAGAAGGGTACGGCTTCTGGTAAAGACAAATCAAATCCGTTGAAAGCTGGTGGTTTGCTCAAAATCACATGGTTATCGGTGTACTATGGTTCTTACTTGAACTGAAACATTTGGCTACTCCAGAAGTAATGGCTTTTGGTAAAGAGATTAAAATCCATTATGTTTTCTCAAATCATTGCTAGGGACTAGCAATATCTCAGTGTGGGGGATTGATGAGTGTCTAAATACTCATCATTTTTGTACAATATAAACTGCAAAATCATCTGAAAACACTCAGAAACACATCAAAATGATCAAAATATCACAAATCAGTGTTTTATGTGTTTTAAATGCAAAAATATCAAAATCAGATGAAAAACATATCAATTTTGCAAAAATTGCAGTTTCAGTCCCCCCAAGTTTTAAAAGTTGTCAAAAACAGTCCCTGAGCACATAATTTCAAAAGTAAAGTCACCAAAGGTCCTTTTAAAATCAAAAGTTGTCAAATTTAGTCCTTTGGTGAAAAATATCAAAAGTTTGAGAAAATTACAAAAATGGTCCTCCAAGTTTGAAAATTGGCAGAATTGGTCCCTGGAAAATGTGAAAATGGAAACATTGGTCCTTGTACTTTCTGAGAGTGTCACTTTTGGTCCCTTGAAACAAGTTTGATGAATTGGCAGCTTAGGCCCCTCAAGTTTCAGAAAATTACACAAAAGACCCTTGGAATATTAAACCTCTTAAACCCTTTTTGGACCTTGAACCTACCTTGGACCCCTGTCAAATTGCAATTGTGAACCCCCTTTTTATTACTAATAACCAGTCAAACAGAGGTTTGACTAACCCCTACGCGCCAAATCACCTTCTCCTTCTACTTGATAGCCTGCAAATCCCCTGCACACTCCACCAAACCTCACCTTATCTCTTCCCTTGTCCCCCCTCCAAACACTACATCCAAGAAACTTTGATTACCACCTTTTACACACTCAATCTCTCACAACTGTTAAATGTCCATTTTCCCGCCAAAATCCAATTGATGGCTAGGATCAGTTTAAGTGATCCAATGGCTTAAACTAGAAGTGGGATTAGCTTAGAGAGAGAAAGAGATGCAGTTGGGTATAAAAAGGAGGCAAGAGGAGAAGAGGAGGGGAGTAGTTAGTTTTATTATTTTTTCCTTAAATGTCGTTTTCTTTAATAAATGTTGTAGTTTAATCCAAATGTTATAATTTCAGTTTCCTTGTATCACATTTAAGTTAAAGAACCATTGTATTAAGCTTTTGAGTATTAATCTAAGTTTTCTTATAAAATATCAAGTTTATGGTTTACTGTCTAATTTGCAGTTTCAAAACTTTATGTTCAATCTTCTCATAAGCTCATGTTGTAGTCAAATAAGCTCATTTAAGCTTATTAGAGCCTTTGGTATGCCTTTGGAATCAGTTTAAGCAAATTTGAATGTTGGTCAATAAAAGTCAACCTGAGGCTCATATTGGAATTGGAATGGTTACTGGTGTTGCAGTGATGATCATGGGTTAGATTTGGTAGGTTAGAGTAGGATTTGGTTTGGTTTCAGTTTGCATCAAAGTTGGAATCCTGTGAGTTTTATTCTAATTTCTGTTTTCTTTTCAAAACTGCAGTTTATGCTTACTGTGTATCTGAGGCCACCAATGATTGTGATATGTTTATATAGTTGTAATTTGATCATATGAACTCAGTTTGATCTCTATCTCATGCTTGTCAACTAGTTAGCTTTATTAAAATTTGCTTAACAGTTAGTATAGGAGTGTTTGGTATTGCTGTATAAACTGCCCTTAAGGCCTAGTTAGTGGTTGCTTACTGTTAGTTTATCTTTCTTAAGCTCATTTGAGCATTTTTCAGTCATTAAATTGGGACTGCAAACATCTTAAGTCAACATTTCTTCTCAACTGATTTAACAGATTGCCTGTTGTGTTTTTGGAAATCAAACCACTTGCATTGTGCTTAGAATATATAGATATAGGTTGATTTAGTCTCATTACATCAAATAACATCATAATCAGTCTACAAATCTAGATTAAAACTCAAGATAGTCAACTTTTCAGTTTTGATCAAAAAGTCAAAAGAGTTTCAAAATCAGTTTTTGTGCAGAACTTGCAGGGCCTGCACAGTGTTTATTATTTACAAGTAGAAGCTCAAATTTGGTTTACAAACTATTTGCTAGGTGGACTTAAGTCCCACAGTTCTGGTTTTCTGTTTGAAGCTTCTGATTAGCTTTTAGATTAGCTTAAACTAAGGTACCTGTCATACTGTTTCTGCATTCATCAGTTACTGTCCCTGTTAGCCAGTTTTTTCTTGATCTCTAACTTTTTCATTGCTAGACCTTATAAGCTGTAACTTTGGATTTATGTTCTCTGCTAGGTTATCTTGAGTCCCATACTTTTAGTTTTTACTCTAGCTTATTGGATAAGCTGATGTAGCAGCTTAAACTTAGGGTCAGTTTCCATGTTTAGCTTATATGTCAGTTGGCTTAATCCTTGGGTAGATGCTCATTAGGTGTTAGGAGTAGCATTATATAGTTGCTTTAGAGTAGACTTAGTGTTATTAAGCTTCTGTAGTAGTTTGGTTGAATGTAATGCTTATTAGCTTATATTCAAGTGCTTATTCTAGCTCCATTTACACTGCAGCCCTTGTTTTCTTCCACATAGCCCCATGTTTTTCCATTTTTCATAGCTTCCTAATATTATTTTAGAGTTTCCCTGAAATTTTCAGATTTTTCCAAGTTGTTTAGCTATTTTTCTCAATTTAAATTAGTTTTTAAGCATTTTTAAATAGCATTTAATACAAAAAAATTAAGAAAAGGTTCAAAAAAATAATTTTTCATTTTTATTAAGTTAAGATAAATATAAAAAGCCAAAAAAGTATTTTTTCCATATTTTTCTTAGTTAAGTTGGTATTTTTAAATAATTTAAGTAGTATTTAATAGTTTAAAATTCCTAGAAAATAGAAAAATATTCAGAAAAATACAAAAATAGTTTTGAAAATTCTATTTTGTTATTTTAGACTTTTCCATTTCATAATTTTATTTTTCTAGCTTTATTTCCTAATTTCTTGTATTTTAGGTAATTATTAATTAGTTAAAAATAGTTTTTAATTAATAATAATTAGATAATTAGTTATAAAAATAATTTTCTTTTTCCAAATATTTTCTTTTATCATTAGGATTGTAAAAATGTCATTTTCATATTTTTAGGGTTAACATTGTGTTAGTTTCACGTTTTTATCTGTACGTAACGTAGTTTTTAATTTAGTTTTATTAAAACAAAAAGAACAAAAACATTAGTTTAAAAATAGTGATAGCATTTATTTAATAGATTTTATCTTTTTAATCTTCTTTAATTTGCATATAAGCCGTTGTAATTTGTTGGCTTTTTCCTTAGTTATAATCATTCCCAAATCCCTTTATCGTTCAAATTCCTCGATCACTAAACGTTTGATAATCCATTGCACAACTCGCTGGGACATAACGACCCGGGGAAACACTATACTCCCCAGATCTTCATTGCATTTGTGTCTGAACTGTTTTAAGTCTGTTACGGCTGGTCATTCACAAGTGACCAGTTTGCGTGATTAGACTTGACGGTTTTGCGCAGATCAAATTTTTGGCGCCGCTGCCGGGGAGCTGTGCTGATTATCTTACGTCTAGCAGATTAGTGATTTGGATATTCACTCTTTGTTCATACCATCCATCTGTATATGTTTATATTTTCTTATCCAAAAAAAACCAAAAATACTCTGCTCATTCCTCTTATTCGTTGATTCTATTTCTCTTACCCTCTTTTGCCGTTTAATTCTATTCTTCGTATCCTCTCAACCATTTGATTCTCTTCTTAATCCTCTATATGTTTAATTCTTATGTCGACATTCGTCAACTTCATCGTCAGAAATGTGTGTGAGCGGTGTGGAGGTCCTAGTTCAAGCGAATTTTGCAATTCGTGCGAATTATCCATCAAAAATGCCTTTCAAAGTTATTTCGACCAACCGCCACAACCTGAAATACATTTTAATCTTGACAAACCAGTTCAAACGTCGGAGCTACCCCAAGCACCCATCGAGGATTACGAGGACAACCTCTTTGAATCTAGAGCCCGTAATCTAATCGAACAAATTTATGTCGATGAAAAAAGGTCAAGAATTAGAATTGATTACGATGAACCCGTTCAAACACCGGTGACTAGCAAGAATGACTTGCCTAATCTTCACGTTTCTCAAGAACCAGAACCGGAGACCCTAACGGAAGTGGTGGAAATTGCTAGCTCTCAGAGCACACCACTTGTCCCACCTCCTGATCTTTCTGAATGTTCTTCGAGACTTGATAGTCATCCGGATCACCATGTAGGTTTTGTTGATCCTTTGAATAAACTGATTCCTCTTCATAACTCTCAAATGCAATCGTTTATTCCTTGTGTCGGTTGTGGTGAGCCTCTTTATGGTTCACCCTGTCGTTGGTGTACATGTGTACAATGTGGTAATGATATTCATAATGGGAGTTGTTTGTTTTGTGGTTCGAGGAATTCATTTGATTATGATCCTAATCAGAACTCATTTAACGACTCCTCAAACTTTTCCAATTACCCACCACAGCCCGACTATTCTTCATATAATCAACATACCTGCTGTGAATTTTGTGGAGGTCCCCACCAAGGATTTGAGTGTCAATCCGGAAACACGTTTGTCTATGAACAGTTTTCCAGCGATGCTCAGAACTTTGGTTATGACCAAAATCCATATGATTCACCATTCCAGACTCAACAGTTTTACTGTTGTGACTACTGTGGAGGTCCCCATTTCAGCTCTGATTGTCAAATAGGGAACCCAGTTCCTTGTAACAATCATGACTCTCACATATTTGAAAATTTCCAACCTCCACAGCAATATACGGTTCAAACTCCACCTGAGCCGTTATCTCAAGAAATCTCCCAGGAATTTGAAACCGCAATGAAAACACTTGAGGAAATGATGAGTAATTTTAAGAATCAAGTGAGTGGTGAAAAGTCCATGGGAGAATTGCTAGCCGAAGAGCAAAAGGCCCGCCAATCTAGGGAAGAATCATTAGTCCTAGAGCAAGCAGCTCTAAGACGTTCCCAATTTCTCAAGGCAGCTCTTTATGATGATGATGAGGAGAGTTTTTATCCTTTTATAGATAATACTTCTCAACTCCCTCAGTCAGTTGATATCCCTGCAGTTGAGATTCCATCTCAAACAACTGCTATCACACCCGAGATTCACACTCACTCTCTTATCATGGGGTACGAGCATCTTGACACTGTTCCTGAAAAGGAATCGGACGAATTCATAAAGTCTAGTGTTGAGGACCTTGTCCCAATCCCAAGAGAGTCACAGGGAATTCTTGATCATGTGTGTGATATTCCTCCTCCTCTTGTCTTCCAAAATGATCATGTTGAGATGTCCTCCGATTCTGATGATGATGATTCATTATCTTGTGGAGACATCATTTATGTGGAAGAGTCACCTTCTGAGCTTGTTAGCTTAGAAGAAGAGAATGATGAAGTTACTGACACTGAAATCAAAGATGAAGCTCTTCGAGCAACATTATTGAAAGTCAGTCTTCTCATTTCTAAAATCGAGGCTTTCAAAGAGAAACCTATTTCATCCCCTATCCCCATTAAGGATAGTGACATTCTTTCCGACGATTCTATTCCGGAAATGAAAACCTCCTGTTTTGATAATATGGGAGAGAAGATTAGTGGCAGTACCACTTTTCATTCTCACAATTCTCTCCTCGATCATGAATCATTTACCTTTGAGGAGTTCATCAGTGAACCCACTCATATCAATTCTGAATATGATTCATTCACCTTCATGGAGTTCTCAGATGAACTCACTCATATCATATCTCCGCCGGAGTATGATAACTTCTACTTTGATCTAGACACACCCGAGATATGTCTAGACCAATTGAGCTTAACTGAGGAGATTCATGAAACTATGAATTCTCCTATTGAGGATGAAGAGTTAATCATGATTTCTATCATGATTTTCTTTCTTTTCTTCATATATTCTGTCACTTCTCCTGTTCTTCACTCCTTCGGGAATGAAGACATTATCTTTGATCCCGGCATTTTCATGTACCATTATCTTGAGCCGGTTCTGTGTATATCTCATCGGTGTGGAACTTTCACGTACTTCAGTGTTTATCCAAACATTTTGAATGAAAGTCCGATGGAGATTGTTTCTTCCACTTTGCTTCCCCATGAACCAATGAATTCGGGGTCGAGTCAAGCTAGCGACTCGGAAATCAAAAACAGTAGCACACACCATATGGGTTTTCAACCATATTTCTGACTTCTTACCCCTTTCTACCACCTAAGTGTGGGGGTAATGCCCCACATGATAAAAAAAAAAAAAAAAAAAAAAAAAAAAAAAAAAAAACTTTCTAAATAATGGCCGTAGTATTTCCCTTTTACGTTCTTTGTTTCGGCATAACCGCCGGTACTTTGAATATTGAGGGCAATATTCATTTCTAAGTGTGGGGGGGAATTCTCACGAATTTTATCATATATTATCCGCCCAATTCCCCCGTTTTTGGCCAAAATTTTTTTTGGAGTAAGTGTTTTACACTTTCTCATTTGGTTATCAGTCCGCCTTGTCTAATAAACTAAAGGATTGGCTAATCCAGGAGCAAACGGCTCTTGGTAAAGATTTATCAAATCCGTTTATATGGCTTGCAATTTGCCCAAAATTGTATGGTTCTCAACTCACCATATCCTAAAAAGTGAAGAGTTGGCTAGCCCGCAAGGTTATGGCTTGTGGTAAAGGCAGTGGAAAAACCATAATTGGTAATCAGCTCACCAAAGATAATATTGATAATTTATCTAAGAGTTGGCTAGTCCAGAAGGGTACGGCTTCTGGTAAAGACAAATCAAATCCGTTGAAAGCTGGTGGTTTGCTCAAAATCACATGGTTATCGGTGTACTATGGTTCTTACTTGAACTGAAACATTTGGCTACTCCAGAAGTAATGGCTTTTGGTAAAGAGATTAAAATCCATTATGTTTTCTCAAATCATTGCTAGGGACTAGCAATATCTCAGTGTGGGGGATTGATGAGTGTCTAAATACTCATCATTTTTGTACAATATAAACTACAAAATCATCTGAAAACACTCAGAAACACATCAAAATGATCAAAATATCACAAATCAGTGTTTTATGTGTTTTAAATGCAAAAATATCAAAATCAGATGAAAAACATATCAATTTTGCAAAAATTGCAGTTTCAGTCCCCCAAGTTTCAAAAGTTGTCAAAAACAGTCCCTGAGCACATAATTTCAAAAGTAAAGTCACCAAAGGTCCTTTTAAAATCAAAAGTTGTCAAATTTAGTCCTTTGGTGAAAAATATCAAAAGTTTGAGAAAATTACAAAAATGGTCCTCCAAGTTTGAAAATTGGCAGAATTGGTCCCTGGAAAATGTGAAAATGGCAACATTGGTCCTTGTAATTTCTGAGAGTGTCACTTTTGGTCCCTTGAAACAAGTTTGATGAATTGGCAGCTTAGGCCCCTCAAGTTTCAGAAAATTACACAAAAGACCCTTGGAATATTAAACCTCTTAAACCCTTTTTGGACCTTGAACCTACCTTGGACCCCTGTCAAATTGCAATTGTGAACCCCCTTTTTATTACTAATAACCAGTCAAACAGAGGTTTGACTATCCCCTACGCGCCAAATCACCTTCTCCTTCTACTTGATAGCCTGCAAATCCCCTGCACACTCCACCAAACCTCACCTTATCTCTTCCCTTGTCCCCCCTCCAAACACTACATCCAAGAAACTTTGATTACCACCTTTTACACACTCAATCTCTCACAACTGTTAAATGTCCATTTTCCCGCCAAAATCCAATTGATGGCTAGGATCAGTTTAAGTGATCCAATGGCTTAAACTAGAAGTGGGATTAGCTTAGAGAGAGAAAGAGATGCAGTTGGGTATAAAAAGGAGGCAAGAGGAGAAGAGGAGGGGAGTAGTTAGTTTTATTATTTTTTCCTTAAATGTCGTTTTCTTTAATAAATGTTGTAGTTTAATCCAAATGTTATAATTTCAGTTTCCTTGTATCACATTTAAGTTAAAGAACCATTGTATTAAGCTTTTGAGTATTAATCTAAGTTTTCTTATAAAATATCAAGTTTATGGTTTACTGTCTAATTTGCAGTTTCAAAACTTTATGTTCAATCTTCTCATAAGCTCATGTTGTAGTCAAATAAGCTCATTTAAGCTTATTAGAGCCTTTGGTATGCCTTTGGAATTAGTTTAAGCAAATTTGAATGTTGGTCAATAAAAGTCAACCTGAGGCTCATATTGGAATTGGAATGGTTACTGGTGTTGCAGTGATGATCATGGGTTAGATTTGGTAGGTTAGAGTAGGATTTGGTTTGGTTTCAGTTTGCATCAAAGTTGGAATCCTGTGAGTTTTATTCTAATTTCTGTTTTCTTTTCAAAACTGCAGTTTATGCTTACTGTGTATCTGAGGCCACCAATGATTGTGATATGTTTATATAGTTGTAATTTGATCATATGAACTCAGTTTGATCTCTATCTCATGCTTGTCAACTAGTTAGCTTTATTAAAATTTGCTTAACAGTTAGTATAGTAGTGTTTGGTATTGCTGTATAAACTGCCCTTAAGGCCTAGTTAGTGGTTGCTTACTGTTAGTTTATCTTTCTTAAGCTCATTTGAGCATTTTTCAGTCATTAAATTGGGACTGCAAACATCTTAAGTCAACATTTCTTCTCAACTGATTTAACAGATTGCCTGTTGTGTTTTTGGAAATCAAACCACTTGCATTGTGCTTAGAATATATAGATATAGGTTGATTTAGTCTCATTACATCAAATAACATCATAATCAGTCTACAAATCTAGATTAAAACTCAAGATAGTCAACTTTTCAGTTTTGATCAAAAAGTCAAAAGAGTTTCAAAATCAGTTTTTGTGCAGAACTTGCAGGGCCTGCACAGTGTTTATTATTTACAAGTAGAAGCTCAAATTTGGTTTACAAACTATTTGCTAGGTGGGCTTAAGTCCCACAGTTCTGGTTTTCTGTTTGAAGCTTCTGATTAGCTTTTAGATTAGCTTAAACTAAGGTACCTGTCATACTGTTTCTGCATTCATCAGTTACTGTCCCTGTTAGCCAGTTTTTTCTTGATCTCTAACTTTTTCATTGCTAGACCTTATAAGCTGTAACTTTGGATTTATGTTCTCTGCTAGGTTATCTTGAGTCCCATACTTTTAGTTTTTACTCTAGCTTATTGGATAAGCTGATGTAGCAGCTTAAACTTAGGGTCAGTTTCCATGTTTAGCTTATATGTCAGTTGGCTTAATCCTTGGGTAGATGCTCATTAGGTGTTAGGAGTAGCATTATATAGTTGCTTTAGAGTAGACTTAGTGTTATTAAGCTTCTATAGTAGTTTGGTTGAATGTAGTGCTTATTAGCTTATATTCAAGTGCTTATTCTAGCTCCATTTACACTGCAGCCCTTGTTTTCTTCCACATAGCCCCATGTTTTTCCATTTTTCATAGCTTCCTAATATTATTTTAGAGTTTCCCTGAAATTTTCAGATTTTTCCAAGTTGTTTAGCTATTTTTCTCAATTTAAATTAGTTTTTAAGCATTTTTAAATAGCATTTAATACAAAAAAATTAAGAAAAGGTTCAAAAAAATAATTTTTCATTTTTATTAAGTTAAGATAAATATAAAAAGCCAAAAAAGTATTTTTTCCATATTTTTCTTAGTTAAATTGGTATTTTTAAATAATTTAAGTAGTATTTAATAGTTTAAAATTCCTAGAAAATAGAAAAATATTCAGAAAAATACAAAAATAGTTTTGAAAATTCTATTTTGTTATTTTAGACTTTTCCATTTCATAATTTTATTTTTCTAGTTTTATTTCCTAATTTCTTGTATTTTAGGTAATTATTAATTAGTTAAAAATAGTTTTTAATTAATAATAATTAGATAATTAGTTATAAAAATAATTTTCTTTTTCCAAATATTTTCTTTTATCATTAGGATTGTAAAAATGTCATTTTCATATTTTTAGGGTTAACATTGTGTTAGTTTCACGTTTTTATCTGTACGTAACGTAGTTTTTAATTTAGTTTTATTAAAACAAAAAGAACAAAAACATTAGTTTAAAAATAGTGATAGCATTTATTTAATAGATTTTATCTTTTTAATCTTCTTTAATTTGCATATAAGCCGTTGTAATTTGTTGGCTTTTTCCTTAGTTATAATCATTCCCAAATCCCTTTATCGTTCAAAATCCTCGATCACTAAACGTTTGATAATCCATTGCACAACTCGCTGGGACATAACGACCCGGGGAAACACTATACTCCCCAGATCTTCATTGCATTTGTGTCTGAACTGTTTTAAGTCTGTTACGGCTGGTCATTCACAAGTGACCAGTTTGCGTGATTAGACTTGACGGTTTTGCGCAGATCAGGATTCATGGTGGTGGTGATAGTGGGAGTAAATGGAGAGCATATGTGTTAGAGATAAGAGAAAATAAGTTTTGTATGTATTTTGGTGTAGTATCTTTCTCAGGATATAGTTTTGTTTGTATTTTGGTGTAGTATCTTTATGTTAATATTGATATTCTTCAATATTTATGAACTTGAATAGAGAGAAATAAAAAAAGTCAACAGAAAATTTGGAGGTTGAAGAAGAAGTGAGTAAAAAATGACTACAATGCCCTCATGTGACTTGCACATGAGTTGATTTAATGGTCAGTTTTAACGTTTGTTAGACGCAAGGACTATGAGTGTTATTCTTTGCAAAGATAAGGACCAAAAGTGCAACTTCAAACTTTTAAAGACGGTGGATGCAATTTTCGCCAAAATACAAAGACCATTTATGTAATTTACTCTAAAATAAACCTCACCCCTCATCTATACTACATATAATACACGAATGCACCTCACTCTTAATTTTAAGACGTACAAGAAATTAAGCATGGTTTACAACACTTTAATGCACTCAATTTTCAGAATTACAACAAAATAAGCATATTGTACAACAAAATAAAGTGTGATGTCATTTTAAGACCAAAATTCTATCAAACAACATTAATGCTATTAAAAACACCCCTTCACCAAAAATTACAACCATTTAAGCACAATGTACAATAGCTTCAACCAATTTTCAGATTTACAACAAAATAAGCATAGTGTAGAACAAAATAAGCATGATGTCATTTTCAGACTTATTTTCAGATTTACAACATTAATGCTATTAAAGTGACAATATTATTAATGACTATAATGACTACTACTTACAAGAAAAGAAACATATTGTACAACACTTTAATGCAAATAATTTTCAGACGTAGAAGACAAGAAGCATAGTGTACAACAAAACACCATATTAATATAGTCAATTATTTAACTAGTCAATAAATACAATTAATACAGTTATTAAAACACCATTTACATAAGAAATACAAATTATCAAGCATATTGTACAACCAAATTAAACACAATTCCTGCATTAAATTTCACTACTACAAATAATAAAGCACAATATACAAATATTCAAGCCCGTACGGGCAACGGGCCAAATGGGCTTGAGCCCGAACGGGCGCGGACCAAACGGGCTCGAGCCCGAACAGACACGGGCCAACGGGTTCTAGCCCGAACGGGCACGGGCTATACGAAATTCTTGATATCCGTTAATTTATTGTTAAAAAGAACATAATAAACTAAAATATATTATTCATCGAAAAATTTTATTTCAGGGTACCCGCCGCTACAACGCGCGGGTACCCTGCTAGTCTCTATTTATCTATATCTATACTACTTATAATAGAGGAATGAATCTCTCTCCTTATAGTCTTAAAATTAAGACTTACAAAATAAAAAGCCTGTTGTACAATACATAATGCACTATTAATAATCTTTCTCATCAATCTTAATTTTAAGACTTAGCAGTCTTAAAGCTTAATGTACAAAATACAAAGCACTATTAATGTTGTCAAGATATTTACTGTAGTTAATTATTTAACTGGTCAATAAATACAATTAATACAGTTATTAAAACACCTCTTACACAAGAAACACAAATTATCAAGCATATTGTACAACCAACTTAAACATAATTCCTGCATTAAAATATCACCTAATAGAAATAATAAAGAACATTATACAAATATTCAAGCCCGAACAGGCAAGGTGGTTACTAACCCATTTGATGAGTCTGCTAATCTATTCGGTGGTGGCCAAGAGTTTGAAGATGAGTATGATGACTATGATTACGATGACTATGCGAAGCAGGTTTCTGATCTTCCAGGGAATTTGGATGCCTTTAATGGCATGTATGGCACTAAGCTTCAAGGACCTAGGAAGTAAAATTATTATTTTTTTCGTTATGTCCTTTGTTATCATTTAAGTAGTGGTTTGTTTTCTTGTTTAGAAAATAGGTAGCATCTTGTTATGTAAGCTTTATGCATATGTAACGGGGCTGAGATATGGGATTTCACTCATATCCATTATACTTAAACGTTTTTGGTTAATATATTTACCAGGGTGCATGATTACTCCCCTTTACCAAAAAAAAAAAACAGGCAAGGGTCCAAATGGGCCCGAGCCCCGAACGGGTACGATCCAAATGGCCACGGACCAAACTGGTTCGAGCCCGAGTGGGCACGGGCCACTGGCTCGAGCCCGAATGGGCACGAGCTAAACGAAATTCTTGAAATCCGTAAATTTATTATCAAAAAGAACATAATAAACTAAAATACATGATTCACCGGAAAATTTTATTTCAGGGTATCCGCCGCCGCAACGCGCGGTAACTCTGCATTAAATGTCACTAATACAAATAATAAAGCACATTATACAGATATTCAAGCCCGAACGGTCAACGGGCAAAATGGGCTTAAGCCCGAACTGGTGCGGGCCAAACGGGCTTAAGCCCGAACTGGTGCGGGCCAAACGGGCACGGGCTAAACGAAATTCTTGATATCCGTAAATTTATTGTCAAAAATAACATAATAAACTAAAATACATAATTCATCGGAAAATTTTATTTCAGAGTACCCGCCGTCGCAATACGCGGGTACCCTGCTAGTAGAGAATGAGGGGGAGAGAAAGCTAATCCTTGATGAATAAGAAATCTACAATTTAAGAGATTAGGATGATTTACCTCTTTAAGTTTGCTAAACTACAACTATATATCTCCTTAAACTTATATCCTTACTATTTACCACTAATATTCTAACATCTTTTAATCATAGGCTTCCTCATGGAAGTGGACATGTGTTTGGTCATGGTTAAGTACAAACAGTTTTCTAAAACGGTTGTGTTGATCCCTCAACATGTTTGATCTTTTATAAATTTTATAAGACGAGGGTTATAAACTCTTTACTACACTTTGGGCAATTTGTTGACTCACTTAACTAAAATAAGTTTACAGTAAGTAGATTGTAATGCAGCTTCAACTGAGATTATTTAGATCTTGGTAAAATAACGACATCCATGCACACAATATATGTTTAATGTTCCAAGCATGGAAAGGCATACTAGAAAGGAGTAAAGCAGAAGCCATGAGAGTTTAAACCAATGGTTTCATAGAGCCTACCTGATTGTACCAGAGGATACTCCCACTTTGAAAATATTCGGCATATCAAATGATATCTTAAGACGTATAAACAGCCGGAAATCGTTTCATAAATTAATGCAACAATTCCGTACGCTCGAATTTCCAGTACATCTGATAAATTTTCAACGTGCTTTAAGCACTTAGAATCCATTCAAGATTCGACTCTTCACAAAAAAACTATAAATGCACCTTACAAGAAGTTCAAAAAGAAAACAAAAACCTTAATAACGATGGGCACTGTGAAGAGGCTAGTTGCTGATAATCCATTGGTTGTCTTTAGCAAAACCACTTGTTCAATAAGTTATTCCATCAAAGCGCTTCTAAGAAACTTTGGGTCCAACCCAAAAGTCTATGAGCTAGATGAAATTTCAAATGGGGAACAGGTGGAAAGGGAGTTGCTAGGGTTAGGCTGTGATCCAAGTGTACCGGTTGTTTACATTGGGAAGAAGCTAGTTGGTGGTGCTAATGAGGTGATGAGCCTTAATATGAAAAGCGGGCTCAAGCCTCTACTCGTCGAGGCTAAAGCTATATGGCTCTAATTAAGATCTATATTAAACAAAAATTTACCAATCTGATATATAGTGGAACAAGCGCCGATGCGTGCGGCCTTCCATCGTGTATTAGTGTACTAACTGATGCCACAGGTTCACCTTTCTTCTTTCTTTTTCATGTAGGAATTTTGAATAAAACGGATTTGTCCCTTATACTATAAATAATATCATAATCTTGTACTCATTGCAAAAGTTTTAACTTACCATTTAAAACCAGCTTGCAGGTAGATCAACTCCTATCTAGCTATGCATCATAACATTATGACGGTGTAGAATTTAACGTATACCATATCCAATCAAAACATCAGTATTGTAAATTTTGTGTGACGATATTTATCACATTATTTTGGCTCGAAAGCCCGAAGCAGCAAGAAAAGGAGAATTAAAACACAGAAACATACAATCACTATACTTATCCGCTAATACAAACCAAACACAAGCATAGACAGAACAGAACTCTACAATACAAATAGAGAGAGAAATCATATTACTTGCAGTTAATCCCTTCCATAAAAACCTTCGCTGCAGCAATGTTGCAAAATGACATTCCACATAGCAACACTAAACAAAGCTGACTTTAACCATCCCATATCAGTACCAATCATACCATTTAGCCAAGACGAAGTAGCCCATCTTTCATGACTCACTTTTCTCAATTAAATGGTAGACCAACTGAGAGGCAGCATGGCGATTCAAATCGAACTGGCAAATCATTTTATTGCCAGATACTGCATTTAAAATGGCCATATAGGCCTGAGATTTTTATGAAATTGATTTTTAAATGTCAGAAACCTTGTCACATCAAGAGATGCAAATAGTATTAAACTTTGCTATCTTTAACCTCACTGTTTCAGCTATGACTCTTAAAACCCTGCTAGTGCTCTTTGGTTCAATGATGCTTCTCTATTCTTTTCAAACTAATAACGTTTCTCCTATCATCAAAACAAGTATATAAATGCAAAATGACGTAACTGACAGGAACAACAAAATTTTAATAGCAGCAAGCATAGTGACATGATTGATGGCTTATAAATACATAAGTACATAACATTAAACATCATCTCTTATTAGTAGTCCAGATGCTCAAATACTAGTATTTTAGAGATAATAATGGGACAAGGCACTTTATCTACTAAGCATATATAGTATGTGCAATAAGATCCATCATTTTAGACCTATTTGATAAGGCATACCGTACCTCAAAGGGAATTTGGGAATGTAACAAGATATGTCGACGACAAAAAGAGAAAGGCACTCACAATTCGAATATTAGCCATTCATAATTTGTCATGAGATATAAACTAGTATTCCTTTCGAATCAAGAGAAAGGCATATATAAAACAGGATAATTATCTTGTTAGATTACAGATCAACTTTATATTCTACTTATGGAAATATTGACATGTGGATCTTTAGAATGTCAAAAAAGGATTCCCCACCATCATGAACGAAAGGACCACAACAAGGCTCCTCAAACCATAATTATTTATGAGCGAACATAAATAAAGAAGTGCGTAACATTGTAGCAAATGGTTCGCATTCAAAAGGCACCCTCATGCCACTACAACAAAAACCGCTTTTTGTGACTACAAAAGTAGTCACTAAAAGCACAACATGTAGTCGCTATAAACCTGTTGCGACTACATGTAATTGAAAGGTTATGTATATATTTTAATATGCGTATGACCGGATTCGAACTCGAGACTTCGGGATTGCACACATTACGTACGACAATCAATGTATAAATAATTAATATATAAAATGTTATATTTAATTATTTGATCACGAATAAAACACTTAACGAGAGTTGGTATTTAACGGAGTTTGGTTAACGGTCGTTAAATGTAACATTAAAGGACTAAGGATGAAAATAGAAGACGAGAAGGATCTAAAACCCCTCTTGGGAGTCCTAGGCCGGTCGTGGGTCTAAAAAGCCCAAGGGGAGGCTTTGCTTGTTCACCAAGTTTAGATATGTATAAATATAAACCCCTTGTATTCATTAATTCTAATCTTGGATCACCAAATAACCCTAACTTCTTCTCCTCTCCTCTCCTTGAGCTTTGGCCGATCGTACAAACATCCCTAACTCATAGGGATCGATTTTCCATTGCTTAATACAAGTGTTTAGTTTATTTGTGATTCAAGAACCTAGCTTTTCTCATTGATTCGCTACTAATACGTGTGTACAAGAACGAAGGGCCAATGCACTTGTGTTGGTAATCTTGGTATTCGACTAAATGGGTCGAAAATTATAAACCCTAATTTTAGGGTTTAGGGTTTGTTCATGGTTCTTGATATCGTGTATTCTTGATTCGCTAAAAGGTATGCATGTTCTTTTAATTCGGTTAATTAATTTACAAGTATTATTCCTATTACTTCCGCTGCAAGCTTTGATGATGTTTACTTGTTTATGTAATTGTTATGATTAGTAAAACCCAACAGTGGCATCACGAGCCGTTAATATGTTGTAATTAATTACCGAAACACATAAAAATTGAATCTTTATGATTATTATATGCTTTTATGGTTTCTAGGGTTTTGAAAATTGGAACCCCTAATTTTTATTAATTGGGTCGATTACCCTTTAATTTTTTAATTAGGTTTTATTTTTTGTAAAACTTGTAGAAACCCTAGGATTGCATGTATATATATATATATATATATATATATATATATATATATATATATATATATATATATATATATATATTATGTGGTTTTAATGAATAATTGTTATGCCATGTATTATGCATATCTTGGGATACAAAAATTGTGATGAATCCATGGTGGAACATGCATGTTTTGCTATGGATTATTGTTGTTGATTAATTGTTAAGTGATATACACATGTTTATTAGTTTGATAATTATTAAATTGGGGAAGACCTCAATATACCTAATAAAAATTCGTTATGTGCTAATTGGTATATTATTGAATTTGGCTTACGCAATCGACTTGTCGATGCATGTGGCTCACTTACCTTGTAGGTGAAAGCCCTAGTTGATGTATGCATTATTTTACGCCTAGAATTGTTTATTAGCTTTTATCAAATAATTATGCATGTGGCAAATTGTTTTTACATATGTTAATTGTTAAGTTATATGTATATTATTTGAGTTCATTTTAATTTTATTAAAGTGCCTTTTCTTTATATTGTATGACACGTTAGTAAGCAAAAAGGGTTTTTATGAATAGAAAATTAAATGGACTAAATAATGGCGAAATTGATTTGTTTTTCTAAGTATTAAATCTTGAACTTTTAATCGATTGATGCGACTGTACTAAATGGTTAGAACGACTCACCCACTAGAACAAACTATAAAGGGGTTAAAAGAAGTGCGCACAGTCACACTGAAAGGATGTCTAAGGTTATGCTTCTGCGTTTACCTGGTCCTCTGCCCTCTGTGAGTTCGATTGGAGCTACCTAGTATAACCATTCTATGTACGAAGCATCTTAGTGCAAAGTTGTAAGTTTCTCAACACATCGATTAAAACTTTGTAGAATTTAATCTTAGCAATTTAAAACTATGAGTAAGGTTTTGAAAATTTTTATGTTATGAAGATGTATGCATGCTTCTTCATACATAAGTTTTGATTATACATCAAAAAAATTTGTACCCTTTAAATTTAAGTTTATGCCATCTAATGATATGAAACACTTGAAGTTGTAATTTAGTTATGTGAGACCTTGAGCTAGATTACAATAAAAAGGTGAATCTTTATGTTGTGTGAGACCTCAGCTTAAATAATTTGCAGTTTCTAAATTAGACAACTTAATTAAGTTAGTTAGTGAGACCTATAACTTAAGGCATAAGATGGGATAAAACATGCTTACATTTTGCATAATTGTTTGGCAAAATTGTAAATCCCATATTTTCTAGGAATTGAAAACTAGTTTGTCAATTATTGTTCTTCGACAATTACCTATTCTATACTTTCATCACTAGCATATCAACTGATGTGGTGAAACTATGATAATGAGGGTCCTAGATTCAAGGAAAATTTTATGGTTAATGTTAAGTATGTAATTTATATTTTATCCTTTATTTATATATGTGTTTATTGATGTATAGTGTAGGGGCTTCATTGTATTTATGTATCCTCCTCCATGTAACCCTAACTCTATATAATGAATGAGAATGGCACAACAACCCTTAACGGGTATTATTCCAATTACTTTGTAACATGGTATCAGAGCCTAAAAATTTAGGTTTTCTTTTTTTTGCCGTCAATTTACAACAATATTGGTTCGATCCCTTTTTTTTCCGCTGCCTTTTGCAAGTGTCTATAACATATTCTTATACACAATAACATTAATATTCTTATTGATATTATTGTGACTTTGAATAATTAATTGAGTGGTTTATATTTTGACAACAGTCAATCCATATAATCCAATATAATTGATTCAATAGGCACGTGCACTCCATTATTTCAACTAAGATCAAGTTGTGAATCAGATCTGCAAGTCGACACACTACAGTTGGTTTTGCCTACTTATTTGCATTCATCACATTATTCTTCTACCCAAGGTGAGCACAGATTCTTTACCTCATATTTTTTTTTAGTTTTGTGATTCCCTTTTTTCTTTGTTATTTTTACCATGACAACCGCCGCTATTGTCGACACCACAGTCCCATCCGCTAGTTCCCTCACTTATTCCTTAACTAATGTTTATCAAAACTTTAGTTTTAAATTATCAGTTGACGATTCTATGTACAAACTGTGGCGAACAATCTTTTTAGACTTGTGTACTTCTGCAAAGGTCAATGGTCATATAACTGGAGATTCTAAGCCAACTGGTCCTAATGATATTAATTGGTATTCTATGGACTCTAAAATAAAAACTTGGTTCTATACCACTTGTGAAGCGAGTATTTTGAAAATAGTCATTCGAGACAAATGTACGTCTAAGGATCTCTGGGATAACATTGATGGGTTCTTTACAAACAATAAAATGTCTAGATCCCTTCAACTCAAAGAAACCTTTACTACTACTAAAAAAGGCTCTATGTCTATCACAGATTATTGTCAAACCATGAAGAATATCGCTGATGCCTTAGCTGATGTTGATTCACCTGTTAGTGACGCTGAACTTGTCATGCAAATACTTCGCCATTTACCTCCATCCTACAATAGCATGAAAGATATTATTACCAACACCAAACCCTTTCCCTCGTTTGTTGATGCGCGTAACATGCTCTTGTTGCATGAATCACGTGATGAACAAGCCGAACCCTCATCTGACCTTGTGTTAAACTCATCTACTGCCCTTTACACTTCCACAACTACTCGTTCAAATAATAATGGAAAAGGGAAGAACAAGGCTAACAAAAATGGGGGTAATAATCGTGGGGCTCCCAGGGGGGGGGGTTACTAATAGTGGTGATGCAGGTAAGTCTTCTATTGCAGGTATTACAGGAATGGGACATCCACAACAACTTGTTTCCACTTATGGCCATACGCCATATGCTCCAGTTCAGTACAGTCATCAGTTTCGTCCTCAAGCTGCTCACTTTGCAAGCTCCGGCCATCTGCCGGCCAATGGTTCCTCTCAAGTTCTGTCATCTCCACAACAGCAACAACTACCACCACCGCCATCATTACCTCCTCCTATATTTGGTGCACCACCATACTATGGTGTTCAACCACACTATGGTCCATATGCACCTCAGTTTGGAGGATATGCTGCTCCTTTTGGAGGATATGCCGCTGCTCCTTCAAGACCTCCATTTGGTTATCAACAACAACCAACAGATCTTGCCGCGGTCTTCAGTTCCATGTCGCTCCAACAACCACCACAGTATGATCCACAACAGTATATGGATACCGGTGCCAGCTCACACATGAGTTTCAATTCAGGTAACTTCACTTCCTTAACACCTAGTAGTAAGTCTAGATCTATTATGGTTGGTAATGGTGCTGTAATCCCTGTTCAATACACTGGTAATGCCTTTTTTCCTTTTTCTGATAATCGTCTTTACCTTAAAGACATTCTTGTTTCTGACAAACTCATCAAAAACCTTATTTCTGTGCGTCGTTTCACTATTGATAATTGGGTTTCTGTTGATTTTGATCCATTTGGTTTCACTGTGAAGGACTTTAATACCGGTGCTTTTCTCCAACGTTGCAATAGTACGGGTGATCTTTATCCGGTTCTTCCTTCCTCGTCAAGTTCATCTCAAGATGTTGTGGCGTTAGCTATCTCTTCTGACACTTGGCATCGTCGCCTTGGTCATCCGGGATCATCTATCTTCAATTTTTTACTTTCTAGAAAATTTATTTCATGTTCTAATAAATTGTCATCCAGTTGTCATGCATGTCAACTCAGAAAAAGTTGTCGTTTGTTTTTTAGTCATTCTGTTACAAAAACATCTCGTTTGTTTGAATTAATACATTCTGATTTGTGGACCTCACCCGTTGTGAGTCTGAGTGGTTTTAAATATTACATTCTGTTTTTAGATGATTACTCTCATTTTTTATGGATTTTTCCTTTGCGCAACAAATCTGATGTATTCACAGTATTTTCAAACTTTCGTGCCTATGTTGTCAATCAGTTTAAAACTGATATTCAGTCTTTTCAATGTGATAATGGGAGGGAATTCAATAATAGTAATATCTTGACGCTTTGTCAAAAACATGGCATCAAGGTTCGCTTCTCCTGTCCTTACACATCCCAACAAAATGGAAAGGCTGAACGTACCATTAGAACCGTAAACAATGTACTTCGAACTCTTTTGTTTCAAGCTTCCTTACCATCATCTTTTTGGGTGGAAGCTATGAACATGGCTGTTCACGTTCTTAATCTTCTTCCAACCACAACACTTCATTTTAAGACTCCATTTGAATTATTGTATGGTTTCTTTCCTACGTTTAGTCATTTACGAGTCTTTGGGTGTTTGTGTTATCCCAATCTTTCAGCTACTAGTGACCACAAACTAGCTCCACGCTCCACTGCATGTGTCTATCTTGGTCCTTCTGCTGATCATCGTGGATCACGGTGTTATGACCTTATTACACATAAAGTGATCATCTCTCGTCATGTGCGGTTTGATGAGTCTCATTTTCCGTATTCCTCTTTTTATTCCAAGCCTTCTAGCTCGGAGTATGACATCTTTGGCTCACAGGATGCCCCACTTGTTCCACCTGGTTTTGGACCATTGTCCTCTACAAATCAAAATGCTCAAACCAACTGCGAAGCAAGATCTCCTACCCGCGATGCAGGCGATTCTCCATCGTCACAGACCATTCTCCGAGAAGTGGGGTCTCCTAGCCATGACAATGCAAGGACCCCTAACCACGAAGAAACGTCTGCTCCTAGCTCAGTTCGTGCCTGGAGTTCGTCCAATTCTACGGAATTTGACTCCATATCTCCTCCTAACAATAGTCCAATCCTTGAGCCTATCAAAACTTACCCTATGGTAACTCAGTTTCAAACCGGATCCCTAAAGCAGGTTGATCGACTCAATCTATCGGCCACTAATGTACCCTCTCCTATTCCTAGGTCTACAGCTCAAGCTATGTGTGATTCTAACTGGAAAGCAGCTATGGACTCTGAAATGTCTGCTCTTCTTTCCAATCACACATGGGATCTTGTTCCTCGTCCCTATCATGCCAACATTGTTGGGTGTCGGTGGCTTTATCGACATAAATTTGATAGTTTGGGAAATCTTGAGAGATACAAAGGACGCTTGGTTGCTCAAGGATTCTCTCAACAGCCGGGTATAGACTTTGATGAGACTTTTAGTCCTGTTGTCAAGCCGGCCACCATTCGCATCGTTCTTAGCATTGCTGTTTCTCGACATTGGCCTATTCATCAGCTAGATGTCAAAAACGCTTTTCTAAATGGTGATCTAACTGAAGAGGTTTATATGAAACAACCTCCTGGTTATGTGAGCATCGAGTTTCCACATCATGTGTCTCGCCTTCGTAAGGCTCTTTATGGTCTTAAGCAGGCACCTCGTGCATGGTATCAACGATTTGCTATCTATGTTACCTCTCTTGGTTTTCGTAATAGCAAATCTGACACCTCCCTTTTCACGTATCATCGTGGTCAAGATATCATCTACTTGCTCTTATATGTAGATGACATCATTATGACAGCATCTTCAACTAATTTAGTCCAACGCGTTGTCTCTCGTCTCTCATCTGAGTTTGCAATGACTGATCTTGGGTCGCTTTCATATTTCCTTGGTATTTTAGCTACTCGCTCTTCCTCGGGATTGTTTCTTGCTCAATCTACTTTTGCTCGCAAGATCATCTCTCGTGCTGACATGGATAACTGCAATCCATGTCGCACTCCTGTTGATACTAAATCTAAGTTGTCGTCACTTGGTACTCCCGTTTCAGATCCTACACTTTATCGTAGTCTTGCAGGTGCATTACAATATCTCACGTTCACTCATCCTGATATACAATATGCTGTTTAACAAGTATGTCTTTTTATGCATGACCCTCGTGAACCACATATGAATGCACTTAAACGTATTCTACGTTATCTGCAAGGGACTCTATCTCTTGGGCTTTTTATTCGTCCTTCATCAGTTGATCGTTTGATCTCGTACACTGATGCAGACTGGGCGGGTTGTCCGGAGACACGTCGATCTACTTCTGGTTTCTTTGTCTTTCTAGGCGATAATCTTGTCTCTTGGTCTTCCAAGCGACAACATGTCGTCTCTCGTTCTAGTGCTGAAGCTGAATATAGGGGCGTAGCCAATGTTGTTGCTGAATCAGCATGGCTACGCAATCTTCTCCTTGAGTTGTTTTGTCCCTTGTCTTGTGCTACTGTTGTTTTCTGTGATAATATTAGTGCGGTTTATTTAGCTTCTAACCCGGTACAGCATCAAAGAACCAAACATATAGAGATAGATTTACACTTTGTGAGGGAACGTGTTGGCTTTGGACATGTACGTGTGTTACATGTTCCCTCTGCGCATCAGTTTGCAGATATATTTACTAAAGGATTACCCTCGCAGCTGTTTTTCGAGTTTAGGTCCAGTCTGAGCATTCGAGATCCTCTAGCTCGGACTGCGGGGGGTGTGTTAAGTATGTAATTTATATTTTATCCTTTATTTATATATGTGTTTATTGATGTATAGTGTAGGGGCTTCATTGTATTTATGTATCCTCCTCCATGTAACCCTAACTCTATATAATGAATGAGAATGGCACAACAACCCTTAACGGGTATTATTCCAATTACTTTGTAACAGTTAATATGAATATTTACCAAGGGTATTTTATTTTCTTGAAATATTTAATTATCGAAAATACTAAAATTGAATTTTGTTAATTCTTTTGATTGTATTAATGCAACATTAAACCGTAAACGTGGTTTGAGCTTTGGTAAATTGATCTAGTTCTGTTTTCAAACAAATGTTTGATCAAGAAAAATTTACTAAAAGACAAACATAAACTCTTTTCCATGGAAGAAGAGTGAGACTCAATCCTATTCCTTTTCATGATTGAGAAAGGTATGATAGGAACATTAGAATTATCTAAATTCTAATATAACTCATAGCAATTTTAATAGTTAAGAAAATTGCATACCTTGTTTTCTTTAAGAGATTTCATTACCCTCTGTTGGTGATTGAATTCTTATATGACATTTTGGTCAACTAGAAAACATGTTTGACATTTTATGAGTTATTAAATTAGAAGCTAGACTAATTACCGCAAAATTGGTAAAAGAAAAACTAGTATATTTTATCTAGTTGTTTTGTTTTGACTAATTGAAGGTGCTATACATCATTATGGCGATGGTAGACCCATGAAGGAAGAAATTGCATGCTCAATTTTCCAAGTTAATAGCATTGATGGATGATCCATCATCTACATAGTAGAATACACTCTTTTAGTACCTAAGTAATTGTTACGAATGGTCTTATAAAGGGGTAGCAACGTAATAGCACGCTATTTTCACAGATTAATGAAACACTTACAATGTTGTCAAATCCAGTGGGAGTATGGTGTATTACTGAATAAGACATTAATGTAACGTTGTCTAATTCAGTAGGAGTTACAAGATTTATTATCTTGGTAGTAACTCAGATTATTTCTAGGTTTTCTTGAAATAATACATTACGTTAAAAAAATGTAGACATTCATATTCTCAAGGATAATCTTGAACGTTTCCTTGATAATTAAGTGCTCCTACATCTACTTGTAATGCTCATATATCTATGACACTATCATATTGCTCATATAAACGAACGAATGTCATGGTGTTTATCTACTACATGATGTTGTTCTATGCACAAGTGGGAGAAGTATTTATTGTGTGCAAAGGAACAACACATACAAATATGATTAATGGATTCTCTTGATCGTAAGGTAAGAGATTAACGTTCTAATAAGATTGACTTGTTTAGAACATGTGTCAAGATTATAATATAGACTACTTTTATGTCTTATGTCATTCAAAATACAGAAACACTTGAAGTTACATTTTAGTTTAAGTGAGATCTTGGCTAGATTGTAATCTCAAGGTAAATCTCCACTTTTCGTGGGATCGGGCGTAGATGCTTTTGCAGTTTCTTAAGTTGGACACTTCTTGGAATGACATAAATAAATAAAGTAACCTAATGCTATTTTAAATATTTGTGTATTCTTGAAATGACATAAATAGTTTTTTAACTTGAAAATTAATTAATTGAAACCATGGCGTGGTGTTCATAATAATTTTAAATTATAAATGTTTATGTGTTTTTTTGTAAAGTCACAAATATGAAGTCTTTTAATTATTACAAGACTTATAATATAAAGTAAGATATTATAACTGTTATGTCTTTTGACTTGGTCAAAGAATATTTATGTTATAAAACATGCAATTGGCTTGGAATTCTATTATACCATTAAGTTGACTTAGTTGGTAAATAGGTAGGCCAAAAGGAATAAGTTTATCTTACATATTGTTAGATTGTCTTACAATATTAATTCTAATGAAATACTGTATGTATATGGTATGTTCAGTTAGAAGAATCAAACTTTTGTCATATTGTTTGATTCAGGATAACTATATCCTCTTTCTTCCAAAAGTTATCAAGGTTAGGAAATTGAGTATTGATTGGATATACTTAATAAAACTCAAACCTAGAAGATTAATAAGACACCATTTTTGTATGGAATGTGATGAATCACATTGAGTCTTATATTGAAGTTCTGATTTGTTAAAACTACTTATGGAGTAGGTTATTAACGAACAAGATTTACGAACTGTCAATATGTTTTGTAATATCCAAAAAGGAAACAATTTAGTGTTGTTCTAATTGCTAAAGTATTTATAGATGGTCTTTAAATTACAAAAGCAAGTGGGAGTTTTGTTTAGATCTTGAAGAGATTAAATTACAATTACAAAACACATAATCTTCTAAAACATACTAGTGAATATCATGATGAGGTCAAATCTGATAGACCTCAAGATGGTGGAATTCTCATTCATAGATCCGTAAGGATATCTCAGATATTTGATATGATGAGAAATATGAATTACAGGATCATGGTAAACATGTTAATCATAAGGATATATTACCTAATATTGAATTGTGGTAAATTATTCATACTATGAATGTTAAGATGCTGTCCAAAATGATAATCAACTTTGGAAATTTGGTTTATCTTAATAAAGATGAGTTTCTTCAACAGAAGGAAAACCCTAGTAGTTTAAATCTTTGTGTAAAAATCATATAGACAAAATTATACATGTGTTTAATGCATGACTTGTGACAAGATTATTAATCACACTTAAGCAATTAATTGTGATTGAATATTCTTTCCTTGGTTCATTAAATATATAATGATTATAATTGTCATAATTATTTTCATTGATATGAAAAATGACAATGGAATATTAAAACTCTTTCTTGTGTGATTGCTTTTGCGAGGACGATAAGCAATACAAAGGAGTTTTATGAATTCACATAATTTTTGGAAATGTACAAACTGCAACAATCCATGAATGGATATATGCATGCATCTAGGAGATGATTCTTATGTTTAACTATTAAGTCCAAGTTTTGGTTTTAAATTAAAATAAGATAATTTCTAAGTATTCCTGAAAGCTAGTGGGAGTATTATGTTTATTTTCTTTAAATCTTATATGTTGTGGATAGTAACATTCCATCTAAGATAGATGCTAAGTTTTAGTTTGGAATGGAACTTCACATGAAAGATTTAGAAAATAAGACATACAACCTTAGAGTATATGTTTATTGTTAGTAAACATGGCGGTATTAAATAATGAGTCTAATAGAACATGATATATCATTTGAAAAATGGATATATAGAACATGAATGAAATCTTAGTTTGACACAAGGATTTTTCATGTACATCATGTTATTGTTGTATCATGCTTGAATGCAAGATGATTTGACAACATTGATATCTAATGAAGTTATTAGATAACTAGTGTAATGAATATTCTAATAGAATATGTTTGAATCTAGAATTACATTCCTCAGCCTGGAGTTGCTCTCAAAATTCTATGGATGAGCAATACAACAATTGTTGCATAATTGTCATAGCTAACAAACTTGAAAGTTTGATAGGCATCAAGCATTACACTGTAGATATTCAAGTTTACGGAGATTTTTAAAGAGCATATTGTTGTTTGTATACAATGATGCTGGTATAATTGAGATGACACTCAATACTAGTCATGGGAGGATTCATCCTTGTAAATGGTCATGTGAACTAGTTGTGCTCAACTAAGAGCATAGTTGCATTATACAATAAAGAATAAGAATACTTTAAACTTTAAAATGTTTGAAAGTTTGATTGTCATAAATTGGTGCTTGAGGATGTCACACACTTTATGAAATATCATGTGGCAATATCAAGATATTTTGAATGCACACATACAAGAACTTCGCTAGTTGACTTCTTGAAATAAGTATTCTCAAAATTCCGATAGATCAAAGTTAGTTGAAATTATGCCTTGTCAACAAGTATGATTATCATTACTTGAGACATAATTCATTAACCAGTATTATCATGCATTGATCTATTTAGTATTTGGATAAGGGATGTTTTGAACAAATATTATTTAAATAAAATAAAATATTGGTTATGTTTATTTTTCATTTTCTTAATATTATATCCTATATTTGCATGTTTAATCCGTGAATAACTTATGTTATTCTAAAAGTCCGTTGTCGATCAATGATGTGGGAATGTCATTGAATTAAGACAAATATGAGTTTTGGTAGAATATACTTAAAGTATATTGATGAGTGGGACATACCAAATTCACATGATATTCAATGAATTGAATATAGGACAGATCCCAACTTAACATGATTGTACTTTATGGATCTTTCTCATTAAGTAAATCATGTATATTTATCCTCAGACTTGAGATACCAGATAACTGTTATGAATATAGCACACTTGTGTTAAATAGTCTAACGCTATCCGTAAAACGTGGTTATAAGGACTATTTTTAGAAGTGTTGCAAAGTATAATACTGTTTGGGCCCCTCGTAGGATTGGCAAGATGTTTGTAAGGCCTTACCCAAGATCTATCTGAAATACGTTCAGATGATTTGATAATCTTGTTCAATCAGATATAACGAGAAACAAAATATTAACTTGTGAAATGACTCGATCCATATTCACAGTTAATGAAGTATTAGAAGTAAAAGGATAAGTAAAAATGATGAATCATTAAATGGTTTTTCCAGGAGACCATACTCGATTCGATCTGGGGGCATTCGCATGTTAGGCTAGACTAAACCAATGTCATTACTATATTAAGATATATCCAAGTGGGAGCTGAAAGGTTATGTAGATATTTTAATATGCGTATGACCGGATTCAAACTCGAGACTTCGGGATTGCACACATTACGTATGACAATCAATGTATAAATAATTAATATATAAAATGTTATATTTAATTATTTGATCACGAATAAAACACTTAACGAGAGTTGGTATTTAACGGAGTTTGGTTAACGGTCGTTAAATGTAACATTAAAGGACTAAGGATGAAAATATAAGACGAGAAGGATCTAGAACCCCTCTTGGGAGTCCTAGGCCGGTCGTGGGTCTAAAAAGCCCAAGGGGAGGCTTTACTTGTTCACCAAGTTTAGATATGTATAAATACAAACCCCTTGTATTCATTAAATCTAATCTTGGATCACTAAAGAGCCCTAACTCCTAGGGATCGATTTTCCATTGCTTAATACAAGTGTTTGGTTTATTTTTGATTCAAAAACCTAGCTTTTCTCATTGATTCGCTACTAATATGTGTGTACAAGAACGAAGGGCCAATGCACTTGTGTTGGTAATCTTGGTATTCGACTAAATGGGTCGAAAATTATAAACCCTAATTTTAGGGTTTAGGGTTTGTTCATGGTTCTTGATATCGTGTATTCTTGATTCGCTAAAAGGTACGCATGTTCTTTTAATTCGGTTAATTAATTTACAAGTATTATTCCTATTACTTCCGCTGCATGCTTTGATGATGTTTACTTGTTTATGTAATTGTTATGATTCGTAAAACCCAACAGTAATCTCAAAAACTACCATCTCTTATACCTCGTCGCTATAGGTTTGTAGTGACTACCGTTTTCGTTTCTAGCGACTACTACTTGTTGACTTTGACTTTTTAAAGTTTGACCAAAAAACTATAACGACACATTTGTAGCGACTATTTTGTAGTCGCTATATCTCAACTCATTTGTTTAACATATCATGTGTAACGATGTCATCTCGACTCATCCTTTTAACATCTCGTGTACAACGATATCATATCGACTCATTAGTTTAGATTTTATGGATATACAAAAGATGTTAAACGGATGAGTCGAGATGTTATGAGTATACATAACATGTTAAACGAATGAGTCGAGATGTTATGGATATACATAACTTGTTAAACGGATGAGTCGAGTTGTTATGGTATACATGACATGTAAACCGGATGAGTGAAGATGTCCTCGGAAAACCTTTGGTGGGAAACTTCACCGGCAAAATAACCGGTGAGAAACTTTCACTACAAAAAAGGGCCATTTAGTGGCACACAAAAAGTGTCACGAAAAGCGAAATAAGTGTCACTAAAGACCCATAACATGTTATGCATATCTATAACAACTCGACTCATCCGTTTAACATGTTATGCATATCTATAACAACTCGAATCATCCGTTTAACTTGTTATGCATATCCATAACAACTCGACTCATCCGTTTAACATGTTATGCATATCTATAACAACTCGACTCATCCGTTTAACATGTTATGCATATCTATAACAACTCGACTCATCCGCTTAACATGTTATGCATATCAATAACAACTCGACTCATCCGTTTAACATGTTATGCATATCTATAACAACTCGACTCATCCGTATAACATGTTATGCATATCTAAAACAACTCGACTCATCCGTTGAACATGTTATGCATATCTATAACAACTCGACTCATCCGTTTAACTTGTTATGCATATCTATAACAACTCGATTGATCCGTTTAACATGTTATGTATATCTATAACAACTCGACTCATCCATTTAATATGTTATGTATATCCATAACAGCTCGACTTATCAGTTTGACATGTCGTCGGGCCAAATTTGTCTAATTCCAAAATCATTGACTGAAAAAGTATGTGTGTTCCACATTGTAATGCACTTCGCATATATTTTACTTCGATTTGTAATGTAATCCGCATTCGTCTTTGGTTTCGTTGTCTAGTACAAAAAGTAATTTAAATTATTTAGAAATCGTTTTTAATTTGTTTAAATAACTTATAATTAATTTAAAATATTTATAATTAATTATAATATTATTAATCTATTAAAAAAAATGCAACCTTTAGGGACTACATGTAGTCTCTAAAAATTGGGCGCCAAAAATTCCCTCGCCGGTAAAACAAAATTTTTTGGATTTGGCCAAAAAAAATTCGTCCCGGAACCTTTTGCAACTACATGTAGTCTCGAAAGATTTGACACCAAAAATTCCTGCAACCAGAAAAGTAACAATTTTTGACTTTGACTCAAATTTGTTCGTGTCGAAACCTCTTGCCACTACATGTAGTTGCAACAAGAGATAGTCAAAGCAAAATAATTTGCGGACTCGTAATTTGTCTTCTAGTGTATTTATAGCGACTACACGTAGTCTCTACAGATTAAAATGTAGTCGCTACAAGTTTGGGTCAAAGACGGGACTACGAAAATAGGATTTTTGTCGTTTTGTGTGCCTATTGCGACTATATCCGTAGTCGCTAAAAAATTGGCGTCCCCAAAGCTCAAAATTGGTGTAGTGAGGCCCGACTACATGCATAACTGAATGTCATTTACTAAAAATATGACGGTTTGATCAAAACGGGTCAACACAAAAAGCTAAATTTTGAATGGGTCAAATGAGTCAAACAAGTTGAAATTTGTCAAAAGTCTACCATTAACCCAAACAACCTCTTAAATTGTTTTATTCAAGGATTTATGTTATTATCGTGATAGACTGTTTAATTTATGTCATTGTAACTAACACATTAACGTTGCGGGTCAGCACAACCTTCCCTGACCCGTTTCGACCCGTCCTAAAATCGAAGAATATTAATTTGTAGGTAGTTGTGCAAAATAATTAGACGTGACAGTTTTTGACATGACATGATAAACACTCAAACCCGACACGAAGTTAAGCATGTTTGGGTCAAAAACAGGTTGAGCCGTCTAACCAGTTTAACAAACGGGTCGTGTTTGGGTTGAGTAGTATTAAACACGTAAGCCCGTGAACCTGTTTAACTATATATATAAGCCTCTAAAAATAAAATATATAACTTTGATTTTATGTTGGATTTGGATTAATTCATTTTGTTAGGTACTTAACAAGACAACGAATTACGATTATAACTTATATCATTGAAATTGTTGTATAGGTATTTGTATGTTACCTTTTTCGCTGCTTGATCTATTTACTTAAACAGGTTAAACGGGTCACAAACGGTTTACACGTATTATGCAAGTCTGAGTTTCTTAACACAATTAACAAACATGTCGTGTTTGGGTAGAGGTAATACTAACCCGCCAACCCGAATATGTCAACCCGAACACGACTCGATTGTCACCCTAGTATATAGTATGAGGCACCTAAGTAATTTAAGGTTAAAAAAGCTTTGAAGAAAATGAAATGCTTCCCATACCAACGTATGAATATGGAGCATTTTTTTGAAAAACAGTGCTTTAATCCAATGTTATAACCAAACAAAGCTTTTTTCTTCTATGGAGCTTTATTTTTAGGACAAAAAGCTTTTAGCTCTAATTAAAAAGCTTGAAAAAGGCTCTTGCCAAACAGGACAATGTATAAGAAAACATTACATATGATTCCTTCGAAGAGAGATCCTCTCAAGTTGTACACATAACTTGATTCAAGTTAAGGAATTATTAGCCATTAGATTTATCAAATTCCTTATAATACTCGCTATATACTCTTTTTCGTATTCAACTTGATTTTTTTTCCTTCAAATTATTGTGCCTTCAATTTTTGTTGCTTATATCAAGTTACAATGTTCAATATGAGTGCAATTTTGTATTACAAAGCAAAATATTTCATAATAGAACTTGTTTAGAAACATGTTAGTACAGGTATGCAGTAACATAACACTACTTAAGTACTTATATATTACAGATTAGGTGATACGTATGTTTTAGTTATCTTTTGTTAAAACAACGAAAACAACAGCAAACCCAATCCCGCCGGAGTGGGGTAAGGGGGAGGTAAAATGTAGAAAGTAGAGGGGGACCGCTTCCAGGAGGACTTCCGGCCTACCAATATAATTGTGCAGTTGAGAGAAGTTAAAAAAAAAAAAAAAAAAAAAAAAAAAAAAAAAAGAAAAAAAAAAGGCGTGAAAGTGAAAAAAAGCAAGAACAAGAGGATCACATAATACGTACGACGAGAAGCAAGCAGACCAGCAAACAAGCAATAAACAAAAGGGGAAATTCTCTAAATGCCCCGGCTGCCCAATAAATTTACCCCAAATGCTTCAAAAATTTTCCACTTCTCTTAATGCCCCATAGGCAACTCTCCCAATTTAATATTTGGGCAACTCTCCCATATAGGTGACATTTGTCCCTTTTTGTGGGGCCATCTTGTACTTACATAGTACAAGTGTAATAGATGTCTAGTTGGGCAACTTTGACTTTCATTATTGGGCAACTGACATTTTTTGTCTTTTAGTACAAAAGTATGGTCTTTTTTTATTATTAAAAAATACATATATCTTGGGGAACTTGGTCCCACACTTATTTACTTTTAGGCAACTCATGAGGTATAAAGTACACAATGTATTTAAAGTATAAAAAACTTTTAAAAGTGTATAAATAATTTTATAACTTTAATACATTTATACACTTTATATATTTACAAATACAAATCTTCCTTAACACACTTCTTATCCACTAACTGATAACACACTTCTTATCCACACATAACACACTCAACATACTCAGATCCACTGATGTAAACAATCCAAACCATCGCCACCACACTCCGATCTAATGTCTATAAAAAAACGATTTAGGCTAGGGTAAGTAATTTTGTGTTTGATTTAGGGTTTCGCTATTTTTGGGTTAATTTTTTTAGTTGGTATCGTATTGGGGGTTTAATTTTTCGTATTTGATTTATGGTTAATTTCTTAAGTTGGTATCGTATTGATTTAGGGTTTCAATAATTTAGGGTTTCGCTAATTTAGGGTTTCGGTAGTTTAGGGTTTCGCTAATTTAGGGTTAATTTTTTAAGTTGGTATCGTATTGATTTAGGGTTTCGTTAATTTAGGGTTAACTTTTTAAGTTGGTATCGTATTGATATAGGGTTTTGGTAATTGTTCTTGTTTTATTTTGGGTTTCGATATTTTAGGGTTAAAACTTTAAGTTGGTAACATATTAGGTGATTAATTGTTCTTGTGGTTTTAGTGATTTGTTGCTACTTATTAAGTTTGTGAAACAAATGATGGATGTTGTTGAAGACTAAGTGAATAAAGCACTGTAGGATAACTGGCACTAAATGGTGTTAGTGATTAATTGGTAACGTATTGGGTGATTAATTGTTCTTGTGGTTTTAGTGATTTGTTGCTACTTATTAAGTTTGAGAAACAAATGATGGATGTTGTTGTAGACTAAGTGAATAAAGCACTTTAAGATAACTTGCACTAAGTGAATAAAGCACTGAAATTATGGTGCAAACGGGTTCGGTTAACGAAACAAAATACAATCAAAATTAAACTGCGACACAACTAAATATAATCCAGGTGATCCCAAGTTTGAGAGTTGTTAGAGTCGTAACCATCGTCGTAAAGATACTCGGACCAACCTTCAAATCTGCTTTCATCCCACTCTACATACAAAGCATCGAATTCTCTGTCCCGACGTTCTTGTTCCTCCCTTTCAGCTTGCTCCATACGAGCAGCTTCCTCCATCTCTAACAATACTTCTTCATCTTGGAGCATAAGTCGCCCCCTTTCGGCTTCCTCCTTAAGACCAGCTTCTCTTTCTGCTATCTCCCTTTCTTCTTCCTTCTTAATAGAAGCCTCCTCCATTTGTCTTAAAAGTTCATCTTCATCAATTTGTTGGCCAAATTCTTTTTGTTCCGGAAATTGTTGGCCGAAGTCTTTTTGTTCCGGAAATTGTTGGCTGAAGTCTTTTTTAGACATTTTTGAGAGAATTTTGTAACCTATTTAGCAACACCACTTGAATTAAAATACATACATATAAGGTGGGTAAGTTTTAAAATTTATTACCCTTAATATGTCAATAATTGTAACACCCCGACCCGACAAGGGTAAAGATATCACAATACGGTTTCATATCAGAACTTTAAAAACTATACAATAGCGGAAGCCTTTACAAAATATTCCAAAAAGAAAACATAAATAGCTAAAACTACAAAATAAATCTAAGATCTCTATGGTAAAGTCTTGCTCTCAGCTCTACTCTCAACCCAGATCAGCTTTTCCATAAGCTCATCTTGAATGCTAAATACCTGCCGCATGAAAAGAAAAGTGCGGCTGAGCTTACAAAGCCCAGTGAACGGATATAACGAAACAAAGACTAAACAAAACTTATATAAGAATAACGAAATCAAAATAAATAATGAGAGATCTTTTAGGATTCTGCGGAAGCATAAATATACAGAAATCCAAACAACCACATAACAGTTCAGACATCATATAGCACATTAATGACACAAACACGAACATATCAGAACAACCAAACACATATCATACCAAAGTAACAGATTACGTATAATCCAAACGTAAAGTCTAAAAGCTAACAGAAACTGTTCCAGAAAATAAACATGGCATTCACACACATCAACTAATCAACATTTAAAGCACTTAATTCAATATTGAAGCAGCGGAAATAGCAAACAGGTCATGGCAGACAATATAGCAAAACCAGTTCTCATATCCTAACCTTAGCAGAGTATCAACATGGCAGATCACATACGCAGACAGATAATTAACCTTCAAAACACTCAATCATATACTAGCACATTTATCTCGCAGATCAACACATTCACGTAACAGTAACAAATCATAATATCAGATATACGAATCATGTAACAATCTTATCCTATCATAGTAATTAATAATCACTTAAACAAATACGTCATAGCACATTCACTAACATATCACACTATAAATATCTTTCTTCTTATAAAGGTAACATCAGAAAATATATGGAGTAGCTAGCTCCCAGAATTTTGTGAAGACGCGTATTGCACACGACATCATTCACCAGATAACATATCGGATAACAGATCAGATCTAGGATGCATCCATACGCCCCTTCCTACATATTCAAAAATATGCTTCACCATCCAGAGACGTGGCAGAACATCACTCTACTGCCCTAGAGTCATATCAGAGGTGCATCACTGATACGGACATGGAACCCCCATGACTAGTTAAATATTTGGTTATAGTCAACCAACTTAAGTCAAACAGATTTCAGATATAGCACAGATCATATTCAACACAAGGTCACAGAATCATATCAGATAGTTCATATCATAAGGTTCATATTCAGATAATCAGAAATCATAAGTTCATATTCAGATAATCAGAAATCATAGGTTCATAAACAGAAGTTCATAATCAGAGGTTCATAATCGTAAGTTCATAATCCAAATATAGCAGGGTTCAACCAATGTATATATCAAAGTCTTCCTAACATAAGTTCACATCAGATATTGCATAGTTCACTAGAACCTTCATTCAGATAAGTAACAGACCAAACATTCAGAAAAGGGTTCATAGCAATGGCATTGGAAATCCTAATAAACATAAGAGAACATGATGAAGAAGGAAAACATGAGGGACCTTTACTGAAAAGGTCAGAACTCATGTACGATAACATAAGTGTCTTAAAGTAAGACAGAATATCCGTACCTTAAAGCAAATGAGAAGAAAAACAACAAATGAACGAATACGAAGATGTAACGTCGCGTCTCCTCCAACGAATCTACACGGATTATGATTATTTCATACTTATTAGTATAACGGATTAATCTCATTAATACTTTTAGGGTTGTCAGATTATTTCCATTTTTAGTGACAGACGGAATTCCAACATGTTAGGGTTTCAATTATTAATTAGCCAAACGTATGGGTTTAATATGATAATCATCTTATTTAAGAGCGTATATGATCATTATTCTTAACATAGGGTTTACAAATATCAAAGACGGATTTTAAGACTCTCTTTCAAAGTAGTTTACATAATTTATAACTCACATGAAATAACAAAATTACATACCTAGCTTTTAACCCTAATCTCTTCCTATTTAAATTCTAGGGTTTCCATACTTTTAATATTACTTATTACGCATTTAATTTACATGTTACTCCTTTTAATGATTTCCACTTTGACCCAGAACGTATGAAAACTCAAACGGAAATTAACTTAACTCACGCATGTCCTTACGAAATTCATTTACACATGTTGACCCATAGTTACCCAAAATTACATGTTGCACCTTTAACATCTTTAATTATACGATCTAACCTTCTATTTTCATATTTTACACTTTTAGCCCAAAGGTTTTAGAATTTACAAAACATACCCTTTTAGTTAAATAAAATTCGAATGGCCCTTTTAAATATCCAAAATTACACGTTTAACCCCCACACTTATTTTTATACGTTTAGTACCTCCATTTTACTGTTCACAAAATAACCCTTAAGTTTCATAAATTACCAAACCAACCCAAACCTTTTTATTTAGAACCGATTAGGGCAAAATTCAAAAGCAAGCCCTAAACCTAAGTTACACCAATCATTAGCTCCTCATTAATACTTCATTAATTACCTTTAATGATTACAAGGAAACCCTAGTTCATGAAAAACCCTAATCGTCCCTTTTTAAAAACCTTTCCTTTTTATTCGTTTCGAATCAAGAAAAACCCAAGACAATTCACACAAGCTTCAAATTCATAAACATGTATTTTACTCAGGTCTTATAACATGTAACAACTTCTGGAAAAATCAATTCATGATCTCTAAAAATATTATAGGCTCAATCGTTAATTATATATGCTTTTTAGGGTTTTCGATTCTAAATAATTTCATACAACTTATAAATCATGCATGGCTAATTTTTATGTGTTATATACGACTTGTAGGACTGAATGCAACGTTAGAAACATACCCTTGATGAGCTTGAGTCGTTGGAACAAGAAAACACAAAAATCTCCTTTTGTCGAAACCCTAATTCCTCCAAAAACTAACCACGATCAATACAACAACTCTGGAACTCAAACACTATTTTTCCCACCTTCTACACCTTAAATCTCGTCCAAGAAAAATGGTCTCAAGCTCTGGAAACTAGAAGTCGAATTTTTGAGGGTTTTGGAGGTCGGTTTGGTGTAAATCGGCAATTAGGGATAAAAGTGAACCGAATCTATGTATATATATACTTTTCCAATTTTTCTTGTGGGCTTTAATATGTATTGGACTTAAAATAAATGGTCTTTTAATAATATAGATTATATTGGGCTTTTATTTAGTTTTATTTCTTTTATAAAGTTAATTTAATTATATTCGGTAATTATAAAAATACAAAACTAATTTTTATAAAATCATAAACTATAAAATTTACCTTTACAAAGTGTTTAATATTTATTTAGGTCATGTGGGATATTTCTTAAAATTCTCTGAATTTACATATCTTATTTGGTATTCTTTTGAATTAATTATTCATACTTCTGGTTGTAGGGGCATTTTGGTCTTTTTGTGAATTTTAGAAATTCAGGTATTACAAATGTGGTGCAGGTGGAAACTCTCCCATATAGTTCACATGGGCCCACCTTATACTTACATAGGTGATTTGTTGGGCAACTTTTTCCTACTTTCTAATTAAGCATTTAGTTCTCTAATAAAACACTTTAAGTCTTATTCTTCTCTTAAGATAACTGGTGTTGAGTTGAGTGAGTGCAAACGGGTTTGGTTAACTCCTTGATCTGCCACCTAGAGTGGTATGAATACCTGCTCTGGCCAACCCTAGTTCACTCGGCTTAATCCAAGTTACAAGGATTTGGGCAGTCTTGGAAGTTGAGATTGATTAAGGTTTAGGCAACAACTATTGCTGGCAATGTTGTTGCATCCACTGCTAGTTCAGAAAAAACCACTGCTAGTTAAGAAGAAACCACTGCTAGTTTAGACGAAACCACTGCTAGTTCAGAAAAAACCACTGCTAGTTCAGATACACCGTTTATTTTAACCTTAATTGGACTGTTTTGTATATTTGTGATATGTATGAGGCTGTGATGACAAATATCTTACTTGATCAAGCAAATGATGTGATTTACTGTATCTTGGCATGGCAGTTTTATTACATTCTTATGCAGCCATGGCGGTTATACCTTGATGTTATCGTTGTTATCTATTTATTACAGATCTGAGCCTTGATAATGCATGTCACAATACACACTCAGTAGCATACATTACTGTGTACCCATGGGGCAGAACGTTTGATTTGATTTTGAATGGGAACGTTTGACTGTTGCCAATGTGTGTTTGAGAAGGAAGGTTTGAGTTTGAGTGGGAAGATTTTATGTGTTTGATGTGCGTGTTAGTAGCAGAAATGTATTTTGTATTTTGTATTTAAGAAAAAAGGTGTATTAGGATAATTAAAAAAAAATTTGGGAAGTATAATTTGGAATATAAAAGGTGTATTTGGTACATGCAAGAGGCTGTGATGATGATTATCTTATTTGATCAAGCAATTGATGTGATTAGCCGTCAGCTGGCATGGCAATTGATGAGTGTCTAAATACTCATCATTTTTGTACCATCTAGACTGCAAAAACATCTGAAAACACTCAGAAATGCATCAAAATGATGAAAATATCACAAATAAGTGTTTTATGTGTTTTAAATGCAAAAACACCAAAAATAGATGAAAAACGTATTAAGTTTGCATAATTGGCAGTTTTAGTCCCCCAAGTTTCAAAAATTGTCAAATCTAGTCCCTGGTAATTCAAAAACTTGTAAAATGTCATTTAAGGTCCATGGGATTCAAAAGTTGTCAAAATAAACCCTTTAAAGTTTAAAATTTACAAAATGACAACTTTAGTCCTTAAACTTTGAAAAATGTCAAAAATAGTCCTTGGTGAATTTAAAAATGGAAATTTATCAAAAATAAACCTTGTACTATTCATAAATGACAAAATTGGTCCTTATAGTGAACTTTGGAGAAATTACATGTTTGGTCCCTCAAGTTTCAAAAATGACATAAAAGGTCCTTGGACTTATAAAAATTGAATTTTATGCAATATTAGTCCTTGTACTAACCATTAATTGCAGGTTTGGTCCTTATGTTAGCTTTGGAAAAGTTGTAATTTCAGTCCCTTATAAATCAGAAAGTTACATAATTGGTCCTTGTTATACCAAACGGACCCTATATTATCCAAACCCAAAACACAACCCAACTGGCCCAATACCAAAACCCGGCCCATGTTTTAAAATTAGAAATACCGCCACCACTGTTCACATCCCTCTTCCACCACTACAAACCAGAAACCAGGTGGTTTCTCCACCTCACCACCACTTTCCACCTTTCAACCTTATCCCCCAGCTGTATACCAACCCCCCTCCACCTCCACATACACCAAGAAGCATTAAATGCTGAAAATCCTGCTCTATGACTTTTCCCGCCAAAAACTCCACTTGTAAGATTAAGATGATATCAAGCTTATCCAATGGTGGGAATTGATCAGAGGAGAGAGGGGAAGCTTTTGGATGTCTATAAAGAAGAAAAGAAGACAGTGATATAGGGGTCGCATGTTTTTAGACCAAATTTGTAGTGTAAAAGTTCTTTAATGTCTGTTTTAGCTTAAATTTCAATTCTCAGTGTAATATTAAGTTCAATTCAAGTTAAAAGTCACTTTTGTATTGTAATTATTCCAGTTAAATAAGATTTCAAGTTTTAATGTTTTTTGTTAATTCGTATTAAGTCAATTAAACTAATTAGAAGATACAAAAGCTCTTTTTCCAACAAGCTCAGATAAGCTTGCTATAGCTTTTCATGAGCCTGTTTTAGATTCTAATAGTTTAAATTTCAAAAATAAAGAAAAGTCAACAAAAGTCAACTGATAAGCATCATTTTGATTTGGTCATGATATTTGGTGATGCAGAGCTAATTTTGGATTGCTTATTGGTTTAGAGCTTTATGGAAAGCTATAGGAAGTAGTATTGATCCTCAGTTCTCATTTTTGTGCATAAACACAAATTGTAAGCATTTCTTAAAAATTTGCAATCTTAAGTATAAGTGTTAAAATCCTGTTAATCTTAGCTTAAATATGTCTAAACATAGTTAATATCAGTTAATAAATAGATGTCTTAGTTTAAAAACTTGTTTTAGCATTAAAAGCTTCATAACAGTTATATTAAAGGATGTTTGGATTTGCTATCTGCTTGATGTTCAAGGTCATTTGTGACATCATTGTTAGTTGGTACATGTTCTATTGGTTCAACATAGCTCAGTCAAACAACAAAAACCAGTCCTCATTAGTTTAAATGTCAAAATCATTTTGTATCTGCTCTAGTTTCCATATCTGTTTGAATCAGTTAGTACAATCTTGCATATAGGTTTAAAAGTTAGTAAAATAGCTTGCATCAGTGTTATTTTATCACAAGTTATCATAATCTGTTAACAAATTAGGATCAAATCTCAGTTTAGTCAAAGTTTCATTTCTGTCTTCAAAAGTCAAATATAGAAAAGTCAGTTTTTGCAAAACTTTGTTGATGTTTCATATGTTCAATTCTAAGTAAAAATCATTGAAACTTGGAGAATTGCTAGTTCAGTTGCTTAACTTATGATATCTGTCTTTTATAGAATTTTTGTAAGTCTTTTTAAGGTCTAAATAAGCTGTATAAATAGGCCTGATTTGCCCTGTGCACACACTCAGCATACACTGAGTGTGCACAGGCAACTTGCAGCCTTTGCACAAGCTTCATTCAAGCTTGTGAGGAGCTGAGATTTGGCACATGTGTAGTCTGCTAGGTGAACTTTAGGTCCCTATATCTGTTTTTCCCCTTAGCTTATTAGGATTGCTTATGCATTAGCTTAAAGTAGCCCATCTAATAACTGTTTTACATCATTAATCTCATAAGCTCAAATCTAGTTTAAGCTTATTTAGTAATCAAGAGTACTGTTAATTAGTTAAGATAGACTTAATTTAGCAATACCTAGCTTCTGTGTTCATTTGGTACTCATTTGTGGACTTTGGCTTATTTTGAAGTGCTTATTCATAAGCAGTTTCACTACAGCTCCCATATCCTCCACATAAGCCATTGTTTTTATATTTTTCATAGATTAAGAATTATATTTTAGTATTTTCCTGAATTTTTCAGATTTTTCCATCACTGTTTAGTATTTTTCCTTATTTAAAACAGTTTTTAGTCCTTTTTAAATAGCTTTTAATACAAATAATTCAGAAAAAGTTTTTAAAAATATGTTTTTAATTTTCCTAGATTAAGATAAATATAAAAAGCCAAAAAAATATTTTTCCATAATTTTCTTAGTTTAAAAAGTATTTTCTAGCATTTTAATTAGTTTTAAATAGTATTAAATTCATAATAAATAGATAAATAGTGTAAAAAAATGTATTTTCAGTTTTAAAATTAATTTTATAATATTTTAGATTTTTATAAAGTCATAATTTCATTTTTCAAGGTTAATTTTATATTTTCTTGTATTTAAGTGCATTTTAAATAGTTAAAAATAGTTTTCAATTAATAATAATTAAATAAATAGTCATAAAAATAATTTTCTTTTTCCAATAATTTTCTAGTATAATTAGGATTGTAAAAATGTATTTTTCATATCCGTAGGTATTTTCCTTCTTTATACTCACGTTTTATTTTGTACGTTTACGTAATTTTATTTAAAACGTACGTTTTAGGTTTTAAACGTTCATCATTTTAAATATAGTGATAGCGTTTATTTAATATAATTTATCTTTTTAATTTTATTTAATTTGCATTTAAGCCCCTGTAATTTACAAACTTTTTCTTTAGGCATAAATATTCCAAAATCCTTACTGATCACTATCCTTAGTGATTATTCGACATCTGAAGTTGTTTAACACCATTCATCCTCCGTGGGACTTAACGACCCAAGAATCCACTATATTCCTCTGATCTTAATTGCATTTGCTTTCTGAGCTGTTTTAAGTTTATTACGGTTAACCATTCACAAGTGGTTAGCTTGTGTGATTAAACTTGACTGTTCAGGAGCGAATCAAATTTTGGCGCCGCTGCCGGGGAGGCTGTAAGCGTGTTTTAAAGCAGTTTTCAGGCCCGTACTTGCACATATACCACCTTTTTGTAAACAGTTTTTTAAAAATCAAAAAGTTCATTAACACTTTTCCTAAAGTGTTAACAACACCAAAAATATTTTCATTCTTTGTTTTTACAAAATGTTTATCCAAAAATCCAAAAATATTCATCTTTACCCTCTTACCCTTTTTGATTCTTTATTCCTTTACCCTCTATCCATTTGATTCTAACTTCTTCTATTCTCATGGAATCTCTCGACTACGACGAATTCTGGAACAAAGTTGAAAAACTTCATACTTTATCACAAATGTCAAGAATTCGTGTTGTTCGTAATGATCCATTAATTCTGCGTAGGGAAATGGAACGAGAAACCGGGGTGACAAAGGACCAGGTACTTCCATCTGATAATGGAGGTGCTAAATACGTCCAACCTACGGTTATCCAAAAATCTAACCCCTCAATTGCTCCTAAGCCGTCTAAAATTGATCCTAAACTTTCACAATTTACGGTTAAAAGCAAACATGCAGAATCTAGACCGGTGACTAGCAAGAATGACTTGCCTAATCTTCACATTTCTCAAGGACCAGAACCGGAGACCATAACGGAAGTGGTGGAAATTGCTAGCTCTCAGAGCACACCACTTGTCCCACCTCCGGATTTTTCAAAATGTTCTTCTAGTCTTGATAGTCATTCGGATCACCATGTTGGTTTTGTTGATTCTTTGAATGAACCGATTCCTTCTCATAACTCTCAAATAGAATCGTTTATTCCTTGTGTCGGTTGTGGTGAGCCTCTTTTTGGTTCACCCTGTCGCTGGTGTACGTGTGTACAGTGTGGTAATGATATTCATAACGGGAGTTGTTTGTTTTGTGGTTCGAGGAATTCATTTGATTATGATCCTAATCCGAACTCATTTAACGACCCCTCAAAATTTTCCAATTACCCACCACAGCCCGACTTATCCTCATATAATCAACATAACTGCTGTGAATTTTGTGGAGGTCCTCACCAAGGATTTGAGTGTCAATCCGGAAACACGTTTGTCTATGAACAGTTCTCCGGTGATGCTCAGAACTTTGGTTATGACCAATATCCATATGATTCACCAATCCAGGCTCAACAGTTTTACTGTTGTGAGAACTGTGGAGGTCCCCATTTCAGCTCTGATTGTCAAACAGGGAATCCATTTCCTTGTAACAATTACGACTATCCATATCACGACCAACCTCCACAGTGCCAAATGACTCAAACTCCTCAGCAAACCCAACAAGACATTTATCTAGAGCTTCTGGAGTCAGTGAAAAGAACTGAGGAGTTGAGTAAAACAGCATTTCATAATGTTCCCAGTTTTTCTTGTGTATATTGTGGGGGTCCTCATGATGATTATCAATGTCAACCTTCCGGTTTTGACAAATCTCCACTCCCACAATGTCCCGTCATTCAAAATTCACATGAGAAATCCATGGAAGAATTGCTAGCTGAAGAGCAGGCTGCTAAAATAAATTCCCAAATTGCTTTTGAAAAATCTATTAGGGAATCAATTGCAAAAGAAAAAGCAGCCAGATCTAGCTTTCAATTTTGTTTTATTCCTGATGACAGTGATGATGAGGATGCACTTGGTATCCTACAATTTTATAAAGATTCATCAAGTTCATCAGTGGATATCCCAGCAGTTGAGATTCATTCTCAAACAACTGCTATCACACCCGAAGCTCCCACTCACTCTCTGAACATGGGAGACGAGCATCTTGACACTGTTCCTGAAAAGGAATCGGACGAATTCATAAAGTCTAGTGTTGAGGACCTTGTCCCAATCCCGAGAGAGTCACAGGGAACTTTTGACCATATGTGTGATATCCCTTCACCTCTTGAGTGTTCAAAAGATCATTTTGAGACTTTCTACGATTTTAGTGATGATTGTAAATCTTATGGAGACATTGAGAATGTTGAGGCATCACTTTCACATTTTGATGTTGATCCTCTTCTTGAGGAGTTCACCGATGAACTCACTCACATCATTCCACTTTCATCAGAAAGTGATGATGATCTCTTTGATTTCAAAGCCAACTTAGGAGAAATTGAAAGTCTCCTTTGTAATGATCGTTCACTCACTTCTTATCCCAACAGTCCAATAGAGAATGTTAATCACTTTGTTCCTGAAGCGTTCAAAACAACTCTCACTAATCCTCTATTTGAATTCGACTCTGAATTCACTTTAATTTCTGAGAATCTACTCTTTGATACTCAGATTGAGGATAGTGATGAGTCTACAATGGAACAAGAGTTCACAAATTCACTTCATGTGAATGATTCTCTTTACGAGGAGTTCTCCTTTGAACTCACTCATATCATATCTCCACCGGAGTATGATAACTTCCACTTTGATCTAGACATAAATGATCTTTGTGTTCCGGAGGGAAATGTTCTCAGCCATGAGAACTTGCTTGATATCAAAATCCCATCCCTTCCACCCAGAATATGTCTTGATCAAATGAGCTTAAATGATGAGATTCATGATCCAGAAATCATGAATTCCCCTTCTGATAATTATGAGTTAGTCATGATTTTTATCATGATTTTCTTTCTTTTCTTCACATATGGTGTGACTTCTCGTTCCCTTTTCTCCTTCGGAAATGAGGACACTATTTTTGATCCCGGCATTTTCATTTATCATTTGTGAGCCGGTTCTATGTCTATCTCATCGGTGTGGAACTTTCACATACTTCAATGTTTATACAAACATTTTGAAATGAAAGTCCGATGGAGATTTTCTCTTCCACTTACTTCCCCATGAACAAATTAATTCGGGGTCGAGTCAAGCTAGCGACTCGGTAATCAAAAACAGTAGTTAAACATTTTCACCCGTGTGTACCACCCTAGTGTGGGGGAGATGCCCCACATGTTGTATATAGATCTTAAAAATGAATGAAAATTGTAAATATTAAAAAAGAGAATAATTGTTGTGTTTCCACACTTAGCTAGTAATGTTATCTTTTTACGTTCTAAGTTTTGGCATAACAGCCGGTACTTTGAATATTGAGGACAATATTCATTTCTAAGTGTGGAGGGGAAATTCTGGCGAATTTGATCATAAATGTACCCTTTTAGTCCACTTTTCCCCCAAAATGGCCAAATTTTAAAATTTTTTTTAGTGGAAGTACTATGTACTAAACACAACAAATGGTAATCAGTCCGCCATGTCTAACCCACATAAGGATTGGCTAATCCAGGAGCAAACGGCTCTTGGTAAAGATATCTCAAATCCGTTGACGGCTTGCAATTTGCCCAAAATTGTATGGTGTTCAGCTCACCATATCCTAAAAAGTGAAGAGTTGGCTAGCCCGCAAGTTTATGGCTTGTGGTAAAGGCAGTTGGAAATCCATAATTGGTAATCGACTCACCAAAGATATTTTATCTAAGAGTTGGCTAGTCCAGAAGCAAACGGCTTCTGGTAAAGACAAATCAAATCCGTTTACAGCTTATGATTTGCTCAAAATCATTTGGTTATCATTGTACCAAAGTTCTTACTTGAACTGAAACAATTGGCTACTCCAGAAGTAATGGCTTTTGGTAAAGAGTTGAAATCCATTAATTTTTCTTAAAACATTGCTAGGGACTAGCAATATCTTAGTGTGGGGGATTGATGAGTGTCTAAATACTCATCATTTTTGTACCATCTAGACTGCAAAAACATCTGAAAACACTCAGAAATGCATCAAAATGATGAAAATATCACAAATAATTGTTTTATGTGTTTTAAATGCAAAAACACCAAAAACAGATGAAAAACGTATTAAGTTTGCATAATTGGCAGTTTTAGTCCCCCAAGTTTCAAAAATTGTCAAATCTAGTCCCTGGTAATTCAAAAACTTGTAAAATGTCATTTAAGGTCCATGGGATTCAAAAGTTGTCAAAATAAACCCTTTAAAGTTTAAAATTTACAAAATGACAACTTTAGTCCTTAAACTTTGAAAAATGTCAAAAATAGTCCTTGGTGAATTTAAAAATGGAAATTTATCAAAAATAAACCTTGTACTATTCATAAATGACAAAATTGGTCCTTATAGTGAACTTTGGAGAAATTACATGTTTGGTCCCTCAAGTTTCAAAAATGACATAAAAGGTCCTTGGACTTATAAAAATTGAATTTTATGCAATATTAGTCCTTGTACTAACCATTAATTGCAGGTTTGGTCCTTATGTTAGCTTTGGAAAAGTTGTAATTTCAGTCCCTTATAAATCAGAAAGTTACATAATTGGTCCTTGTTATACCAAACGGACCCTATATTATCCAAACCCAAAACACAACCCAACTGGCCCAATACCAAAACCCGGCCCATGTTTTAAAATTAGAAATACCACCACCACTGTTCACATCCCTCTTCCACCACTGCAAACCAGAAACCAGGTGGTTTCTCCACCTCACCACCACTTTCCACCTTTCAACCTTATCCCCCAGCTGTATACCAACCCCCCTCCACCTCCACATACACCAAGAAGCATTAAATGCTTAAAAGCCTGCTCTATGACTTTTCCCGCCAAAAACACCACTTGTACGATTAAGATGATATCAAGCTTATCCAATGGTGGGAATTGATCAGAGGAGAGAGGGGAAGCTTTTGGATGTCTATAAAGAAGAAAAGAAGACAGTGATATAGGGGTCGCATGTTTTTAGACCAAATTTGTAGTGTAAAAGTTCTTTAATGTCTGTTTTAGCTTAAATTTCAATTCTCAGTGTAATATTAAGTTCAATTCAAGTTAAAAGTCACTTTTGTATTGTAATTATTCCAGTTAAATAAGATTTCAAGTTTTAATGTTTTTTGTTAATTCGTATTAAGTTAATTAAACTAATTAGAAGATACAAAAGCTCTTTTTCCAACAAGCTCAGATAAGCTTGCTATAGCTTTTCATGAGCCTGTTTTAGATTCTAATAGTTTAAATTTCAAAAATAAAGAAAAGTCAACAAAAGTCAACTGATAAGCATCATTTTGATTTGGTCATGATATTTGGTGATGCAGAGCTAATTTTGGATTGCTTATTGGTTTAGAGCTTTATGGAAAGCTATAGGAAGTAGTATTGATACTCAGTTCTCATGTTTGTGCATAAACACAAATTGTAAGCATTTCTTAAAAATTTGCAATCTTAAGTATAAGTGTTAAAATCCTGTTAATCTTAGCTTAAATATGTCTAAACATAGTTAATATCAGTTAATAAATAGATGTCTTAGTTTAAAAACTTGTTTTAGCATTAAAAGCTTCATAACAGTTATATTAAAGGATGTTTAGATTTGCTATCTGCTTGATGTTCAAGGTCATTTGTGACATCATTGTTAGTTGGTACATGTTCTATTGGTTCAACATAGCTCAGTCAAACAACAAAAACCAGTCCTCATTAGTTTAAATGTCAAAATCATTTTGTATCTGCTCTAGTTTCCATATCTGTTTGAATCAGTTAGTACAATCTTGCATATAGGTTTAAAAGTTAGTAAAATAGCTTGCATCAGTGTTATTTTATCATAATCTGTTAACAAATTAGGATCAAATCTCAGTTTAGTCAAAGTTTCATTTCTGTCTTCAAAAGTCAAATATAGAAAAGTCAGTTTTTGCAAAACTTTGTTGATGTTTCATATGTTCAATTCTAAGTAAAAATCATTGAAACTTGGAGAATTGCTAGTTCAGTTGCTTAACTTATGATATCTGTCTTTTAGAGAATTTTTGTAAGTCTTTTTAAGGTCTAAATAAGCTGTATAAATAGGCCTGATTTGCCCTGTGCACACACTCAGCATACACTGAGTGTGCACAGGCAACTTGCAGCCTTTGCACAAGCTTCATTCAAGCTTGTGAGGAGCTGAGATTTGGCACATGTGTAGTCTGCTAGGTGAACTTTAGGTCCCTATATCTGTTTTTCCCCTTAGCTTATTAGGATTGCTTATGCATTAGCTTAAAGTAGCCCATCTAATAACTGTTTTACATCATTAATCTCATAAGCTCAAATCTAGTTTAAGCTTATTTAGTAATCAATAGTACTGTTAATTAGTTAAGATAAACTTAATTTAGCAATACCTAGCTTCTGTGTTCATTTGGTACTCATTTGTAGACTTTGGCTTATTTTGAAGTGCTTATTCATAAGCAGTTTCACTACAGCTCCCATATCCTCCACATAAGCCATTGTTTTTATATTTTTCATAGATTAAGAATTATATTTTAGTATTTTCCTGAATTTTTCAGATTTTTCCATCACTGTTTAGTATTTTTCCTTATTTAAAACAGTTTTTAGTCCTTTTTAAATAGCTTTTACTACAAATAAATCATAAAAAGTTTTAAAAAATATGTTTTCAATTTTCCTAGATTAAGATAAATATAAAATGCCAAAAAAATATTTTTCCATAATTTTCTTAGTTTAAAAAGTATTTTCTAGAATTTTAATTAGTTTTAAATAGTATTAAATTCATAATAAATAGATAAATAGTGTAAAAAAATATATTTTCAGTTTTAAAATTAGTTTTATAATATTTTAGATTTTTCTAAAGTCATAATTTCATTTTTCTAGGTTAATTTTATATTTTCTTGTATTTAAGTGCATTTTAAATAGTTAAAAATAGTTTTTAATTAATAATAATTAAATAAATAGTCATAAAAATAATTTTCTTTTTCCAATAATTTTCTAGTATAATTAGGATTGTAAAAATGTATTTTTCATATCCGTAGGTATTTTCCTTCTTTATACTCACGTTTTATTTTGTACGTTTACGTAATTTTATTTAAAACGTACATTTTAGGTTTTAAACGTTCATCATTTTAAATATAGTGATAGCGTTTATTTAATATAATTTATCTTTTTAATTTTCTTTAATTTGCATTTAAGCCCCTGTAATTTACAAACTTTTTCTTTAGGCATAAATATTCCAAAATCCTTACTGATCACTATCCTTAGTGATTATTCGACATCTGAAGTTGTTTAACACCATTCATCCTCCGTGGGACTTAACGACCCAGGAATCTACTATATTCCTCTTATCTTAATTGCATTTGCTTTCTAAGCTGTTTTAAGTTTATTACGGTTAACCATTCACAAGTGGTTAGCTTGTGTGATTAAACTTGACTGTTCAGGAGCGAATCAGCAATTTTATTACATTATTTTGCAGCCACGGCGGTAATATCCTGATGTTTTTGTGTTTATCAAAATTTTTACAGATCTGAGCCTTGCTAATGCATATAACAGTACACCCCTGATTGGTATACTCACATAGATGATTAACATCTTCGAGTCAATCATGTTTCATTGTGGTTGGCATCTTATGGCAACACATGAATATATATTTTCTGTGGGAGTATATAATCATTTCTCCCTAGCAGATGCCCGTCCCAATGAACCATGATTGGCTCGAAGATTTGTATCATCTCTGTGAGTATATACTTTCCGTGGATAAGAAGTGTGTTAAACTAGACATGTAACTTTTTCAAACAATTCCTTTACGTATATAAGTTGTTAATTTGTAAGAGGCTGTGATGACAAGTATCTTATTAAATCATGCAAATGATGCGATATTCCGTGTCTTGGCGTGGAAATTCTATACTATTGCAGCCATGGCGGTTATATCCTAATGTTGTGTAAACTATTAATTTATATATATGTGAGCCTCAGTATTATGTTAAGAAAGGGCTAAATATTGTTATGTAATTGTTTGCTGTCACTTTGATAAAATGGTCTCTTTTATCAGCGAGTATCTACATAAAAGGCTAATTATACACTTCAGTAACGAAACAAACATATGAATGATCAAAGATGGATGAACGACACCACCTTTGAATAGAAAAATAAACTTAATATGGTGTCGTTCATCCATCTTTGATTATTCATTACTATTTGCAGCCATGACGGTTATATCTTAGATGCAGGCAAGTTAACCAAATGCAGATAGTTTGTTTACTTACAATTCAACTTTGTTGATTGAATGGCATGTCAGACCTGGGATCATTTGTGTAATTTATAAATCAACCTAGATCTGACATGCTATTCAATCAGCAAACCTGGATTGCAGGTGAACAAACAAGTATATGGAGGAGTTTTAGACCATCTTCAAAGGCGACTGTTGCCCATGGGGCATTTAGGGAAGTTTATTTTTTTTACCCGTGTCACTGCTATTTGTATTTATCATATTTTGATTGTTTGTTACTTTATATGAGTGTGATATAATTGTTATAGATTGTTTCTAGATTGTTAAAAAAATTTAGTTTATATATGTTAAGGAGTTACTTAAGAAAGAAGGATCAATATGATATAGTTGTGGATTCAAAGTCAAGTTGAAAGTAACAATGTGGCCATACACAACTTTCTACATTCAACTTGTCTTTGAATATCTCAATGATCACGATAGATGTGCCTTGATCATTGCGTGTTGATTGTGATAATGATATAGTGTGTATTGTTCATGACACGCCACACTCCTTGATTATCCCACTCAAATGCTTTTCTAGAATCTACAAATTCTAGAAAAGACCTTGGTACTTTGAGCTTCCCCTCGAAAACCCATTCATATGTCACTGTCATAGCAATGGGTTTTGACATGGCAATGGGATTTCGAGTGGAGGCTCAAAGTACTAAAGTCTTTCCACCTGTTTATAACATATTGACAAGCAACTTTGTTAACCAACTCCTTTACATAGGTAATTTTTTGAAGAAGTTGGTTTATTTTGGGCCACATGTGTGTATTTGTGATATGCAAGAGGCTGTGATGACGATTATCTTATTTGATATGCAAATGATGTGATTTACCGTATGTTGGCATGGCAACTTTATTACATTATTTTGCAGCCATGACGGTTATATCCTGATGTTCCAGTGTTTATCCAACTTTTTTACAGATATGAGCCTTGCTAATGCATATCACACTGCACACTTAGTTTGGAAGTTTATATGAGTCGGATATACTTGTTATAGACTTTTGCTAGATTGTTAAAAAAAAGTTAAGGATCAATATGATATACTTGCGGATTCAAAGGGAAGTTGAACGTATCTAGGTGGCCACGTTACTTTGTAGATGAGTAGGGAATTTCAGCATAGTTACCCATTCTTAATTCCCAAATAGTGCCTTTTGTTTTTTCAATAATCTAGCAATCCGCCTGGTGCAGTACTTTGCTCAAAGGGAGTTGAAACGACAAAAGGTACTGTAGGGGGATTCAGAAAGGTTCACTAAGTTGAAATTCCATACACATCTACAAAGTAACGCTGCCACATTGGTATGTTCAACTTTCGTTTGAATCTGTAACTATATCATATTGTTCCATAACTTTTTTTTAACAATCTAGCAAAACTATAATTATGATTTTAAAAAACATAATTAACCCTTCTGAGGTCCCATACTGTTCCTTTTGTTTTTTCAACAATCTAGCAAATCGCCTGGTGCAGGCCTTTGCTCAAAGGGAGTTTAAACGACAAAAGGAATTGTAGTGGGACCTCAGAAGCGTTAACTATGTTTCTTTTTTGTCGGATAAAACTATTTTTATGATCTTAAAAAACATAATTAACCGTTCTGAGGTCCCATACAATTCCTTTTGTTTTTTCAATAATCTACCAAATCGCCTGGTGCAGGCCTTTGCTCAAAGGGAGTTGAAAATTTGGGCCACATGTGTGTATTTGTGATATGCAAGAGGCTGTGATGACAATTATATTATTTGATATGCAAATGATGTGATTTACCGTATGTTGGCATGGCAATTTTATTACATTATTTTGCAGCCATGGCGGTTATATCCTGATGTTCCGGTGTTTATCCAACTTTTTTACAGATCTGAGCCTTGCTAATGCATATTACACTGCACACTCAGTTTGGAAGTTTATATGAGTCTGATATACTTGTTATAGACTTTTGCTAGATTATTAAAAAAAGTTAAGGATCAATATGATATACTTGCGGATTCAAAGGGAAGTTGAACGTATCTAGGTGGCCACATTACTTTGTAGATGAGTAGGGAATTTCAGCATAGTTACCCATTCTTAATTCCCAAACAGTGCCTTTTGTTTTTTCAACAATCTAGAAATCCGCCTGGTGCAGTCCTTTGCTCAAAGGGAGTTGAAACGACAAAAGGTACTGTAGGGGGATTCAGAAGGGTTCACTAATTCCATACACATCTACAAAGTAACGCGGCCACATTGGTATGTTCAACTTCCGTTTGAATCCACAACTACATCATACTGTTCCTTAACTTTTTTAAACAATCTAGCAAAACTATAATTATGATGTTAAAAAACATAATTAACCCTTCTGAGATCCCATACAGTTCCTTTTTTTTTCAAAAATCTAGCAAATCGCCTGGTGCAGGCATTTGCTCAAAGGGAGTTAAAACGACAAAAGGAACTGTAGTGGGACCTCAGAAGCATTAACTATGTTTCCTTTTTGATGATATTGTCAATTATTAGGGAGCATCTGTATATAAGGTGTCAGTGTATATGAGGCTGTGATGACAAGTATCTTATTAAATCATGCAAATGATGCGATACTCCGTGTCTTGGCGTGGCAATTCTATAGTTTAAAAAGTTTTCTAAAATTAGGTAATTGTTTATTTGCTGTGAGTATGATAAAATGCTTCATTTTGATAAATATGATTGGCGTACTAGGAAATTAGTGATATGTTTTGAAAGGTGTTGTAACTGGTTGTATCTCTTCTAACATACGGTTACTAAAACTATGTATGTTTTATTGATTGTAGTTGTCGTAAGATACTAATTAATTGTTCTTAATTTGATTTTTCTCTTCTTCTAAGGAATACGAAGCCAATGTCATCGTTAGAAGCAAATTGAAATACTTTTTATTAATTAAAGAAAAGCTGAATCATAATCGAAGGAAATTGTTTAGGACTACATGTTTTGGACGATGGCTGGATATGTTCTTTTTTGACCATGAAGCACATATGTTAGATTATGTATTTGTGGATAATCGTCACTATGACATACCCCTTATATATAACCTCGATGGTCGTAGTCTACATTTTGGTCGACCCTAGTTTTCTCTTATAACAGGCTTTCATTTTGGGAATGTTAGTTTTGATTTATATAGTTAAGGGGATTTAACATTTAAGTCGAGGGTATTTCCAAAAAATTAGGGGTAAAACTTTCCAACTTAGATCTTATTGGTGTTATTGAGGATGAAGAGTTGTTCGGGAAATTAACTGATGAAGACGCAGTCCATGTGTGTCTAGTGTTATCGTTAGAGGTCATTTTTATGGGTCGGTTATTGGTTGAAGAGGTGGATGATACACTCCTGCGTTTGGTTGAAGACCTTGACGCATGGAACTCCTTTCCATGGGGGGAGCACATTTGGAGGCAATTGTACGACCAGATACTCGATGTTGTATCAAACCACAAGTGGGAACACCTAAAAGGTCTAGAATGATATCGGAAGTATGTTCCAACATACACAGTTGCTGGATTTATTTGTCCTTTCAAGGTTATTCCTTGTTATATTATATTTTCCTAAGTTATTATTATTGAACCTTCGGTATGAGATTAACGCATCTTTATTATTATAGATATGGATTCTTGAGTCGTTTGAAAGAAGCAGTCATTTGGTGGAATAAAGTCCCAGATGTCATACCAAGGGCAGTAGCGTGGTCAAGCAAAGTAATGTTTACAAGATCGGAGTATGGATTGCTATTTGGCAAGGTAAAACGTATTCAAAAGTTTCAATGCATGCTTATTAATTATTTAATTTATGATCCGAAACCAACATTAGCCGAGCAACAGTCGGACTGGTATATGCAGTTTAGGGAATTTTACATGCACTACATACCAAGGTCTCTTCCAACAAAATTACCGCATGATTACGATGTGTATCTACAGAAGTTGGCTGCTGCACGGAAACGTGGTAGGACAAAAAAAAAGTACTTACCGATTGTGCATAGGGTTCAGACCAGTAGTCTTCTAACAGAAATCAGCCTCAAGGATTGTGTCATTCAAGAGTTGAATTCTCGGGTTTTCAAACTTGAGGCTATTATTCAGGTTATTTACAAGTCAAAGTAAAATAATAACTATAAGTTTATTTATATTAAAATTATTGTTAAGGATAATATCTTTTATTACTTCCTAGGTCCTTGCATGTGAAAGAACTTGCGGATTTCGAGTAATACACTCATCCATATAGTACCTTTATTTCTTAAACAAACAGTTGGTTTTACAATGAACTTTATTTCGTTCACAGGAAAAATTGGACTTTACTTCATCCTTTTCCCATATGAGCTATGAATTTCGAGACCAACTAAATCGTGAATTCTACGAATTGGTTGACTCTCTTATTTCTAGCAGTCATTCAGACCCGGTAGATGTCGATGATGGCGATGATGTTGTTCTGGTAATGTGCTTTCAAAACTACACTTTTGCCATAATATAGTATATAATGTATTTAAAAACATCACCTCTTACTCAGGAGTATCTTTTGGATGATGAATTAAGGTTGAGGAAAGAAGAGGAAGAAAGGTGGAGGATGGAAGAACAAAAGATGATGGAAAAGGAATTTCTAAAGCCGTTGATAGAGGAGAAGAATCGCAGGTTGGAAAAGGCAAAGTTGTTGAAGATTGAGAAAGATAAGAAAAAAAGGTCTTTAGCTTTCTATAATTCAGATCACTGGAAAAGATTTGTGGAATCTCAAAAAAATCTAACACCTCCCTATGGCTGTCGGGATCCAGATATGACCGCAGAGTTAAAAAATGTTAAACCTTGGGTTGAGGTATGAAAAAAAACTTTTACATTCTTTGTTTTACCTGTTTTGAATATACGTGTTAGAAAATTAATTGCTAAGATAATAACACTGTGTCTGTAGGTTCTTTATCGAAGGAACAAGGCTATCCACACAGTAGTTCTTACTGATGAGTACGACGAATTTCTTGGAAAGCAGGGGCCCCTTCGATGTATGTTTCCTTGGTCCAAAGTAGTTCTTGTTGATCGGAGGTTTTGAGAATCCTTAGTGTGTTTAGACCCTCCTAAGAAAGGTTGGCTTATGGACGAGGTAACAGTCATGCATATCTTTCACTTAGCTTGTTTTGCATTTTTTATTATTGCTTTAATACCTTAATGAAATTTGTTTTGCTTTGGTATTTACAGCACATAGAGTTGTGGGTGGAATACATGTTGCATTTCAGACCCGATGATGCTGATTGGGCTATGGTTACTGCATACTTTGTTTAGCTACTCTTACAAGACTCCATCCCTATTTGGTATGTTAACGGGGAAAAGTACAAAATCCCACGAGCTGATGTTGAACAGGTAATACTTGTGTTCATTCCTTTATACATATATTGATATGTGTTTTGTTAACCCGGCCTTTATACATATATTGCAGGTTTATATAACTATCAATGAAAAGGAAAAACATTGGTTTTGGCTCGATTTCATATCAGGACAGGGGTTGTAACATTTTACACTAGAACAAAAAGTGGATTTGGCTACACCGAATATGTGTAACGACATACATATAGTCACACATGATTTTTCGGCCGTCTGTGACTAAAGGTCGCGCGACCATAGGTACTCTATGGTCACGTATTTGACTTTTTTTTAGTCTCTATTGCAAAAGAGTAACCAAAACCGTAACATGTGTGACTAATTAGGTACAAATTTTGTTGGATTAATCCGTATTAGTGACCATAAACACTGTATAGTCACACAAAGCATGTTTCTTTTGGGTATTTAGTCACATACAGTTAAGCATAAAGTGGCCAAAAGTGTTAATAAGTGTGACCATATGGTGTTTAAGGTGAAGAAATATGTCTTTTGTGTGACTATTGATCATCCAATAGCCACTTGAATTTTATGTTTGTGCGGCCTTTTGTAACATTTAGTCACACAAAGCATGTTTGTTTTGTGTATTTAGTCACATACAATTAATCATAAAGTGGCCAAAAGTGTTAATAAGTGTGACCATATATGGTGTTTAAAGTGAAGAAACGTGTATTTTGTGTGACTATTGATCATCCAATCGCCACATGAATTTTATGTTTGTGTGGCCTTTTCTAACATTTAGTCACACAAAGCATGTTTGTTTTGGGTATTTAGTCACATACATTAACCATAAAGTGGATAAAAGTGTTAATAAGTGTGACCATATGGTGTTTAAAGTGAAGAAATGCGTGTTTTGTGTGACTATTGATCATCCAATGGCCACTTGAATTTTATGTTTGTGTGGCCTTTTCTAACATTTAGTCACACAAAGCATGTTTCTTTTGGGTATTTAGTCATATACAATTAATCATAAAGTGGCCAAAAGTGTTAATAAGTGTGACCATATGGTGTTTACAGTGAAGAAATGTGTGTTTTGTGTGACTATTGATCATCCAATGGCCACATTAATTTTATGTTTGTGTGGCCTTTTCTAACATTTAGTCACACAAAGCATGTTTGTTTTGTGTATTTAGTCACATACAATTAAGCATAAAGTGGCCAAAAGTGTTAATAAGTGTGACCATATGGTGTTTTAAGTGAAGAAATGTGTGTTTTGTTTGACTACTAATCATCCAATGGCCACATTAATTTTATGTTTGTGTGGCCTTTTCTAACATTTAGTCATACAAAGCATTTTTGTTTTAGGTATTTAGTCACATAAAATTAAGCATAAAGTGGCCAAAAGTGTTAATAAGTGTGACCATATGGTGTTTTAAGTGAAGAAATGTGTGTTTTGTGTGACTATTGATCATCCAATGGCCACATTAATTTTATGTTTGTGTGGCCTTCTCTAACATTTAGTCACACAAAGCATGTTTGTTTTGGGTATTTAGTCACATATAATTAAGCATAAAGTGGCCAAAAGTGTTAATAAGTGTGACCATATGGTGTTTTAAGTGTAGAAATGTGTGTTTTGTGTGACTATTGCTCATCCAATGGCCACATTAATTTTATGTTTGTGTGGCCTTTTCTAACATTTAGTCACATAAAGCATGTTTGTTTTGTGTATTTAGTCACATACAATTAAGCATAAAGTGGCCAAAAGTGTTAATAAGTGTGACCATATGGTGTGTGAAGTGAAGAAATGTGTGTTTTATGTGACTATTGATCATCCAATGGCCACTTGAATTTTATGTTTGTGTGGCCTTTTCTAACATTTAGTCACACATCGAATTAAGCAAACTGTAACTAAAAAGTGTTAATAATTGTGACTATATGAATCTTTTAGTCACATATAAGAAATCAATATATATCAAAACAAATTCAAATATATATATATATATATATATATATATATATATATATATATTCAAAATATATTCAAATACAATAAAATTGGAATGTATATAAAATTGTAATGTCGTACATAATAAAATTCTCAATAATTTAACGACTTCTGACTCTTGATCTTCTTAGCTTCCTTTTGCATGGTATCACTAGAGACGTAGCGCTTCGTTTGTAATTTAGGTGTAGTTATGTTCTCACCAATCAGTTTTATGGTACTTGGTGGTGTTACCTGTAGGATACAAAAGCCGGGTGTATCAAACACTGAATTAAATATGAAGAATGATATATGTAGGTTTATAAAACGCATGCATATATGTACCTTTTCATCGAAAACCACTTGATCCTTTGGCCATGCATAAAAACCACCTACAGCATCCTTAACTGTTTTGAGACCGTTACTTCCTACATCCGGTATGCATGATGCATCCACTAAAGATTTATCAATAGAAACTCTGTAGCAATCCTTTGGGAGTGGTTTGTTATAAAGCATTTGTTTTCTATCAGTTTTGTACACGGTACCCTCCGCAATAATAGTTGATTTCTTTAAGTGCCACAGTCTGCACTTAATTACCTAAAAAGATAATTTGTTGCATGTATATATGTATCAGTAATTAATTAAACTAAAGAACATATGAAAATGTTTAAATACATACTTGTGGTAGTAATGTTAATGGAGACTCCTGTTCTTGTGATCCGGAAAGTTGACGTAAAGAATCCTTTCGTTTTGATCTAGTTGTTTTCTTAGATGCGACAGATTTAACAGTTTCCTATATATATAATACACGGTAAATAATGCATGTATGTAGAATTCAAAAATCCCAGGGGGATGATTTATTACTTACACTTATTTCCATTTCCTTTTCCAAAGTTGCAAGTCCATTAGACTTCTCAATGCTCGCAATTTTCTCACGTCCAGCAACACGTATTCCGGCATCCTCATCAGCACTGCTATTTATAAGATTAATGTTCACCGGAGACACCTGAAATATAAATTGTTTAAGAAGACTGCAGTAGTATTTAAAAGGGTAAAAAAAGATGGAATGTTACTTTCTTATGTCTTACTTCCGTTTGTGTCAATGGAGTTGAAGTTGACTGCAACTGCCCCCTTTGTGCAGCCAATTGTTTCATCAAATCCTGTATTACCGCCTCTTTTTCTTAACGTTAGCGCCTCTCACTATCAAGTTTACTTTGAAGTGACACCACTCTTTCATCAGATGCTTGTCTGATTCGAGGCAGATCAAAATACCTCTTGTAGGTTACTCTACCTCCCACTCCTCTCGCATATCCTCCCTTTTCCTTACCTAATACAAATGTCATGGCATCGGTGCCATGATCAACCTTCAATGTTCCTTGTTTGATCTTCTCCTCCGTCTCTTTCTGCACACACAATATGGGAAATAGGTTATTTAATTCTACCAGTATTAACTTATAAATAACAGTATTAACTTATAACTAACAATATTAACTTGTAACTAACAGTTTTAACTAATACACTATCAGTATTAACTTATAACTAATAATAAACATAATAATAAAATGAGTCAAACTTACAATTTTTTGTCCAACTGTTCTGATATCATCATCGTGAAATTCTCCGTCTTTATTCACCCTTCCTTTCAACCACAGCGTACCACGCGGTGGTTCTTCATCTGGTTCAATTTCTTTATTCTCGATCTTATAAACATCAAATACATACACTTGTAAGATAAACCAATATAAACGAAAGTATGATGCTATTAAATGCAAATGTTTAATGTTTAATGTTACCATTTTATCTATCACACGGGCGTATCCACCTCGTCCCATTCTATGCTAATAAACAGACTTGGAACGCGCCACTTTAGATGCAGCTGATTTCAACTTGCAACACAAAATAAAAAAGGTGTTTAGATGTAGTAATGCTGATAGTATACAACTAATATATATGGAAACATCAAATGTGACAGATATTTGAACTTGAATAAAAATGAATAATTAACACCTTGTATTCCTCGGTGGCCGAGTAGTTTACAAAATTTACCCAATCTTCGGCTTTTATAATTGCACTATACTTCGCCGGGACTTCATTAAGTTTTGAAAGGGTATTTTGGTTGGGCAATATGTAGTTTTCGGTCAATTTCCTTCTGAAATTCCTTAGAAGTTGACCAAGACGATTCATTATCAGCTTTCTTACTGTCAAGTCAACATCTAAATATCGCTGCAAAGATTAACACAATGTTGTTAATTAGTTGCACATAATGTAAATGCAGAGATAAACTTATTAACACCTTGTACCTACGATAGCCAAGCCACTACTAGTTAAACAAAAGTATATGTGTACCATGATTTTGTCCCACATTTTATCTCTTGCTTCTGAATCAACCTTCCTCCAGGATAGAATCCTGACACCTATATGCTCACGAACCAAATCACCCAAAAAACTCGAAAACAGTGCCCTGTTTTTTTCCTGATATCCTATTCAGTGCATCGAAGGTTACACTGACCTTTATTCCGTCGGTTTTTCCATAATCCCTGCGAAACTTAGCTAACCTAGTTTTGCCCCTCTTAACAACATTCGCATTTGAATGGTTGTTTTCAGCATCCTCACCCTCATCTGAATACGCCTCTGATTCATATCCAAATGAGTTATCATTTTCACGATCAGAATAAACCAAATCATCCTGATTATTGGTTTGAGTTGCCATGATTCGTCAGAAGTAATGTGTTAAAGAAAATTAGTAAACTTAATTGGTAAATAATGGTGTAAAAATTGAAGTTCTGGTTATTTTGCTTGAATCCTGATTTATTGGAGTATAATTAGGGCTCATTATGGGGCAGTTTTTCAATTAAGGAAACCATAATTTCCAAAGTACTTTTAAAAATTTTGACTGAAATTTGGCTCCAAATTTGATAATTTTAAAATGTGGCTCCAAATTGATAATATAGATTTTAAATATTTCATTTTTGGCTGCATTTTGAAACCAACACACCCATGACAGAAATGGTTCTTACCCACAGTCCCAAACACCCATATAACTTCAAACCAGCTGTATCAAAGACACATATAACTGCAGCTACACTAAAATCTCACCACATGGCGCATACAAATGAAGAAACAAAAGCAAAAAAATGGAATTAAAGCAACTAATTAAGCAACTATAACTAATAAGGAGTCCCAGATAAACAAGTAAGCACAAAAATAATCGAATCCAACCAAGGACTGCTGACACAACAAACAGCCCTGAGACCTTACTTTAAGCCTATAAATAAGCTATTTATAAGCACTTAAATAAGCTCTAACATCCTCCAACAGTAAAAAAATCAAGAAATCTTGTAAATGCAATTAACTTAAAGCAAAAACAACAACAAAAACAACCTAAAAATTGACAACAACCTAAAAAATGAACAACCTAAGCAAAGCACTTATGAACCGCATATCCATGGCTCAACATTGAACACGACACATGGGATGCACCACTGTGATTGGATCAACCTCAAACGTACAATAATACATTCTACAAGATATGAACTTAAATACCACAACCAATTCCTAAATGCAAAACAACATTAAAAAAAGATGAAACAAACTAGCGAGCGCATCCCATTCCATTCCATTGGATAAACCATCAAAAGATCCATACATGTTTCATTGTTAATATATCTACAATCCATAATATTAAACCAAGACATTAGACATTATAAACAGATTACACTAGAGCAAAAGAAACCATCCCTTTACATAGCGAGCAACCCTTCAACCATTCATCGACTTAATTTGTTCTTCCTTGGTCACGATATCCTCCTCAGCTTGAGTAATGAGATCATTCAACCCCTGCAGCTTAGTCCTTGCAGCCTCCAGTTCATGCCTAAGATCCATCAATGTGTCAAAATGTTCATCCCCATCTCCAAGAGCTACCATCTCAGCAATTAAAGCATTAAATTGCGCAATCTCATTCTTTACTATGGTGGCCTCTTCGCGCATCTGGTTTATAAAGCTACGGAGACTGGAAATTTGCTGAGCCTTGAAGAAACTCATGTAACCATCATCAGATGTCTCCCCGCTAAACTCAATTAGGTCATCAGTAACACGCTTAGCCAATTGGTTTTGTGGTGATGGTGCTGCCATTGATAATGAAATTGGGTAAAATATGATATTATTGAAAGATTGATAAGAAAGGTTGAAGAAGAGTTGTGGGGATAGTGTGATAGAGAAGATACTTGTAACTCCTTATGAATTCAAACTATAAAGACCTAAACTTTAAAACCGCAAAACAAGTCCTCCCTTTAAACTATCACTATAAATTAGGGGTGTTTATCCGTTCGGTTATCGGGTTGTTTGGTTTCGTTAAATCAGTTATATTTTTATTCGGTTCAACACGAAAACCGAACCGAACCGAACCGAACTAGAATTAAATCGAAGCGAGCCGAAAACCGAATATGAATTAACTTCGCTTCTTGGGTTGACCTGAAAAGTCTTAAAAACGGATAAAATGGAAAAAAACGGACTAACGCAGACGAAAACATGTAAGAACGTAAGAAAACGTATGGAACGTAAGAAATTGTACATTAATATGTACAACATATGACAGCGTATGAAAACGGACGAAGACGTCTAAAATAGATGAAAACGGCTAGAAACAGACGAAAACGGTCAAAAACTTATACAAACGGACTAAAACATGAAAAACCCAGCGACAAAGTGTAAACACGGACGAAAACGTGTAAACAAAAACGAAACGTATAAAAACTGATTAAAAAGGACAAAGTCGTATGAAAACGGTGGAAAACGTATGAAAAAGACGCAAACGTGTAAAAACGTATGAAAATGTGTAAAAGTGTAACACCCCCAAAATTTCACAGCGGAAGCGTTCGGGTCATGGGGTGCTAATAAATCAATATACACAACACAGGGTAATAAAGAATGGAAATTCAATTCCATTTTCAAAATATAGATTTAATTTAAGAAATAGTTTTACACCATTATTTCAAAGTGCGGAAGTAAAGCCCATAAAAATATATGTTGTCCCATTAAAATTTGTATTAAAATGTTAAGAAACACTTTGGATGCCAGTCTTCAATGAATGCCTTTGCCAATGCCCACGCCAATAAGTAAACCTGAGAAAAACATGCTAAAATGTCAACACAAAGGTTGGTGAGTTCATAGGTTTAATTAATCAAGTTTCAAGTTGGACCACAGTTGCACATATAGCATCTCCGTGAATGACACTATATGCAAAAAGAGGCTATTACGCTAATACCAAATTCATGCGACCGAAACTACGACAGTGTGCATGCATCTAGAAGCATGATAAATAAAAGCCCAGCAAGTGTATTTCCAGTACACTCAATCAATACGATATGATATACGCCCGACGTTTGCCTATCCGGTCAAACTCGAACGGGGGTGTCATCCCCAATAGATCTATCCATAACAATCGCGCCTCCCCAAAGGGAACTAACGGTAGCATAGTTGGGATTCAAGGTTGTTTCACGTAATAGTGTTTTCAGTTTCCGGTCCGAAAAGAGTTTTGCATGTTTCTCACCCCATAGTTTTATAAAGCAAATAAATAAGAGTAAAAGTGGGGCTATAAACTCACCTCAGCAGTTCGGTGAATAAGCACAAAGAGATCGAGTGTGATGAAGCATTGGCTCCTACTCGGAACCTAAGAACGAGATGGCAAGTCTCAGAATAATGACATACGTTTGGTTTACGACCGAAAAGATAGAGCATTGAATATAAAATTCAATAGAGCGTTATTAGCGTAGTGATGTGCTCCGGTTGGTGCAAGTTTTAAAAATTTATAATCACGAATTAACCGTATAACCTATTAACACATACGAGCAAGTATACTCGTCCGCAATAGCAAAGTTTGGTAAGTCGAGATCGTCCCAAGGGATTTTTGTTTTGAAATAGATCTTATTAAAAAGTTTCTAACAAGAAAGCTTGTCAAGGCTCCCTCGAATAAGTGTTCTAGTGAAAATACGAATCAAGAATAAAAATATATACTTGTGTGAAGTCTCATAATCAACCATAGATAATGTTCATAAAGGTTTGGTGTATACTCTTAGTATGATGCACAAATCATAAGCAAATGATTCCCCAACCATGGTATTTGTTTGTAAAAATCATTCTAAGAACAAAAACATTTAGGTAATCCTTTCGGTCCTTATCCCAATGATTATCCTATAAAAATTCCATTTGTTTGCAACATGTTCTCATTAAATTTGTTCTTACGAATCTTTAGACCCTTCGTGATGAAAACGTTCCTAGTCTTGTTTTAATAAGCAAAACATGGTGGTTGTCAATCACCATATCCCCATACTAGTTTGTCACAACACTTTTTGGAATAAAACACAAGAGAAATCCTTTCGGTCCTTTTTCTTAAAACATGTTTTATTGACAAATCAATCCAAGACTAGTATTTTTCCAACAAACTCATTTAAACAAGATCATATATACATGCATCACATTTTGAGAACATTATTATGATTAATCACATTCCAACACACAAGTATATCACAAACTACTCCATGAAAACAATCATATCTAAACACAAGTCATAACAAAGTAATTCAAACAATTCAAGAGAATAGATTTCCATAACAAAGTTCATAGAATACCTAATCTTTTGTGATTACAAGAATTAGAAATTGTGGAATATAGCAACCACGCGCCTCCAATCACCTAGGATCACCGCACAACTCCAAACTACCGAAACAATGGACAAGAATGGTTCCTTCCTTGCTTCTGGACGTTTTCCAGTAACTACTAAGCTTTTGGGTTGAAATAAATGGGTAAGTATGAGTTTTGGTGTAAACTAATACTCTTTTGGTTGTGTCACACTTAGTATACAAGTACTAGGTCCTTTAAATAGCCAAAGCACTTGCTTAACTGCCCAAAAAACGTTCTCTCCAAGTTAATATCAAGAAATGATCGGACTCTAATGATTATGGGGAGTTAAGACAACAATAAATGCGAATTGTGTAACTGCAGTACCAGAAACCGGATCGGTTTCTATGTCGACCGAATCGGTCATGGTTTTGACCATTAGCCCAGCCGGATCCGGTTGCGGGTTGCGACCGAGCGGCTGGGTTTTGCTCCTTTTGACTTTTTGCTGACTTTTCCCTTTACGCTTCATTCTTTGCTTACGTTGATGATTTCCAAAGCCAAACTTGATCTTTCCTTGCTGTAGATGCTTCGAAATCACTACGCTTCCATATCATTGAGTCCACAAGCTTCCAATCTCAACTTCCTTCCTTTAGAATCTTCCAAATGTGCATAAAAACTTCATTTCTTCAATATTCGCGATACCTGGCTACATATACATACACAAGACGCATCTTTGCACTTTTGCAACAGTTATGAGTAAATATAGCCGAATATCATGCACAAAGCTGACAATAATGCTACTAAAAACATGTTCATTTTAGACGTTATCAAATTCCCCCACACTTAAGCTCTACTCGCCCTCGAGTAGGTCAAACATTTGCAAAGATTGATTTCAATGGTCCATAACACCATGTTTCAGAAAATGTAACAATTACCATAAAAGATAATTATTATTTTGCTTATAATATGAGAAAATCTTCTAAAAATGAACCAAACACTTTAGATAACATAACTAGGATACCTCACAAATGGCTTTAAGATTTCACTCAACACTCATATATTGGTGGGTATATCACTCAATGCCTAGTCATGATCAATGCTTTTTACCATAAGCTTGTACAAGTATCAAAACAAAGAAAATAAATTCATCAAAGAGGTCTTTTATTCGGGTTATAACGAACAAGGTTACGGGTTCATAATAGGTATGGATAAGGCATGGGATAGTTTATGAAATTGGTTTAAAATAAAAATAAAATCAAGTCCAAATCTCCATGGTGCTAGTCATCATACAAACCACAATCCCGAAAAATGATTATTACTCCTCTTCTCATATCGATCACCAAATATATATATATCACGTCTTAGCACATTGGCTAATCGATAACTCAAACATACTTCATCTTCCTTCATCTTCATAATAATATAGCACATTGGCTATAACTGTTATCACATTTTTTTTTTTTTTTTTTTTTTTTTTTTTTTTTATCAGCACAACTCCCCCACACTTCGTATAAGCATCACCACAAAAATACAAATAAGAAGTATGCATCCTTCGTCTTTGTCGAAATGGCACACACGAATGGCAAAGTGTAACTAACTCATAATCATCAAAAACAATCCAATCATTTCAAATAACTAGCAACAAACCATTAGACTTGATAAGGGTTGGCTAAGGTTAAAAAGGTGTAAAATATTTTTGTATTTTTCTGGATTTATCAAAAACGAAAAAGAATGGCTCAGAAGGTGTAACTAGGGGTATCTAGTGCTAATAATGAGCACTAACAAAATGGGTCCATGTGGGTGGTTAACTAACCGATGTGGTCAGCTAATATATCATTAGATGTAAAAAATGGAAGGCCATTTGGGTTATTCCTAAAGTGCCTCTTATCACTTGAAAATATTTAGATCACTCGAAAGTGATTTTAACCGTAATGCATAACTAGTACAAGTTCTAGAATCGACATAATCACCGGCACACTCATAGCAAATATAAAACAAAAGATGTTTTATACAAAAAGAAACCTCACAAAAATGTGGGAAAAAGGCTATTATGCATGCTAGAAAATGCTATCGAATCCAAAAATGAATTATTTCAGTAATTTGGTTCAAATCTAAAAATTTTCCAAAACCTCATTTTACCATTGAAATCCCAAATTATGTATTTTAATTATCAATAACGTGCGAAAACCATTAGACCATCAAGGGCGAATTTCTTCTAATCACTTGCATCCAAAAGTTATCTAAAAAAAATAAAAATGCGTATCATTTTCCTATTTTCTTCCCTCCCCTATACTTAAGTTTTGCATTGTCCTCAATGTAATGAAAAATGAACTTCAAAGTAAAGAAAATAGGAAAAAAAAAATAGTTAAAAGATACCACGGGATAAAATATGCAATAAGCACATTGGGTCATTAGCAAGCCTGTGAGTTATCCAACTCGAAATATTTGACCATCAATAAGCTTCCAACATATCCATCCTGCAAACAAAAACTGCAACACGAAATGCACAAAACAAACAAAACTACTAAAAACTAGATAAAACCAAAATATACCAAACATCCTAAAGAAAATCAATCAAAAGATAGAAATAGTTTAAAACACATCATGACCATTGTTTTCGAAACCAAAACTCACGAATGACCCATAATCACTCGTCATCCTCGCTCATTTCTTCTCCTTCTTCATCATCAAACTCATCATCATCATCACTTTCGGTTACATAGTTTTCGTCTATGATTTCTGAACGAACTCTCCTTTTTTTCTTCTTGCCTCCAACTCCTGATGATGATCCTCCAACTTCATAACTTGTTCCTCCAGCTTCAGGCAATCGACCATATGGGGGTATTGGATCAGGAAACGGTGCGTACCCAGGATATGGATACGGATAGGGTCCAGGATAAGAAGTGTAAGGAAAAGGATATGGTGGAACATTTGGTGGATTGTAGGGTGGCAACTCATAATTGGCTTCTCGAGCCATGTGTTGAAAGATAGGCATCGAATAATCATTGATGTAGTTGTTCCTTAACATTATCGAATCTCTCCACACATCCCTACATTGAATCTCATCTAGATGTTGGTTCCACTCTCCCCATCCTGAATCAAAACTACTGGACGTACCCATTTGCACGTTCTCCATTGGTATATTCCCTTGCTGTTGTGGTGGTTGCTGTTGTGGTCTTGGTTCAATCCATAACCCTACGGTTCCCAATCTCCTGTTCAAAGCATTACCAAAACCTTTCGCAGTCCACGTTTCACTATACTTTGGCTCTCCACACTTAGCCAATTCCTCCTCAACATAATACCCAAGATTCTTCGCCAATCTTGTCACAAAATGTCCTCCACAAATGTTACTGTTGCTCTTGATTCCCGGGGCTCTCCTAGACAAATATTCGGCTATCTGCCAAATGGCATTACCGTCCTTAGTTTCTTCCAGCAACTTCATAATCCATAAGTCCGGTTTCTGACATTTGTCCCTGCTTCCAAATCTATTAAATGGCCCGGTCACAATCAACTTGTGAAGTATCCTCATCAACGGATTCCTGATGGTCGAAGCATTCCTCCTAGCACAAGTAGGATCTCCCACTTGATTCCAATAAGCGGGAATACTAGGGTAATCTTTTTCAAACCTCCGAAGTCTAGAAAAGTGAGTTTCAAATAATCGATGATTAACCTCATGTGGCTCATACAAACCAAGAGCTACACCAAAAGCTGGCAACGTGTAAGCATGATCCCTACCACAAAGTCTAAACCAAATACAAATCTCCGACATCAAATTCCGAACATCTACTTTTCTTTCAAAATACATGGTTGAAAAGAATTCCATACACCATTCTCAGTAGACTTCTTCATTAACACTGAATGCTCTTTCCCATGACAAATCATTGAACGAATCTCCATCCCCTGGATATACATAAGACGTTCGCATCATCCTTCTTAACTCATCTTCACACTCACATTCGTTAAATAAATCCCAATCAATCACCCTTGGAACTAAACATTGCCTATGTTGTAACTTCGACAATCTTTCTCGAAAAGCATGTTTCTCTCCATCGGTGAGATTTTTGAATTTTAAATTAGCATTTGCTTCCTTCTTCACACTATACTTAACCTTCTTCTTCTCGTTCCTTTCACAAAACTTCGTAACAAGCGGGTTAATTGGAATTCCTCCCCACTCGAGCTTCCTACAATAATTCTCTGTAGAAATCACAAAAATAAGATCATATAAAAGTGTTAGAACAAACAAGAAGGTTAGAGAACCCTCTAGGATACATTTCAAAATTTCACAAAAAAATTCCCACAGAAACCACAACCGGATTCGGTTGGATCACCAACCGAATCGGTTTCCTACTGACAGGCAACAACCGTTCGGTTGCCATGCGCAACCGAATCGGTTGTGCAGACTGCATAAGGCCTTTTGCCTTCAAATCCTCAATATCTCGAATTTCTAACGCTCAAACCACTCTTAGATCGCATTCTATTATCCTCAATGATTTCCCACGTCCTAGAATTACTCTATCTTGCTTCCAAATCATCAAACATCTAACATCTTAGAACTCATCTCATCATTCTTAAAAATCATTAGTTCTAATAGTGTAGCATCCATCATTCTTAAAAAAAACATATCATCCATCAAAATGAATCACCAATTGTAACTTATCTCATTTCATAAGCATAACCCAATTAATTCCGAAAAATCTTATCATCTAAAATCCATTTTATGGTGAATCAATCAATCAATCACTTGTTGTAATGCACTCCTATATCAATCACTCACTCAATCCTAAAATATTACCACTTAATTCGAATTATAACAAAAACCCCCAAATTGGTGACCTAAAATCCAATTCGAATCAAATGTTCTTAATAAAACCTTAATTGAGTAAATTGAATGTAAATGCTTACTTGCTTGGGTGCCATGATGTTATCCTACAATTCAAACAACTTCCAATCTGCTCTCTTGGATGAATTTTTGCAAAACCCACCTGGAAAATTAGCGTGTGTGTGTGTGTTTTTGGAGAAATGAAATTTTTATATTTTGGTGCAACCGGTTCAGTCAAGGACACAACCGATTCGGTATGCTTTTTGCCAAATTTGATTTTTTACTTGTTTAACATGTTACTTAGGCATTAACCTTCCAAGCAACATATTTTTTTACTCAAAAATTCCTGCTAAAAATTCACACAACATTTATTCACCAAATGAAATTTTGAACAATCATTCAATCCAAAAAAACTCAACTCATCATATAAATGAACTAATCCAAACTCAACTCAAAACTCATAGTCATAATGTATTTAAACCAAATTACCTCAATCATAACATGAAAAATAAATAAGAAAAAAAATCCTAATGCATCAAATCAAAATAAAATAAAATAGTTCATGAAATTCAAGCAAATGATTGCTTGTTATTACGGTCTTTGCCTTTCCTCAAAATTCCTCAAAATATTCTTGCCTAAGAATATCCTCGCTTTGAAATTTTCCGGTCAACTCACGGAACGTTTCAAAAGTTTTAAATTTCCTCATAAATCTTCGTCCGTCCGGGCATAATATATCAAACTTAACATGCCATGCTCCATCTCCGGTTTGTCTCTTGTAAGTCCCCAACCCTTCGGGTTTCCACTCCAAATTCTTAAGTTGCACCGGTAAAGATCCTAAAAAGTCGGTCAACTTCTTGTAAACCAATATGTTTTTGAATGGGTTATAGAAAGCTTCTATCGCGAATGCACGTTCCATTTCGTCCTCTATATCGAAATAAGGTGGAGTTAAAGGTCCGTACATTGGATTACCGTGGACATCACGTCCCACTTCAAAACAAGTTAAATCATCATTTGCATCCATCCATTCCAAATCTTCCATACCTTCCAAAATTGGTCCTCTTGGTCTTGGGTAGTATGTTTGCCTCGAAATCCCATCGTCAATAGTCATGGTGCCTCTTCCCATGTCTATAATTGCTCCACAAGTTCGTAAAAATGGCCTCCCCAACAATAGCGGTAAACTCTTGTCCACCGGAATATCCAAGACAAGAAAATCTGCCAAATACGGTTGGAAGCCAATTTGCACTCTTACATTCTTAACTTCTCCCATTGCCTTTGCTTGAGTGTTATCCGCCATAGTGAGCTTAGAATGATTAGGTTGCGGATTACTTAGTCCCAAAGTTTTGAACAATGGATACGGCATCACGTTAACACTCGACCCCGTATCAGCTAAAGCATAAACTGGTGTAGTTCCATTTACTTTGATTGACAACACAAAATTACCCGGATCCTTTTCTTTCCTTGGCATGCCTTTAAACAAAATTCGATCTCGATCCTCATCCGTGAGATTCTTATCTTCCAACCTATCCCTCGCTAGCATCAATGCATCCAACTTCTTTCGGTAAAGCACATAATCTTGGAGAACTTCAATAACCGGTTTCTTTTCATTGAGCTCTAGAAATTTTTGTTCTAGATTCTCTAAGATAGCTTCTTTTTGGCTTTCGGTTAAGGGTTTGATAGTAGTGGTAGGTGACGATGGTGTGTAATCATTTTTGGTGGTGGAGGTTGTTGTTGGGGTTAATTTATTTGATGATGGTTTCTTTCGGTTTGCTTTCCCCATTTTAACCACTTCCACATTTTTCTCCTCCATGTTTGCACAAACTTCCACTAGCATCTCGTTGATCCCTTTTCCTTCTTCCAACTCGGTTATGTTAATCCGCATTTCTCCGATACCAAAATCTACTTGACACTTGGTTGTGACAAGAAAATCTCGACCAAAACAAACATTTGGCTCATCCGCATTACCTTCCTCTAAAACAACAAAATCAGTTTCAAACATATGTCCATGAATATTGACCTTCAGATTTTTCACCATCTTCCTTCCATATGCCTCATAGTCCATACGAACATGACCGATTTCGTCAAGAACCTCTTCCAAGATATAATTCTCTCCATACGCCATATTAAGCTGTGCATCCCAAGCACGTACTCCTTCCACTTCACAAGGTGTTCCAAATCTCATCATCGGTGAATCATACACCGTTGACGGTGCTTGTGTAAACACTACCACTCTTTTGTTTTTGGGTAGTTGAACCTTGTTTTCACATACTTCTTCCATATCACCCGTGTCAATTCCCAATTCTTTCTTGCTTTCCTCCAGAATTCCTCCAATCTTTTCTAATGAACTTCCCGTATCCTTGAACATGTCATCCAAAGTACGAAGGTATTCCGAGATTCCGCTCAAACTATCCATGTTACTAGACAACTTAACAAAGCAAAACAAAACAAATCCCGAATGATTAGCGTTAAAGTTAGTAAAACAAGAGCAAACTATAAAAAACATATAATAAAACAACTAAGACATCTAACAAAATTAAGAAATCAAATAAAAACTCAAAACCTCAAAATGATAAAACTCAGCACAGAAACTCCAACCGGATTCGGTTGGATCACCAACCGAATCGGTTGGTTGAAAAATTCTAGGACAGAAACACGAACCGGATCAGGTTGCGACCGATCGGTTTGATCGAATTTTTTTTTTTTTTTTTTTTTTTTTTTTTTTAAAACAAATTTAATAATAATTGAAAGCAAATTAATGTCATTAAGGATGTACTAACTCTAGTTAATTAAATAAAACTCTTCATAAACTAATAATTAAATAACTCATAAAATCTAATTAAAACCAAAATTAAAACTAAAACTAAAACTAAATAAACTACTAATAAATTCTATCATAAAATAAACTATAACTGAAAATAAAATACTCTTAACCATTACCATCAACTATAAAATTAAAATAAATAAAACTAGATTAACTAAATAACAAATGTAAAGAAAAGAAAAATAAGTAAGTAGAAACAATAAATCTAAAAACTGATTAAACCACACAATTACTCTAGAAATCAAAACACAATAAACTAAGAAGATAGATATAAAATTCGAACCAAAGAAAAATTTTCACAGAATGTCTAACCGGATTCGGTTGGCTAACCAACCGAATCGGTTAGTTTGTAACAAAACTTTTTTTTTTTTTTTTTTAGACTAATTTCTAAGAAAATTACAGAAAAATCCCCGGCAGCGGCGCCAAAAACTTGATGTGCTCCGGTTGGTGCAAGTTTTAAAAATTTATAATCACGAATTAACCGTATAACCTATTAACACATACGAGCAAGTATACTCGTCCGCAATAGCAAAGTTTGGTAAGTCGAGATCGTCCCAAGGGATTTTTGTTTTGAAATAGATCTTATTAAAAAGTTTCTAACAAGAAAGCTTGTCAAGGCTCCCTCGAATAAGTGTTCTAGTGAAAATACGAATCAAGAATAAAAATATATACTTGTGTGAAGTCTCATAATCAACCATAGATAATGTTCATAAAGGTTTGGTGTATACTCTTAGTATGATGCACAAATCATAAGCAAATGATTCCCCAACCATGGTATTTGTTTGTAAAAATCATTCTAAGAACAAAAACATTTAGGTAATCCTTTCGGTCCTTATCCCAATGATTATCCTATAAAAATTCCATTTGTTTGCAACATGTTCTCATTAAATTTGTTCTTACGAATCTTTCGACCCTTCGTGATAAAAACGTTCCTAGTCTTGTTTTAATAAGCAAAACATGGTGGTTGTCAATCACCATATCCCCATACTAGTTTGTCACAACACTTTTTGGAATAAAACACAAGAGAAATCCTTTCGGTCCTTTTTCTTAAAACATGTTTTATTGACAAATCAATCCAAGACTAGTATTTTTCCAACAAACTCATTTAAACAAGATCATATATACATGCATCACATTTTGAGAACATTATTATGATTAATCACATTCCAACACACAAGTATATCACAAACTACTCCATGAAAACAATCATATCTAAACACAAGTCATAACAAAGTAATTCAAACAATTCAAGAGAATAGATTTCCATAACAAAGTTCATAGAATACCTAATCTTTTGTGATTACAAGAATTAGAAATTGTGGAATATAGCAACCACGCGCCTCCAATCACCTAGGATCACCGCACAACTCCAAACTACCGAAACAATGGACAAGAATGGTTCCTTCCTTGCTTCTGGACGTTTTCCAGTAACTACTAAGCTTTTGGGTTGAAATAAATGGGTAAGTATGAGTTTTGGTGTAAACTAATACTCTTTTGGTTGTGTCACACTTAGTATACAAGTACTAGGTCCTTTAAATAGCCAAAGCACTTGCTTAACTGCCCAAAAAACGTTCTCTCCAAGTTAATATCAAGAAATGATCGGACTCTAATGATTATGGGGAGTTAAGACAACAATAAATGCGAATTGTGTAACTGCAGTACCAGAAACCGGATCGGTTTCTATGTCGACCGAATCGGTCATGGTTTTGACCATTAGCCCAGCCGGATCCGGTTGCGGGTTGCGACCGAGCGGCTGGGTTTTGCTCCTTTTGACTTTTTGCTGACTTTTCCCTTTACGCTTCATTCTTTGCTTACGTTGATGATTTCCAAAGCCAAACTTGATCTTTCCTTGCTGTAGATGCTTCGAAATCACTACGCTTCCATATCATTGAGTCCACAAGCTTCCAATCTCAACTTCCTTCCTTTAGAATCTTCCAAATGTGCATAAAAACTTCATTTCTTCAATATTCGCGATACCTGGCTACATATACATACACAAGACGCATCTTTGCACTTTTGCAACAGTTATGAGTAAATATAGCCGAATATCATGCACAAAGCTGACAATAACGCTACTAAAAACATGTTCATTTTAGACGTTATCACGTAGGTTTATAAATATGACGATGTTACCGAGAGTTTTGTTTATTTACTTCGAGATGCGCCGGTATTTCATAACGTTTTCATATATTCATTTCCTTATAAATATATATATATATAGGTTTAATTAAATATCAATGTGATAATTCTTGTTATAAATACTAGGTCGTCAAAATACTCGTTTTTATAAAGTCGTTATAAGTTTATAAGTTTTCTAAACATTTTTCCAAATTTACACTTTTTACCTCAAGTTATAAAATGTATGAGTTTGGCCCTTATATTTTGGAAAAATGACAATTTGTACCCAAATATATTTCTCATTCAGAATTTACAGTTTTGGTCATTCAAAATCTGTTTTTACAAAGTTTATCCAAAAAGTTATATTCTCACTTTTAGTCCCCTAGTTTCAAAGTTTATAATTTTTACCAAAACTTTTAATTACCTTTTAATTACTAGTTTCCCATGTTTACAAAATGGACCCCCGGACTTTCCATGCATACGTAAAGTATGAAAATATACCCCTTTAACTTTCCAAAATGTTTACTATTGACCCGAAAGCTATATATTTTGCAAATTTAGTCCAAAAAAATATATTTCGACCACATGGCTTATTTAACTTTTACAAAAGTATAGCACTAGCTTATTCTTAGCTTATGAGGTTATTTTTAAACGTAATGGGCCGGGTATACGATCGATCTTTAAGGTGAAATAAACATGTTTACGTGTGATAGTTTATTAATGAGGTTACTTGTGCGCATTATTAGTTTTTACGTGTGATATATATACACTATAAGCGAGAAAGAGTGAGATGGAAGCAAGTAGAAAGAAACTTACGACACCCAAAGGGTGGTGACGATATCGAAAAGAAGTGAACGTGATCAAGCTACTCTCTCGACCCTTATGCCCAAACGAAATGATCAACCTTGCGCCTCGTTTCCTTCTTGACCCGTCTCCACATTGGACGACTTTATGTTTAACATAGACTTAAGACTTTAAGTTTTAAAAGTTATATAAGGTCCTTACAGTGAGTTCGAGTTGTGTGAGTTGAGTGGAACGAGAGACCAACGGAAACTAAAAGGTGTCGAACCCACGAACCGAGAATAACCCAATAAGCTTTCTTTTCTCTCTTGCACCTCCAACAGTGAACGATTGAAAGAAGATAGAGAATGTTTGAGTTTGTTTTTGTAAGTGAGTTTGATAATGTTAATGTTAGAAGTGGGTTTATATAGGCAAGGCATGCTAGTCCTAGGTGAGTATAATATTCCTCATGGTTGTATGAAAGTGAGACCAAACTCAAAAGTGAAGTTAGATTGAGTGTGTACTTCTTGTCGTGAAAATGAGTAACAAAAGGAAGGGTGTTCAAGTATGAGCTTTTAGAAAGTGTGATAAAGTAAGGCTACGATGTCTTTCTTTTATAGATAAACAATGCATGGCTTCTAATATTAACAAATACTAGCTAGCATGGAATTCAAGCAAGTAAAAAGAAAAGAAAACGAGCATGGTGGCTAAGCATGTTTCAAGGGCATGATGGAGGCATTGTCTTGTCAAATGTTGTTGGAGGAGACACATTATTCAATGGGTAACAAAGTCAAGAGTGGTCATGGCATGTCTATGAGAATTGTTTATGTAGTAGCTAGGGTGGCTAAAAGAAAGTTTTGGTCTTCTTTTGATTGATTCTACACGCAAGAAGAAGGAAGGAAAAAAAAGAAATGTTGCTTTTCTGTCGTGAGGTAGCAGCAAACCAAGAAAAAGAAAGAAAAAAAATTGAAGCTTGTCTATGGTTTCTTGTTGACTTGCTTTCAACACAAAAAAAAAGATAAATATATAAAGGTGTTGTGTTTTGTGTTTTTGCATGGGTTTTGCACGTTGGTCACCTTCACTTATCATACACATGCATGATACATATATCTTAACAAAAAGGTGTTTTAGCTTTGTGTTGCTTTGGTGCTACGCATGAGTCATAGGGAACACTAGTCTCAATCTAGCTTGTACTCAATATATTATTATAGGTGAGCTTGGTTTGTTTTTGTTTTTGGGTTTGCTAAAAGAAAAAGGATATAAAATGCGTTGCATGAATTTGGAATGAGTAGGAAAAATATATATAATATAGAACTTGTTTTATCATATAGAATTCTATTGTGCTTGGGTTTGTTCAGCGAGGCCCCGAGAAAGGAATTAAGAGTTGGATCGGGTTTGCGAGACACTGAGGGACAAAAATATAGATCGGGTTGGGTTTGGCTTAGAGGACCAGTGAGATAAAAAAAATAAAGTTTATTATATATATATTTTAAATAATCTTATTATCGAGGTCGAGGTAAGTTCAAAAAAAAAATACCCGTGACTTGTCGTGTTTAAAGTTCGAAACGAAAGAAAAAAAAATATAGCCACGAAAAATCGGCAGGGAAATTTACAAGTTGTTATAGTACCTACCCCTTAAAAGAAACCACGTCCTCGTGGTTTACGATGCGAGAATCGTCGAGGTCGATACGGTGACGAGATGTGAGAATATATACTTAAAACGTGACATGGAAAAGGGATAGTCGTTCAAGAAAGATTTGGTGACGTGAGGCGATAAGTGAACAACAGATGAAGGATTCGTTAAACGGAATACAACGCGGTTTCATAAAAGAGTACGATAGTTGAGATCAAAACAGAAAGAACATAGTCGTATGACGTTACAAGGGATAGAACATATTGGTGAAATAAGAGATCGTGACCAGTGACAGAGGTTGTTTAAATACGTGTGCGAGAATTAAGTAGTTGTATGTTACATAAAGAAATAACATAGAATAAGTGATGAGTTGTACGTTACACACAGAAATAACGTAGAAGCAGTGACAAGTTGTACGTTATATACAGAAATAACGTAAAGGCCGATACAATGACAAGTTGTACGTTACACACATAAATAACGTAGAAACAGTTATGGGAGCATAGCATAGTGCGATATTGTAATAGTGGGCATGTTACGCAGTTTAACATAGAGGGGTATCAAGCATAAGCATTCACAGTCTACTCTACACTTTCCTTAAGTTAATTATTCCTTAATCTCATTAAGCTTGTTACATCAACATTATTCTCATTTAAACTTCGCGACCCAATCAAACAAGAACAGCCTTAAAGTTTAAATGAGAATGAGCTTATACACATTTAAACTTCGCAACCCAATCAAACAAGAACAGTCTTAAAGTTTAAATGTGAGTTAATTAAGAAACTTAATGACTTTGAGAAATAATTAATTTAATTCAAATGAGAGCTTATACGAACCTAGCATATAGCAGTAACACATAGCACGACTACATCGTGTAGCAGTAGGCAGGGCATGGCGGACATCGCCAGCTGTGGCAGTGTTGAAGTGTTTTTAGAAAAATTTGGTTATAGTTTAGGTTTTGAAAAATACCTAATTCTCTATAACCTGGCTCTGATACCAATCTGTAACACCTCCAAAATTTCACAGCGGAAGCGTTCGGGTCATGGGGTGCTAATAAATCAATATACACAACACTGGGTAATAAAGAATGGAAATTCAATTCCATTTTCAAAATATAGATTTAATTTAAGAAATAGTTTTACACCATTATTTCAAAGTGCGGAAGTAAAGCCCATAAAAATATATGTTGTCCCATTAAAATTTGTATTAAAATGTTAAGAAACACTTCGGATGCCAGTCTTCAATGAATGCCTTTGCCAATGCCCACGCCAATAAGTAAACCTGAGAAAAACATGCTAAAATGTCAACACAAAGGTTGGTGAGTTCATAGGTTTAATTAATCAAGTTTCAAGTTGGACCACAGTTGCACATATAGCATCTCCGTGAATGACACTATATGCAAAAAGAGGCTATTACGCTAATACCAAGTTCATGCGACCGAAACTACGACAGTGTGCATGCATCTAGAAGCATGATAAATAAAAGCCCAGTAAGTGTATTTCCAGTACACTCAATCAATACGATATGATATACGCCCGACGTTTGCCTATCCGGTCAAACTCGAACGGGGGTGTCATCCCCAATAGATCTATCCATAACAATCGCGCCTCCCCAAAGGGAACTAACGGTAGCATAGTTGGGATTCAAGGTTGTTTCACGTAATAGTGTTTTCAGTTTCCGGTCCGAAAAGAGTTTTGCATGTTTCTCACCCCATAGTTTTATAAAGCAAATAAATAAGAGTAAAAGTGGGGCTATAAACTCACCTCAGCAGTTCGGTGAATAAGCACAAAGAGATCGAGTGTGATGAAGCATTGGCTCCTACCCGGAACCTAAGAACGAGATGGCAAGTCTCAGAATAATGACATACGTTTGGTTTACGACCGAAAAGATAGAGCATTGAATATAAAATTCAATAGAGCGTTATTAGCGTAGGTTTATAAATATGACGATGTTACCGAGAGTTTTGTTTATTTACTTCGAGATGCACCGGTATTTCATAACGTTTTCATATATTCATTTCCTTATAAATATATATATATATATATAGGTTTAATTAAATATCAATGTGATAATTCTTGTTATAAATACTAGGTCGTCAAAATACTCGTTTTTATAAAGTCGTTATAAGTTTATAAGTTTTCTAAACATTTTTCCAAATTTACACTTTTTACCTCAAGTTATAAAATGTACGAGTTTGGCCCTTATATTTTGGAAAAATGACAATTTGTACCCAAATATATTTCTCATTCAGAATTTACAGTTTTGGTCCTTCAAAATCTGTTTTTACAAAGTTTATCCAAAAAGTTATATTTTCACTTTTAGTCCCCAAGTTTCAAAGTTTATAATTTTTACCAAAACTTTTAATTACCTTTTAATTACTAGTTTCCCATGTTTACAAAATGGACCCCCGGACTTTCCATGCATACGTAAAGTATGAAAATATACCCCTTTAACTTTCCAAAATGTTTACTATTGACCCGAAAGCTATATATTTTGCAAATTTAGTCCAAAAAAATATATTTCGACCACATGGCTTATTTAACTTTTACAAAAGTATAGCACTAGCTTATTCTTAGCTTATGAGGTTATTTTTAAACGTAATGGGCCGGGTATACGATCGATCTTTAAGGTGAAATAAACATGTTTACGTGTGATAGTTTATTAATGAGGTTACTTGTGCGCATTATTAGTTTTTACGTGTGATATATATACACTATAAGCGAGAAAGAGTGAGATGGAAGCAAGTAGAAAGAAACTTACGACACCCAAAGGGTGGTGACGATATCGAAAAGAAGTGAACGTGATCAAGCTACTCTCTCGACCCTTATGCCCAAACGAAATGATCAACCTTGCGCCTCGTTTCCTTCTTGACCCGTCTCCACATTGGACGACTTTATGTTTAACATAGACTTAAGACTTTAAGTTTTAAAAGTTATATAAGGTCCTTACAGTGAGTTCGAGTTGTGTGAGTTGAGTGGAACGAGAGACCAACGGAAACTAAAAGGTGTCGAACCCACGAACCGAGAATAACCCAATAAGCTTTCTTTTCTCTCTTGCACCTCCAACAGTGAACGATTGAAAGAAGATAGAGAATGTTTGAGTTTGTTTTTGTAAGTGAGTTTGATAATGTTAATGTTAGAAGTGGGTTTATATAGGCAAGGCATGCTAGTCCTAGGTGAGTATAATATTCCTCATGGTTGTATGAAAGTGAGACCAAACTCAAAAGTGAAGTTAGATTGAGTGTGTACTTCTTGTCGTGAAAATGAGTAACAAAAGGAAGGGTGTTCAAGTATGAGCTTTTAGAAAGTGTGATAAAGTAAGGCTACGATGTCTTTCTTTTATAGATAAACAATGCATGGCTTCTAATATTAACAAATACTAGCTAGCATGGAATTCAAGCAAGTAAAAAGAAAAGAAAACGAGCATGGTGGCTAAGCATGTTTCAAGGGCATGATGGAGGCATTGTCTTGTCAAATGTTGTTGGAGGAGACACATTATTCAATGGGTAACAAAGTCAAGAGTGGTCATGGCATGTCTATGAGAATTGTTTATGTAGTAGCTAGGGTGGCTAAAAGAAAGTTTTGGTCTTCTTTTGATTGATTCTACACGCAAGAAGAAGGAAGGAAAAAAAAGAAATGTTGCTTTTCTGTCGTGAGGTAGCAGCAAACCAAGAAAAAGAAAGAAAAAAAAAATTGAAGCTTGTCTATGGTTTCTTGTTGACTTGCTTTCAACACAAAAAAAAAAGATAAATATATAAAGGTGTTGTGTTTTGTGTTTTTGCATGGGTTTTGCACGTTGGTCACCTTCACTTATCATACACATGCATGATACATATATCTTAACAAAAAGGTGTTTTAGCTTTGTGTTGCTTTGGTGCTACGCATGAGTCATAGGGAACACTAGTCTCAATCTAGCTTGTACTCAATATATTATTATAGGTGAGCTTGGTTTGTTTTTGTTTTTGGGTTTGCTAAAAGAAAAAGGATATAAAATGCGTTGCATGAATTTGGAATGAGTAGGAAAAAAATATATAATATAGAACTTGTTTTATCATATAGAATTCTATTGTGCTTGGGTTTGTTCAGCGAGGCCCCGAGAAAGGAATTAAGAGTTGGATCGGGTTTGCGAGACACTGAGGGACAAAAATATAGATCGGGTTGGGTTTGGCTTAGAGGACCAGTGAGATAAAAAAAATAAAGTTTATTATATATATATTTTAAATAATCTTATTATCGAGGTCGAGGTAAGTTCAAAAAAAAATACCCGTGACTTGTCGTGTTTAAAGTTCGAAACGAAAGAAAAAAAAATATAGCCACGAAAAATCGGCAGGGAAATTTACGAGTTGTTATAAAAAGTGTAAGAACGCGTATGAAAACGGAGAAAAAGTCTTCAAAACATATGAAAATGGCTAAAACGGATTAAAACTGACAAAAACGAACTAAAGCGGACGAAAACGTATAAGAACGTAATAAAATGTACGTTAATATGTAAAACATATGAAAACGGACGAAGACGTCTAATATAGATGAAAACGGCTAGAAACTGACGAAAACGGTCAAAAACTTATACAAACGGACTAAAACATGAAAAACCCAGCGACAAAGTGTAAACACGGACGAAAGCGTGTAAACAAAAACGAAACGTATAAAAACTGATTAAAAAGGACAAAGTCGTACGAAAACGGTGGAAAACGTATGAAAAAAGACGCAAACGTGTAAAAACGTATGAAAATGTGTAAAAGTGTAAGAAAGCGTATGAAAACGGCGAAAAAGTCTTCAAAACTTATGAAAATGGCTAAAACGGATTAAAACGGACAAAAAACGAACTAAAGCGGATGAAAACGTATAAGAACGTAATAAAATGTACGTTAATATGTAAAACAGATGAAAACGGACGAAAACGTCTAATATAGATGAAAACGGCTAGAAACGGACGAAAACGGTCAAAAACTTATACAAACGGACTAAAACATGAAAAAACCAGCGACAAAGTGTAAACACGGACGAAAACGTGTAAACAAAAACGAAAACGTATAAAAACTTATTAAAAAGGACAAAGTCGTAAGCAAACGGTGGAAAACGTATGAAAACATACGCAAACGTGTAAAAACGTGTAAAAGTGTAAAAACGTAAAAAAACGGACGAAAACATATGAAAAGAGACGAAAACGTGTAAAAACGTAAAAAACGGAAGAAAACATGTACAAAACTAAGAAAACGTAAAAACACGAACGAAAACGTATAAGACCGACTAAAAGGGATGAAAATGCACAAGGGTTGTGTTACCGTGCCCAACGTATCTAACGCAACCCTAAACACAGTTACACACAGTGTTTTGAGTAAGACACGTGAGTTAATGATTTTATGTCATCCTGAAATGTCAAAATTAACTTGCCCACCCTTAATAACTATAATACAGTTCATATAACCTTCACACTATAGCTATACACCTACCAAGCCGGTGCAACCCATTCATGACCGGTAATAATGGCTAGTTCACATGGTGGGTAGGGTATTACGTTATCACTGGTCACATTCATTAATGGGTATTTGACATAATATGGGTCAAAAGCATTGGGTTATAGTTGCTTAGAGTGTCATGTTACGACATGATTCAATCAATAGTATATATAATATTATACTATGAAAAACCCGACCAAATGGTCAATTTGCTAGCTACCCGAGAATGAAAATCCCAATTTGGTAAAAGAAAGTCAAAACACAATATTTTCCAGATATATGAGATATTCCCAGGTCGTTTTAAGTCCCAACAGAGTGTGAATGGAAATTCGCGTTCGGTTCGTGATCGGGTGATAAAGAATAATGAAAGATATTTGGATTTTGTGAATAAATTTATGAAACATAAACTAAAAAAAAAAAAAAAAAAAAAAAAAAAAAAAAAGTTAGATCAAGTGGTTAACACTCTTGCCTCTGGTGAAAGAGGTCAAGGGTTCGATCCTTACCCCTTGCAAGGCCGGAGGTAATTTTCTACCTTTGGTAGAACCGGAAGCAGCCTCTCAAGGGTTCGATCCTCACCCCTTGCAAGGCCGGAGGTCCTTTTCAACCTTTGGTAGAACCGGAAGCAGCCTCTCTACCTTAGGTAGGGGTAACGTTGTCTATGTCTCAACCTCCCCCATACACCGTGGAAGACGGTATTGGGACCCATAACCCGTGGAAGACGGTACTGGGAGTTACTTTACTTTTTTTTTAACTAAAAACAACTAAATAAGCAAATAAACAACTAACAAAAGTCGAAACAACCTAAAATGCACTTAATCCTAAAAATACCAAATATTGGAAATTTAAGCATAAAATTTAAAATTATTTTTTAAAAGTCCTAAATACTTAAACATAATTTTTTTTTAAATTGTATTTTTCTGAATTTTATTTTATTTATTATGAATTAAAAACCTTTTTAAACTAATTAAATGAAAAAAAAAAATCATTAAATCAAAAGAGAAAAAACATTTTTAAACTAATATAAAAACTTTTCAAAAATTTAAGCAAATTTAAAAATTCCCCCCACAAATTAAATTTATTCCCCCCCCCCCCAAAGTTTGCATCAAGGCCATTCCAAACTAATTGCAAAAATTAACTCCTCCTCCTCCTCCTCCTGTACCGCCACACCTCCCTCTCATCTCACCACAAATCCCGTCACCACCACAACTCTCCCGTCATAGACCCACCAGTCCCGTCACCACTGGTAAGTATTGTTATCTTCCTTTTGTACACATCGTTCTAACACATAAAGTAACCCTGTTAAACCTATTAGCTAATTGAACATTTGTTTCGAGATATCCTCTTGTAAATTATGTCATTTTCTTGTTAAATTTAGATAGTTAATTGGTTAAAAAATTTAAGAAACCGTGTTAAGCCTGTTACCACATGAACATGGAACCATAATTTAGCTAGTTAATTTTTTATTTTTCCTTGACCCAAACATCCCTTTAGGAACTGTTTCATTAGACTTTATTCAATTCTTAGCATAATTCAATACTACATTGAATCTTTGAGCTATCCTCATTACTTGGAATGTCTTTTTTAACTTTTAAGATCATCAATTGAAGTTTGATGTTGTCTTGTATAATCTTCAATAACTTGGAATGTCTTTTTAACATGCCTGCAGGGACTACATTTATAAACATTGCTGCTCGGTAAAGTGGGACACATTTATAAACATGGACAAGTCTTGGATAGGAACTAATAGGTCCAACAAATCTTATGTTGATGGAGTAGCAGCGTTTATTGATTATGCAGTACACAACTTGCTGAAGATGGGGAACATCAACCCATGAGTTAAGAAAAATGATCTTTCAATGCCATGTCCGTGTACAGATTGTTTAAACCACATAGAGCATAAAGTGGAGAAAGTGCAGTTCCATTTATTCAGCAATGGGTTTGATCTAAGCTACCTAAACTGGACTAAACATGAAGAGAAGGATGAGTCATCAATAAGTACCGAAACACCTGTTAACGCTACAACAGAGTTTGTTGACGATACGGATTTTGCTTCATATATTCCAACAGATGCCCCAGCAACAGTAGAAATGGTTAATTCTACAAAAGATAATTTTGATGAGGATGATCTTGTCAAGTTTCAACAATTATTATTAGACGCAGAGAAGCCTCTTTACGCAGGATGTCCTGACTTCACAAAGTTGTCCGCAATAGTTAAACTACTCAACTTGAAGGGTAAGTACGGATGTTCTAATAAGTTCTTTACTGAATTACTAGGATTGTTAAAGAAGATGCTGCATGCTGGTAACGAAATGGTGGAAAAAACTTATCAAGCCAAAAAAATTTTGAAATTGATGGGATCAGGATACAAAAAGATACATGTATGTACCAACAACTGCCTTCTTTACTGGAAGGATGACAAGGATTTGACTGCGTGTCAAACTTGTGGGATATCAAGATGGAAGGTGGATAATAAGACACATAAAGTGTACGAAAACATTCCAGCAAAGGTAATGTGGTACTTTCCAATTATACCAAGACTGCAACGACTATTAAAGCTAGAAAGTATTTCAGAAGATTTAAGATGGCACGCGACACGGAGGATAATCGATGGTGTGTTACGTCACCCCGCAGATTCAAAGGCATGGCGTACCATAGATGAAAAATTCCCCGAAATTGCTGAAGATCCAAGAAATCTACAGCTAGGAATATCGGCTGATGGGGTTGACGTCAACTCAGGAAATACGCATCACAGTGTATGGCCAGTTTTAACTGTCATATACAACCTCATGGTTGTGTATGAAAGGAAAGTTTATCATGCTTTCGGTATTAATATCGGGATACCCAGGAAATGATATCCGAACCGCTTGTTGATGATCTGCAAACCTTATTCGATAAAGGGGTTGATACATATGATGCATCCACAAAAGATAACTTTAATCTACGTGTCGTTGTGTTATGGACAATAAATGATTACCCTGCACTTGGTACATTATGTTGCTGCCCGTACGGTGGATTCAAAGGTTGTGTAGTATGTGGGAAAGATACAAACTGTGTTAGACTTTCTGCCTCATCCAAGCAAAGTTATGTTGGTCACAGACGATATCTACCATATGACCATCCGTTCAGAAGGCAAAGGAAGGCATTTAATGGACAACAAGAATTTCTCCCCGCTCCAAATCCAATGACCGGGGAACAGATATACAACGAGGTACAACATATTGAAAATAAGTGGGGAAAAGGAAAACGAACAAACAATAATGCATCAGAAAACCAAGAAGATACGAGAGGCAGAGGTGGGAAGATTCAAAAGCAGAAAAGAAACATAACAGAAGTAGAGGGTAGTTCAAGCCAAGTAAACGGACAAAACGATGCGTATTGGAAGAAATTCAACATTTGGTATCGAAAACTTAGGTATTGGAGGCATAATTTTGTTCCACATTGTATTGATTTTATGCATGTAGAAAAGAATGTTGATGAGAGTCTCGTCAGAACTTTGCTACATGTTCCAAGAAAGACGAAAGATGGACTGAATGCTTGATTGGATCTGGCTGAGTTGGGGGTAAAACAAGAGTTGTTTGCTATGCAAGAACAAGACAAAACAACACTACCTCCAGCAGGTTACACATTAACGAATGCTGAAAAAGATATTTTTTGTGAAACTTTACACAACATCAGGGTACCACAAGGCTATTGTTCAAATTTCTCTTTTTTGGTCAGCCTAAAGGATAGGAAGCTCATTGGCCTAAAATCGCATGACTATCACATGCTAATGCAAGAGTTTCTGCCCATTGTAATACGTTCAATCATGCACCCACCCACACGATATGCTATTATCAGGTTTTACTTTTTCTTTAAATCAATATGTTGCAAAGAAATAATATTGCAAGAACTAGATAATATGCAAGCAGAACTGGTAGTGACAATGTGCCTACTCGAGAAGTTCTTTCCTCCATAATTCTTTGATATTATGATACGTTTGACTGTGCACCTAACTAGGGAGGTAAAATTATGCGGTCCCATATGCTTTCGGTGGATGTATCCATTCGAAAGATGTATGAAGGTTATTAAAGGACATGTGCGGAACAGAAATAGACCAGAAGGATGCGTTGCTCAGGAGACTATTGTGGAAGAAACAACAGAGTTTTTTTAGCGAATATCATAAATCCATGAAAACTGTTGGTATCCCACCTGATAAACATGAAACAGATGAAAATGAGGAAGGAAAGCCATTGTCGGCCGGCAAATCAAGTGAAGTTTCTGCGGAACTCTTTCAGAAAGCACATTTGTATGTAATAAATAATACATATGAAATTGTACCGTATATCGAGTAAGTCATACTAACATATGTCTATTTTATTACTGAAAATGATGTATCAAATATGATAATCAAACACATTGTTTCAGGCGACACAAGCAAGTTTTGAAAGCAAAAATCCTGGGTAAACAAATAGCATTTCTGGAGAATGAGCACAACAAATCTTTTGCCAAGTGGTTACGCAAAGAAGTAATTAATCTTATGTTACTCAACATACCCTTTCTAAACCTTATTTCTCAGCTCATTTTGATCTAAAAATTGGTGTACTTATTCTTTTGACCTAATATATACTTGTAATGAAATTCAGGTTGAGAGAGAGTTAGAAATCGACAAAGAAAGTGTATCAAAAATGTACGAAAGATCATGAAGGCAAAGTTTACCAGAACAGTGGGGTTAGTGTTGAGGCATTAGATATGCACATATCTAAAGAAGTTGCAACCACAAGAAAAGCATATTATTATGGGGTTTAACAAGAGATATGGGAACTAGATTACCGTTACATGCAAATTCCTCTTTTCAAATGTGACTGGGTTAATCACAAAGCTGGTGGTGTGAAACACGATACTACTCTTGGGTATACATTGGTTGACCTGAATAGTTTAGGCCACAAGGTTGATCCGTTCATATTAGCCGCAGAAGCATGACAAGTATTTTATGTGAAAGACCAGGTAGATAAAAAAAATTGTCTATTGTGTTTAAGACACCTCCCAAGAATTACAAAGATAAGTATGACGAAGCCGATGAGGAATTTAGTACCGTCATTCACCAGCACAATGATAACATATTGCCATGTGTGGATCGACGTGACTTGGGTAACGAATCACTAACTGACTACTATCGAACCGACTGTGGAGGTGTTGTTATACGAAAATCCAAGTGAACCATGTTATGGTTAAGTTGTCACACTCTACCTTTATCATATTTCACTCTTTTAAAGCATATAGACATTGATTTTTTGTACTTTTTTAAGGATTTATGTTTATAATACAAGACTTAATATTAGTTAAATCTATTAGGTATATTATTTTGTTTAAGGATATGTTGAAAAGCAAGAATTCTCACAGATTGGAGATGTATGGAAGCTGTGCTAGTTGATGTGCTATAGTACAGAGTTAATTCTGGTGATGTCATTGTTAAGTCTGTTTGACCATTCTTTAGTCTGGTAGTGCAAAAATTAAAAAACAATTTTTACTGTTTAAATAGTACCGTTACCTAATTTTAGGTGGTCAGAAGTATTTATATGGATAATTTTTATTTTTAGAATTCATATTTATCCTTTAATTACTTTATCCTAATCTTTAAAAGTTTAAATATTTTCTTTCGATTAAGTCTCCTCACCAGCACTAAACCCTAATTGCCCTGCACTACCAGTACTTCAATTAACAAAAAAGATGTCACAATTAAAGTTTGTAGACAAGCACAATCAAGTGGGATTTCTCAAAAAGCCTGCTGAAAGCACAGGCTTCGAGCAGATAGTGGACTTTCTAAAGGGTAGTCATATCAGGTATGCCCTTACTCATAATCCAACTATTTATGATTCCCTAGTCAAACAGTTCTGGCAGACTGCTACTGCTAGAACTATTGCTGATGGGACACTAGTGTTAAATACAACTATTGATACGTTAGAGTATTCAATCACTGAGGAATCAGTCAGAAGCAAGCTTCAATTGGCTGATGCCTCAGGGATTTCAATGTTGCTAAATAATGACCTCTTTCAATGATTGGAAAATATTGGATATCCAACTGATGGAACATTCACTTTTTGGAAGAGTCATTTTACGCCACAATGGCGTTTCCTTGTGCATCATATTTTACATTGTATGAGCTCTAAAAGTGGTGGATGTGATCAATTTGGAAGCAATATTGCTTCTGCATTGGTCTGTCTCTCCACTGGCAGATGCTTCAATTTTTCAAAAATGATTTTTGATGCCATGGTTGCTAATGCCAAGAATAAGAAAAAGTTTTTGATGTACCCAAGATTTTTGCAAATGATCTTAAATGTTGAAACAACAAGCAAACATCCTTACATTGCTCTCCCTTTCACTAAAAAGATATTTGGTAATATGAAAAGGGGTTTTCAAGGGGTACACAAGCCACTTTTGTCTGCTATGTTGCCTGCTGTTGCTATTGACCCTGAAGGTATATCTACATATGTTCCATCTCCTACTGCTACATCAGAAGCTCAGGCTCAACCTACATCTGAACCAGAAAAAACAGAGTTTTAACTGAGGACACCAACACCCCCACCACCTTCACCTTCAGTCCATGAGGAAGAACCACCAGTGATTCCTCAACCATAAACCTCCAACACCCACTACTACAGCAGAACCCAGTTCCTTATCTATGGAAGATCTACTTCAACTGGTTCCACAACTGATTTCAAGGGTTGATGAGTTGGAGAAAAAATTGAAGAAGACCAAGAAGTCACTGGGGATTACTAGCAAAAGAGTTAAGAAATTGGAGGGGAAATTCAAACAGACGGGGATAGACATTACAGACTCAGAAGGTGAGGAATCCTCTAAGGAAACTAAAATTAGTCCTCAAGGATTGGAAGCAGCTGAAATCTTGGTTAAGAATTTCAGTCACAAGAAATCCTTTAAGAAGAGACTGGATAAAGAAGCTGCAAGTTCTAGTGGAGTGGATAAGTCTGGTGACTTTACTAAAGATAAGTCTGGTGGTGCTGAAATTAAATCTGCTTTTGATGAAGATTTTAATACTCACTTTGATGATGAAGTTAATACTAGTACTGAACATATTAATCCTGGTAGTGATCCAGGTAGTATTGGTGAGGAGTTTGTGCATAAGGAAGGCAAAGGAATAATGCAAGAATCTTCTGAGCCTGTGAAGACCAAAAAGCAACTCACAGAAGAAGAAGCTAGCTTAGCTGAGATTGCTAGGATTCAAGCAGAGGATGCGGCTGAAGAAGCTAAACGTGCAGAAGAAACATTGAATGATGAGCTGATTGCCAAAAGTCTGCAGGAGGAACCAGAATTAACTGATGAACAAATTAAAAGGAAAGCTGAAATTGAGGAATCTGCCAAATTCTACACTGATGAAGAATGGGATACTATAAAGGCCAGATTATTAGTAAACAGAGATATCCTTCCTGATATTGGCAGAAAAGACTATGCAAGTAAAATGGTTGAGATAATTAATGAGAAGAGGAGGCTCCTCAGAGAGCAGAGACAAAGAGAAAGGACGAACAGACCCTTGACCAAAGCTGAGCAAAGGGATTATATGATCCACTACGTCAAAAGTCAAGGGAATCCTACTGGAAGTTGAGCCAGTTAAGGAAATTGAAGGCTGATGTTCTAAAAGCAGAATTTGAAAAAGTAGTGTCCCAAAATAAAATTTTTATTCTAATGGATTCAGAGTTGGAAGCTTCAACGCTTAAAAGGAAGGGTTACAATCTTCAACCAAAGGATGCTAAGAAGCAGAAGATTGCAGAGACTAAAAAGGTTGCAGAATCTGAAAAACTTGGTGATAAGCCAAAAACTGTAAAGATAGAGGAGGAAGCTGAGGTTAAGCAACCAGTTTTGAATATGACAAGGAAGAAATCCACTGGAAAGAAAGGAGTGAAAATGGATAAGATAAATGTTAAGAAGGAAGTAGAAGAGTACATGAAGGATAAGGTTGATGAACCGTCATCAGAAGAGTTTACCATGGGCTCCATTCCTATAGGTTCAGCACTTCCTGCTAAGATTGCAAAGGTTTAGATCATCAAAAATGGGAAAAAGGTAGTTTACCTGATAGCAAGGGAAAATCACACAGACACTATATATGTGAACTTTCATGGTTTATTGAGTGATTTGTCCAGGGATGATTTGAAGACCATGTACCAGCTGATGATGGAGAAGCATGGTGATAAGATACCTGAAGAGAAATATGAAAGAGTCCTTTGGGGTGACTTGAAGACCATGTTTAAGACACCAGATGCTGATGATGAAATGTGGAAGCTGGCCTGTCAAGAACAAGTTATTAGATGGAGATATTTCCGTACTTGTCAAGTGCACTGTTTGGAATTAGAAACTGCAATTCTTTATATGCTTACAGAAGTGGAGTATCCACTTCCAAACAGTATTTGCAGGGCTATGCTTGAGAAGAAGCTGTTAGGCGAAAGAAAGGATGATGCATGCTATCAGCTTTTGAGGTTAATTGAATCAAAAGCTCAACAGCAATAATACTGGCAGTATAACAGTTAAGTCTGGTAGTATTCGTAGTTAGTCCTGTTTATGAAAAACAGAATAGTTTATTAGAGTTTAGGGAAGGCATGTGTACGCGTAGAGATATCTTAGGAAGAGATATCTATATCCTTCTACACGTTTTGTATACTAGGTTTTCCTAAGTGTATAAAGGAACCCTAAAGTATAATGAAATGAACTTGTACTTAGACGAATAGAAATATTAATAAAAGAAGTTTATTAGTGAAATAGTATTTGTGTTCTTCTTGCTTGTTGTTAAGATTCCGCATTAACAATCAAGTACTCGTTGTTAAAGAGTTCTTCATATATATAATTAGTTTGGATTTATCCAAGTTTTGTAGATTGTGGTGTTCCACAAGTGTTAATGTGTGTGCATATCAATGTGACTATAAAAGCCATCACCTACAAACCCACATTTTCATTAACAGCACAATAAATGCAACAAACTTGACCATATGGTGTTTAAAGTGAAGAAATGTGTGTTTTGTGTGACTATTGATCATCCAATTGCCACATTAAATTTATGTTTGTGTGGCCTTTTCTAACATTTAGTCACACAAAGAATGTTTGTTTTGGGTATTTAGTCACATACAATTAATCATAAAGTGGCTAAAAGTGTTAATAAGTGTGACCATATGGTGTTTCAAGTGAAGAAATATGTGTTTTGTGTGACTATTGATCATCCAATAGCCACATTAAATTTATGTTTGTGTGGCCTTTTCTAACATTTAGTCACACAAAGAATGTTTGTTGTAGGTATTTAGTCACATAAAGTTAATCATAAAGTGGCTAAAAGTGTTAATAAGGGTGACCATATATGGTGTTTCAAGTGAAGAAACGTGTATTTTGTGGGACTATTGATCATCCAATGGCCACATGAATTTTATGTTTGTGTGGCATTTTCTAACATTTAGTCACACAAAGAATGTTTGTCGTGGGTATTTAGTCACATACAATTAATCATAAAGTGGCTAAAAGTGTTAATAAGGGTGACCATATATGGTGTTTCAAGTGAAGAAACGTGTATTTTGTGGGATTATTGATCATCTAATGGCCACATGAATTTATGTTTGTGTGACCTTTTCTAACATTTAGTCACACAAAGCATGTTTGTTTTGGGTATTTAGTCACATACAATTAACCATAAAGTGGCTAAAAGTGTTAATAAGTGTGACCATATTGTGTTTAAAGTGAATAAACGTGTATTTTGAGTGACTATTGATCATCCAATTGCCACATATTAAGTTACGTGACCATATGTACTGGATTTTGGCTACACTTAAATAATATGTGTGACAAAACATTTAGCATGACCATATATGGTATTTGGTCACGGTGTTAGTAGCAAATGTGACTTTATAGATTAGCTTTTGGCAAGCTAACACAAACTAAACTTTAAACACACAATTAACTTACGTGAACATATGTACTGGATTTTGGCTACACTTAACGAATGTGTGACAAAACATTTAGTGTGACCATATATGGTTTTTGGTCACAGTGTTCAAGTGTGTGACATATATTTGTCACTGTTTATATGTATATCATGACTAATGCTTCAACCTTACTTTTCATTTGTCACTTGTTCCAATTTTAGATGTGGCTAAAGAGTTGGCAAAATATATCAGTCACCCTTAAATAATGTGTGACAAAACTTGACTCTATGATTTAGACACACAAAAAATTACTTCATGTGACTAACGCATCAAGGTTACTTGTATTTGTCACGCGTTCCAAATTCATATGTGGCTAAATGATCTGAAACAAAATCACCAGATACCTTTAGCCACACAATGTTCAATTGTGTGGCGATACAGATCTAATGGTCACACAATCAAAATTTTCATGTGTGACTAGTAAATGTTGTCAATTTTCGTACATTCAGCCACACAAATATGCGAATGTGTGGCCGTTGCATTTCGACCATGCGTGAACAAATCCCATTTTTGTACTAGTGTTATGACAGTGGCAATAAGCATGATCCTGAGTGGCATCCTTGGTATTTGGAGATGCGGGCATGTTTACAGGTACCATTTCTTTAAGTTCTTAATTGATAAATGTTTGCCAATAGAACAAAACTAACAAACCAGTTAATAGAACAAAATTTTTATAACTAGATAGTTAGAAACAAACTAGTAATTGCCTAAATAACATTAAAACAGTTTCTAAGTTGCCCATCAGTTTCATAGTTGCCCAAATAAAATAAATTATGAAACATACAATTTCAATTGTATATGAACCTGCCCTTGTACTTGTTCATTAATTTTTTGGTCATATTAAGCACAAGTCAACTCTTTAAGCTCCAAGTTAAGTATTAGAGCATTTAATACAAGTACTAGTTGTCTTAAATTCATATCTTATGGGTTGTTTTCTAGATATGAATGCTCTAATTATTTATACTCTTCCTGTCCTTACTACTCAAAACACACACTTACAGTTTCTAAGTTGCCTAAAAAAACTGCAAAGTTCCCCAACAAAATTTCCAAGTTGCCCAAAAAAAATTCAAAGTTGCCCTTAAAATTTTCAAAATGTCTGACAACATTTCAATTGAAGTTCAAATGGATATAGTTAATAGGCTTTCAGTGAAGTGTGTAGCTCAATGCTGAAGTGTGTGCAAGGCTTGGAAGTCTTGCATAGACAAGATGCATTTCACTGTTCGTTATGGTGTTCGCATGACTCCACCAGTTTCCTACCTTTTGCTATACAAGCAGAGGTTTAAAGGTTACGTGGGTTTGGTAGATCAAAATTTTTACTTGAACCCTCTTTCCTCAAACATAAGTTTTTCTGACCTCAACCCACTTGGTTGGTCCCATGGAGTATGGGGTTTTACGTATGGACCAATTGTCCGTCATACCATGGCTGTTGTTTGGAAACCATCCATCAAATGATCAGTCGGCATATTTGTGCCGTATGTGAACACATCACAGGAGTATGAAAAATGTTTTTTGTATTTTGGGATTCGTCCCGAGAACTTTGATCCAACATTCCTTAAAATTTCATACCCCTTCAATCCTCAACATCCATGCACTGTCTTAATTTTCACCTTATCCTCAAAACAATGGAGGGTGTTAGATCATCAATGCTTACTTCCTAACACAATCAGAATCAAAAAATCAAGTCAAGCAAATGTTGGGGGTCATATCTATTGGTGTGGTTATCAACGGTTCTATGCTAATGATGGTAGCACCTTCAAGAGCTACATGATTGTTTCTTTTGACTTGCTCACCCACCGTTTCCATGTCCTAGACATACCTGACCGGTTAATAGGAAAACTTTCTTTACCGTTCTATGTGTCTAACCTAAGAGACAAACTGGTGGTTTCTGGAAACATTCATGGGGATGTCAGTTCTGTTTTTTGTATATGGGTTTTAACGGTTGTTGGTGGAACGATAGCATCTTCTACACAGCTACTTAGCATTACCACTCCAATAGCACTCAAATTAATTGGTTTTGATGATAACAATGACCCTGTCCTTGAAGTTGAAAACCAGGAAGGATTTGATGCAACCATTGTACTCTACAAGCTTGCTACTGGGAACTTCCAGAACCTGGTTATCGAGGGAAATGGTGGCTCCTTTTTGTTCAACCCGTTCTGTGAATCACTTATCTTGCAGACTCATCCAGATATGGCGGCTTATTAGGATGTCTGGTTTCATTGGAGTGTGGTGTAGTTTATGTTATCACTGTTTGCTGTAGTTTAGGTTTTCAATGTGTCATATGTAAACAGTTAAGTTGGTATGTAATCAGTTAAGTAGGTATGTAAAATAACCAAATATGTTTTGATGTATATACAGGCTGGACTACCAATCATTCTAGAGAAAGCCATGTCTTCCAGAAGAAAGGTATAAATCCGACAACATATGCAATTACCTTCAAGAATGCGCACAACGTTCCAGCTCAGGGGGGCTGTTTGGTGATTGTGGTATATAGGTATGCATATTCTTATACCGATTGTCAAAAGGGAAGGCATTAGCCATCGATAATCTTGTACAGGCTGCCCTTGCATATCGTGAGCTTATGGCTAATTTTTTTTTCAAACACAGAGTATGTATTTGGTAGTCATGTTGTAGTCATATTTGGTTGTAATTCTAACAATTTGTATCAAGGAAGCAAGTTTGTATTACGGTATGAAGTTTGTATTAGACAAGTAGATAAACTGATGTATCAACTACTTTAATTAATGTGATCCCTTATATGGGATGTATTTATTTTGTAAATATCATTATCATTAAAAGTGTTCACATGGTTGCGCTTTTTTTGTATCGACCTCTAGTTAAAGAATTTAGTCGAAGGAATGCTTCTCATTTTGCCAGATAAGTGCCCTTTTCATGGTGGCCTTTTATTACGACTTATTAATGTTCTTGTTAACTTATCTTTAAATAATGACATATTCATCAGACAACAACCACTGCCAATGTTGTTGTATCCACTGCCAGTTTAGACGAAACCACTGCTGCAAAGTTAAAGAATTTAGTCAAAGGAATGCTTCTCATTTTGCAAGATAAGTGCCCTTTTGATGGTGGCCTTTTTATTACGACTTATTCTTGTTAACTTATCTTTAAATGACATATTCATCAGTGCCTTGATACATTAGCCGTTGTTTGAACAATGCTTCTAGCCGTGGTTTCATCCTACTAGCCGCGGTTTCAAGAATGCTTCTAGCCATGGTTTCATCCTTCTAGCCGTGGTTTCATCCTTCAAGCCATGGTTTCATCCTTCTGAACTAGCAGTGGTTTCAAGAATGCTTCTAGCCGTGGTTTCATCCTTCTAGCCGTGGTTTCTTTTGCTCTAGCAGTGGTTCCATACTTAGATGTTACTGCATCCACTGCTAGTTCAGAAGAAACCACTGCTAGTTCAGAAGAAACCACTGCTGCAACTAGTTATGAGGTAATTCTATCCACTGATACTTCAGATACACACACTGCTATCATAACCACTGCCACTATAATCACAACCACATTAACATAGCACTGCCAATGTTGCTGCATCCACTGAAACACTATAATCAGAACCACATTTTGAATGACTAGCAAAATACAAATTAAAATAAAACTACTTTTGTTCACACGGAAACAAACACAAAAAAAAAGAAAAAAAAAGAAAGACATACTTAGCGTTATACAACATTACAAGTTTAACACCTAACCATTTAACAAGTTTTAGGTTAGTTAAATAAACAGAACATTGACCTAGAAATTATCCAAGTGATAGAAATCATCCAAGTGATACGTATTTGATGATTCAGGGAGTGAATTTAGGTTAATTCCAGAATTCTCTACGTCACCCTCCCAAAGGCTGTTACTTGGTTCACCATCCCAACATAGGTCATCCCAATCCTGATAAATTCTCCCATTTTGAAAATACTCGTCGTCCACTTGCGTTTTTGGTTCCTCTTTCACTTGAAATTCAGTACTTGACTTACGTTTACGACTTCCATGTTCAGATGCCATCTCTTGCATAACTTCTTTACCCTTGTCTGACCTGCTATTGATTTTATTGGTTTTTTTCTAAGAACATATTTAACTTATCTTGTCAGAATTCTAAAAAACAACATTAGTTATACATTTGAATGAACAAGGTAGGTTACCTGTTTTCTGGGCAATGGTTCCATACATGCTTCACGGGTGTGCCCTATGGTACCACACCTTCCACATTTTACAACTTTTGGCTCCTCTTTTTTTTTGATCGGATACGATCTTTGTTTTTTGGTCTTCCTGCTTGCCTCTTGTCCATCAACGGCAGTTTAACCTTTTGCAAGTTACCTAGATCATGCCATCTTGACTGTAATTCCAAAGGATACACTATTTCATAATATATGCCTTTAAGTGTAGTTTTCGTAAACCATGTTTCTGCCCATTTGTTACAGTTAGTCAAATTTTCTTCTCTATACACGGCACACACATGACCACATGGTAGTCCCGAAAGTTGCCATTTACTGCACGTTGTTCGTAATCAATAACCATACACGAATAAATAACATTTACCGTAATAAACAACCTGTTTATAGCTGGTACCTGCAAGTGCATTCATTTTTTACAAAATCAACAATATGACTATGACGATGGTCTAGCACTTGGTACACAACACACATGGCAATGCCTCTTACTTCCCAATTAGCACTCTTTAACATTCTCTGCACAACCTTCCTAGCTGCCCATTGTGTAAGTTCAAATTCCGGTGCGTCTACAAAATAAACATACATCTAGTAAAATTTATCGAACAAGTAAATGAGAGACGGCGAATATATAGTTATACCGTAGTATTTTTCTCGACGTTCGAAATACCAATCTTGTAGAAGCCTTCTGTAGTACTCCAAGAGCATAGTTATTGGTACCTTGCGAACGTGCATTGTTAATGAATTTATTGATTCTGCACTGTTTGACTTCAAATAATTGTATCTTTTTCCTGTGCAATATGCCCTTGACCACTTATCATACCCGGCGTCTTCAAGTTTTTTGACGGCTTCTGATTTTTTTGCACGAAGCTCAGAAATTGCTTTATCAAATATTCAGTTGTATAGGTTTTGCACACCTTCCAGTACAAAGCCTTTTGCTTTTTCAGGGTCAAATTGAAATTCATCATCAAGTGACGACAACAATAACCATGAAATCAATTTGGAAAAACTGTGTCACAAGCTTTTGTTATTGATTGATGTCTGTCTGAAATAATCGCCAGATTAGGCACTTCACCAATGCATTCTTTCAACCAGCTCAAAAACAATGTCCAGGCTTCAGCGGTCTCAACCTGTGCGACCCCCGTAGCGATTGGAATAATCTGATTGTTTCCATCCACACCAACAGCAAGCATGTTGGTTCCAAGATACTTTCCTTTCAGATGCGCAGCATCAATTAAAATCAATGGCCGCATGAAGGCTATAAAACTCTGAATCTAGTATCGTTAAGTATATATTAGTGCTTAGTATACGTTAAAGCTTAATATAATAATAATAATAATAAGAATAAGAATATTAATAATAACAATAATTATAAATCAGAAACGAAACTTACCGCAAAACCAAATGCTACAAAAACCATAATAAATCTTCCAGCATTGTCTGTATCGATGTGTGTTACCGTCCCCTCATTTTTTAGCTTTAGGTTATGACAATATAAAGCAAACTGCTCAAACGATTCTTCATGTTTACCGTTCAACACCTCAAACGCCAAATTCCTACCGCCCCAAGCTCGTTTGTAAGAAATGTTTACTTTCCATTCAAGACTCATATCTCTTTGTATGCCCTTTCCAGTATATACCCTCCGATTATCTTTCAATTTTTAGATTAGTAACTGACTAAGTAATTTCATTATCACATTACGATGATTAGGATGTAATTCAGTTCTTGAACATGTGTGGACATCGTTGATGCTAGATACAAAGAATGTGCTATCCAGTTTTTTTTACGGGTGTATATGTTCCATGAGCAGCCTTCATTTATACATTTCACGCTGTACCTCGTGCTTTCAGATTTATTAACTTTGTATTCAAAACGCCCAACTAATTATTTCTTTCCAATAGCAAACATGCATTCTGCCTTATTATAAAATTCTTTATTTTTGAAAAAAACGGTATCGTTTTTCTGGGAATCGATGTTTTTTAATTCTGGTTGTGGTGCAGTTGATGGCATGGGCATATTTTTAAATGAGTTTCTTTGCCACAGAGGAAGTGAATGATCAGGTTGGTGAAAAGAGTATTCTTCAACCTTTGGGGTGTCATGATAGCATTCTTTGTGAAGCAGCGGAATATTCAGATCTAATGAGAAATGATTAGAATACCTCTGAAGGTGGTGGTTCTGTTATTGAAATGAACAGAGCCTGAGTTTGCACATTCTTACAACAAACTTCATGAATGAATAATTGGACGTCATCATTATCAACAACGTCCAATTCCATGGAACTATCTTTGTAAGATAACCTCACTTTAGCATTTTGGGTGTCTTTGACACCGTCAACCTTTTTCTTCACATACGCCACTAGTTTATTGAAAGTGATATTTTTAAGTAGTTTAACTGCATGTTTCGATGATGGATGCATTAAAATAACCTTAAACTTAGAATTTTCATCGTAATCCATGGTTGTGTATTGAAGAAATTTAGGTAGAAATAATTCTTAGAGTTTACAGTAAACTCTAAGAACTAAACCAAGTGCAAATTACCAACCCTTTGTACTTGTGCATTTACTTAGTTTGTTCAACAATGTCAACTTTCTAACAACTAAGGTTTCCCGAAATTAGTATATCATCAAAGATACACTTTAATGAGTGTATGAAGTATGAACCACCCTTTATGATTGTTTATTATTAATGTTGTACTTGCGCCAACTGCCTAAGATTTACTAAGATACACATTTATTTGTGTTATATAAAAAATTTATTAAGTTGCCTAAGCTTCGCAACTGCCCACTGGATGAAACTAATAACTTATCCCAATTACGTAGTCTGGGCAAATGACACAGTACATATAGATTGTTTGAGTAATCTCAATTTCATATTTGTAGTAATGTCTAACGATATAAATCATTACTTTTGTTAGTATACTATAAATAGTTTTAGTAATATATTTATGATCATTCGTTTTTTTTTAAATTTATATATTTTTTTACATATATAACAGGGATTGTGCGTAAGCGTTTATCTTTTGAAGTCGAAAAACCATGTGAGGACGTGGTTAATGAAATATTTCGGGAACCACTTAACAAAATATCTAAGGAGGATGTAGCTGAAAAATATGTGGTGGCGGTCATGGAAACAGGTGAAACGAATAAAGATGAGCACAACAAAATAAATGGAAATGTTGATGGTAAGAAGTCGACTACTGAGCAGCATGAAGTTAAAGCAATAATGGAAGTACTAGCCGAACAAGATAGGGCTGAAAGAGAAATGGAAGAGAGAATGCGGCAAGACCGGGAACACGAGGAGCTGTTCTGGAAGATAGAATAAGGTCACCTTGGAAGCCAACTTGGATGCGCTGCTGAACAGTCAAAATGAAGGATAAATTTAGTTAAACTTAGATTATCATCCTCCAAACTTGTATGTTTGTTTCCTAAACTTAATCTTAATTTCAAATAAGATGTAATTGACTTCTTTAAAGTTAATATATTTCAGTTTTCAGATCTCCAGACTTGCATGTTTGTTTCAAGACTTATATACTTGGAAAATATTCATTAATTAATAAAAATTCATCAAAGGACGCAGCGGTAGATACTTCCCATTCATACAACCATTTAATAAGTACATCAACAGTAAACCACTAAGGACTACTATCAAAAGACTAATGTATCAACATAACCACCTAAACCATCTATGGCCTCTTTGCTATGGCCCATGTTGGCATCTTCTTCTGAACTCCTTATCCCCCCAATAACATCCCACACTTTTGGGCAAGCTAGTCCCCTCACTCTCTCTCTCTCTTTTAGGAGGTGCTGATGAGCATGGACCAGCTGGTTGTGGTGGAGCTGCAAGTGCTTGAAGAGGTGGAGCTGTGAGTGGTTCTGGTTGGATGGAAGAAGGTCCAGTAGGAACAGGGTTTTTCCTCATAAAGGTGAGGGATGTTTTTCTTGGAGGAAAATAGTTCTCCCAAGTATTGTTTGAGGATGAACTATTAGAAGAATCTAAATCTGAAGAGATTTCCAGTGGATGTTTTGGTGAGCCACTCATGTTGCCTAAAATGTTTTTGAATAGTTACTGAAAGAAAGACTTCTAGAGAGAAGAATTTTGGTGAATACAAGAGATATGTGTGGTTTATGGGTGATATGTTATTAAATAGTGCTAAAAAGAAATCAGTGAGTTAAATGTGTAGAAGGTGTGAGTTGTTGTGGAGTAAATGAAGTCTTTGACTTAAGGTGGACGTGTAATGACTTGGAGTTGACTATTTGACTAGGTGTTTAGCACTTAGTCTAAGCACTGCTGGTTGTGGGCAACCTACTGCTAGTATCTTTCTAACCACCGCTGGTTTTTGGCAACCCACTACTAGTGCAGTATTGATGAAAATGGAATCCCAAAGGGCTGTTCTGTAACATCTTGGTGATAAAGTATTTAATCCCCAAACCACTGCTGGATCATTTAATTGAGCTTTAAACATATGTTACTAAATAGAGTTAAAAAGAAATCAGTGAGTTAAATGTGACAAAGGTATGAGTTGTTGTGGAGTAAACCTAGTCTTTGACTTAAGGTGGACGGGTAATGAGTTTGGAGTTCAGTATTTGACTGGGTGTTTACCACATTGTCTAAGCACAGCTGGTTGTGGGAAACCCACTGCTAGTATATTTCTAACCACCGCTTGATATGGGCAACCCACTGTTAGTATATTTCTAACCACCGCTGTATGTGGGCAACCCACTTCTAGTACAGTATTGCTGAAAATGGAAACACATGGGGCTGTTCTGTAACATCTTGGTGATAAAGTATTTAATCCCCAAACCACTGCCAGGATCATTTAATTGAGCTTTAAACATATGTTACTAAATAGAGTTAAAAAGAAATCAGTGAGTTAAATGTGACAAAGGTGTGAGTTTTTGAGGAGTTAACCTAGTCTTTGACTTAAGGTGGACGGGTAATGACTTTGGAGTTGAGTATTTGACTGGGTGTTTACCACATTGTCTATGCACTACTGGTTGTGGGAAACCCACTGCTAGTATATTTCTAACCACCGCTTGATGTGGGCAACCCACTGCAAGTATATTTCTAACCACCGCTGTATGTGGGCAATCCACTACTAGTGCAGTATTGATGAAAATGGAAACCCAAGGGGTTGTTCTGTAACATCTTGGTGATAAAGTATTTAATCCCCAAACCACTGCCGGGATCATTTAATTGAGCTTTAAACATATGTTACTAAATAGAGTTAAAAAGAAATCAATAAGTTAAATGTGACAAAGGTGTGAGTTGTTGTGGAGTAAACCTAGTCTTTGACTTAAGGTGGACGGGTAATGACTTTGGAGTTGAGTATTTGACTGGGTGTTTACCACATTGTCTAAGCACAGCTGGTTGTGGGAAACCCACTGCTACTATATTTCTAACCACCGCTTGATGTGGGCAACCCACTGCTAGTATATTTCTAACCACCGTTGTATGTGGGCAACCCACTTCTAGTACAGTATTGCTGAAAATGGAAACACATGGGGCTGTTCTGTAACATGTTGGTGATAAAGTATATAATCCCCAAATCACTGCCCGATCATTTAATTGATCTTTAAACACTTCAAATTGGCACTCTACACAAACCCTAACCACTCCCAACTGATAATAACACAAATCTCACATATTGTACAACTAAATCACACAATGCGGAATCAATATTCCACCACCCACAACCTCGTTACGTACCTAATCAAGAACAATCATTCAGAAGGGTTCTATGAGATGATTGATTTTATCAAACACACTCCTATTCACTATGCTTTAACTGTAGAACCTACCATTGCTAAGGCCTACATTCATCAATTTTGGAAGTATGCTAAAATTGAAGAACGAGATGGAGCAGAGGTTATTAGGATTGTTGTTGATGAGAATGAGATTCTAGTCACAGAGGAGGTGGTTAGGGAGGTTTCGAAGCTGGAGGATGCTAATGGGGTTGTCAATTTGCCTGATGATGATATTTTTGAGGGGTTGGAAAGATTAGGTTATGAGAAAAATGTGGATAGAATTAAGTTTCATAAAGGTATGTTTTCACCGCAGTGGAAGCTTTTGATACATACTTTGCTTATGTGTGTAAGCAATAAGACCACTGGCTTTGATGAGTTTCCCTCCAAAATAGCAACTGCTATCATATGTTTATCACAAGAGAGGGTCTTTAACTGGTCTAGGATGATTTTTGAGGGTTTTATGAAGAACATAAAGGAAAATGGGAAATACTACTTATATCCTAGGTTTGTTCAATTAATAGTGGACAAACAGATCACAGAACCCATTCCTCATAAAAGGGAGTATAAGGTACATCATATGTTATCTAAGGTATTTGCACACTTGAGGAAAAAGAATCCAAAATTCTCAGGAAATCTTACACCTTTATTCCATCATATGCTTAACTTGCCAGACATTCCTGAGAATGAGGAGGTACCTAAATCCCAACCCAACCCACTGCTACTACATCTGAACACACTGCTAACACACCTGAATACACTGCTGAACCCTTACCTTTACCTAAATCCCAACACACCCATACCACTGATGCTGAACCCTTACGTTTACTTGAATCCCAACACCCCTTACCTTTACCTGAACATCCTGCTACCATATCTGATCCCACTGGTACCACATCTGGTGAGGATATTAAAGAAGTATTGAATGAATTGAAGGCTAAATGTACAAAAATGGAAAATACAATCACTGGTCTCCAGGAGCATGCTGTCTTTCAAGCTGGCACTATCAGAAGGTTGAAGCACAGGGTGTCTGTATTGGAGAGACTAAGAAGACCAAGGGTTGCTACTTCAAAGAGAGTCAAGAAGGTGACTAAGAAGGCCACCTCCTCACAGGGGAGGAGTAAGAGCATGGATTCAAGGGAGGATTTAAACATGGATGTTGATTTGGATTTGGATAGTGGAGATCATGGTGATGACTATATGGTTACTGACAAGGAAGGAAAAGAAGCAGTGCTTGAAGTTTTGAAGGTTGTAGTTGATAAAGAGGAAGAAGTGGGGCAGGCAACAACCACTGCTATTGTTGTTGAATCCCCTGCTAGTACAAAGGAAATCACTGCTGCTACCTTAATCACAACTACAGTCACACAACCACCAAAGTCTAAGGAAGTAGAAAAGGAGGTTGTTGGTACACTGCTGAACCTATGTAAAACCTTACCAATTCCTGAATCTGTTATTGCACCTGTTCCCATTATGCTTAAACCCACTGGACCTAAACCCTTGGCAAAGGGTTTGAAGTTTGTTGAGCCACTTAAGAAGGTTGTTGCTCAAGCTAACATAGGAAAGGAAGGAAAAGAAGCAATGGTTGAAGCTTTGAATGTTGTAGTTGAAGACAAAGAGGAAAAAGTGTTGCAGGTAACAACCACTCCTATTGTTGCTGAATCCCCTGCTAGTACAAAGGAAATCACTGCTACAACCTCTGAGGTAATTTCATCCACTGTTACTTCAGATACACATACTACTATTACAACCACTTCTACCATAATCACAACCACTGTCACACCACCATCCAAGTCTAAGGAAGTTGAGAAGGAGGTTGCTGGTACACTGCTGAACTTATGTAAAACCTTACCAATTCCTGATTCTGTTATTGAACCTGTTCCCATTGTACTTAAACCTGCTGGACCTAAACCCTTGGCTAAGAGTTTGAAGATTGGGGTGCCAGTTAAGAAAGTTGTAGCTCAACCAGACATAGGGAAAGGTAAAGGTATTGTTGAACCAGAAGAAGAATAAATTGAATTTGATAGTAGGGAGGAGCAGATTGCACATGATCATGAAATGTCGAAAAAGTTAACTGAAATGTATGAGGCTGAAGATCTGGCTTTTGAAAAAAAAAGATGATGAAGCTAGTCAGAGATTGATTGAAACGTGGAACAATGAACAACCTTTACTTCAAGCTTCTGAACTGCTAAAGATAGAATGGACTACTGAAGAATGGGCACAATTAGACATTGGTGCAAGGGCTAAGGTTCTGGCTGAGAGGGCGAGATAAATGCAGAAGGAAAGAACTGTCAAAGAATATAAAGCTAAGAAGAATAAACCTCCAAGTAAGGGTGAAATGAGAACTCAAATGATGAAGTATATAAGGCACATGGACATTCACATAGGAAAGGATTTGAAAAAATGCACGTATGAAGAGATTGAAGAGATCTTTCAACGTTGCAAAAGAATAAATGATGATTCCAATCCTATGAATTCTGAGAAAGAAGCTGAGTAGATCAAGAACAGGAAAAAGAGAAAAGCATGAATTATGGAGGAGTCTAGTTCTAAGAAACAGAAAATGGATGAAGAGATGGAGAGGGAAGGAAGAATGAATGTGTATCTTATGGTGAGTGATAAACCAGAGCCTATTAATCCTACACCACTAAACGCAGTTCATCCAGTTAATGATTGGAAAATAATCACTAAAAATGGTAGAGAAGTGATTGAAATAACAAGAGCAGATGGATGTAGAAGTACATACTTAAAATTTGGAGTGTTGTTGTTCTTTCTTTCTAAAGAGGATTTGGAAGAGTTATGGAAAGTCATGGATTTTAGATATGGAAAATATGGGCCAACTGGAGAATTAGCAAGGTTTGTGTGGACATCAGTGAAAAATATGTGTCAACCTAATCCAGAGGACAAATTTTGGAAAGAATGTGAAGTAGTTGATTGGATGCTTTATCAGCATTGCAGAGTACATGCTGTACAAACTACAAAGGAGAAGTCTTTCATGTTTATTAATAAAGACTATCCATTGTCCAAGACTGTTGCCAGGAAAATGTTGGAAGCAAAGCTTGATCCACAAGGAACTAAATCAATAAATCCAATGATAGATCAATTGTTCTTGAAGATTCAGAAGATTGATTATGTACAAGGTCCTTTGGCCATAAAAGTCTCAAGGAAGGTTAAATAGAATGGAAAATATATCTAAGGATACTGATGAAGAGTCAAGATCTAATAAGAAGACTGAGGAGGCTGCTGGGTGAAACCACTGCCAGCATTGTTGAAACTACGGCTAGAAGCATTGTTGAAACCACGGCTAGAAGCATTGTTGGAACCACGGCTAGTAGGATGAAACCACGGCTAAAAGCATTGTTGAAACCACGACTAGTAGGATGAAACCACGGCTAGAAGCATTGTTGAAACCACGGCTAGTAGGATGAAACCACGGCTAGAAGCATTGTTGAAACCACGTCTAGTAGAAGATTGGATCAACGGCTAATTGTAATATTTTAGGATATCTTGAGTAGGACGTTTTGTATGGAAAGTGTACTTTTTTAGTTTAGTGATTATTATCATTATTTTTCGTAAAGTTAAACCTTAATTTGCTAAACTTCCTGTCAAAAGGTTAGTGGTTAACAAGTGTGCTAAACACCCAGTCAAAAGGTCAACTCAAGGTCAACTCCAAGTCACTGAAACGTCCACCAAAGTCAAAAGACTTTATTTACTCCTCAACCACTCATACCTTGACCTCATTAACTTCCTGATTTCATATTAACTATATTTAATAGCAAATCACCCAAATATCACATACATTACTCACATTCCCAAGAACCTTCAACTAAAAAAACTACAAAATCATAATCATGAACAAGTCAAACCCCATTGATCTCACATCAGACACTAACAGCTCTTCCTCAGACAGTGTTTGGGAAGAGTTAGTTGCATCAGGTAGGGTTGAGTAGGAATATGAATCAAGGAAAAGATCTCACACTCTCATGAGCACAAACCCCACCCTTCACTTATTGGGCCTTCATCCATTCAACCAGTGCCACAAAACGCCATCAAGAAAGGATCCAGTTCTGAGTTGAGCTCTATTCCAAGCTATGTGTCTCCATATGAAGACACAGATGATGAAGCTTCTTCCAGAGCAGTGTTTGTGCCTCCCCTTGCCTCAATACCACCACCAGAACCTCTATCAGCTGCACCTTTGCAAGTAATCCTTCCACCACCAGTTGGTCTATCTTCTTCATCACCACCCATCAGAAAGAGGGTGATACGACTTGCGTGCCCCAAAGTGTGGCATGTGATTGGAGGGCCAAGAGTTCAGAAGGAGTTGCCAGAGTGGGCCATTGAAAGGAAGCCTTAGGTGGTGTAGGTGTATGTTGTAAAGCTTGTTGTCTTTAGATGGTTGTATTAGGATATGGTCTTTTTATGTACTTTGCTGGTAGTCAGTATGCCATGGTTGTAACCAAGGTTGTCAAAATCGCGATCCTGCTCGTAGGATTGTACGATCCTACGATCCTACACACAAAAAACGATCAAGATCTTAACAAGATCGTAATCCAGGTAGGATCGCAGCAGGATCGTAGGATCGTAGGATCGGATCGGATCGCATAGGATCGCCTATTACTAGGTTTTTTTTTTTTTTTTTTTTTTTTTTTTTTTTTTTTTTTTTTGGTATATTAACTTATTAAGTATAAGTTCATTTCTTAAAGCCCAATGACTACGAATTTTTTAAAAAAATTATTATTTTGGTGTTGTTAATTAATTGTCTCTTGCAAAATTAATGAGTGTAAAATCATTATGTTTTTATGGACTCTTTAGAAATAGTTTAGATGTGTCTTTTTGGGTTTATTATGAAAAACGATTTTGTGCTTTTTAAAATGTCAGAAGCTTGTTTTTGAAGTAAACTATCTACATACTTGACCCAATTTTGTTCATAATTTATTTTATGTTACATATAAAAGCATGAATATTCTAATTTTATTAATTTGATCATCAAGAAAAAAAATTCAGTTATATTACCAGAATATTCTAATTTAATTTATTTGGTCATCAAGAAAAAAAAATTGTGTTGCCCTCTATTATAAATTATGTCGTTTCATTTTCAGATACAATCCTTTTATCTTTTTGCATTAATCTATATACCTTAACAAAAAGGTTATAGAATCACATACTAAAAAATTAACATTATCTTTTTGCATAAATGTTATTATGAAAAACCTATAATAAAAAAATAATAAAACAAGAAGTAGGTGCACCGTGCACGTATGTAGTAACTTTGTGCAAGTATGCATTGCAATATATCTAATATTCTACTAGTACGGTACTTGAAAATATAACTTTTTATTTTATCATCCATTTACATTCGTTTATCATATGAAATATTATATAGAAATATAAAACTACAACCCCTATACAAAAATATATATATTTTCATAGGATCTTACGATCCCGATCCGATCCTACGATTACGATCTTGCAAAGCCAAAAACGATCCTAGGTAGGATCCCGATCCTGACAACCTTGGTTGTAACATCTGCAGCTTTGTATGCAGTTATTATCTATGAATAATAGAACCATGTTCTCCTTTTAAGTCCATTGTATCATCATGTATTTCCTTTGATCTGCAAAATAGTTAGTGGAAACACAAAAAAACAAGCAGTGGTTCGAACAAAACAAGCAATACTAAGATCAACTAATAACAGTACATAACTTTTACAAACTTTTACAAAACAAATTGGAGATTTAGAGATTTATCATTCCAATGCTGACTACAATTTTTTATACATACAGAATGAATAACCAAAGTACATATGCCCATGATACAAGGAATATAAGCTACTAGTTAGTAAAGGGCAGCAAATGATCTAACACCTTTCTGTTCCGATTATATGCATACAAAGTAAATTAGAGTTAACGATACCACAACAAGTAATACATACAGTCAATGAGCAGCATACTCAACCTTGTATTTCCATAGGTACTCAACAATTCGTTCACGATAGGAAAAAGCTGTTTGTGCAGGATTTTCAGACTTTAATGACATGTTATGACTCAGCCGGTATAGGTTAATGCAAGCCCATATTCCGCAGTCACCGTATTGAGTTGCTTGTTTGGGGACATCATCACATTTTTTAAATCTGATATGATAAGTATTGATATCTATGCCTTTTGCTGAAATTTTGCAGGCATGGTATCCTTCCAAAAAATTCGTCTGTTTGTATACTTTGGTAGCGAATCATACAATGTCACAACACCCGTACGTAGATGCAGCTCTCCTACCGCCCAGTGCTTGTTAGGTTCATTTATTAGAAATAGTACCTACATCATTTACGACATCAGCACAAGCCACCGGATAATTTACAGATGAAGAATCTAGTAAAACCACAATAATATACGTAATTTTATATGGAAAGATATAAACACCTTTTCGACATCAGCCCAAGGCACCGGGTACTTAACACCATTTGCCCAATAGCTTCGTACGAAGTCATTAATGACTTGTGGTGTGAAAAAAGGACCCACCATAGCCCAATCGGCATCTGATGGTCGGAAATGCCACATAAAATCTACCCATAGATCTAGGTGCTGTTTATACATTTGGAAACATTATTAAAAACAAGTGGGAGACAGAAAGAAACATTTATGGTACAAATGTATCAACTGATTTTATACGAACCTCGTCCCTCAGCCATCCATCCTTATTATCACCTGTTGCCAATAAACACTCCCAAAACCGGCGCTCAGCAATAGTGTCTTCATTACCCCATGGGAAAATAAACCTAGCACCATTATTCTCATTCAAAAATTTTTGAATGGAACATGACACAGTTACCGTTTTCGTTTTTTTCTTCCCCGTTCCAGTTCTCGACAGATTCTGAAATAGAATAAATAAGTTCTTTTAGTGAATGTTTGTATTCAAAAGTAATAGAAATATAAGTTTACACGGTTACATACCTCCACAAATGGTTCCAAAGTATCATCAAAATCAGGAGCGTTAGGAGGGGATGGGTTTTCACGATTGATCCGTGATGAACGCCTTCTCTTTGGAGTAGTGGCTGGTGGAGTAGTATAGGGTGAGGTGCAAAATCTCCCTGGCTTCCTCTTCCGTTTAAGAGAGTTGAAAACACGTCTGATATTTGCAGCCTAAATAACAAAAATGAATCATTTTTTACCAAACATCTCTACTATGCAACAATTAAATAACTTCAATACTCAACTGAGGTAAAGTGGAAATGTGATATGAAAATTGGCACCCTGATTACGCTTGGAAAACAATATTCTAGTGCATAAAATAAACTGCGACCGCAAAGGAAAATATTTCATTGATACATAATTTGAAGGACATGTATAACAAATCATGACTGTTTGTTGAGGGCCCTTTCTTATTTTCAAATGTAAATCTTCTTTGCAGTTGACTATGTATGTTTTTACTGTTTGCGTGTGACTTAGCATGTGGTGTCTATTTAATAGTGAAACCATGATTTGCTTCTTCAACATATTTGCTCCTATTTATTTTCAGTTTCATAACCATATTTCCATCACATTAATTGAATTATGTCGAGTTGTAAAAGAGTTAAGTTTGAGCATAATCACGATGAAAGGGAGTGGTCAATAAAGGTAGCAAGAGAGGTAATGTTTCCTGAGATATATGAATTATATGGACCAAATGCTGAAGCTAGTTACTGATTACCAGCTGAAGTGCTAGAAGACCTAAGAAGACAGATATACGATCACGAACAAGAAGAAGTTATAGAACCAAATGGCGGTGTTAAACATAAGAAATCACTAATGTTGGGAACCAATCCGCAAGATGAGGGTCCAAGTAGCCGTAACACTAATGTTCGGAAGCAACTCAAAATGAATGAGACCCAAACAGGCAAGTCAACCATATTGCGCAAGTGTAATGATGATCCAAAGAAAAAAGGAAAAACAAACTAAATGTTATTTCCTAGTTTCTGAAAGTGATGTAGTTGCTAATATTGTCTTTTCTTAGGTTATGTTTGTCATGTCTTAAGGGATTGTACTATTATTATGCATGCATTGTTGGTAACAAATGATAAGATAAATAATTGTACCTTTCCTGCCCATCCTCATAATCAAGGCAAATCACTTCAACATGATCCTCATCTGCATAAGTAACATCCCCATCTGTATCAGCCCCTTCCCCAGCCGGTTCATCAACATTTGTAGGCCCTTCCCTAGCCGTTTCATCAACCTCCATATCCACTTTCTCTACTTGTGCAGCCCCTTCCCCAGCCGGATGGAAAACGTTTTCTACTTGTGAAGCCCCCTCCTCCATAGCCGGTTTTAACTCTTTAAGAGTCCACTCCACAAACCATCTAAACCAGACAGGTGGCTGCCACACAACCATTTCCTTACCCTTCTCCCGGTCAATTTCTTTTTCCACAACATTCATATCCATCGATTCCTAGATAAAGATTAAATAAAGGGTATGTGTTTTTTATATTGAAAAAAAATAAAACAAGGGAAAAAAACAATAAATCTATACGTACGTCAGCAGGAGTTGGATCAAACCCATCATAACCAATGTCTGAGAATGCATCATTCAAATTCGGTAAGGCGGCACAATCAAATTTCTTATCCACCAGCATAAAATTGTTGGAATGATGAGCATCTTCAAGACTCCCCGATAAAGCATATTTCATAACTTGCGTCATAGGTCCGGTAAACTCTTCGGAGTCCGTATAAAACAGCTTCTGCTTCTCATCGTATCCTACATTGGTCCTGATGGGAGTGTGTGCATCAGAAGTAGCCAAAGGTTTGTTGGCATCAACACTCTCCACCTGTAAACAAGTGACATACTTTGGTCAAAGAGTCCATTTTTTACATAATGAACTCAAAAAAATTCAAATTACAGCTTCTTACCTTATTCTCACCAACAACATCTTCTGACTTTATTCCTAAAACTTCCTCAAGTACCCCAATTCTTTTTTTAACGCTGTGTATCTCACTTAATAGCTGTGATACAGCAATGTGTCCTATACATTCTTCAATACTACCAACCCTAGACTTAATGGACACAAGCTCAGCTTGAATCTCATCTTTATCCAACTTATGTAACGCCGCCGCTTTGTCACATTTGTTCCCATCTGGAAACTCAAGATTACTGACTAGAACATCTTGAAGCTTCACAGGCTCATTCGCCTTCAACGTTTCACCAAACCCAACAAAAATATCTTCTTCTCCAGCTTTGTCATTGACCTTCGACGTTTCACCTTCTAGAACAACTTCATCAGCATCACATAAAGGAATGTTTAAATCGGCTTCAATTCCACCATATACTTCCACATGGGCCATAGCTTCCTCTTCTTCCACCATTAATTGCTCAGCCAACTCTTCTCTTCTTTCATCAAGTCCACGGATGTAGTCCATACTTTGAATGTACCACAGACACGTCAGCTCGGCATTTGTTGGTACAATCTTCTGTAATGGTCTAACATCCTACATAACAAATAAACTAACATGATATGCTAAATGCAATAAAAACATACAACACATAACTAATTTTGGGTTTTTACTTACCGGATTAAATAAAATAGTGTAATGCTTTTTTTCAAAGTTTTTTTTGGACCATGCTAAACAACATGGGATCTTCTCTGGGTCTTTGGTCCAAAACTGGGAGCTATTATGGAATGTTTCCATAATCCAAATCTGAAAAAACAAATACAACGTATTAAGACTTAGTTGTTGTGATTATAGTGGTTGTGATTATGGTGGCAGTGGTTAGGATAGCAGTGGGTGTATCTGTAGTAACATGGGATAGAATTACATCAGATGTAGTTGCAGCAGTGGTTTCTTCTAAACTAGCAGTGGATGCAGCGACATTGGAAGTGATGTGAACCAAACATTTCTATGTTTACTGGTGACCGTTTACATATCGATTTCTAGTGCGAAACCATCAACCATAACATCCTTAAATCTATACCAAGCCTTACGATGCCTAAGGAACAATGACTACGGAACAATGCCTAAGGAACAAAGCCAATGCCTAAGGAACAATGCCTGAATGACTATTCTGCTTATCTATGTTCCTCATATTTACCATATAACACCTAATTTAGAATAAACCATCACAATATATACAAGCACAAATAATGTATGTTACAAATAAAATCTAACCTTCAACACCCATGTAAATCCATACAGAGTGTATGTTTGTTCTTTTTTAGGATCTTTTGGAACGGGCTTCTTTGATTCTGCCTCGAGATGCCTAGGAACAATATTCACCATTCTTTTATACAGATGAGCCCACATGTATTCACCTCATGGATACTCATTCCATACAGAAAAATCCTCAACATTCTTTAGCAAATGGTCAGGAACATTAAACCTTCCTTCCCGACCAATAAATACAAATGTGGCAATCACCAACAAACCAACCCTCACAGCATCTTCATCGGATAAAGAATCCCACCTTTGCCCCGACTTCACCAACACCAAAAGGTCATCACCCTTAACTTTTTTGTTCTTAATTCTTTTTTTATCGGGAAACAAACGATCAAAAAAAGGACTATCTATTAAACCCTTAACAACATGCCCGTGGTCAGTTTCTTTTTTATCTACGGGACCTAAACAAAACCCAGTTAGAAGACTAAAGTGTTCACGGCCAAAATCAAAAACATTCTCACCTATTACAAAAGTAAGAGGTTGACAACAATAACTCACATTAGACACCTCAACTGCATTTTGATATAAATAATTGTACAAGTGGTGGTTAGGGGAATATTTAGGAAAATCTAACAAAGGGCCAAACACAGTGTCTCTAAACAATTTGGTTCTATTGACATTCAATGCAGCTTTAATTGTACGAATATGTTCTAGTCTAGATCTCACTGTTAGCTTTGCATCAAACATTTTCGTCTTTGGATTCTTGAGAAGAGGAAGCAAAACGATTGATTGAACGAATATGCGTGGGAAGCAGTTGGATTAGGGCTTCGGTTTTACAAACGATTGATTGATTTGATTTTCAGTTTCAGTTTGAGAAGGAAGGTTTGATTTTCGGTTTAAGTTTGAGAAGGAAGGTTTGAGTTTGAGTGGGAAGATTTTATGTGTTTGATGTGTGTGTTAGTAGCAGAAATGTATTTTGTATTTTGTATTTAAGAAAAAAAGGTGTATTAGGATAATAAAAAAATTTTGGGGAAGTATAATTTGGATTATAAAAGGTGTATTTGTATTTTATAAAGTTGTATTTATAACGAGTTGCCCAAAAGTATATATGTGTGGGACCAAGTTGCCCAAGTTATATGTATTTAAAAAAAATTATTTTTTTACTAAAAGACAAAAAATGTCAGTTGCCCAGTAAAATGGGTCAAAGTTGCCGAACATAGCACCTCTTACATTTGTACTATGTAAGTACAAGGTGGTCCCAAAGAAATGGGAGAGTTGCCCATGGGGCATTAAGAGAAGTGGAAAAATTTTGAGGCATTTGGGGTAAATTTGTTGAGCAACTGGGGCATTTAGAAAATTTTCCTTAAACAAAAACCATCATAAAAACTTAGAGAAAAAGGACAAAAAATCAAATGCCACACTAGAACACATACCAAACAACAATAGACAAAAAGAAAGCGCAAGAGACGCAAGGGGACAAGGGGACAAAAGTATAGACAAAATATCATAAAAGCAACAAAGCTAACGGGCGAGGGAATAAAAGGAAAAAAGGACCTAAAGGCAAAACTAAAACCAAAAACCTAAAGGCGAGGACACAAAAGGAAAAAAGCACATAGAAATGGATCTAAAGGCAAAACTAAAACGAAAAACCTAAGTGAACAAGGAAGTTCAAAGCAAGGCAACGCAAAGAGGATAAAAACAAGGGCAAGGCAAAAGAACAATGGGAGGCTACTAGACGCCTAAAAGCCTAAAGGGGACAAAGTAATCTTTTGTTAAAGTAGACCTCAAAATGGATCCATATATGCCAGATTTAGGTAGCCTTTGTAGCAGTCTAATTATCAATTCATCTCAAAGTTAATTTGGGAGTAAAACAAAGTCTTTTACTTCATTTAAATCAAACAGTTGATAATTTAGGCCTCACTAACAACATGATGACAGCATGGTATTTTTTCTTTTTAATGCCTTTGATCACAAGCTTCCTCATAAAGGTGGCCATGGGTTTGGGTTATGGTTAAGTTCTAAACAGTTTTCTGAAACCGGTTTGTTTGATCCATCAACATGTTTGATCTTTTATAAATTTCATAAGAAAGGCATACTAGAAAAGGAGTAAAGCAGAAGCCATGAGAGTTTCAACCACTGGTTTCATAGAGCCTACCTGATTGTACCAGAAGATATTTCACTTTGAAAATATTCGGCATATCAAATCGATATCTTAAGACATATAAATTGGACATTGTTTCATAAAATATGCCACAACTCAGTACGGTCGAATTTCTCAGATTGCTACGTGCTTTGAGCACTTAGAATCCATTCAAGATCCGACTCTTCACAAAACAAGTATAAATACACCTTAAAAGAAGGTCGAAAAGAACAACAAAAACATCAATAACAATGGGCACCGTGAAGAGGCTAGTTGCTGATAATCCATTGGTGATCTTTAGCAAAACCACTTGTTCAATAAGTTATTCCATCAAAACGCTTCTAAGAAACTTTGGGGCCAACCCAAAAGTCTATGAGCTCGATGAAATTTCAAATGGGGAACAGGTGGAAAGGGAGTTGCTAGGGTTAGGTTGTGATCCAAGTGTACCTGTTGTTTACATTGGGAAGAAGCTAGTTGGTGGTGCTAATGAGGTGATGAGCCTCAATATGAGAAGCGGGCTCAAGCCTCTACTCATCGAGGCTAAAGCTATATGGCTCTAATTAAGATCTATATTAAGCAAAATTTAACCAATCTGATATATAGTGGAACAGGCGCCGATGCATGCGGCCTTCCATCGTCTATTAGTGTACTCTAACTGATGTCACGCGTTCAACTTTCTTCTTTCTTTTTTGGCTTAGGAATTTTGAATAAAACGTATTTGTCCCCTAATACTATAAATACTATCATAATCTTTTACTCATTGTGACTGTTTTAACTTACCATGTAAAACCAGCTTGCAATTTGCAGGTAGACCAACTCCTATCTATGAATCATAACATCATGACGGTGTATAATTTTAACGCATACCATCTCCAATCAAAACATCAGTATTGTAAATTTTGTGCGACGATATTTATCACATCATTTTTGCACCAAAGCCAAAACCATGCAACTAAAGGACATGACCGAACCACAAGGGGTGACCCAGCAAGAATACCTGCCTAGCTTCCCAAGTGGAGGTCAAGGGTTCAAATCCAACGGGGAGAAAACTAATACCCTTGTGGCCACGGAGGTTCACCTGCGCCGACTCCGGGCTATCCAAAAGTATATAATACAGAGCTTTTCCTGTATTATTTTTCTAATGCTTAGTTGCTTACCTTACAAAAGATTCTAAACATACAAATTGAACAAAGATTATATATTTTACTTGTTTGCTTAAACAGTGTAACTTTCACAGATATGTTTTAGTGAAACAAGTATACATGAAGTAGCTAGTGCTCTTTGGTTCAATGATGTTTCTCTATTCTTTTCAAACTAATTACGTTTCTCCTATCATCTAAACAGGTATATAAATGCAAAAGGGCGTGAACTGACAGGAACAACAAAATTTTAATAGCAGCAAGCATTTAAATACATAAGTACATAACATTAAACATCATTTCTTATTAGTACTAGTCCAGATGCTCAAATACTAATATTTCAGTGATAGTAACGTGACAAGGCACTTTATCTACCAAGCATATATAGTATTTGCAATAAGATCCATCATGTTATACCTATTTGATAAGGCATACCGTACCTCGAAGGTAATTTGGGAATGAAACAAGAAATGCCGCGACGATAAAAAGAGAACGAGAATCCACTATCTTAGCACCTGTTGATACAAAAGTTGGGCGTTCCTTGTTTGGACTCCGGTTCCCGTATCAATTGGATCTTGATGCTTGAGACCTGCACTTGAAGAAATTGATATCAGGTGGCAAGTTGCTATGATCACTGCAAGGATCAAAAAGTACATGAAGAAGACAGGCAAAAGTATTGATTTCAAACCAAAACAAGGAATAACTTTTGACAAATCTAAAATTGAATGCTTCAATTGTCAAAAGACTGGTCACTTTGCAAGGGAGTGCAGGTTTGCTAAGTATCAAGCAAACAGAACATCTGAGAAGCCTAAACTTGAGCTCAAAGAAATTCCAATAACAGAAACAAAAGCTTTGGTTGCTCAAGAGAAGTTATCAGAAGTTGACTGGAGTGAAGAATTTGATGATGAACCGGTGACTTACTGTATGGTAGCAGTGGAAGATGCAGTTGCAGTGGAAGCATTGGACTGGAGCACTGCTTTTGATGAAGAATCTGAACATAATGCTTTGGAATCTGATGATGGCTTTGGAGGATTTGATTGGAGCAAAGAAAGTGAAGATGATCCTGTTTTTCTTGCTATGGTGGCTACTTCACCAACTCAGTCTCCTATCTCTGAGGTATGCTCAAACTGTTATGAGTTTTATCAAAAATTACTTAACAGTTATGTGATTGAAAGAGATAATTGTATTAGGGCTAGGTCTGAGGTAGCAGGTTATCAAATCACTTTAGAGTCTATAGAAACTAAAATCATAACACATGAAAATAAGGAAATGGCTTGGGCTGAAAAGTATGAACAACAGTATTACCAGTTAAAACTTAGTAAATGGAAACTAAACTGTAAAATTGCTGAAATTGAGAAATTAACTAAGGAAATAGATGGTTTGTTAGCTAAGTTTGCTGCTTGGGGAGAGTCTGGCTTGTCCCATGTTGCTTATGTTGAAAAACAGAGAAGGGCTTACATTAGAACAGGCTTAGGATTTGGAATGGACTTTAGTAACTTAGATGAAAATCAACCTAGTAATCAGGATGATGGTGTTTTTGAGGACATAACCACTAGTGATGATGAACTTATTAACTATGTAGATACATCTAGTAATGAGGGATCAATAAGTGAACCACCTCCTGAATATAAGAAAGACAATGGTTATCATGCTGTTCCTCATCCCATTAATCATCAACCCTCTAGGCCTGATGTTTCTCGTTATGGTGTCGATAGTCTAGAGTTTAGGAAGAAGCTTGTTGCTCAATCTAGGTCTGAGAAACCCAAAGAAACTGTTGAAAATAATCAAGCAGAACCTTTAAACCAAAGTACTGCTCAACAAGCAGTACCTTCTGAACAAGCAGTACCTTCTGCAAAACCTTTTCAAAACAGCACTGCTAAACCTTTTTGGGATAATTTTGGTCAAAACAGATTTTATCAGTCATCAAGAAGGCAAAATAATTTTGGGCATAGACATAGAAGAAATCATTTTGGTCATATGGGTCAAAAACTGTGTTTTGTGTGTTATAGTCCTACTCACTTAATCAAAGATTGTGACAAACACTCAGAATATCTAAGCAAGTTTCCAAGGAATAAGTCTACAAATCAGAAACCTAGAGAGCACAAACCAGTTTGGACTAATTCAAATAGGGTTAATCACAGAAACTTCACACCAGATCATAGATACCCACATCAGAGAAGATCTTCAGTATCTCACAGTACTTTCCAAAGTACTGCTCAGAAACAAGGTACTGATAACACTGCTTGGAATAGGAATTCTAGGAGATCTCACTATCAACCTAGAAGGTATCACAATTCATATAGGGGATCTAGATCACAAGAACCACCTGTTAAAACTGAATAGGTAAAAAGAGAAAGTCCTGCTGAGGGACAAACAGTACGTTCAACAAAAAGTGAATCAGATATTTGTGTTATACAAGAAAATGCTAATAAACTGGTGAAAGAGATTTATGTTGAAAAACCAGAGAGTTTTGAAAATCCACATGCTAAAAATCAAAAGATAATTTTGGATCATCATTTGAAAGATAGTGGGAATTACATTCTCAAAGAATTTGAGTTTGTAACTCCACAAGGGGAACACAAGTCAGTAATGGCTTGGGTTCCTAAAAGTTTCTAACTCTTTTCTTTGTGTGCAGGGCAACCCAGAAGAGGAGCTTAAAGATCATCTTATTGTGGATAGTGGTTGCTCTGGAAGTATGACAGGCGATAAAGAGATCCTGTCTGATTTTAGAAATATTAGTGGAGGAAAAGTTGCATTTGGGAATGATCCCAATGGAGGAAGGATTACTGGGAAAGGAACAATTAAAGTTGGAAGAATCGATTTTGAGAATGTCAGATATGTGAAGGAGCTAAAGTTCAACTTGTTGTCAGTCTCTCAAATTTGTGATAAAAAGCATCCTGTGTTATTCACTGACACAGAATGTCTCATCCTTTCCTCTGACTTCAAACCTGTTGATGATGACTTGGTAGTACTTAGAGTACCAAGGACAAATGATGTGTATAGTTTAGACATGAAGAGTCTACATTCTTATGGAAGAGCCACATGTTTGGTGGCTAAAGCAACATCTGAAGAGGCACATCAATGGCATAGAATATTGGGCCATGTTAATTTCAAGAACATCAACAAACTGGTTAAAGGCAATTTAGTTAGAGGTTTACCTTCAAAGACTTACAAGAATGATCAATCATGTTTGGCATGCAAGAAGGGTAAACAACACAAAGCTTCCTGTAAGAAGCTTGAGGAAAGAACAATTAGAGAACCATTGGAGCTGTTACATATGGATTTTTTAGGACCTGTCTCTGTGGCAAGTTTAAATAAGAAAAAGTATTGTTTGGTTGTAACTGATGATTGTAGTAGATTCAGTTGGGTTTTCTTTTTGGGCTTTAAAGATGATACCTTTGATGCTATTCAGACTCTAATTATAGCACTTGAAAACCAATTAAGACTCAAGGTTAGAGGTATTCGATGTGACAATGGAACTGAATTCAAGAACAAGCCTATGGATGACTTTTGTGCAAATAAAGGCATAAAGAGGGAGTTTAGTATTGCTAGAACACCACAGCAAAATGGTGTTGCAGAGAGGAAGAATAGGACTTTGATTGAAGCTGCAAGGACAATGTTAGCAGATTCCCATCTCCCTATTCAATTTTGGGCAGAAGCTGTAAGTACTGCATGCTATGTACTCAACAGGGTCTCTGTCACCAAACCACAGATGAAGACACCCTATGAATTGCTGATGGGCAATAAACCCAACATTCGTTTTATGAAGCCTTTTGGATGCCCTCTTACTATTTTAAACACCATTGATAATCTGGGGAAGTTTGATGGCAAGTCTGAAGAAGGTTACCTATTGGGTTATTGTACTAACAGTAAAGGCTTTAGAGTATACAACAGAGTTACTAAGAAGATTCAAGACTGTCTTCATGTTGAGTTTTTAGAAGATCAAGACAATGAGAAAGGAAAAGGTCCTGATTGGATGTTTGATCTTGAGATTTTATCTCCTTCAATGAATTATGTTCCTGTTAGAGAAGAAAATCAACCTTTGCACAATGAAGATGATATCCAATATGTTGTTCATGATGTTCATATTAGACCTGATGTTGTTCCTGATAAAGATCCTGTAAGTCCAAAACAAAGTACTGATGTTCCTAAGCAAAGTACTGATTCTCCAAAACAAAGTACTGTTGCACCATAATCCTCATTATCTGCTGAGGATCAATCTATTCAAGAGGAACTTAATCAGATGCTTCTTCAAGATGTTTTAGCACATTCTTACACTGATGAACAAAGGAGAGCTTATGAAGATGCAAAGAAGATGAATAAGACTGCAGAGTACTCTCACAGTACTTTGGACAGTACTTTCGACCAAAGTACTGCTGCACCTGTTGACAGTACTTTAGATGATTTGGATGATCCTACCATGCCTGGGTTAGAAGAAACTGATGATGAGCTTGAAGATGAAGGTATTTTCACAAATTCCAATGAAGGTGCTGATTATACTAACTTAGATGATACATATGAAGTTCCACAGTCACCAATCTTACGAATTCATAAGAATCATCCAGCTGATCAAATCATTGGTCCCTCTACCTCTGGAGTTATTACAAGACACAAAGCTAAGGGTCTCTCTAAACCTCACAATGCTTTACTTAGCTTTGTTTATAAACAAAACAGGCTGAATCATAAGGACCATCAAACCTGCTTATTTACTTGTTTCATCTCTCAAGAGGAACCCAAGAATATTGCTCAAGCTTTGACTAAAGAAAGTTGGGTTGAAGCTATGCAGGAAGAACTTCTTCAATTTAAACTTCAAGAAGTTTGGGTTTTATGTGATCTTCCAGATGGGAAGAGAGTTATTGGAACCAGGTGGGTTTTTAGAGTTAAAAGGGATGAAAGAGGCAATGTTATCAAAAACAAGGCAAGGTTAGTTGCTCAGGGTTATAGACAGGAGGAAGGGGTAGATTATGATGAGGTATTTGCTCCTGTAGCAAGGATTGAAGCTATTAGAATATTTCTTGCTTTTGCTTCATACATGGGTTTTCAGGTATATCAGATGGATGTCAAGAGTGCCTTTCTATATGGTACTATTACAGAAGAGGTGTATGTGAAACAACCTCCAGGTTTTGAAGATCCTAAGCATCCAAACAAAGTCTATAAGGTGGTTAAAGCTCTTTATGGCCTTCATCAGGCACCTAGAGCTTGGTATGAGAGGCTCTCTACATTCTTATTACAACATGGATACAGGAGGGGAGCTATAGACAAGACTTTGTTTATCAAGAGAGACAAGAAGGATATCATGTTAGTTCAAGTCTATGTTGATGATATCATCTTTGGGGCTACCAAACAGTCCATGGTTAAGGAGTTTGAGCAGCTGATGCAGAAGGAATTTTAAATGAGTTCAATGGGAGAGTTGACATTCTTTTTAGGACTTCAGGTTAAGCAGTCCAAGGAAGGAATTTTCATTAGCCAAGACAAGTATGTTGCAGACATACTTAAGAAGTTTAATTTTGATGATATGAAGGCTGTTACTACACCTATTAAATCTATCAATTCATTGGGCAAAGATAAAGATGGACAACCAGTTGAAGTCAAGTTATACAGATCTATGATTGGCTCTCTTATGTATCTTACTGCATCAAGGCCTGATATCATGTTTGCAGTTTGTCTATGTGCAAGATATCAAGTCTCACCAAAGATCTCTCACATGAATGCAATAAAAAGAATTTTCTGTTATTTGAAACAACAACCTAAGTTGGGGTTGTGGTATCCTAAAGAGTCACCTTTTCACTTGGAAGCTTTTTCAGATAGTGACTATGCAGGTGATAATTATGATAGAAGATCCACAACTGGTGGATGCCAATATCTTGGAAGAAGATTAGTCTCCTGGCAATGCAAGAAGCAGACAATTGCAGCAACATCATCTACTGAAGCTGAATATGTAGCTGCTGCAAGTTGTTGTGGTCAAGTTTTGTGGATGCAAAATCAACTCTTGGACTATGGGTTCAATTTCAAAAATACTCCTATCAATATTGATAATGAGAGTACAATTTGTATTATGAAGAATCCTGTCTATCATTCCAAGACAAAGCATATTCAGATTAGGCATCACTTTATCAGAGATTGCTATGAGCATAGGCTCATTAATGTGGTTAAAGTTCACACGGATGACAATGTAGCTGATTTACTCACAAAAGGTTTTGATGTGTCACGATTCAATCACTTGGTCGTGAGCATTGGAATACTTTTAGGAATCTTGATAGTCCGTCCAGCAACTGTGATTCTCTCGGGATTGGGACAAGGTTCTCAACACTAGACTTTATGAATTCGTCCAATTCCTTTTCAGGAACAGTGTCAAGATGCTCGTCCCCCATGCTCAGAGAGTGAGTGGGAGCTTTGGGTGTGATAGCAGTTGTTTGAGATAGAACCTCAACTGCTGGGATATCAACTGACTGAGGGAGTTGAGAAATAATATTAAAAGGATAAAAACTCTCCTCGTCATCATCATATAGAGCTGCCTTAAGAAATTGGGAACGTCTTAGAGCTGCATGCTCTAGGACTAATAATTCTTCCCTAGATTGGCGGGCCTCTCTTTCTTCGGCTAGCAATTCCCCCATGGTCTTTTCACCACTCACTTGATTCTTAAAGTTACTAATCATATCATCAAGTGTTTTCATTGCGATTTCAAAATTTTGGGAGACTTCTTAAGACAACGGCTCAGGTGGAGTTTGAACCGTATGGTGCTGTGGAGGTTGGAAATTGTCAAACATGTGAGAGTCATGATTGTTACAAGGAAATGGATTCCCTATTTGACAATCAGAGCTGAAATGGGGACCTCCACAGTACTCGCAACAGTAAAACTGTTGAGTCTGGACTGGTGAATCATATGGATATTGGTCATAACCAAACTTCTGAGCATCACTGGAAAACTGTTCATAGAAAAACGTGTTTCCGGATTGACACTCAAATCCTTGGTGAAGACCTCCACAAAATTCACAACAGTTATGTTGATTATATGAAGATAAGTCGGGCTGTGGTGGGTAATCGGAAAAGTTTGAGGGGTCGTTAAATGAGTTCGGATTAGGATCATAATCAAATGAATTCCTCGAACCACAAAACAAACAACTCCCGTTATGAATATCATTACCACATTGTACACACGTACACCAACGACAGGGTGAACCAAAAAGAGGTTCACCACAACCGACACAAGGAATAAACGATTTCATTTGAGAGTAATGAGAAGGAATCAGTTCATTCAAAGAATCAACAAAACCAACATGGTGATCTGAATGACTATCAAGTCTCGAAGAACATTTTGAAAAATCCGGAGGTGGGACAAGTGGTGTGCTCTGAGAGCTAGCAATTTCCACCACTTCCGTTATGGTCTCTGGTTCTGGTTCTTGAGAAACGTGAAGATTAGGCAAGTCATTCTTGCTAGTCACCGGTCTAAATTCTGCATGCTTGCTTTTAACCGTAAATCGTGAAAGTTTAGGATCAATTCTAGACGGCTTAGGAGCAATTGAGGGGTTAGATCTTTGGATAACCGTAGGTTGGACGTATTTAGCACTCCCATTATTAGAGGGAAGTACCTGGTCCTTTGTCATCCCGGTTTCTGGTTCTATTTCCCTACGCAGAATTAATGGATCATCACGAACAACACGAATTCTTGACATTTGTGATAAAGTCTGAAGTTTTTCAACTTCGTCCCAGAATTCGTCCTCGAGAGATTCCATGAGAATAGAAGAAGATAGAATCAAATGGATAGAGGGTAAAGGGAGAAAGAATCAAAAAGGGTAAGAGGGTAAAGAGGAATATTTTTGGTATTTTTGAAAAACATTTTGCAAAAACAAAGAATGAAAATCTTTTGGTGTTTTTGGTTTTTATAAGAAAATATAAATACATACAGATGGTATAAACAAGGAGTGAATATTCAAATCACTAATCTGCTAAACGGAAGATAATCAGCACAGTTCCCCGGCAGCGGCGCCAAAATTTTGATCCGCTCCAAACCGTCAAGTTTTCTCACACAAGCCGGCCACTTGTGAATGGCCGACCGTAAGGAACTTAAAACGGTTCAGAAACGAATGCAATGAAGATCAGGGGAGTATAGTGTTTCCCCGGGTCGTTATGTCCCAGCGAGCTATGCGAAGAATCACCAAACGTATAGTGATCGAGAGATTTGAACGAAAAAGAGGGATTGAATTATTATAACTACAGAAAAAGTCTATAAATTACAACGGCTTAAATGCAAATTAAAGGAAATTAAAAAGATAAAAAATATTAAATAAACGCTATCACTATTTGCAAAATGATTTTTTTGATTTTTGATTTTTTTTTTCTTTTATAAAACTTAAATTAAAAAACTACTCGACGTACTAAAGAAAATGTGAAAATGAAGCAATATTAATCCTAAAAATATGAAAATGATATTTTTACAAACCTAATGATAAAAGAAAATTTTTAGAAAAAGAAAATTATTTTTATAACTAATTATCTAATTATTATTAATTAAAACCTAATTTTAACTATTTAATAATAGACTAAAATACAAGAAAATATGAAATGAAGCTAGAAAAATAAAATTTTGACTTAGAAAAATCTAAAATATCAAAAGAGAATTTTCAAAACTATTTTTGTATTTTTCTGATTATTTTTCTATTTTCTATGAATTAAAAACTATTAAAAACTAATTAAATTCCTTAAAAATACAAATTTAACTAAGAAAAATTTGGAAAAATATTTTTTTGTCTTTTTATATTTATCTTAACTTAAGAAAAATGAAAAATTAATTTTTTGAACCTTTTCTGAATTATTTGTATTAAATGCTAATTAAAAAGTGCTAAAAAGTAATTAAAATGTAGAAAAATAGCAAACTGACTTGGAAAAATCTGAAAAATTCAAGATAAGTTTAAAATAATATTAGGAATCTAAGAAAAATATAAAAACAAGGGCTTGTGTGTGGGATTAAGAGACTGCAGTAGAGAGTGCTTATAAATAAGCACTCAAGTTAAGCTAAAAGCTACAAAAAAGCACCCACTGATTACAGAAGCTTTAATATACTAAAAGAACTCAAAAGCAACTAAAAACAACTACTCTTAACCTATGAAATGCTAACTACCAAGATTAGGTTGATTTGAGACCATGTGCTAATAACAGTTTCTACCCACCTAATTGCAGCCTAAGAATAAGCCACCCAAAAAGCTAGAAATCAAAGACCAGATATTGGAACTTAAAGAAGACCTGGTTGGCTACATCTAAACCAAAGATGAGACCAAGGCAAGCTCAATTGAGCTCTGTGCAAGGGCTGCACAAACTGCACAACACCTGTGCAGTTCAGTGCCCTGTGCACAGGGCACATAAGCCCGTTTTGACAAGCTCATTTGGGACTTATAAAAAAATGACAAAATTCTATAAAAATGACAATAAGAAAGTAGACCAACAGAAGTTTAAAAACCCAAAGTTTCAATGAAATTGGCCCAGAGATGAGTCCATGAAAAATCACCCAAGCTTGGGTCAAAACTGGATTTTGCAATTTGACTTTTGAAGCAATTATGAAAACTTGACTAACTTGAACTTTGATCTAGACTTACCAACTGAATATGATGTTAAATGGTATAATGAAACTAATGCCAGCTACCCTAGTGATTTCTAAACATAAAACAAGCTCTTGATTTTCCAAAATCCAAACAGTGAAGTTAATTAAGAAAGATTGATAAGAATTTTGACTTTGGTTGTTCTAATGCACAAATGACTGACTCAAATGAGTCTAACTACTTATATTGAGGCTGAGTATGCAGTTGCCAAGTTCACACAAAGACTCAATCTCAGATTTTAACACTGATCCAAACACACTTGTTTCCACTGATATGCAATTAAATCTAAACCAACTGATAAACTAACTCTAGCAGACACTTAAACTGAGTTCAACAATCCTAAATACAGCTTAATAAACAAGTTTCAACTATTTAAAACTACAAATACAAGTACACACAAAATATGCAAACTGATATTGAAATGAAAATGAGCTATCCACTCACATGTGTCCAGCTGGTATGCAGGCTAAAACCAAATCCAAAACTACTCTAACCTAATCTATTTCAACCCCTCCAAGCTCTGCATTACCCAGATTCATCACCATTTCCAATTAAGCATCAGCAGTTGACTTTCGTTGACCATGGACCCAAGTTGTTTAGAATTAGATTTTTAGCTACCCAAAAGCTACAAGGAGCTTATTGAAGCTTATGGGAACTGAACAAAAAGCTATTTGAAGCTTGAATGCTAGAGTTTAAAATTAAATTTTTCAACAGTGGACTTCAAAACATGAAATATAAATGAAACATTGAATTGAAACTTGAAATGAATTATAGTGACAAAGTAGATTAGTTTGAGTACAATGAAACTTAAGATTACATTCTAAAACACTTAATTAAGATAACTTAATAAAAAAACGACATACAAAGAAATTTTTAAACTAACTACTTCCTTTTGCTTGCTTCTTCTCTCTCTTTTATAGCTCCAAATGTCTTCTCCCATTCCTCTGATTGATTCCCACTAAAAATCCTGGCCATAGGATTGGTTAGGAAGATATTGGCCATTGGATTGGTTTTGGCGGGAAATGGTATTTGACCTGTTGTGGGTTGAGTGAAATGGAGTAGGGTGCATTTAATGTATCTTGGAGTGTTAGGAGAGGTAGGGGGACATAGAAAGTGGAGGATGAGTTGGGATGATGGGGGGGAAGAGTGTTGCAGAGATTTTGGCAGGAAGAAAGAAAAAGGGTGCGAGGTGTGGTTTTGTTTGACTGGGGTAGGGTTGGTTGACCGGGGTTAAATATTAAAAGGGAAAGGGTCCAAATTGTTAAGGGTCCAAAGGTGGTAATGACAGGGGGTCCAAAGCATTTTGACAAGGCCAAGGATAAATAAACAAGGACCTATTATGCAATTTCTGAAAATTAAGGGACCAATGCTGCCAATTATGCAAAGTTGTTCCAAGGGACCAAAAGTGACAAGTTTCAATAATACAAGGACCAAACTTGACATTTTCAAAATTCCAAGGACTATTTTTGCCAAATTTGAAACTTGGAGGACCAAACTTGTAATTTCTCAAAACTTTTGATATTTTTCACCAAAGGACTAATTTTGACAACTTATGATTTTAAAAGGACCTTTGGTGATTTTTCTTTTGAAATTAGGGCTCAGGGACTATTTCTGACAATTTTAGAAACTTGGGGGACTGAAACTGCCAATTATGCAAACTTAGCTCATTTTTCATCTGATTTTAAACATTTTGCATCTGAAACATATAAAATGCAATTTTGGAATATTTTCAGTATTTTGATGCATTTCTGAGCATTTTTAACCGTTTTGCAGTTCAGATAGACCCAAAAATGATGAGTATTTACACACTCATCAATCCCCCACACTAAACTATTGCTAGTCCCTAGCAATCTTTTGAGAAAAACTTAATGGATTTGAATCTCTTTACCAAAAGCCATTACTTCTGGAGTAGCCAAATGTTTCAGTTCAAGTAAGAACCATGGTACACTGATAACCATGTGATTTTGAGCAAACCACCAGCTTCCAACGGATTTGATTTGTCTTTACCAGAAGCCGTTTGCTTCTGGACTAGCCAACTCTTAGATAAATTATCAATATTATCTTTGGTGAGCTGATTACCAATTATGGTTTTTCCACTGCCTTTACCACAAGCCATAAACTTGCGGGCTAGCCAACTCTTCACTTTTAAGGATATGGTGAGCTGAATACCATACAATTTTGGGCAAATTGCAAGCCGTCAACGGATTTGAGATATCTTTACCAAGAGCCGTTTGCTCCTGGATTAGCCAATCCTTTTGTTTATTAGACAAGGTGGACTGATAACCAAATGAGTAAGTGCAAAACACTTACTCCAAAAAAAAATTTGGCCAAAAACGGGGGAATTAGGTGGTATAATTGCATGATAAAATTCGTGAGAATTCCCCCCCACACTTAGAAATGAATATTGCCCTCAATATTCAAAGTACCGGCGGTTATGCCGAAACATAGAACGTAAAAGGGAAATACTACGGCCATTATTTTGAAAGATTTTTTTTTTTTTTTTTTTTTTATCATGAAACTTATATATATAACATGTGGGGCAACTCCCCACCCTAGGGTGGTACACACGGGTGAAAACCCATGTTTAACTACTGTTTTTGATTACCGAGTCGCTAGCTTGACTCGACCCCGAATTAATTGGTTCATGGGGAAGTAAGTGGAAGAGACAATCTCCATCGGACTTTCATTCAAGATGTTTGGATAAACATTGAAGCACGTGAAAGTTCCACACCGATGAGATATACATAGAACCGGCTCAAAAATGATAAATGAAAATGCCGGGGTCAAAGATAGTGTCTTCACTCCCAAATGAGTGAAGAAGAGAAGAAGTCACGGGATATTTGAGGAAAGGAAGAAAGATTTTGATAACAATCAAGATCCATTATTCATCCTCAAATGTAGACATATCGGGAGGAAGGGTGAGGGTAGTATCATTAATAGGTAAACTCATATGATAGAGTACACCTTCCTCCGAGCTAATATCATCCTCAAGATCAAAATAGAAGTGATCATGTTCCGGAGGAGATATGTCATGAGAGAGTTCACCGGAGAACTCTTTATGAAGAGAATCATTCACATGAAGTGAAATTGTGAACTCTTGTTCCATTGTAGACTCATCACTATCCTCGGTCTGAGTATCAAAGAGTGGATTCTCAGAAATTAAAGTGAATTCAGAGTTGAATTCAAATAGAGGATTGGTGAAAGTAGCTTTGAATGTTTCGGGAACAAGGTGATCAACATTCTCTATTGGACTGTTGGGATAAGAAGTGAGTGAACGATCATTATCAAGGAGACTTTCAGTCTCTCCCAGATCGGCTTCGAAATCAAAGGAATCACTTTCCGAGGAAAGTGGATTGATGTGAGTGAGTTCACCGGAGAACTCCTCAAGAAGAGGGTCAGCATCAGACTATGGGAGTGATGCCTCAACGCACTCGATGTCTCCATAGGAAGCACAATCGTCGCTAAGATCAGAGAAAGTTTCCAAATGATCTTTTGAACACTCAAGAGGGGAAAGAGAATCACACATTATGCTCAGAAGTTCCCTGTGACTCTCTCGGGATTGGGACAAGGTTCTCAACACTAGACTTTATGAATTCGTCCAATTCCTTTTCAGGAACAGTGTCAAGATGCTCGTCCCCCATGCTCAGAGAGTGAGTGGGAGCTTTGGGTGTGATAGCAGTTGTTTGAGATAGAACCTCAACTGCTGGGATATCAACTGACTGAGGGAGTTGAGAAATAATATTAAAAGGATAAAAACTCTCCTCGTCATCATCATATAGAGCTGCCTTAAGAAATTGGGAACGTCTTAGAGCTGCATGCTCTAGGACTAATAATTCTTCCCTAGATTGGCGGGCCTCTCTTTCTTCGGCTAGAAATTCTCCCATGGTCTTTTCACCACTCACTTGATTCTTAAAGTTACTAATCATATCATCAAGTGTTTTCATTGCGGTTAACAAATTTTGGGAGACTTCTTAAGACAACGACTCAGGTGGAGTTTGAACCGTATGGTGCTGTGGAGGTTGGAAATTGTCAAACATGTGAGAGTCATGATTGTTACAAGGAAATGGATTCCCTATTTGACAATCAGAGCTGAAATGGGGACCTCCACAGTACTCACAACAGTAAAACTGTTGAGTCTGGACTGGTGAATCATATGGATATTGGTCATAACCAAAGTTCTGAGCATCACTGGAAAACTGTTCATAGACAAACGTGTTTCCGGATTGACACTCAAATCCTTGGTGAAGACCTCCACAAAATTCACAACAGTTATGTTGATTATATGAAGATAAGTCGGGCTGTGGTGGGTAATCGGAAAAGTTTGAGGGGTCGTTAAATGAGTTCGGATTAGGATCATAATCAAATGAATTCCTCGAACCACAAAACAAACAACTCCCGTTATGAATATCATTACCACATTGTACACACGTACACCAACGACAGGGTGAACCAAAAAGAGGTTCACCACAACCGACACAAGGAATAAACGATTTCATTTGAGAGTAATGAGAAGGAATCAGTTCATTCAAAGAATCAACAAAACCAACATGGTGATCTGAATGACTATCAAGTCTCGAAGAACATTTTGAAAAATCCGAAGGTGGGACAAGTGGTGTACTCTGAGAGCTAGCAATTTCCACCACTTCCGTTATGGTCTCTGGTTCTGGTTCTTGAGAAACGTGAAGATTAGGCAAGTCATTCTTGCTAGTCACCGGTCTAAATTCTGCATGCTTGCTTTTAACCGTAAATCATGAAAGTTTAGGATCAATTCTAGACGGCTTAGGAGCAATTGAGGGGTTAGATCTTTGGATAACCGTAGGTTGGACGTATTTAGCACTCCCATTATTAGAGGGAAGTACCTGGTCCTTTGTCACCCCAGTTTCTCGTTCTATTTCCCTACGCAGAATTAATGGATCATCACGAACAACACGAATTCTTGACATTTGTGATAAAGTCTGAAGTTTTTCAACTTCGTCCCAGAATTCGTCCTCGAGAGATTCCATGAGAATAGAAGAAGATAGAATCAAATGGATAGAGGGTAAAGGGAGAAAGAATCAAAAAGGGTAAGAGGGTAAAGAGGAATATTTTTGGTATTTTTGAAAAACATTTTGCAAAAACAAAGAATGAAAATCTTTTGGGGTTTTTGATTTTTATAAGAAAATATAAATACATACAGATGGTATAAACAAGGAGTGAATATTCAAATCACTAATCTGCTAAACGGAAGATAATCAGCACAGTTCCCCGGCAGTGGCGCCAAAATTTTGATCCGCTCCAAACCGTCAAGTTTTCTCACACAAGCCGGCCACTTGTGAATGGCCGACCGTAAGGAACTTAAAACGGTTCAGAAACGAATGCAATGAAGATCAGGGGAGTATAGTGTTTCCCCAGGTCGTTATGTCCCAGCGAGCTATGCGAAGAATCACCAAACGTATAGTGATCGAGAGATTTGAACGAAAAAGAGGGATTGAATTATTATAACTACAGAAAAAGTCTATAAATTACAACGGCTTAAATGCAAATTAAAGGAAATTAAAAAGATAAAAAATATTAAATAAACGCTATCACTATTTGCAAAATGGTGTTTTTGATTTTTGATTTTTTTTTTCTTTTATAAAACTTAAATTAAAAAACTACGCGGCGTACTAAAGAAAATGTGAAAATGAAGCAATATTAATCCTAAAAATATGAAAATGATATTTTTACAAACCTAATGATAAAAGAAAATTTTTAGAAAAAGAAAATTATTTTTATAACTAATTATCTAATTATTATTAATTAAAAACTAATTTTAACTATTTAATAATAGACTAAAATACAAGAAAATATGAAATGAAGCTAGAAAAATAAAATTTTGACTTAGAAAAATCTAAAATATCAAAAGAAAATTTTCAAAACTATTTTTGTATTTTTCTGATTATTTTTCTATTTTCTATGAATTAAAAACTATTAAAAACTAATTAAATTCCTTAAAAATACAAATTTAACTAAGAAAAATTTGGAAAAATATTTTTTTGTCTTTTTATATTTATCTTAACTTAAAAAAAATGAAAAATTAATTTTTTGAACCTTTTCTGAATTATTTGTATTAAATGCTAATTAAAAAGTGCTAAAAAGTAATTAAAATGTAGAAAAATAGCAAACTGACTTGGAAAAATCTGAAAAATTCAAGATAAGTTTAAAATAATATTAGGAATCTAAGAAAAATATAAAAACAAGGGCTTGTGTGTGGGATTAAGAGGCTGCAGTAGAGAGTGCTTATAAATAAGCACTCAAGTTAAGCTAAAAGCTACAAATAAGCACCCACTGATTACAGAAGCTTTAATATACTAAAAGAACTCAAAAGCAACTAAAAACAACTACTCTTAACCTATGAAATGCTAACTACCAAGATTAGGTTGATTTGAGACCAAGTGCTAATAACAGTTTCTACCCACCTAATTGCAGCCTAAGAATAAGCCACCCAAAAAGCTAGAAATCAAAGACCAGATATTGGAACTTAAAGAAGACCTGGTTGGCTACTTCTAAACCAAATATGAGACCAAGGCAAGCTCAATTGAGCTCTGTGCAAGGGCTGCACAAACTGCACAACACCTGTGCAGTTCAGTGCCCTGTGCACAGGGCACATAAGCCCGTTTTGACAAGCTCATTTGGGACTTATAAAAAAATGACAAAATTCTATAAAAATGACAATAAGAAAGTAGACCAACAGAAGTTTAAACACCTAAAGTTTCAATGAAATTGGCCCAGAGATGAGTCCATGAAAAATCACCCAAGCTTGGGTCAAAACTGGATTTTGCAATTTGACTTTTGAAGCAATTATGAAAAGTTGACTAACTTGAACTTTGATCTAGACTTACCAACTGAATATGATGTTAAATGGTATAATGAAACTAATGCAAGCTACCCTAGTGATTTCTAAACATAAAACAAGCTCTTGATTTTCCAAAATCCAAACAGTGAAGTTAATTAAGAAAGATTGATAAGAATTTTGACTTTGGTTGTTCTAATGCACAAATGACTGACTCAAATGAGTCTAACTACTTATATTGAGGCTGAGTATGCAGTTGCCAAGTTCACACAAAGACTCAATCTCAGATTTTAACACTGATCCAAACACACTTGTTTCCACTGATATGCAATTAAATCTAAACCAACTGATAAACTAACTCTAGCAGACACTTAAACTGAGTTCAACAATCCTAAATACAGCTTAATAAACAAGTTTCAACTATTTAAAACTACAAATACAAGTACACACAAAATATGCAAACTGATATTGAAATGAAAATGAGCTATCCACTCACATGTGTCCAGCTGGTATGCAGGCTAAAACCAAATCCAAAACTACTCTAACCTAATCTATTTTAACCCCTCCAAGCTCTGCATTAACCAGATTCATCACCATTTCCAATTAAGCATCAGCAGTTGACTTTCGTTGACCATGGACCCAAGTTGTTTAGAATTAGATTTTAAGGTACCCAAAAGCTATAAGGAGCTTATTTAAGCTTATAGGAACTGAACAAAAAGCTATTTGAAGCTTGAATGCTAGAGTTTAAAATTAAATTTTTCAACAGTGGACTTCAAAACATGAAATATAAATGAAACATTGAATTGAAACTTGAAATGAATTATAGTGACAAAGTAGATTAGTTTGAGTACAATGAAACTTAAGATTACATTCTAAAACACTTAATTAAGATAACTTAATAAAAAAACGACATACAAAGAAATTTTTAAACTAACTACTTCCTTTTGCTTGCTTCTTCTCTCTCTTTTATAGCTCCAAATGTCTTCTCCCATTCCTCTGATTGATTCCCACTAAAAATCCTGGCCATAGGATTGGTTAGGAAGATATTGGCCATTGGATTGGTTTTGGCGGGAAATGGTATTTGACCTGTTGTGGGTTGAGTGAAATGGAGTAGGGTGCATTTAATGTATCTTGGAGTGTTAGGAGAGGTAGAGGGACATGGAAAGTGGAGGATGAGTTGGGATGATGGGGGGGAAGAGTGTTGCAGAGATTTTGGCAGGGAAGAAAGAAAAAGGGCGCGAGGTGTGGTTTTGTTTGACTGGGGTAGGGTTGGTTGACCGGGGTTAAATATTAAAAGGGAAAGGGTCCAAATTGTTAAGGGTCCAAAGGTGGTAATGACAGGGGGTCCAAAGCATTTTGACAAGGCCAAGGATAAATAAACAAGGACCTATTATGCAATTTCTGAAAATTAAGGGACCAATGCTGCCAATTATGCAAAGTTGTTCCAAGGGACCAAAAGTGACAAGTTTCAATAATACAAGGACCAAACTTGACATTTTCAAAATTCCAATGACTATTTTTGCCAAATTTGAAACTTGGAGGACCAAACTTGTAATTTCTCAAAACTTTTGATAATTTTCATCAAAGGACTAATTTTGACAACTTATGATTTTAAAAGGACCTTTGGTGATTTTTCTTTTGAAATTAGGGCTCAGGGACTATTTCTGACAATTTTAGAAACTTGAGGGACTGAAACTGCCAATTATGCAAACTTAGCTCATTTTTCATCTGATTTTAAACATTTTGCATCTGAAACATATAAAATGCAATTTTGGAATATTTTCAGTATTTTGATGCATTTCTGAGCATTTTTAACCGTTTTGCAGTTCAGATAGACCCAAAAATGATGAGTATTTACACACTCATCAGTACTGAACATCAAAGTACTGTTTTTCATGATATATCTAGGCAAGAAGTAATAACACCAAGGGTATTGAATTTTGAAGAAGAAGCTGGTCCTTCTACATTTGTTATAGAAGAAGAGGAGGAAGCTACATTCAAACCTATTCATTCTGCGAGTGATGATGAATTAATTGCTACAATTTTAGATTTGTCACAACCAAGAGGAGGAGTTACTATTAGAGATGTACAAGAAGAAGAACAACCAAGAGCTTCTCAACCTGAAATTGATCCTAAAGACAAAGGGAAAGGTATTCTGGTTGAAACCAAGAAAAAGAAACTCACTTTGGTAGAACTTAGAGCAATTGAAGTTGCTAGGAATGAAGCTGCAGCTAGAAAAGTTCAAGAAGAGTTGGATGCTAAAGATAGAGAAGAACAGCAAGCTCAAGAAGCTCTGAATAGAGAAGCAGCTCAAAAGGTGCAAGATGAATTAGATGCTGAAGCTACTGAACCTTTACAGTCTCCTACACCTGTTAGATATATGCCAAGAAGACCTAATTTAGCTAAGGACAGGAATGCTATGATGGCTTATTTAAAAGGTCGAGGATATAAGGGTTTGCAGAAGCTAAACTATGTTGATATGAAAAGACTCTATGATGCTGAAACAGAAGCTTATAAGAAGAGTGTTGCTGATATTAAAGACTTCAGAGAAGAAGCTCATTGGACTGAAGCTGAAAGGAAGAAGAGTTTAAAGAGAAAGAGAAAAACTGAAGTTACAGATGTTCAGTTTTCAAAGAAAGAAAAAGTTGAATTAAGATCTGAGACTAGTGATGAATTGAAGAATTATCTCAGAGTGGTAGATTTTGATTATACAAAGGAAGATGATGACATGAAGATGAACAGATCAAAGATTAGTGTTTTCAAAGTTGAGAAATCTAAGAATGGAGATTACATGGTTTTTCATAAAGAAGATGAAAGCTTCAAAGTTTTCAAAAGGCTATGGGATTTACTGCATATTATAGATAGAGTAGACCTATTCTACTTATATCATGTTGTGAAGGCTTATTTTGAAGATAATCCATTTGAAGGGATTGGATTGGTTTTACATGGTGATCTCATAACTATGTGGGAAATTGAAGAAGAGAGCACTGATGATATCTGGAAGAATCAAGAAAACTGGGAAATAGTTTGCTGGAGATTCTTTGAAGAATCTGGAGTTCATGTTTTGGAGCTAGAAAATGGAACAATGATACACATGTTTGCAGAAAGAAGATACCCTCTTACAGTTGAGCTCATGAGAAGAATGTTAGAGCATGGATTGGAAGTAGAAGAGGCTAATGAAACTGCTTGCATGGTTATCAATTTGTTTATAAACTGGACTACCATTGCTGAGAATGATCTATAACTAGTATGAATTTTATTTGAATAAATACTTTTTGATATATCAGTACTTTTATTCAAAGTACTGCTGATCAGACAGTACTTTCATCAAAGTACTGTTTGCTGAACTAAACCAGTTAAATGACTTTTAGAAGAAACCTTTTTGCTAAGTAATAAATATTTTTGAAATAAAGGTTGGATAAATGGTTTTTGTGATGATAACATCAATAGGTTATCAATCCACCATGGTTACAAAAGGATTGACTAATCCATGAGCAAACGGCTCTGGTAAAGATATATCAAATCCGTTTTTAGTTGACAACTTGCTAATAAGTTGGATGGTAATCAACTCACCATATCAGTAATGTGAAGAGTTGGCTAGCCCACAAGAAAATGGCTTGTGGTAAAGGCTGTGGAAAAACCATTATTGGTAATTAGTTCACCATTAGATAGAAGAACTAACTAGTCTAGAAGGGTACAGCTTTTGGTAAAGACAAATCAAATCTGTTGATAGCTGGTGGTTTGCTAAAAATCATATGGTTATCAATGTACCATGGTCTTACACACCAAAACATTTGGCTACTCCAGAGATAATGGCTTTGGTAAAGAGATCTAAATCCATTAATTTTTCAATGATTCACTTGAAAGTGATGAGAATAGTATGCAACTTAAACTGAATTAAATGTACAAATTGTCATATGTTGCTGTGTTGCTGAAAAGATGGAGCTTGCTGGATGCTGCTGTAAAGAGAACAATTCTAAGAGATACTTTGACAAGAACAGATGCTACAATGATAAAAGATAAAAGACTAAGAAACAATCCGTTTTTAAAAATGAAGCTGTTAGAGATATATTCACAAAGGAACTTGAAGTCAAGCAAGTAGAATTCAAGTTAGGGGAGGATTGTTGGGATATGAAAGTGCTGAAGATATCAAAGTACTGAAGATATGAAAGTACTGTAAGCTGCAAAGTACTGGAAGAAGTCAAATAGTCAAAGTACTGCTAAAGACAAAGTCAAAGTACTGCAAGATGAAGTCAAAGTACTGCTAGAACAAAAGAACTGTTATATTCGTTTATGGAAAGAATTGTATTCCATGTTTAGATTACTTGTCGTACAAGGTTATCAATTGTAAACCGACTAGGATATCCTTGAGCCTATAAAAGGACTCCTAGATTGGCATTAGAGGTACGATTTCAGAAAAAGAGTTTTAGAGTTTACGAATTAGAGTTTAGAGAAAAGTTCGATTATCTTAGAGTTGTATTAGAGTATCTGCATAATAAGCAGATTTAGAGTTTATTATAAAAGTTTTTCTTCTTAGCTTTGTTAAGTAAATTCCGCGTACTTGATAAAGATTGCTCAGTGTTTCTTTGTTAATAACTTAGGATTTATCCGAGGTTATTAAACCTTAACAAGCTAGTTAAGTTAGTTTGATTAAAGTATATCGATCCAACAATGTCCCCCCAGTCTAGTATGCGCAGGGACAACCTGCGGATGCTAGACTAATATTTGTAGCCAATAAATTCTTCGAAGCGTAGCAGAGAAGCTAAAAAAGTTTCCCGCCTTGAAGAATACACGGTAAATCTAGTCAAAATATCTCAAATGCATACATCGTAAAACGTGGGAAAGTAACTAAAAATGTGTCATGTCAACATATCCTATCCACACATTTAGAGATAGTGGAGTCCACTTGTCGATCATCGCGTGGCTGTAAAACCTATATAAACCATTGCCTTCCCATTTACTGTGTTTATCACAGTAAAAGAAAACATTTCCACCATTGTTGAAAAACTCAAACTGCAACCCAGAAACCCTTAATATTCCAAAGGTAACGGCGCGTGCGCATTTAAAAAACTATAGCATGGTCCGTGGTTTAACTGACTTTACATCCGACATGACCGAGGATGAACTTTGTGATTTCACCTCGGATTATTATATCCCACTCGCGCTGCATCCGGTAGTTCCGGCTGCACAGGCGTCAATAGCGGATTTCCCTGAAGGGAAGGTAGGGGTATACACATGTTTTTTCGAATTTGCGAATCAACGTGTGCCTATATCCTTATTCTTGTGCTACGTATTAAACTACTACCGTCTGCACATATCCCAGCTGCACTGTATAGGTGCGGCAAAAATAACAAACTTCGAGGTTAACTGCCGCTTATTGGCGATTAACCCCACTATCTACCTCTTCCGCGCGTTTTACCACACGACGTGGTCAAACGGGTGGGTGTCGTTCGCTAAGCGTGCAGGGAGGCTGCAATGTTACACTCATAAATTGAACACTCTTGGGAACTGGAGGGAAAAATTTTTCTGGGTTGATGAAGCGTTGTTCCCATGGCGCTTCGCCTTCTATACCCAAAGTTCGCTACCCAAGAATGAGTGCCCTCTCCCTGGAACCTACAACGCTGAGGATGCGGACACGATAAACACCAACCGCATTCCCATCAATTCCTACCCCGAGGAATTTTTGGTGCATGTGGGCATCAGTCGCAATTATTTTGGTAGACCTGAAGAGGTACCAACATTCTTAGACGCAGATGGCTAGGGAGGGTGCTCGTCCTCCGTACTCCTTAGCTTTATTAATGTGAGCCTTTCTTTTTCACCTTTGTACTTTATATAACTTGTTTGTTGTTTGTTTCTTGCTGCGCAGAGATGGATCTATTCCGTGTTGTGAACTTGGCGAAGCCGCACCAGGAAACGGTAGGGGTGTGTCCGTTGAGAGAGGGGGAAGTCCCCATTCTAGATTCTACCGCAGGGTGTACTATGGAGATGAACTTGAAGGAAGCTGGGAGTAGTTCACCCGTTGTGCTGCAGGCGACCCCTTAACAAAGCGTGCCCAACCCCAGGGTACCTTCCCCTTTAGTGGAGCCGTCATACACAGATGTGGCGGAGAGCATGGAAGAAGAGGAGGCAAGCCAAGGACTAAAGCGCAAGAGGGCGCTTGGCGGCGATGGCGCAAGCTCCTCCAGGAAAAAGTGTCCTATCATTCTTGACGTGGAGTCGTCATCAAGCGATGTTGCATCCTCTCGCTCAAAGGAGACTGCTCCACCTAAGTAAGTATTATTGCCAAAATGCTTATCTTACTTTTTGGCCACGTTATTAATTTACGTCTCTTTGCATGCAGTAATAAAGCTGTTGGGTTAACTTCTAAGAAATCTGGGGAGTTACCGCCTAAGAAAAGTCCCGCGCATGCTGACCCTCAGGATTCAAAGGTCCAAAGCACTGAGCCGTTGGCATCTGGGGGCGTGCACATGGACCAGCTAGTTGAGGAGCTTATTTCTGCTGTTGCGCACCAGGCTGCATTGGTTGCGCAGCTAAAGACGAGGTATGCTGGGTAGAGCAGCCAGAGCTCGCAAAAGGATGAAGAGATTACTCAGCTGAAGGCGCTCTTGGCCAATTCTCAGGCGGAAGTAGAGTTAGCGCGCTCTTATTCCCAAAAACTTGCTGGGGAAAAGATAGCGTTGCTAGCCAAAGTTAGCCAGGAGCGTGCCGCGTTTGAAGAATACAAGGCCTCTTGCGTTTGGGCTGTGAATCACTTGGAGAAGGGTAAGGATGAGCACTTCTCCCGGATGGGAAAGTTTCGTGAGGCTGTTGATGGGATGCTGAAGGAGCAATAGATGAAGCTGCGCAAACTCAGCATCGAATATGATGAGGAGTTATACCCTCAGTTGGTTTCAACGGTTGCTGAGCGCAGATGGCTTATCAGCCATGGTTTGAGCCTTGTTGCCCTCAGTACTTCAGAGTCCCCAGAAGTGGTAGATAAATTTGGGGCGGTTGTGAAGTGCGCGCTTGCGTGTAGCAAGGCTGAGGCTATAGAGGAGCTTCACGAGGGTGGCCTTCTGAAGGTGGCTGATGCTCAGGTGCCTGGGTACAATAAGGATGCTTATGAGGAGCTCGTTGCTTCTATGGAGAAGATGACAATATTGGAGCTTCCTCATATTACTCAGATGGAGCGCGACCAAGATTACCCTATCAGTGTGATTATGGAGGGGTTAACTTTGGCTCGCCACCGCGCTAATGGTGCAGAGGCACAGCCGGACTTTTTTCTGAAGCCTAATGAGTCACAGCTGCAGGTGCCCATTTTTGCTCGCCCTCGCTACCTCTTGAACCCGTTCGCACTAGAGAAGGAAATTCCTTTGAAGGAATCCTTAGAGGCCCATGCTATGAGGCTTGCCAAGAAGAAGGGTGTGAAGGAAAAGGCCATCCTTTGTGGTGTTGGCGCAGCGCACCTGCCTAGATCCGACGGAGTACCTGTGAGTGCGGCAACGGTGTCGCGCCAGGACTCTGATTTGTTGAAGAGGCTAAAGGAGGTTGGGGATGCTGCAAGCCATGTGGAAAGCTCTCGTCTTAAGCGTTGTAGTAGCATATAGATTGTAGCTTCTTTGTAAATATCTTTTTGTACGAACTTGTGGTCCTTAATAAAATTTTCCTTTTGTTGAATGTGTGTTAATGTTGTTGCGATTTATAATGTTTGTACTTAGTTATCTATCTTTGAATAAAAAAACGTACTTGTTATCTAAGAATCAAACTGTTACATAAGCGCGAAAAATATGTGGAGTTCATAATCATGTATGACCTATCATACTTAAAATATAATGTCTAAGTATTTTGAACATAATCGTGTATGGTGTGATATGCAGCGTACTGTAAATATCATAGTAAGGAGCCAAGAGTCTTGATTCCTGGTTTTGTTAAACGCGCATAGTACGCATTGCTGCGCATTCGTCGTGGAATGCGCATTGAACTTATTCCAACGTCTTGAAAATAAGGTGTTTAACAAGGATGCATGATCCAGTGTTGATGGGTTTGCAACCCTCTTACTCAACGAGTTATTTAGTAGGTTTACTCAAGGTTGTCAAAATCGCGATTCTGCTCGTAGGATCGTACGATCCTACGATCCTACACACAAAAAACGATCAGGATATTAACAAGATCGTAATCCAGGTAGGATCGCAGCAGGATCGTAGGATCGCACGTAGGATCGTAGGATCGGATCGGATCGTATAGGATCGCCTATTATTAGTTTTTTTTTTTTTTTTTTTTTTTTTTTTTTTTTTTTTTTTTTTTGGTTTTAGTATAGGTATATTAACTTATTAAGTATAAGCTCATGTCTTAAAGCCCAACGACTAAGATTTTTCAAAAAAAATTATTTTGGTGCTGTTAATTAATTGTCTCTTGCAAGATTAATGAGTGACTTTTTGGGTTTATTATGAAAAATGATTTCGTGCTTTGCAAAATGTCAAAAGCTTGTTTTTTAAGTAAACTATCTACATACTTGACCCAATTTTGTTCATATTTTATTTTATGTTACATATAAAAGCATGAATATTCTAATTTAATTTATTTGGTCATCAAGAAAAAAAATTCAGTAATATTATCATAATATTCTAATTTAATTTATTGGTCAACAAGAAAAAAAATTGTGTTGCCCTCTATTATAAATTATGTAGTTTCATTTTCAGATACAACCCTTTTATCTTTTTGCATTAATCTATATATTGTAACAAAAAAGTTACAAAATCACGTGCTAATAAATTAACCTTATCTTTTGCATAAATATTATCACGAAAAACCTATAATAAAAAAAATTAAAACAAGAAGTAGGTGCACCGTCCACGTATATAGTAACTTTGTGCAAGTATGCATTGCAATATATCTAATATTCTACTACTACAGTACTTGAATATATAACTTTTTCTTTTATCATCCATTTAGATTCGTTTATTATATGAAATATAATATAGAAATAAAAAACTACAACCCCTATACAAAAATATATATATATTCATAGGATCTTACGAGCTCGATCCGATCCTACGATTACGATCTTGCAAAGCCGAAAACGATCCTAGGTAGGATCCCGATCCTGACAACCTTGGGTTTACTCATCCTTTTTACCATCGTGGGTTTAGTAAGTGCATGCACGCCATGTAGGCAAAAGGTAATAAAAATATTAAGACATAAATAATATGACAAATTGAAATGTGTCGCGGAGTTAGCTAGAAACCGCGGCATTGTATTAGTACTTGCAAGTGTTTGTAATAAGAAAAAATATTTGCCTAAGTAAGAAAAAACAGAATTTAAATACATGGACATTTATTGAGCACGATACTAAAGTGCGGGGGTGTCCATGCGATGGGCCGTAGCTGTTTCTAGAGATAACACCGTTTGAGGTTGCAAATGTTCCATGTGCGTGGCAACTCACGACCATCCATGTCTCGCAGCTTGTACGCGCCTTTTCCTAATGCTTCAGTGACCTCATAAGGTCCTTCCCACTTCGGTCCAAGCTTTCCTGTATCTTCTGCGTGACTCGCATCATTGGCGCGATATACAAAGTCGCCTGGTCTGAATGAGATGCTTCGAACTTTAGCATCGTAGTATCCCTTCATTTTTGACTTAGCTCTTACCTCACATATTGCTGCGTGATTGAGCTCGAGACAATCAGGTTTTATCACACAAGCTAACCACTTGTGAATGGTCAACCGTAATAAAAGTCCAAACAGTCTAGAACCAAATGCAATTAAGATCTGGAGAGTATAGTGTTACCTCAGGTCGTTAAGTCCCACGGAGGATGAATGGTGTTCAAAAAACTTTCAGATGTCGAATGATCACTAAGGATAATGATCAGTAAGGATTTTGGAATATTTATACCTAAAGAAAAAGTTTTGTAAATTACAGGGGCTTAAATGCAAATTAAAGAAAATTAAAAAGCTAAAATATATTAAATAAACGCTATCACTAATTTTAAAGTGATGTTTTTGTGATTTATAAAACAAAATAACTTAAATAAACTATTTTAATTAAAACGTAAACCTAAATTATCTAAAAACGTGACCTAGAATGAAAACGTGCGTTATATGTAAAAATTACGCGAGTGCGCAAGAAAAAACGTAAAATTTGTGAAATAAAAGTCCTACGAGTGTAAAAACAATTTTCTTACTTAATATATGACAAAATAAAATTTTAGAAAAAAGCTTTATATTTTTTTGACTTTTATATTTTTTATTATGAATTAAATACTATTTTAGACTAAATAAATGATTAAAAATACTAAAACTATTAAGAAAAATCTGAAACTTTTTTGTAAAATACTTTATACTAATACAAATCTAAGAAAAATACAAAAGTTGTAAAAGCTAGTTTGAATAAGCTGAAAATAAGCTAAAGAATGCGTATAAGCTTAAATAGACAAAACAAGTTATATATTAAAACGTGCAAAGATATACCAGTCAAAGACCCAAGGGCAGTTGGTAGTGTGTATGTGTGGCGAGCTGGGTGGCCAGGGTTCGAATCCCAGCAATGGCTTTTTGATTTTTATTTTCTTTTTGGACTTTTTCTTGTACAAACTGATTAAGCTACTTAAAATAAGCAAATTATAAAACTGAAACTTTTTCTAAAAACCACTAATAAGCTCAGTTTGAGCTTATTATCTTAACAGTGGGCAAAAATTGGAATAAGCACAATATTTAGCTAAGTGACTAATAAGCTAATGAATAAGCAGAATTAAGCTGAAAATAAGCTAGAAAACTAATTATAAGCTAATATTAAAACTGAATAAGCACAATTACTTATGAATAAGCACTAAATAAGCTCTAAATAAACACAAGTTAAAACTGAAACACATGACACTTTATGGTTTTCTAGGCACTTTTAAGCTAATATTTAAGCACTTTAATAAGCTAGAAAATGTAAATAAACACTGGAACTAACTAGTATACCAGATAAGCTATCCAAAGAGCTAAAGTTCTCACTGTGGGATCCACTAGAGAGCTTATGGAGAGCTTAAGAAAAAGCTAGTAAACACTGAGTTATGACTCAGTGTATACTGAGTGTTTTGGACAAACAAAAAGCAATAAGCAGGCTAATCAAATAAGCTAGAAATTGAAAACTAAACACTGGGACCTTGAGACAGCTAGGTGAGCTTCTCAAAAAGCTAAGGTACACAAGCTAGATCTTTGTGAGGAGCTCTGTGTGAGCTTGTGAAAGAGGGTAGCTTAACTGTGCACAGGGCATATTTTGACTTTTATAATTAATGAGCTAAGTTGACTTAAGTGAATTTTAATTACTTCTAATTGATTGATTATGTTGTTTTAAGCTATAATAAGACTGGTTTAACTAATCTTAACAATTTTTAAAGCTATAATGATGATTATATAATCAAAAATCCTAACAGTTAACTGGCAATATGAGATTAGAAGCTAATTTGACTTTTTAGTAAACTAGGACTAGTTTTTATGGTTTGACTGAGCTAATAGATGCTATTGTGACACAGAACAACAATAAGTAACAACTTAAATACCTTCTAACACAGATAAACTAGCAAATCCAAACACCCCTTATTGAGACTGTTTTGATGTTTTTCAAAGCAAATCACAGATTAAGACCATGAACTTTATTAAAGAACTTATAATATCATATAATAAGATTAAATAAGCATTAAACAATAACCATAACAACATTAAACTAAGAATTTACAATTATGCTCTAATAACTATTAAACTAAAATTTATAGTAACTACAAATTTTAAAGAGCAAACAAACTGTTTTATTGATTAATTCTACTTAATTATAACTCATAAACATAGAAACACAATAATTTAAGCTAATGACTGACTTAAATATTGAAATGCACAAAATGCTCAAAAAGGCTTACAAGTGAGAATCAGCTGATAACCAAGAACAAGGACCAAATTATACTTCCTATAGAACCTCCACAGGTTCACTAACCCATTCCCATCCAATAATCAACTTGCTTCAGCTTCTTGCTCATTTCTCCTGTGATTTTTGATTTTTATCTATTTTATTTGTATTTTTGGTAATTTTTGGTTTTTACTTCTAAGCTGAGTTTTAAGGTTTCTAATAGCTTTTAGAAGCTATCTAGGAGCTTAAGTTAGCTTACTCAGTCCATATTAACAACTAATAACAACATTAACATAACATGAGATTTTTGACTTAAAATATTGCACAAACTGAAATTTTGGAACTTAACTGAAATTGAAACTGAAAAAGGTTTTAGATTACACTGAAAATGATTAAACAAAGACTTGAAAGCTAAAAATTACACTGGAAATTGAAAACTTATTAAAACGACATGTATTAACTAAAAAAAACTAGATACTATCCCACATTTCTTCTTCTTTACTTTATAATGATCATTTTCAGCTTTGTCGACATCTCTGAACATATCCCACTCATTTTCAGCCATTGGATGCATTGAATTCATCATAATCGTCCAAGTGTAATTTTGGCGCCAAAAAAGTCATTAGCAGGTTTCTTCAATTAATGCAATTTGGGATATTGTGAAGGTGGAAGGGAGTTGTTATACAGCTGGAAAGGAGGAAGAAGCAAGTGGAAAGGTGGAAACCAGGGTGGTTTGAGGAGTCACTGGTTTTGGCGGGTATACGTGAGAGAGATGAACAGTACCCTGGTATTTGACTTTTGTTGACCCGGTGGTATTAATATGAAGGGGGTCCAAAATGGGGGGGGGTCACAGGGTATGACAGGGGGTCTTTTGTTTTGGACTGGATTAATAACAAAAAGGGGGTCCGTTTGGTTGTAGCTTTATGACAAGGACCATTTGTGTAATTTCTGAAAAGTGAGGGATTGAACCTGTAATTTCTCCAAAGATATCAAAAGGACCAAACTTGACAAAATTTAATAGTACAAGGATAATATTTGATAATTTTCACTTTTTTAAATATCCAAGGACTACTTTTGACATTTTTCAAACTTGAGGGACCAAAGTTGTAATTTTGCAATTTTTAAACTTTGAAGGGTTTGTTTTAACAACTTTTGAATCCCATGGACCTTAAATGATATTTTGCTTAATTTTGATTTACCAGGGACTAGATTTGACAACTTTTGAAACTTGGGGGACTAAAACTGCCAATTATGCAAACTTGATACGTTTTTCATCTGATTTTGATATTTTTGCATTTAAAACACATAAAACACTTATCTGTGATATTTTTATCATTTTGATGCATTTCTGAGTGTTTTCAGATGTTTTTGGCATTTTAAACGGTACAAAAATGATGAGTATTTAGACACTCATCACTGCGCGCTCGCGCCTTTCTTCCAACAGGTCGAAGTCAATACGCCTTTCATCGTCATTGGTTGTAACATTAACTTCAGCAGTGCGAATAGTTGGCATCCCTATTTCGGTTGGTATGACGGCTTCTGTCCCATAGACAAGAGAAAAGGAAGTATCTCCCGTGCTAATTTTGATTGAAGTGTGGTGTGCCCACAAAACATGCGATAATTCCTCCACCCACCTCCCTTTTTGCTTGTCCAAGCGTGCCTTAATTCCTTCACCCAGACTTCAATTTGCACGCTCGACTAAGCCATTGGTTTGTGGGTGTTTAATCGACGCGAAGTGTTGTGCAATATTTAGCTTTTCGCACCATTCCTTGAAAGGGTTATCACAGAATTGTTTTTCGTTGTCTAAGATGATTTCCCCAGGTAATCTGAAATGGCATACAATATTTTCCCAAACAAACCATTTTACCTGATTTCCAGTGATTGTCGCGACCGCCTTTGCTTTAATCCACTTGGTGAAATAGTCTATAGCTACTATGAGGAATTTCAATCCTCCTGCTGCAACAGGGAAGGGACCTGCAATGTCGATACCCCATTTATAGAATGGCCATGGCGACGTAATAGGTGTTAGCTCCTATTGTGGTTGGCTTGGAACGGGTCTGTGAACTTGGCAGTGGCCACACTTTCTTATTAAGTCCCGCGCATCAAGGTGCATTGTAGGCCAGTAGTATCCTGACCGTAAAGTGCGCGCCACCACGGACAGTAGTCCTGAGTGCATACTACATGAACCAGTGTGGATTTCTCGGAGTATGTAATCTGCTTGAAGGGGTCCTACACATCAAAGCCATGGTTGTAGAAATGAACGCCGATATAGTACACCGTCCCGAAGCTCAAACCTCTGTGATATGCGCCGTACTCGTCGGGCTTCCTTCTGCTCTTGGGGAAATATGCCCTTGCTTATAAACTTGATGATTGGGGTCATCCATGTAGGACCTTGTTCCTCTATCACCGTGGATATCTCCATCTCTGAGATGGACTTGCTCTTTAGAGTTTCCACCAATACTTGTTTTGACAGGTGCGTAAAGCTTGTGGATGCAATATTGCTCAGCGCATCCGCCTTTCTGTTTTCCCCTCTAGGAACTTGTTTGATGGTAAACCTGTCAAAGCCCTGGATTAGGGACTTGGTTTTGTCGAGATATTGAATCATGTTCTCCTCTTTAGCCACATACTCGCCCAACACGTGGTTGGCCACTAGCCGGGAGTCCACATTTGCTTCCAGGTTGCGTATGCTCATTCGAGCTGCAATGCGTGATCCAGCGATTAGAGTTTCATATTCTGCCTCGTTGTTCGTGGCTATGAATTCGAAACGCAGTGCGTAAGTGAATTCCATTCCTTCTGGACTTGTGAGGATAAGGCCTGCGCCTGACCCGTCTACGCATGAAGATCCGTCCGTAAATAAGATCCATGGTTCTTGTAGTTCCACTTTTCTTTGTGAAGGTGCGTCATCAGTGTCTGGTTTCTCGATGATGAAGTCTGCGAGTATCTGCCCCTTAACCGCAGTTCGTGGTCTGTAGGAAATGTTATGCTCACCTAGCAATACAATCCACTTCTGTAGACGTCCCGATGCGTCAGGTTTGGAGATAATTTGCTTGATAGGCTGGTCTGTAATCACCGCTATTGGGTGCGCCTGGAAGTACCTGCGTAGCCGTTTGGCGGCGAATACTAATGTTAGGACCAACTTTTCCATTGCGCTGTAGTTAATCTCCGTTTTCTTGAGTGCTTTGCTTACAAAATACACCGGTGTTTGTACTGAGTTTCTGTCTGTTAGTAGCACCGCGCTGACTGCTCCATGGGTTGCTGACAAATACATAATTAATTCTTCCCCTGGGCGAGGCACAACTAGCATGGGGAGTGCTGCTAAATGTTGTTTAAGTTGTATGAAAGCTTCTTCAGCTTCTGTAGTCTAGCGAAAGTCTCCCTTTTTTGTACACTTCTTGAGTGTTTTAAAGAGAGAGAGTGACTTGTCTGCTGATTTGGACAAGAATCTATTTAAACCGGCCAGTTTTCTGTTTAGAGATTGGACTTCTTTCAACGTACGTGGTGAAGGAAGTTGGATGACAGCCTTCGTTTTTTCTGGACACGGTTTGATGCCATCGGGCTCTATCAGATATCCGAGGAACATGCCCTCTGTAGCGCCAAAAGTGCACTTCTTAGGATTGAGCTTCATGTTGATCTTTTTTAGTGTCTTAAATGTTTCCTCAATGTCACGCACCAATTCATCTTCCGTGTGGCTTTTTATTACAAGGTCGTCAACATAAACCTCTAGGTTGCGGCCCACCTGTCTTTCAAATGCGTTATCAACCAACCGCTGGTAGGTGGTACCTGCGTTCTTTAAGCCAAAGGGCATCTTAGTATAACAATAAACGCCTTGGCTTGTATGGAAGGCCGTTTTTTCCTCATCTTCCTTAGCCATCTGGATTTGGTGATATCCTTTGTATGCGTCTAGGAAGCATTTAAGTGGGTATCCACACAAAGATTCTACCTTCCAGTCTATCTCCGGTAGTGGGTAGCAGTCTTGTGGACATGCCTTGTTGAGATCTGTGAAGTCAACACACATCCTCCAACTACCATCGCTCTTCTTGACCATCACTGGGTTGGAAAGGCATTCATGGTAGTAGACCTCTCGCATGATAACTGCATCCACAAGTGTATGTACTTCTGCCAGAATTGCTTGTGCGCGCTCTGGAGCCTGGCCACGCTTCTTCTGTTGTACTGGGGAGTATCCTTGTAGGATTCTCAACTTGTGTTTTGTAATCGAGCGTAGTACGCCGGTCATGTGCTTTGGTTCCCATGCAAAGATATCCAGGTTCTTTTGCAAGAGTGCGCACATAGCTGCCCTGCCGTTATCAGATAGCGATCCCCCAATCGATACCTCTTGCTCTAGGTAATCAGGATGAATTACAACCCTCAGGTTTTGGATTTTAGTTGCGCGCTGTTCTAGAATATGTGCCGTCTCACATGTAATTGTGTTACATTCTCCAGGTGGTACGGTGGTATTGTAGAGAGTGACAATGCCTCCTTCCACCAGGAATTTAAGCATCCCGCGTGCTGTAGACGGTACTGCACGTATGGCTGAAATCCTTGGTCTTCTAATAATGCCATTATATGGCGAAGGGGATTTGATCACCATGAAAGTCATCCAGGCTGTCGTGGAGTGTTCCTTATTGCCAACACCGACTAGCAGGCGTATTTGCCCCATGGGCCATATCTTCTCTCCTGTGAAACCAGTCAACGATGTCCTGACCGGGCTTAACTGACTTAGTATCTCAGGTCGCAGTCGTTTGAAACAGTGCTCATACATTATGTCTGCGGATGCTCCTCCATCAACATACATGCGGTAGATATCGTGACCCCCTGCGTTGATTTCAATGGTGAGCGGTTCTACCACTACGTTGTTCGAAGCCAAGGAGCAGAAAGAGATTTCGCTTTCACGGGAAAACTTTTGGTTGATCTTCTGCCGAGTCATTCGCTACCATGATTGTATCATGTAGATGGTATCAGCCTTATCTTTGGGTACTTCTTTCTTGTTTCCAGTCTTTTTCTTATCTTTCCCTTCCTTGATGTTTTTAACCAAATGGTCCAATCTGCCCTCTTTTACTAGTTTATCAATTAGTTTGCGCAATTGGACACATTCATTGGTTGTGTGGCCCTTCTGTCCATGATAGTCGCAGTATCCGCTCCCCACGCGCCGATCCTCTGGGGTGCGCATTGGTGGGGGCCTCGGGAAGTTCGCGCCTTCCGTCGCGAATATCTCCTTTGGAGTCTTGGTTAGCGGTATATATCTGTCATTATCTCGTCCGCTCCCCTGGCCACAGTAGTTCTTGTTACGGTTGCTACTCTGGTCAATGGGTTGTCTCCGAGGTTGTTCTTGTGATCTATAGTTTGAGTAGCCTTTCTTGCTGTCCGCTGCGGCAGCTTCTCCTTGGATAAAGGACCTTGTGCGCTTCATAAGTTCATCAAAGGTTTGGGGGATTCTATCGTTTAGCCTTTTGATGAGTTCTGGGTTATTGATCCCGTTCATGAACCCTGATATCTTTAGTATTTCTGGACATGCCTTGACATGTATGCATTCATCTTTGTAGCCTTCCACATAAGCGCTTGTAGATTCCCCCTGGCGCTGTTTAACCCTGGCAAGTTCGACAAGGTTTTTGGCGCACTTCTTCCTTTGAGTGAAGTTCAGGCGAAACGCCTTCCGTAACTCTTCAAAGCCATCAATGCTTCTTCGTGGAAGCTTACTGAACCAATTTCGCGCGTTGCCCACTAATGTGGAATTGAACATGTGGCACCACACAGGTTGTGGCCAATTTAAAATGGTAGCAGATGATTCGAAAATTTTTAGGTGATCATCCGGATCACCGGTTCCATCATAGGTTTTTACGTTGGTGGGCATGCGTCTTCTCTTATCTTCTGAGAAATCGTTGATGCGCCGAGTGAACGCATCCACCTTTTGGCGACGCCAGGGAAGAGACATATCTTCCTCCTCCTGGTTGCGATATCTTCCCCTAGACTTCCAGTGTCCAGTTTCGCTATCCTCGTTGTCCGAGGAATCACCAGAGAACGAGCTTCCCCTTTGTCGGTGCTTGCGCCGACCGTCCGGGGAGTCGTCAGAGGATGAGCTTCCTCTCTTTCGGCGCTTGTGCCGACTATCCTCAGAATCCGAGTTTGAAGAGCTTCCACTTGGGGAGTGCCGTCGTCCCAGTCTATCATGGACCCTGCGGCTACCAAGTCTAGCGTGGACATTGGTACGCCGTCCATTTTCTTCGTGCTCTTCCAGATACTGCAGTTCAGCTGCTTCATCGTTCTCCATTCTCTTCCCAATCCTAGTAAACACTGGGGGCTGACGGCTATCCTTCCTGCACCTATCCCTCTGATGACGCGATGGGGATGTCTCATACTCTGCATCAAAGTTGAGTCGGCTTGCAGGCACTGGTTCGACCTCTTTTTTTGCCTCTTCTTGCATGAGGGCCAAGGTTTCGTAGTTTTGAGATACGAAGTCACTTGGTGCTAGTTCAGGCGCGACTCCTTCTAACGCGAGGGTGTTTGTTTCCACCTCTGGACCCCTGTTTCGGAGAGGTGCGCCTGGCATTTTTGTGAGGTCCGTTTCCGAAGCCGTCTGGAGGGGAGTAGTAAGAAAGGTGCCGGTGGTTGTTGTAGTGGCATGGGTTGTCCCCGTGCGTGGTTCCACTGTCGGGAAGATCAAATCTGACCCTTGATTTTTGGTCGCACTGGTTGTCCCAGTGACCTGCTTAGAGGCTGATCCGCTTTGCTGCTTCTTCCCTTGCAGGTCGCTATGCGATCGCTGGTCTAAGTTTCCTTGCTTTGTCATTCTAGTTCTTAGATCTTACTGATTGGTCCCACGGATGGCGCCACTTGTTAATACAAAAGTTGGGCATTCCTTGTTTGGACTCCGGTTCCCGTATCAATTGGATCTTGATGCTTGAGACCTGCGCACTAAGTAAACAGAAAAAACCGTTAGGCTTATCGTGGGATTGTCTCCCACGATTATCCTCTGGCGTGAGAGTAAGTAATCGGTTTTAGGGTTTAGTGGAGAGTTTAGGGTTTAGAGATCGTTCCTTTAATTAGGGCTGGGATGCCCTTTATATACACACGAAACCCTTGTTGATTTCGTGTTTCCCAAACTTCGGCGTATCCCGCCTAAGTCGGTTATTAAACACTTATCTCCCAAGATAAGAGATATCCAATATTATAAGCCATAAATAACTTTGGGTTTGAGCCTTCGTGAGCCCAAACCGTTATCGGGTTAGCCCAGTCGTACTGGGCTCGTTAGTAGCGGTCATTGATCGGGTTCGTGACCCGAATGTGGACTATACGTCATCAGCACCTGAAACCACTTTTTGATACTTCACCAGTCTAAGAGAATTCAGTGTTTGATTTCACTCAATAACTATTGTTTTTAATCTAATATATTTTTAAATACTTTAAGTTTATTCAAGTAAAAATCATACTTAAAAGGGAAACACTTGTTGACTTAAACCAATTTTCCAAATACCTTACAATAATGTCTAAATAGAAAAAATATATAATTGAAATAAAATTTTACAGAAAAAGTGTTGTGCAACCCAGATGAAGGGTTATATACGAAAAGCCAACCAAACCAGTGTTACCTTCAAAGGTAGTGACGGAAAGAATAATAGAGAACCTGCCCATTGCAAACTATGAAGAGTCGATTATATAATTACTTATGTGTATAATTGGTACACATCTCAAGGACGAATCAGTTAAGATTTGGGGTATAATTGGTACGGAATCGTAGATATGGTATAATATATAAAGAAGGGTGAAAACCATATAGACTATTTCAGTACCTTTTAGTAGCTTAGGTTAGTTATATATGCTTCAGTGAACTAAAGTAAATGATGATAAATATGCTCCCTGATCATGATCATAAACCCCTGATGTTCCAAAATGACAAAATCGTCTAAAAGACCAAAGCATCCAAACCTGGTTGGGTTCGGTTGGCATTTTTGATCTAAAACAAGTAAGACAGTTAGATCTTACAAAACCAAAAAGTTAATCAATAATGGCAACTCGAATATCAGCCACTCATAATTTTTCATGAGATATAAATTAGTATTCCTTTCGAATCAAGAGAAAGGCATATATAAAACAGGATAACAATCTTGTTTAGATTATAAATCAACTTCATATTCTACTTATGGAAATATTGGCTTGTGGATAAAAGCAACTTTAGAATGTTAGAAAAGGATTCCCCGCCATCATGAACACAAGGACTACAACAAAGCTCCTCAAACCATAATTATTTATGAGTGCATATAAATAAAAAAGTGCATAACATTGTAGCAAATGGTACACATTTTAAAGGCACCCTCATGCCCAACTACATGCATAACTGAATGTATCATTTACTCAAAAATGTGACGGTTTGGGTTGCGGTTTGATCAAAACGGTTCAAATGACAAAACTAAATTTTAAATGGGTCAAATGAGTCAAAAAAGTTGAAATTTGTCAAAAGTCTACCTTTAACCCATACAACCTCTTAAATTGTGTTATTCAAAGATTTATGTTATTATCGTGATAGACTGTTTCTGTCATCATAACTAACACATGCAGCACAACCTTCCCTGACCCGTTTCGACCCATACTAAAAATGACATGAATAAATCCAAACCCGTTTTGAGATGTTACCCAACGTGATGCACCCATCTTATCAACTCTACATGAATGTTATTTATCAAGTGGTTGCCTAAATCGTAGTAAGTTCTTTCCTAAGATTGCAGATAATCACTGAAAAAACCAGACCAATGACAAATAACAAGAGATTACAGCATCTATAACACACTAAAAAGCAGTATAGAATTAATTACTTTTGTAAAGAGGTTGTTTATGTGACTCTAATCGTAACTGAGTAACATAACAATTCTTCATATATATAAAAAGTAAAAAATCACAAGAAAATCAATAAAATGAATGTGGCATGAGGCAATAATCACAATGAAGAATCCTGAGCATGCATCATACTGATGACTCCTAAACATCACATGTTCAGGATAGAATCATTTAGGAGAGTGATGATGGGCATGTGTCAAAACTCATGAGGTAGAGTTGATATCACATATGCTAAGGACACGAACATCAGCCAACAACAAGTCATTCTTTCACCATAGAAACTTAAGAATCATATGCCCATTAAAAGGTTAAAGCGTGCTTATCTAAATGTAATCTAACAGTATTGTGGTTATTAGCTAAAGTCAACGTCCACAGTCAACCTGTAGCACAGTAGCATTGTGCAAAACACCATTCAAATATACAAATTTGTGATGTGATGTTACAGGAGACATTATCACGATCAAAAGTTATAACCACGTAATTAATATTCATTTCATTAATATTCTAAAGGAGGGATTCCACCATCACCAAAAAAGAGTATAAATGTACTTCGGGAGGGGTCTAAGATTTAGCAAACCAGCCTTTGTTCATTCATAGCGAAGTCCTAAAACCGTATCTTTCCTAAAAGAATCCTACTCTTTTCTAGCTTAAAGATGACCACAGTGAGAAATCTGATATCTGAAAATCCAGTTGTGATCTTCAGCAAAACACCCTGTTGTGTAAGCCACTCGATCATAACACTCGTAAGAAAATTCGGAGCTAACCCTACTATTTATGAGCTTGATGAGCTTTCCAATGGACATAAAATAGAGAGAGAATTACAGGAGCTAGGATGCAACCCAAGTGTGCCAGCTGTGTTCATAGGGAAGAAGTTAATTGGGGGTGCTAATGAGCTAATAACTCTAAATTTGGAAGGCAAGCTTAAACCACTACTCATCAATGCTAATGCCATATGGATGTAGAAACCAACTACACATGTGTGCCTCATTAGTTACTTAAGTATTTTCTTGGTTCTCTGATATTTTGAATAAGGTAACCTGCTTGATTTAGTTAATAAGAATATTAAATAATGTTGGTATACATGGCATATACTTGGTGTTGTAGCTGTTCTTGTTAACATGTTCCAAGGGCAGTTCTTGTGAGTTATGTATCCTGTTTAACTTCAAACTGATGGAGTGATGGATAGATTGGTTCTTGGGTCACGATAACACAAACTATTAGCATATGTCATGCATTGAACGATAAGCAGAATGGGACATCTAAGAGGTCTCATCTTTATGTTATAGATATATAATCATGTTAGAGGGTATTTTGATGTGTAATTTAGAACTGATTATGTGATATCAAATAATCACGATCACATACTCAGCTGTAATAAACGTGTTGCATTAGAGAGTGTTTGGATGTACTTCGAATGTTCGAAGTTTTAATAATCAGATAATAAGTCGTTTGAGTGTTCGGTAAATTTTTGAAGTATTTGTTAACTTCATAATTTCTGAACTATCATTCATATACATCTCCAATGATCATATTTTCAAATTGTATATATTAAGTGAAATATGAGTTAAAAGAGGGGTAATCATACAATTCCAACAATCAAGCAGCGGACTGACATCAATAATTCAGCAGGAAACTAGATTCTTCCCCTTAAGGGACTCTCTTTTGCTCTTTTTTCTAGTGGCTGCTAAATCACTTCCATCTTCTCCAACACTAGGGAGGATTGCAGACCTGATATATAGTAGATGTTTACAGTATATATCATATATATAATCCAAAAGAAAAAATAGGTAGTTTATAACTAAATACGAGTTCAATTCATCAAACAGATACATTATGAACCTGTATAGTTGCTCACAGACAGACAAATAATGGATCTGGAACATGAGTGGATTTCTAGAAGAGCTAAGAGAGGTGCGATTATGTGGCAGTCGTGGGTTTTTAATCCGTTGGAATGCTTATAGGAATCGGAATAGAGGAGCGATTGTTGATGGTGATCGATGTTATGCTCTAGTTATTCAGGTGGTGTGTTTGAGGATTTTAGAAGTGTTGGAGTATTTGTTGCTGTTACTGTTGTCTTTTGTATATTTAGGGGTGTTTGGGGCTACTAATTATTTGGCTTCCTTTGTGTTTTTAGTGGTTTTTGCTGTGTTGGAGGTCTCTCCCTTTTATCTCGTTGGGAGCTAGTTTTTCTTTTGTAAGTGTATGTTGGTGGGCCTTGGCTAAGGTTTGTTTAGCTTGGCTGTTTTTGTTTTTCTGTTATATATTATGCCGCTTTTCAAAAAAAAATGGATCTGGAACATGAAAAACGCGACTATTGCCATTATTATTCACAGCAGCAATTAAGATATCAAGATTTACCTCCTTAAATCCTTCCTGGTCTCCAAAGATGATAGCATCAACAGCTACACCCTTTTTTTTCAAGTGGGTCCCAAGTAGCTTCAGACGCTCCCTCAAATGATACGGACTGAAGGCCAAGAAACACAAACACACAAAACTTAACCCATATATAATTATAATTATAGTAAACATCGTAATTTGATACAACATACCGTCCAGCAAACACTAATCAATCCAAGAAATACTACAACACTTAGCTAGCTCTATTTTTTATCCAAAGATAAGATGTCACAATAATGTCGTCAATGATTTTCATTGTAATAACCTTAACGGCCATGATACTTAACTGAAGCAGAAGCTAATTACCACAAATGTAACCGCTCAAGGGTGGCCTAGTGGCAAAAGGGCTTGTGACTATCACTCTAAAATGTGTGAGGTCTCAAGTTCAATTCCTGCTAAGTGCAAACAACCTGGCTTTACCTGGTTTGAGTTTGTGTGGCGGTAGATTCAAACCCCGTGGATTAGTCAGCTAAAAGGTCGGAAACCATGGTTACCCAAAAAAATAATAACCACGAATGCACATTATCTCGGTGAGATCTCTAGTAGGTTTAACCAACAGATGAAGGCCTCCTTTCTCACCACCCATTGCGAATACTCCAATATAATTATTTGGATGAGACTGCGTTAAAAAGATAGCACCATTTTTATTTATGTATAAATAAATAAATAAATAAATTTAAAAAAAAAGAATTTAACAAGCATGCATACCTTGATTTTCTTATCACAATAGAGTTGAATAGCATCAGCTTGATCCAAAAACTCAGGTGATTGCTGTGCCGCATCCCATCTAGAAGTGTATCATTGTAAAACCTGATTCCAAATTTAATAAAATACAATTAGTTTTTGAAACTTGATTAAATCATACAAATGATTTATAGATGTTAAACATACCTCTTCCACCATGCATGGTTTGGTTCATGATTGAAAATTTTGGAGTGAATATGATTGTTAATTTGAGTTAGTGTTTAGGGTTTTCCCCTCTGTTTCTTTGCATGTACTGTTGACATGTTATAAATTACTAGACGAGTACCCGCACCTAGCGGCAGCTGTTTCTAGCGTCAGATAATTAATGATTTGTGATACTGTGGTAAGTGTTTTGTGTAGTGTTTAAAATAGAACGTGAACCGATGAAAATGCAATTGCAAACGGTTGTACTATACGATAATTAAAGTCTAGACAAAATTCTTAACATCTATCAAACAACATATAAAATCATTTAATGAAAATGAAAGTAAACATTACATCAATTATGTGATAAAAACTAACAACACACGTTACTTGTCGTGTAAAAACTAACAAGGATGGGATTAATGGTGACCAAAATTAGCGTGAATACGATTAGCCCAAAATAAAATAAAAATTGGCTAATTTTAGATATTTTGTAAAAGATTTGGGCACATTTAGCCCCATCTTTTTTTTGAAATGAGCGTATTTAGCCTATTGAAAAGCTAAATGTGCACTAACGGGCACATATTTTCTCATAATTGTAAAACATTATAATCGTTTTTGAAGAAAAACTTATAGATAATATATTTATATAGCGACAGATCGTGTTGTGTTAAAAAAAAGTTTATGGGTTCTAAACAAAAAATAATAAAAGTTTGAAGATTTGGGGATTAAACATAACGTTTTGAAACCCGGTTCGACCCGGGTGGTTCAACCGGTTGAACCGTTCCCTTCGAAAAACGGGTCGATTTAAACCGAGTCAATATGACAGGTTGGGTTAAAACGGGTCAAATTAAACAGGGTCAACCCACCGGGTTTGAAGCGTACTGGGTCAACCCGTTTTCGATGTGTGTTAATAGTTTCAAATTTTTACTTTTTAGTTTTTGGTTCTTCCTTTATATATAATATAGCAGGGTACCCGCGCGTTGCAGCGGCGAGTACCCTGTGACGATTAACCGGAGAAATAGATCTCGATGAGACCTGATTCACCAGTTTGTATCGATTTTAACGGGTCATCTCTAGTTCCTTTTCGGATGACTATTATTGGTTAGCCAAACCGTTGGCGACACCGGTTTCTGGTTGAACCCGTTGGTCCGGTCCGATTTTTAAAACTATATGTACCATCAACTTGTTAGCTTGTATGAAGCTTTCTGTGTTTTATTAATTTGTATAATGTGTATAATAACATGTACTTTTTATTTTAGGGTGTTTTAAAAATAAAATTAATTAGTGTGTTTAATTATTTTATATTTAGAATTATGTTGTAGCTTGTTAAATTGTACATTGTGAAAATTTTATTGTACTTTTTAATAAAAGTGTTTTAATTCGTTGTTTTTAATTTGATAGATATGCTTTTAATTGGTTGTACAATGTGAATAAATTATTGTACTTTTAAGTAATGAGGTGTTTTAATAAGAGTATTAATTACACAAATATATTTCTCTCTCATTTGACCATTAAACTTTTTCACTTTGACTGTTTTTCCATTTTATGTAGTATAGATATATATCATATATTCATATTACACACAAGCCCATCCAAAAAAACAATGGTGTCCATTTTCTATATATGACACATAATTTCAAAATTCCTTCCATCATTTTATACGGCTAAAAAATAAAATGAATTTAAAATCCTTTATTCAGCATAGAATGAAATCCTTTACGAGTTTCACTCTTGTAATTAACCATATAGAAACCACCATATAAAATGGACTTTCCGACCGGGATCCTCTACTCCAAACGGATAAAAAGTTAATTTTGAGTTGTTTACCCCCCGTTTAGCTTGTGGTTCACCGTAAAAGTCATAGAACTCTTTGATTTGCACTACATATTGGTAATAAGGTTTAGAAGTTCATGGGCTTTACGATCATATAAAATGGTCATTTTGGGTGGTGTGCCTCCCCGTTTATCCTGAGTAAAAATATACTTGATATAATGCATAATACATACTTAGTACATCATAATTCATACAGAGTCATATATAGTAAACAAGAATCAGATACACAAGGTACAAACTCGGTGGAAGCAAGCTGATATGTGAAGTACGTTCACATTTACTGGGATGAAACAAAAGACTGTATAAGGTACATTCAGAAATACAGTAGATATAAAACTAGTCGGATTTGAGCGTGACCTCAGACACCTTCTCCCAGGATTCAAGGGTTTTGTCTTTTGGGTCGGTTTTGTACAAAGCAAGACGGGTTATTGGAAAGCTCAGGTTTATAATACTCTCATCAAGAGCATTAGCTTTCTTGTAAGCTCTTTTCTTTTCTTCTTTGGTTAAATCTCCATAAAGGATGCTTAGGTGTGGCTTATAAGCTGCACATGTGACACAACAAATTGTTGATGAGCAAAACAAATGACGCTTACAAACAAAAAATAAACTAATTAACTTAAAAATAGACATAGGACTTACGGGTTTCACTCTTGTAACCAAAATGAGACCAGCAGTGTGCACCAGTCTCCATGACCTGAAATAACAAGACTCACAATATAAATGGCTAAATATTTACTTTAAGTGTCGTGTGAAAATGAAACCTGACATTAAACGCCACAAAATGTAAGTCCCATATTTATGCTATACGTAGTATATCATGTTCATGAGATTTTCTGCACCCATGAAACAACCATATGCCCTATTTTTACAAGGACACGTCCTCACGACACAAGAGCCTGTAAACATCATTCTATTTAGTATAACTTATTTGGGCTGTGTTTGGAGTTTTTAGAACCGTTTTGAATATAGTGTTTGTATGGAAATGAGGGTCTGGCTTTAAGATTTTGCTTAAAAATAAAAGAAACATCTTGCCGTATGTCATTTTACATAACCAAACAATTTTATAAAACATGTAGCAGGGCCAAACAAAGCCTTGATCTATAATCTTTTCAACAAACATAGCCTTGATCTATAATCTTTTCAACATAACGAGAGGTCAAATAATATTAAATTTTGATACAATCACATACAGTCAAACTTAAAACTCACCTCAGGCGTTTTATGCAACAAGAAATTGGTATCCACCTTTTCAATCGTCATATTATAAGCTTTCAAACCATCACAAGCTTTGTTTAACTTCTCCCGTGCCTCATCTTCCGTCAACCTAATAGCACCAACAACAGTCACATGCGGCTCAAACTCTGGCCCACCAAACTCTGATCGTAGAATGTTCATCAATTTCTTGACTCGTTCAGTTACGTCTTGTGGTAATAGTGCCCACACAGAATACCAGTTGTGTTGTTGTACGTCCATTGAGATTGAGTATATGAAGAGCGATAATGTTATTATGATGAGCGATAATGTTATCATGATATATTCATGTGTATTGAAATTGTAAGAAGATGCCATTTTGACACCGTTTTAGTCTTTGGTCAATGATGGATGATTTGTATATAGTCCGGTTTCGTGTTTGATCATTGCTGTTTAGTGATTTTAGTCTTTGGTCAATTGTGATAACATTTTAAATGATGGATGATTTGTATATAATCCAAGTGTCTTTTACCATAGAGACTTTTTAGGTATTTAAAACCGAAAAAGAAAATCGAGAACAAGGTATACGACTTGGAAAAAGTTTTCACAAGCTCATGGTTTTAAGTAGTTGAGAGCACTTTGGGTAACTTTTGACACGTTTAACACAGTCGACCTAATCATACATGTTCCCATTATAGCTAACTTTTGAACCAGTTACATGGTTGGCCCAGAATATAAAACACAACCCAAAATAACCCATATTGTAAAACTTTTGTAGTTGCGGTTGAAGATGGTAGCAGCCTAGCAGGTACACCGTACAAGAAAATTGAAAAGCGACAGCCGACAGGCAGTTATAGAAGATTGAGGGGGTGGCAAATTTTCCCGCACGAGTTGTTAAAAATTAATTCATATAATCTCACGATTAAAGCTTCAATCAATGTACCATCACAAACTTGCAACAATAGTGAAAAACATAAATGCTCTATAATGACAGAATATGTAAACAGAACACAAGTAATCAGATATACAAGGTACAGACTCTATGGAATCTGATATGTGAAATTCACATTTATTGGGAGCAAACAGTTAAAGAGGAGTATATAAGTACATTAGAAAATACAGTACACTAAACTTAGCTCGATTTGAGCGTGACCTCAGACACCTTCTCCCAGGATTTAAGGGATTTGTCTTCAGTATCGGTTTTGTACAAAGCAAGACGGGTTATTGGGAAGCTAAGGCTTTTGATACTTTCATCTAGAGCATTAGCTTTCTCTTGAGCTTTTTTCTTTTCTTCTTCAGTTAAATCTGCATAAAGGATGCTCAGGTGTGGCATATAAGCTGCAAATAACACAAGGAATCGTTGATGAGCACAAAAGATGAAAATAAACTAACTAATTCAATAATAGATGCAAGACTTACGGGTTTGACTCTTGAAACCAAAATGAGACCAGCAATGTGCACCAGTCTCCATGACCTGAAATAATGAAAATCAACGGCACAATATTTACTTAAGTGTCGAAGTGAAACTCAAATCTAACATTAAATGCCATGGAACCGAGGAACGTAATTCCCATGTCTATGCTATATATCATGTTTATCAGATTCCTATAGTTATGCCTACAGAAAACCATGTGCCCTGTTTTCACATGTACACGTCTTCAAGACACAAGAGCCCATAAGTATCTGATCCCTTAAACATCATTTTATGGAGTAATAATCTTTTAATAATGTGTTTCCTAAGTCTCCTAATAGCTATACATCATGCCATCTCATGAAACGTCACTTAATTTGACAATGTCCAAGAACTTTTTGTAGCAAACAGACTATCATCAGTTACCACAAAACAATTATTTTCCCTTTTATCATCTTATTAGCCACAATCAACATATTTAATTTAACAGGGGTGACCCAGTGGTTTGGATTTGTTCTCCTAAATGGGTAACTCCCTGGAGGTCCCAGGTTCAAACTTTAGGGAGAAAATTAATCCCCATGTGGCCACGGAGATTCACCTGTGATGACTCCGGGCTATCTAAAAAGGTAGTCGACCTGGGATTAGTTGGCTCGCAATGTCAAGTCGGAACCGAGGTAAAAAAAATGCTTGGAAAGTAAGCTAAATCATATGAGTAAGTCCGTAAGTAAACTATTTGGAGCTAATACATAATACTATTTGATAAAATCACATAAAAGTCAAGGTTTGACTTTTAAAGGTCAAACTACCACATTCAGATCTCAAATTTGATCTATAATGTTTTCAGCATAACGAGAGCTCTAATAGCATTCAAATTTACAAAAATCGATTCAATCACACAACAATACACAACAAGAAATGACTCGGAGCACCTAAAATCCCTATTTGTGTGCCTAAAACTGAAAACCGTTTAGTCACAATTTTTTCCAACAAATTTCAAAAAAAGTAAAAATTCTCATTTTCCAAATTTTAACTAAAAATTTGAAAAAGCCCATTCAACCTTCTCACTTTTTTCTTTCTCATTTATTTCTCAATAAAAAGAGACATGATCTTTATAACATAAATATACACCATTCTAGCCCTAATCTCTCGTGTCATCCTCCACCGCCTGCCGTCGCCGCTACCGTAGCAATCCTAGGTAATCTTTTCAAAAAGAAAAAAATATAACTCAAACTAAACTGGTTTTCAAAATTCTAAACTATTCTCTATAGAAGAAAAACCATATTTCCCTTCTCAAGGAATTTAGAAACGGAAAAAGAGCGAAATTTTTTCTAAAGTTAAACTAAACGGCACCTTAGCTTTTCAGGTCATTTCATACTTTATAATTACACATACACTTACGTCACCCAAACACAAACAACTACTACTTTCAGCTAATGTTAACAATTAACTGCTAGATTTGACAAACATCATTAAAAACAGTTCACATACATTAAAAAGTCAAACATCAAAACTCACCTCAGGCGTTTTATGCAGCAGCAAAAACACACACTGATAAAAAAACGTCCCAGTTTCCACTTTCTCAACAGTAGCATTATAAGCCTTCAAACCCTCACACGCTTTGATCAGCTTCTCACGAGCCTCATCTTCAGTCAACCTAATAGCACCAACAACAGTCACATGCGGCTCAAACTCTGGTCCACCAAACTCTGAACGTAAACTGACCATCAGTTTCTTGACACGCTCAGTTACGTCAGGTGGTGGTAGGGCCCACACTGAGTATACTTCTTGGCTCTTTGACGGGTGAACGTCCATGGAGATTGTGTAAATGAAAAGTGAGAACGAAAGGATGCCGATAAATGAGAGGAATCTAATGAGAATAAGGCGGTGAGACATACATGAGGTTAAAGGGTTGTGTGGAAGATGCCATTTTTATACGGTTTTTTGTTAGTGAGTTGTTATGAGTGTTAGTGGGATTAGTTTAATCATGATCGTGGTGTTTAGTGAATCTAGTCTTTGGTCAATGTTATAAAACTATATTAGACGATGGATGAGTTGGATATGATAAAAATTCAGTATTTTATATTATATTATAATTATTTTAGTAATTTACTAGCATGTTACCCGCTCAATTATGCGGTGACCAGAGGTATGCACGGTTTGGTTTAATCGTTTTTTTGCTAAAACGGAAGCCGAATCGAAATAATCAGCTTTTACATAACCTAAAATCGAAACTGTGCTGTTTTTTAGGGTTCAGTTTTTTCGGTTTATTATAAGTTTTGCTTAGGTTTTTATGATATTTCAAGTTTTTAATCTTATATGTTTACAATTACACACATTGAGACACATACACATGCAAGACATAGTTTAATCATTGTCACATATGTATTGATATATTGTCAAGTAAACATACGACACGACAAACACCCATATATACGTTAAGATAAGTATATTATAAATCCACCCATAAAATGAATAGGAATTTATAAATTTGATTTATTTTGTATTTATTTATATTATATGAATTATATATCATTATATAATAAATTCAGTTCGGTTCGGTTTTTGGACGAAATCGAACCGCATTTTTCGATTTGTGAAAACGTAACAACCGAACCATCGGTTTTTAGTTTCGGTCGATTTTCTGGTTCCGATTTTTCGGTTTCCGTTTGGTTTTGATTTTTTCGGTTTTTTCGCTTACCCCTAACGGTGACGTCTGAAAAAATACGTAAAGCAAGAATAATTGACGCCGATATATAGTAATAGTAAAATATATATAGTAATAATAAAGAAGAAAAAGTCGGTGGTGATTGTTAGCAATGGTAACTCTCTACTGCAGCTGTAAATGAGAGATTCATGTGTCGTTTATTTATTACGTAAAACTTAATGAATATACTTGATTATATTATGCAACTCGTAATGAAGGTAGATTTATGCAATTGTTTAATTAGAAGATATGAGATGTAGCTTGATACGAAATATATATTAAAATCACCAACAAAAGTAATTGTATCTCATAAATTACGTGTAACTTATTAATACTTAATATTTAATGTTTATGCTATAGACTCTACGTAAGATAGTTCGTAAAACCATCTATAAGATAATAAATTGCAAATTTAATAATCTTTTTAGTTTGGAATTATTGTACTGATAATTATATAAATATTTAGTTACAAAATTGAATTTTAAAGATTGGATGATCATTATACATATGTGTAATTAAAAACTCGGTAACCATTATTATATACTTGTATAGTTATAAATTTGCATTTATATTACTTGTATTAAATTAAATATTTTTTTAAGATTTTTTTTTTAATAATAGTAAGTGTGTAAGCTTAAAACTTTTAAAACTTCCAAAAATAAAAAAAATTAAATGTTTATATACCGTAGAGATTCTCTAGAAAGGATGCGAACTAATTACTCATACACATTCAAAAAGCTTAATGACTTTTCGAAACTCACTAGTAATTAAACTCATCAAACAATCTTACCTAAATACTCCTTATGCCTCAAACTAATAGTCAACGCTTTCTTTTGGGATGTCCCAGTTTAATTGTTCACTACTAATAATAGATACGAAAGTTTAATCGAGCTTACCATATTACCCTTACTTGAAATTAGTATTACAAGAAGCACATGTATGAGATGATAGTAGTTATTAGTTGAGTTTCAAGAAGCACATGTAGCATGCAAAAGTATGAGATCTGCAAAACTGTGATGTTTCTGATGGCCTTGTACCTTAGCATTGATGAAAATACCTATGTGATATCAGAATCCTATAATTGGGGTCTCTAAACTGGCAACAATCACTAGGATGATGCTCTGTGTTAGACCCATATCCCGGATACAAATAAGCCCACCCTAGATGAAATGGATGAAGGATTTACGTGAATGGTTAGTCAACTCGATAGCCAAAGTAGTAGTCAAAGTATTGCGTTATGTGGTTATAGAAAAAATGACGTGTCACATATATAATGAAAATAGACTTAAAGGACTAATTTTCCAAGTGGTAAATGAGTTATAAGTGTGATGTGGCTTAAGTAGAAGAATGAAGGACTTAAGGGACTATAATTGACAGTTTGGGAATCTCACAACTAGCACATTATAAGAGATAATTCCTAGACTAATCTCTTCATTTCTAAAAGGTTCTAGAGAAATTCTAGAGGTGTGTGTTGGTGATGTAGTTCAAGAAAAGGAAAATGAGGGAAAAAAACTAGCTTGATGATGAAGTGTTAGTGATTCCATACCAAAGGATAAGCTTATCAATGATCTTTCCCACAAGTAAGTAATCTCCTATCTTGACTCAAATGAGGTTAAGGTTTATGAGTAAAGTGGGATTTCATCATATGATCAAGGTATGATCATATGATGATATAGAATGGAAATTGGGTAAGTTAAAATGGGTTATGTAAACCCTTATTCATAGTGTTGCTTAAATGTGTTAATAGGTCTTGATTTGATGATGATAAGAATGATGATGATAGTGATGAGAATGAGGATGATGGTGATAAGGATGATGATGATGATAGTGAATTTATGAGTGATATCTTAGCTTGGAGCTAAGGTAAGTAAACCGATTATAATGTGATGTTATAATGATTTTTATGCATTACGTGTTATGTGATTTGTTGTGTTAAGGTAATTAAATGGTTTGGATGTATGTGCTTATGTGAAAGTGAGAATGAGACTAGTTTGGCATAACTAGTAATGAAGTGTTAGTCAAGGGTGGATTAGGATAAGGTATGTTTATGTTTTGATTGATAAGGAATGTTGATGCTTAAAGTAGTTTAAGGTATGTGTTAGTGATTAATGTTGGGGTGTTGATACTCACACCATTTTATTTTATAGTTACAACACTTTGTACAAGCTGTATAGCACAGCGTATAATACTGTAATGCACAGATTGTGGTGAAAGTATAAAAAGTGGTGTGAGTATCAACACTCTTGATGTTGTAATGGAATAATGGGTATGATGTGTAATGTATGAATGACTTATGATGCTGTGTCATATCCATTTTACTTACTAAACTTTATGCTTACGGTTTAAGTGACTAACGTTTTGTAGGTTTATGCGTGAAGGAAAGGCAATGCTTGGTTTAAGGATTAAGGAATGAAATGCGGAGAATTAGAAGAGTAATGGGTTATGTTAGATCTTAGTATAGATACGAGCTCAAAGTTATGGCTGATGCCCCCATGAGTCTTTAAATGATGTGTAAGTATGTGGTCAAGTGTCAAAGTTATGTTATGATTTGTTATAGTAAAGTATGTTTAATGGTTCGTCATAGAAATGGGTTAAAGTGATTGAGTTGTGTCTAAAAGAGGTATTTGGATTAATGTGTAATTATACCCATTTTAGGTTGCAAACGGGTTGCATGGTTATGGAAATGATTTATTATGTTATGTTAACAGTTTTTGCAAAGTTTGATGTAATATGGAAGTAGTAAAGCTCGTATGTCGTGAAAATGGGTCAAACGGGTGTTGGCATAACACCCATCAATTTGTAAAGTACTATTTCGAAGGTCAATTGGTTATGTTTATGAATGAAAATGATACTTATAGTGTTTGAATGAGTTCTGAAAGTCCGTGTGAAGTATCGGGTCATAGGGATCGAGTTTTGGGTAAAAAGAGATAAGTTAGAAAGTTTTGTGCAGGTTGAAGGGCCTTTAGCCGCGGCTATGGAACACAATAGTACGACTTAAAAGTTTTTGAGGTATATAGCCGTGGGTGTGCCACAGCTGTGGTGCGGCTTTGGGGCTTTATGCTTTTCAGATTTTGTCAAACTTTAAAAAATCGTATCTTTTAATTCGTAAGTTGTCACGAGTCATGCCACCCGTCACTTTGAAGGTAATTGAGTCTAGTTTCAACTAAAAATAGTCTCTGAGGTTGAAGTGTGATATATTTTTAATAGTTTGTCAAATAGTAATGTTTGATAAAGTCAAGCATTTTCGCGTCAAAAGTAAAAAAATTTGGTCAAAGCGGGCACGGGTTGTAACAACTTGGTATCAGAGCTTCGGTTTAAGTAAGTTAGGTTTCCACTTTAGGTTTCCTAGACTTAAACCATTGTTAGATACGTTGAATGTAGGAGTAGGTAAAGCGGGAAAGTAAATGTTTAAGTTTTGAAATGAATTATGTGATAGGTTATATGAATCTAAGTTGATAAATGATGAATGTGTTTTATAGTGTTAACGTGTATGTAAATATAAGTCCGTGGAGGACTTGAGGTGTTTAAGTGATTAGATCGAGGTGCACCTCGGTTAGTTCCGTTGATCGTATTGTGATTATATGAACGTCTGTTAGAGTAGTGGTAATGGAATGTGAATAGAAATGGTAAGTGGTATTAGAGATGGACTAATAGTGAATTAAAGTATTTGATGCTTAAAGTATGGAACGTAGTGATGATAAGTGTGCTAAAGTGTAACGTGTGAAGGCAAGATGAGAATTGACACATTAGTAGTTAAGTGTCTATTAATATGAAAGTTATAGAATGTGATTAAGGAATGAAACATGTAATAATGAGATAAAAATGGTATAGTTAAAGTGTTGATAACTAAAAAGAGATGAGTTAAGAATGTAAGTAAGAACATAATGATGTGTTTTGTAGTTAAATCTGATAAGTATGTGTAAGGTTAAGGTAATGACCTGAAATTATTATATCACGGCTAATGTGCCCCATTAGTGGTGATCATTATAATGAAGTGTTGAATAGTAAAACATGTTTAAAATGAGTAAGAATAATAAACAAGTGATGTTAATGAATGTGTTAACGAACTAACCTATGTAAGGTTAGATGAAGAATAAGAATCGATTAGACTAAATGGGTAATAGTAAAGATGCAGAAATGGTTAACCCGGGTTAAAGAATGTAAGTTGTAGTTAGAAGTGTAAATACGTAGTAAATGTGTAAATATGATAAGCAGGTTTCATATGCCCTACGATGCTTGCTTTAACCAAATAAAATGGAGGAAATAATGTGTGAGTTAAAATGTTAATGGCTTGGATCCAATATTAAAATGCGAAAGGTTAATGATGGTATCCTTCAGGATGGCCGAGCTAATGATGATTAAAGATAGTATCCTTCGGGCTGGCCGAGTTAATGATGTGAAGAAAGAATCTTTCAGGATGCAATGTATTGCCTTCACCGGCAAGAGGTTGCCTATATCTTTGGCATATAAAGATATCCTTAAAGTGAATGTGATAATGGTATGAATCCAAGTCTAACAAGGTAAAAGGTAATGTGAAGTGTAAAAAGAAAGAAGAGAAAAAAAGGTAAAAATGTGTAACGAATAGGTACGAATGTTATGTCGGAAGTGTATAAGTAGGATAATTTATAATTTCCTTATTTAAATGGATTGGGACGCCTTTTCATTTAAATAAAAAAAGTTGTGAATTGCCGAACCATGAGTTTATATTCTCTGATTTACATCGATTATGATGCCTCTCCATGTAAATGAGGAACTATAAATGAGTGGGCTTATGCTTTCCCGACATGGCATGAGTAGGGTATGAGAGTAGAAAATGAGGGTCTAGTATTAGTTAGAAGTCTAGGGGGATAAGTATTAGAATGCGACTTTAGTTTGAGACTTTATGTAAAACCTACGTTTTATGTGCCAAGTATAAGTTGCAAGGATTAAAAACTTGTAATGATGCTATAGTAAATGGGATGTTGGAAATGTGATGTAATGTATTTTGATATGCTAAGATGTGTTAGCACCTTATGTGAATAATGATCATAGTGGTCGTAAAGTTAATAAAATTCATTACTACTGCGAAAAGGAAACGAAGCGTTATAGTAAGAATATTAAAAGAATGGTTAAGCGGCTACGGTAAAAAAAGAATGTAATAGTTAATACTCGACTTATGTAAAGTCAAAATGTTATGTAAAGTGGGTAAGAACGTGCATAATAGTAAAAGAAATGGATAAAATAATAATTGGTTAAAGTAAATATGTCTCGGATGACATAATGACTTAAGTAAAAGTGAAATGCGATAGGAAAAAGCGAGTAATAGAATGGATTAAGGGTATGTATTATGTTGTAGTGTGCCTTGAAATGCAGGATAAATTAGAGCATTACAACGAAGTGGCTTAATGTTTAAAGGTGCTAATTGGTGTAAGAAGTGACCAAGTTTGTGATTAGTTTAGACAAAAGATTTCGGGGACGAAATCTAAATAAAGGGGTAGAATTATTAGACCCGTATTCCGGATACAAATAGGCCCCACCCTAGATGAAATGGACGAAGGCTTTAAGTAATTGGCTAGTCAACTCGATAGCCAAAGTATTAGTCAAAGTATTACGTAACGTGGTTATAGAAAATACGACGTGTCACATATATAATGAAAATAGACTTAAATGACTAAATTTTCCAAGTGGTAAATGAGTTATAAGTGTGATGTGGCTTAAGCAGAAGAATGAAGGACTTAAGGGACTATAATTGCCAATTTGACAATCTCACAACTAGCACATTATAAGAGATAAGTCTTAGACTTATCTCTTCATTTATAAAAGGTTCTAGAGGTGTGTGTTGGTGATGTCGGTTCAAGAAAAGGAAAAGGAGGGGAAAAACTAGCTTGATGATGAAGTGTTGATGAGTTAGTAATTTCATACCAAAGGATAAGCTTATCAATGATCTTTCCCACAAGTAAATAATCTCCTATCTTGATTCAAATGAGGTTAAGGTTTATGAGTAAAGTGGGATTTCATCATATGATCAAGGTATGATCATATGATGATATATAATGGAAGTTGGGTAAATTTAAATGAGTTATGAAAACCCTTATTCATAGTGTTGCTTAAATGTGTTAATAGGTCTTGATTTGATGATGATAAGAATGATGATGATGATGATGTGGAGAATTTATGAGTGATATATTAGCTTGGAGCTAAGGTAACTAAACCGGTAATAATGTGATGTTATAATGATTTCTATGCATTATGTGTTATGTGATTTGTTATGTTAAGTTAATTAAATGGTTTGGATGTATGCGCTTATGTGAAAGTGAGAATGAGACTAGTTTGACATAACTAGTAATGTAGTGTTAGTCAAGGGTGGATTAGGATAAGGTATGTTTATGTTTTGATTGATAAAGAATGTTGATGCTTAAAGTGGTTTAAGGTATGTGTTAGTGATTAATGTTGTAATAGAATAATGGGTTATGACGCGTAATATATGAATGACTTATGATGTTGTGTTATATCTGTTTTACTTACTAAGCTTTATGCTTATGGTTTAAGTCACTACGTTTTATAGGTTTATGCGTGAATGAAAGCTAATGCTTGGTTAAGGATTAAGGAATGAAACGCGAAGAATTAGAAGAATAACGGGTTATGTTAAAGCTTAGTGTAGATACCAAGCTCAAAGTAATGGTTGATGCCCCCGTGAATCTTTACATGATGTGTAAGTATGTGGTCAAGTGTCAAAGTTATGTTATGATTTGTTATAGTAAAATATGTCTAATGGTTCGTTATAGAAACGGGTTAAAGTGAATGAGTTGTGTCTAAAAGGGGTGTTTGGATTAATCTATTATTATACCAATTTTGGATTGCAATCGGGTTGTATGGTTATGGAAATGATTTATTATGTTATGTTAACGGTTTTTGGAAATTTTGATGTAATATGGAAGTAGTAATGGTCGTATGTTGTGAAAATGGGTCAAATGGGTGTTGGCCTAACATCCGTCAATTTGTAAAGTACTATTCCGAAGGTCAATTGGTTAATATGTATGCATGAAAATGATATTTATAGTGTTTTAATAGCATCTGGAAATCCGTGTGAAGTATCGGGTCATAGGGATCGAGTTTTGGGTCAAAAAGATAAGTTAGAAAGTGTTGTGCATGTCGAAGGGCCTTTAGCCGCGGCTGTGGAACACAACCGTGCAGCTAAAAGGTTTCTAAGGTAAATAGTCGCACCTGTGGATCTTATAAGGGCATTAGCCGTGGTTGTGTCGCGGCTAAATGCGTTTCAGAATTTGTGAAACTTTAAAAAATCATATCTTTTAATTTGTAAGTCGTCACGGGTCGTGCCACCCGTCACTTTAAAGGTAATTGAGATTAGTTTTGAACTAAAATAGTCTCAAGGGTTGAAGTGATAGATTTTTAAGAGTTGGTCAAAGAGTAACATAATGTTTGGTAAAATCAAGCGTTTCCGCGTCAAAAGTCAAAAAAAAAAAATTCAAAGCCGGCACGGGGTGCAACACTCTGTCTCATGTGGTCAAGTAGTCAATATCATAAGGAAGGTTTATAGTGGAATGGTGTTATTTGCCAAAGATGAATCCTTTGATTAGATAATACTTGATGAAACTTGACCTTTGTCTTGGTGCATAGAGGAAGTAACACTAGGACAGTTAATAAGGGTTTCCTGGAGGAAATGTAGTCTAGTATAATAGAGGAAGTCTTTGGAAGATATGTGTTGTATTACGCTTGATGATGCCACTGTTACATTAGTACCGTTATATTTTTATTCTTAAAAGATATAAGGTGCAAATGATAGTTGTGGAAATGTAGTCAAGTGTAATTGTAGTACAAAGGTGAAAACTCCCCCATTTTACCAATCAGGTCATAAGAGGGTCTAAATTACAAAGGTGAAAATTAAAAATAAACGTGTGACAATAAATTAATGAGGTGGAAACTCAACCGGTCACTTTTCTTATATTTACCGGTTTCAACAAGTTATGATGATGGTAATGCTATTTTACAAAGTAAGTTACCTAGATGTAGGAATATGAGAAAGTACATATCCTATTTTCAGACTTCCTATAAAAAACGTGATCACTAGTTCGATTAATATATGTTAAAATGAAAAGAAACTTTGTTTGGATTATTATTGTGGCGAATGTAAATCGATATAATGTGAAAGTTGTAATCTTTATAAACTTAGGGATTAAAAAGTATATGGTTATAAGTCAAAGAGATAAGTAGTTTACCTTTTTGAGTCGGGAAAATTATGATTTTTGTGTGACACAAGTTGCTTGCAAATAAATTATAAGAAAAAAAAAAGAAGATAATCTGCAAGACAATGGCAATTTATAAACGAAATTACGAGCTTTGATAAATATATAACAACAATATTTAGCTCACAAATAGTATATATATAAACATAAATCTTGTATTTAATAAAGGAACTTCACAAAGTGGAAAAAGAAGGTTGAGAATTGCAATAAAATTAATAGTAGTGCATTATGTTGGCTACGTGTCAAAAATAAGCATTTTCAATGATTAATAAAAATCAAAAGTGAAACTCAATTGTCAAACTTTTTAATTTTCGTCGAACTCATAAAAAAAGTGCTAACAAACATATGCGTCAATGATGCAAATTTTGCAAAACACAATAAGTTTTACAATCCTCATAGGCAGAATACCTAATGTTGTAGTGTAGTATAGGCAAGACTTGCGGAATCGATCGTTTTCTAAGGGAATAATGAGGTAGGTTCTAAGTGTATAACAGTTAAAGTCTAAAGGTTAAGGGAAAATTATTTTTGTTCTTTTATATGTTTTATTAAAAAGCAAGTAAAATATCGAGTATTTGGAAGAGGTTGGTTTTAAACTACTAATTAAACTAAATTGCAATAAAACTAAATAACGAGAAAAGTAAAGTGGCGATGAACTTTTTATATGAGAAAAAATGTATTTACCTAAAATCTCATTACTCCCTAGTTATCTCTTATTATATCATTGAATTGTCAATTCATTCTCTAATGTATGTGGAGTATTCCTAATTACCAGTTTTGGTATGGCCAGTTCCACGTCTATAGACTAGCCTAAGTGAACGACGCTTATCTGATTTGTCAAGCTCAACCAATAACTAATCTACTTAATAAATACTCGCCTCAAATTAATTAACCTAAGACATAAGTAATTAACTAGTCACTTTTAGTGGACGTTCAAGCTAGTATAGACAGTTTCCAACTCCTAATGTGCACACCATTAAACAAGAGACGACAATATAACAATCAATAACTAGGTTTTATACAATCCTAAGTTAATACTAACTAGTTTAGCCTATCATAGTAATGAAAAGAGAAGCAATTAGGTAAATCAAACAATAACACATATACATGATTGAATGATTAATTAAATAACTTATTTTAACAATACATGAAGTCTCGAAACGACTGTGGTTCAGTGGTAAAAGTTCCTCCAAAGTTGCATACACAATAATGAAAACAATGCGATTATATTTATAGATTTCTATTTTTGACGGCGTCACTTGTTGGTTGTAACGTCGTCAACTCGCCGTCCTTAGGGTTTCGAATATTGTACCGACTTAGTTATGACGGCGTCACTTAGAAGTTGTGACGCCGTCAGCCTTGGTAAATATTGTCTTGACGCTGTCATGGTAAACCGTCGCCAGCCACTGAATAGTCAGCACCCTTAAGTGAAAACGTCACGTTGTAGCTTGTGACGCCGTCACAAGCCCTTCTTGTGACGTATTTTTCGTTTTCTTCGTTTTTCCATCCAATCCAGCTCAAAACACATCCTTTTCCCAGCTTTTCAAAAAAAAAATATAAAAAAAAAACGGTCTTTTTCCAGCAAATGTATCTCAAGTATCTACAACTCAAATAGAAACGATTTAGGGCAATAAATGATTAAATATATATGAATTTAGAGGTTAAATGACCTCTTAAAATCGTATGAAATTACACCTCATCAGTCAATTTTGAAAAAAAAAAAAAAGAAAAAAAAAACAACTTTAAATAATATGAGATAATTAATAAAACTTTAGTTGTTAAATTTTAAATGAAGTTAAGTATTAGTAGTTTGCATATTTTTCAATAACTTTATAAATTTAATAAATACTCACCACACTTTATATCTATCATACATCATATATTGTAAAAAAAGATACAACAATATGTTGTTTTGATAAATATTATTATCAATATATATTAAACTAAAATCATTGTAAGGAATTGTAAATATAAAATGAAAACCACGAATTACTATAACATGTAAATATATAAATAAGATGATAAATATGCAAAAGACTCATGTTATTCCTTTTATGAGATTAAGTAAAAATACCAAAGAAATATTCATTTTGAACTATCTGCATTCAATAACGACTCATGTTATTTCTTTTTATAAGTTAACACGTGCGTACACGAGTTTAAAAATTAAATATGGCTAAAATTATTAATTACAAAAATAAAAAAATCAAAATGAAGACACAACCTTACGGGTTACTGTGGAATAAGATAACTAGATGAAATTGTACATATAGCAACAATACATATTTTTTCAAAGGTTATTATGTGATACAGTCGGCTAGCTAGGAAGGCTAAAAGCTAAAAGCAAAGTCCCCATAACTACCTACGAATGAAGAGCGTTCCATTTCACTCGGGCAACTCCAAGAGAGGCCGATGAAAGAGCCCACCTCTTTTGGTGGTCTTATTGACGCATACTACGGTGGGGTCTTTGATCAAACATTGAATAAAATAGATTTTTTTTTCAATATCAAAATAGAAATTGGATAGGATAGATGGATCTATCTTTCTATTTATATATACGACTAAAAAAAGGCTTGCACCCGTGCAATTTATAGGCCTCCCTCAAAAGAACCAGTTCAGACAATGAGCTGACTCCCCGAAGATGATAGCTTCTTTTACTATTGCTTCTGAGTTTGTATCGTGAATAATGTCTAAAAAAAGACCAGCTTAAGCACAATCTTAATTAAACAAAAGAGTTAATTGCATTTTTGGTCCCTGTGGTTTGGCCAAATTGCAGATTTGGTCCCCAAAACTTTGAAAGTGCACCAGAGGTCCCCATTTTCAAGTTTCCGTTGCACGTTTGGTCCCTGGCCAAAGTTAAATGACTAAAATACCCTTAGTCTTCTTTTGTTTCTATTTTCTTTTCATATTTATTACATAAATGGATCCACTTTTTACACATGAATCGTCCCTTTCCTCTCCTTCTCTCTACCAACAAACGACACACTCACAAAATGCCTAAAATGGATCTAAATCCACTCTTTTTGACTTCAATCCAAGAATACATTCATGTCTTATATCCCACTTTGATCAAGCTACAACCTAGGAGCACAAATGGAGACATTTGGGACGAATTCGAGATGGGGAATGCTCAAAAAGGGTAGAAAACATGTTTTGAGTTTACAATTGAGTCACTATCATCCTTCCTCAATCCTTCCTATATAAAGGATTGATCTCATAAAGTTTTCTCATCACTTCCAATCAATTCGAAAAATTAGGGTTATTACAAAATCAAAGGGGTTTTTCCAATTGAGTTGGGGGTTTTGTTATTGGGTGTAAGAGGAAGCTATCCAAGGTGTTTAATTGTACCAATTCGTTCCGGGTCTCCTCTAATCGAGTTTCTTGGTGTTCGGTGTTCATAGCCACTCGACCCACAATGGGTTCATAATAAGAACACCATCTTTGTTATTCTTTTGTCATATATTATGGTTGTAATTACATTTAATTGTAATTCGAATTGTTATTTATTTTTCTTTGTGTTCATGTTAATTTCTATTGAATATTTGAAGTAATGATAATATGGCAAAACTAGTGATTTGGTTTAGTTAAAAAAAATATTGCTTGTTGTTGTTGTTGTGTGAGGCTGCCGTGAACCAAGAAAAGGGGTAAAAGGATTCGTTTTTGTCGTGTTCAAGATCTGATATCGTGAACCAAGAAAAATATTGCTTGTTGTAGTTTTGGGATATGAATTTGTGTTTAATATTATCTGGGTTCTTGTATATGTTCTTGTTATTGGATGAATAAATAAAAAGAAAAAGGAATTAGAAAATTAAAGGGGAAGAAGATAAGGGTATTTCAGTCGTTTAACTTTGGCCAGGGACCAAACGTGTAACGGAAACTTGAAAATGAGGACCTCTAGTGCACTTTCAAAGTTTTGGGGACCAAATCTGCAATTTGACCAAACCACAGAGACCAAAAATGCAATTAACTCTAAACAAAATTAAATTCTTCATGCAACAAAAATTAATATAAAATATTAATCAAATTATACATAGTAAAAAAATTACGTAAAACTCGTAAAGGAGACATTAAAATTTGACTTTGACTGCCACTTATAAGAAAAATGATAAAGATGCAACACCATCAAACTCTACAAGTGTCCATCACCTTCACCACCTGGCATCCACATCACATCCTGACTCACCACCTTCACCGACCACCTCACCATATAACCGCACCATCTTTATCATACCAACCAACAAAACTTCAACCACTAATGGCTTCCACTCACCAAAAAGACGGCACCACCGTCAAGAACGGTCACGGGCCTCATGACACCCCGCCAGGAAAACCAATGTCTTTAGGGTCACATATGCTTGACAAAGGTGCACAGATGCTTCAGTCACTAAAACCCATCAAGCAAATGAGCCAACATGCGTGTACTTTTGCTTTGTACAGTCAGGATAAGTCGAGACAAATCGAGACGCATCATTTTGTGACTAGAATCAACCAGGATTTTCTCCAGTGTGCGGTTTATGACAGTGATGATGCGTCCGGGAGACTTATAGGAGTGGAGTATATTGTATCTGATAAGATCTTTGATACTTTGCAACCTGATGAACAAAAACTGTGGCACTCTCATGCTCACGAGGTACCAATATAGCAAAGTGTGCGAACATAATTCACAAGCTTTTTGTGTCATTATAGGTACCTGGTCACTTTTGAAACAAAGTTATGACTTTTACTGACTAATTATGTGTGTCACAAACAAAATTTTGCTGTTACAATGATTAAATGCGAGACACTGGAAGTTTATGACACTTACAAACACTTTTTGTGTCATTGTGGGTACCTCGTCACTTTGTGAACTCTTGTGACAGGTTTTATACCTCTACAAACAGTTTTGTGTTACCGTGGACAATTTTCTAGTAGTAGTTGTAAACCAACTAATGTGAGTGATTAAATTTTTTTAATCTGTTTTTGAATTTTCACCAAAAAAGAAAAACATATTGGCTTATATATCAAAATCTGCAGATACAATCAGGCTTGTTAGTGCACCCCAGGGTTCCAGAAATGGTCGCTAAGCCCGAGCTCGAAAACCTAGCTACAACATACGGAAAATTTTGGTGCACATGGCAAACCGATAGAGGTAATATTGATAAACTCACACGTCGAATTATGTTAAGCGTATTTTTATTTTGAATCGGATACCAAGATATTCCTTATTGATATGAAGGTGATAAGCTACCAATTGGGCCACCGTCGCTAATGCTGTCACCCCAAGATGAGGTCCAGTGCATGGTGAAGCCGGAACTGGTGAAAAAGAGAGATGACAAGTACAATATTTCGACCGCCGCTATTCGGGGCTCCAGAACTGATATAATGGGGCCGCAGAGGTTGCACCCAATGGCTGATTACTGGAGAGAGCACAAGAAATGTCACGCCATTGATGTCGAAAATACAGTAATGAATAAGATTACTATGTTCCCTTGAGTTGATCATTCTACAAGGACTACAGTGCATGGTTGCATGTATATTTGTAATTTCTGGAAGTAGTGTTATTTATATGGGACTGTCTTTATGTAGTCGAATTTACATGCATCTAATAAGATAAAATCAGTTGGTCTGCTGGTGGTTATCAACGTTCTATAAATATATGAATGATACCAACGTTTCATGAATACATGAATCTCACTTGTGTATAAGGATGTTAGGATGCGGCCTTCGACAAAGTCGAGTTCTCAGATTATAGGACTTCATGGTTTTGGTTCAAATGGAACAGGATGGTTTCGGTAATGATTGGAACAAGGGTGTTTGTGACGGATTCTTGCAATCGATAAAGTATTAATAACCTGAATATGAATCGGTGTTCGTGGGACGAGGTTGAAAGGTTTATGGATATTTTAATATGCGTATGACCGGATTCGAATTCGAAATTTCGGGATTGCACGTATGAGAGTTGATGTTAAAATAATTAATATATATAAATGTTATTATTATTAATTATTTGTCACGAAATAAAACTTAACGATAGTTAAATATTTAACGAGTTTAGACTAATGGTCGTTAAATGTAAACTACAAGTACTAGAGATGAAATTAGTGGACAAGAAAGATCTAGATCCCCTCCTTTGGGTCCTTGGCCGGTCGTGAGTTTGCAAAAGCCCAAGGGAAGCTTTTCTTGGTCACCAAGTTATTAGAACCTATAAATACAAACCTCTTGTATTCATAATTCTTAACCTTGGATCACATAGAAACCTAATTTCTTTCTCCTCTCCTCTCCTCTTGGTTTGGGAGATCGTACACCATCCCTCTCCAAGGGATTCGATTTTTCCAACTCCAAAAAACAAGTGTTTGGTTTTATTTGTGATTCAAGAACCTAGCTTTTCATATCAAATCGATATTAGTACGTGTGTACAAGAACGAAGGACAAATACAATTGTGTCTGTGGTAAATTTTGGGTGTCGACTTTATTGAGTCGATTGGTATTAAACCCTAAGTTAGGGTTTGGGTTTTTGTTCCTTGTTCTCGATATTGTGTGTTTCTTGAATTGCTAAAAGGTACGCATATTCTTTTATTCGGTTAATTCAATTACAAGTATTTTTCCTATTACTTCCGCTGCATGCTTTGATGATGTTTACTTGTTTTCTATAATTATGATTAGTAAAACCAAACAGAGGTTTGGGACAGACGATTTGCAACAGCAAATAGATAAAGTATTACGATTACAAACACTGATAAGAACTTGATTATCACACAGAATTATCACTAATGAACATGTATTGATTGATTGATGTTTATAGAACATAACCTATTTATATCTTATGAATCGTTGCCTTCATAAAGAGATACCGATTCCTATAAATAAACGACATGACATATGTAAAACGGTTTATACCGTTATCTTTGGACTTAGCCCAATGCTATGTTTCGGTTTATACCGAAACTTACAAATACATAACATAAATATATACTTAACTACCTTTAACTTTGCTTCTATAACATTATTTTTACCAACATTCACCCCCTTAATGTTATAGACAGCAATCGAGTCTTTTCACTTGTCTTCATGACATGAAGCAGTCTTTCCTTTCATGCTTGATGCTCGTTCTAGTTCCCAATCGCGACTTGTACCCTCTATATCTTCATTGACCTTCTCAGACGTCATTGAAACCTCATTGTTTCGTGTCACTAGGCAATTCTCCCTGATATAATCATTTGTATTTGTCAGCCCTACTTTTGCTACCTCAAAGTAAGTTTCTGGGATCAGCAAATAGTGGACATAGATTTCTTTAAACCCGAGTCCATACAATCCCGAGAATCTGAAGCCTAAAGACACTTCATCCCATTTCTTCTTGTAGTTCAATCTTTCATATCCACCAAAGCACTTAACCAATTTGTAAAGATCGAAGAGGAAAATTTCATATCCACCAATCGTTGGAGGCATGAGTTTAGTTACATCACCCTCGATGTAAGTGTTGTGGAGCCATTTAAGCATACTCTCGAAACATTCCCTGAAAATTTCTCTATACTTCAATGCAACACTGTTGTTGTTTGCAAGTTTCATGAACCTTATGAACCCTTCAAACGAATTAACAGTGAGTTGTCTTGTATCTTTGTTCCGTGAGTAAGTATTTTGATCAGAATCTATATCCAAACCAGCCCACATAGTGCTTTATGAATTTCCTTCGTAGGTTATAGATGTGATGAATTCTTGAAAGTATTTTTCAAGATATGCATTCTGAACCTCGAGTAATTCCTCCATTGTCATCTCCTCATTTTCTTCTTCAAACATTCTTCTAATAATGCATGTTGTACTGCTAACCTGCACTTCAAAGCCTTAGCAAGCCAATTGGTGTAGGTTTAACACATTTATTCCTATTTCAGGTACAAATGATCGACACACTTGGTATTTCGTATGTTGCTTTGTTAGTTCCTATCAATACATATCCTCCCCCATGGGTGAAAAGAAATAAGGATTTGTAGGATTTCGAATTTACCCCAAAACATCCCTTCAATTTTACAAATAATTCCCTATTTGGAGACATATATTTTGTATATTTGTTACTAACATACCAGATGTGGTTCCAATTACCCTTGTCAGTTCCTTCCAAGAGAAAATCTCCCTTTCGTCCAATCGTGTTGTAGTGTAACTGCACATAGTCAGCGTCCATATTGACATGATCGGTGGCCATCAAACTTTTGTCCATAGGATCTTTTGCAACTTGTTTTGAAGGACAATTCTGCCTCGTATGTCCCTTTTTTCTGCACACGAAACACCTCTTTCTTGGGTTGCGATTGCTTCGAGGGTTCAGGGACAAATTCTTCAAGCCTTCAAGAAGGTTGTCATCTAATGGTTTTGGTAATGATTGGAACAAGGGTGTTTGTGATAGATTCTTGCAATCGATAATACACAAAGTATTAATTACTTGAATATGAATCGGTGTTCGTGGGACAAGGGTTTGGGAAAGACGATTTGGAACAGCAAATACACAAAGTAGTACGATTACAAACACTGATAAGAACTTGATTATCACACAAAATTATCACTAATGAACATGTATTGATTGATGTTTACAGTCCATGACCTATTTATACCCTATGAATCGGTGCCTTCACAAAGAGTTATACCGATTCCTATAAACTAAACGACATGACATATCTAAAACGGTTTATACCGTTATACCGAAACTTACAAATACATAACATAAATATATACTTAACTACCCATAACTTTGCTTATAACATTATTGGTACCAAAGGAGTACTTTTATGTATTATCTTTAAATATGTATTATTTCTGTCTTTGTCATGTCTCATTTTCGTTCAGTTAAGCAGCAACAAAGTGAATAGGAAAAAATAAAACAAAAATATTGTTTTAAGACAGAAACAGTAGTACAAAGACATAAAGAGAATTAGGAAGTAAACCCCCATGGCATAGTTTTACCAAATGGTTCAAATATATAAAACGTGCCTTCAAGGAAACCGCACCCCTTCAATCTTCTTCATTTCTGTTTGCTCTATGTCGATTGCAAAACCCTTTGCAGTATGCATCCAGTAATCCGCTACTCGTGCATTTCCAGGCTTCGATACAGGAAAGTTAGCCCTTGATGCTCTAAGATCATCAGTTGATATCTTATACTTGTTATCTCTACAGAGGACTAGCTCTGGCTGTATAACGCCCATGTTTACTACTTGCGGTGACATCATCAATGCTGGTGCGCCAAGCGGAAGCCTATCGCCTGCACATCAACCTTAGTTAGTATATGCCAACATACAACAACAAAGCTTATGACTTTATCGTGTTATAATGATCTTGCCTCTATCGACTTGCCAGGTGCACCAAAATTTTCCATAAGTATGAGCGAAACTTTCGAGCTCACTCCTTTGGATCCTTTCTGGAACTCCTGGACTTATCCATAATCCAGATGTAACCTACACAAGATGTCATTCACTTAGTGAATACATGATACATAAGTAAGAGCAAGTTAACATAACTGTGGCGATCCTTTGTGATAATATAATCTGGACTTCTATTATCTTTGATTAGTTCAACAGAAACGAGAAAAAAAAAATAATAAGGAAGAACCTCATGGTCATGAGAATGCCACAGCTTCTGTTCTTCAGGTGGCAAAGTATCAAAGATCTTATCAGACACAATGTATTCCACCCCTGCAATGTACAAATGGCATATTCAAATCAATCTATATCTATATGTATAGCCTCCAACCAAACATATCGATCTATATCACTTTATGATATATGCAATTAGTATACTGGTTTTTCTTCCCAGCTCGATGAATATGCACAACAAGAAAATATCTTTGCTGACCTACGAAATTTGTCAGTAAGCTAACATCCTGTCACTAAACGTGCCCAGATAGTGTATATAGCTAGCACATGATAAACCAGATACAGAGTTAAAAAGTGTATGACAATTTATTTTGCTTTTTTGTGAAACCACTTTTTCATAATACCCACTTTCTTTCTTTACCAACATGTTCAAATATTGTTGGCAAAATAATACTTTTACTACTCTTCAGCAAAATGAAAATATGTGACACCTAGCCTTGTGTCACTAATACGTGTATTACTTAAATGATGCTTTCTATATATTATTTGGATTTGTGTGTGTCATCCTTGCCCAAAGCTTATTTACACCTTTTATCAATTACACTCACATTTGCTAAAATGATAAATTAGATTAAATGATAGAAAAATTGCATCTATATAATCACGAACTATTGCTTTGCCGGTTTCTATAATCATATGTGCAAAATTCCTTATTTTTTCACATGAACAGTTGTTGGGCATTCAAATATTTTTAAAAAATCTAAATAATGTTACATCGAAACCGTGAAAAATTAAACATAACAAATACTTTCCAAAAATGAATCGAAAACCTATAATACTTTCCAAAAAATTAAATAATAATGAATTATTGTATACCTATAAGATGAGCTGACGGTTCATCAGAATCGAAAACCGCGCTTTGAAGGAAATCCTGATTAATTCGAGTGATATAGTGATGAGCCTCGATCTGTCGACTCAAGTCATGTCCGTACATGGCAAAGGTGCACACATGTTGGCTCATTTGTTTAATAGGTTTAAACGTTTGCATCATTTGAGCACTTTTGTCCATAACTTGATGACCCATCGTCACGGGCTTTCCTGGCGGGACTGACCCGTCGCCAACCGGCATCGATTCAGGAGCTTTGTCGCTAGAAGCCATCGGAGTAACGTTTGTTTTCTGCTATGGAGATGTTGTATCGAATGCTAAATTGTTTTGTACTTTTGTCTTGTTTGGTGTTGTGAGGTGTTGAAGAGGTTGCATGTGTTAACATTTGACTTTGTCAAAGTGCTTGTATGTATGCCACGTGTAGCGGTATGAATTATTCTTACGGATTAAAGCACTAAAAATGGAAAGAGTGACCTCTTAATTTGTAGGGTGATCCATGGTGCAAGAATATAATGTGATGTAATTATATTATGTTAAAAGAATTATAATTTAAATGAATTGTATGTAGTAATATAATATAATGTGAAAAATTGCACTAATTAATTGGTTGTAAACGTAATGTAATTAAATAAAATCAATAACTAATATAATATTAATATTAATATTAATAATAATAAAATTTAATAATAATTATATAATAATAATTTTTTAAATATAATAAAAAATAAAAAAATATAAATTTAATATAAAATCAATTATTAGAAAATTAATTATATATTTAAATATTTATATATAATATAATTGTAATAAAATATTAATAAAAATTAATAATAACGGTAAAAGATAAATACTAATATTTAACTTGTATAAATATGAATTTCAACGTAATTCCGCACATTTTAACAAGTTTGCTATGTAATTTTAATTGCATCACTGGAAGTAATTGGTTGTAATTCAAATTTTTTGTTTTGGGAACAACATAATTTATATAAAAGAGCCATCCTAGCAAAGAGCTAGGAGAAGGCAAAACAAGATTACATAAGAGCAGTACAAGGGTTAATGAACCAATCTATCCATATAAGAGAGTATTTTTTTTTTTTTTTTTGCTCTAGATTGAATCCAAGTGTAGGAGTTGAGCTTGATGTCGTTGAGAATCATGTCTTTTCTTGGTTTTTTTTATGCGAAGACTATCTCGTTTTTATATATCCAAAGAACCCATATAGTCGTTTGAACCATGACATCAAAGAATTTGATTTGGTTGGGAGTATCCGGTCCGCCAAGCTTATTGCATCATCGAGGCTTGAAATATTGGAGATGTATAAACCCCACCAATTAAGAACCGCCAACCAAGTTGACTTAGCAATGCAACAGTAAAAAAAGATGTGGTCCTCTGATTCGAGGTTGTCATTACAAACTAGGCAAAGGACGGAATCAAGATCGATGCCTCGTTTGTCAAGATTAAGTCTTGTGGGAAGCCTCCTATGAAATATTCTCCATGATGAGATGTTTCCTTTTGATGGTAGAATATTGTTCCAGCGATACGGTACCGTGGGAAGAAGACTTGTGTTTATGGATATATGAATACGCATTGCCTTAACCGAGAATTCTTTTGAATCGCTAATAACGCACATCCACTTGTCTGAATCTGTTGTTAGTTTGAGATGAGTAACGAGCTCAACTTAACCACTAAGCTCTTGTAGCTCATTTGGAGATCGAGGTGTTCTATACTAAGACCACTGAAATGCTAAGCCATGAGGTAACATGAGAGGTTGCAAAAAATTATTGTTTCTGCTTGAACTAGACCCAAACTCAGATGGACCCAGCAATTGACTAAAGCCTTAACCATTATGCCGGAAAGAATTAGCGGCATTATCATGAAGGACAAAAGCATCAAGGGGACAGCGAGCATAAACCATGGCTGTTGGTGTTGAATCTAGCCGAAATAATCTAGGAAACGAGTCCTTTAAAGGTTCATTACAAATCCATGTGTCTAGCCAAAATTGTGTGTCACGGCCATTTCTAATACATTTTCTTGCAAACCAAACAAGCAATGTAATATAATTTAAATTACAATTTCATCTATCAAGTATACTAGATTATAGGGTTTAAGCTATTAAATAGCCACGTACTTTCTCCAATGTCCCGATATAGTACCTGTACTTTTTTTTCAACCTGGTTAGGTAGTGTACTTTTTTTTCTGTGTCGATATGGTACCTGTACTTTCTCTTGCCTACGTGGCTTGCCCAGTCACTTGGGTTTGTGTGACGTGGCTTGCCAAGTCAATTGGCTTGCCTACATGGAAAAAAAAATTAATTTTGAAAAAAAAAAATTAATCTTTTTTTAAAAAAATTTACGTTTTAAAAAAAAATAAGAAAAAAAAAACCTTTACGTTTTTTCAAATAATAGTTTCGCCAGCTAGTCCCTCAGTTAATAATAGTTTTCACCCGTTTTTATCCGTTTTCGTTCGTTTTTATCCGTTTCCCCCCCTTTTTTTTACGTTTTTCGTCCGCTTTCATTATTTTTTTTATAGTTTTTGTCCATTTTTCTTACGTTTTATCCGTTTTTCTTTATGTTTTGTCCGTTTTTCTTACGTTTTATCCTTTTTCTTACATTTTTCTTAGATTTTTGTCCGTTATTCTTACGTTTTGTCCGTTTTTCGTACGTTTTTATCGGTTTTCATCTGTTTTTTTCTTTTTTTTAGATTTTCTTACATTTTGTCCGTTGTTCTTAGATTTTTTTTCTGATTTAAACGTAATTTTTTTTTAAAAAATTTAAAACTTTTTTTCCGATAAAAACGTACGAAAAACGGACAAAACGTAAGAATAACGGACAAAAATCTAAGAAAAATGTAAGAAAAACGGATAAAACGTAAGAAAAACGGACAAAACATAAAGAAAAACGGACAAAAACTATAAAAAAGAATGAAAGCGGACGAAAAACGTAAAAAAAAGGGAGGGAAACGGATTAAAAACGAACGAAAACGGATAAAAACAGACAAAAACGGGTGAACACTATTATTAACTGAGGGACTAACTGGCGAAACTATTATTTGAAAAAACGTAAAGGTTTTTTTTTTCTGATTTTTTTTTAAAACGTAAATTTTTTTTTAAAAAAATTAATTTTTTTTTTTCAAAATTAAATTTTTAATTTTTTTTTAATGTTTTCCACGTAGGCAAGCCACGTAGGCAAGCCACGTCACACAAACCCAAGTGACTGGGCAAGCCACGTAGGCAAGAGAAAGTACAGGTACCATATCGACACAGAAAAAAAAGTACACTACCTAACCAGATTGAAAAAAAAGTACAAGTACCATATCAGAACATTGGAGAAAGTACGTGGCTATTTAATAGCTTAAACCCTAGATTATATGGAATTCTAACGAACCAAATGCTCCCTAAATATAAGGTTCACCTTTGCAAAAAAACGGTTATGTTTCTCAAAATGAACAAACAATCTTTTTAGTGAGCCCATTGTCACTTTGTACATCGTCTTTCATATAATGTACTTACGAGGAGGTGTGTGAGCTGGTCGGCATGCCAGTTATCAACGCTTAATTTACTAAAAGATCGATATACTTATCAACGTTTTGCACAAGATAGATTAAGTACCAAATTCGACAATTTCTTTCATGATGTTACAAATTAATAAGATGTTTGCTAATTCATTAGCAAACTGAACAACTCATTACTATTAAATAAAGTCAAACACAATCACACACAAGTACATTAACTTAAAATTACATGTAAACATAAATAACACAACTTGAAAGCAGCAAACAAATGAAAGAGAATGAAGAAGCTCAAACTTAAGAGCCCTAATATCTAGAGATAATTAACTTCACATATTGATATTAATATTTTCCATTGAAGCATTCGGTGTCTTCATTTGATGTACCTTATGCTCTTCCTCAACATCAAGACTTTGTGGCCTGTACTTGTACCTCCTTGCAACAAACAGATAAACTATGAAATTTATCAAACTCAAGATAGCAAGCAGATAGTAAAAGTTTTCTAGATGATTCCGATTTATGTTGTTTCCCGCCAACCATCCTCGGCTTTTCGTCATCCCTTTTGTTGCCTTGTTCACAATCTGAACCATGATGCTACTCGCGAAATACCCAATTGCCATTGAGGTCCAAAGAAAGCAAGAAGAGATTGATTTGATCGGTTTTGGTGCTTGTGAGTAGAAAAACTCGAGTAGTCCAACATATGTGAACATATCAGCTACACCGAAGACAAAATATTGGGGTGATAACCAGAAGACACTGATTGGCAATGGTTGAAGCACAGGGACTGCGTCCAACATGTTGTGGTCTTTAGCAACATTTTTTCGCTTTACTTCTATAAGACCGGCGATCGCCATTGATATTGAAGAGAGTATAAGGCCTACTCCTACTCGTTGCAAGTAAGTTATTCCAGTGGGGATGCCAGTAACTCTACGAGCCAAAGGTACAAAGACAATGTCATAAATTGGAATTAGGATGAGGAGGAATGCTACAGGAATAATCGGGAGTGATGCAGGAGGCATATTGAAAGAATCTGAGAGCTTAATATCCATGGTGACACCTTGTTGAACTGAAAATGTTTGGAGTTGGGCTAAGCAAAGTGTCATAATAATACTACTCAAGAAAACTGGAACCATTGCTAGTAAGATTTTTGCATTTTCGACTTGTGTAACCCTACAAAGTTTCCATGGACTTGGAGTTTGATAAGTGTTATCGGATTGGATTGCTGCTTTGTCTAACCACCTATATTAGGAAAAACGATAATCTTCAGCTGAAAAAGTAAAGATCTGAAAGTGAACTAAATATGATAGAGAAGTTAACCTGTGAACATCTCTATGAGGTAAGAATTCTTCATGAACTGCAGCCTCTTTGTCCATAGGGATTTCATGTAGTTCAGATGGGTCCTCCGGAAGTTGAAGATTTCTATTTCTAATGGCTGCAACATAAACCTGAAAAGTAACTCAAGCTCAATTAGTTAATTTATAATATACATAATAGGCCCTTCTTTCAGTATTAATTAAGCAAGATGTCTCAACCTGTAAAATTTCTGTAATAGCACTGGTTCCCTTCACAACATATATCCGATATGTTGGCAGTCCAAAAAGAAATATAATGGCACCTATGAACATGGCGATCAGAGATAGCCCAAATCCATTGTCAAAACCTTTGTTGTCTTGCACCCACACGAAGAAAGTTAAACTAATTGCACCTCCCACCGCAAGACCTAGTAGCAACCAGTTAAAGAAAGTTGACATCTCTTTAGCCTCTTTCGGATCTTTTTCATCAAATTGATCTGCTCCATGTGATGGCAATGCTGCTTTTACTCCTGCATTACCTAGAGCAAGGAGGTAGAGCGCAAAGAACAGTAGCACAGCGTTTCCTCCGCTCACGGTCTCACATATTGATGTAGGTAAAAAGATGTTACAAGCAGGTGGTTTGAGCTTTTTGTAATGAGCTTGTAATGTGAGTAATGCAAGTCCCTACAATAAATAAACCATCAACGTACTGTTATAAGCAAGAAATCTGATTCACTACAAACAAATATGAATCTTTCCTAAAAGTTACTGTACTATTCAATGGATAGAATGATCGTGTTACAATATGTGCAAGCGGGCAATTTTTATGTCATACAGATACTATTTTTAACATCTCAAAATGGTAAAGTTAAAAAGAATTAGTGAAAAAGATCAAAAACGTGTAAATAAGGAGGTTTAAACTTTAAACATAGTCCAAAGTTTATCAAATATCTGCACTCTACCAAATCCCGTCTATTCATATCAATCGTTATTTCAGTAGCAGTTTTATCGTTGTATTACGAATGAGTTCATTTGAAGTCAACCAAAATAAGTTGAGACCAGGAAAACTAATGTTGGCCCTTAGATATTAAAACTGGATGTCTCCATATTTGATTTAAATATTTTGGAATATGACATGTGAACCAACATTTCACAAATTTTAACCATATTATTTAAAGCCAAACCACATGTAATTTAAGTGGTCTCACGTTTTATAGTGGTATCAAATGAACCTTTACCAAGCCATAGAATATACACATATACTTTGCTTTTTCCGACTAGTAAAAATATTTGGACAAAGGGTGGCCGACTTGACTCTTCCTGTGATTTACCCTTAAATTTTACGTTTTGACCTATTGTCCAACCTTACTTGCTTCAAACCGGCCTAATTACATTCTTGACTCATTATCCAACTTATGCAAGGAAGCAACTCAACCATATTTCCTTTTTTTTAACGATATTTTTTTCACCCTTATGCCATCTATCTTACAATATATCTCACAAATGCCTCATGTGAAGCTTGAACCCATAACCTCTAGGTTGGTGGGCAAATCACATGCCAGTAGACCAAAGGTCTTGGGTAACTCAACCATATTTCCTAATAACTATGATCGTTGACCACCATTTTTCAATTTTCTTTTAGTGAAAACTTATGCATATACATAAGGGATGTCTGTATATATATTTCCAAAATGATATACGTAGTATTACTTATGTTAAGTGTGTACAATCCTAGATTCATAGATTTTATAGTCATAAAATACTATGATGCATGAGATATAACTTGTCATATGCTTATGAAATAAGGTCTAATACCAAATGTTGATGTGGTTGATCTACTCTATCATTTACTAATATATTTTGTTGCAGCTAGTTATATAGTATCATTATATACATGTATATATGATCATCGAAAACATACAATGCTATGAATACACATGCCAAAATTCATGATCAAGACTTACCAAACATTCGACAAATGCCGCGATAAGAACAGTTTTAAATCTGCCAATGTATGCATCAGCAATACAAGCCATGATGATGGAAAGAATATATCCAGTGCCCATGAAGTTCGTTAGGTGATTAGCCGCGTCTGATATGTCATAATGCATTATCGTATTGAAATAGGTCACCAAGTTCACTGCCAGGGCCAAGTTTGCCATGTTTTCAAATGCAAACGATGCTGCAACACACAAAATACCAACATAAATACCTTAATTTCTCGTATTATAAGAAAATTCCCTTATGCATAAATGTTCAAGAAACCAAAAATTCTACCTAATATAAGAAACGCAGCTCGCATGCCACCCTTGTACTTTGTTGCAGCTCTTCCTTTCCAATCCACCTTACCTTCAATAAGCATATCTTTTTCCTGATAGTTTGAGGAAATTAAAACATCAATAGCAATAACAAAATATATTAGGACTAAAAACTACATAAAGAGAACATAAATATCTATGTAACTATTAAATTACATTGAATCCCATGATAAGTAAGGTTTTTGAGGCTGCTAGAAGATAGAAGTAGAAGTTATAGCAATGCGATGGAAATATAGGTTTCAAGCATATATATATAGAAAACAAACTTTGTTTTGCTGGCTCTTAAGAATCTAAGTGATAAGGGCTTAAAAGTAAATTAGCTAATTAATTAAGTTAATGATGTTGAATTATTCAATTATATATTATGACAATAATTGAGTGAGAACGAATGGTAATATAGAATACGTGAACTCGCGCTTCCAATGGTTTATGAATTCTAAAAGTTATAAATTTTCAGATGTGCTTTATGCAAATATGGTAACTAGCCGTATACAAAGAATCGTGCAAACAAATAGGGTGATTATAGTTCTTACGTTCTAAGCATTAAACCACGATACTAACTGGACCTTAGCATGCATATATATACATGATAAAATCGCAAAATATAACACGTACGTCAGTGTATTAGAATAGTTCAGTATTTTAATTGAACATAAATTTTATTTTCAAAGCTATTTCATTAATAATTATTCAGCAATAAAGTCTTCTCTTAGTACGTACAGTATCATTTACTAAAACGTATATAGTTATATAATAATTTTGACATGTATAAGTGGTTGGTACATTTTGATCATTACTATAAGAAACCTAAAACCGCTAATTGATGGTCGCATACCATTCAGGATCCTAGTTGCTTTAAGAAAATATTAATTGCTAGTTGCCGTCTGATCTCTCATTTGCCCTTAATCATTCCAACAATTAAATATAGTAAGAATGCAGTTTTTTGCCGACTTGTAGAAAGCAATTGTGTGACTCCAAACAAGGAGACAAGAACATTCAGAGAATATATACAAAGAAATATATACAGCTTAGTTAATTATCGTCATTAGTTTTTTGTAGTTTTGGGTTCTTCACATCAGAGTAGCGATAAATCTTTGAGTTTGATTTGATCAAAATTATTATAATTGTGTTCTTAATTTGAAGGCCTCTTTCGTAAGTGACATAACATGAAAGAGACTGGCACGCCAAACTCGTTTTCATGTTTCATTTTATTTAATTTCTTAAAAGACCCCATAACCATCTATAAGTACCGAAACTCTAATGACATAATCCAATAATTAATCTTATAACAGGTAAACTTGGGACTCTGTGAACCACCCCCACAAGACGGGCGGAGCTTGGCAATTCACTAGCCCTTCACGTATTTGCAATGTTTTTTCTGTATGATGGAAACCTCCATGAAGCCACCTAAGGCGGTTGTACTGTTGTAGATTATATAGCTAAGGCGGTTGACCCTAAGGAGTTTGCATCTAAAGAGAATGAAAAAGAACTAAGATTTAAGTTGGGAGCTAGAAAGAAAATAAATTCTATATCAAAAGCAAACTATTTAGATAACAACAATCAGAAATTCAGAATCATATCAAATCAAAGCATATCGCACACAATCAGAATCATGCATGTTTTTAAGAAATAAAATGAAACATGAAAGGCAGCTCTTTCATGTAATGTCACTTACGAAACCGAAGTTGTAATTAAAACAACTTTATACCGTAAGGAAATGATCGATATCATACTTTTTTGTTAGCTCAGTTTACATATAATGTCGTTTGGATTAGGGGTGTAAACGAGCCGAGTCGAGATGAGCACTGCCTAGCTCGAACTCGAACTCGACTACTAAAACTCAAGCTCGAAACTTGGCTTGAGTTCAAGATCGAGCTTTAGATTTTAAGCTCGAACTCGACTCATCATCAAAAATTCGAGCTCAAGCTTGGTTATTTTCATATGTCAAGCTTGAACTCGATGAAGAATCGGCATATCAAGTGTGACTCGACTCAACTATAGTGAAAACTAAGTTACTTCCTGTGTATAATAGGATAAAAGTATATAACTTAATCAAAGCTCAATACAGCTCGCGAGCTTAACGAGTCGAGTATTTTTAAAGCACAAATTTGACTCGAAAGTATATTTAAGTAGCTCTAATACGAGCTTGACTCATTTAAATCAAGTCGAATTCGAGTAGCTTACGAGTCTATGTCGAATAGTCTGGATATATCACATTAACTAGGCTTCTATAGAAAGAAAAAGAAATAGAATTCCCTTTAAGTTGTTTGACTTTTTATGTGGTTGTTAATAGTAGCACTTCGGTCCTCTGGTGCTTTAGAAATCAGTTAAGCCATTTTCGATCTCCATCAAGTGTTCCAAGAAAGAGTTTCTCTTCAACGATGTAAAGCTCTCTTTGTATAATTTCATCTCAAGTAAGAATAGGAATGCTTCACCAAACTCAATAGACTGGTTTATTAATCCTTATAATTCTGTTTACTTTCTAACGTAGTTTGTTTTTTCTAGCTTGTTGCTTGTTGTTAGTACAACCTCGTTGTTGTATGACTCTTCATTCTTCTTTCTCATTTTTATAATAAGTTCACTGTTATGAATATAAGGGGATGTTTGGTACGCATGAATGGAATGGTGAGAAAAGGAATCGATGACAATTCTCGTGTTTGTTCTACAAGAGGAATGGAAATGGAGAATGAGTAGACCATTCCTTTTCCCACGTTTTGATTCTCTTTAAAATATGAAGAATGACAGGAATGACCAAAATAAAGAGAAACCATTCTCCACTAAAAGACACAGAGAATCAAAAAGCGCTAAACCAAATATAAGGTATATATAAATCAAGGCATATGCAAGGCACATTATATCAGATTTAGAAAACAAACTTATTCCCTATTTATGGGTTTTGTTAAACACTATACGTCCTCGTTTCGATTGGTGCTCGAGGTTATGTCGGTTGCTGTTGTACGTCCTCGTCGTTTGTTGTGTAGTTCGATTGCTGCTTGGAGTTATGCCGGTTGCCGCTCAGAATTATTTACCGACTATTGTTCATAGAATGTTTTTGCAGTTAATACCAATATCGTTGGCATCTTCGTCTTTGTTACATGTTAATACCAATAAATAATACTTGTAAATTTGGGGAAGTAAAATATAGTTGATGTTTTTTATTGTTACAATGTTCTGGGATCTTATCGTCTGAAATACTTCAAATTGTATGCATCAATTATAACTGTAGTTATGATTACTTATTTAAGTTTGTGTGTTTGCACTTCTTTGTCCAATCAAAGATTGTTTTAATGTATTGCTAGCTTAGTTTTCATTTCTTACAGCTGTTTTTCATTTCAATTTTGTTTCTTTTATAAACAACCATATTCAAAATACTCCACGAGTCCACGGTGTTCTTAGAAATGGCTATACAACGAAGAAGGAAAAAACAAGTAATTAACATGTGTTGTTTGTAGATGTTCGTATTATGTTTTACTAGTAATATATTGCATAATATAAAGAGTATTCATGCATGTGTAATGTAGTGTTATTTAACAAAAAAAGTATATGCATTACATTCACTAGCATGTAATTTAACGAACTGGTCATACTACACAAACACACTTACGAATTGATCATACTACAAAAAAGCATTTAATCAACGTAACAAAAAATTAACTTATTTTTTATATTATTTTTTGGCGTGCCAAACAAAGGAATGAATTCTCCAATTCCTTCTCGTACTCTATTCCCTACATATACCAAACAGTAGAATTGTTTTTGTTATTTTAATGTCATTCTCTTTCTCTGCGATTCCATTCTGTACTTCATTTCCATTCTCTACGATTCAGTCATACCAAACGTCCCCTAAGGATTTTCTCATTAATCTTTTACATTCTTTGCAAACCAACTAGTAGATGTATATGTGAGTTTTTCAATAATAATAATAATAATAACAATAATCATCGTTGTTGTATGACTCTTCGTTCTTCTTTCTCATTTTTATAATAAGTTCACTGTTATGAATATAAGGATTTTCTCATTAATCTTTTACATTCTTTGCAAACCAACTAGTAGATGTATATGTGAGTTTTTCAATAATAATAATAATAACAATAATAATAATAATAATAATAATAATAATAATTATTATTTTGTCAAAAGGTATGTGAGTGGCTCATCAACCTAAAGGTTGTGAGTTCAATGTCTCGTTGAATACATGAAAAAAAAATTATTATTTTTATGGGAAGGGATCGGGTACATTTTTAGATTTAGTGCGGATGTACGGACAAATCTCAACACTCCATCTGGTCAACCATCTAAAAAAGGCGGTGTGGCAAAATCGTAATTATCCCGTATTCTTTTAATAAAATCATTAATATCAAAGTCATTTTTACATGCAAATCAACGTTTCTTTAAAAAAAATCATCGATACGTATTTATTTAACCTATACTATCTTCTCAAACTTTTTTAAAATTTGTTTGACTAATAACACTTTTGGTTATTAACTTCATAATTTAATTAGTACTAGAAAAATAAGCTTTTTTTATTTTTTATTTATTTATTTATATATTTTTATTTTTTTTCAATGATTATTATTAAATTTATGTCTAGGTTTTGTCAAATTTTTTCAGATTTTTTCTTACTAATATCACTTTTAATCATAAATTTAACAATTTTTTAACTGTGAAGATAAGCTTTTTTTCAAAAAATTTCGAGAGTTTTGCTTCAAATTGCATCTAGTTTAATGTCATTTTTTTTTCCAGAATTAACTGAACATTATTTATTTTGCGTTATATTCACGATTCATTTTGGCAGTGGATATAACTTTTTTTTTGGAATTTTGTTCATTGAATCTTACCCATTTTACTTAGATTATGTTGTCAATATTTTTCAGATTTTTATAGAGGTCATACGTAAAGTAAACTTAAATGCAATATTAATTTTTTATTTTTTTATTTTATTTTTACATAATGATATTAAGATATAAAAGCTTAATATCACAATTCATTAGGCTATGAAGATGGATATCTTTCACTTTAATTTTGAAAACTTAACAGTAAAATTAATTGCGAAAATTGCATATTCATAATAAAATCAAGAGTAAATTACACCGTTCGTCCTTGTGGTTTGCGTTGACCGCAGGGTTTAGTCCTTTGACCAAAAAAATTGCACCGGACGTCCTTAAGTGTGAAACGTTATGCACCGTTTGTCCTTTGACCAAAAAACGTTAAGTTTGACCGTTAAAAACCCATCATGTGACTTGCACATGAGGGTAAATTCGTCATTTCAACACCATAAGGACGAACGGTGTAGTTTATGTGGATAAGACCCTAGCCAAAGAAAAAACTACCACAAACCCTAGCCTCACACAAAAATGTGTGCCCCCATCTATTTTACTCACCCTCGTTTTGCAGATCAGTTCATATGAACACAAACCAACTCATATCTAAAAAACTTTTTGAATCTCCTGAATACAAAGGACTTTACAACTAAGACAGAAAAAGGAGATGAAGATGAAGACTAAGACCAGACCAAAACCAAATACCAGACTCACAAGTAACTTCAGTTTTATTACATCACTAGTCATAAATCCTTAACAAAAATTCAAGGCGCGAATGTTGTAAATGAAGTTACCACAACCACATAACCAAACACAACCAACTCCAAAAGAATCAATATCCCATCCTCCTCATCTAATGTCCGACACAATCAACTCCTCATCACTCGTACTAAATGAAAAATAAAATTTTCTCATAATTTTTTTTCGTGTTAATTATTGAAAAATCAAGACCATCGAGGGTCTAACACACGTAAATCATTCATCACTGATTCTTTTTAAGACTATCCTTCATCTAATGTCTGAATATAAAAAATAAAGCAATTAACAAGGCTGTTAATCCTTTTTCTTGAGTCGTTCAAACTGAAACACATAACAACTTACACCTACCCGAGACCCACTAATGGATCTTGAAGCCCTTGTGACGTGTTCTTGATCCGGATTAAACAGCAAATGAAGAAGAGATTTAGATCGGGTTATGATGAAGGAGATTTGATGATTGAGTTGAGTTCACCCGAATCCAACTAGTTAGCACATGATCCATGTTTTTAGTTCAAAGATGTCGAGTGAGGTGGGATGAACCGAACAATGAGAAATCCAAATTGGACTCGAATCTCTTGAAATTGATGAGATTGAAACTCGAATTACACTTCTAATACTTCAATTTACATAACCCCTCTATCAATTTCAAGAACCCCTAAATTATGAAACCCTAACTTTTATAAAACTCAGATTTGTGTGATATGTGGGTGAGTCCTGTGAGATTTTCGTGACTCAAATAAGAACATAAGTGGAAGCTTTGACCATAGCTCTCTTGACCTCGAGTTGGATGAAGTCCATTCTTGACTATCGTCGCTTTCATCCTTCTTTTTCAACACAAGCACATGACTTTGTCTAGGGAGAATAGGGGCGCATAGACTGAGTATGAATGTGATGGCTCAAGGTTAAAGATTGAAGAAGAAGGAGGTGAAACTCCTTTTTGTTTTCCTGGTTTTGGATAGAAGCGAGAAAAGGGAAAGACAGAGAAGCATAAGTAAAGTACACCGTGTCCTTGTGGTATTTTTATTTTGTATTTAATAAATGGTATGTACTTGGGAAATGACCGAAATACCCCTTTAAAAACCTCAGTTAACTGACGTTAGTGGCAATTGGTGGGCCCAATTGGACGGAGGGACGAACGGTGCATAACGTTTCACACTTAAGGACATCCGGTGCAATTTTTTTGGTCAAAGGACTAAATACTGCGGTCAACGCAAACCACAAGGACGAACGGTGTAATTTACTCTAAAATCAATAAAAGAAATAACTTTTGACGAATGATGATATCATCAAGAAAATTAAAAAAATAATAATAAAAGTGTTCAGAAAAATCTAAAAAAATAAAAAAAAAATTATTAAAAATCTTTGAAAAAAATTTAAAAAAAAAAAAAAAAAAAAAAAAAAAAAAAAAAAAAAAAAAAAAAAAAAAACGTTTCACTAGTCAATTGGTACTGTGAAGTTAACGTGTGTGTTGTGTGTATAGATCTAGATCTAGTCAAAGGGGATGATGTGGTCAAAGGGATGGACGGCCCAGATTAATACGCACGTCCTTATCTAAAAATAATATCCGCACCTAATCCTCAGTCTTATTATTATTATATATGAAAAGTTATACCCTGACAAATTCTGTAATCAATCTATAGGAAAGTATACCCTGACAAATTCTATAATCGATCTATAAAGTTAAAAGAATATGAGTTTTATTAACAACAACTGATAGGGTTGTGATTAAGCTTAATAATTGTGAAAAAAATAGCATTTAACAAACTCATTATTTTTATATTTATTCATATTTTTTTTGAACGGCGGAGAATAAGATTAAAAGCTTAGCAAGATGCTAGGCAAAACATTACAAAGGAGTGGATAGAGAGTTATAAGGATTAAATAGCCGCTCTATCCAATTAATAGCTAACTTATGCAGCCTATTGCTTATCCAAGTGAAAGAAAGTTGCTTGATATCGCTTAGGATGAGACTTTGGTTTGGACGTTTGATTGCAAAGCACGAATCATTTCTAAACTTAATTAGAATGCATAGGGTTTGGATGAGATTTTTATATTTATTCATATGTAATGATTATAATTATAAAACATATTGTTAAACATGAAATGTTTCATATTAATTAATTGTTTACTATTTTAATTATATTAACCTTAATGCATAGGGTTGTTGAATATTTCAAAACTGTACAACCTTTTAGTTAACAGTGTTGCTAAATTCCAAGAATATGTAAATCAACGTACTGACTTTTTAGATGACTTTATAAAATATGATAATTAAATATACTAGGTAAATACATTGAAAACACTCTCATACACAATCACAATTACTTAGAATACATGTAAATAGATCGAAATCATACAACTTGAAATCAGCAAACAAATTAAAGTGAGCGAAGAAGATCAAAGATAATTAAGAGCCCAAATATCTAGAGACATTTAACTTTACATATTAATGTTTGTATTTTCCATTGAAGAGTTCAGTGTCTTCATTTGATGTTCCTTGTGCTCATCCACAACATCAAGACTTTGTGTCCTATACTTGTAGCTCTTTGCAACAAGCTGATAAACTGCAAAATTGATCAAACTCAATATAGCAAGCAAATAGTAAAAGTTTTCTAGATGATTCCGATTTAGGTTGTTTCCTGCCAACCATCCTCCACTTTTCGTCATCCCTTTGGTCGCCTTGTTCACAATCTGAACCATGATGCTACTCATGAAATAGCCAATTGCCATTGCGCTCCAAAGAAAACAAGAAGAGATGGATTTGATCGATTTTGGTGCTTGTGAGTAGAAAAACTCGAGTAGTCCAACAAATGTGAACAAATCAGCTACACCGAAAACAAAATATTGGGGTGATAACCAGAAGACACTGATTGGCAATGGTTGAAGCACAGGGATTGCATCCAACATGTTGTGGTCTTTAGCAACATTTTTTCGCTTTACTTCCATGATACCAGCAATCGCCATTGATAATGATGAGAGAATAAGACCTACACCTACTCTTTGCAAGTAAGTTATTCCAGTGGGGATGCCAGTAATTCTACGAGCCAAAGGTACAAAGACTAGGTCATACATTGGAATTAGAACGAGGAGGAAGACAATAGGAATAATCGGGAGGGATGCAGGAGGCATATTGAAAGAATCTGAGAGCTTAATATCCATGGTGACACCTTGTTGAACTGAAAATGTTTGGAGTTGGGCTAAGCAAAGTGTCATAATAATACTACACAAGAATACCGGAACCATTGCGAGTATGAGTTTCGCATTTTCAACTTGCGTAACCCTACAAAGTTTCCATGGACTTGGAGATTGATCTGTGTTATTAGATCGGATTGCTGCTTTGTCTAACCACCTATATATAGAAAACCAAAAAATCTTTAGCTGAAAATTTAAAGGATCGTGCAAATGAAAAAGATATAAAAGTTAAAACTAGTTATAAAAGTTTCAACCTGTTAATATCTCTATGAGGTAAAAAATCTTCATGAATTGCGGCTTCTTTGTCCATGGGGATTTCATATAATTCAGAAGGGTCCTCAGGAAGTTGAAGGTTTCTATTTCTAATGGCTGCTACATAAACCTGAAAAGCAAGTCACTAAATCAATCTAAATTATTATAGCACAGATCTTTGGCATAACAGTATCGAATGTGGTAATAGTTTTTTGCTTGATATATTTTCTCATCCTTCATAAATGCAAGCATGGAGAAATATACATATATGGTTTGTACGTCTGTTATGTTGCAAGTTGTTAGTAATATTTGTGTAAGATGGCTCCATATGCAAACCTGTAAAATTTCTGTAATGGCACTGCTTCCTTTCACAACATATATGCGATACATTGGCAATCCAAGAATAAAGATGATTGCACCCAAGAGCATAGCAAAAAACGATAGCCCAAACCCCTTGTCAAAACCTTTGTTGTCTTGCACCCACACAAAGAAAGTTAAGCTGATAGAACCCCCCACTGCAAGAGCTAGTAGAAACCAGTTAAAGAACGTCGACATCTCTTTAGCCTCTTTCGGATCTTTTTCATCAAATTGATCTGCTCCATGTGATGGTAATGCTGCTTTTACACCTGCACCACCTACAGCCAGGACGTAGAGCGAAAAGAACAGCAGCACAGCGTTTCCTCCGCTCACTGTCTCACATTTTGACGTCGGTAAAAAGATGTTACAAACAGGTGGTTTGAGCTTTGGGTAGTGAGCTTGTAATGTGAGTGATGCAAGTCCCTAAAATAAATAAACCATCAGTTATTAGAAGCACAAGAACTTATTTACTACTAGTACAAATAAATCTGAACCTGTTCCAAAAAATGCTGTTAAAATGGATGGAATAATATGTTACAGTTTCACAACTTTCAAGTTGTATATGTACATACTAATGGGTTACCTTATGCCATATCTTATTTGATATGCTTAAAATCTGAAAAGTTGAAATATATAGTAGAAAAGAAAATGGGTCAAAATAAGGAGTATAACTGTATAAACATTGTCTGAAGTGTATTGAGTGTTTATCAGCTCCAAATTCCATTTTATTTATGTAAAATCATCATTTTATTAATGAAGTTTTATGATTGTATTATATAGATATTTTTGATTTACGAACAGTTAAAAATCAGTGGACAACTTGACTGGCCCTATTACAAATCGAACACCTTGAAAATTAATTACATGCATTATACTTTTAACCTATAGTGTCCAGCCCTACTTGTTTCACATCGGCCTAAATTACATTTATTCTTACCTGTTATCTAACTTGGGTGCGACTGATCTCGTTGATGTTAACCGTTTTTTTTTCAGTTTTCGTCTACTGAAACTTATAGATATCTGTTGTTTATGTGTTTCAAAATTGACTACATGATATTGAGTGTGTACAATAATTGTGCCTTAAACACTATTGATACATAATTATTGTGTAAACTAGGATTACAACCGATACTAAAAGTAAATTCTGGAAGAACTTAAACCAATATGATTGTCCTGTTTTAGCTTAACTTTTTGAATTCACTTTTCTTATACTCTCTTCTATAATCATTTTCCCTAGCTGGTTTCTTACTAAAAATTGTTTATAACTTAATATCATGTATATATATTTATATAACCACACATGATCATCAGGATTAGTCAGTTATATGCATGGTTATGTAATCAACAAACTAGAATTTAGACTTGCCAGACATTCCAAAAACGCCGCAATAAGAACAGTTTTAAATCTGCCAAAGTAAGCATCAGCAATACAAGCCATAAGGATGGAAAGAATATATCCAGTTCCCATGAAGTTAGTTAAGTGATTAGCTGAGTCGGATATGTCATAATGCATCACTGTGTTGAAATATGTCACCAAGTTCGCTGCTAGTGCCAAGTTTGCCATGTTTTCGAATGCAAACGTTGCTGCGACACAAAATTTAACATAAGTACCTTAATTACTCGTATTACTAGAAATTCCTTTACGCATAAATGTTCACGAAACCAATATTTCTACCTAATACCGGAAACGCAGCTCGCATGCCACCCTTTTCCTTTGTGGCAGCTCTTCCTTTCCAATCCACCTTACCTTCAATAAGCATTTCTTTTTCCTGATAATTAGAGGTTATCAATATTTCAATAGTAATAAATAATAGAATATACAGGAGCTAAGAATTACATAAAGAAAACGTAAATATATATGGCATACATTGAGTCCCATGATAAATATGGTTCTTGAGGCTGCTACAAGATAAAAGTAGAAGTCATAGAAATAGTGGAAATATTGGTTTCAAGCATATATATAGGAAAAAAAAATAAAAATAAAAATGAGAGGTATATATGTTTTGCTGCCTCTAAAAGAATCTAAGCGATAAGGGCATAAAAGTAAACTAGCAGGAAACCCTCACGTTGCGGTAGTGGATACCCTGTAATTAAAATTTTCGCCAAACAATGGTTTTTATAATACTTTTATCTTGACAATAACTTTATAGAATACGAGAATTTTAGGTTCCATTAACTTCACACAATGACAAACTATAATATGTTAAAAGTATATAGTAAAGAACATAGCATACTATTTAATCATATATATATTTTTTATATAGATTGTTATTGATTTTTGTTTCATGAATGTTTTACTGTGTTTGAGGAGAGTATTAAAAAAATTATTCTAATAGCTTGTTTGATTTGAGTCATTTGGTTTATTGATTGTATTTTATATTGAGTGATATTTTAATGATACATTAATAGAAGGTGTTATCTTGGTATGATAATTAATTGTACACTATGCATGCATAGTTGTATTATTTAAATTAAGTTTTAAATTGTATTACTTATTTAATAGAGGGAATAGTCTTTGTAGTTTAGATTATATTACAATGTGCTCTTGTTTGTTAACAATTATTGGAGAAATTTATCAAAATAACTCTTATCTATACTACATATAAAAGAAAAATTGTCAAATTCTAAAAGTGAAATGTTGAAAGTCAAAGGTGAGAGAAAAATATAGTGTAACTAATACTATTATTAAAACACTCAATTACTTAAAAGTACAATAATTTATTCATATTGTACAACCAATTAAACGCATATCCATCAAATTAAAAACAACCAATTAAAACATCTCTTACTAAAAAGTACAATAAAATTTTCACAATGTACAATTTAAACAATCTACAACTTAATCCAAAATATTAAATAATTAAACACACTAATTAATGTTATTTTTAAAATACCGTAAAATAAAAAGTACATTTTATTATACACATTATACAACTTAACAAAACACAGAAAACTTCATACAAGCTAACAAGTTGATGGTACATATAGTTTTGAAAATCGGACCGGACCAACGGGTTCAACTAGGAACCGGTGTCACCACCGGTTCGGCTAACCAATAAAAGCCATCCGAAAATGAACCAGAGAGGACCGTTGAAACCGATACAAACTGGTGAATCGGGTCTCATCGAGATCTATTTCTCCGGTTAATCGTCACAGGGTACTCGCCGCCGCAATGTGTGGGTACCTGCTATACTATATATAAAGGAAAAACGAAAAAGTAAAAAGTGAGAAGTTGAAACTAAAAAAGAAAATGTTGAAAACGTATATTTCAAAAGAAAACTATTAATACATATCGAAAACCGGGTTGACTCAGGATGCTTCAAACCTGGTGGGTTGACCCGGTTTAATTTAACCTGATTTTGACCCAACCCGTCGGGTTGACTCATTTTAAATCGACCCGTTTTTCGACCGGAACAGTTCAACCGGTTGAACCACCCGAGTCGAACCGGGTTTCAAAACATTATGTTTAATTCTCAAATCTTCAAACTTTTATTATTTTTCGTTTATAACCCATACAATTTTTTTTAACACAAAATGATATGTCACTATAAAATCTCGTTGCTATGCACGAGTACACGTCTAGTATCATAAAATAGACGTATATATTTTTTTTTTTCAATAAACCGATAAAATAAATAAAGGTGCATTTATTATGCGGTGTTTGTTTGAAATATATGGATTTAAAGTAACAAATGAAGTTTGTTTCAGGGATATGGGCTTTCAAATAGTAAGTCACACCCTCAAATTCATGATTCTAGAAATCCCACTCAGGATACTTGGGTTTACGTCTTTACGCATGTGGTTTTTGACTTTTCTTATGACACACATTAAAGTAACATTACTATTTATTATAATACTATTTTTTTTTTACAAAAGCAAAATTCTATGCTACTATTATACCAAGACAGCATATAATACTATCATTATATTGTAAATCAAATCTAAATCCAAACTCAAATCCAAATCCAAATTCTAAACACATCTCCAAACCAAACGGCACCTAAACTACCTTTCAAACCATTTTAGCTATTACGTATGATAACTAAAATCGATCAAAAGAAACTTTAGTTACTAAAACATTGTTGGTTTTGTGTGTGAAGTAATATAAACTTTTATTGATGATAAATTATGAGATAATAGGGCCACACACATATAACCCGAGACTTATGATTAATGTATGTTGTATATATATTAGTGATTACAATGTTAAAGAGGAAATGAAATGAGTTAATTACTAATTGGACTTAATTAGAAATTGAGCTTAATTAACTTAATTAATAATTAAACATTGGACAAATAGACTTAGGCCAAAACCCATGGAAACCCATGAGGCGCTTAATATGAGACGAAAATCCCATGGATATTTTTAATTATGGAAATCTCGAGGAGAAAGAAAATGATATTCTTATTTGATAAAAATGTATATTTTATCTAGAATAAAATATATACTTTCCTAAATATTGGTTTTCTTGTGAGATAAGAATTATATCTTCTAACTAATTAGGATATATATTTTCTTAATATAAAGGAATATTTCAATAGAGTTGTAAATTATACCGAATACACAAATCGAATGTTTATGCCGAACCATGCCGAATTTGTTGCATTGCATAAACCGATCGGCATGATTCATGCCTAACCATGCCGAACCCCCATTGCCAGACCCCTAACTGGTAAACTTAAATGTATATCTAATTTTATGTGATAATATTTTGTTGGCGATAATATAATGACCCAATTTTTCACAAATAAATAAATCATTGACATGTTAATTTAGACACAAATTTAGTTACAATTTTAGACATATTAGTCATTTTGGAAGCAAATATATGATAAATCAAAAGCCAATTATTTGGGTAACAACAAAAATCATATTAAATAAACTCGTTTTGGAGCAAAATATTAATAAGTATTGCCATATGAAATCAGTGAGAGCATTTACAATGAGTTAAGTTGTGTACAACTTTTTACTATTTTAAAAAGCTTTTTGAAAGAGTTTTTTGTATTGCATCAAAAGCTTTTTGAAGGTTTTTAAAAGCTTTTCTAAAATAACTTGGTAAACTTCAAATCTTTTTTCTAATCTTACTCATTAAACGTATTATGCATTGAACGCATTAAATGCATCAAATCATTAAGACTTGATGCATTTTAGATGCACCGACTTGTTTGTTCTGTTCCATTATTCTAAGTCGTTTTGCGGCTTGTGTCAGCCTACATTCCCAAAGCAAAAAGATAGTATTAACGTAATAGACTACTGTTAACTAGACCATAAATTATAAGTATTCATAATCATTAACATGATTCATGCTAAAAAGGTATATGCAGAGGATGGCCAATCCACTAATCTTCAATAGATTCATGTTAAGAATTACTATAGGATAACTGTTTAGTGACCGAAAAAGGTGTCAGTAAACATAATAAATGTTGGGATTTTATAATCATTTTAACCAATTTAACACTACGAGTACGCAGACAAAGAAACCAAGTGATCAAAATGAACACCTCTATTAGTGCACATATAAACACTTAATCACGAATACGTCCAAATAAAGCTAGTCGTATACGTTCAACCAAACAACCCCTTGTTAACACTTGAATAACTCGAACCAAAACAAACCCTAGAACTTGCTTCTGTGTTGTCTGAGATCTTAAAACAATCCAAGAACTGAATTTCAGTTCTGTCCGATATCGGATGGAACTATCCGATAACTTGCGTCTTTCTTTTTCTGCCCGAGAAACCAGTAACCAAAACTTGTTTTGATGAGTTCAATTCAACTTGGAATAACTCAGAAAACAAAACCAAAGAACCCTAAAATGATTGGATCAAGGAGATGCAATTAAGGGTTTCAATATGAACAAACCCTAATCGGATTATTGAGTTCCGATCGGGTCTGGGAAAACAGATGGTGATAGATCGATTATAATGAGTTGGAAATAGGGTATATAGTCGTGTGTTTTGAGACCAAGGGAATGGGTATATATAACCCTTGAACCCTAGTTATCTTGGGCTACAAACTTGTGCCACAAGTCAAAATACATTCCTTATTCTAATACAATACTCCTAGCCTATGCATGCATCCCAATGACCCATTATGGAAACCGACCATAAGGTCTTGTTTATTGTATAATCGAATCATGCATTAATCGGGTCAATATACGGGTCAAGTTAAATGGTCAAAAGACGGGTCAATATTCAAGTAGTAAACGTATAAAACGTACTCTCGTGTTTAACATGTGTGCCCCAATAGGCTCACACACTTCTAGTCGTTTAAACGCGTATCCAACTCTCACAATCCAACAGCTCCCACTTGGGAGTTGGAGTAGCAGATAGCACAAAAACCAACGACGGAAACGCCTAGCAATGCCCTCACTCGCTAGAATATAACCAACACTCACCTTTGCCTTACATAACAATATTCCCATATTGCTAACCGACAATGGACATATTTAAAATGATAAATCATTTCATGGATTAAACATGCAAATTGGAATAACAGATTATATGAATGAAATAACAAATACCTCGTATCTTTATTTATTAGAAAGTAATAACTGTCTTACAATTTCAAATTATCCAAATACTAATTACACACAGATTTACATGAGATTACTAGCTGGTATTAAACCTATACCTCAAGTCAATTTAGAATGCTTAGGATACACTAAAGCTTTCGTAAATGGATCAACTAGGTTGTCATTTGTGTGAACCTTTGATATCTTCACGTCACCTATCTCAATGGTCTCTCGAAGATAATGAACTTTCGCGCGGTAATGTCTAGCACCTTTGGTGATTCCACTTTTATTTGCTATAGTAATGGCTCTAGTATTATCACAATACATATTTATAGGTTATTCAATTGTGGGAACAATGCCTAGCCCAGAAATGAATTTACGAATCATACAGCCTCTTTAAATGCATCACAAGCAGCTATATACCCAACTTCTGTAGATAAAGTAGCACAAATACTTTGCTTTGTGCTTTTCCAATCAACAACACCTCTATTTAAAACGAACACATATCCAGTCTGAGATTTTAAGTCATCAGCATCTGTCAGATATCCAGCATCAGTGTAGCACAAAACCCTGAGCTCTCGTTCCGTCTCCCCTCCATAAACCAGAAACATATCCTTAGTATTGTGCAAATACTTAAGAATATTCTTAACAGCAATCCAGTAAAGTTCACATGGATTCTGTTGAAATCGGCTTTTCACGTTCTGATCGAACGCAACATCATGACGAATACATCTCACAGCATACATAATAGATCCTATACCCGAAGCGTAAGGAACTCTTTGCATGCGCTCTTTAGCAGCAGGTGTCTTAGTACCTTGTGACTTGCTCAACTTAGGTTCATCTTGCATTGGGATAGCTCTACGCTTGGAATTATCCATGTAAAATCTCTTCAAGATTTTCTCAATGTAAGCACTTTGACATAAACAAATTAATCGTTTAGATCTGTCTCTATAGATCTTTATTCCAAGAATATATCCAGCTTCTCCTAAATCTTTCATGGCAAAACATCTTCTAAGATAGGATTTTACATCTTGTAACATTGGAATGTTGTTTCCCATGGGCAATATGTCATCTACATATAGAATTAGAAAAGTGACATAACTCCCACCAGCTTTCTGATATACACATGGCTCATCTTGATTTTGAGAAAATCCGAATTTCTTAATCTCATCATCAAAACGCTTATTCCATTGCCTAGATGATTGCTTAAGTCCATAAATGAAACGCTTGAGCTTGCATACTCGGTTAGGATATTTAGGATCAACGAAACCCTCAGGTTGCTCCATATAGAACTCTTCGTAAAGATGTTCATTGAAGAAGGCGGTTTTGACATCCATTTGCCATATCTCATAATCATAGAACGCAGCTATGGCTATGAGAATCCTTATTGCTCTAATGTCTGCAACATGAGAAAAGGTCTCTTCATAATCAATCTCGTAGGTTTGAGTGAAGTCCTTTGCTACGAGACGAGCTTTAAAGGTGTATACCTTACCATCTATGTCGGTTTTCTTCTTGAAAAGCCAATTGCTACCAACTATTTTGCAGTTTGGATGGAGCTCAACTAAAACCCAAACGTCATTGTCTTTCATGGATTGCATTTCTACATTCATCGCATCAAGCCATTTCTTGGATTCAGGATCCAACAATGCAGCTTTATAGTTATTGGGTTCACCAAGATTCCCTAACTCATGTACCTCATCATCGATGTACAAGCACATTCGATCAGAAGCACGGCGTGTCCTAGCGGACTTACGAATTGGAATGATATCACTTTGAGGTTCATCAGTTTCTTTATCATCCTCATCATGATGTAAGCCAGTGTCTACAGAAGGATTTGTATCTTCATCTTGAATAATTTCAAGATCTTTCTAGACTCCCACTTACTTCTTGATCCAAGAGCTTATTCTCAAAGAACTCAGCATTTCGAGCAACAATAACTTTGTTCTCTGATGGAAGGTAGAAAGAATATCCCATTGTTTCCTTTGGGTATCCTACAAAGATACACTTAATAGATCTGGGTTTAAGTTTGTCAGGTTTGGTAATTAAGTGTATCATGCTTAACAAGTGCCTCACAACCCCAGACTTTTAAGTAAGACAACTTAGGGGCTTGCCCATGCCATACCTCGTATGGAGTCTTATCAACCTTCTTAGTTGGAACCATATTAAGAATGCGTGCAGCAGACTCAAGGGCATAATCCCAAAAGGACTTTGGAAGAGTAGTTTGACTCATCATAGAGCGAACCATGTCAAGCAGTGTTTGATTTCTCTTCTCAGACACACCATTATGTTGTGGAGTGCAAGGAGGAGTGCGATAGGCAATAATCCCATGCTCCTTTAGATGATCCAAAAACTCTTGACCCATATATTCACCCCCACGATTAGAACGTAGTGACTTAATGGTCTTCCCGAGTTGGTTTTCTACTTCCTTTTGAAGCACCTTAAATGTTTCAAACACTTCATGTTTATGTTTCAACAAGTAAACATAACCATATCGACTATAGTCGTCAGTGAAAGTGATGAAGTAACTTTCTCCTTGTCTTGACACAATTCTAAATAGGCCACATACATCTGTGTGTATTAGTCCAAGTAGATCCTTAGCCCTTTCCACTTGATGTGTATAGGGTTTCCTTGCCATCTTACCAGACATGCATGAAACACACTTTTCAATTGACTTAATGTCAGTTGAGTTGAGAAGTCCATCATGTTGCAACTTCTCCATGCGTTTCTTGCTAATGTGTCCAAGACGACTATGCCACAAGAGAGCAGAGTCCAAGTTAGACTTGGCTCTTTTATTGCTAACAGGAAACATAGAACTATTATTTGTATTAGAACAAGACATATCAATTTCATAAATACCATTCCGTGGAATAGCAGTAAAATAAACAACGTTATTTCTAGAAACTGAAATTGCATTATTCGATTCAAAACGATTAACAAAACCATCGTCATACAAACGTGAAACTGAAATAATTCCTCTAGTAATAGAGGGAGCATAATGACAATCATTCAAAACAATCACTAATCCACTAGGGAGACATAAATGAAAAACACCAATAGCTTCAACTCCTGCACGTTGACCATTGCCACGTACAAACTTAAAGCTCCTAGCTTCAGCTTCCTACTTCCTCTGAGACCCTGAGTAGTATTACAGATATGAGTACCACAACCCGTGTCATATACCAAGGATGTACTAGGAAAAGAGTAGAGTTCTATAGTGAAAATACCTGAAGAGCTAGCTGCAAGAGACTGCTTCTTCTTTTTCATCAACTCGGCAAGATACTGGGGATAGTTCCTTCTCCAATGACCCACTTCACCACATTGGTGGCAGGTCGCGTCCTTAGCAGGATTATCCTTCTTGGGTGGTGGAGGAATCTTAGGCTTGGGGGCATAAGGTGGTTTATGCTCAGGAGCATATGTCAGCTTATACTTGTCCTTCCCTTGATTCTCCTTGGCAGCCTTAAACGATTTATTCCTTTGGTTTTTCTGGACCTTTCCCGCAAGTATGTTATGTAGTGCAGGTGCAAAATCTTTATTTGGCAACGTCTGCTCATGTTGTTTAAGCATAGCATGTAATTTATTTACAGTCTTCCCCATGTTGTGCATATTAAAGTTCTGCACAAACGAGACATACTCTTTAGAGAGACCAATTAAGATCAAACTAACTCCATAGTTCAGAGTAACTGGGTGACCAAGTCGTTCCAAATTTTCAATGTAGCTCTTCATCTTTAGAACATACGAGCTAACAAATTGACCTTCTTCTTGCTTGCACGCGTGAAATTCTCATGCAGTTTGAAGAAGCTCATGTTCTGCATGTTGGGCAAACATGGACTTCAACTCCTGAAGCATGTCATAAGCACCAAGATGAGTTAGATTTCATTGGATCTCTAACTCCATGGTCATGAGCATGAAGGCAGCTATATCCTTTGACCCCTTAACCCAAGCAGTGTGAGCTGCAAGAGCCTCGGGAGGGACAGGGTGGCCAGGAGTTGCAACAGGTGCAACAGGGATAGGATGCTCCAAATAAGTTTCCTTATCTTCAGCTGACAGTATAATGCGAAGCTGGCGATACCAGTCAATGAAGTTAGGTCCAGTGAGTTTTTGTTTCTCAAAGAAACTCCTGAGTACCGAATTGTTTCCGACTGAGGTAGTCATCTACAATTTAGAAAAGTTCAAATAATTAGTATTTTAGATAATTAACTTCTTAAAAGAATTAACTACTAAATTAATTACTAATAAGACTAAGATCCATCTTGACCTCCCACTTATTACCAAATGTCTGACCAATGAGTAAACATGTAGGGCAAAAGGTAAGCAACGAGCGTTAATTGCATAATGCAACTCTTAGACTTATGAGACTGATGTGCTTGTCGTGTGCAAGTTTTAAAAATTTATAAATAAGAATTATCCGGCAATTACTATAAACACATACGAGCAAAGTATACTCGTTCGCGATAGCAAAGGTGGGTAAGTCGAGATCGTCCCAAGGGATTTGATTTTTAATTTGTTTTAAAAGATTGGTAACAAGACAGCTTTGTCAAGGCTCTCTCCAAAAATTATGGTTTTAGTGAAAATCAATATTAAGAAACATATACTTGTGTGTAGTCTATAGGAAATCATAGAAAGTGTTCATGAAGGCTTGGTGTAAACTCTTGATGTGATGCACAAATCATAAGCAAATAATTTCCAACCCATGGTTTATGTTTTGTAAAATCATTTTAAGAACAATACCATATAAGTAATCCTTTCGGTCCTTATTCTAATGATTATCCTTTAGAAAATCCATTTTTTTGTAAAATGTTCTTATTAAACTCGTTCCTACGAATCTTTCGACCTTTCGTGATGAAAATGTTTCGACCTTTCGACCTTCCTAGTCTTGTTTCTAGTCTTGTGTCAATCACCATATCCCCATACTAGTTTGTCACTTAACTTTTTGGAATAAAACACAAGAGAAATCCTTTCGGTCCTTTTTCTTAAAACATGTTTTACCGACAAATCAAACAAGACTAGTAGTTTTCCAACAAACTCATTTAAACAAGATCATATACATGCATCACATATAAGAACACGAGTATGATTTCCTACATCCTTACACACAAGTATATTCAAGAATTACTCTATGACAATCATAACAAAACACAAGTAGTAACAAGGTAATTCAAGAGAATAGAAATTCATAACAAGTTCCATAGAATACCTACGCTTTTGGATTACAAGAATTAGAAATTGTGGAATATAGCACCACACGCCTCCAATCGTCTAGCTTAACCGTACAACTCCGAATGATCAAACAATGGATGAGAATTCGTCTCTCCAACCTCCTAGACGTTTTACAACAGTAACAAGACTTTTGGAATGAATAATAAGAGTTGGTAATAGCTTTGGTGTAAACTATTACACTTTGGGTTGTGTCACACCTAGAATACTAAGTCTAGGTTCATTATATAGCTAAAGAACCTTAATTATCTAGCTAAAAACGTCCTCTACAAGTTAATAACAGGAAATGATCGGCCTCCAATGATTATGGGGAGTTAAGGAAACATTAAATAACAAAATTTGTAACTCCAGGCTTGGCAACCAGATCGGTTGCAACGCAACCATATCGGTTGCGTGTTGTTCACTCGCCCAACCAGATCGGTTGTGGGCTCCAACCGAACGGTTGGGCGCCTCTTGTACCCCCAATCTTGACTTTTGTTGACTTTTCTTGATTTGCGCCTTTTTCTTTGTTGTCGCTGATGATTTCCAAGACGAAACTTGATCTTTACTTGTTGTAGATACTTAGAAATCATTGCGCTTCCTAATCATTGAATCCAAGAGCTTACTTACTTGATTTCCTTCCTCGGGAATTCTCCAAATGTGCATGAAATCTTCATTTCTTCATCTTTTGCGATACCTGGCTACATTCACATACAAATACGCATCTTTTTCACTTTTGCAACAGTTATGAGTAAATATAGCCGATTATCATACACAAAACCAACAATAACGCTACTAAAGACATGTTCATTTTGAGCGTTATCAAATTCCCCCATACTTAAGTTCTACTCGCCCTCGAGAAGGTTTAACATTTGCAAAAATCGATTTCAATGGTCTTGATACCGTGGTTCCAAAAATTTTAACAATCATCTCAAAAGAAATAATTATTAATTTGCTATTAATATGTGAAAACTTCAAAATGAACCAAATACTTTAGATAACACAACTAAACACCTCACGAATGATTTTAAGAATTCACTCAACACTCATATATTGGTGGGTATGTGTAAATCACTCAATGCCTAGTCATGATCAATGTTTTTTACCATAAGCTTGTACAAGTATCAAAACAAATAAAATAAATTCATCAAAGAGGGCTTTTATTCGGGTTATAACGTTAAGGCTTTGGGTTTATAAATGGTATGGATAAGGCATGGGATGGTTTATGAAATTGGTGTTAAAAGAAAAATAAAGTCAAGTCTAAACCTCCATGTTGCTAGCCATCATACAAATCACAATCCCGAAAATGATTATATTTTCCTCTTCTTCACATATCGATCTCCAAACATATCTAACTCAATTTAGCTCATTGGCTAATCAATATTCTTCATATAGCACATTGGCTATAAACCATTTTCTTTTTTTTTAATAATAAGTTCCCCCACACTTAGTATAAGCATACACCCAAAAAAAATACAAATGAGAAAGACGTCTCCTTCATCTTTGTTGGAGAATGGTACACACAATAGACAAAGTGTAGCTTCTTCATAATCATCAAAAACAATCCAACACTCCAAACAACTAGCAACAAACCAATAGACATGACATGGGTTGGCTAAGGTATAAGGTGTAAAATATTTTTGTATTTTTCTAGATTTAACAAAGAGAAAAGAATGGCTCAAAGGGTGTAACTAAGGATATCTAGTGCTAAAAATGAGAACTAACAAATGGGTCCATATAAGGTGGTTAACTAACCGATGTGGTTAGCAAAAACATTAGATGTAAAATGGAAGTCCATTTGGGTTAAATCCTACGATGCCTCTTATCATTTGAACATATTTTTATCACTCGAGAGTGATTTTAACCGTAATGCATAACAAGTACAAGTTCTAGAATCGACATAATCACCGGCACACTCATAGAAAATATAAAACAAAAGATGTGTTTTATACAAAAAGAAACCTCACAATTTAGTGGAAAAAGGCTATAATGCGTGCTAGAAAATGCTATCGAATCCAAAATGAATTACTTCCGTAATTTGGTTCAAATCAAAAAATTTCAAAAACCTCATTTTACCATTGAAATACCCAAGTTGTTCTTTTAATATATCTTAATAATGTGTGAAAACAACTAGACAACCAAGGGCGATTTTCTACCAATTACTTAAATCCAAAAACTTTACCTAAAAATCAAAAATAATATTAAAAACTAAAAATTTAAAAATCGTGTCATTTTTCCTATTTTCTTCCCTCCCCCATACTTAAGTTTTGCATTATCCTCAATGTAATAAAATGACCTCAAAGTAAAGAAAATGAGAAAACGAAATAGTCAAAAAGATACCACGGGATAGAATATGCAATATGCATATTGGGTCATAAGCAAGCATGTGAGTTATCCAACTCCAAATATTGACCAACAATAAGCTTCCGTCACATCCATCCTGCAAATAATACTGCAAAATTATGCACAATACACAAAACAAAACAAACGAACAATCCAAACGCTGCTTAAAAATAAAAATAAACAAAGTATGATAATCATCCTAAAGAAATAGTTAAGAGATAGAGATAGAGATAGAGATAATATTGTTCGACACACAATAATCATTGTTTTTGCAATCACAATCCAAGAATGATCCACAATCATATCCACGATCTTAAAGGCATTACGTCGAGTTCCTCTGGTAATCCTTCGAGCTTTCCACTTCCTATATCTCTCAAATGAGCAAATCCTTCTGCTTCCATACTTTTGGGCATAATTGGTTCGTTGAACAATACCATTCCCATTGGATTGAATAAACCAAGGCTTTTTGCAATCTTAGTAACGAAGTGTCTTCCACAAATGTAATTTACGCTCACTAATGCGGCCTTTTTATGAAGGTGTTTGGCAATCAACCACGCTACATCTAACGATCTTAACGGATGCCTTTCCTCAAAAGTGAAGAGTACCCATAAATCATCCTCTAAAATTATGTCCACATTATGCGCCCTGTGTAGTAGAGACTCAACTACTATCATGTGAAACACTTGCAAAAGTGGCTTTCTAATTGACGAGACTCTACTTTCACCGTACTTGAGCTTACTTTCCGTACTTATTTTTTTCCAAAACTTGTTTTCATCAAATCCTTCCTTATCCCTATCACCCAACATAATTATGTATTTAAAATCTCGATTTCTCAAATCTTCATCCGAATATAATCCTAACAACTTACCAAATTCCCATATCGTGACAACATGTGCTTGACCACCCAACCTGAAAGTAATACATTTATCCGAGCAAACTCCTATAGCTGTAATATCCATCTTCATTTCAAAGGAACACATAAATTCTAAACACCATTCTTTGTATATGGGCTCATTAATGTTGAGAGCTCTCTTCCACATTTCTGTAGTTAGAATATGCCTATTCCATAACGTTCTTACCAACAGCTTTTCCTCTAAAATCTCATGGCAACCAAATCCTTGCAATACTTCCCAATTAATAATCCTAGCTCGGTGTACCTCGTTTCCCCCAATAGATAGCAAAGTATCATTGAAACACTTTCGATGATCATTACTCTCTCCTTTCCAAAGAAGATTCGGGTGGCACTCTGTGATTGGCATTTCTGCTTCCTTCTTTCTTGCTCCTCGGGTTCGTGATGCGACCCCTCTTCCTAAAACATTCTTCAAAACATAATCAAGGGATTAGCGGTTAGAAACATACAATGTTATCGTGGAAATCACAAATATAAGTTAATATAAGAGTGTTAGAACAAACGATAAGGTTTATAGAAGCCTCTATGGTCTACTTCAAAATTTTGCAAATTCCCACAACAGAACGTGGAACCGGATCGGTTGAGGAGCAACCGATCCGGCTCCTCTCGCGACCATGATCCAACCGTTCGGTTGCGATACGCAACCGAATTGGTTACCTGTTCTGCAGAAGGCTTTGGCCTTCCAATCCATATCCCACTAGATTCTTCTAATTCCAATTCACTCCTAAACTGCATTCTAACATCACCAATGATTCCCACATTCTCAAATTGCTCTTAATTCGCATTCAAAACTTCCAATCATCACATGTTCATCTTGCTTAGAACTAACAATCTTAACTTCAATTCTCAATCACTTGTTCTAATCAACAATGTGGCATCTAAGATTCATTAAAAACACATCATCTACCAACTAGGAATCATCAATTGCAACTTAATTTGATTCAATGGCACAACCTAATTAAATCTGAAAATTCAATCATCTAATACTCATTCCATTGTGAATCAATCACTACAATTCTTTTTGCAATGCATTCCTATATCAATTACCCACTTAATCCTAAAAGATTACAACTTAATTCGAATTCTATCAAAAACCTCCAAATTAGTGACCTAATTTGCAATTCGAATCAAATACTCTAATTAAACCCTAATTAAGTTAATTGATTGCAGATGCTTACTTGTTTAGGTGCCATGATGATCTTCCAAAACTATTACAATCTTCAAACAACTTCTAGTGGTCGAATTTTGTGAAACCTAGATGGAGGATTAGTGTGTATGTGTTTTTCTGGAAAAATGAATTTTTGGTATTTATACTTGCATGCAGCCGTTTCAGTCATGGACACAACCGTTTCGGTTTGCATTTTTGCAGAATTTTGCCTTTTTCACTGTACTTGGGCATTTTACCTTCCAAGCAACAATCGTTTACTCAAAAATCCGATTAAAGATGCACACAACATTCATCCAACCATTTGGAAATTTCAACAACATCTAATCTCAAAAACTAAATCATCATACTTATAATCATAACTTAAACTAAAACTCAAAATGCATTGATATAAAATAAATTCAAACCAAAATAATAAGAGAAATAAAAATCAAATGAAAAACAAAAATCCCTAAGTGCATAAAATTAAAAGTTCATCAAATGATGAAAATCAAGCAAACAATTGCTTGTTATTTTTGTTGCATTGTTCTTCTCCTTATCACTCCTCAAAATACTCATGCCTTAAGATATCCTCACTTTGAAATTTTCCGGTCAATTCACGGTATGTTTTGTGAGTTTTGAATTTCCTTACAAATCTTCTCCCATCCGGGCATAGTATATCAAATTTGACGTGCCATTCCCCGTCTCCATCCTCTCTTTTGTAAACATTTGACCCCTCGGGTCCCCATTCCAAATTTTTAAGTTGTACCGGTAGAGAACCTAAGAAATCTGTGAGTTTCTTGTAAACAAGGATGTTCTTGAATGGATTGTAGAATGCTTCTACCGCGAGTGCACGTTCCATCTCATCATCAATATCAAAATATGGTGGAGCTAGCGGTCCATACATAGGGTTTCCATAGACATCACGTCCAACTTCAAAACAAGTTAAGTCATCTTCCCCATCAAAGAGTTCTAAATCCCCCATAAATTCCAACACCTTACCCCTAGGCTTGGGATAATAGGTTTGTTTTGAGATCCCATCATCGATTGTCATCGTCCCCCTCCCCATATCTATAATTGCACCACATGTGCGTAGGAAAGGTCTTCCAAGTAGAAGAGGTAGACTCTTATCAACCGGTATGTCTAAGACTAGAAAATCGGCCAAGTAAGGCTGGTAGCCAATTTGCACTCTTACATTTTTCACTTCCCCCATCGCCTTTGCTTGGGAATTGTCCGCCATGGTTAGTTTGGAGTGATTTGGTTGTGGTTTACTTAGGCCCAATGTCTTGAATAGTGGATAGGGCATAATGTTGACGCTTGACCCCGTATCCGCCAAAGTATACACCGGAGTGGTCCTGTTAACTTTAATAGGCAAAACGAAGTTACCCGGGTCACTATCCTTACGTGGCATACCCCTAAACAAGATCCTATCCCTATCCTCATCCGATAGATCTTTATCCTCCAACCTTGCTCTTGCTAACATAACCGCGTCTAGCTTCTTGCGGTATAGAACATAATCTTGTAGCACTTCAATTACCGGCTTCTTCTCATTGAATTCGAGAAATTTTTGTTCAAGGTTTGCTAAGACGGCTTCCTTTTGGTCTTGGGTTAAAGGTTTGAAGGTGTTTGGTGAATTGGGTGGTGAAGGTGTGTAATCATGGGTCTTGTTGGTGGATGTGGTAAGAGTTAATTTATTTGATAAGGTTTTCTTTCTACTGGCCTTCCCCATCTTCACAATTTCCACATTCTCCTTCTCCATGTTAGCACATAATTCCACAAGCATTTCATTCACTCCCTTCTCCTCTTCCAAGTCGGTAATGTTGATTCTCATCTCTCCTAATGTAAAATCCACTTGACATTTGGTTGTCACAAGAAAATCTCGCCCAAAGCATACGTCGGGCTCATCCGCGTTTCCTTCTTCCAAGACAACAAAATCTGCTTCGAAAATATGACCATGAATGTTAATCCGAAGATTATTAACCATTTTTCTCCCGTAAGCTTCATAATCCAAACGAACGTGGCCAATTTGATCAAGAACTTTGTCCACAATATAATTTTCACCATAGGCCATGTTTAATTGTGCATCCCACGCACTCACCCCTTCGACACTACAAGGTGTACCGAACCTCATAAGTGGTGAATCGTACCCCATTAATGGTGCTTGCGTGAATATCACGACTCTACTCTTTTTGGGCACTTGAACTTTGTTCTCTCCCATTTCTTCCACATATTTCGAATCAATAGCCAACTCCTTCTTACTTTCTTCCAAAATATTCCCAATCTTCTCCAACGAGTTTCCGGTGTCCTTAAACATCTCATCCAAGTTACGTAGGTACTCAGAAATTCCGCTTAAACTATCCATAACAAACTATCTAACAAAACAAAACAAAACCAAAGACAAACATCCAAATCATTAGCGTGAGAGTTAGTAAAAATCAAAACAAACTACAGAAACATATTCTAAACAAGTAAAGACACTAATTAAGACTAAAAACACAAGCTAAAACTTGAAATCGAAAAACTAAAACATAATTTACTGAGAGCTCCAACCGTTTCGGTTGGACCTCCAACCGATTCGGTTGGTGGTAAGCTTCCAGACCAAAAACATCCAACCGATCCGGTTGCGGGTTGCTGCAACCGAACGGTTGGAACGATTTTCCAAGTTTTATTTATTTATTTATTTATTTAACTGAAATTAATTAAACCTATTAATTATAAATTAATTAAAGACAATAAATTATACTGAAACTCTAAATAAATGTGTCTACTCATTATCCTTATTAATTATAAATATTAATTATGCTAATTAACCAAAAACTACATTAAATAGATGAACTTAACTAATCATTAAAACTACTAAACTCATAAAACTGAAAATTAACTAAATTAATTACTGTAATAAAGACAAATTAAAAAGTTAAATAAAACGAAAAATGACTTAATATCAAAAATCTAAAAATTACTAAAACAAGAACAAAACAATCTATATGGCAATCTATAAAAATCAGAAATGACAAGAAATAAGCTATAAACTATAACACAAAACAGTAGATAAACTAAAAACTAGAAAAATCAAAGATTAATAATTTAACGAGAGCACCAACCGTTTCGGTTGCTCGCGCAGCCGATTCGGTTGGTCTCTAAAACCAAAAATAATTCTTCTTTTTTTTACTTATCAATATGAAATCTAATGTTAATATTACCAATTTTACAGAAACGAAACTAAATCAAAAACTACTCAAATCCACGGCAGCGGCGCCAAAAACTTGATGTGCTTGTCGTGTGCAAGTTTTAAAAATTTATAAACACGAATTATCCGGCAATTACTATAAACACATACGAGCAAGTATACTCGTTCGCGATAGCAAAGGTGGGTAAGTCGAGATCGTCCCAAGGGATTTGCTTTTTAATTTGTTTTAAAAGATTGGTAACAAGAAAGCTTTGTCAAGGCTCTCTCCAAAAACTATGGTTTTAGTGAAAATCAATATTAAGAAACATATACTTGTGTGTAGTCTATAGGCAATCATAGAAAGTGTTCATGAAGGCTTGGTGTAAACTCTTGATGTGATGCACAAATCATAAGCAAATGATTTCCAACCCATGGTTTATGTTTTGTAAAATCATTTTAAGAACAATAACATATAGGTAATCCTTTCGGTCCTTATCCTAATGATTATCCTTTAGAAAATCCATTTGTTTGTAAAATGTTCTTATTAAACTCGTTCCTACGAATCTTTCGACCTTTCGTGATGAAAATGTTTCTAGTCTTGTTTCAATAAGTAAACATGGTGGTTGTCAATCACCATATCCCCATACTAGTTTGTCACTTAACTTTTTGGAATAAAACACAAGAGAAATCCTTTCGGTCCTATTTCTTAAAACATGTTTTACCGACAAATCAAACAAGACTAGTAGTTTTCCAACAAACTCATTTAAACAAGATCATATACATGCATCACATATAAGAACATGAGTATGATTTCCTACATCCTTACACACAAGTATATTCAAGAATTACTCCATGACAATCATAACAAAACACAAGTAGTAACAAGGTAATTCAAATAATTCAAGAGAATAGAAATTCATAACAAGTTCCATAAAATACCTAAGCTTTTGGATTACAAGAATTAGAAATTGTGGAATATAGCACCACACGCCTTCAATCGTCTAGCTTAACCGTACAACTCCGAATGGTCAAACAATGGATGAGAATTCGTCTCTCCAACCTCCTGGATGTTTTACATTAGTAACAAGACTTTTGGGATGAATAATAAGAGTTGGTAATAGCTTTGGTGTAAACTATTACACTTTGGGTTGTGTCACACCTAGACTACTAAGTCTAGGTTCATTATATAGCTAAAGAACCTTAACTATCTGGCTAAAAACGTCCTCTATAAGTTAATAACAGGAAATGATCGGCCTCCAATGATTATGGGGAGTTAAGGCAACATTAAATAACAAAAAGTTGTAACTCCAGGCTTGGCAACCGGATCGGTTGCGTGTTGTTCACTCGCCCAGCCGGATCGGTTGCCGGCTCTAATCGAACGGTTGGGCGCCTCTTGTACCCCTAATCTTGACTTTTGTTGACTTTTCTTGATTTGCGCATTTTTCTTTGTTTTCGCTGATTATTTCCAAGACGAAACTTGATCTTTACTTGTTGTAGATACTTAGAAATCATTGCGCTTCCTAATCATTGAATCCAAGAGCTTCCTTACTTGATTTCCTTCCTCGGGAATTCTCCAAATATGCATGAAATCTTCATTTCTTCATCTTTTGCGATACCTAGCTACATTCACATACAAATACGCATCTTTTGCACTTTTGCAACAGTTATGAGTAAATATAGCCGATTATCATACACAAAACCAACAATAACGCTACTAAGAACATATTCATTTTGAGCGTTATCAGAGACTGACCAGGGCATTAGTAAAAAAGTAATAATGTCAAGAGCATGTTTAGTCTCATCTTATGCCTCGGGTCCAAGGTCTGACCAAGCATACTCGAAATAAGTCGACAAGTAAGAACTTGCAAATATCACCAAAAATCTGACCAATGAGCAATATTCACCATGGGTTGGAATGGCCCTAAGGTCTGACCAAAGAGGTCAAGCCAAATGCACGTGTTCATAGTTGGTTGCATAGACTTAAAATTTACACATAGGGTATTCACATAAATGTGGTAAAATCATGTACAAAGAAGCATGTAAAACAACTTTGTAACACTTATTTTAAAACTTTTAGTAGTGACACTATAGTGATCATCATGGTTCACGGTAGCTCCAATCGAAATCGCAGGAAGGCGGAGGACTAGGTCAGCGTGAGGCAATAACCGGAAATCCTTTAAGTGTGATTGTGCGCACCTCCTTAAACCCCCTTTATAGTTTGTTCTAGTGGGTGAGCCGTACATCCCAAGTGTCCATAGCGTCTAGTTTCTGAATTCATGAAAAACTTGTTTCAATAGTTTAGGTCACTTAATTTAACAAAAATAATTTTCCACGAATCAAATAGTAGGTTACAATGAGCATGGTATTTAGGCGTGTAAATTAAGACCATTATTAATGTTATGATTACGATATGTATTATTTAATATTGCATGCAATTAGGGGTAAAAAAACAAGTAACAATTATGCACATAGGGAATCACAAACATATAAGCATAAAACATTAATAAACACATATGGATCCGAGTTCTCTCGCGAGTCTTCCCCAAAAGGAGAACCATAAGACCCTCACTAGGTTTTCATCAAGTGCCTAGATCGTCCCATACATCACATGAAGTGATTGAGTGGGTCTTATAGCCGGAAAAACACACATAAAATAAACATGTCAAACTAATTAACCTTTAACAATTTGCTATTTTATGTATCTAACTAACAATTTAATTTTATTAGTTAGTGTCTAGGTATTTTTTATTAATAATTGACAAGTATTGCATTATAGTTGTAAAAAAAATAAAACAAATAACTAATTAGATTTCATGAAGCCTTTTCGCGTGTTTATTAAAACGTGTAACCCATAATCACAAAAACGAGTTGACTCGTGATGCCACTGTTGGGATTTTATAATCAAGTTAACCAATTTAACACTACAAGTACGCAGTGGAATATGGATCTAGTTTAAGCAATTAAGTTAACACGTAATTAATAAAAAATAAATATATAAAAGGGAACAATAAAACTAACCCTCGTAGTCACCCGCAAGTTTAACTAACAAAGAAACCAAGTGATCAAAACGAACACCTCTACGAGTGCACACACAAACACTTAATCACGAATACGTCCGAATAAAGCTAGTTGTATACGTTCAACCAAACAACCCCTTGTTAACACTTGAATAACTCGAACCAAAACAAACACTAGAACTTGCTTCTGTGTTGTCCGAGATCTGAAACACCCGAGAACTGAATTTCAGTTCTGTCCGATATCGGATGGAACTATCCGATAACTTGCGTCTTTCTTTTTCTGCCCGAGAAAACCAGTAACCAAAACTTGCTTTGCTGAGTTCAATTCAACTTGGAATAACTCAGAAAACAAAACCAAAGAACCCTAAAACGATTGGATCAAGGAGATGCAATTAAGGGTTTCGATATGAACAAACCCTAATTAGATTATTGAGTTCCGATCGGGTCTGGGAAAACAGATGGTGATAGATCGATTATAATGAGCTGGAATTAGGGTATATAGTCGTGTGTTTTGAGACCAAGGGAATGGGTATATATAACCCTTGAACCCTAGTTATCTTGGGCTACAAACTTGTGCCACAAGTCAAAACACATTCCTTATTCTAATACAATACTCCTAGCCCATGCATGCATCCCAACGACCCACTATGGAAACCGGCCATAGGGTCTTGGTTATGGTATAATCGAAACATGCCTTAATCGGGTCAATATACGGGTCAAGTTAAATGGTCAAAAGATGGGTCGATGTTCAAGTAGTAAACGTATAAAACGTACTCTCGTGTTTAACGTGTGTGCCCCAAATCGGCTCACACACTTCTAGTCGTTTAAACGTGTATCCAACTCTCACAATCCAACAATAACAGTCAGTAAATTCATTTTTGGCTTATCCTTCTAAAGTTAAAAAAACACTTAAAAGAGTCGGATTAGTATACTTGAGAATATTTCTGCCAAGTTATTCATTGACGCCATTCCAAATAGTTTAAGTCTAACTATATCTCCGCCTTCCATCTAAACATCAATGTTCATATAAAGGGATCAAATTGCCAACAATTTTTTCTTACTCATTTTTTATAATTACTCTTCATTTGATTAAATCAGCACAAAAACTACTCTATACACACCTGTATGTAGGTGTTGAGTGTTGACTGACAATTCCCCAAATATCAACCCCAAGCAATATATACTTGTTTGCCGCTAAATGAGGAGAGTTGGGACAAAACCCATACCTTATTTCTTCAAAAGTCCTCTTTTTCCCGACCCCACATAACAATTTGTGCTAAGAGAATAAACACTCGAGAGTTGGCCCCAAAGTTAACGCATGTAAGGTTTGACCTTGAGACCTGCAGAGAATCACAAGCCCGCCACTAAGACACACCTTTGAGGTTTCATTTCTTATATCAGTAATTACAGTACGGAGTAATTCTTAATTTGTAAGCTTTATTTTGTTAAAATATATCTACTTCGAAAGGACTTGAGATTCTCTTAAACCTCTAAAAGTTACATCATTCTTTTGATTTAGTCGTTAAACTTTGTGACATTTGAGGGCAACTGAATTTTATAAGAGCATTCACAATGAGTCAAATGAGTAAAAGCGTTTCACTATTATAGAAAGCTTTTTAAGATGGTTTTTAGCATTGCATCAAAATGTTTTTGTAAAGCTTTTTAAAAAGACTTGATGAACTTCAAGTATTTCCTAAAAGTTTTAGTAACTAAATGTGTTACATATTAAATGCATTATGCATCAAGTCTTTAAAAACTTGATGCATTATAGATGCTCTTGTTACATACTTGAATAATCTACAAACCTATTTAATTGTAAGTTCAACTTGAAACGACAGAACGAAAGGTTAAAATACTAACAACCCGACCAAATTTATATTTTAAATTTTTCGTTTAGTTCATAAAAAGTTAATATACAAATATGTTACTAAATTTTAATAAAAATGTTCTGAGTAACAAACTTTTATTTTGTTCATTCAGGTTATTAAACTTTTATAACTTGATATTTTAGGGCCACTGAACTTAATTATAAAAATATACGTAAACATCACTGAACTTGTAAAAACAATACATATATGTTACTTAACTATCCAAAAATATGAGTATAGTAACCCTAAAATATGAAAAATAATCTATATTGTAAGTTCGATAACCAAAATAAATAAAATAAACATTTGTTATTTAAGGCACACTTTTTAAAAAGTCTAGTGACATAGAGTATTTGTACATTAACCCATTTATAAATAATAAAAGTTGTATTTAAAAATTCTCTGCCGTATAAAATGATATCATACCTTTCTGTTAGACACTTCTTTTTCAGCTCAGTCTACCTATTTTGTCGTTCGGATGGATATATTAAAACATTGACCACGCCTATATAAAAAAATTAGATTTCCCTTTTAGCTGTTTTAGTATGACTTTTCATGTGGTTGTTGATACTATTACGTAGTTCTTCTGGTGCTTTAGACACCAAGCCACTTTTCTATCAAGTGGTTTGAGAAATCGCATCTCCAATTAGTTCTCTTTGTGTAAGACTGGTGCCACCAAGGGCGGTAAGCCTCCCGTGATAGATTGGTTTAGTAGTATTTACCTATTTAAAATTTCTATTATTCATTCTCATGTAATTTGCTTTTCTAGCATCTTGTTACTTATTAATACAAGCATCATCCAAAGAAAAGTATAACTTTTCCTTGCTATAATATGCTTAACCTAATGTGCTTTGAACATACCTAAATTTATAATTCTATTAAAGTTTATGAAAACATAGAAAGTTTGCAATTAAGTTCGAATATTAAATATAAGATTTAATATTATATTGTATAAAATTTTAGGCTAAAATAAAAATTCTATAGGCCAATCATGAATGAACATTATTTAAATTCAACCTCAAAATTTAATAAATTACCCCCTCTCTTTCTCCTATGTTTTGTTTTTACGCAACTTAGACTCAGTTTTTTATGGTTTTTTTATAAACAAATTACCTAAATAATCCATATTCACGTCCATTTTACCAATATAGACTTTTTCTTCAATCTTTTACGAAAATAAATTAAACCTGTCACATTCACTTTTCAGTTGTTAGGTATTCGCCCCCAATATGAACGCGACCCATAAATGGTAGCGTGTAGCCGTGTGTGAATATGAAACATTTATTTATGTAAGAGTGAAATGTTAATATGTCACATTCGCTCTCAATATAAACTCGACCCACTTTAATAATTGGTGGCGTATGTGAATATGAAACATTAAAAATGTAAGAGTGAAATGTTAATAAAGACATAAATATGGGCGCAAAGATCAAAGAGGGACAATCTATACTACTTTATAATGCATTTAGGATTTTAGGCCTTCTAAAATTAGAAGTCTTAAAAATTCAGACTTTTTTACTTGCTTATTATGGAAAAAATTAAAAAAAAAAAAAGATAAGGAGCTCTAATCATTGAGTGACATGTGTCACTTCTCTAACTAAAAAATAACAAAAATGGATGAACTCTAACAAACTAAAATAAAGAGCACATGTCACTTCCTAACTAATTAATCACCTTTATTTTTAAATTTAAATATCTTTTAATCCGTTTAATTTTTTTATGATATAATTTTACCATATTTTTTAAAATTTTGTGCTCTTTAATTCAACATCCATTTTGATATATTTTTATAAGTTTTCTTTAGTAGTCGGGAAGAAGCGGAGTTGAAAAGAGAGAAACTTACTTGAATTAGACGTAAAAATGAAAAACATTTGTTCGCTACAAAATAGTTATCGGGTACCCGCCGCCGCATTGCGCGGGTACCCTTCTAGTCTTATTTAATGCATAGATTTTTCGTACTTTCTATTCCTTCTATCTTAAAATAAATAGTTCACGTTTTTCTTAAAATATTTCAATTTAATTGTTCATTATTAAATATAGATAGAAAATTTGATCGAGTTTAACATATTATCATTGTTTGAAATTATTACTACAAACTTTAAAAAAGACATTAATTAATTACTTAAGGGTAAAACTATCATTCTGACAAAAGTAAGAAAGAAAAATCATTAATAAATTATGTTTTTCTTAAAGCGTGTGTTTTTTGTCGGAGGACAATAATTTTGAGACAAAGAGAGTATTTTAAAACGACAACTAACTATCTTACAATATACAGCCACACACAATCTCACATGTCCTAACTATGACTTACACCCACAACCATTTGGTTATGAAGCTTCTCACACAACAAGGGGTACTATTAAGCCTAAACAAGATATCTTTCAGATTTTTTTAAAGAGTTAATACACACAGTATTTTCATATTTTTTTTAAAAAGGCCAAGACAAGGCCGCCTAGACCATTCGCCCAAAACCCAAAGCATTGCCCAAGTCCCATTTACCATTCGCCCTAGGAGGTCGCTCAAAGCGTTGCGCAAGTCCAATTTGTACTTTTCACTGTCATTTCTAATAAACTAAGTCGCCTATAATGTCGCCTAGAAGAAATTAGAGACATGTATAATCATAGACGGAACTTGAACATTTTTTTTAGGGGGGCCGAATTTATTTTGGGAAGGCCGAATCGGAGATTTGTTTGTAACCTCAACTAAATTACCCTTAAAACCTATAATATTTACACTAGGTGTCGCAAATTTTAGGGGGGCCGGGGCCCTCCCCGGTCTCTATTAAGGTCCGTCCTTGTGTATAATGGATAATATCTTAAAAGTTTATTTTGAAAAAAATAATTCACGACGTCCAGTTTTGTAAACTAGTAACGTAGATGGACCATTTAAAATCTTCTTTCTTTTTTATCCTACGACTGAATAGTAAAATATGGAATTATTGTAATGTTGATCAAACTATGTTTTAATTTGATTTTAATTAGTCAATTAAAATGCTCAATTTTGCTACATGACAAAATAGAGCTTTCAATTAATTATTCTCGCATATTGATTTCTTTTATTTGGCTCCAAAACGAGACTTTTCTCCATTATCTATACTACATATAAAATGAAAATGGACAAATGTTGAAAATTGAAAACTGAAAATTAAAAATGGTCAAAGGCGAAAAAAATGTATAATGTAATTAATATTCTTATTAAAACACCTTATTAGTTAAAAACACAATGATATATTCACATTGTACAACAACTAAAAACATATCTACCAAATTAAATACAACCATTTAAAATACCTCTTACTAAAAAGTACAATAAAATTTTTACAATGTATAATTTAAACAAGCTACAACATAATCCTAAATATAAAATAATTAAACACATTAATTAATGTTATTTTTAAAACACCTTAAAATGAATAGTACATGTTATTATACATATTATACACATTAATAAAACACACAAAGTTTCATACAAGCTAACAAGTTGATGGTACATATAGTTTTAAAAATCGGACCAGAACAACTGGTTCAACCGGGAACCGGTGTCGCCACCGGTTTGGCTAACCAATAAAAGTCATCCGAAAACGAATCAGAGATAACCCGTTGAAACCAATACAAACTGGTGAATCAGGACTCATCGAGATCTATTTCTCCGGTTAATCGTCACAGGGTACTCGCCGCCGCAACACGCGGGTACCCTGCTATACTGTACATAAAAGAAAAACCAAAAAGTGAAAAGTAAAAAGTTGAAACTAAAAAAGAAAATGTTGAAAAAATATATTTCAGAAGGAAACTATCAATATACATCAAAAACCGGGTTGATCAGGGACGCTTCAAGCCTGACGGGTTAACCCGGTTTAATGTGACCCATTTCGACCCAACCCGTCGGGTTGACCAGGTTTAAATCGACCCGTTTTTTGACCGGAATGGTTCAACAACCACCGGGTCGAACCGGGTTTCAAAATGTTATGTTTAATCCCCAAATCTTCAAACTTTTATTATTTTTCGTTTATAACCCATTAACTTATTTTTATCACTAAACGATATGTCATTATAAAATCTCGTTCTATGCACGAGTACTCTTCTAGTATTAAAGATGGTTGTATATGTGAACTTTTTTAAAAAGATAAATAATTAAATGTAGAGGTGAGCAAAACAAACCGAAAAAACCAAAACCGAACCGAAAACCAAAAAAACCGACCAAAACTTTTTCAGAAACCGAAAAATGCGGTTCGGTTTCGGTTTTCGTCCAAAAACCAAACCGCAAAAATAAAACCGAACCGAACCGGTTTTATTATATAATAATATCTAGTTAATATAGTGTGATTAAATAACTAAATAAATCAAATTTATAAATTCATATTTATTCTGTGAGTGGATTTATAATATATTTATCTTAACGTTTATATTTATATGTGTGTTTGTCGTGTCGTGTGTTTTGTGTGAATATATCAACGAGATTTTACTACGTGTATGTTCACTTGCATGTGTATGTCTCATTTATATGTTTGTAATTGTAAAATTATGCAATAAACATTATTATGCTTAGATTGAAAAAAAGTAAAGAAGAATAACTAATTTTGTACGTAAAACAAGTTTGTTGTTATAATTTGGCCATACCAAAATTAACGGTTAGAAACCGAAAAAATCGAAAAATCGAACCGAAACCGATAACAAACCAAAAAAACCGAACCGTCAAAAACCGAACGGTTTCGGTTTTGAATTTCACAAAAACCGAACATTATGGTTCAATTTCGGTTTTAGCCAAAAAACGATCCAAACGGAACCGTGCACACCCCTAATTAAATGTATGTAGGAGGTTATACATTGTAAGTGTAAGAAAGAGTGTAAAATGACAATTTCTTTTAGGGTGCGTTTAGTATACTGCCATGAATGACAATGGGTATGAGTTTGATAATAATGGTGGGTCCGTCACCTATGAAAGATCCATATATAGCTCACTTGATATATATGAAGTATGGATTATATCTATCATTCATTACTATAGTGGTGTACCCTCTCATCTTAAAAAAACACCTTTAATCACTTTCATAGTCATAAATATTGGGATACTGATCACGTATGACCCCCCCGACACAAGTATGGTCCAACCGCGGACTTAGTACTAACATGTAATACTCCCGGCACCCACATACGCCGGTCGCGGACTAAATACATAACCCGGCAATGGCCACCAAGCCATTCCGCGGACAGTAGACGCGCCCGAACAAGAACACAACCGCGCCCTATGTAAAGGGTAAGGAATCTTCCCTAGGTCGGAGGTACTGCAACCTGCAGTCCCCAAAAAGGGAAAGCGGGACAACTCCCGCCCAAAAACATCACCATCACAGCAAGCAGACAAGCTCTGCGGCTGACTTACGTCATCAACTGTCTCTCTCAAGACCCGTGACCTTGAGAACACGACAGAAAGGTCAACCATATAAATAAGAGGTCTCACCTCTACTCAACCGGTAACACACACACACTCTCTCTCTCTCTAGAATTCATCTCATCTCTCTAAAAGCAACCACTTACTCTCACGCCGGAGGTTGACCGCGGAACCTCGTTCCGCGGTGAGACTAACGGTGCCGGTTTTCTTAGCAGCTAGCAATCGAAGATTTCACTTAATACAAGATCTATTCTTCGAAAAGTTAGCTTAAACTAATCCTTGTAGGAGAAGCGCCCAGATTTGTATTAACAGATACCAAACGCACCCTTAATGTGGTTAGTACTTACTTAGAAGTGTAGCTAAATTCTAATAATATGTATATGAACAAACTTTTTAGATGACTTTATTCCAAATATCAAACTCTTTAACGTGTATCCATTGTTTTAGCTAAAAACGAGTGTAGAAACCCGCGCGATGCAGCGGGATTGGCTTCAAAGGACTTACTTTGTAACGACACTTAAACCTTAGGGACTATTTTTGCCAAATTGCTATAGATAGCAATTAATGCTACAGAGCTTACTTTGCAACGACACTTAAACCTCAGGGACTGTTTTTGCCAAGTTGTGAAACTTTGCATTTAATGTTTGGTTAGGACTTACCTTGCAACGTCGCTTAAACCTTAGGGACTATTTTTGTCAGATTGCTATAGATAGCAATTAATGATGCAGGACTTATTTTGCAACATCACTTGAACCTCAAGGACTATTTTTGCCAAGTTGAGAAACTTTGCAATTAATGCGTGCTTTTGCAAAAGTTTTGGTCCTGCCTTTTAGTATATATACTAAGCTAAAAATATAAGCAAATGGCCTAATATATAAAGAACAATTATTAACATCGACATAGACATATATGGAAAGAAAAGACAAGATATTATAAAAAATGAACTCGTTTTGGAAAATAGTATTTGGCTAGTGGTAATAAAGATACGTGTAATGGTGGTCACGATAGAAATGAGGACACTAGTGTCACATCAATTTTTCTTCTCTACAAAAATTTCATGATTAACTTATTGTAATAAAAAAATCGAAGACACCACTAAAAACATACTGCACTCACACACGCAAGTAAGCTAACAACTCGATCTTAATTTAGACCTACTTCTTGCTTGACTGAGTACATGACCGCGGTCCTATAATGGGGAGTACGCATCCATTTTTGGGTCTTGCATGCGGCGACCGAGTACATGACCATGCATTACGCCTGGTCTAAGAAAGCATTACCAACAACTTAGTACCATCGTTACCACAACACCACATCAACTTTTCTTTCTATAACCAACTTCACCACCAACTTAGCGTAATAAGATAACCAACTTCACCACAAAATTCCTTTTTTTTTCTCTTTTTCATTTTTTTAAACAGAAAAACAAAATTTTATTGATAAATAAAAAACATTACATTAATAATTCAAATAAAATAAAAAAAAACATTACAATAAATAAAACTACAAATTAGTGTGTATTTGTTCTACGTCAAATATGCTCCACTAAATCGGCTTTAAGGCTTAGATGAGTTTCCGCAATGACTAATTCACTAACAACTTGTAACGTTTTTTCATGTGTTTGTACGAGATCATCATCACAATTTTACTCCACTGGATAAAAGTCGAGAGAGTTTGCCAACACTTTGTGTTTTATCATCATATCATTTAATATGATTCATGTGTATATCATATCTGTTATTTTCTTAAGAGTCATCGACCGTGCAAGATTTTATTTTTTATTTATTTTTTATTTTTTTATTTTTTTTAGCACACTTTTTCCTTAGTGCGCCAAACACTTGTTCACGTCTTTTCTTGTTGCTTCATGTGCTTGCTTATACCTTATTCGTTTCGTATCATTCGTACATGGGTGTGAAATAGACTTAACAAGGGACCATTCCGGATATATCTCGTCGATAAGATAATATCCCATTTATATGGCACGTCGTTAGCCACAACCAAAACCTCTAGTGTTTTCCCGTCTTTGAGATCATTGAAAATAGGCGATTGACCTATAATGTTGATGTCGTTGTTTGTCCCCAAAACACCAGAGAACGCATGCTAACTCCATAAGTCTTGTGAGGCAACTGCTTCCAACGAAATGAATGGATATGACTCATGATCACCTCTGCATTATTGATAGCTCACGACCAACCCATACAAATAATGCTTCCTAACATCCCAGGAAACCCATGTTTCTCCTCGTGATAAACATAGAGTTTTTAGACATCAGTATAAGTAGGTCTTTGCAAAAAAATATTCGCCATATAGGTCCATAATAGCCTTACAAAAATTTCGGAGAGGATCACGAGAAGTTTTTACACCCATTTGCAGATATTAATCTAGAGGATCAGGAATAGGGTCGTATAGCAATTGGCTAATTGAAAATGTCCACTTCATCAAATGGTAAATGCCAACTCTTCCCGAACAATCACAACTTTGTTGAAAATACGACAAATTATCGAGAAATTCCCAAACAATGCATGTGAATATAGTGACCGACTCATTCGAAACTGCGTACAGAATATTTCCACGTCATACATTGGCTTTTGAGATAAGTAAGTGACCACTAGAAGATCATGAGCACCGTAACGATCTTTGTGTATCGTGTTTTATGGTATCGAGGTTTTTAGGATTCTAGAAATGGAAGCTTGATTATCTCATATAGTACATCGTCGGCTCATTTAAAAACTCTAGCTTAATACTACTAACTTCTTTTTCTTCATCCGAGGATGTAAAAAAAATCGTTCATAATATATTTATTATTGATGAGAAGTGTAGAGTGTACTTATTTACCAGGTATTTGACCTTTTACCCAAAAAAAATGTAGAGTGTACATAAAATAATGTGTTTGAAAGTGTGATTAAAAATAAAAGAGTGTTGGAGTATTTATAAAGATAAAATTAATATAAATTATATAAGATTTTTTTATAATAAATACCAAGCGGCTTTTTTTTGGGCCTTTGGCTTGTTTTGCTCGCTCCCATGATTTGGTCTTGCACATGACCGAGTCTTCGTTTTTTTGGTATTCGACGAGTGCTAGCTAGATGAGTCTAACAAGAAGGACGCGTCCTCCTTGGGTCTTGGACGCGTCTTGAAACCCTTATTACGGGTAGTCATAAAGAATACTGCGACATAAAATCTAGCATCAAGTCACATAGACAAAAGGATAACGATACTCATTCATGACAAAACATATACAACACAGTTTAAGCTATACAACATGCATGTATTTTATTCCACATATTCCATATGTGTATTTAAAATGTTACTCGTGTGTACTTTTGTTATTTTGTATCAATATGTCCTTATTGTAAAACAATAATAGACATCCTTTTTAAAAATTGTATACGTATAACCCGGTTATAAAGCGGACATGTTACTAAATTAGTATAACATAACAAATTCACATGCAATAATGGAATGAGTAAAAACTACGAATCTATTGTACATATACCAAACAAATTATACAAGGGACATTTGCAAAATTGTGACCTAATATGACATTTATTTCCAACTTGACTCAAGTTTGTGACATATTGTTAATACGGCAAAAGTTCAATGTAGATCTCAAATTTACTATATAACCAATAAACGAATCATAGTCATTCATTTTTTTAATCAAAATAAATAAAATAAACTTTCACCCTTTTTTAAAAATTAATTATCTTGCAAACCGTTACTCGTTACGCGAAAAAAATCATACCATCACGACGAGAATTAAATTATCTTTCTATAGATATGCACTTATATATATTTTTAATGTTTTTTTTTTTTAAATTTCGGCCCAGAAAAATCACATATGATTTGTGAAAATCATATGTGATTCGATTTTTACAAATCATATATGATTTTTGAAAATCAGATGTGATTTGTAAAAATCATTTATGATTTGAAAAAATCACATCTGATTTGATTTTTTACAAATCACATGTGATTTTTGAAAATCATATATGATTTTTCTGGGCGGAATTTTTGAAAAAAAAACTTTGTCGAAAATATAGAGAAGTGCATATCTATAGAAAGATAATTTAATTCTCGTCGCGATGGTGTATTTTTTGTAGTTTGAAAATTTACCGTTTACAAGATATGTTTGTTCTTAAAAAAAATGTGAAAATGGTATTTTTATTAATTTTGATAAAAAATGGATGGCTAAAATTGATTGATTTTTGTAGAACACCGAATCACTTTTTGCCATTTTCACCCATCTCCACACACTGTACACCTACTTTTTACCTATTTATCATCTTATTTAATAGTCTACTACAACCCTAACGTTACATAATCAGCCATATTTCCTCGGACGCATCTCCATTCTTTCCGAAAATTGCACTATCTTCACCGTCGTCACGTTCCGATCATAATGACACTCGCATCGTCCATTTTCATGCACACTGGATTCCAGACTGAATGAAATCGAAGATATTGCGATCTAGTTTTGAAATTTCTCACACAAAGGTTTCTACTCTCTGACATCTTGCGAAGTGATTACGATTGTCTCTGTAGGTTATTGGATTTCACTTACATATCATAACATTAACACAATGAGCATATAGATGATTTTAGAGAGAGAGAAAGTGGGATATTCTAGTAAGAGAAACTTGTAGAATATTAGATTACCAAAGAACATCCAACCCTTTACCTTGCAAGGTAGAGGGTATTTATAGGTTACAGACTAAACGACCTCCTGACGGCCTGTGGATCAGGGATACAGTGGGTAAAGACCCGTCCTTCCTCCACGGTGTTGCACTAAACTATTTTACGCTACTGACTAACTAATTAACTACATAAAAACGTAAATAACGACAAGTCTACGAGCTAACATATGCTAGATAATAGTTGGGGTGACCGACTCTTCAATAATAGAATTTTCTAATTCCTAACAATCTCCCCCTAAGGGAGGTCACCCCATGTTTTACATTTCAAATTCTAGCATTCTATTCTTGACTTTGTTCTTGAGCTCGAAGACTTTAATACTTCAACTTTGCAATCTTTGTGCATAAGTAGTGCAACTTCAAAGTCTGCATAGATTTGTACTTTAAAGTGGAGGTCATTAATGATCCATAAGATAATAATTATGAGCCAGCTCTTGAGATCATCAGCTAACAAAAATCTCTGAGACATCCATTGTGGTGTTGTGACTTTAGGACCGACATGCTCACATTCTGGATCATGATATCTTCTCATCAGAGTTTGCGGAAGCTTCAGTTGATTCATGATATTGGCAGCAGCGTAGCAGAAGCATGGAGTGAAAATATCAGAGTCATTGATGTACTAATCATGATTTCATTTGAGATAAATGTGATAAGTGAGCATGCGGCTATGGATTGACCGCTTCATTTTGATCAGCTGCAAACGTAGGACGTACCTGCATACAACAGTTAGCAATAAATCGCACGAATGTGTCTTTGATCACTTTCGTTGAATTGAGGTACACGGCCCACGGTTCCCCGTTGAACAGTACAAGTACTGCCTGTGATCAGGTATAATTCCGAAGAATTTCCTTGACAGGGTTTCGCAGCTGCTCTAGCTGTTCTCAAACCGGAACGTCTCAAAGAAGACAACACGGAGTGAGTGAACCAGCGAATTTTAAGTCTACTGATTGATGAAAAGAGATTTGAAAAACAATCGTGTATTGCTCAATAGAAATTGTTTTTGCAATACAACGAAGGTTTTATTGAAAATCAATTATCAATCATAAAAACACCTTTTGGTTTGAAAAATGAGTACACGGTCGATGTGCTAAAGAAAAGAGTTTTTAACCACAACGACCGGTTTTTCAAAGGTATCCGTCAATCCATAACCTGAACCAGGATTGATTCAAGAGATTGAATCGCCCCATTGTTTCTGTTCAGTTGTCACATGGTTGATCCATATAATAGATCTCACATGCCACCTACCAGGAGCTTGTTTGATGTTGGCTCCAGAAGGCTTTCCATCTTCATTGTGAATATGAATACACATCACTCAGATGTTCTGGCAATACCACAAGGATAATGCGTAGGACTCAAGATATAATCTCTCTTTCCACATTGTGTGAAACAGAGAGTCTTCATTGAAAGTGTCCTAATGAGATTTATTGATGATCTCGTGGCTCTAGACTCAATTTGTGCATATTTGGATCCTGTGCCGGAGACTAGGGAGAGGGTCTCCTTCTTCAATATCAACAATCTCTAAGAGAAAGTCGATAGATAATGTCGGTTCCCCGTGAGAATGAAACAAGTCCTTTTAAGAGGAACTTGAGTGGTTTGGAAAGTTGAAGTGCAGTGCGTCACTGGGTCCATGACGTCTTGTCTTCAATACCGAATGTTACCATCAGCAGCATATGAAGTGAACCCGGTTTCTGCCCTAAGGTTGAATAAATGGAGGGCTATTTGTTTTCACCCTTTCCTCATTCAATTCTTTTTAATTCTTCAACCCCTTCAGTTCTTACCGAGACTTCATAGCAAGAACCTTGTTGGGTTTGTTCCAGTACTTGCTCTATCTCAGTCCGCACTCTTCCCATATCTCACTTTTCTCCTTTTATCATCATACCTAAGGACTTCTACACTAACTAGTGGATTGTCCCTGGGTAGATCCCTCCGGTTCTGGCGGATCATGGGAACCAATACCTAACCTTATCATCCTTATATCACCGTACATAAAGTAAAGTTGGTCGGTCTATTTGGTATTGTTCATCTGCCATTGGAACCAATTGAAAACCATTTGAAAATCAATCCAGATACTTGTGATATATTAACAAAACATTTTGTACCTGAATTGTTTTTGATATTTTTAGAATAAGTGCTCCCCCTCAACATGTGCATCAAATGTTTGAAATTGTTTTGCACACGGAGGCAAGAGGAAGAAATTACTTCTTTGATTACCATTTTCTAAAAGATATCACCATCACTTCCTTGATCAAATCAAGTAGATAAAGCATTTCCGGGAAGGATGAGGTTTTCATAAGTTTGCTCCCCCTTAATATGTGCCTCGAGGTTTGAAAAGAGTTTTGCACATACTAGAGGGAACCCTTTAAGAAGTGCATACATGATCACCAAAGGATTTGAAGCCATACAATCAAGGTACCTTAGAAAGATTGAAAGTTGTGTACCTTGATGTCATGAATTTGCGATGAGAATTCTCCCCCTTAATATATGCTTCGAGATTCGAAAATTGTTTAGCACATATTAGAGAGAAGTATGCACAAAAAAAATTGGTCATCTTATCTTTTAACATCTTTCATATTTATATCACATTTTCTCCCCCGATCAAAAATCTTAAATCCTTTGAGATTTTGGATCTCAAGTGATTTAAATATGTATGAGGTAAAATATTTGTAGGAGAAAAATGTGTCCGGTTTTATATGATCAGAAGTGGACAACACAGATGTTTCCCTTTTTACAAGGGGAAACCACAGTACAAATCCTAGCACTATTACATGTATTACAGTTGTTCACATTTAGTACACCACATATTACACATATTTAAAAACACAACATAAACTGCTTCCCGAAGATGTCTTCATTCAGTCCTCTGAAGAAGTTTGTAGTGACCATCCCGAAGCCTTCCACCAACAAAACTTTCAAGGCTGCGGAAGATCCTTCGTGTCTTGAGTCTTCGTATGATTGCAACAATGAAGTGTTCACACCTCTTCAAGTCATCATCAGTCCAAAAAGTAGTCTTAACCCAAGATTTCATATCAATTTTGACTTCTTTCATTCTGGTGTCAAGTTCTTCTTCGACCAATTTGAGAGTACCATCACTAAACTTGTAGAGCTCACATAGACGCATAAGCATACGAGATCCATATCTGTCGGTGAAGATGACGGCTCTAGGGGTGTCAAGGACTTTGTATTCGCGATGAAATTCATGCCCAGTTGCATTCCATTGTGGACTTGTAAGGTTGATCCTGGTTTGGTAGCTTTCTATGCCAAGCTGAAAGTCCTCAACTCGTTTTCGAATGACTAAGCCCCTGATCCAAAGAGTGACAGCTGCAGAGAGGGCCTTTTTCTCACGGACAGGTAAATGCTCAAGGTGTCCTTGAAGATTTAAGAGATAGAGATCTTCGAAATCATTTGGCAGAAGATGTTTGAAGTCGTTTTCTTCAATAGTATACTCTTTGAAGTCTGCTCTTTTAAGGACTATCTTCTTCAAATACTCATATCCATAGATAGGGAAGATCTCTACTCGAACAACACTTAAGATTTGCAGCTTTGATCTGACATCATTGCGTCTTTTATCAGCACCATGTCTTTCGATGTAGAACTTCTTCTTTTTGAACCACCAGTGAGAAATACCATAAGAAGCGGCAATATCATACTTTTGTTCTTCATCAGCCCAGAATTGATCAGGAACCATCTGTTCAAGCCCCTGATCAGAGTAGGTTGCGTCTTTCATCTTTGATATTGATAGAGCAGGTCTTCTTTCAGCAGAGCGAGCACACAGATAGTCTAAGTCGTGATTGAAGAAGAATTCAGCCTGAATGGTCATCTGACCAGGTTCACCACCAAGAGGAAGATATTTGTTGACATTGAAGTGACTGATTTGCTCACTGACTTGGTCATTCAGCATCTTATGGCATTCTTCCATCTGATATTGAAGATGATTTGCATCTGAGTGGAAGACTTTGACAATTTCATAAGCTTGTCCTTCAAGATCTCTTGGAGTTATGGATGAGATACTCTTCCGTTCACAAAACCATCTAATAAAACTTCCCATATCTCCAGTGTAGTGCAGAAGAGAGTCTTCAGCAGGAACTTCATAATTATTGGTGATAGCTGATGTCCAATTGTTGTCAGGAATCATAGAGTCAGACTCTGGGATGGTCCATGTGGGTTCTGGAGAAGGAGGTCTATCTTCCACAATGCAGCTTTAAATTTTGTCTCTTGAAAGTGCTACTCTGGATGTGCTGGTGCGATTCCCAGCCATGTAAGTATCAAACCAATCTTCTGATGGCTTAGGAATATGCTTTGTTGATGCATCACCTTCATCTGGTTCAGAATCAGCCATGACATGCGACTCTTCGTGAACCATTTGATCATCATGAATAGAGGTGGATGTGGATGTGAACCTTGAATCAACCGTCGTCCAAGCAGCAGATTTCTTCTTAGTACTCTGTTCTTTTGTAGGACCTGATTGATTGGAAGGTTTTGGCGGTGATGATGGTGGTTGTGGTGGAGGTGTGTTGGTTGTCGTAGAAGGATCACCAGCTCCAGAAGTTCCAGCGCCCCCCGTTGGTGGTGGAGGTGAAGGAGGATCTTTACGGTCCTTCATCAATGATTCCATCACAATTGTTCTCCTTTTCTTTTTAGCTTCTTTTTCCCCGATGTCAATCATAAACTGCTCATTGTTGTCGAACTTAATGGATTCATCAAGTGCCTCATAGAGTTTCTTGTGAACCTCATGCTTGTCCTCTTCAGCATCATACATCCTTTCAAACAGAGCTGCTCTCATATCGGTGATAGGTAGGTCCTTGAATCGTCTAAGAAGTGGAGCCTCCATAGCCCATTCCACAGCATCCTTGACTTCTCCTTCAATAGCGGCAGTAACCCCTTCATTGAAGTTGAGGTGCTCCAATCTATAGAAACGATCCACAAGGGAATCAACAGATTTAGGAAGTTGCCTTTCCAGAGCTTCTATCCTTTTTACAGCTTTGTCCAGTAGTTGATCAGAGGTAAGGATCTGTGGTGGTGAAGCTGGTGGAGCATCCACATCAGCAACTGTAATGACAGGTTCAGGGGTTGGTGATGATGTCGGTGGTGTTTGTACAGTTGATTGAGTTGGTATGGGAGGTGGAAGTGCAGTTGATAATGAAGATGCTGACATCGGAGGAATGGTTGACGTATCTTGCTGAATGCTGACAGTATACATGGATTGTGCAGTATCTAAGGGTTTGTCATTAATGTATTGATCACCAAAAGAGAAATCTGTATCAAGATCCTTAAGTGAGGATAGAGAGTTAGTAGACAGATTTGGTTCATCCATGTTCAAGGTCTCATCGGATCTTGTCTCAAGGTTCTCCTGCGAGCCTTTATGCAACAGAGTGTCAACATTCAAGCCAGATTGAGTCTCACTAAGAGTAAGAGTTTCTTTAAACGTTTCAGGCACTTTGTCCACTACGGATTGTTCATTAGCATGAGATGATTCTGATCTTCTCTTCAGCTCATATTGATTGGTGGTGCTTGATGGAGATGATGAGATCGTTAAAAGCATGTGAGCTGCTTGTTCAGTTTCAACACTCACAATCCCTTTTCCTTTGTAATGTGTTATTGGAGTTGGTTGTCGTGGTAGTTGATCAGGCTCTCTTAACACAACTCCACCTACTGGTGCTTTCACATTTAGACTTTCAAGGCTTTGCTGGATTCCAAGTTGTAGATCAGCATCATCTTCATCAGTCAACCTTGTAATATTCCTTGATACCTCAGTATTTTCACCAATTTCCTTTTCCACTTTCTTCCTTTTTACTTTCTGCTTCTTGGATGCGGTGTCTGACTGTGGTGACCTTTCAAGTCTCTTTTTAGGAAGAGAGGCATAGGATGCTTGTGAGGCTGACGTGGACTTGGGAGCATTGGGTTTTGGAGGAGAAGGTGTGACATCAGCAGAGGAACTGGTGGCTCTTTTCTTGTATTGTTTGAAGTAGTCCTTCTTCTTGATATCTTCTGTGAGAAGACAATCTGGAATTGGCAATCCAAATATTTCTTTATCCATACCTCTAGGAACATATTTCAGGTTTCCTAAGACATATTCATCTTCTGCTTTATGCAGAGTTGATTCACTCCTAGGATTGAAGTTGTGAGTTTGTTGCAAATACTGGATAACAAGCTTAGAAAATCTGATGCTGGGAATCACAAGCTTGTTCTGTTTCTTTCGACCTTGAGCTTTGTTATGGAAATTAGTTCTATCAGATATGAATGTGTGTATTGATAAGGAAAATTCTTCCCAAATACGATCTGAGACATTCACATCAACCCTATTAACAATTCCCCATAGGATTTGCAGGATAGGAATTCTCACTTTATCGAACCCTGATGTTTTGCCAGATAAGCACAAGTTAAGAATAGTTGTAATAGCTCTCCAGGGTTGATACATGTGTCCAGTGATGATGTCGGATGCTCTTGAAATACTGTTCTGATAACCCAACCCAATTAGAAAGACAATCAGATCGTCAGCACCAGGTGGAGATTCAGAACGAAGATTAGGGTTACATGGGGTGATTCCAAGAGCCTTGCTCAGAATATCAGAATCAATCGTGAACACCCTATCATCCAGTTTGCAAGAGTATCGAGCTGTGATTTTGTCCCATTGAACGGTGTTCCAGAATTGTTGAATGTAAATGGTGGGAATTGAGCATTGCTTGGTAATAGCTCCAAAGAAGTTTGTGTTTTTGAGGACGTCAATAGAAACTTTGAGTATCGGATTTTGTTGAAGCTTTTGTAGGTCCACATAACAGTTACTTTTTCCAATATCAGCCCATTGACTCCTGGGAAGGATTTCTTCGTCTGAGAGAACTTTGGATGATGCCAAAGGGGTAACGCTCTTTTCAGGGTTTGAGCTTGCCATTGATGATCTGAGCAAACATACAATCAACAGTAATGGTTGGGAACGAGTTAGATAATAACTGATAAGTGAGACAACATTGAGATCACCCTTATGACATAGATACATAGAAACAATAACTCAGAAGGAGTCCCCAAAACACATATAGAGAAAGATCGAGTGGCAAAATAGAGATATTTCAATGAAGTAGAATCCTATAGATAAATTTTCACACGACGAGCTGATAAGGGATAGCAATACACCTTTGAACATTTTAATAACCCTCGACCCTAAGACTAGTGAACAATGTAGCTAACTTGTAAAGGCAAGTCGCCATCACTAGTATCACAGACAAGTCGCTAATAGTTTAGCTCTTTAAGTCGCTATGCTAATTCGCTAACTTGTAAAGACAAGTCGCCATGAACAGTAACAAAACCAAGTCGCTACAAATCTGTTAACTAAGTCGCTAAGGTTACTAATTCGCTAACTTATGAAGACAAGTCGCCATGAACAGTAACACAACCAAGTCGCTACAAATTTGTTACCTAAGTCGCTAATGTTACTAATTCGCTAACTTGTAAAGACAAGTCGCTGACAACTAACTCGCTACCCAAGTCGCTAGAATATAATAGACTAATACGCCACGGCAACTAAGTCGCTAAGTTGAGTCCTAACTCGCCATTAAGAACATATAGGCTAAGTCGCTATCAAGAACACAGTTGAGTCGCTACCAAGAACATTACCAAAGTCGCTACCAAGAACGCTCAAACAAACCACCCAAACCACCAATCATTCAACATCATTACATGAAAACACCTTACACATCAATCACGATAAGATATACCAACACTTTGTACACATGCAACATGATAATCAACAAAACATCACGATTTAATGAAACATCGAACCTAGGAGGGAATCGAATAGTCACAATACACGAGCTCGTACGGATCTGGTTAAAGTGACAAGTTAGAAATTAAACACAAACGCGTAATAGAGAACGAAAATAGGAGAGATTCGATATACCACTTGTTAAGTCGCTAGGATGAATAAATAGTTTTGACGAGAAGAAGGAGAAGCAAAGCGAGAGAGAGAAAAAAATAATTTAGAAATAAGAAATGAAAAAACTTGGTAAGTCGCTAGGGGTGAAGGGTGGGACATTTTCAATATGATACTTTCGGTCCCTGTGGTTTTCGAATGAAGAGAGATAAGTCGCTAGTGCAACACAACTTTCAAATATATGATAAGTTTGGTCCCTATGGTTTTGATGAACGAGTGGTAAGTTGCTAACACGGATTATAGACTAAGTCTCTAGCATAGATTATCACAATGATCACCATGGATCAATTAAACATTTAATCAAATAAGCATTTAATGCTAGGCACTTAATACATAGGTACACAATGATAATCACATGAGCAAGATACGACCACAACCTACAACTGAGAGAAACACCATGACCAGATAGTTACACAGGCAAAACACGACCTCAACTTACAAGCGAGCAAGCATTAAAACCAGCACAGAAGCCAATGGCATGGATAGTCAGGAAAAAATATACACAATCTCCCCCTCAATCAATGTCATCAAAGAACATTGATTGACATTAATCAACCCCGTTATAAAAACAAGAATATTTCAATTGTTCGAACTTCATCTATGATCCCGTGCCATTATTGAATGACATTTCTAGGACCGTAGATGTTATCGATAACAATGAATGTATTCTTTATTAGATTGAGAAAAAAAAATTAAGAGATTGTAGATTTAAAAGAATGACATATATAAAAATTTAAAAGATTGAGAAAAATGATAGAAACATGATAAATTTTTTTTTTTTTTTTTTTTTTTTTTTTTTTTTTTTTTTTTTTTTTAAGAAACTTGATTTATACACAGATATAGAAGAGCGAGTCCTGATTCAAGATGAATAGGAGTCAAAGTAAGAAGTACATCAACTCTGGCACGCTATAGCTCCTGAATGAGCTATGTTCATTTCTGATGGGAACCAAGTCATGAAGTTCCTGATTGAGTTGAGCATTGTACCTGAAAAAGACTGAGAGCACATTGTACTGGAAGCACATGTAGACTTGTACATAGAAGGGTTAGTGACATGTTTAATCTCACATTTGGATGCATCACAATATAATACAGATGTCTCATTAATGGGGATCTTATTAGGTTCTACATTCTTGAAGAGTTTACCTGTGGGAATCCACTTGAAGCATGATCTAGGAATGTACGTTCGTTTAAGTCCTGTAAACTTAAAAAATCTGCCAGTGGGAATCCATTTGAAACCGCAGTTAGTTGAACTAAATGAGTGCACAACCTTGTTTTGACAATTTGTCCTTTTGTGATCAGAGTATTTCTTAGGGGATTGATTAGTCAAATGATGTTTTGCATGAGAGCTAGTTATACTTATTGCATTTCTGATCTGTGAGAATTGACCATAAGTCTGAGGTTTGAGATTCATCATTTCTGAACTAGGCAATGAAGTGACTGGTTTTGACAAAACAGACATATTATCAACTTGGGATGTAAGCTTAGATTTCAATGGTTTATCTCTTTCAGACCTAAAGGCATTAGGTTGTTTAATAACTGTTCGTTTCAAGTGGTTCTGAACAATTGATTTTCCCACAGTTGAAGGTTTTGCAAACTTAGTGTTCATCCTATTTCCAACGGACTTCCTGAGCTCATTTTTTAGGGCAACAATATTGAAGCTCTTATCCTGAATTTGTGCTTTGAGGTTATCAATGTCTTTCATCAAGAGGTTAGATTGATTGACTAACTTAGAGTTTGTTTCCTCAAGGTTCTTTCTTAAATGCTCATTTTCTCTTAGAAGGTTGGACACACATAGAGCTAGTTCAAAATTTCTGGATTCTAGTGTATCGCACATCTCATGACAGTCATTTTTCCGATCTTCTGAAAGAAGTACTTTCAGATTGCTAATGGTCGAATCTTTGTCCTGAATCTGGGAGTTTAACTGATTAATTTCAAAGAAATCTCGAACTTCTGGAAGTTCCTGATTAGTACAAGGTTTTTTTGCATAAAACATTTCATCCTTATGTTGTATTTCAACTTGCAGTGAGATACAATGCTTTTCAAGAATTGAAAACTTGTTTGAAAGCTCATCATATACCCTTTTTTTCAATCATGTTATTTGTATTAGATTCAGGCACAACCAAGATCGATTTTACGATGTTAAGTTCAGAGTAAGAGTCAGGTACCTTTTCATGAGAATTTATGTGATCAGTTAAGTGTACCTTATCGAAAGAAACCTTTTCTGACTCTGAGTATTTGAGGTCAGTGCTGTTGTCTTCATCCTTTTTCATTACAACTGAGATTCTGCAATCAGTGTCATTCACTGGTTCAACTGGAATGTTGCATGACTTGTCACAATTGCTCCATGGTGTCTCTTGGTACTCATTCAATGCATTCAGCTTGTTATTCACTTTTGCAGCTTCCTTGATGTATGTTTCCATATTACCCATAAGTTGAATAAATGAGTTTCTGAACTCATGAATTTCCATTCCCGTATGTTTTTTGAATGATATTCCAGTCATGATATCATCAAAATCTGAGGAATATTCTTCCCGGATAAGTGGCTGAAATTGATTGAAGATAGTTTAAAGAGCGGCATGAGACTCATCAGTTGAGAACTTTTCTTTGGTAATTTGAAACCTCAGTCGTTCTAAGTTAAGTAAAACAGTTCTTGTCAAAGTGGGAAAATCCTGACGAAGGATGGCACAACTTGTTCGATCCATGGTTGTAGATAAGAGTAGTTTGAGAAGCTGACTGAGATGTTGAAAGGGCTCACTGGTGCATTCCATATTCGTAGCATCATTTGCAGACATTAAGAGTGACTTATTTGAGTTGTTCTGATTAATCGATGCTGAATCATTAAATGTATGGCATTCAGGTAAGCATTATGTTTCACTATTCTGTGCTGTGTCATAGAGAGCAAGTACTTTGGTGATTAAAGGATCCGTGATGACTGACATTGTGTTATTATGAATTACTCCCCAAGTCTCTAGAGATTTTGAACCAACTCGCTAGCAACTAAATAACAATAATACCAAGTCGCTAATCCTCTAATCCGCTACACCATCAAGTTGCTAACATCCCAACACGCTAGACAAATGCAAGTCGCTAAGAAGTAACTCGCTAAGCCTCAAGTCGCTAGCAAAATTTTAGCAGCAATTCGCTACTCAAGTCGCTAACGATACAAGTCGCTAAATAGCAACTCGCTACAGACCAAGTCGCTACCTCCAAGTCGCTACCTGTGGTGGAAAGTCCACTACTTGTACTGTAAGTCGCTAGTTCTAAGTCGCTAGGTCCAAGACTGTAACTCGCTACAAATTTGTAAAGCAAATCGCTACGAAGAAATAATTCCGTGTGTTAAGTCACTAGCAAGAAAAACTCATAAACATCACTTTTCAATCCAAAAACAACCCAACCAAGATGATTCAAGTTTACCAAATGAAAACCTAAACACTTGTGATGATTCTAAACATAAAAGTACTAACAAAATCCAAACTTTAACACAAGAAATCAACCAAATGATGCACAAACCACTAAACTTTTTCAAACTCAAAAACCACCTAAAAAACCACTAGAAATCCAAAGATGTGCAAGATATGATCTAACCATGGCTCTTGATACCAATTGTAGGTTATTGGATTTCACTTACATATCATAACATTAACACAATGAGCATATAAATGATTTTAGAGAGAGAGAAAGTGGGATATTCTAGTAAGAGAAACTTGTAGAATATTAGATTACCAAAGAACATCCAACCCTCTACCTTGCAAGGTAGAGGGTATTTATAGGTTACAGACTAAACGACCTCCTGACGGCCTGTGGATCAGGGATACAGTGGGTAAAGACCCGTCCTTCCTCCACGGTGTTGTACTAAACTATTTTACGCTACTGACTAACTAATTAACTACATAAAAACGTAAATAACGACAAGTCTACGAGCTAACATATGCTAGATAATAGTTGGGGTGACCGACACTTCAATAATGGAATTTTCTAATTCCTAACAGTCTCAATAGAACGGCGAGAGCCTTGCGACATTTAACAAGGTTGGACTTACCTTTCCCCATAAAAAATCTAATGAAAATCTGAATACATGTTTTTGTTCCTATAAATACTTGTTTGTTTGCTGAAAAATCAAATAATCATTTTCAAATACATACCAGTTTATGTCACTTCAAATTTTCCCACATTACTTTATCATGTTTTTCAAAAGCATTCGTAAACGCTACTCAATAATATCTAGAAAGAGCAAACCCAAAAGTTTCAAAGGTAAAATGATAGAGTTCAAAGGAACCACAAAGATCAACGACATAGTTCATCTCTGCTCTTGAGTTTCTTGATGTTTACCGGATTGGTAATTCTAGGTTACTAAGTTAGACGGTCATCTGAACGTTTAGCATGTTTTTTTCATTTCATAATGATTTTACTCAATAATATCATGTTATTCTAGTTTTTAATTTGGGTGATATAAATATTGAAGAATCCCTATTGCCCTTGAATCATTTACAATGATCATGATCTAATTCGTTGGAGGCGTTCCTCTTATTTTGACTTTCAAGTTGATCATGTTTCAACACCACAGGGCATTTTTTTATTCATCGCCATATCTCAATGAAGACAAATGATCTACTAACTATCGTGTGATTCAATCCCCTTCCACAGTCATCCATAAAAAAACATATTAATTTCTTCAAGGCATGTAGATAGGTTATAAGTTACTTTATAGTGTTTAGTCTTTGGCTTGTAAATTGAGTGTATTGCGAATGTATTACGAACTTGTTCAGAATGTATTACGAGGTTGTTGTGAATGTATTACAAATTTATTTATATTTTTCTTATTTGTTTTTCATGCTTTTCATATCTATTTCATTTGAAAAGACATGTACGAATATTTGCATCAGTAAGAAAAATGTTTAGATGTGGCAGGGACCTTCGGTTCAAGGTCCTCTTCTCCTCTCAGATTTCCGCCTCTACCTTTCCCACGGAACATTAGACCCCTTCACATGATAGATGATACAAATTCTGTAATTAACCAGTTTATAGTACAAGTCAACATGCACAAGAAAGAGGCAAAAACACATTTGGATGATTATAAAATGCGTATTACGGCCATTGACGAGATAACAGAAGATCTAGTATGGGTTAGGATGCACGAGAATAATAATAATAAGATAACGGTTCAAATTAAATACTTTCAAAAACACGTGTAACAGAAGAACCAAAATACAACTTTTGTATGGTTTGTTACTAACTTATTTAATTTAAGTGTCTTTGTCGCTTTTGTTTGTTTCTATTTTATTAAATACTTTCGTTACATTTCGTAATTGATTCGTAGATTCTATGTTTATTTACTTTTTTTGTTCAACGTGCCATATTTGTGGTCATTTTTGGTGCCACATGCCACATTAATGAACACATTAGTTACTAAATGATTACGAATTTAGTGGGGTGGGCTTGGTATTGACAAGTATTTTTTGTACTCCCAATAAAATCAACCAGTATCATGCGTAATGCACGTGATTCTGTCTTATATAAACCATGCACGCATTCTATAATTTCTGTTACAAAACGTCGAAATAACTAACTTACTATAGAATCATAGTTTCTAGATATGGCTATTTTTTACAGTCTAGTTATTTATGATGATGGTTTCACAAAACTTCATAAATAGATGATGGCGTTCTTGTTAAGGCAAATGGGTATACTTTAAAGATCAACAACAAAGTTTAATGAATCCACAAAGGCGAACGACAGAGTTCACGTCGGTCACTACAACGACACTTTGTGGATTCATAGCTTACCCAAACAAAGATGGATGATGTGTTTTTTCCTCTTCTCAATCTAGATGAATGTTATTCCTCATTGGTTCTTGTGAAGGACTTCAAATCCAGATCTAAGAGCAAGGGGTATGGTAACGCCCCCTACGTCATTTTCTATGTGGTAGCCACAACAGTGTCGCCAGTCCATCACACCTGGTCCCCCCTGCACTATTTCTGGCTGCGCCGCTCCAGTTTGTGGTTTGTGTATTTTTTTTAGATGTATCCGTTGGAATAAACATAACGGTCAAAAATTCAAAAAAATGAAAATAATCCTACCTTTAAAAATACTACCCCCATTTAACCATTTTTCACACAACAATCTTAATTCTCTCTACAAAAAATGAATCTGAATGATGAACAAGTTAACTTTTTCGATGTCAATGATGAAATTGATAATTTCTTTATGACGCAAGCTTATCAATATCGCCAATCGTTGCAACAATAAGCTCAAACTTCACATACACGTAAGATATACCTTGAATGTGATGTTGCTGAAGAACGTTTGTTGGCCGACTATGCCAATAACTATCTTAACGTTTTAAATAATTCTCTATTATTCGAAAACCTTTTAAAAGACAAAGCCTTGTGGCCCTTGTTAATACAAATAAACCGTAAAAACGTTTATTAATATTTTGCGATCTCTTTGTGTTTTGTTGATAACAAATGTAATGTTATCTTAAGTATAATTATAAGGATACATGTTACTTTTGTAAAGCATTTACATATAGACATTTAAATACAAAAATGTAATAATTAAGCATTTGTTGTAATAGTTTATTAGGATGGGTAAAAACCATAACCCGTGGATCTTAACCCATACCAAAGAAGACTTGATACAATGTATACTTAGATACATTGAATCTAAAGAAAACCCATGGACCAACCCATAACCCATGACCCATAACCAAAAAACCCATGGGCAAAGAGGAGCGTACCACGGATCCCTAGGATTACACTAGACGGATCCCAAGTGGAAGGGATCCGTGGGATCCGTGGAACAGAGGAGAAATTTGCCTATAAATAGAGAGCCATTTCTTCATTCTAACTCACCCCTCTTCTTACTAAATCTCTCATACACTCTCATTCTCTTCTAACATATAGATCACTTGATCTAGAGAGTTGTTCTTCTTTCTTTCTATTTGTGATCCTCATATAGGTCCTTCTCTAAGGCGAGATCACGAGCATTCTACAAGTCATCCAAGCAAGGGGTCCTTGATTGATTTGTCACTCCGCAATATTTCTGTAGCGAAGATCTTGTATTTGATATTTCACATATTTGTTGTGTAATAGTTGTGTTGGTTTGGTCCACCGTGCTACGGACTCGGTATCTAGCTTTGTACCGGAAAAAGTGTAAGCAACGTTGTGAAGGCTTCTCCACCAAGTGAAGGAGTTTGTTGACATAGTGCTTGAACTCTCGAGTAGGTGACTCGGGGAGTGGAGTAGGGCAAGGAAGGTGACCTTGTAGCCGAACCACTATAAATCGGTTGTGTCATTTCTATCCCTTAACTTTATTTATTTGCTTGCATTATCATTAGATCTACACGTTCTCAACATCCATACGATTTCACATAATATCGAATCTAAAGTTTTTGAAATCAACTTTAAATCGGCAAAACTATTCAACCCCCCCTTCTAGTTTTCCACAATTGGCATCAAGAGCTAAGTTTATAAAAGTTTTAAAATAAAATTGTATTTTAAAAACTTTTCGATCACTATGGGTTCTGAAAATTATAAGGAAGGGCAATCTATGCAACGACCACCACTACTTGAAACTAATGGTTTTATATATTGGAAAAATAGATTCGAAACATATGTGAAGTCTAAAGATATTGATCTTTAGTACATTATTGTTGAAGGTGATTTTGAGGCTACCTCAAATGATGATAAAGGAAATTTAGTTCACATACCTCATGATAAACTAAATGATGAAATGAAGAAAAAGCTGTCTTAAAATAGTGAAGCAAAAATGGTTTTATATAATGCTTTACCGAAAAAGGAATTCGAAAGAATTTCTATGCTTAAAACCTCTAAAGAAATTTGGAATTCTTTAGTTGTAACTCATCAAGGCAACCAACAAGTTAAAAATAATAAAATTGATTTATTTGTTCAACAATATGAACAATTTTCAATATCGGATGAGGAAACTATAGATCATTCATTTGCTAATTTTAATACTATTATTACATCTTTACAAGCACTTGATGAATCCTTTTCTAGCCGTAACCATGTTAGGAGATATCTAAGGGCACTTCCATCGAAGTGGAGATCCAAGGTGACGGAAATCAAAGAGTCAAAAGATTTGACAATCACCACCCTCGATGAACTCATAGGCAACCTAAAAGTCTACGAGCTTGTCCTTACTAAAGATTCCGAAGCCTCAAAGGTGAAAGAGAAACACAAATCTCTTGCCCTTAAAGCCAAAAAGGCTTCGAGCGATGAGGAGAACTCATCTTCGAGTAGTGACGACGAAGAGTACGCTATGGCGGTAAGGGACTTTAAAAAGTTCTTTAGAAGAAAGGGTAGATACGTCAAACAACCGTATGACGATAAGAAAGGCTTTCGGAAAAGCAAAGAGGACGAGAAGCCAAAGGATGATCGTACTTGCTTTAAGTGTGGGGACCCAAACCACTTTATTAGTAAGTGTCCCAAACGGGATGATCAAAAGGCGTTTGTAAGCGGCACGTGGGGAATGAGCGACGAGGAGGATGAAGAAATTTGTCTTATGGCAAATGACGAGGTATGTCTTGAATACTATAGTAGCTCATCACTTGATGACGACTCATTGCATAATGAATATGATAAACTATGCAATATTAGCTTAAAACTAGTTAACAAAAACAAGCTTTTAAAGAGTCAAAATAAACGTTTAGATAAAGAAGTCATAGAATTAAAAGCAAAACTAAAACGTTTAGAGAAAGGTAAAATAGCAAGTGGTGAATGTGAACTTTGCGTTCAACTTCAAACACTAGTGGATCACTTAGATTCTAAAATTGCTAGAATGAGCACGAACACTTTAGATACAATACTCGATAGCGTTAAAACTGGTAACAATCAAAAGGGTCTAGGTAGTCAACAACTTGATCCATCAACTAGTGAAAGTAAAGAAACAAAATTTGTTAAAGAACTAGAAAAACCAGCCACTGTTGTGGCGGATCCCACGGATCCTCTAAAAAGGGAACCGGCGAGTGTAGAAAAAGGGATCCGTGGATCTGTTGTAGCAAACATTAGCAATAATGTAGCTTCTTCATCTAGAACTGAGTTTGTCATAGTTAATAGGAAGAAACCAAATCATGTCACCACTAGACAACCACCTCCAAAATATAATCCTACTTTTGCAAGAAACAAAGCTCCATCTTTTTCAAAACCTAACTCATTTAGGAGACCTAATAACGTTTACCCGAAAAGTAACCATCAAATGGGATGGAATCAAAACATGCAAAACGGTTTTCCTTTTCAAAACTTTGCTCCATGGAATGCATACTCATCTTATCCATACATGTCTAACATGAATGGAATGTTTAACACTAATGGACCCATGAACAAATGGGGACCAAACTTTTGAGTTTATTATTGTTTTAGGTGTGCTTAAAGGTCGACCTAGACCCCGATGAATGGGTCAAGGATAGCGGGTGCACAAGGCACATGACGGGCAATAGGAATCTATTCTCTACATATGAATCCATTAATGGAGGTAATGTGGTGTTTGGAAATAGTAAAAGTAGAATCATCGGTAAAGGTACGATTTCTAACAAATCTCTAACCATTAACGATGTGTGTCACGTAGAAAACCTAAACTTTAATCTCTTAAGTATAGGAAAAATATGTGATAAAAAGTGCAATGTACTTTTTACCGAAACCGATAGTAAGATACTTAAAAATGGCATAACCATAGGAAGAGGAATTAGGAAACATGGAGTCTATGTCATTAAAATCGGTAATGAACCTAAAGACAAACTATGTCTTACCTCTATGGATGATACTTCGACCTTATGGCATCGAAGATTGGGTCACGCCAACATGCGACTTATTCAATCGCTATCATCCAAAGATCTAGTAAGAGATCTACCTAAGTTAAAATATGAACATCATTTCTGTGATGCTTGTAATGTAGGAAAACAAGCTCATTCGAGTCATAAAGCTAAAAACATGGTGTTCACAACTAGGTGTCTAGAATTACTACATATGGATTTATTTGGTCCATCCGCTATCCAAAGTTATGGAGGCAACTACTATACTTTGGTAATAGTGGATGACTACTCTAGGTATACTTGGACAAAATTTTTAAAGAACAAAACGGAAACCTTTAACTATTTTGAAATATTAAGCAAAAAGATCCAAAGACAACTAGGAAGACCCATAGTGTCTATTAGGACGGATCATGGTAGGGAATTCGATAATGAAGTGCAATTCGGAGCTTTTTGTGACGCTAATGGTATTACTCACAACTTCTCGGCTCCACGCACTCCACAATCGAATGTGGTAGTAGAAAGAAAGAATAGAACTCTACAAGAAATGAGTCGAACCATGCTTAATGAACAATCCATACCTCAAACGTTTTGGTGTAATGTCGTTGATACTTCAACATATATACTCAATCGAGTCTTGATTAGACCAATCTTAGGAAAAACTCCATATGAGTTACTTCGAGGCAAAAAGCCTACGTTAAATCACCTTAGAGTCTTTTGGTAGTAAATGTTTTATTCTTAACACTAAAGATTACCTTACAAAATTTGATCCTAAATCAATCGAATGTATCTTTTTAGGTTATTCGCCAAATAGCAAAGCTTACGTCATATTAAACAAAGAAACAATGAAGGTAGAAGAGTCATTAAATATAAAATTTGATGAAAGTCCACCCAAACCCTCTCCACCTCTTGTCGATGACGAGATTATAGAAAGTGAAGCCATAGTAATAAAGAAAAAGATAAGTGAAGAAGAAGAACCTCTAAGTGATGTAATAGTAAACATTAAAGAGTCCAAAGATCACCCTGTAGATAAAGTCATAGGAAAACTAAACGAACGAACATTAAGGTCTCAAGTTCAAAACCAAAGTAGCTTGTTTTGTTTCGTTTCAACCTTAGAACCTAAGAATACACAAGAAGCCATAAAAGATGAAAGTTGGGTAATGGCTATGTAAGAAGAACTAAATCAATTTGTTTCTAATGATGTTTGGACACTTGTCCCTCCACCTAGTAATCAAACCATAATAGGAACCAAATGGGTTTATAAAAACAAATTAGATGCAAACGGAGTAGTGTCTAGGAACAAGGCTAGACTCGTTGCTCAAGGGTATAACCAACAAGAGGGAATAGACTTTGATGAGACCTATGCCCCCGTGGCTAGATTAGAGTCTATAAGAATACTTCTTGCGTATGCTTGTGCTAATGATCTAAAGCTTTATCAAATGGATGTCAAAAGCGCTTTTTTAAATGGTGTCATAAATGAAGAAGTATATGTAGCTCAACCTCCGGGCTTCATTGATTTTGAAAAACCCAAACATGTGTATAAATTAAAGAAAGCCCTTTACGGTCTTAAACAAGCTCCAAAAGCTTGGTATGATAGACTCAAGTCATTTCTAGTTAAACACAACTACACCATGGGGTTAGTTGACAACACACTTTTTACTAAGAAAAGAGAGTCACATATAATCATAGTACAAATATATGTAGATGATATTATATTCGGATCCACTTGTCAAGACATGTGTGATGATTTCTCTAAAATCATGCATGACGAGTTCGAGATGAGTATGATGGGAGAACTTAGTTTCTTTCTTGGTCTACAAATAAAACAAGTAGAAGATGATATCTTCTTTAATCAATCTAAATACATCAAGGAGATGTTAAAGAAATTCGGTCTAGAAGAGTCAAAACCAATTAGGACTCCAATGTCATCCGACACCAAACTCACAAAAGACGAGGACGGAGAATCCGTTGATAATACTAAATATCGTGGCATGATAGGTAGCCTTCTCTACCTCACGGCGAGTAGGCCGGATATCATGTTTAGTGTTTGCTTATGTGCTAGGTTTCAAGAAGACCCTAAAATATCACACCTAGAAGCCGTAAAAAGAATATTTAGATATATTAAGGGTAAAACACAATTAGGATTATGGTACCCTAAGGGCACGGGAGTAGAAACAATTGTATATGCAGATTCTGACCATGCAGGTGATTACGTTGATAGAAAAAGTACAAGTGGGGTATGTACTTTTATGGGATGTTGTTTAACATCATGGTTTTCTAAGAAACAAACGGCACTTGCAATATCAACAACCGAAGCCGAGTACGTCTCCGCCGGCAAAGCATGCCAACAAGCACTATGGATGAAACAAGCGTTAGTAGACTACGACATCCATCAAAGGGACATAGCCATCCTATGTGACAACAAAGGTGCAATCGACTTAAGCAAGAATCCGGTATTACATTCTCGTACAAAGCATATAGAGATTCGTCATCACTTCCTAAGAGACAATGTTCAAAAGGGGAACATCTCTATTGAGAAGGTTGCATCCGAAGACAACATAGCCGACGTCCTCACCAAACTGTTGAAGCGGGAACAATTCAACCTACTTCGTCTTGGTCTTGGTCTAATGGAACAAACGTCATAACTTAATTGACTCTACAAGGTATGTAAACACTAGCTCTGAGTCTAGGATTTCTATTTCACGCACAACTCACAAACAATACGGGAATTTTCAAAACCCAAGATAAGTCTTCCATTTATAATATTTTTTACACATAACTACATACACATTTTTAAAGAAAATCTCCTTTCAAAATGTTTTCAAAAAAGAATGATACCTTCCCGTATCAATTTCACAAAAGCAATTTCTCACGTCTAGGACAAATCGCTTTTTCATTATTAATACAAAGTAAAAAACCCGTTTTCATTGCATCTCATGTCTTCTGAATGCTAAAGGGAACATATAACTAATATGTGTTTTCGGGTACATTCATTTAAGCAAAAATGAATTAGGAGCATTGATAACACAATATTACGTACTTATGTACCAAATGTGTGTTTTCGGGTTATCTCAATAGGATTTATTTTTCTCTAGTTTATTTTTTTCTTTTTAGGAGTCGAGATAACCGAAACTCCAAATACTTTGCATATAGGCACACACTAGGCAAAAATGTTTCCAAAAAGGAAAATTTTGTGCTGCCTGAAACACCAGACCCACGGATCCCAGCCTTTGTGCTGGACGGATCCCTCAAGGGAAGGATCCGTGTAACAGAAGCTGTTTTCAACTTCTATTTTTTCACTTTGGATGAAAAATCCACATTTGCTTCATTTTTGGGAGTATGCTCTTTAATGCTTGTGTTCTCATGATCACATGCCTTGAATTCATATCTAATCATTAGATTTTAATCCACACTTTGGGTCAAGCATTCATTACAATGCTTTGTTTTTCTATATATATAACTCCCAAAATGCTTGCATACTCCATCTCCTTCTCACAAACACACTTCATCATGTCATCCAAAAACCCTTTAGGAGAATCATCTAGTACAAACAATCATGATATCCAAACCTTTGTACTTCCACCATCCAAAATACCACAATCAAATGCTAGGATATCCGCACGGATTAGTATCCGATCTTGTTGTTTAGCAAAACCAACCTCAAATGGTTCATCCTCAACAAATAACGCACCACAAGATGCTTCCATTATAGCACCACCCTCATCACCAACAAGTACACCAACTCCATCACCACCTAAAATAACTCTTTTGGAACTCCTTAAGACTCCAACAAGATCTAACCAACCTAAAGAAAAAGAATTAGTCTTTTCAACACCCCCCACATCTCCACATACTATATTTCAAGATCTTGAAACATCACCACCATTAGCTCCCATCACATTACAAGAACATCTAGGTTCTTTTCCACCACCATTTACTAACATTCCGGATATTGATCCATATTTTCCTATCACCACCACTACTTCCGCATAACTCAAATCAAAACAACCCGAAAAACTTCCGCACTCATCACCCACATCATTTACATTGTAAACATTGCCAATCCACTAGGGAAATTGCAATAGAAGTTAGGGAATAAATGCGTTTCATACTCAACCTCATCCTTGATCGCATCAATACCATTACTCATCAAAACCTCCATCCATAACCTTATGCAAGCATGGAAGGAATCACTACTACTACTTTCTACTTTTAAGTATTATTTTTGAAGTCATTTTCAAGAACAAGTCTTGTTCTTATTTTTACATGCTTGTAAGTGGCATACATACCACTACAATTTGTTGTTTTATTACAAGGCCTTGTTTACATACCTTGGCTCCCAATCTTGATTCTCGGCAACCACAAGATTATATAAGCATGTTACTAACCTTTCTTTTTGTAGGATTTTTATTTTTCTTCACTTGACGCCCCAAACAAGGGGGAGCTACCGTCAAGGGGGAGTTACGGTTTGTTTATTTCTTCCAAGGGTTAACTTTTTGTTTCGACAAAAAGGGGGAGAAGAAGTAAAACTTAGGGCCTTCAAAAACTTACATCTATTCTTAAGTTTTACTCATCATAACATTATGTTTTGTCATCAACAAAAAGGGGGAGATTATTAATACAAATAAACCGTAAAAACGTTTATTAATATTTTGCGATCTCTTTGTGTTTTGTTGATAACAAATGTAATGTTATCTTAAGTATAATTATAAGGATACATGTTATTTTTGTAAAGCATTTACATATAGCCATTTAAATACAAAAATGTAATAATTAAGCATTTGTTGTAATAGTTTATTAGGATGGGTAAAAACCATAACCCATGGACCATAACCCATGGATCTTAACCCATACCAAAGAAGACTTGATACAATGTATACTTAGATACATTGAATCTAAAGAAAACCCATGGACCAACCCATAACCCATGACCCATAACCAAAAAACCCATGGGCAAAGAGGAGCGTACCACGGATCCCTAGGATTACACTAGACGGATCCCAAGTGGAAGGGATCCGGAACAGAGGAGAAATTTGCCTATAAATAGAGAGCCATTTCTTCATTCTAACTCACCCCTCTTCTTACTAAATCTCTCATACACTCTCATTCTCTTCTAACATATAGATCACTTGATCTAGAGAGTTGTTCTTCTTTCTTTCTATTTGTGATCCTCATATAGGTCCTTCTCTAAGGCGAGATCACGAGCATTCTACAAGTCATCCAAGCAAGGGGTCCTTGATTGATTTGTCACTCCGCAAGATTTCTGTAGCGAAGATCTTGTATTTGATATTTCACATATTTGTTGTGTAATAGTTGTGTTGGTTTGGTCCACCGTGCTACGGACTCGGTATCTAGCTTTGTAACGGAAAAAGTGTAAGCAACGTTGTGAAGGCTTCTCCGCCAAGTGAAGGAGTTTGTTGACATAGTGCTTGAACTCTCGAGTAGGTGACTCGGGGAGTGGAGTAGGGCAAGGAAGGTGACCTTGTAGCCGAACCACTATAAATCGGTTGTGTCATTTCTATCCCTTAACTTTATTTATTTGCTTGCATTATCATTAGATCTACACGTTCTCAACATCCATACGATTTCACATAATATCGAATCTAAATTTTTTGAAATCAACTTTAAATCGGCAAAACTATTCAACCCCCCCTTCTAGTTTTCCACAGCCCTGTTTCAAGTAAATGGGTTTTATATCAAAAAGAGTATTACCTAGTTGACAAGATATACCCACAGTGGGCAACTTCTATCAAATCATATACGGTGGCACGAGGCGAGAAACATGAACATTTTAAAAGGCGTCAAGAAGGTGCACGAAAGGATGTTGAACGAGCTTTTGGTGACCTCCAAGAACGTTGGAAAATTATACAACAACCGGCGCGTGTGTGGACTATAAATAAGCTCCAAAGAATCATGTACACATGTATCATATTGCATAACATGATTTTGAAAAATCAAAGTTCGCACTGAGCGAATTCAACAAATTGTATATTAGTCTAAAACCAAATATACAACGTACTTGGATCGAGAGATGCGAAGTGCAATGGAGGAAAGCCAAAGAATCACGTGATAAACGTAGACACGAAAGTCTTCAACGAGATCTTATGGAGCATCTTTGGCAATGATGTCAACCAGAAAATTAGTATATTGATAATTTAATGTAACTTTATAATTTCGTAAATCTTTAGTTTTTTTGTATTATTTTTAAATTTTCATACGTTTTTTCTTTTTTTTCGTATTTTAATTTGTATTTTTATTTGAATGAATAAATATTAGTTGGTTTGAAAAAAAGAAAAAGATTATAAAATGGTGTGTCTTAAAAAGTAGAAATGGCTTGAGTTATTAGTCGAGAGATATTTTATTGTGTGAAAAGTGATGCTGAGGTGACGAAACGGCTAAAGCCACCACACCCCAAGTTGGTGGCAGTATGGTGTACAAAGATGTTGTGAATCTATTCTACTCTCTTATTAACTTCTAATTCATGCAATGGTTGTATCATGAAGATTTTACGAATGTACGGTTTTACAAACTTGTAATTTATGGAATATTTGTATTACAAAGATATTACAAATGCATTGACACTGTTTTTACTGGATTTTTATTGTTTGCTGGTTTGAATTCGCAAATACAAATCACATTCTCCTCATTGTTATTTTATCCTTTTTTTATTTTTATTTTTATTTTTTTGGGCTTTTATGATTCTAGATAGTTTATTTGCTTCTCCAAATCCTATTTAAATCAACGCAAGTATCATTTACAAAACAAGAGCCGTTCAATAAAAAATGTCCTCCAACGATTCTCATCCCTCCTACAAAGCGTCTTAAATCCGCTGATGAACCACTTTTAAACACGGAGGTTGCAACTAAAATAGTTGCTTTATTCGCGCTTTTGGTCGAGAATATCAAATAAAGCATATCGTTTCTTCCAGTCCGTCAAGCTTGTTGGATAATCTTGTTTTAAATCTTTAAAAGCGGAATCACGGATGAAGCAATTTAAAAAAATGAAGTGAAAAAAATAAACAATGGAGAGTTATACGGATTTTTTGAAGTCATCCGATGAAACAGACACTGAATGACGACTAAGAACTCAACTCTCCTGATATTATCAAGGAAGTATGACGCCTTTAAAGCAATATGTAGTGACCAAGGCTTCCCTTGTAATCGGTTGTGGTAAGCAAGGTTTCTTTTGTAATTGATTGACTTGGTCATAGAGGGTGAAAAGATAATACTTTACTTTTTGAAGCCACATGTTTAAAAGTAATTTGCGTAAAGCGGGGCGACAGTAACTTGAGAGATAATATGGAATTATACGTCACTTCATGTTATTTAGGGTAAAAATTTAGATGGGATTATATAGAGCATAAACACTTCGCAAATGCTACGCACGCGCTTCAGAAGAAATGGGGGAGATGATTTGCACAATCTTTTTTTTATGCAAACACAAATGTACAAACATACAAAGAAGGATTTAAGTGTGGTGCAAGTATGTGATGCATGGAATGTTGTATCCTAATAAAAACGAATTTAGTGCAAATCAATTCCCCTTAAATGGTTGCATCATTTCGAAGTACTACGCAGGTGTTTCACAATTATGACCGTCATTTTGATATCCACAGAAGGTTTTGGTGGCAAAACAATCTGGTCAACTAGGATTAACAGTCACGTTGTATCGTTTAACTCCATGTTGTTATGTTTTATAAACTAGCAAACCTTTCGTCATTTCTCACTTTTAAATATCATCATCGTTCTCCTCCTCTTTTTCCAACAAATTTTAAGCAAAGTTTAACAAACAACATCCTTCTCTTCCTATTTTTCCAACAAAAACACCAACACTAACAACAACAACAAAAGAAAAAGAAGTCAATCAGCACCACCAGTAGCATCAATGGTTCCCTCATCATCCACACAAGCACCAAATCTCTGCCCATATGCGGGGGTCTCCCAAATAATTTAGGAGAAATGCAACAAAGGTGATAAGGAAACAAAATTGCTTTCGATTGAGCAGTGTGGCAAATTGATCAAACGTTTAGAACTAGAAATATAAAAATTATATACAAGCGTTGATCGAAGCAAGAGACAGGTGGGAAGATGCTATACAAGACTTGATCGAAGCAATAGAGACGAAGCAAGAAAATCTCACTATGGAGGATCAAATAACGACACTAACAAAGTTTCATTATGGGAAGATTCTTACTCTTAGATCACTAATCGTCTTTTGTAATCTTCATGAATACGTTTATATAATATCAATGGATGTTTATTTTGTGTTTTTAATATTTGCATGATTATGTGTCTTAAATAGTTGGCATGAAAATTTTCCAACATTTGTTGGTATATACGCTTCATTATAGTATCGCAACAACGTGAATTTTGGATTAGGCACTTATTTCATTTAGGTAGTTAAAGAAAGGGGTGATTCATTTCGCAATCTATTTCTAACACTCCGTTGTAGGTGTAGAAAAGGTATAGTATTAGTGATGTCATGCTAGTGTGCAAACCCTAATATGGTAGTTGTGCTTTTTGTCGGTCATTTATCATGTACTTCCTCTATCCTAAAAAGAGTTTCCACAAGCAAAAAAAATAACAAATTATGATATAATTAGGGCCCGTTTGGTTTGCTTAAATGAATCACTATGGATATGGTTTGAGGATAGATTTGGAATGGAATGACTTAAAATAAAAAAATAATTAAAAGTATAATTGAGAGATAGTGGTGGGTCCTAACTTTGTTTTCTTTTATTTTGTGATAGAAAAACATGGGTATCCTCAAACTACTAAAAATAGCCACCTATCTAGATACCCTTGTTTGAAGGGTTTTCTCATACCCATATCATCAAACAAACACATTTTATCATTCTCACACCCATACCACCATTCCCATACACCTATACCAAACGGGCCCTTAGTTTGTAAGTTTTGATTGATAAAAAGTCATTTTTACCCTCACTTTTATTATAGAAACTAAAAATGAGCAACTAATGCAAGTTTTGGTTAAAATGACAAAATAGAAAAAATAGTCATAATTACTATTAATATATAAAAAATTGACTATTTTTTTTGACAAACATATATAGTAAGATGAACACTTTTTGTGAGACGGATGAAGTATTAAATATATAAAATTACAGGATGATAGGGTTATTCTTAAAATTTAGAAAAAAAACTCTTAAATTTAGTAATATGTCACAAAGCTAACTTAAATTGGAACTAAGTATCATGTTGGGTCACATTTATGCAAATTTCCCTTATACAATTAGATTATACACATGCTTTTTTGTTGAACTTTATACAAACTATATAATTTTACAAATATAACATCAAATGGAGCAAAAAATGTGAATATCAGTATGATCTGGTATCCGTCTGCTGGCTCACAAAAGGATCACCAGATGATGTCAAGGAATAATCTGTATCCGTTCTAACGGTGCTATAATCTGTATCCGTTCTAATGGTGCTATAATCTGTATCCGTTCTAATGGTGCTATAGTTTTGGCTTCGACTTTGACTTCCACTTTTTATCTGGCCTCTAAAGTCTCTCATGGCTTTGAACCTTAGATCTTCTGTGTAGCCATTTGCTTCTGGTACTATTTCTGGTACACATGTTTTGCCGTCGAGCATGTTTACAACCTCAGACATTGTCGGTCTCATTGATGGAGAACCGTTGGTGCAAAGAAGTGCTACTTTTACTACGGTTTCAGCTTCTTGTTTGTTTATCTTTGATTCTAGTTTTTCGTCGAAAAGCTCTTCGTATTGTTTACTTGTTTCTAATCTACAAGCCTGCATTATCGGTGTGAGAGTTGCAACAAAATTAGAAGATAGTCAAACAGCAACGTTAAAGAATTGAGCATGAAACCTAGAAGCCTACCCAGTCTAGAAGACATATGCAGTCGTTAGTTGGTACATAAGTATTGTTGTTCTTGCCACTAACGATTTCTAACAGCACGACTCCATAGCTGTAAACATCTGCCTTATCACTCAAGTAACCCCAGAGAGCATACTCTGGTGCCATGTATCCACTGCAAATTCGTAAACATTTTGTTAGTGCTGAAAAAAAGGATTCAAAAATGATTGCGTCAGGTTTTTGTAAGTATTGAGGGTTTACATTGTTCCAGCAACTCGAGTGCTAACGTGGGTCTTATCGTCCTCGTTTAGCTTTGCCAAGCCAAAATCAGATATTTTCGGGTTTAGATCTTTATCAAGCAGCACATTTGTGGCTTTGATGTCCCGGTGTACGATTTTGATCCTTGATTCCTCGTGAAGAAAAGCTAAACCTCGAGCTATCCCAATAGATATCTTGAACCTTTTTGGCCAATCTAGCATCAACAGGGTTTTATCTGCATCTGTATATATAACAGCAATTTAATGATGCAAAGGTTACTCCATTTCAAATAAGAGGGAAAAGTTTACTATAAGGTCAAACAAAGTAAATCTAATTTTCAAACCCCATGTTAAATTATGAACTTCTCAAGACATTTAGTAAATAAATACAATATTTTAAAATATTTACACATGGGAAAAAGTTTGATGTAACTAGTTTTACCACAAACTAGGTCAACTGTGAATTTGAAGAATGGGTTAGTTGACCTCAAAAGTCAATCAGTCTGTAAAACAAGAAAACCAAAGGACGCTCACCAAACAGTGCATTTGCAAGGCTGTTATTTTCCAAATACTCATAAACTAGCAACAATTGATCTCCTTCAATGCAACATCCATGAAGTTTAACAAGATTGGGGTGTTGTAAACATGAAATGACACCAATCTCATTCAAGAATTCACGGTTTCCTTGCTTTGAGTGAGACGAAAGTTGCTTAACAGCCACAACTGTCCCATCAGTCAAAGTACCCTGCAACCATCACACACAAGTTTATTAGTCCAAACTAAAATTACCAGAAAAACAACAATTTGTGCTAGATTATTACCTTGTAAACAGGCCCAAAACCTCCTTCCCCTATTTTATTTGACACATTGAAGTTGTTTGTAGCATGCTTTAACTGCTTCAAAGAAAACGAAATCGTTTTAAACTCCATTCCTTCAAAATCTGTCCAAGATAAGCATTTCACATGAGCAATGAGTAAAAAAAAAAAAATCAAGAAAGTCAAAAGACAAGTAAAGTTCATCTTCCGTACATTTATCGTTCTTTCTCTGACCCTTCATACATTTTTTCCTCCACAGGATGACCAAGATCAAAATAATAAGAAACGGAACACCAATCCCGACACCTATATAAACACCCTTATTCGTCTTCTTTCCTTCAACCGAACAAGTTTTAAAATAAGGATCAACATCGATAGCCGATACGAGAGGTCCATATACTCCTCTTCTAGGAAAGCGGGTCGTTCCTTTACCAGCCCAATAAAACCGTATCTCCAAGATGTTATCAGTCACACTAGCGTTAAATGGCACCACCACAGGTATACCAAACCCACCAGCCGCATCTTTAATATTAAAATCTTTTCTAACCCGATTTCCCTAAATCACAAAGAACACATATAATAACCATTGGATTGACTAATTAGAATCTTGAAAATATACTTAATTCTATTATTACCTGAATATAAATATCAAATACGCGCCTGCCAAGACTTCTATACGTACTATCATTAGTAAACTGTAACTCTGCAAAGTGCAGATTAACTACATATTCACCGTTTTCCAAACAATAGCTGAAGTAAGTGAGTGTAAGCGGTGAGAGGCGAGCAGTTGTATAAAGTGGAGGTAAGCTTGTGTTCCCTTGCAAAGATTCTATGTAACGAGTATTCTGATAAATGTTGTCATCCATGAAATCTCCTGTGCTACTAAATCCCCAGTTTTGGTTTGTTTCGTACAACCTGGCGGCCCCACCATCCACATTGGCATCTCCTACGTATAGAACTGACTGACCATTGCTATCTTTAATCCTTATATCATCCCCACCACAATTAACGTGTAAAGAGCATGCATCTGTCATGATATCATATGCAGCTATGTAAGAATCAACAGTTTAAAACCATCAAAAGATTAATGTGTGGAATCATAGATCATTTTCCAGCAAAAGCAATCAACTTTGACTTTTGGGTCAAAAGCTGCATCTACAAAAGCTAAAATTGATGCTGTTTTATAACCGGTTTATCCTATCTAATATGATTAGGAGTTGTGGACTGTGTTATAAAACTGTGTAATCTATAAACAAAAAACTTATATCAACAACAGAGGTGGAAATGATTTGAGTTGACCCATAATAGTCAAACTAAGTTTCTTTCTTTAGCAAAAATGGGGTTGGGGCGTTTTTAAGTTTAGCACAAGGAACACGCTTTTTCTACTACAATATTTGTTAAATTCATCTACGGCCATCTGTCACTCTTTACAAAACAATCAGGTAATTTGTTGATGGCAAAATACAAGCGTTGGGTGGACCCGTTAATGTTCTTTTCTTAAAAGTTTTGTCCCAAGTAGATGTATTTTATCATAGATTTAGAGGAAGAAGATACTCACATCGAGGACACTTGAGATTCTCGGTGCACGGAAGCACATCCTGTCTGTTGACAATATCGTAAGAGAAACAACTACCAAAGTTATGTGAAAAAAAGAAAGAAAATAAAGACCGGGCCTGTTTAGGTGAAAGCGATGGAAACTATCTTACATCGGATTTTCTGTCGAAGAGCTTCTAAATAAGTTTACGTATGTGTTCCTGATAACAACAAATGAAAGAAAAGTTTTAGAACAACGAAGTTCCAAGTGTCATCCAAAATAACTTAGGAAGAAATCCTACGTGTTTTGTCGGCATGAGGCTTGATTAGGTCCTTGCCATGTAAAATTGTTGTAGGAAAGATCACTGCACGACAGTAGTCATAAAGTATATTAACTTGTATAATTAAAAATGTGACACAAACTTCTACATTATGATTCGCAAAACAAACTTACATACTAGCCCCGTTTACCAAAAGCGAATCCGGTATGTTTCCACTTAGCATGTTGCCAGTTAAAAACCTATTCAAAGCCGAATCAAGATGCTTAATTAGTAACCACTAGTTTCATATTACCTTAAATAAAGATAAGTTTATATGTCGTACATGAAACCCAAAAATCCAAAGTAGCTAAAACTTACACTAATCGCAAGCTCCTACCAAGGACGTTATCAGATATGCTCCCTGATAAACTGTTAAAACTTGCATCCCTGTCAAATTCATGCAAGAAAGTTTGACATGAAACATTCTTATCGTGAAAATTTAAAACAACAACGCCCTGTTTTATGCATACTTAGTTACTTACAGCAATTCAAGTTCTCTCACTCGCCAAATATAATCCGGTAATTCCCCAGAAATGTTGCAGTTTCTCAAGATCCTAAATTTATGAATGGAAATGTCAATGTATGTACGGAGTTGGTATAAAAAGCCACTGCTAAGATGCAATACTTACAATCTTATTAATCCTGCAGCATTTTCAAGCTGAGGAAATCTTTGAGCCGGTCCAGATATGTCACTAATTCTCCTGCACAATACGAGGAACAATGAGCAACTAGTTCTAATATACTTTTTGACTTTTTAAATACTAGAATGGATTTAAAAAGTGTTTTCTCACTCACAGATCAAGTAGGTTTTCCAAAAAAGAAATGTTTGAAGGAATAGGTCCCGTGAGTCCACTTGCCACAATCTCTCTATAAAAACATCCAAAGATTAGATTGTTAACGCTCTTGAATGTGTGATATATGCAATTTCTTAAATGTACAATTAGAATACTACATTTTAACAACATATGATATTAAAAAGGAAAACATAGAACATCTTACAATCTGGTAAGTAGTCTCCAATTCTGTATAAAATCAGGTATCGGCCCACTGAAGTTATTTTCGTTTACTCTACTGCATTATACATAAACAAGATTTTCACTTAGCCTATAAAATGGTGAAATTGTAAGACTTTGAATAAGATAAAAAGGTAAAAGAAAGTTACAAGTTTGTTAGACTTCTTAGACGACCAAGACTTGTTGGCAGCCTACCAGTAAACTGGTTTGAAGACAAGATCCTGATATATAATATCATAAAAGTTTAAACTTAAATGGCAAGAAATTCATGAGCAATGATTTATAAGTCGAAACACTTAATCAGCCTTACAAAGAGGCTAAATTATTTAATCTCCCTAAGTCGTCAGGAACAGCTCCTGTAAGCTGGTTTGCTTCAAGATCCCTGTAGAGTTATAACTAGCTGAGTATGTTAAGAAAAATATGATGAAATTTGATATCATCCAAAGAATTTCGACCCTTGTGGTAAAAAGTCAAAATTGACAAGAAAAGAAGTGAAAAAGAAACGAAAAGCATACAACTTACAGTTTTGTGAGAGTGGTGATATTGCCTAGTTCCGGTGGAATTTCGCCCGATATACGGTTGCCAAGAAGAGAGCTGCACACGAAAAGATAGGTTTTCATTTTACATCTTTTAGTTCTCATATGCAAATTTTTGTGAGAGTACGGGATTAATAAGATATCTTACAGGTCTTGTAACCGCGTTGAACCCCATTCAGGCGGTATTGTACCTCCTAAGTAATTATAAGCAAGATCACTGCAAAAGTAACAGAATATACTTCAGTTTCATTATATCTTGATTCATATAATGCTCGGAATATAAGTTTACTATGTGTTTAACAGAGTACTTACACGGATTGAAGGTAAGGAAGCTTTGTTAGTTCAGGTGACAGTATCCCGTCAAGACTATAGAACTTGAATGTGCTACATATGCATTAAAAAAAACAAATCAGATAAAGTTCCAAAATTGAACCAGCTAAAAGTGTTAGCGCTTATCAGCATCACTGGTTTTATTAATTCACCAAGTACTTTGGCTGCTAGGTGTAGGGGCGCGTTAGGGCTAAGTTAAAGCAAAGGGCTTTCTATTCAAGAGTGCTGATGTTGAGGTCAAAGATAGGAAAAGTTTGACTTCAAAAGTCCAAGAGTGTTTACCATAAGAAGTAATGTTTTTACAACAACAATACCCAATCCCGCCAGAGCGAGGTATGGGGGAGGTGAGATGTAGACGGTCACATCCCTACCCGAGTGTGCTTACCATAAGAAGTACTGTTTTTATATATTGAATATTAGTGTCAACTAATCTTGTTTGAGGGTTAATAATATCTTTTTTTTGGCACGACTTAAAAAATATCACATTAACCATCTCATTGGACACAAGGAAAGCTTTTGCAGAAATCCAGTTAGATGATTACATTTCGAGCAAGTGTTAAAAAATGATACAACAGTAGACAAAGTACTCGTGTACACACTATCTATATGTAACTAATCATAAACCTTTTGCCGTGAATGACTTAAGTGGATTGAAAACTTTTGCATCCGACATTGCATAAATACAGTTTTTTGTATCTTCTACAAGTGCAGGTATTGCAGCATTCCATCCGAAGGTATTTATAAGTTTTTAGCTCACATCACTAAGCTATATGCATTCATAATTGAAGAATATAAGGATAGACATGCTATCAAGTTATAGCATAATAGAGGAAGTGCCAAATGATATTAAGCTAGTTAAAGACAGAAGTGTATACATCCTTATGACATGACAATTGGTGTCGTTGCCAATGTTGCAATCACATCCAACGCTAGCATTAGCTTCCTGAGACAGCCTTGGCACTTCGGCAATGGTGTCAAGAGTGCAAGTGTCACCATTAAACCTCCAACTTGTTGCATTCATTGCAGCAAGAATGTTTCCAACAGCCTCCACTAAATAAAGTCAACATAAAAAAATCAAAATATTTTCTAACCAAAGTGAATTTTGCCATTTTTGGATACAAGTCAAATCATACTAAAGTCAAACCACTCAAATATTCAATCATTTTGCTATATCATAAATCACTATATTCAATAACTCACTAATTACTCCAAAATGATTAATGCAATCACAACCAGGAAAAGATATATGATTTGACTTGCAAAGACAAATCACTTAACTTCATATAAATACCAAAGGCTTATTGGCCAACGGTACGTGAGTGGTCCAATAAGCTAAAGATTGTGGATTCAAATCTCGTTGGAGACATATATGAGATAAAAATTGTGAGACAGGTGGCGTAGGTTGTAAAAAAATTGCCGTTAAAAAAAAGATAAAAAAAACTTAACTTCATATAAATTCTTAAATCTCCAACAAAAGTTCTGATAAAAATAATCTTGATTTGTAAATACATATAGAAACATGCAACTTTCTCACATAAGTTTGTAACAAAACTCATAGTCTTATCTCCAAACCAAGCAGCAAACCAGCCAAAATTCATAATTTCAACCCACATGTCGTAAGCATACACATAAAGATTCATTAAGAAACAATAGCATAATTTTTTAGGCAAACTTAAAAGAAGAAAAAAGATAAAGTTTGTTACCTTCTTGTGGTGGCACAACTGATTCAACACATCTTAGCATCATAACAAAACTTAGCATAATAACCAACATTAACTTAGATTTTGTTGCAGCCATTGTTGAAGAAATGAAGAATATGATGAGAGGAATAAAAATATAGATATGAATATAGGATGATATGGGTGTGAAATTAATGAATCATTAAGAGACAAAACTGCTGCAATTCTTGAAGATTGAAATGCAAAAAAAATAAAAAAATAAGTCAAACATGTACATAGTATAGTATATAGTAAGTTGAGGTGGCTATGCCAACTTGTCATATATGAACATGTTTTTTTTCTTTTTAAGTAATACCAATAGTCATGCATGAAAACAACTGCTAGCGATATATTCATGTGGCTGTTTCTTGACTCATTGAAAAAAAGAAAATTAAAAGAGATCGAAAATTGTTATAAAAGTTGATTATTTGGAATGTGAACTTTTTTGGATTTCATAAATTTTGTTAAGAAAAAAACTTTAGTAAATGGATGAGATATTTTGGTTAGGAAAATGATGAGGAGGCCTAAAAAGAAACTTAAAAAGAGGTGTTATACTCCGATTGTTAACAACAGACACCTCTGATGTAACCAATCAGAGGATGACACCTCTTTTTAGGTCTCTTTTAGGCCTATTTTTAGGCCCCCTTACCACTACTCTTTTGATTAAGTGTTTCGTGTAATGTTTAGCAATTGATGCAAATGTTCATCATTATTCGAGAGGACAACAATATCATATCAGTTCCATTTTAATAAACTGAGATTGAAATATGGACCGGGATTGAGATAAATCTGTAATAAAATAAAAGAGTAAATTGCATAAATCGTTGTTAAAGTTTGGCCAAATTGCATGTTTCGTCTCAAACGTTACGAAAGTGCAAGAATCGTCTCTGTGAGGAAACCTTTGGTGCAAATATCGTCCAACTTTAAAGACGATTTATGCAAAAGCTATTTTTAAGGCACGTATTTTAAAAACTTTTGTATATGGGAAAGTAAACAAAGATGAAATTTAAGTTTTAAATGTATTTTGAGGATTTCTCTTTCTTAAGTTTTTTAAGAATTAAGGAAAAAACAACATTATATATAACAGAGATAGAGACTAGAGAGTGTATCAATGAATAAGTCTTTGGATTTTGTTATTGTAGCTCTAAGAGTTGTGTTTAAAACTTGAAATCACTAGTTAGTTATCAGCAGTTAAACTGAGATGATGGGTGCAGTTATTCTCAATGTACAAAATAATCTAAGGTGATGTTTGATATTGACTTGATTTACTTGATATAAAAAAACTGAATTCAGAAAGTGATATAAAAATCGTTTAATTATAACTTAATAAAGAAAGATGACTCAAAATATAAAAAGATAAAATTAAAGGTGTATGTGTTACACAGAGGGGTCTCGGAAAGATGTGCAACAGTTGTTGTCGCACAAGGCCTCCACTTGATAGGGGGCATATTTTTATTAAGAGTAAATTACACCGTTCGTCCTTGTGGTTTGCGTTGACCGCAGGGTTTCGTCCTTTGACCAAAAAAGTTGCACCGTTCGTCCTTAAGTGTGAAACGTTATGCACCGTTGGTCCTTTGACCAAACTGACATTAAATTTGACCGTTAAACACCCTCATGTGCGAGTCACATGAGGGTAAATTAGTCTTTTTCTTTCTTTGACCGGCGCCCCCCTAAAAACACACTTTCTCAAACACTTTACCATTTTTACCAAACCCTAAAAACACACTTTCTCCTTCCTCCTTTCTTGCGCCGCCGACTGGCAACTACCAAACCACCATCACCATCACGCGTCACGCATCACCACCACCACCAAAACACTAACCTCGCTCTCCTCATCAATTCTACCTACAGCACGCGCCACCACCATCATCACCGCCACCTAAACCACCACTCACGCGCCACCCTCTTTATTATTTTTGATTTGGTACGAGTAGATCGGGCCGAAAAGAAGGTGAGAAACGAGTTTTGACTCGTTGGTGACTCACCGAGTCACATATACATTATTTTGGTTCGGGTTAGGGTAAAAAAAGAGTGGGAAACTAAGTTTTATTAATAAAAACGTGAATAGAAAGTTTGGTATCGTGTCGTGTGTGTCGGGTTTGAATTGTTATAGTTATTATTATTATAGTTATTTGAGTTTGATTCAGATATTGGAATGATTCATGGGTTGTTGTTGTCGTTGTGATGGTAGCCGAGACCCCTAGAGGTCCGATTGGTTTATTATTGTTTTCGTTGATGGTAACCGGGACCAAGATGTTCCGGTTAATATTGTTGTTGTTGTAGCCGAGAGAAACCAAGACCATTATGGTCTGTTTGGTTCGTTGGTTGTGGCCGAGGGTAAGCGAGACCAAACAAGGGTCCGTTTGGTTCGTTGGTTTGTAGCCGAGGGTTAAACCGAGACCACTAGGGTCTCGGTGTTGGTTTTGAGATGAGGATTATTGTTGACGTTTATTGTTGGGTTGAAATTTCAAAAACAAAAAACTTTTTTGGGTTTTAATCCTTTTAATCTTTTATAAAAAAAAGTTTATAAATTTTGTTACTACTAGATGATAGAGATGTGAAAATTTTTGGGAGCGGCGGTGGTGTGTTTTTCGGGTCGGCTAGGGTTTTCAAGAGAGGGAGAGAGAGAAAAGTGGTGAGGATGATGAATGGTTGTGTTTGTCAGAGTGTTTGTGTGTGGTCTTATCCACATAAACTACACCGTTCGTCCTTGCACCGTTCGTCCTTATGGTCTTGAAAGGACGAATTTACCCTCATGTGCAATTCACATGATGGGTTTTTAACGGTCAAACTTAACGTCGTTTGGTCAAAGGACGAACGGCGCATAACGTTTCACACTTAAGGACGGACGGTGCAACTTTTTTGGTCAAAGGACGAAACCCGGCGGTTAACGCAAACCACAAGGACGAACGGTGTAATTTACTCTTTTATTAATTATGTATATGAATATGTATAATATTAAATATATATATTAGTCAAATAATTTAAGTTTATATGCAAATTCTCTTAATTTACAAGTGTAATAAGGTATATTTGTTGTTATCCCCTATAAGGTCATCGAAAATTAAAAGACGACCCTAACATTAAGTCATCTTTTATTTAAACATGACTTAGAATTTAAACAAACAAGCCGTATGTTAGAATTTTTTAAACATAAATCGTTTATCATTTTTCTATATTTTATTGGTCAAAAGATTTAATAGTATAACTTGCTTTTCAGTATAACTGTATGATTCGATTAAAATATAGAAGGTTATTTTATTTCAATTATGTGACGCTGACATTATTTCAAAACCTTTTAATTAATAAGCTAAACACTGTACCTTTTCTTATACTCCAAACCAATTAAAGTGGTTTAAAAATCGATAAGCAGTCACAATCTCAAGTAAATTATTCTAAATCTTTAATCATATATGATGCAAGTGTTTATTATAAATAGAACATCCAGATCCAAAGATAACTTCAGATCGATATATATCTAATATCTAATATATAATAGAAAAAACTAAAAAACCCTAAAAAATTCTCTATGGTGAAAAAGTCGACCAACAAACCCTAACCATTCTCTAATCGTTTTCTACTAATTTTCTGCCTAATCCCGTATGATTCTTGCAACGAATTGTATTAGGTACTAATTAACATTCGTGTTATTTAGTTTTCTTTACAGATTTGTTGTTGTTTCATAAGTTTTTGGTTGATTGATAGTAATCGACTTTTTAGGGTTTGTTGAAGTCGACTTGTGGTTATTGATCGCTGCCTATTCTGTTTTGTTTTCTAAGGGTGTGTTTAATTGCCTCTTAATGACATCATTCAGCATTGATTTTTAAAAACTTAATCGGACAGAATGTTTGATAATTATAAGATTTGCCACTGAATGATAAATAATGGACTGAGCGATTTTGCATTGTGAGGCACACTAAACGATTCAGTGGACTATATATTTACGAAAATACCTTCTACATCTCACGTTTCTCACCCACGTGGATCTCCAATGCCTATTATTTAACTTAAAAGAAGTAGTAAAGAATCATTCCAGAACAATATTGTTACCACACTTTTATTCTCTATATATATTAAAATAATCTTTGATCCGGCTATGTCCTTGGTCATATATATCCAGTGGTAAAATATTGTGAAGCTATTTAGGTGTTAAAATATTAGTATGATAAAATTACTTTTATTTATGTTAACTTCTTTTTTTTATATTCATTTTGTGTACTACGAGTGTTACAAATGAAGATTATTTATAAATCTAACATATTTTGATTAGTATGTAACGATATAAAGGGTTAAAATGGTAATTTTCTTTTATTCAAAAAGCGCAATCAGTTATTTATCAAACAATTTTTTTCATTCAGAAACGTTTTCACTCAGCATATTTGAGTTATTCAGCATCTTTGATTCGCTCAGCACTAAATAATACAGTTTTATCAAACAGCCCCTAAGTCGGTTTGTGTATTCCTTTACATCTTCTTGGTGTTTGGGACTTGTGTGAATCGATTTATCATATTTATCTTTCGATCAACATGGTGGGTTACGGTTAGTTGCTGGTATTGGTGGCATATTAAACCCTAACTTTTTAGTTAGGGTTTCGTTTTTAATTGTTCGAAGTTATTCATTGCTGGTTGATTTTTGTTTGTGTGTGGTGTTTGTTTGGCTTGTGTGTGGGGTTGTAGAGAGATGGAGAAAGGATTTTTAGATAAAGATGGTTCGACGAATGCTGCAAAAGCAGCCACCAACTTGGCCGATCAAGTTGGCTTGAATTTGGACTCGAATCCGTATGCTAGGGTGGATATTAAGGCGCTGGAAGATAGGTTGAATCGGCTTAAAGGTGATGGACGTAATGTTGCTACTGTTCCTGAGTTATGTAAGGCTGCTAGGGTGGGTCGTAACCCTAGTGCACAGGTTGGGAATATGTTTGGTGATTGCGAGTCTGAATATGTTTGGCGTACTGAAACTATGGGACTTGATGGAGACCAGGTAGGCACGTCAATGGTCTGGTCTTAACGTGTCTACACCCAAGCACGTGGTGAATGCTTCTACCTCTGGTCCGAATGAGATTGGTAGTGATAAGAACGACATAAGGTCATTTGCTAATGTTTTAAACCCGGAACGTGTCTCTAGGAAAGTTAATTTTCGTGCCTTGGTGAATGAGACGCGCATTGATAATCATGATACGGTGCTTCCGAAGGCTGCTATGGAGGGTGTATTCAACCGGTATGAAAATACACTTGTTGGCTTCTTTGTTGGCAAGAATGTTGTTTTTCATTTGGTTAAGAACTACGTCTCCAACACGTGGGGTAAGTTTGGTTTTCAGAAACTAATGAAGAATGATGATGGTGTTTTCCTCTTTAAATTCGATTCTAAAGAGGGTGTTGAGAATGTTCTTCAACGGGGCCCTTGGATTATTCGCAATTCTCCTCTCATTCTCACTAAATGGACTCCTGATGTGCTATTGTCTAAAAGTGAGGTAACTAGAGTTCCCGTTTGGATTAAATTGCATAATGTGCCATTACTTGCATATTCGGAAGATGGGTTGAGCTTAATTGCTACTCAAGTGGGTAAGCCGATTATGTTAGATGCTTTTACTAGTTCCATGTGTGTTGATTCATGGGGTCGCATTAGTTTTGCACGTGCTCTTGTGGAATTATCATCTGAATTTGAGCTTAAACATGTGGTGACTATGGCGATCCCTAATAAGGATGATAGTGGTTTTACTAGGGCAAGTATAAAAGTGGAATATGAATGGAAGCCGCCACACTGTGCGTTATGTAAAGTGTTTGGGCATGATACTGCTTGTTGTCCTAAGAGTATCAAGGAGAATAATGATGTTCCCCCCACCTCTAATGAGGATGAACCTGATGATGGCTTTAAGGTGGTGCAGAATCGGAAAGCCAAACCTAAAGGTACGAAGATGACTGGTAGTATTAATATGGGTAAGGGTCCTAGATTTGCACCTAGGAAGCAGGTATATGTTGCAAAGACGAAGACACCGGCAGCTGCTAGTGGTAATGCTTAAGATACACCGATTACTACGTCTAACTCTTTTGGGACTCTTGAGGTGGAAGATGATTTGGGCATCCCAAGTACTGTGGCTGATTCTTCTACTAATAAGGTCAAGACTGAGAAGTCTTCTGGTACTACTAAGGAAGCAGGTATTGATGGATCTCGAGGGACGGACACTCGTATTGATATTGGTGAGGCGTCTAAGCTTCCGGAGACTGGGACTTTTTCTGCTGCCAAGCTTGTGAGTGATTCAATGGGAACAATGGATGTTGGTTATACTCCCATAGCTGAGAAAATTGGTAAGCTTGAAAAGCTAATTATTGATGGGAAAGCTACTCTTGTGGATGATGATGGTCAACCTATTCCGTCTACCTTTTCTACTAAGAGAGTTAACCCTTTTTCTAAAGTGGGAGAGATTGAGGTGTCTGATTCTGAAGATGAGGTTGTTGCTAACCCATTTGATGAGTCTGCTAATATTTTTGGTGGTGGCCAAGAGTTTGAAGATGAGTATGATGACTATGACTTCGATGACTATGCGAAACAGGTTCGTGATCTTCCAGGGAATTTGGATTCCTTTAATGCCATGTATGGCACAAAGTTTCAAGGTACTAGGAAGTAATTTTATTTTGTTGTGTCATATGTTATCATTTGAGTAGTGGTTTGTTTTCTTGTTTAGAAAATTGGAAATATCTTGTTATGTAAGCTTTATGCCTATGTAACGGGCTGAGATATGGGATTTCACTCATATCCATTGTACTTAAACGTTTATTTGGTTAATATATTTACCAGGGTGCATGATTACTCCTCTTTACCCAAAAAAAATATCTAATATATAATACTGACAATATAGTGCAATTATGCGCCAAAATAATTACATTTAAATATTTAGAAACTGTGCCAGCGAATCAATACATCATATTTCCAATGCGACTTATGACATCCTATTTTCAAACAAAGTTGCCTTATTAATAAAAAAACAATCTGTAGGGTCTAAAAGGAAGGCTGGTATTGGGTACCTGTTTGACCAAGAAATTATGCATGTAAAAACTAAACAAAAAATCAGATCAAGTTGATTATGGGCTATCATCTGTTTGTCTGCCTTTTGGGTCCCAAATCTAACATTGCATGCAAGCCAAACGTACCTTGATTGAGTTTGATAATTACCTTTTTCAACCTTCATTTATATTCATGGTACAATATAACGACTACTTGTTTGCTTAACTTTTATTAGATGAAAGTTCAATAAGTGTAGAAGAAAAGTTGAACAAGTGAGGAAATTATTATGTCAAACAGATAGAACAAGCAAAATAGAAGCTGTTAAAGTGTGTATAGAATTGCAATCTCCTAAATCATTTGGTTGATAAAATGACTGTTGTTCTAGGGTCGTTGGATTCAAAACTAATGTTTTGGTGTCGGTGTTGTTGTTCTATGTATGTTGTGGGATTAACTGTTCATTTTTAAATCGCACAAAGTTTTCACTAAATAAAACTTTCACTGATTAAATATCATTCTTTAATTAATTGAACAGAAGGTGGACATATATTTGTTACAGACAATATGTAAAAATGAAAAGTTATTTTGAGACGAATGTTATATATAATTATTCATTTTTTAGTATATCTTGCTACAGTTTTATTACTTTTTTCGTCTAAAATTAACTGTTTACTTTTAAATTGTACAAAGTTTTAAAAGTTTTCACTAAATAAAATTTTCACTAATCAAATATCATTATTTAATTAGTTGAAACAGAAGATGAACATATATTTGTTACGAACAAAAATATAAAAATAAAAAGTTATTTTGAGACGTGTTATATATAACATCTGATTAACATGTATTGTCTGAAAAAAGAATTACATATAAATGAATAAAAAAAATAGGTGGATGATATCTCGCCACCCCACGAATTGATTGCCAAGCACCCCATAGGCATGGGGCCTGCGCCTGCACTACCTTTTTTTTTTTTTTTTTTTCTTTGTTTTTTTGTCCGTACGCCTGCACAAGCCAGGCACCCCAAATGGTTTTCACTCAAACAATTAATTGTGTGGGGCAATAATTGTTTTATTCGTGGGTTCCTCGTAACAGTAGCGGCGGCTGTATTTATTTATTTATTTTTATATATATATATTTTTAATTTAATTGTGTAGTGTTTAGGTATATATATAATGTATTTATTTGTGTAGTGTTTTTATATGTATAGTGTTTTTATATGGTATTTATTTTACGTTACTTTTTATAAACTTTTTTTTATAAACTTTTTTATAAATTTCTTATAAATTTTTTATAAACTTTTTTTATAAACTTTTTTATAAATTTCTTATAAAATTTTTATAAACTTTTTTTATAAATTTTTTATAAAAAAAGTTTATAAAAAAACTTTATAAAAAAGTTTATAAAAAAAAGTTTATAAAAAATTTATAAAAAAAATTTATAAAAAAAAGTTTATAAAAAGTAACGTAAAATAAATACCCTTTAAAAACATTACACAATTAAATAAACTACACATATACCTAAACACTATACAATTAAAAAAAAAAAAAAGCCGCCGCATGTGGAGTGGGGACCCACAGGCTATAAGACGAAATTGATTTGATGGGTAGAGAGAAAACACAAGCACCCCCTACTATGGGGTGCCTGTGTAACACGTCCCAAAAAATAATACAATATGTTTTTGGGTCTTGACAATCTGACCATTTATGTCTTGGGATGAGAAATTGTGTTTTGTCCCGAACTCCTATTATTTTATTGCCCCAGCGCATCGTTTAACTACTTTTTTTTAATAGCTCGTTAGTTGTTAGTGATTTAGGTTCAGTAATGAGATTTAATTAGGTAGTATGTTGTTTGAAAAAGTAAAAGTCTCAAGTGAGACTTGTTGGAAAATTTAGTGCACTTGTGGGATTAGTTCACACCTGGTAAGGGGTCAGGAGGTACGAAGTGTACACCCCATATGGTCCCTGAACACCCTGACTCTAATAGTGGTTTGTACTGATAGTCAGTGACTCAGTGTTTCCACTGCTAGTGCTTAGTTAGCACTGATAGGCAGTGTTTCCACTGATAGTGCTTGTTTAGCACTGATAGACTGTTGGGATATAAAAAGATTAAGTACTGAAGAATCAAAATACTGAAGAGTTAAAGTACTGAAGTCAAAGTACTGATAAAGAATGAAGTCAAAGTACTGCTCGATTCATCAAATTACTTTATTTCAATTATGTGACGCTGACATTATTTCAAAACCTTTTAATAAGCTAAACACTGTGACCTTTTTTTATACTCTAAACCAATAAAAGTGGTTTAAAAATCATTAAGCAGTCACAATCTGAAGTAATATATTGTAAATCTTTAATCATATGATGCAAGTGTTTATTATAAATAGAACATCCAGATCCAAAGATAACTTCAGATCGATATATATATCTAATATCTAATACTGACAATATAGTGCAATTATGCGCCAAAATAATTACATTTAAATATTTAGAAACTGTGCCAGCGAATCAATACATCATATATTCCAATGCGACTTATAACATCCTATTTTCAAACAAAGTTGCCTTATTGATTAAAAACAATCTGTAGGGTCTAAAAGGAAGGCTGGTATCGGGAACATGTTTGACCAAGAAATGATGCATGTAAAAACTAATCAACTTGATCTGATTTTTTGTTTATAGTAATCGACATATGGGCTATCATCTGTTTGTCTGCCTTTTAATTTGGGTCCCAAATTTAACATTGCATGCAAGCCAAACTTACCTTGATTGAGTTAATAATTAAATTTTTTTTTATCAACAACTAACTTTTATCAGATAAAAGTTCAATAAGTGTAGAAGAAACAATTTTATGCATCAAAACCATAGCTTCATAACTACATTTTCTAACCAACTCCCAACCAAGATCATTCAACCATCATCCACAGTGACCTAGGAGGGAGAAGTAAAGGCATCATTATTCAAGCTATAGCCACCATAAGAAGAAACAAAGTTGATCGAGTGAAGAAAATATGTCAAACAGATAGAACAAGCTAAATAGAAGCTGTTAAAGTGTTTATATTATAATATTGCAATCTGCAAAATCATTTAGTTGATAAATGATTGTTGTTCTGGGGTCGTTGAATTCAAAACTAAGGTTTTGGTGTCGGTATTGTTCTATGTATGTTGTGAGTGTTCTAGCCTCCATGTAATTAATTGTTTAGTATCTTGCTTCAGTTTTATTACTTTCTTCGTCTAAGATTAACTGCTCATTTATATAAATGAATAAAAAAATACTCCGTTAATAAAATATGTTTTTGGGTCATGAAAAGCTGACCATTTATGTCTTGGGAAGTTGGGATGAGAAATTGCGTTTTGTCTGTTGGCGTAAGGCTCCCAGCAACAGGGTTAGATAATCAATCTTCAGCAGAAATGCTCAACTGTTTCAGCAGAAACAAACAATGGTCAGCAGTAACAGATACCACTATGTGGTTACCGGATATCACTTGGAATCGTGTGATCACTTTCCAAAGTAAATTATTCGACCCTAATGCCTGGGTATCACGAATATCTACTTGGGATAAGACCAAATGCAGTTAGAGAATTAGGCACAATTCTATAACCCTTTCGCTAGTAAGTGTTTATGTTTTCTGTGTGTATTCCAAGCGTATTACTCTGTATATCCATGCATAAAACAGACCTCCTATATATAGGAAATACTCTTGGCTAGTCCATGGAATTATGAGTATTAGTCGGCCCATTAATAGCCTCATAATTATCCCCATTATAGCCGTTAGTGGTTACATGACCAATTAAACGTGGTCATAATGCAGATTAAACTGCCACTTGAATAGGACAAAACCGTTACAAGCAGTATTATCATCAGTACTTTCATAGTGCTATCAGTGGTTACACTGCTTCAGTGGAAACACCACTGCTTCAGTGTAAACACAACATCAGTGAGACACCACTTCAGTGGAAACACAACTTCAGTGGAAACACTGATCCAATGGAAGTACTGCTTCAGTGGAAACACTGATAATCAGTGGTAACCACAACAGGACTTTCACCAAACACTATCAATACAAACCACTATTAGAGTCAGGCTGTTCATGGACCTTATGTGTGTACACTCCGTACCTCCTAACCCATTACAAGGTGTGAACCATCCCACAAGTGCACTAAATTTTCCAACAATCCTCCCCAAATTTAGTTCACTTCCTTAGCATGAAAACAAACATCAAGCAAAACATGTGCATAAATGAAAATGTCCTGAGGATTGAATTTCCATCTTAGTAATTACACGTTCAAATATTCGAGAATCAGGGTGTTCTAAGAATTGAACCCTTCAACCCATTTGAATACCTGAAGATAACTACACAAAAGCTTTCAAACACTTACAAGCTCCTAACACTATACAAGCCATGTGTCCATATCCAAAATTCATAAATGTTGTAAAAGCTAAAAGTCCAAAAGCTTCCTGAAGCGGCAAAACTTCAACATTTACATAGGTGGTTCCTCTTTAGTCATGCTCCTGCCAAGCACTTTTTCAAAGAAAATCAACCATTAAGAAGTAAAGACTTCATCCTCCTTTCAGCAGGTTCTGAGCACAACCTTGGGATGTAAATAAAACATGTGCTCCAGTCCACTGAATGTTCAGCTTTCCACATTGAACTCAGTTCCCAAGTTTCCTTAGGAGGGAGTTGGGTGTCCTAGCATTCAGTGACTAAGTTGGACTTAAACCCATCCCTTTAGCAGACTTTATAACCAAGTCTCTAGCCAGACCCTTCGTCAAGTGATCAGCTAAGTTCTGTTGAGATCTCACAAACTCTATAGATACCACCCCATTCATGATAAGCTCACGAATCATGCTATGTCTGACATCTAAGTGTCTAGACTTACCATTGTACATCTGGCTATAAGCCTTAGCCAGTGTAGCTGCACTATCACATCTGATAGAAATAGGTGCTATAGGTTTAGGCCACAATGGAATCTCAAGAAGCAAGTTTTTCAACCATTCAGCTTCTTTACCAGCAGCTGCTAGAGCCACAAATTCAGATTCCATTGTTGAACTGGTTATGCAAGTTTGTTTCTTGGATGCCCAAGAAATTGCACCTCCACCAAGTAGGAATACCCAGCCACTGGTAGACGAATTGTCTTCAGTGTTACTGATCCAACTTGCATCAGTGTAACCTTCCAACACTGATGGGTAACCAGTATATGAGAGACTATAATCCATAGTTCTCTTCAAATACTTCAGTACCCTCTGAACTGCTTGCCAGTGATGAGCACTAGGGTTGCTAGTATACCTGCTCAATTTTCCCACTGCAAAGCCAATATCAGGCCTTGTACAAGTCATGGCATACATAAGGCAACCAATTACCTTAGAATACTCAAGTTGAGATATAGCCTTGCCATGATTAGGCATCAGCTTCTCACAAGTATCCATAGGTGTACTAACTGGAGTACAATCAAAGTAATTGAATTTCTTCAGTACCTTCTCAATATAATGAGACTGAGAGATAGAAATTCTATTACTTTCATGTTTAATCCTTATACCAAGGATAACATCAGCCTCCCCCATGTCCTTCATGGAGAACCTTGATGACAAAAATTCCTTTGTCAAGTCAACCTGATTTTGGTCAGTGCCAAAGATCAACATGTCATCAACATATAGACAAATGATGACTCCTTTACCAGATTCATCAAATTTGCTATATACACATTTGTCAGCTTGGTTAAGAACATAACCACTAGACAAAACCACATCATCAAACTTTTGATGCCATTGCTTAGGTGCCTGCTTAAGTCCATAAAGAGACTTAATCAGTTTACACACCTTGTTTTCATTGCCAGGCATGATGAAGCCCTGAGGTTGGTTCATATAAACCTCCTCTTCCAATTCACCATTCAAAAAAGCTGTTTTCACATCCATCTGATGAATAACCAGATTGTGAATAGATGCCATAGCAATCAGCAGTCTTATGGTACTGATACGAGCCACAGGGGAATAGGTATCAAAATAGTCTATTCCTGACTTTTGTTTAAAGCCCTGAATGACTAGTCTAGCCTTGAACTTTTCAATAGTTCCATCTACCTTCATTTTCCTTTTGAAAATCCATTTGCAACCCAGAGGTTTGCAACCAGGAGGTAGATCAACCAACACCCAAGTGTTGTTGCCCATGATGGAATCCATCTCATCATTGATTGCTTCTTTCCAGAAAGCAATATCCTGGGACTTCATTGCTTCTTCAAATATTTTGGGGTCATCCTCAACAATGAAGCAATAGGAGTATTGGTCTGAGACCTCATCCCTAGTACCTTCAACTAAGTATAGTTGAAACTCAGGTCCAAATGACTTTGGAGTCCTGACCCTTTTGCTCTTCCTGAGCACAGGTTCAGGTTGCTGAACCACAACCTCATCAGGGACCACTGATGGTTCATCATCAGGGACCTCTGATACACCAGTGTCATGAGTTCCATTAGGAATCCTCATACTTGGTCTAGGGACTGATGAGAATATATTCTCATCAAAATCTGCATCCCTTGATTCAATTATTGAGTTAACTGAAACATGTTTATTAGATTCAATAACATAGAACCTAAAAGCCTTGGAATGCTCAGCATATCCAACAAAGATGCAGTCAATGCCTCTTTCACCCAAAGTCTTTTGCTTTGGATCAGGGAGTCTTACAACAGCCCTACAACCTCAAACCTTGAGATAATTCAGGTTGGGTTTCCTTTTAGTCCAGAGTTCATAAGGGGTAACCTTGTTCCTTTTGTTGGGAACCCTATTTAATAAATAGCAAGCTGTTAACATAGCTTCACCCCAGAACCCTTGACTCAGTCCTGAATAGGACAACATGGAATTAACCATCTCCTTCAGCACCCTGTTTTTCCTTTCAGAAATACCATTTTGCTGAGGAGTATAAGGGGCAGTCGTTTCATGGATTATTCCAACAGACTGAAAGTACTGAGTATCCATGTACTCACCTCCCCTATCAGTCCTTAATCTTTTGATCAAAGACCCAAGTTGTAATTCAACTTCAGTTTTAAACACTTTGAATTTATGTAATGCTTCATCCTTGGTATGTAAAAGATATACATAACAAAATCTAGAAGCATCATTAATAAATGTCACAAAGTACTTCTTATTTCCCAAAGAAGGAGTGGCATGCAAATCACACAGGTCACTGTGAATAAGCTCCAAGATCTTAGTCTCACGACTAACACCCTGAAAGGGTTTCTTGGTTATCTTGGTCAACATGCAAGTTTTACATTTTTCAGTGTCCATGTCAAAAGCAGGAATTAAACCATCCCTAGACATATCTTGCATCCTTTTATAATGTACATGGCTAAGTCTTGCATGCCATAGGCTAGAATCAGTGTCAGTGGTTGTCACAAAAGCTGAATTAACATTGTCAGTAGAAATATTAAGCCTGAACATTTGATTACATAAATAACCAAAACCAATAAAAATACCATGCTTGGAAAGCACAAATTTATCAGACTCAATAACTTATTTATAACCATGATTATTCAAAATACTACTTGAAACCAAGTTCTTCCTGATATCAGGAACATGAATAACATCAAACAAAGTTACAATCTTTCCTGAACTAAACCTAAGATCTACACAACCACGACCATGCACCAAGGTTGTTGAATTATTTCCCATGTGAAGAATAGAACCATCATTCATTGACTCATAAGTCTTGAACCAGCTTCTATCTTTACACACATGAACTGTTGCACCAGAGTCAACCCACCACGCAACATCATCATCCTGCACATAAAAAGATTCAGATACATATGTAACATAATAAATCTGAAAAGACTTATTAAACATATTCTGACCTTTCAGTGAGTTGGCTGAACCACCACTCCCTGAACCATTAGTGCCTGATCCATTGGCTTTACCACCAACTTTAACACCCTTGCAGTCCCTTTTAATGTGACCAGTCTTGCCACATTTCCAACAAGTAGGTGTTGCCTTCTTGTTAGGATCTGCCCTTGTGTTGTCATGATACTTGCGTTTGCCTTTGTTGTCATTGTACCTGGTGGAGTTGTTATGTTCCACCATATTGACAATAGATGGTCCAACAGCATTGCCACTCTTTGGCTTGTCATTATCCTGCACCTTGAGAGATTCCTCAATGTGCAGATGACTGCCCAACTCAACAAGAGTTAACTCCTCCTTCATATGTTTCAAGGTATGCTTGAAATCTTTCCATGAGAGGGAGTTTGTCAATGACACAAGAGACTTTGATAGCCTCATCCATGTTCATTTGGTGTTGTGTAAACCTTCCAAGTATTCCAAGAAGTTCATTGTATTGTTCCATAACTGGTCTTGAATCAGTCATTTTGTAATTTGTGAAATTACTAACAAGGAACTTCTTACTTGATGCATCCTCAGCCATATATTTGGCATCCAAGGAATCACACAATTCTTTGGAAGATTCAAAGTTCTGATAAATATCAAACAAAGAATCAGACATACCATTCAGAATAAGACCTCTGCATATGTAGTCATCATTCTCCCACTTGCTCCTCCTCCTGATCTGCTCTACAATAGCATCATCACCATCATCAGGAATTGGAGTAGTCAGCACATAGACCACACTCATGCTTGACAGCAAGAAGTGCATCTTCTTCTGCCACCTCCTAAAGTCCACCCCTTCAAACTTGTCCAGCTTAGCAAAGTTTGAAGCCATGTGTTTCATTGCAGCAGTTGCCATTGATTATCACAAAATAGTTTACTTTGATTGTTGGCGTATGGCTCCCAGCAACAGGGTTAGATAATCAATCTTCAGCAGAAATGCTCAACTGTTTTAGCAGAAACAAACAATGGTCAGCAGTAACAGATACCACTATGTGGTTACCGGATATCACTTGGAATCGTGTGATCACTTTCCAAAGTAAACTATTCGACCCTAATGCCTGGGTATCACGAATATCTACTTGGGATAAGACCAAATGCAGTTAGAGAATTAGGCACAATTCTATAACCCTTTCGCTAGTAAGTGTTTATGTTTTCTGTGTGTATTCCAAGCGTATTACTCTGTATATCCATGCATAAAACAGACCTCCTATATATAGGAAATACTCTTGGCTAGTCCATGGAATTATGAGTATTAATCGGCCCATTAATAGCCTCATAATTATCCCCATTATAGCCGTTAGTGGTTACATGATCAATTAAACGTGGTCATAATGCAGATTAAACTGCCACTTGAATAGGACAAAGCCGTTACAAGCAGTACTATCATCAGTACTTTCATAGTGCTATCAGTGGTTACACTGCTTCAGTGGAAACACCACTGCTTCAGTGTAAACACAACATCAGTGAGACACCACTTCAGTGGAAACACCACTTCAGTGGAAACACTGATCCAGTGGAAGTACTGCTTCAGTGGAAACACTGATAATCAGTGGTAACCACAACAGGACTTTCACCAAACACTATCAATACAAACCACTATTAGAGTCAGGGTGTTCATGGACCTTATGGGTGTACACTCCGTACCTCTTAACCCATTACAAGGTGTGAACCATCCCACAAGTGCACTAAATTTTCCAACATTGTCCCGAACTCAACGTATGGGAGTTGATTTGGGGTTACACTATATGAACGGGGTCTATGCCCTGGTAGGCCTGCAAACCCTCCCTAAGGAGGGTACCTTTTGCAGGTTTTTGTCCTCTTTTTGTCTGTTTGCTGTTTTTTTTAGTCCCACATTGCACACAGTTTTTTTTGTCCCAAAAATTTTTCTTTTTTGTCTAAGTGCATAAGATATTTTGTTTTGTCCAAGTGCATAAGCACACAAGCAAAGCACTCTAAGTGCATAAGGAAACTTTTTTTTGTCCAAGTGCATAAGCACACAAGCAGTAAGCACACAGGCTCAGATTACACTAATCATCATCGCCAAGTTTTTTCACACAAGCAGATTCACACAAGCAGAATGCATTATCAAACACGCAAAGCAGTCCCAAACTTTTTTTTGTCCAAGTGCATAAGCACACAAGCAGTAAGCACACATGCTCATATCATCGCCAAGTTTTTTCACACAAGCAGATTGCACAAAGGCTCACATTATCATCGCCGATTTAGAAAACCATTTGCACAATTGATAAAAACTGTTAGGCTCGGATATGAAGGTTGCAAAGTGATAAAAATATCACTTTGCCATCCGTTCGGTTATAAAACCAATCGTCATCGCCTTTTTTTGAAATTTTTTTTGGTCATCGCCTTTTTTTGAAATTTTTTTTTGTCCAAGTGCAGATTGCACACAAGTGCACAGATCAGATTGCATAATACCAGATTGCAACCAACACAGATTCCACATTATACAAGTGAAACACATGTTTCACAATGTTCACAAAAAGCCTGCAAACCAGATTCCCAAACTGCAGGAACTCACAAGAAAGATTCCCAAACTGCAGGAACTCACAAGCAAATTCCACCTTATATTCAGCCTCATCACCACAAGGCATTCACAAATTACCACAAACAAAGCAACAATCACCAAGTATCTCAAAGTTACCACAAGCAGATTCACCAAGTATCTCAAAGTTACCACAAACAATCACCAAGTATCTCTCACCACAAAGCAGATTCACAAAGTTACTCTCACCACAAACAAAGGGTTGGGTTATATGGACGGTGCCAGGTTTTTTAGATTAACCCACTAGTACCTAGGGTTGGGTTATAAGACAAGCCAAGTGAAACACAAGCCGCAAGTGAAAGCCGCAAGTAACTTTCGACAACAAAGAAACAACAAATATCTTAGGCTGCCGATATGTCTCAATCACCAGAGGTAATGACAATTTTACAACATTAGACTCAGATTATGTTTAACATTTATCATATATGGCTGCAACATCAAAGGTTGCAAAATAATTTTTTTTTGCCGTCCATTCGGAAATGCCAAGCCAAAATCATGTTTTTTTTTCAAATCATCATTGCCTTATCCCAGTTTTTTTTTTTTAAATTTTCAAATCAGCTTAAAATAACAAACTGCTTATCAAGCATATAAGCAGTTTGTTATTTTCAGATTCATAAGCAATTTCATCTCCAAACCCTCAGGGTTAAACTAAAATAATAGGCACAGTCAATATAACCCAACCCGTAAAGTACTATTGGAACGGGGTCTAATCTGAGCCTGTGTGCAATCTGCTTGTGTGCAATAAGCAATTTCACAAGAAACCACACAGAGCCTGTGGACTGAGGTAGGCCAGAGTAGTTATTCATACCACTCAATGGTGGCAGATCAAGGTGTTAACCTACCCTTTTGCACCCACACAACTTTGGCAATTTCAATAAGCACATAAGCACATTTTTATCATAAGCAATAAGCAGTTTCACAAGAAACCACACAGAGCCTGTGGACTGGGGTAGACCAGAGCATGTATTCTTACCACTCAATGGTGGCAGATCAAGGTGTTAACCTACCCTTTTGCACCCACAACAACTCTGGCAGTTTCAATAACATCACATAATCACCATCTCACATAAGCAGTTTGTAACTACTTATACCATAGGGTTTTTTAAATTAAACCCACAAATCACCCAGAAATCACACAAACATCACAAACTCACCATCACAGAACCCAAAGATCCAAACCCTAAAAAAAATCAGGCGTTTTTAATTTTTTAAACAGATCCACTTAATTAAACCCACATATCACCCAGAAATCACACAAACATCACAAACTCACCATCACAGAACCCAAAGATCCAAACCCTAAAAAAAATCAGGCGTTTTTAATTTTTTAAACAGATCCACTTAATTAAACCCACATATCACCCAGAAATCACACAAACATCACAAACTCACCCTCACAGAACCCAATCACCCAAACCCTAAAAATAATTAGGCGTTTTTAATTTTTTAAACAGATCCACTTAATTAAACCCACATATCACCCAAAAATCACACAAACATCACAAACTCGCCCTCACAGAACCCAATCACCCAAACCCTAAAAAAAATTAGGCGTTTTTAATTTTTTAAACAGATCCACTTAATTAAACCCACATATCACCCAGAAATCACATAAACATCACAAACTCACCCCTCACAGACCCAATCACCCAAACCCTAAAAAAAAATTAAGCGTTTTTAATTTTTTAAACAGATCCACTTAATTAAACCCACATATCACCATAAATCACATAAACATCACAAACTCACCCTCACAGAACCCAAACCCTAAAAAAAAACGCGTTTTTTAATTTAACCCAACATAAACATCAAATAAACATGATATAAACATCATGTAAATGTAATCAGAACAAGAACTTACCATGGATATAAGAAAATTAGATAGAAAAAGAGATGAGATAGAGAGAGAGTGAGAGAGAATCACGTTTGTGTGTGTGTGTGATATGAGATAGAGAGAGAGAGAGAGAGAGAGACAGTGGTATGTGTATTAGTGAGAGAAACGCGTATACGCGTTTTCTCTTTATTTTTATTTTTTTTATTTAAAGGTATAAGTTTCTTAAAAAAAGTATAAGTTTTGTAAATGTAATGTTTCATTTGTAAAAAAAAATGTATTATTTGTAAAAAAAAAAAGGTATCATTTGTAAAAAAAAAAAATTATTTTGTATATTTAAGTTGTAAATGAAACATAATGTTAGTTGTAAAAGAAGAGTAAAAAAAAAGTTGTAAAACGTAAATGTAAAGTATTTGTTGAAAAAAAAAACTTTTGTATTTTCAGGCTTTCGGTTTTCATGAGGAAATATCAGAGGATTGTCCATTTATCAGATAAGAGGTAAATATAAAAGTATTAAAAAATTATTAGTTAAAAAAAAGTGTGTTATAAAATTTGTATGTATTTTCAGGCTTTCGGTTCTCACGAGGAAGTAACTGAGTGGGTGCAAAATATAGCCTCGGGGCTCGGTTTTGTCATTGTTAAAAAGAGAACCAAATCAGAAAATGGTCAGATATACGAAATTAATTATAGGTGTACAAAGGGCGGGATTTATGAATGTCACGGTAGTGGAAAACGGAAAACCAAAACAAAAAAAAGCAATTGTCCATTCAGATTAGTTGCGAAATACAGACCAACACGATATAATTGGATTTTGAGGGTGAAGTGTGATAGCCATAATCATGAGTTGCTAGAGTCGTTGCATGGTATGCCATATGCAATGCGATTAAAAGATGATGAGTTGAGTTTGGTCAAAGAATTGTCAGAGTATAGCGTACAACCACGTAATATACTTTCGACAATAAAGGGACGTAATCCGGATAACGTGTCTAGCGTTAGAACTATATATAACGCACTTGATAAGTTCCGGAGAGCCAGAGTAGGTGATAGAACTCAAATTCAAGTCCTTTACTCGCATCTGACGGATTCAGGGTATGCATATTACCCGAGGGTGAATGAGCATAATGAGCTTGAGGAACTATTTTTTGTTCACCCCACTTCGTATGCTCTATGGCGTACGTTCCCTGAAATCATGCTCATGGACTCCACGTACAATACCACCATGTTTAGATTGCCATTGTTGGAAATTGTTGGAGTAACTCCAACGAATAAAACATTTTCAATGGCGTACATCTTTATACACGGTGAAAAGGGGCATAATTTTCAGTGGGTATTGCAATGCATAAAAGAGGTGATAGACGAAAGATACTACCCACGTGTTATTGTCACCGACAGAGATTTAGCGTTGGTTCGGGCATGTAGAGCAGAATTTCCTACCGCTCACAAATTACTCTGTCGATGGCATATAGAGCAAAATTTGCTCAAGTTTATGAGAAACGGATGCAGTGGGATAGATGAGTATGACTCCATTAAAAGGAGATGGGATCGGTTGGTTAAAGCTCCGACACGCCGCTTGTTCGAGCAACATTATGAACGCCTACGACAACGCTTGGTCAACCATGCGCGTACTAAATTGTTAATTCTATTTATTTTTATTATTCAATTAATAAGCACCCGAATGACCTTTGATTAATTCATTGTTTTTTTTTCAGCTATCGCTGAGTATCTGGATAACTGGCTGCGAGATTACAGACACATGTTTGTCTCGTACATCACCGATGAATATTGCTCATTCGGCCAGACAACAACGTGTAGAGTTGAGGCTCACCACGCGTTGTTGAAATTATATTTGGGCGGCACACAGTCCAATTTAGACAGGTTGTTGAGTGCAATCGATAAGATTGTATTTGCGCAAGAAAATGAGATAAAAGAGAGTTTTAATAGAAGCATCATCGAGAAAATAAATAATTGTAATATACTACTATTTCAAGAATTGTGGTATAAAGTTTCTCACCATGCTTTCAAACTCATGTACAAAGAACTCCACCTGTCTATCACCGTAGAAGATTGTAGCCATAAGTTGCGTAATTTACGGACTGCCATGCTTTCACGAGATGCAATACTATGTATATCATGGTAAGTAAATTTATAACTATCAAGTTGTTTTCCCCATTAATATCAGTGATTTATTTACGGGCGGCATTGTAATATACTATTTTTAATGATTTCAGGACGCCCAATTCCACTGGAAGAACTTAATATTTTTTGGAGAACCCTACATGTTCCGTGGCCTAATATCAATAGGCCACCGCCTGAAGATGGCTATTCTAGTGATGATGATGATGATGATCATCATCATCATGATGATGATACTTCGTTTAGAGATGACATTCGGCAATTCAAGAATGTTTTTACCAAAGCATCGTCGTTTGTCAAGAAGAATATGATAACGAAGTTGAGATCGATATACCAACCTGCATCTGATGATACACGAGAACCTGTTATTCAGAAAAATACCCGTGGACGTCCGAGCGCAAAGGACAAAATGGGCAAGGCTACACAAGTCCCGGACTTGAATGAAGTTCCAACCGTAGATCACCGAAGAAGCACCGCTACAAGATCTACACAAGTCCCGAACTTCAACAAAGAACCTGCCCGACATAGTTCTTTCACGGGTCCTAGTGATCAACCAAAAATAAGACACAGGTTGTACGATGGAGATGCAGAAAGCGAAATGTTTATGGGTGTGCTTCCAGTCCTTTGGCATCCATACATAATCAGTATATATAATGTGGTGGGTGACGGAAATTGTGGGTTTCGGTGCGTTGCCCATGGTGTTTGGGAACAACAACATTTGTGGTGGCAAGTTAGGCAGATGTTGTTGCAACAGATGGACCTACATTGGAAGGTTTACATGGGTTTGTGGGGGCAAGTTGGTTTTAACGATCTTCGCCGTACAATAGACTGGTTCGGACATGGAAATGCACTGAATGATCGCTACATGGAAATGCCAGACACGGGGTTAGTTATTGCAGAACTGATTAGACGACCCGTTGCATTTATATCTCTCAGGGGTTGGAATACGTGTTTTCCGCTTATCAGGGGTCCAGACTTCTTACAAAGAACTGACCCCCTTGTGATAGCCCGTGTGGGGGACGAAGTAGGTCATTACATTGTTCTGACGCTAGACGAACATTCTCCACTTCCGCATCTCCACCCACAATGGAGGATGCACAGATCCGAAGCTGCATCCCAGTGGGAATCATTATATAGGCATCGACTAACATAGTGAATGATTCATGTTGTAAATAATTATAAACATAGTGACTGATTACTGATTTATGTTGTAAATAATTGATTAATGATTTATGTTGTAAACATAGTGATTGATTACTGATTTATGTTGTAAATGATTGATTACTGTTTATATTTAAATTAATAATAACATTGTGAATGATACATGTTTTATGTTGTAAATGATTGATTACTGATTTATGCAAATTCTTTTGTCAGGTGGGCCAAGAAAATCCTTTCTGGTGTCGATGTAATAGAGGATTTGTTATAGAACGGAAATTCACGAAATCCTTTCCGGGCAGACCGTATTATGCATGTCCTCTTTCAGTGGTAAATAATCATACGTTTGCTTAGGGATTTTATGTAAATAATTTGTTTGTTAAAAATACATTTCTTATTATTTTCTTAACATGTAACAGCCAGGTACAGATGACTATGGGTGTCGATACTTCAGTTGGAAAGATGAATTTGAAAGACAGTACTTAAGTCGAGCCTCATCTTCAACGCAGTGCTCAAACTGCGTTGCTAAAGATAATGAGATCAAGCTGTTGAAGACAAAAATAAAGACGCTGGAGATGGAGTTAGAATTGGCAAGGAATCCTGAGGATCATGCTTGTCAGTCGGGTGCAAGGCTCCATGATCTTTTAAACGAGATGAATAATCTTCATATGTAGTAGATGTTGTTGTATTTAAATAATATGTTAACGTTGACGTTTAATTTAATAATAACTGTTGTTGTTGCAGTTATGTAATGTGGTAATATTTAACGTGCTATTATACAAACAAAATAATAATAACGTATACGAAACATTATTAAACAAAAGTATACAAAACATTATGCATGTACAATACATTATTATACACACACTTTATACACACTTAATTATACATACTCTTTATCACACTTATTTCTAACAAACTTTATACACACTTATTTCCTAAAAAACTTTATACACACTTATTTCCTAAAAAAAAGAAAAAAGAAAAAAAAAAAAAGAAAAAGAGGGGACAAGAAAGTACCCCTAGTTTTAGGGGGGGTCAAACTAAAATATTAGGCACCGTTCATATAACCTTGCCCTTGATTTGCATACTTTCATAAATGATGGGACATTAAAAATTTAAGTGATTGGACATTTATATCCTTACAGGATAAACATAACTAAAAATAATGTGAGAGTATAAATGTTCAAGCACTTAAATTTAGAGTATCCTAATCATTTATGGGAGTATGCAAATCACATCTCTTAACTTATTGCCTAGCGCATCGTTTAACTACCTTTTTTTTTTTTTTTTGGCTCGTTAGTTATTAGTGATTCAGGTCTAGCAGTGACATTTAATCGGGCAATATGCTGACCTTAAGACCCGTCTGTAGGGGTAAAAGTCTCGGGTAAGACTCGAACTTGAGACCTCTTATAGCCAAATCCCTTCTCTAAAACACATTAAAGAAACCTTGATGGCTAACTGAGCGCCAAGTTGGTTAAGCGAATCATTTAACTACTGATAATATGATATACATGGATCGAAATTATAGTATTCATCGAACTTCAAAGGAATGACATGTCTACATATACATGTCATTGAATCTTGGTTAAAAAAGAAAACATTTTTCTGATATATATACAATGGACATATTCAACACATAACATTACTGATATAGTCTCTTATAGAATCATACTTAACACACAACCTTCTTCAGTTCTTTTGCAAGAGTTTATAGCTCAAATAAGTTATGAAAAAGGCAGGAAACATGAACATATCTCAATTATGCCGCGTGGACATAATTGTTTTGTCTTATCTGAGCCATAGGATTTTTTTTTTCTCTTTCTCTCTCTATTTTATAACTTAGTGAAATGTAAATGTTTAAAATCTCCATAATCATGCATATATACATTTAGCATAGCGAGCAACGTCGTTTCGCAAAAGGCAAAAAATAAGTTTCCAAACGTCCCTTGAGATATGTGGATATGTGGCAAGTTATGAAAATTACCCTGCACTCTTAGCCATTTACGGTTGTTTTATATTATAAAATTTATTTATCAATTATTAATTTCATTAATAAAAAATATACCGATGAAAATGTTTCTATATTGTGAACAAAACAAGCGGAATATGCAATACTTTTTACTAATGTACAATTTTATTAAAAATGCTGAAGTTTAATATATGTTTTTAGAAAAATAAAATAAAATTCAAACCACACCCTTAAACTATCTAACTATTTACAAACACTGCCCTAAGCTTTATTATATTATATAACATTCATATTGAAGTGTTTCGAGAGTCGGCATTGTTCCGAAGCCGTCGAGTCTGAGGTCGGCTTGAGGGAGTGAGACAATTTGGGTGCACTATGGAGCCGCGGCTTGAGCCGACATTGTTCACACGTCGAGCCGAGTCGTCGGCTTATGGTGATTAAAATATCAAGTTAGTGGGTTTGTGGGTGGCTTCTCCACTAAGCTTCCACTTAGTTTTAGGGTCAGTTGTGTGTCACATACATGTTTTCCACAACCGTTTCATTTGGCCACTTAAATCTTTGGTGTTGATTGCATGTTATACACGCGTTTTGCATTAACATCGGCGCTATATTCATGTAGAAAAGTAATTTCTTGGTCATTTCTTTGGTCTGTGATGTCTCTCTCTAATCACACACACTGATTTTTTAGAGCGGTGCTCGCTTATGGTTTCGGTGTTTAAGGATTCGATATCGTGGTTTCATTGCTTTGTCAATTGGACACTTAAATCTTTGGTGTTGATTGCGTGTTATACACCCGTTTTGCATTAACATCGATGCTATATTCATGTAGAAAAGTAATTGCTTGGTCATTTCTTTGGTCTGTGATGTCTCTCTCTAATCACACACAGTGATTTTTTAAAGCGGTGCTCGCTTATGGTTTCAGTGTTTCAAGATTCGATATCGTGGTTTCATTGACGCTTGATTCATTAATGTAAGGTATTCCGATTCCTTTTTTTAGTTTGTGGATTTGTGGATACATGTTTGTGTTTGTTTAATCTTTGTGATATGTTTAATTTATTATAATTAGTGTTGATTTTTATGGTTTGTTAGAAGTTGTGCTTTTAATATTATTTGTTGCAGGTGACGAATATTATTTTTTGCAATAACATTTTATGAGATCATTAGTAGATGGTTCTGATTATACATGTTTGATTGTTTATGTTTTTGCAAGTTTGTATTGTTTGGCTAAAGTGATTCTCAGTCTTGTATATAAGCTTATAACCCTTTAGTGTGGATGTTCTTATGAGTGTATTTTAGGGTTATTTTCATTTGAGTATATAGTTTGGAAGGTGTATCTTTGTAATTTACTTTAGGTGTTTGATGTGGTGTTGATGTTTTTTTGACATTTTCTAATGTGAAATTCAAGTGCATGGTTGTTTTAGGGTTTAGGTTATTGAAGCGTCTGTGCCATTTGTTGTTTACGATACCAACTTATTCAGTGTTTGATGGTTTGTTGAAGTTGCGTTGTTAAGGAGGCATCTTCATTTTTACTGTTTTTGGATTATGGTTGTTTGTTTTTGTGGGTTGATATTTTGTAATCAATTTATCATGATTACTTATTGAGGGAAGATTGAGATAGAAGTTTGATTACCAAATGATTGGTTAATGGAAAGTATTTTGTTCCCATGTTACTTTGTATGCTATCAGTGAAATGGCGGGTCTGAGTTTGTGTTTTTTTAACCTTTGTGATGAGTCTTACATGTGTGAAATGGCGGGTTCGGGTATGAGTTTGGTTGATCTTTATAATGAGTCTCATATGTGATCATAAGTGCTACTTATTTGTGATGTTCTACAAGCCGTGTTTTAGTTACAGATGAGTGTTTTCCAAAATATTCTTTGGTGTGTAAGATGGTAGGGTGGTTGAGTGTAAAAATGAATTGTCTTAGATTTGTGGTCAAAGACGTTTTTTTTCCAGATGTTATTTTGAGTCGGCTGTTCGGTTCTAAGTTGAAGCTTTTTATGCCGTGTGTAGGTTGTGGCCATGGATGTTGGTTTAATGTGTGCTATGGGCTATGTTTAATTTGAATGTAATGATATTTGAGGTTTTTTTTTTTTAGGGCTGTGTAAAGTGGTAAGATAATTGGATGTGATGTTGGCTTAACTCAACACCCGGTGTTACAGCAATGAGAATGATAAGGGATGTGTGGATATTTTTTTGTATATTATATATGTGATTGTCATTTGTATGTCGTTGTGTTAGGCAATATATAGTTGTTCCTCGGGGTTATGAGGTCTGCGTAATAGTGGGTGTTGTACAATTTGTTTTATTTTGTTGTGGCCAGATGTATGTGTGTTCTTATTTTTATTCTTATAGGTTTAAAGTTTCAGAGGTTTTCGATTGTCTTTGGAGTTCCAGGTTTTATTAAGGGTATGTTCTTACGTCTGAATTCATGTTTTCAGTTTGTTGTTGGTTTTGCTGTCGTGGAATTTTGACGGATGTTGCAACTACAAGTGTTCACATTATAGTGTGGAGAGATTACAGCCCGTTGATTGCTGTTGTAAGTTGTTATGGATATTGTTATTACCTTATTGTGTTATGTAAAGGATGCCATTTTTTTTTAACCATTTGCCTATTGTTATTACTCTTTGGGATTATTTATAGGTTACCAGGTTTGACACTAACTTATTGTTGGTTTCACATTTATGCTATCGCTAATACTTTTGATCGGATATACTTCATGCTATCACCGATACTTTACTTGGTTTTTACTAAGTTGTGGTGTGTTTTGCAGTGACACTGGATAGTTGGAAAATAAAGGGTGATAAATGCAATTAAGAATTTAGAAGATCAAAGTCTAATTATCATAATAGAAAATTACTTGTAGGTATGATTTTTAACCTTTGTTAGTATTTTGATAATTACTTTATGTCGGTTATATAATATATTTATAAATATTAAAAAGTTGAAAAGACATTTAAGCGGCTTGAAGAGATTCTTGGTGATCATGAATAGTGGAAAGCACGTGTGCAATATCATAAGAAAGAAAGTAAATGTATATTTAGCTTATATTTAGCTGTGAATGATACTGAGAAAAGAAAGTTTGATGGTGTGAAAAAAAACCAATATTTGAATTGAAATATCATACGTAGTTGTTAATGATACTTAGAAAAGAAAGCTTGATGATGTGAAGAAAATAAACGATATTTGGATGGAAAGATTGTGACTACCGATGAATTGCAGATGTTCTTTCTTTGGGTTATTAAGGAAGAAATGTTGTGTTGGACAATTGGTCGAGCTAGAAAGGTATTATACGCTGGTGAGACCACTTAATATGTAAGTTGTGCTTGCTATTAGTGCAGATAGCGGGTATGAGTGATATGTTGTGTGGGTTGACTAACATGTCATACTTCTTTAGCTCGACCATCTTTTTGATGTTACAATTGATAAAAAAAAAGTTCTTTATGTTGTGTTTATATGTAATGGAGGTCTACTTTTATTTGTTATCATGCGAAATCAAATTTTAGAAGTTTGTGTTGTATTTCTATATAATGAATGTCTACTTATATTTGTTGTCAAGTGAAATCGAATTTTAAATGTGTTCTTTTATAGTATTTAATCGAGCCGATCTTAATTTAGAAAAGAAATGTTACAGACATTCCGCAATAATGTACAGGTTAAAATCCCTGTTCCTATATCAAAAAGCAAAAAATAAATAAATAATAGAATTGAAATAATAAAAATCAAAGATCAAAAATCAAAACACCCCGAGATATGTGACAAGTTACGAATATTACCTTTTACTTTTAACTATTTATGATTTTTTATATAATAAAATTTGTTTATCAAATATCTAACGATATCTTTATAAGAAAATACATCGATGAAAAGGTCTCTAAATTGAGAACAAAATGAGTTCAATATCGCACTACTTTTAACTAACATACGATTTGAAAAAATTGTTGATGTTTTTTTTTTTTTTTTTTTTTTTTTTAACAAAAATAAGATAAAATTCAAACCACACCCTTAAACTATCTACCAATTTATAAAAACTGCCATAAGCTTTATTCTTTTACATTTGCATGTATAAAATAAAAATTTAATTAAAAAAAAAAATCAAAACACAGCCTAAACTATGTTAAAAGTTATGAAAACTACCTTACACTTTTACTTTTTACAATCGTTTTTATATAACAAATTGTACTAGAAAATATTTAATTAAATGTTTATACGAAAATATAACGAAACAAAGGTCTATAAATTTCGAATCAAATTAGTCCAACATTGCGATGGTTTTTTTATTTATGATTTTATAAAAAAAAGATAGTGATTACAATTTTAAAATCAACTTCTTATTTTTCTGATAATAAGTTAAAATGATTATAAATATTTGAATGATATATGCACTAATAGATAAAGAATATGAATAGTGTTATACATTTAGTTATAAGAAAACGAATAAAATCAAATTATATAAACATATGCAATATTTTTGATACTAAGAAAGTAAAATAATTAGACGATGTGACTGATTAAGGAGCCGTTTGGTATAGAGAGTTCAACTCTAATATTTGGGTTGAGCTTTATTTTAAATGTTTGGTTGCACGGATAGGTTAAGAAGGGCTCACATAAAGCCAAATATATGGGCTTCTCTCAAAATGAAACGTGGAGCATTTATGATCTTTTGTTTTTCTGATATATCCAACCCAAATATTTATGTTAAATGATAAAGTAAATTCTAAATTTAATCATTTGAGCTAAATAAACAGGCCCTAAATAATACACAACCACAAAACGCGGTTATTTAATACTTGTTTGAAGACAATTAATGTGAGTTAAAAATCTTAAATCATTAACACCCAACTGCGATAAGTTTATCAACTCAAACTATTTATAAAAAGGGGTGATATTTACATCACATCTTTTGATTCATACATTATAGTATTGTATTGTACAAACTGTAATGCACAAATTGTGATGCATACATCAAAAGATGTGATGTAGATATCAATTCTCATTTATAAACTGTTGGTCACTTGGTTTATGCCAAGGTTATAAAACCTTCTAAAATTTCACCACATTACATGCCCCAAATATAGGTAGCATAAAAGTTGACGTTTCAAATGACGATCGTGAAGGGAGCTTTTTTATATTATTTAATAATATTTTAGAATTCTTAAATCACTTTATTATTTGCGAAACTATTTTGGACAAAAGAACGTTGTATAACCGGCCACATGTGACTAGACCATAGATACTTCAAGAAAGATACGGTTCATAGACCAGACGATAGATACTTCAATGAGAATCGGTTCATAAACCAAACTATAGATACGGTTCAAAGACCAGACCAATTTGTACGGTTCAGTTCAGTTTCAAGTTCCAACTCCATCACTCCTTCTCAGGACCGGTTCCCTTCACTCTTGAGTCTTGACCATCACTTTAAATAGACCAGACCATTATATATGAAGTTTATTCACGGTATAATATAGACCGGCTCCCTTCACCGAATTTCACGACGCCTCAACCACCTTCAATGAAGTCCTCCGCCGTACTCCGTCATCCGCAATCACTAACATTTATATTTTGAGCTATCATACATGGTCTAATTAAAATAGCCTAAAAAAGTGACCAGACTGTACAAGTCATTTATACGTTAAGTCACTTTTTAGACCACATTTAGTTAGGCCTATTTATCATTTTCCTTAGAGTAAATTACACCGTTTGTCCTTGTGGTTTGCGTTGACCGCAGGGTTTCGTCCTTTTACCAAAAAGTTGCACCGTCCGTCCTTAAGTGGGAAACGTTATGCACCGTTCGTCCCTCCATCCAACTGGGCCCACCAATTCCCACTAACGTCAGTTAACTGAGGTTTTTAAGGGGTATTTCCGTCATTTTACCCTAAACCCACGTATGGTCCCTGCGTTAAGTTACACCGCGCCCTCTTCTTTGCAAAATTGACACAAACTACCCTTGGGGTTATTAAAACCCTACACCACCCTCATTTTACCCTAAACCTAAAATAAAACATCTCCCACCTCTCTCTCTACTACTGCAGCCGTCACCTCACACGACCACCATCACCATCGTGACACCGCCACCTTTATCAGCGAAACACCACCACACCCACCCTTATATCACCATCGTAAACACCTTCAAAACACACACACAAAACACAATGAGGATAAATAAAAATTCACGCACACCAAAAACACCTTCAAAACACACACACAAAACACAAATTAATGGATGTTGTCGTAAATCAAGCAAACCAAATCAACACCCTCTTGGGGTAGGCCGTTAGCGCCCAAATACCAAACCAAATTAAACAGCTTTTTGGCTGTTGCAATACCCACGAATAGCAAGCCAAACACCCAATTGGAGGAGGGTGGCGGCCTACCACACGAATGAATTAGAAAGACAGATTTTAAAATCTCGTTTTGATTCCATGAAAACCTTACAAATCCCTTTTATATTCGTATAAAAATAAAGGAAATAATTAGGAGGGTTTTGATGGTGTTTACCCTACCAATCGAGAAGGAAGGTGGTGGTAGCGTGAGACAACGGTGAGGGTGTGGGAGGTGGCTGAGTGGTGGCGAGGTGATGGTGGCTGGCTGTGGTAACGTCACTTGAACAAACACACCTTAACAATTCACGAAACCAAAACCACAATCAAAACACCCACGAATCTATCCTTTAAAGGCTTGACTCATGGAGGAGGGTGGCGGCAGCTTTTTGGCCGGACAGCAGTGGTGGTGGCCGGAAAAAGGGTGTCGCCGGCGAGGTGGATGAGAAGGCAGAGGAGATTTTATTTTTGTGTGTTTTGTTTAAATGTGAAAAATGAATTTTTAATAAATGCAATGTACTTGGGAAATGACGGATATGCCCTCATGGGTTAAGTGAGTTAACGGACGTTAGTGGGAATTGGTGGGCCCAGATGGATGGAGGGACGAACGGTGCATAACGTTTCCCACTTAAGGATGGACGGTGCAACTTTTTTGGTCAAAGGACGAAACCCTGCGGTCAACGCAAACCACAAGGACGAACGGTGTAATTTACTCTTTTCCTTATATTTTTCTTTCATCATGTTTTGTACAAGGCGTACGAAGTTTTCTACAAGAAGTTGGACTCGAAAGAGGGGGCTAACGATATATTTAGGATTGCTAAAGCTCGAGAGAGAAGAAGGAGGGATTTAGGAAACGTTAAATACATCAAAGATGAAGGGGGTCGGACCATTGTAAACGAAGAGGCTATTAGGAAAAGATGGGGAGAGTATTTCGCCTCTCTTTTTAGCGTAGGTACTTCTGAAGGGAGCGGAGATGAAGAGAACCCTAGCCAACGACCAGAGTGCTACTATTCGAGGATTAACCAACCAGAAGTGAAGGTTGCTCTACAGAAGATGGGAAGTAACAAAGCAGTAGGACCGGACCAAATCCCAGTTGAAGCTTGGAGGTGTATGGGCGAGGAGGGGGTAGCTTGGCTGACCTGCCTCTTCAACAAGATCTTCTCTGGTGCTAAGATGCCAGAAGAATGGAGACTCAGTGAAGTCATCCCCATTTACAAGAACAAAGGGGATGTGCAGGTGTGTAGCAACTATAGGGGCATCAAGCTTCTTAGCCACACCATGAAGCTTTGGGAGAGAGTTATTGAGAGGAGGTTGAGAAGGGAGACGAGGGTGTCTGAGAACCAATTTGGTTTTATGCCAGGAAGGTCTACGATTGAGGCTATTCACCTTCTTAGAAGTCTCATGGAGAAGTACAGAGAAAGACAGAAGGACCTGCATATGGCGTTCCTTGACCTTGAAAAGGCGTATGACAGTGTTCCACGCGAGTTGATTTGGAGAACGCTGATTGATAAGGGTACACCAACGAGATTTATAAGAATTATTAAGGATATGTATGAGGGGGCTAGGACCCGTGTGCGGTCCACCGTGGGGGTTTCAGAGTTTTTCCCGGTGGAGGTCGGGCTACACCAGGGATCTGCCATTAGCCTTTATCTCTTCGCCTTGATCCTAGATGAGTTATCTCTAGGGATCCAAGAGGGCATCCCATGGAGCATGATTTTTGCTGACGATATTGTGTTAGTAGCAGAATCAGCGGAAGGATTAAACCACAGACTTGAACAATGGAGGGAGGCTCTTGAAAACAACGGCCTTCGTGTGAGTAGAGAGAAGTCTGAATACTTGAGATGCGACTTTGGGAGGATTGACCCAGACCATCACGAAGATATTCGTATTGGTGACCAGATCCTGCCACCCAAGGAGTCCTTTAAATATCTGGGATCGATGATTCACAAATCAGGGAGGATAGACGAGGATGTATCTCATCGGATCAGAGCTGGTTGGGCGAGATGGAGAGCGGCGTCTGGAGTTCTTTGTGACAGGAACATCCCCTTTAAGCTTAAGGGAAAATTTTATAAGGTGGCGATTCGACCGGCTATGTTGTACGGGTCTGAGTGTTGGCCAATCACCAAAGCACTTGCTAACCGGGTTGAGGTGGCAGAACTGAGAATGCTAAGATGGACTTGTGGCAAAACATTGTTGGACATGATTCCGAACGGAGTTTTCAGGGCAAAACTGGAGGTCGAGAATATTATTCCGAAGATGAGAGAAGGAAGGTTGAGGTGGTTCGGGCATGTCAGGAGAAGGCCACAAACAGCACCAGTTAGAAGAGTCGAAGCGCTCCATGTAGATGGCGTGAGAAGAAGGGGTAGACCCAAACTCAGGTGGGAAGATAGAATTAAGCTCGACTTGAAGGAGCTTCTCTTGTCCGAGGACATGATCTCAGATAGGAAGGCGTGGAGAGATAGAATTAGGATCTGTGGGTAGTCCAGGCTTGTTGGTTAGGCTAGGAGCTCTGTGGTTTTTGTCTTCTTTAGGAGTTAGGCTGTCGGCGTCTCTTTGTTGCCCTGCCCATGCTTTTTGATTTAGTTGCCTCGTCTTTGCTCTGCCGTAGATTTAGGCCCGGTGCGTTGTTTTCTTTGTTTATGTGTTGCCCCTTTACTTGCCTGTTTCCCTTGCCTCCTGCATGTTTTGTTTTGGTGCCCCGGTGCGTTGCTTTGCTTTGCTCTGTGTTTGTCCTTAGGTTTGTCTGCTGTTTGTGCCTTGGTTCCTTTTGTTTGTCCTTTGCTTTTGTGCCTTTTGCTTGGTTCTTTCTTCGGGTCTCTTGTTTTTGTATCTGCTTTGTTGGGCTTGTTTGCGCGCTTTGTTTGTTTTGCCTGCTATCTTTTACCTTTTCATGCATGTTGTTTACTGCCTTTTGCTCTCACCTCTCTTTTCTCTTTTCTCACCCGCACACCTGCACTTGCCGGAGGTCTCGTTTGGAAGCAGTCTCTCTACTCTCGGGTCTATCCTGGGATTAGGGGTACTATAATACCCTGAGTTTTTTAAATCACTAAGTATGTTAAATGTTTACCTTAAGTTTTAAATTTTGAAGATCATAAATTTAAAATACAGCATATGAACATGACATGGTACTTGGAACCTTATGTTATATCACAAGAAATAAATCTTCAACCTAAGTGATTAAAATTAGGCCAAAGCATACCTAAGGTACCATATATCACACGCCTAGTAGTCTTGTGCTAGGCCAAATTTATTTAAATTTGTTCACAACATGATTTTGTCCAAGTACATTGTACGTTTAAGAAAGGAAGGACCAAATCACCTCCCATAAAAATCGGCAATCATCCCTTCCCCATCTCCTCTATTTTTGGCCGATCATTTATGAGTATCACATTTGAAAGATAGAAATTCATCACCAATATTTCCCCATTTGGACCCTCTCTACTCGCTCATTATTAAATGGTCTACATCTTCACCATATCCCTCCCATTCGTGAAGCTGTGAAAACAAAACAAAAGCCCACACCCTCTTCTCCCATAATTCCATTCGAACAATAACAAACAATTACATTCGATCCACTTGTTATTCTCCTAAAAACAGAAGTCGACAAGGAAGTTATGGACGAGGTACGCGTTGGAGTATTTTGTTGATTCAGAGGCCTTGGTTAGTGTGATATTAGTCTCGGTTCGAAGAAAGTTTTGGCCTAGTGCTTAATTCTCCTAGTTGCGGGCGTGACTCGAGTGTGGTTTTGGTTTGTCTCGAAAAGGGTTGGCCTTGGTGCATCTGTTACTTACTCGTCCCTTTTTGATTCGTCTCGAGGTATTCCCTAATCAGTTTGACATTCCTGTCACACGTCTAACATACGTATATATATGATCACATAACTGCTTTTGTTTCGTTAGAAGGAAGGTTCTCTCATACAAGACCACATAAAATACTCATACGATCACAAACATATTTTTTTCAAGTATATGAAGATGATAATCAGGTCACCAAACTCGTTTACGTTTTGAAGTGCCAGACCATGTCACGTTAAAGTATCAACATAACTGTTATAGATATGATTTCTAAAAGAATTCATTCATATGTCACGTTAAAAGATGGTAAAACAGATTTGAATCCTATTTTGATGCACTAATTCTGTGCATGAGTTTTAAAATTTAAATTCACTCTTCATGCATAAAAACATGCGAACATTTCAAAGAAACAAAAGAAAGGTAAAATGAATATGTACGTATGGTTCATTATGGTTAATGTTAGTATTTATATTAATTTTTCACTTTTAACCCTCATCTTTAGGATATGTCTCATGCAAACCTTGAACTATATTGAAATGAAACAATTCACCCTAAACTTTGAAATATTTATCATGCGAACCCTATACTTTGAAGTATGATCTAATAAAGCCTTAAAATAGGATAATTGTCATAATAAACCTTTTAAGTTAACCAATTATCATTTGTAAACCCCTAAGTTTGGCTAATTAATGGATTTTACCTTAAAGTTACTAATTATGGAAACTTATTAAATACGTAAACTTACTAAAATAAAAAGTTACCTAAAATGGAAAGTTACTAAAAGTGGAAACCTGCTAAAAATGGAAAGCCGTCTAAAATGAGTAATCCGATCTTAATAAGCGTTATCTAATTCATATAGGTTCCGGACAGCGAGATTGATTCATCTTGTGACTTGCTTTCTATTTTGCTTGCTTCGAATGAGGTACAGATATTCTGACCTTACCTCTTAAGGTTTCTCATGATTCGTATTCATCTTTCGATTCTAGCTTGATATGTTATGCGTTACTCTAAGCCTCTTTATTAGGGCTTCCCTATGACTCTGCTATGCTCCCTTTGATATGTAACTTATATGAACCTTTGACATGAAACTTCGATATGAAACTTTGATTTGAACTTTGATATGAACCATCTGATATGAAACTTTGATATGACCTTTGATATGAACTTTGATATGAACTTTGATATGAACTATGATATGAAACCTTATGATATGATATGATTATGTTTTGACCCGTCAGTTTGATACCCGAGCCAAAATTTGTTTCCTAGTCAGGAAGGTAACCTGACCGTGTCATTGGTGCACCAATGGCATGACTTTAGTGTGGTTGAGTGATGTTCCACACCGTCCCCATTTTGATATGATTATGAGCTCACTATATGTATATGATTTGGCCATTATATGTTTTGGGGGGCGTATGGATGCATCCTAGATTTGATTTGTTTCGAGGGATTTAATCTGATTGGAGCTTTGTTTGGTGAATGATGTCGGGTGCAATCCGCGTCTTCACAATTCTGGGAGCTAGCTACTCCATTTGTTACTGAGGTCTCCCCTCCTATTATGTATGGTATTCTGAGGTCACCCCTCCGAATACAATGGCTACTTATGATATGATATGATATGATATGTTTCTGGGCTCGGGTAGATTTCTGATAAACCTTACACTTTTGATATACCTATATTGTACCTTCTACATTCCTCAACGCACCATATTCTGTGTACCGTTATATGACTCACTCTACTACCAAGATTTATACATTCCATTGCTTTGATTTGTCACACTCTCATTCAGTTAATTCTGATTATCGTTCCATTCACGTACCGGGTTATTATATGTTATTGGATTTGATTATGATATTCATGTTTATATGACTACTGATTTCTCTGTATGATATGTATGTATGCGATATAAGATTTACCTGTTGACATCTGATGATATGCTATCTTACTATTATGTGATCCTTTGATGTGTCTGGTAACCGTGCTTGTGTGAAATCGATTGTTGATCTGTTTATCTTTTGAACCTCGTTCAATTAATCTCGTGGACTATGACTATCCGTGGTGTCCTTATCTGCTTGTTGTTGACCTGCCATGTTTGCATTTATATTTATGCTACGGTTTGATTGGGTAAATAGTTCAACTTATGAAGTCTAGCTTATTAACTTGTTTAATTGCTCTGCTATGTATTTAATTCATTTAATTATAGTGTTCATACTGTATCCTTACTTGTTACGTGTGACTGCCATGTTTGACTACCGTTATGATACTGATCATGTCTTCATTAAGAGTTTTGACCTGTGTGAATTGCCACGCTCACTGATTTATTTATTGCTTCCGCTTTTCTGTAGATATCTGTTTGGCTTGTATGTCTTCTGATTTCCTGAATTGATTGTATTACATATACGTTGTGTGGATGCTAAGCCTGCTATGTTTGCTTATGTTTCAGTTCTTGTATGTCTGGTTTGTATGTGCTTGTTTATATGTCATCGATGCTTTGTTTCGCTTCACTCTCCTTGTTATATGTTCGTTTTGGATATCTGTATAATTGTGTTCTGCAGGATCCTCTTTGACTCATTACTCTCGTTTCGCTACGACTTTGTTATCCGTTCCTTTGTTTCATTTTGGCATTTCAGATTTTGTTTAGCTTTCGCTTTGTTATATCTGTTCACTGGGCTTTTTAAGCTCAGCCGCATTTCTTTTCCTGCGGCAGGTGTTAGGTTTGAAGATGGGCTTTGATTGGGCTGAGAGGTGGATTATCTGAGTGGACTAACCCTAGTTACCTTATTATTTGGACTTGTTTTGGCGGGCTTTTGTTTTGAGAATTCATTTTATTCTAACATTTGGATTTTGTAATTTCCCTTGTAAATCTTTGGTTATTATGACTTGGTACATATTTATTTAAAGACTTTCGCTTGAAAATTTTACTTGTATGTTCTGATATGACACCAGACTGTGACACTTCTATCCTTGTCGGGTTGGGAGTTACAGGTACGATCTGTCTACATTATACCTCCCCCATACCCTGTCCCGGCGGGATTGGGTTCGTTGTTGTTGTTGTTGTTGTTGTTTTCTTTCATCATGTTTATTCATGGTATAATATGTTGGTTCTTATTATTTTGTATGAACAACTTAATTGGAAAGTTGAACAAGTGAAGAAAATCATGTATGTCAAACAGATAGTGGATTTTGTAATACTATTTGCAACAGGATTTTGGATTACCACTTATCCTTAACACTTCGCACTTCGCAATGAAATCTTTATAAATTAATAACTTCGATAAAATTAATAATTTGTCCGGTCTTAATTTAGTACCAGTAAAGATTTAGACCTCGATCTATAAAGTAATAAAATAATAAATTTTTTGAAACCCCAGTATATATATTGGTCTCTACGAAACTATAAATTAATAATTAATAAAATATTATATATTTATATAAATATATAAATGCTTTACATAATTGGAACCTGTACAAATCCATTAAGGTTATACGTAATTGGAATTTGTTCCAACGAAACTAACTTTTTATTTATTCAAAAGAATAAACTTGACAAATTCAATTATTTGTGAATGTGAATTCAAAAAATGTTAATTAGAACCTGTTTTCCTAATTTATTTTTCATCTATAACTATTATATATTGGACTTAGAATTTAAAAATCATACATAAAACTTCTTTAAATTAATAAATTATTAATTTATAAATATAATAATATCTCATTACATTAATAAAATATCTCATTCACAACACTATTAACTAGTACAATACCCGTGGCGTTGCCCGGGTACACCAATGTGCAAAAGCTAATATGGTAGTTATGCTTTTTTTTTTGGTTAACCATGGTTCCGACCTTTTTAGCCGACTAATCAATAGGGTTTGAACCCACTGGACACAGACTCAAATCAGGTAAAGTTCTCTTTTTTCAGAAGGTTGGCGTGATCATTTTAAGGTTGTTATTGAGCTTGAGACCTCACGCATTTTCTTTGTCATGTATTAAATATATTAAGGTAAACAATGACAGGGGTATTATTTGTGTTTAGGAAAAAATTATAATTTTAGCAATACGCCAGTAAAGTTGGAAATAAGTGTCATGGGTCACATAAACAAACTACATAATTTTACAAATATAACATCAAATGGAACAAAAATGTGAATATCAGTATGATGTGGTATCCATCTGCTGGCTCACAAAAGGATCACTAGATGATGTCAAGGTATAATCTGTATCTGTTCTAGTGGTGCTATAGTGTTGGCTTTGACTTTGACTTCCACTTTTTTTCTGGCCTCTAAAGTCTCTCATGGCTTTGAATCTTAGATCTTCTGTGCCATTTGCTTCTGGTACTATATCTGGTATACATGTTTTGCCTTCGAGCATGTTTACAACCTCAGACATTGTCGGTCTCATTGATGGAGAACCGTTGGTGCAAAGAAGTGCTACTTTTACTACGGTTTCAGCTTCTTGTTTGTTGATCTTTGATTCTAGTTTTTCGTCGAAAAGCTGTTCGTAATGTTTACTTGTTTCTAATCTAGAAGCCTGCATTTTCGGTTTGAAAGTTGCAACAAAATTAGAAGATAGTGACTTTCAAACAGCAACGTTAAAGATTTCAGCATGAAACCTAGAAGCCTACCCAGTCTAGCAGACATATGCAGTTGTTAGTTGGTACATAACTATTGTTGTTCTTGCCACTAACGATTTCTAACAGCACGACTCCATAGCTGTAAACATCTGCCTTATCACTCAAGTAACCCCAGAGAGCATACTCTGGTGCCATGTATCCGCTGCAAATTCATCAACATTTTGTTAGTAAAACTGTTAGTACTGATAAAAAAGGATTCAAATTTGATTGTCAGGTTTTTGTAAGTATTGAGGTTTACATTGTTCCTGCAACTCGAGTGCTAACGTGAGTCTTGTCGTCCTCGTTTAGCTTTGCCAAGCCAAAATCAGATATTTTTGGGTTTAGATCTTTATCAAGCAGCACATTTGTGGCTTTGATGTCCCGGTGTACGATTTTGATCCTTGATTCCTCGTGAAGAAAAGCTAAACCTCGAGCTATCCCAATACATATCTTGAACCTTTTTGGCCAATCTAGCGTTAACCGGGTTTTATCTGCATCTGTATATGTAACATCAATTTAATGATGCAGATTTACTCCATTTCAATAAGAGGGAAAGGTTTAATATATGAACTTCTCAAGACATTTAGTAAATAAACACATGTTTACACAAAACTAGGTCAGTTGTGAATTTGAAGAATGGGTTAGTTGACCTCAAAAGTCAATCTGTCTGAAAAACAAGTAAACCAAAGGACACTCACCAAACAGTGCATTTGCAAGGCAATTATTTTCCAGATACTCATAAACTAGCAACAATTGATCTCCTTCAATGCAACATCCATGAAGTTTAACAAGATTGGGGTGTTGTAAACATGAAATCACACCAATCTCATTCAAAAATTCACGGTTTCCTTGCTTTGAGTGAGACGAAAGCTGCTTAACCGCCACAATTGTCCCATCAGTCAAAGTACCCTGCAACCGTCACACACAAGTTTATTAGTACAAACTAAAATTACCACAAAAACAACATTTTGTGCTAGATTATTACCTTATAAACAGGCCCAAAACCTCCTTCCCCTATTTTATTTGAAACATTGAAGTTGTTTGTAGCATGCTTTAACTGCTTCAAAGAAAACGAAATCGTTTTAAACTCCATTCCTTCAAAATCTGTTCAAGATAAGCATTTCACATGAGCAACGAGTCAAACAAATAAACCAAGAAAGTCAAAAGACAAGTAAAGTTCATACTCCATACATTTATCGTTCTTTCTCTGACCCTTCATATATTTTTTCCTCCACAAGATAACCAAGATCAAAATAATAAGAAACATAACACCAATCCCGACACCTATATAAACACCCTTATTCGTCTTCTTTCCTTCAACCGAACAAGTTTTAAAATAAGGATCAACAGCGATAGCCGATACGAGAGGTCCATATACTCCTCTTCTAGGAAAGCGGGTCGTTCCTTTTCCAGCCCAATAAAACCGTATCTCCAAGATGTTATCAGTCACACTAGCGTTAAATGGCACCACCAAAGGTACACTAAACCCACCAGCCTCATCTTTAATATTAAAATCTTTTCTAACCCGTTGTCCCTAAATCACAAAGAACACATATAATAACCGTCGGATTGACTAATTACAATCTTGAAAATATACTTATTTTTATTATACCTGAATATAAATATCAAATACCCGCCTGCCAAGACTTCTATACGTACTATCATTAGCAAACTGTAACTCTGAAAAGTGCAGATTAACTGCATATTCACCGTTTTCCAAACAATAGCTGAAGTAAGTGAGTGTAAGCGGTGAGAGGCGAGCAGTTCTATAAATTGGAGGTAAGCTTGTGTTCCCTTGCAAAGATTCTATGTAGCGATTGTTCTGAGCAATGTTGTCATCCAAGAACTCTCCTGTGCTACTAAATCCCCAGTTGTTGTTTGTTGCATACAGCCTTGCGACCCCACCATCCACGTCGGCATCTCCTACGTACAGAACCGACTGACCATTGCTATTTGTAATCCTTATATCATCCCCACCGCAGTTAACATGTAAAGAACATGAATCTGTCATTAAGTCAAATGCACCTATGTGAGAATCAAATAGCAGGGTTGGCTAGACCCATTAATGTTCCCATTGTATCCCCACTAGACGGATACCATCGTAGATTTAGAGGTAGCTAGAAAACACTCACATCTAGGACACTTGACATCCTCGGTGCAGGGAAGCACATCCTGTCTGTAGACAATATCATCGTAAGATAAACAAACACCAAAGTCATAAGATAAAAACTGGGCTTGTTCAAGTAAAAGCAATGGAAACTATCTTACATCGGATTTTCTGTCGAAGAGCTTCTAAATAAGTTTACGTATGTGTTCCTGATATAACAACAAATGAAAGAAAAGTTTTTGAACAGTGAAGTTCCAAGTGTCATCCAAAATAACTTAGGAAGAAATCTTACGTGTTCTGTCGGCATGAGGCTTGATTAGGTCCTTGCCGTGTAAAATTGTTGTAGGAAAGATCACTGTACGACAATAATCATAAAGAATGTTAACTTTTCTATAAAAACGTCACAGACACTTTTAACAATGTGATTCGCGAAACAAACTTACACACTAGCCCCGTTTACTATAAGCGAATCTGGTATGTTACCACTTAGCATGTTGCCAGTTAAAAACCTATTCAAAACCACATCATGATGCTTATTTAGTAACCCATAGCTTCATATATAATATACTGCAGTAATTGTAAAAGAAACACTACCAAATTATATAAATAAAACTTACACTAATCGCAAGCTCCTACCGAGGACATCATAAGATATGCTCCCTGATAAACTGTTAAAACTTGCATCCCTGTCAAAATCATGCCGGAAAGTTTGACATGACACGTTATCATCGTGAAATATTTAAAACAACAAAGTCCTATTTTATGTATACTTACAGCAATGCAAGACTTCTCACTTGCCAAATATAATCCGGTAATTCCCCAGAAATGTTGCAGTTTCTCAAGATCCTAAATTTATGATAAGAAATGTCAATGTATGTAAGGACTTGGTATAAAAAGTCAATGCTAAGAAGCTATATTTACAGTCTTATTATTCCTGCAGCATTTTCAAGCTGGGGAAATCCTTGAGCCGGTCCAGATATGTCACTAATTCTCCTGCAAAATACGGGAAACCATTAGCAACTCAATGTAGAGTAATTTTTTATCTAAAGATAATGGGTGTAATATAAGATTTCACTCACAGATCAAGTAGGTTCTCCAGAAGAGATATATTTGATGGAATAGGTCCCGTGAGTCCACTCGCAACAATCTCTCTTAAAAAATAACCGAAGATCAGACTTCAAACGATCATGAACATGTAATAAATGAGATTACCTAAATATGTAATCATAATACTGCACATCAAAAAAATATGATACTAAAAAAGAAAACATAGAACATCTTACAATCTAGTAAGTAGTCTCCAATTCTGTATAAAATCAGGTATCGGCCCGCTGAAGTTGTTTTCGTTTATCCTACTGCATTATAAACAACAAGATTCTCACTTTTAGCCTTAAAAAATGGTGAAATCGAGCAACTTTGACTATTGGAAAATGGTAAAAGAAAGTTACAAGTTTGTTAGACTTCTTAGTCCACCAAGACTTGTTGGCAGCCTACCAGTAAACTGGTTTGAAGACAAGATCCTGATATATAATATCATAAAAGTTTAAATTTAAATGCCATGAAATTCATGAGCAATGATCTATAAGTCGAAAAACTTAATCAGCCTTACAAAGAGGTTAAATTATTTAATCTCCCTAAGTCGGCAGGAACAGCTCCTGTAAGCTGGTTTGCTTCAAGATCCCTGATATAAAGTTATAACTAGATGAGTATGTTAAGAAAAATGTGATGAAAAATTTGAAATCATCCAAAGAATTTTGACCCTTGTGGTAAAAAGTCAAAATTGACGAGAAAAGAAGTGAAAAGAAAACCGAAAGGCATACAACTTACAGTCTTGTGAGAGTGCTGATATTGCCTAGTTCCGGTGGAATTTCACCTGATATACGGTTGCCAAGAAGAGAGCTGCACACGGAAAGATAGATTTTCAGTTTACATCTTTAAGTTCTCATATGAAAATTTTGTGAGAATAAGGGATTAATAAAGATATCTTACAGGTCTTGTAACCGTGTTGAACCCCATTCAGGCGGTATTGTGCCTCCTAAGTAATTATAAGCAAGATCACTGCAAAATAACCGAATATACTTCAGTTTCATTATATATTGATTCATATAATGCTTGGAATATAAGTTTACTATGTGTTTAACAAAGGACTTACACGGATCGAAGGTAAGGAAGCTTTGTTAGTTCAGGTGACAGTATCCCGTCAAGACTATAGAACTTGTGTGTGCTACATGTGCATTATAAAAACAAATTAGATAAAGTTCCAAACTTGAACCAGCTAAAAGTGTTAGCGCTTATCAGCATCACTGATTTTATTAATTCACCAGGTACTTTAGCTGCTAGGTGTAGGGGCGCGTTAGCGCTAATATAAAGCAAAGGGCTTTTTATTGAAAAGTTTTGACGTTGAGGTCAAAGATAGGAAAAGTTTGACTTCGAAAACCCAAGTTTGCTTACCAAAAGAAGTAACTGTATTATATGTTGAATATTAGTGTCAACTAATCTTGTTTGAGGGTTAATAATATCTTTTTCTGTCACTGCATAAAATATATCACATTAACCAACTCACTGGACACAAGGAAAGTTTTTGCACAAATCCGCTTAGATGGTTACATTTCCAGTAAGTGATAAAAAGAAGTACTCGTGTACACACTATCTATATGTAATTAATCATAAACCTTGTGCCGTGAATGACTTAAGTGAATTGCAAAACTTTTGCATCCAACATTGCATAAATAGTTGTTTGTATCTTCTACAACTTCAGGCATTGCAGCATTCCATCCAAAGGTATTTATAAGGTTTTAGCTCACATTAATAAGCTATATTTGCATGCATAATGGAAGAACATAAGGATAGACATGCTATCAAATTATAGCATAATAAAGGAAGTGCCAAATGATATTAAGCTTAACAAATAGTTAAAGACAGAAGTGTATACATCCTTATGACATGACAATTGGTGTCGTTGCCAATGTTGCAATCACATCCAACGCTAGCATTAGCTTCCTGAGACAGCCTTGGCACTTCGGCAATGGTGTCAAGAGTGCAAGTGTCACCATTAAACCTCCAACTTGTTGCATTCATTGCGGTAAGAATGTTTCCAACAGCCTCCACTAAATAAAGTCAACATAAATAAATCAAAATATTTTCTAACCAAAGTGAATAAGAAAGATAGCATATGGTTAGTATTTTGCCATTTCTGGATACAAGTCGAATTATACTTAGGTCAAACTACTCATGTGGGATTTCAAATATCCAATCATTTTGATATATCATAAATCACTATGTTGTTTTTTTTTTTTTTTTTTTTTTTTTTTTTTTAAAACCAGGTGAATATCAAAACATTACTTACAACAATTAAAGATGAAATTGGACATATCCCAATTCATCCAAGATACAAAGCTGCAAAGCAGCAAACCAGCTACATCAGCAAGAAACAATACATTGAGACAACTAAACCAAACACTAGATATTCACCCTTTTATTCACCAAAACCATAGCCTCATGACTATATTTCCTTGACATTTTTTCAATGGACTTCACCTACACACCTCAATGGTCTATAAAGGATTTCTATGCAAGGTATCATCATGTAGACTATAGCCCTCCAATCGTCACCAAAGGGAGGTCTACACAGACCGACTACATTTCCCTAAAACTTCATGACTAAATACTATACTAGCAGCTCAATCACTATATTCAATAACTCATTAATTACTCCAAAATGATTAATGCAATCACAACCAGGATAGATATATGATTTGACTTGCAAAGACAAATCACTTAACTTCATATAAATGCCAAAGGCTTCTTGGCCAGCGGTACGTACGTGAGTGTTCCAACAGCCTAGAGGTTGCGGGTTCAAGTCTCGTTGGAGACATATGTGAGATAAAAATTGTGAGATAGGTAGTGTAGGTTGTAAAAAAGTTAACTCCATTTCAATTCTTAAATTTCCAACATAAGGTCTGATAATAATATACTTAATTTGTAAAGATTTATAGAAACATGCAACTTTCTCACATAAATTTGTGACAAAACTCATAGTCTTATCTCCAAACCAAGCAGCAAACTAGCCAAAATTAAAAATTTCAACCCACATGTTGTAATAAATATTTATTAATAAACAATAACATAACTCTATATGGCAAACTAAATTATGGGCTTTATTTTTTTCACCCAAAAATGGTAAGAAAATATAACTTTGTTACCTTCTTGTTGTGGCACAACTGATTCAACAACTCTTAACAACATAACAAAACTTAGTATTATAACCAACATGAACTTAAATTTTGTTGCAGCCATTGTTGAAGAAATGAAGATTATGATGGGAGGAATAAAAAGATAGATATGAATATAGGATGATGTGGGTGTGAAATTAATGAACTATTAAGAGACAAAACTGCTGCAATTCTTGAAGATTATATTGAAATGCTAAAAATATAAGTCTTGAACATGATATAGTATACTACCATATAGTAAGTTGGGTACGTAAGGTGTCTTTTGGCATGTTGTGGTGGTCTACGTCGATTAGTCATATTATATATGAACATGTCTTTTTCTTTTTACTTAATACCAACGACAGTCATGCGTGAAAACAACTCCTAGAAAAATATTCATTGTTTCTTGACTCGTTGGAAAAAAGAAAACAAAAAGATACGAAAAAGTTGTTATAAAAGTTGATAGTTTGGAGTTTCAACTTTTCGGTTTCTTTAACTTAGAACTTCAATAAAATGGATGGTTTTGTTAAGGACAGAGTGTGAACTAATGAAAAAGAATTATGGGTTTTGCCATTTATGGCAGCAAAAGTTAGGGGTGTTCATCAGTTCGGTTTTCAGTTTTGTGGGTTGTATGGTTAGGTTTCATTGATTCGAAAATTTTCAAAGTCAAAACCAAAAGTTAGCGGCGTAGATTATTACCCGTTTGCCGTCCACCTTTTTGTAAATATCATAAATCTCGAGAGAAATTAAAGCAATATTAAAAATATAAAATTACAGAAAGAATAAAGCCAAACCATACACCAAATTAGAATTCGGTTTGGTTTTGGTTAAAACCAATAAAACCAAATTCATGTAAACTTCAAAATATAATCTAGAAATTACAAATAAAAATCTAAAAGTTCAAATAAAATTAACAAATCAAAAGGTCCCGCAAAGTGCTCAAGTAAATCAACAAAACAAAATTTTAAGAAACCAAAAGGTTTCAGAACTTAACGGAAGTAAATATAAACGATAAAATGTTCTTCGAAAAAAGAATTTAGAAGTTGATGCAGGATTTTCGACCAGGATTTGAATTTTTAGAGTCTCGTCTACCTAAGGTCTACCTATTGCACTAACGAGCAATGAACCCGGTCGTGCGTAGTATAGAGTGTGGTAAAGCCGAGGTCGTTCCCAAGAGCTATGTAGTTTTGGATCCTATTTAAGTCTAGTGTCATGGTTTTAAAAGAGATTAATATATTGAAAGACTAATTTAACTAATAAGCAAGAAATAAAATGCGAAAATTAAACAAGGTTGTAAATAATAAAAAGAAAGTGTGCTAACCTAATTATTCATCCTATCATGTTTATGTCTACGTTTTCTAATTATTACTTCCTATCGCTTCAAGTGGGGTTTAAATTCTCTATACTCCTTTGGTCAATTCGTCTTAGCCTATTAGACATAGATTCCTACCCGAAATCAAATGCATTACCCTTTTGGGTGACGAGGTTCCTAGTAACCTATGCTAAGTGGTTAAGTCCCCTACATGCAAGATTCGAAACAATTTGTGCCTGTGTGCTAGCATCTTAGACACACATCCCTAACTTCTTAAGTTCCGCCTTCCGAAAGACGATCCTTTGGTGAATTCACACGAGAGGGATTGATAGTCCTTTGGTCAATTTTTATCAACCCTCTCAACCTACTTCCCTAAGGTCCTTTGGTAAATTCTTCTGAGCAAGCAAATACAACCGGAATTAAAAACTACCAAAGTAAGAGTGGCTACCAACGAACTATGCATGCATACACTAGAAGCAATAATAAAAGTGCAAAAACATAAACAAAACAATCAAGGAAGCATAACTAGACTAGCACCAAAGGTGCTTAGCCTATCATATTAAAACAAACACTCAATTCAATGTTTAACATGGTGAGTGAAGACATGAATCAAAATGTAATGAAATATAAATCGCTAAAGCTTATCGATGATATGGTGTGATTTCTCCCTTTGAAATAGCTCCGTATGCTGAATAAGATCTGCCTTTAGGACCCACTTCATGAGGTCACGTTCTCTAGCTTTTTGTGGTGAGTGAATGATGATAAATGCAGAAATTAGGGCTTGTATTTATAGGCCCGATCATGTTACGGTGTAACCGTAACTTAAATATCCTCCTATATCAAATATCGGTGTAATGGCTACGGCGTAGCCTTAAGGATGGTTACGTCGTAATCCCTTAAGCTCCGTCGTGAACTCAATAAGTGGCTACGCCGTAATCTTCAAAGATCCCATCAAGACATTCGTAGTGTTGATTATGCCGTAACTCATGTTGGGGGTTACGTAATGGAGGCGCGAAATTCCTTATGACCTAGATGGTTACGGCGTAACTTGAGTTGATAGTTACGCTGTAACTGATGTTGGCTTGGTCTTCAAATTCACATTCCTAGCTACGGCGTAAATGAGAGTGTGAGTTACGCCGTAACTTCTTACATGAGAGCATACTAAGGTATATATCATTCAAGTATATCTCCAAAACCGCTTCTCTTTAGCTCCTATGCTCATATAAAACCTGAAAACGAAATATAAAGAAATAAGAGTATAAATCCATATAAACAATATAAAATATGAGCATAATCGGGGGGAAATTGACACTTAAAATCAGGATTATTTTATGTTATCAAATATCTCCCACTTGAACTCTACTTGCCCTAAAGTAGACCTTATTAGAATAACTTCTAAACTGATATCCCCCAAGTTACCTGGAAGATATGAGATTAAAAACTCATTATGCTAGAATAAATCAAACCAGAACACCTCACGGAATGGGAAAAAACACTCAGTCTCTCTCTAATCTAAGTGTCAATTTCGGGGTGATCACTCAATGCACAGACATGGCATGTATTCTATCATAAGCTTGGCGGTTACACAAATCTCCACCACTAGAGTTAAGGTCTAAAAAATATCGAAGGCAATATGGGTGAACACATCATGAGGTTAAGGGTGAATTGTCATTACTAACGTACTACGACAAAGTGGACAAAACCAAATGATACATGACCAAATCCATGGCCAAGACACCAATGGTTGCTTGCTTCATCACCTAGACACGCTTCATGACAAAAATGTATGATAAGACATGGGAAACAAATAAATGATGTAAAATGAAAAATAACAAACAAATAGTCTTAACCTATAACCAAGTTGTCACCGCCCACCGTCCATCTAAAGTTCAAGCTTTAAGATGAAGAAACAAGATCATGATGTATCAAGTGAATGTGCCATTAGCGGACGTCATGATGAGCACATTACCCGTTCTTAAAAAATTTCATGTTATCAAGTCACCAACTCAAATCTTCAAATGTGACTGAGGTAGCCTCCTCGATGCTAATATCTAGTAAGCTCATAACATAATGCTTATAACTTTGCACTTTAATAACATAAACTAATAAACAATAATAATTTTTTTCATAAATATTACAAAAAAGATAAAACATCCCCCCACTTGAGATGAACATATATGAAGAATATGAGGGTCTTCAATTATCTTCAAATGTATGTATTTGACGTAGGCGTGATTTCCAAACCTCTCTACTCAAACCTCGAACTTAGGCAAACAATGACTTCCCGACCATAAACTAAGACTACACGGTAGGCTAAAGTGAATAGGTTAAACGAAACAAACATGATAAGGGTATGAAATGAAAAGAATGGCTCGAAAGGGTGTATCTAGGGGTACTTGCACTAAAAGTGAGTGCAACAAAAGGGTTTAACACGGGGTCGAATAGTCAAGGTGACTAATCGATAAACACACATATATAGGCTATTTGGGTAATAATCCTAAAATATTGTCTTCTCGAATTGATTATTCCATATATATCAAGCTAACTCGACACACCTCGTTTATGGTCTCGAAATGATGCAAAGGCCAAGTTCTAAAGTCTACATACTACCAGCACACTCAGAATTTGGTGGATTTGGGTAAATAAGTGGAAACTGATAGGCTAAATCTCACCATGGAATTCAAGAGTTATAGTGTGCTCGGCTAAGGTCTAATCTAGTTAGGTTAAGAAAAACATGTCAATATTTTAAAAATGGCATAATTTTTCAAAATAAACTAGAAAAACAAGAGCAAATAAGTTTAAGTAATAATTCTACTCCCGTCTCCCCACTTGAAATGTACAAATACCCTTTTGTACTAAACATAAAATATAGGAGAAGAGAAAGTAGAATTAGAGCGAGAACTTTCTTGAAATTTGCTCCTAAAATGAAAGAAGGCCCACGTTGAAGAATTGTGCCTTCGTTTTGTATCATTGAGCAAACTTCAATCCCTGAAATCACTAACTACCGACAAGCATAATTCTAAAAATAAAAAGGAAAAACAAAAAACAAATAAAACCTAACTCACTTTCGTAGGAATCACAGTTGTATTCAGCATATGCAACAAGCCTTTTAAACATTTGGTGTCCCAAGTGGACGAGTGAAGTCTCGTAAGGGCTTACAACGAACATACCCACAAAGTTCATGTAGAACTAATACAAGGTTTTTGTGTAAATGTTAAAAAAATAAAACTTTAAGCTGCAAGATAAGTTACGGTGTAATCAAATGAATGAGTTAGACCGTAATTGGTTTGAACCTGAAAATCTTCTAATCGGAAGACAAGTTACGGTGTAATAATAGAGGAGAGTTACGCCGTAACTGGTTGAAACCTGGAGTGAACTGATACTGAAAAACAGTTACGGCGTAACCTATGAGAAAAGTTACCCCGTATATGGCTTAACGGGATGAAATCCAAGTGACCCAAAACGCCATTCTTTCAACTCCAATAATTCCTGCAAAAAGGTTAAAACAAATGCACAAAATCAAACTATACCAATAAAACAGAAAGGAAAAGGGACAATTCGGGTTGTCTCCCGAAAAAGCACTTTTATTTATTAACGACTATTTAAGTTAGACTCAAAGCTACGAGGTTTTATCAACCACCACCAAACTTTTATTAATTTTCACAACAAAACAAATTTGAACATGGAACTATCTCAGATTTAGCACATGAGTTCCCTACTAACTTTTATTTTGAAACATTATTTGAAGATATAATTGCGTAATTCAAGAAGTAACACATAAATATAAGCATATAGAAAGTTCAAATGTAGAATCCCCAAGTTAACACATAAAAGTTGTGATTGGTATATATAAGTGAACTTATGCATACATGGTACTCTTTTAAAACACTTAGATGTACAAAGTACTTTTGTATTACGTGTCACAAACCCTTTGAAGATTACATGCAAAATGACCCGTTGCAACTAACTTAAACTGATTATATAGTGAATAAATGGATAAATGAAAATAAGCTTCACTTACCTTAAGATAATTAAAAGGTATCGTAGGAGTGGCGGAAACACGAATAAGAAGCATAATCATAAACAAAACATCAAAGATAAGTGTAAAAAGCAAATTTTACGCATAACTTGTTGGTGTCGTGAGCCCAGTATCAGGGTTAGATAATCAATTCATCATAAACAAATACCACTAGGTGGTTACCGGATATCACTTGGAATCGTGTGATCACTTTCCAAAGTAAACTATTCGACCCTAATGCCTGGGTTACACGAATATCTACTTGGGATAAGACCAAATGCAGTTATGGAATTAGGCACATTTCTATAACCCTTGCGCTAATAAGTGTTAATGGTTTTCTGTGTGTACTTCATGCATAATCAGATCTCCTACTTATAGGAGTTTACTCTAAGCTAATCAAAATGGAATTATGAGTATTAATCGGCCCATTAATAGCCTCATAATTATCCCCATTATAGCCGTTAGTGGTTACATGACCAATTAAACGTGGTCATAATGCAGTTGAAACTGCCACTTGAATAGGTCAAAACCGTTACAAGCAGTACTTTCATCAGTACTTTCATAGTGCTATCAGTGGATACACTGCTTTAGTGGAATCCACAAGCTTCAGTGGAAACATAAGCTTCAGTGGAAACACTGCTTATCAGTGGAAACCACAAGCAGTACTTTCCACAAGCAGTACTTTCTACTAGCACTACCAATACAAACCACTACAAGAGTCAGGGTGTTCATGGACCTTATGGGTGTACACTCCGTACCTCCTAACCCATTACAAGGTGTGAACTAATCCCACAAGTGCACTAAATTTTCCAACAATCCTCCCCAAATTTAGTTCACTTCCTTTGCATGAAAAATAAACATCAAGCAAAACATGTGCATAAATGAAAATGTCCCGAGGATTGAATTTCCATCTTAGTAAATTACACGTTCAAATATTCGAGAATCAGAGTGTTCTAAGAATTGAACCCTTCAACCCATTTGAATACCTGAAGATAAAATAAACACAAGTTTTCAAACACTTAAAAGCTCCTGACACTATACAAGCCATGTGTCCATATCCAAATTCATAAATGTTGTAAAAGCTAAAAGTCCAAAGCTTCCTGAAGCGGCAAAACTTCAACATTTACATAGGTGGTTCCTCTTTATTCATGCTCCTGCCAAGTACTTTTTCAAAGAAAATTAACCATTGAGAAGTAAAGACTTCATCCTCCTTTCAGCAGGTTCTGAGCACAACCTTGGGATGTAAATAAAACATGTGCTCCAGTCTACTGAATGTTCAGATTTCCACATTGAACTCAGCTCCCAAGTTTCCTCAGGAGGGAGTTGGGTGTCCTAGCATTCAGTGACTAAGTTGGACTTAAACTCATCCCTTTTGCAGACTTTATAACCAAGTCTCTAGCCAAACCCTTCGTCAAGTGATCAGCTAAGTTCTGTTGAGATCTCACAAACTCTATAGATACCACCCCATTCATGATAAGCTCATGAATCATGCTATGTCTGACACCTAAGTGTCTAGACTTACCATTGTACATCTGGCTATAAGCCTTAGCCAATGTAGCTGCACTATCACACCAGATAGAAATAGGTGCTATAGGTTTAGGCCACAATGGAATCTCAAGAAGCAAGTTTATCAACCATTCAGCTTCTTTACCAGCAGCTGCTAGAGCCACAAATTCAGATTCCATTGTTGAACTGGTGATGCAAGTTTGCTTCTTGGATGCCCAAGAAATTACACCTCCACCAAGTAGGAATACCCAGCCACTGGTAGACGAATTGTCTTCAGTGTTACTGATCCAACTTGCATCAGTGTAACCTTCCAACACTGAAGGATAACCAGTATATGAGAGACTATAATCCATAGTTCTCTTCAAATACTTTAGTACCCTGTGAATAGCTTGCCAGTGATGAGCACTAGGATTACTAGTATACCTGCTCAATTTTTCCACTGCAAAACCAATATCAGGTCTTGTACAAGTCATGGCATACATCAGGCAGCCAATTACCCTAGAATACTCAAGCTGAGATACAGCTTTGCCATTATTAGGCATCAGCTTCTCACAAGTATCCATAGGTGTACTCACAGGAGTACAATCAAAGTAATTGAATTTCCTCAACACCTTCTCAATATAATGAGACTGAGAGATAGAAATTCTTTTACTTTCATGTTTAATCCTTATACCAAGGATAACATCAGCCTCCCCCATGTCCTTCATGGAGAACCTTGATGACAAAAATTCCTTTGTCAAGTCAACCTGATTTTGGTCAGTGCCAAAGATCAACATGTCACCAACATATAGACAAATGATGACTCCTTTACCAGATTCATCAAATTTGCTATATACACATTTGTCAGCTTGGTTAAGAACATAACCACTAGACAAAACCACTTCATCAAATTTTTGATACCATTGCTTAGGTGCCTGCTTCAGTCCATAAAGAGACTTAATCAGTTTACACACCTTGTTTTCATTTCCAGGCATGATGAAGCCCTGAGGTTGGTTCATATAAACCTCCTCTTCCAATTCACCATTCAAGAAAGCTGTTTTCACATCCATCTGATGAATAACCAGATTGTGAATAGATGTCATAGCAATCAGCAGTCTTATGGTACTGATACGAGCCACAAGGGCATAAGTATCAAAATAGTCTATTCCTAACTTTTGTTTAAAGCCCTGAATGACTAGTCTAGCCTTGAACTTTTCAATAGTTCCATCTACCTTCATTTTCCTTTTGAAAATCCATTTACAACCCAGAGGTTTGCAACCAGGAGGTAGATCAACCAACACCCAAGTGTTGTTGCCCATGATGGAATCCATCTCATCATTGATTGCTTCTTTCAAGAAAGCAATGTCCTGGGACTTCATTGCTTCTTTAAATGTCTTGGGATCATCCTCAATAATGAAGCAATAGGAGTATTGGTCAGAGACCTCATCCCTAGTTCCTTCAACTAAGTATAGTTGAAACTCAGGTCCAAATGACTTTGGAGTCCTGACCCTTTTGCTCTTCCTGAGCACAGGTTCAGGTTGTTGAACCACAACCTCATCAGGGACCACTGATGGTTCACCATCAGGGACCTCTGATACACCAGTGTCATGAGTTCCATTAGGAATCCTCTGACTTGGTCTAGGGACTGATGAGAATCTATTCTCATCAAAATTTGCATCCCTTGATTCAATTATTGAGTTAATTGAAACATATTCATTAGGTTCAATAACATAGAACCTAAAAGCCATGGAATGCTCATCATATCCAACAAAGATGCAGTCAATGCCTCTTTCACCCAAAGTTTTCAACTTTGGATCAGGGAGTCTTACAACAGCCCTACAACCCCAAACCTTGAGATAGTTCAAGTTGGGTTTCTTTTTAGTCCAGAGTTCATAAGGGGTTACCTTGTTCCTTTTGTTGGGAACCCTATTTAACAAATAGCAAGCTGTTAACATAGCTTCACCCCAGAACCCTTGACTCAGTCTTGAATAGGACAACATGGAATTAACCATCTCCTTCAGCACCCTGTTTTTCCTTTCAGAAATACCATTTTGCTGAGGAGTATAAGGGACAGTCGTTTCATGGATTATTCCAACAGACTGAAAGTACTGAGTATCCATGTACTCACCTCCCCTATCAGTCCTTAATCTTTTGATCAAATAACCAAGTTGTAATTCAACTTCAGTTTTAAACACTTTGAATTTATCTAATGCTTCATCCTTGGTATGTAACAGATAGACATAACAAAATCTAGAAGCATCATCAATAAATGTCACAAAGTACTTCTTATTCCCCAAAGAAGGAGTGGCATGCAAATCACACAGGTCACTGTGAATAAGCTCTAAGATCTTAGTCTCACGACTAACACCCTGAAAGGGTTTCTTGGTTATCTTGGTCAACATGCAAGTTTTACACTTTTCAGTGTCCATGTCAAAAGCAGGGATTAAACCATCCCTAGACATATCTTGCATCCTTTTATAGTGAACATGGCCAAGTCTAGCATGCCAAAGGGTAGAGTCAGTCTGGTCATATGTGGTCACAAAAGCTGAAATAACACTATCAGTGGTAACATTAAGCCTGAACATTTGATTACATAAATAACCAAAACCAATAAAAACACCATTCTTAGAAAAAACAAATTTATCAGATTCAATAACTTGTTTATATCCATGATTATTCAAAACACTACTTGAAACCAAGTTCTTCCTTATATCAGGAACAAGAATAACATTAAAGAAAGTTACAATCTTTCTAGAACTAAACCTAAGATCTACACAACCATGACCATGCACCAAGGCTGTTGACTCATTTCCCATGTGAAGAATAGAATCATCATTCAGTGACTCATAAGTCTTGAACCAGCTTCTATCTTTGCACACATGGACTGTTGCACCAGAGTCAGCCCACCACGCAACATCATCATCCTGCACATAATTAGATTTAGATACATATGTAACATAATAAATCTGAAAAGACTTATTAAACATACTCTGACCTTTCAGTGAGTTGGATGAACCACCACTCCCTGAACCATTAGTGCCTGATCCATTGGCTTTACCACCAACTTTAACACCTTTGCAGTCCCTTTTAATGTGACCAGTCTTGCCACATTTCCAACAAGTAGGAGTTGCCTTCTTGTTAAGATCTGCCTTTGTGTTATCATGATATTTGCGTTTGCCTTTGTTATCATTGTACCTGGTGGAGTTATTATGCTCCACCATATTGACAACAGATGCACCAATAGTATTGCTACTCTTTGGCTTGTCATTATCCTGCACCTTGAGAGATTCCCCAATGTGTAGATGACTGCCCAACTCAACAAGAGTTAACTCCTCCTTCATATGTTTCAAGGTATGCTTGAAATCTTTCCATGAAGGAGGGAGTTTGTCAATGACACAAGAGACTTTGATAGCCTCATCCATGTTCATATGGTGTTGTGTAAACCTTCCAAGTATTCCAAGAAGTTCATCGTATTGTTCCATAACTGGTCTTGAATCAGTCATCTTGTAATTTGTGAAATTACTAACAAGGAACTTCTTACTTGATGCATCCTCAGCCATATATTTGGCATCCAAGGAATCCCATAGTTCTTTGGAAGATTCAAAGTTCTGATAAATATCAAACAGAGAATCAGACATACCATTGAGAATAAGACCTCTGCATATGTAGTCATCATTCTCCCATTTGCTCCTTCTACTGATCTGCTCCACAGTAGCATCATCCCTATCATCAGGAATAGGTGTATTAAGCACATACACCACACTCATGCTTGACAGCAAGAAGTGCATCTTCTTCTGCCACCTCCTAAAGTCCACCCCTTCAAACTTATCAAGCTTGGCAAAGTTAGAAGCCATATGTTTCATTGCAGTAGCAGCCATTAATTATCACAAAATAGTTTACTTTGATTGTTGGTGTCGTGAGCCCAGTATCAGGGTTAGATAATCAATTCAGCAGAAACAAATACCACTAGGTGGTTACCGGATATCATTTGGAATCGTGTGATCACTTTCCAAAGTAAACTATTCGACCCTAATGCCTGGGTTACACGAATATCTACTTGGGATAAGACCAAATGCAGTTATGGAATTAGGCACAATTCTATAACCCTTGCGCTAATAAGTGTTAATGGTTTTCTGTGTGTACTTCATGCATAATCAGATCTCCTACTTATAGGAGTTTACTCTAAGCTAATCAAAATGGAATTATGAGTATTAATCGGCCCATTAATAGCCTCATAATTATCCCCATTATAGCCGTTAGTGGTTACATGACCAATTAAACGTGGTCATAATGCAGTTGAAACTGCCACTTGAATAGGTCAAAACCGTTACAAGCAGTACTTTCATCAGTACTTTCATAGTGCTATCAGTGGATACACTGCTTTAGTGGAATCCACAAGCTTCAGTGGAATCCACAAGCTTCAGTGGAAACATAAGCTTCAGTGGAAACACTGCTTATCAGTGAAAACCACAAGCAGTACTTTCCACAAGCAGTACTTTCTACTAGCACTACCAATACAAACCACTACAAGAGTCAGGGTGTTCATGGACCTTATGGGTGTACACTCCGTACCTCCTAACCCATTACAAGGTGTGAACTAATCCCACAAGTGCACTAAATTTTCCAGCATAACTCTGGTTAACATGAATTCGGAAATTGCATACTCGCAACCAGAATCTATCATCTTCTTTTAACGGAATTGTTCACCTTTGGAGAGTTGATCTTTTAATCCAAAAGAAATGAATACAATTATACAATAATCTATCAAGTTTCGATAATGCGCTAATAATCTTTGTAAATAACCAATCTCAGATACCCCACGTTGAGTTTGAAAAGGTAAAAATAACGTGAACATTGACATTTGTACCAGTAAAAAGATGTTGATAGATCAGATGATACTAATCTAACACTTACGAACATCCATCTTAAGTTTCGATTTTAGAAAGAACTAACCTTAGCATCTACTTCGTATTTTGTTTTTATGCTTTTTTGCTTGTTGTAGGAGCTGAGACCCGAAGATGTTTTTCCATTCTTTCATATCCATCCCACACCCTTCTTGTAGTGATTTCTGTAAGAAAATAAAAGAACGAAAATGGAAACAATTTCATCAGTAATTTCTACGGTAAAAAAGATAATGTTAGCCTTATTTCAAAACTAAAAAGAAGTATCCCATCAAGAGCTTCATTTACAGTTAATGCAAGTGCTTATTTTGTCTCATAAACATCATAGAACATTTTAGATGAATGAAGCATGCTCGTATCTGATTAATATTAAAGTAGGTTAGCGAACATGTAGATTATTTACAAGCATATAACCTATATTAATTGGCATAAAAATTGAATCTAGGTATCTTAACTACGTTATAATGCATTTAGGCTATTTCTAAAAACTAAGTCTTAAAAAAAATAAGCATACACACTTACTATAAAAGGAAGACTTATAATTCAATACATTCATTAAATTAAATACAGTTTTCAAAGCCCATTATTAAAAACGTGTAACCGCTAAAAATCATTATTATCAATAATGACTATTAAAAACATATAACCGCATTTGCTATATAAATACACATAAACCATTTCATATTTCTCTCACACACATATAAAACATCAGCAATAAGACCGGGTGTAATAATTTAAAATACATAGCTCACTGGTAATTAAAATACATAAAGTTATTGTTATAAAAAACATATAAATGAAAAACATTTGTTCGCCATAAAATTTAGTCACAAAATATCCGCCGCCGCATTGCACGGCTACCCTGCTAGTATTGATTAATACAATTGTAATCTAAAGTTACTTTCAATCACATAAGATGCATATGCATATATCACCCCCCACCCCCGCACCCCCCGCGCGCGCGCTGCAGAGATTTTTTTTTTTTTTTTTTTTTTTTTTTTTTTTTTTTTTTAATGTACGCAGTACGTAAACAGTTGTTGAAACATGAAGCCGCAAAGATTGCATATGTTAAAGTTCTGTTTGCTTTCCGACTTGAATATTACTATTTCGTCAAACGGTTCTTTCCAGCCGGGAACACATTTCAGACGTTTGTCGGTAATGTTGAGACCTGATGTTCAAGATAGCCAGACCCATCTGATCGCTCGCTCGAATCCCTTTCGCTATTTCAACAATCTTTGTGCAACCTTCTGCACCAAACACGTTGCTAGGTCGTTGTAATAACGAAAGGAATTCGTGCGGAAGATCATATTGGCGCGCCATCGTAAGCATGTCGTTTCGACATAAACAAACGAAGTCTGCGATGTTCCACTGGGTGGAAAGATTCCAATCGATATCACAACCATTCAGTTGCATACATTTATACAAATCATGGATTCTTTCAAACTGTTACGTAAAGCGTTTGAGCATAATTTAATAAACAACTAAACGGAAAACGTATGATCCTAAACAAAGAAAGGAACAGTGTCTTAAACATACATGCATCGTAAACGCATAGCCATGTCGTCCAGAAACCTCTGAACCTATGATTCGCTTGGTTGGTGATTTCGCTGAGAAGACGGGCTGATGGGATCATTTAACATATGGCTACATTTGGTATTCAAAGCTGTGGCAGGCGCAGCCAATGCCAAGGATAGAACTTCTATATCTTAATGTCGTAGGCTAGCTAGATATTGGGTTTTTTGTGTGCAACCACCTTAGCGGGATTATGTGCTCTGTTGGTTTCTGCATCTGCCTTGCTATTTTTGTCGTCTGTTTCTGCTATTCCATTTGCCATCCTATGTTTGCAATACTTAAGGTGGTATTAAAGCCTTTTCATGGCTGCAATAAATTAAATACGCTTGTGTATGTCAAAAAGTTAGGCCCTATAATTAGTTAAAAGTACATAACCGAGTTACCTGATGACGCTGATGACCGGCATGTAACATTTTTGTCTTGACGCTGAAAATGTTGTGCTGCCACTCCATCTGTACCTTAGAAAACAGTAAAGATGACTGTTGCAGTATAAGCCAAGGCGCAAGTGGTATCTTTATCTAAATGGAATGAAACATATTAATATTTATAATACAAAACTTTTATTACTATCCACCGTATAGGTTAACATACCTTTATAAAACGATTCCACGCGCGGGCTATTACCAATGGTTTTTATTGTGCATATCCATGGAGGTTATTGGCTTCGACTTGGCATCGTACGCAAATTAGTTATACTCCGTGAAGGATCCTTTTATTACGTACCTAGCTATCGTTGTGTCATCGATTTGAGTCTTTCCACTCGGGAGCACATTTCAATCGTCAATCGATAATGTTGGTGCGCGATGTTCAACATAGTGGGGCCTGTCTAATCGCCCCCTCAAATCCCTTTTGCTGCGGTAGGAGTCTTTGTGCAAAGGTCTGCACCAGACATATTGCTAGACCATTGTCACAACGAAAGGAATTCGAGGGGAAGATGAGCACAGGGAAATATCTTAAACATCCCGTATCAATATTACTAAATGAAGATTGCACTATTCTGCCCAGTGGAAAGATTCCAATCGATGACACTACCATTTACTTCAATTAGATGTAACTCAGCTCGGTTGCGTACATATAGGCAATTTTAATTAGAAATATGCATCTATCCATGATTCTGAGAGGTAATGCAAACACATATACAATACCTGAATAGTGTTGCATCACTGACTGTAATCTTTCAACTCGGGAGTGTGTTTTATAATACAAAACTTTTATTACAATCCACTGTATAGGTTAACATACCTTTATAAAATGATGACAGGAGCCGGCTATTACCAATTGTTTTTATTGTGCATATCCATGGAGCTTATTAGCTTCGAATTAGCATCGCACGCAAATTAGTTATACTCCGTGAAGGATCCTTTTATTACGTACCTAGCTATCGTTGTGTCATCGATTCGAGTCTTTCCACTCGGGAGCACATTTCAATTGTCAATCGATAATGCTGGTACGCGATGTTCAACATAGTGGGGACTGTCTAATCGCCCTCTTAAATTCCTTTTGCTGCGGTAGGAGTCTTTGTGCAAAGGTCTGCACCAGACATATTGCTAGACCATTGCCACAACGAAAGGAATTCGAGGGGAAGATCCGAACAGGGCAATATCTTAAACATCCTATATCAATATTACTAAATGAAGATTTCACTATTCTCCTGAGTGGAAAGATTCCAATAGACGACACGACCATTTACTTCAATTAGATGTAACTCAGCTCAGCTGCGTACATATAGGCAATTTTAATTAGAAATATGCAACTATCCATGATTCTAAGAGGTAATGCAAACACATATACAATACCTGAATAGTGTTGCGTCACTGACTGGAATATTTCAACTCGGGAGTACGTTTCAAGCATCAGTCGCTAATGTTGAAACGCGATGTTTAGGATAGCGATACCTGTCTGCCCGCTCCGTTGAACTCCTTTTGCTATTCCAACGATTCTTGTCCAAAGGGCTGCACCAGCCGTATTAGTAAACCGTTGTGATAACGAATAGTTTTCGAGGAGTCAATCAGAATAGGCCAATATCGTAAACATCTCATATCAATATTAGAAAATGAAACTTGGAATATCCTACCAGGTTGAAAGATCCCAATCAGTGACGCGATAATTTGGCTGGATGAGAATCTGGTGCTACCAGCTGCATACGTGTAGGTACCCCCATTCAACCCAAAGAATAGTAAAAAGAAATACGGCTCAGATATATGTATACAATAGCGATACCAGGCTACCAACATGGCTGCAGTCACACAGTCAATGTAACTGCCCTGCCACGATGAGTGCCAGGGAGATGTATACGCATTGATTAGCATATTGTCATCATTGCCTATAGACTGGTAGGAGGCAAAAACTCAAGCATACGATAGCGTTGTCGGGCAACAAACAGGGCCTGCAATCGCCATTTTTGGTCAAACCCAGTTATAAAGTTTGTGCCAGCCAGGATATACATGTGAGGAAACCATGACAACCCAAAGTAATATCAGTCAGTTAAATATGTAAAACCTAAGATGGATCTCAATACATGTATCCGTAAAGATAGAATTCCTAGACGAAAGACCAAACCTTGTGGTGGATGCATTATGGAAACCATAAGCGGTGATCAGTATTCGACCAAGAAAAAGCAATCCGAGTCCATCAGTAGCAGGATTATTTTTTATTGGCCGAATACTGGTCACAACATCCATCAGGCGAATAGTGACCATGAAAAGCTGAGACCGAGGAATTGCAAGCCTGATGTAAAATGGCTGTCATACAACTTAAAAGGCTCAGGTCAGCAATTATTGAAGTGGTACTCAAAACCCCATGGCTGCAACCGCAAAGTCGCCACGCCAAGACACGGGTTTTGGTAAACAACACTTACAAAAACATCAAACGCTGACAAATCCCATCATTGCCTATAGTGTAGTGTGACACCGCTCTTTTGACAACAAACTCCTTTTACGCAACCTGCATTATGTAACAGGTTTAAACATAATAAGAATAACCTCGAATGAATACATCGTAAAACTGACGTAAACAACACTTGCATCCTTCAATGATATTCGGTTTCCATGCAACTACTGGTAACGGAACTTTCAAATTCGACAAAAAGGTTAAACAATATACCTAAAGAGAACATCAATACCCGTATCCGTAAATATAGATTTCTTGGGCGAAAGAACGAACCTTCGGGTGGATGCATTATGGAAAGCATAAGCGGTGATCAGTATTTGACCAAGAAAAAGCAATTCGAGTACATTAGTAGCAAGATTATTTTTTCTTGGCCAAACACTGGTCCCAACATCCATCAGGCGAATAGTGACCATGAAAAGCTGAGACCGAGGAATTGAAAGCCTGATATAAAACCGCAGTCATACAACTTAAAAGGCTCAGGTCAGCGTTTATTAAAGCGGTACTCAAAACCCCATGGCTGCAACCGCAAAGTTGCCACGCCAAGACACGGGTTTTGGTAAACAACACTTACAAAAACATCAAACGCTGACAAATCCCATCATTGCCTACAATGCAGTGTAAAACCGCTCTTTTGACCAGAAACTCATTTTACGCAACCTACATTATGTAACAGGTTTAAACATAATAAGAATAACCTCAAATGAATACATCGTAAAACTGACGTAAACAATACTTACAGCCTTCGATGATATTTGGTTTCCATGCAACTACTGGTAACGTAACTTTCAAATTCGACAAAAAGGTTAAACAATATACCTAAAGAGAACATCGTTGCCTGCACATCCAGAACCGAAAGAACTACCACCATTGCTGTTTCTACTCTTACGAATAGCAGCTTTATCCATACACAACTATCTATAAATCTTAATCCTTGTTGTCGATGGGGGTTGAAAATACTTTCCCAAGTCAGGGTTGGGGGATTTACCCGGTTTCTTATAGATAATTGGTGCATAATAGTATTTTTAAAAGTCAGCTATCAATGAAATACTGAATTAAGAATACTGCAACCAGTTGCAAAGTTTGTGCTAGCCAAGATATACATATATGGAAATCGAGGCAGCCCCAAGTAATATTATTTACCTAATTACGTAGTATCTAAAATAGATCTCAATACCTGTATGTGTAAAGATTGAAACTCATATGAGAAACCAAACGTTGCGGTTGATGCATTATGAAAATCGTAAGCAGTGATCAGTATTCAACCAAGAAAAAGCAATCCGAGTACATCAGTAGCAGGATTAGTTTTTCTTGGCCGGATACTGGTCGCAACATGCATCCACAGATTACTGATTAGGAAAGCCTAAGGCTCAAGTCAGCAATTACTGAAGTGGCACAGAGAAATCCATGGCTGCAACCGTAAGGTCGCCACGCCAAGATATGGATTCTGGCAAAACAACATCTACAAAAGCAGAAAACGCTGACAAATCCCATCACCGCCTACAATGCAGTCAAACGTCTGCCCCTTAAAAACATACACGTTTCACGGAACCTGCATTACGTACCACGTTTAAATATAATATGACTAACTCCAAACGACTACATCCAGAAACTAACACAAACGGCAGATGCACTCTTCAATAATATTCAGTCCCCCTGCAAGTACCGCTAGTTAGGTTTACGTACTCCAGAAAAAGCCGAAACAACGCACCTAAGGAAAACAACCTTCTCCACACATCTAGAACCGGGAAAACTATCATCGCTGCCGCTGTTACTCTCACCAATAGCGGCTCTATCTCTACATAATTATCTATAAATCTTAATCGCAATTGTCGACGTGGTTTTGAAATTGTTTCCCGGCTCATGGCAAGAGGCTTCATCTATTCCAAGGAACGAACTGTTTATGATCAATAGGCGCACCTGTTGACAAATATGATCGCTATATCAAAAGTACGAAATAACCACATAAACCGATACAGTAAAAAATTCGGTTTATACTGTTGCCAAAAACATAACGTGCCGAAAAATTCAACAACAACATATAAAAAAATTACCTGAAGCCGACTGAATTTGAACACCTCCTAATGTATTGCAAGCGTTGCTAGAACTCGCATCAACAGGAAAAGCAACATCTATCAAGAAAGAAATGCCGAATACGTATACGAAAGTTGCAAAACGCAAGAATAAACAAATGAAAGCCGTTTTTCTCGTCTGATATACCTGTAACTACCGCTATTAACGTCTGCTTCTTCGTGGCTCTAGCCAGAGAACCTGAGCGGTGAGTATAGGTCTTCCTACCTCCACTTCTATGCCTATAAGCTGCATACATTCCGACACCAGAAGAACCAGCAGTACCAAGAGGCAAAATCCCGGCGTCAAATGCCACCAACCATGGGATAGGAAATGATTTTAAAACTTTATCAACCACAGTCTTGCTCTCTGAAACGGCCATGAAAACCTAAATTTTACAACAAACATGGCTCAGACTACCAAGCACCCATCACTGATGCAACCAAAATACTGCTGTGGCTACCTTGGCAACACATGCAAGGTTTTTCTAGAATTCTGTAATGAGAAAACCACTGAATCGTCAACCAAATAGGAGAAGGACGTGGCAAAAACCCATCATGGCTGCAACCACAGTCTACGTGTGGCTACCTTGCCAACATACGGTTCTCGATAAACTACCTTCCGAAAAAAGATAAATGCACACATCATTGCCTTAGTAAACACACAAACAAAACTAAGGCTCAGAGCTGCAAATACAAAAACAGAACCACAACCCGCCCATGGCTGCAACCACGACCCATGTGCGGTTACCTCGCCAAACCGCAGGCGTGTTCCATTGTTTTTCTAAAAGAAAGTAAATACAAAGTAAGATCATCATCGCCCTTACACATAACAAACTAATACGACTGCAAACAATCACATAGTACTAAACACCCGCCATGGCTGCAACCAACATTCGTATGTGGGTACCTCGCCAAGATATGGGGCCTCGTACAGTGTGACCTGAAAGCCACGGTCCGCGCGAATGAAACCCTAACCTGAGAAATAATAACAGGGCCAGCAAGCTTATACAAAACCCCTTTGACACAAAAAAAAACACGTCAACGATCAAACATTAACAAGCCTCGCTACCTTACAAAGAACCTAGAAGGTAATTAAATCGAAAACCACCACCCTTACTCCACACAAACATGCAGCCAAGTTAAGACACAAGTAAGGAAGACCACAATCAAAACATCGCCTATGACAATAACCGCAACCTCATAAACAACCTTCAAGGTAACTAAATCGAAAACGACCATATGTACTCCACACACAAACATGCAACCAAGTTACGACACAAGCAAGGAAGAGCACAACTAAAAGATTTCATGTCAACCAAATCATAAGAACATATGGGATGTAAGCACGTATCAGCTTACCTTGTAGCTAAAGGAAATAAGCACCGAATCGCCCACCAAATAACACCAATAAATTGGCAAAAGGCCATGAGATAAAAACGGCAAGCTTAGTGGAGGCCACCGATCATGTGTCGGCAAAGAATTTTAAAACCCTACTAACAACGTAGATTAAGGTTTACAGATAATAAGCTCGTCACTGCCTTTACACTAACCACCCGCCATACCTACAACGACCATCCGTAAGTAGATGCGTCGCTAGGATTATGGCCTGAAACCCTAAGATCATATGAGATCTGAGCACCGCCCATTTTTCCTTCCAGGTGAAGAAACGTTACCAAAATAACCACCGAACCGTCTACCAACTACAAAAGATAATGAGCTAATGGGCCGCACCCAAATAGCCCAAAACCAACAGTGAAGGTATCAGCGCCACCGACCAAGGTGTAGGAAATTATTTAAAATTTCCACCGACAACGCGGATTAAGATTTATAGATAATTGAAGATGTACAACATACTTAAAGTGGTACCTTCATTCATATCGGCTGGAAGAAGCACAAATGACGTCACCTGTTTCGACTTTTAGCCTATACAACTAAATTAATTAATAAGTTTCACTTTTAAAGAAGGGATAATGAAAAAAATACCCAATTTTTCAAAACTTCTTCACAAAATACCCAATTTTATACTCAAAAACCCAAAATACCCAAAAAAAAATCCGCAAGTATTGAGACTTTTGCGAAACTGAAAAAAATATGGAATTTTTTTTATATTTATAAGAAATATCGCAAGTCCCTTGCGATATTTCTTAAAAATATCAAAATTTTGATATTTTATAACACTTAAACCAGCAAATCCACATATCGCAATACTTCTTCCCCCCCCCTCCCAACCTGCAATATACACATATCGCAAAAACAAAACCCTCCCATATCCAATTATTGTTCGAATAGAAGAAATATCGCGAAAAAAAACCTCCCCCACTTTGCGAATTGAAGAAACGGCCCAAGATTTTTCGAATTGAAGGTTTCCCGCAGAGAATTTTTGACTATGTATAACGAATCATGAATAAAGATTCGATTCCGGTAAGTTTTATTCGTACAAAAATTAAGTTAATAAGATTCGAACTATGTTATTGTTTTTTTAGTTATGGTTTTGTTTGAATTGGATAATTTTTTCAAATTGGAGGTTTTCCCCAATTAGGGTTACTTAAGAAAATTTGGGGTTCGTGACTGATATGTGATCGTAGTTGTTAGGTTTTCATGACTGATATAAGTTATGAATTATGATGGCTAAGACATTTGTTTTTTTTTTTTCTTTCTTTTCTTAAACAGCCAAACATAACGATTAAGGCCAAAATTTGTATTGTTTCGGACATACTTGTAGCTCTGACCGATGCCCAAGTTAAAAAATTCAGGAAAACATGTTTCGGACATTGGCTCGCCGTTGTCCTTAAAAAGAATAGCCAACTTTTGATTCATACGATACTTGCTTGTGAGATTGAAAGTGTAGCAAACGAGCTCTCATTCAATATATTAGGTAAACAAATTCGCTTTAGACGCCAAGAGTTATGTTTTGTTACAGCTTTACATTTTGGTCGCAATATGTATATGAATAAGTGGGTTAAGGACATGACGGAAAATCCATTTAGGAAAAGGATGTTCCCTGATATTCCAGAAAATGTTTCGGATAAAGTAAGGGATGTTATGGATATTTTTAATAAGATGAAAGAACGTTCAATTTTTTTGGAAGACGATGATGCAGTTAAGATATGTCTTTTGGTGTTGTTAGATAACGGATTCTTGGGCCACCAATTGTCACACAATGTTACTGACCGTAAGTTGAAGTTGGTTGAGCGTTTAGAATATTGTTGGAATATTTTTCCGTGGGGGTCGTATATTTGGGATCATACTTATCCGCAACTTAGAGATGATGTATCTAATCGCAGACTGCTGTATCTAATCCCACTTTTCATGACCAATCCTATCAAGTTTATTAGCGGCTCTAGGCAATATATTACGTAACGTGCTAAAACATTCTTCAAAGTCTGAAATCTGATATGCTTTACATACTCTCCAAAATAGCGTTTCCTTACTTATAAATCGAGGAAACTTTGCACGTAAGTTCATCAACAAGTGGCGACAATGACGACCATGAAATGCATTGGAAATGCATTCTTAATGGACAAAGCAATGGATCCAGCTCCATCAGATATGTTATGTTATCTTGCTTACAAATTATACATTGCTTGAGTTTCGTCAAAAACCAATCCCAAGATCTAAATGTCTCCAACTTTCCCACTCCGTATGCAAGCGGCATAATCTGATTATTACCATCCATTGCAACTGCTAGATACATTGTACCAAATAATTCTCATTTAAGATGTGCACCGTCTATTATAATCAATGGTCGCATGTGTGACACAAATGTACGAATCTACATAAAAAAATATTTCGATAATTAGAATAATAAATAGATAGCATGAATAATACATTTATTTGTTTGTAATAAACAATACTTACCGCAGCACCCATGGCAAGAAAAAAAATCTCAAATCTGTCTTCATCGTCAGTTTCAATATGTGTAATAGTCCCTGGGTTTTATAGTTTCAAATTGTGGAAATACAAAGGGAGTTCGGAAAATGACTCCTTATGAGTCCTTCTCAACAATTGCAATGCATAACATTTAGCTCGCCAAGCTTGAGAATATGATATATCAATTTTGAACCTAGCATTCATATCTGTCATAATCTCTTTCCCCTATAAATCCTACTATTCTCAGACATTACCTCCTTCAATATATGACCAAGGACTTTTGGGGAATCATTACGATGATGTGGGTGAATTTGAGTTCTAGTGCATGTATGATGGTCATGAAATTTTTTTACATAAAAATTTTTATAGTCTTTGGGTATATAGGCTCGAAAACCCATTCACATGTGTCATCAATACATTTTGCATATACCCTTTGGAGGTCTGATCTTGGGTATCTAATTTGAAATCCCTCTTCAAGAGCTTTTCTACCCAAACAACTTTTCTATGTTCTTTATTATCAAAAGTATCATGTAAACGAACAAGACTAGATGTTCCATAACACATACCTTTTTTCGACTTGATATATGGGACTGGTGTTTTGAGTAGGGGAGGCATATTCCAATATTTATCTTTCTTACATACCTTGTTTTCATCATCAGATTTTTTACTCTCCTCATTGGATTCACTACCCTCCTCATCAGATTTTCTACTCTCGTCATCAGATTCACTACGCTCATCATTAGATTCACTACTCTCATCCTCGCCAGACAATCTTTTCACTTTCCCAAAAACAATACCCATTACCTTTTCTCCGAAAGGCCGTAATTTATCATCATCTAGAAAATCCTTTTCGTTAGTTTTTTTGTTTTTTGGTGAACCTACAACTTGTTTTTTTTTTACGATTAGCTGAATCACTTTGAGGATCCTGCATAGGATACACAGGAATTCCAAGCACATACATAGGATTCCCAGGAAATCCATGCATATGTTGAAAACTAGGAAAATTTTGATAAAAACCACTACCATGCATTTGTGTTTGGTGAATTTGTGTGGCATGATATTGGGTTTGATATACATTTACAGACGAGGTAGCATGAATAAAATGGCTTTGTTGATTGCTTTCTGTAGTTGATAATTTCCTACCATTTACACTAGACTCAACAATACACAACGTAACAATTCTACTACTTTTAACAACAAATTCCATAAATTTATTGACTTCCAAATAATCACATACCTCTACAATATCATTATCCAAATTGTAAGTTACCATAAAACCACTATTAGCATCGATTTCTAGCCTCTCGGATACCGCTTCTAGTAAACATGAATATGATGACAACAATGGTAAAATTAGTGTATGTTTTACACAATTTAACGACATATATTCCAACACACCATCCACTCTTTCTCATGTCCCTCCTTTACATACACGTATTTTGACGGTTTCTTTGACGGATTTCATGGCAAAATTGAGTTTTTTGGTGAGAATTTTGAGTTTTTTTAGTGAAGGGAGCTAAAATGAGGAAGAGATAATAATAAAACACGTTTTATCCACTAACAGAATGAAAATCTCGCTAGTTGATGAAAATCTCGCAAGTTTTATCCAAAAGTTTGTGAATTTTTTAAAGATATATTAAAATATTTACGAAATTTTTAAGAAATATCGCAATTTTTTTTTATATTTCTTACAAATATCGCAAAATATTGATATTTCTTAAAAATATCAAAAATTTTTGATACTTTAAAGAAAAATTGCAAAGGGCTTGCGATATATCCTAAAATTATCAAAAATTTTTGATATTTTTTTCAATTTCGCAAAAGTCTCAAAATTTACTGATTTTTTTTTGGGTATTTTGGGTTTTTGAGTATAAAATTGGGTATTTTGTGAAGTAGGTTTGAAAAATTGGGTATTTTTGTCATTATCTCTTTAAAGAAACATTATGTGGGTAAGAAAAACATGTGTAAAAAACACTTTACACATGTACGCATTAATTATTGTGAAACTTAAAAGACAAAGCTACAAACCGAGTACACATACTAAAACGCATGTAGATAGTTTTAGATCAAACGAGTGGGTGATCCCGCGCGTTGCTGCGGAAGTGTTGTGGTCCCGTTATATTTTTACGTAGCGGTTCTTTAAAGTTTAATTATGTTACATCGTTAGTCCTCATAGGACCTAGTTTGCAAATACGATTAAACCTTAGGGACTATTTTCGTTAAATGGCTATACATACTAATTAATGCTACCAACGACTTAGTTTGCAAGGGACACTTAAACCTTAAGGACTATTTTTGTCAAATTGCTATAGATAGTAATTAATGCTAGAAACTTACAAAGGACTTAATTTGCAACGATAACTAAACCTCAGGGACTATTCTTGCCATTTGGAAATAGATAGCATTTAAACCTCAGGGACTATTCTTGCCATTTGGGAATAGATAGCATTTAATGCTATGTTTTGCAAAACTTTCCTCCTACCTTTTAGTATATATACGAGTGTAGAAACCCGCGCGATGCAGCGGGATTGCTTTTGTAGACGTGAATTTGAAACTGATGAATGACCGGAAAATTTGTTTGTCTATTTTTGTGGCTACAAAGGACTTACTTGTAAAGACACTTAAACCTTAGGGACGACTTTTGCCAAATTGCTATAGATAGTTATTAATTCTACATGACTTACTTTGCAACCACACTTAAATCTTAGGGACTATTTTTGCCAAATTGCTATAGATAGCAATTAATGCAAAAGGACTTACTTTGCGACGACACTTAAACATCAGGGGCTATTTTTGCCAACTTACGAAAGTTAGCAATTAATGTTTTGACACATGGCATGTGAAGAACCTTTGTCTTGCCTAATAGTATATATGATAATAGAATACGCTATACAACATAATGATCAATTATAAGCTAAATAACGCAAACAAATATAAACAGAAAAATAAAAAAGGTACCCATGGGTTAGAAGCCTCATAATCGAGTCTTTCATATTCTGTCGTTTAACATTAGTCTCTTAATAAAATCAAGTTGTGCCACCCATATAAAACTTACAAATAAAACAAACGTTGAAAACAAAGACTTCAGTAAATACAAATATCTAAGAAATTTACATGATAATTAGATGAAGTTAGTATCAATTAGAATCAACACACACCTTAGAATCGAATAGCTTGGGATTTTCATTTTTATGAAAATCAAAATCGATTCACGAAACATATAGAAGAAAGAAATCACAAAACAAACGGGGATGGAGACAAACCTAAGTTAAATGATTAGTCAATTTTGTTTTGATGAGATTACAAATCATTCACTCTGCACAAATTGAAACCGAATGTTAAATAGCAGGGTAGTGTTGCGGTTATTGATGACATTAAATAAGGATATATTAATATCATAATTTATTATATGTATATTGCTTGTTTTATATTATTTTATATAAGATTTAATACTTAATCGCTTAAATATTTCTATCTCAGATATTTACAAGCAATTAGTGAAAATTAGCAATAATGGCCATGTTTTGAATCAAATTGATCAAGTTCCATAAAGTCCACAAAACTGACAAGAATACGCCGTATTATTCTAGACAGATACGCCGTATACCAAGACTTGGACGATTGTGAAGACCATAGCCTGACTTTGAAGAATACGTTTTATACAAGTATTGGATACGCCGTATATGAAACTTTGGTCAAACAGAAGAACGAGCTTGTTTTAGTACAGGTACGCCGTATGGCGTTATCAAGATACGCCGTATCCATCTCAATGACTTCACCAGATTTCCAAGATAATGAAAACATGATACGCCGTATTCATCTCTATAATACACCGTATCAGTAAGGCGGTGAACGAATATTCTGGAATATAATAATCTTGGATCCCACGCGAAGTTACCTCGATACGCCGTATCAACCGTTTTCGAAAAGTATAAATAGAAAACCTTAAGTCCGCTTTTAAGAGAGGAGAAACCACCAAGTACGAAGCCAGAGACAAAAGAAGACCAAGAAGGTCCTGCTAGTGCCATAATTCCATAGGAGAATTCACTTAATTTGCTTTACTATACTTTAATCGTTCGCTTAGCGTATTCTTCTCTTTTAATTTATACTTGAATCTTTATGAACATGTTATCTTTTATTATGACTGAGATTATGGGCTAATACCTGTAGGTATTAGCTAAGTTTAATGATTATTTGATTTTTTGATTTATTCTACTTTGATAGTTTACTTAATCCAGAATATTGATTACGTTTATTACTTCATTCATATTTTGTTAATATGTTAATGTAAGCCCTAGGGGGATAAATAATAAATTGATAATCATTAAGGTGTGTTTTATGTGGATTTCAAGTAATCGTGATATGATTATATCTATTAAAAAACATAATACGCAAATCTAGAATCTAGGAGCTGCCTAGATTTAGGTACGATAAACGCCAGGTCATGAGTATCGTCGTCATGAGTATCGTCGTTACAGGTCTTAGACTAATCAAACATCTTATATGACTAAACTTGGTTAATACGTTTTTCTTACTATCGGCTTGACCTCTTTTTATCTGTGTTTCTGCTTGTGTGTTCTAATTGTCTCATTGCATTCACAATTTTTTTAAATCTAAACCTTGTGTCGGTATCTCTGGCTGAAAAACCCTTTTGCTGCGTTAGAATTAGGTTTAATTAGACTAACTTACATAATTAAAATACTGATAGATCTAAGTGTTAACGTTCCACTCTTAGTGATCGAAACCTTACTTACCAACTAGCTCACCATCGACCGGATAACTGTCCATACGCGTTTGTTATAGGTAAAGTCGACAAAATATAAATTTAAAACTTGAAAACAGAATTACCTACACACAACAAAGCACATCAGTTATGATTTAGGGATTTTGTTGTGGGTTTGATTTAGGGTTTTATATATGTGTTTTTGAATCGACTATTTTTTAATAGAATGAGTATGACAAAAGTTTTGTGAATAGAAGGAAACTGTTTTGGGTTGATTTTTGAATCGGTGCTATTATGGATTGTAGCTAAATTTAAAATCCGTCAAGCATGTCATAGTTAGTTTTAATCAGTTCTTACATTTTAGGCATATTTGAATTGAAGTCAAGTTGCACAATAAAGGTCTATATTGTAGTTAGCATTAAAGCATTACATTATTAGATGAGATAGTTTTAACCCAAACATTCAAATGCATTAATTGTTTGAGATGTTTGTTGTTTGTTAAAATCATCCCAAGTTCGAACCTTGAGAGCTTCATTTTTAAGTCCCACATTCAAAATATGAATTTACACATTGCTTGCTACATGCCATGTCATTATTGAGGTGGCATTTTTTGCTAATGATGATGTGTCATAGTTAACTATTACAGTATATAGTGTAGGATTTAAATTCATATCCCATTTATCTTTGGTATCAAACAATAAATTCTAGAAATACATCTTATTATTGCATTTTAGTTGGTGTTTGAAATTGCTTATTGAAAATAGATTATGCATTTTGAAAATGCATAATTAGATACATCTTATTATTGCATTTTATTGGATATTTAAAATTGCTTATTGAAAATAGATTATGCATTTTGAAAATGAAAATGCACAATTAGATAATCAACTGTTACAATACATCAATATGAAATATAGTGTTTGAATTTGATTATATTGCTTGATATTACAATAATTAGATAATCAATTTTTTATTGTATGACTAATCAGATTATCTCATAATTAAAAACTTAAAGTGACTATAAGGGGGGAGGGAGTGGTACCCTAGTACCCAATACTACCCAAATTGCCACATCACCTCTATCAAATAAAAACCCTCCAACTCAAAACTACCCAATTCTACCCTAACACTACCCAAAGTGGAGGGAGTGGTCATCTATCATACCCATTATTTTATTTTATTTTATTTTTTTTTCATATATTTTTAATACATAAAATCACATACAATATTAAAATAAAAACATACCATTTCATTAAAAATAAAAACATTACATAATACTTAAAAAAAATAAACATTACATAATACTTAAAATAAACTAGATTAAAAAAAAACCACTAATCATCGAGATGCGGCAAGTATTGACGTGCTACGTGCTCCGTGAGATCATATCGAAGACGGTCATGGAGAACTTCGTCTAGTAACTCCGTTACCACACTGTTGTCGAACACTGGTTGGACCAGCTCATCCATTATATGAACCGGTGAGATTGCCCTCCCGTCGGCTTTTATAACCATATTGTGCAAAATAACACACGCATGAACCTGATTGGCAATCTTCGCTTCGGTCATAGCTCGGAGAGGTCGATCGAGAATTTTCTATTTTCCTTTGAGAGCACCAAAAGCTCACTCGACATCCTTTCTCGCCCCCTCTTGTAACTTCTTAAATTTCTTTTCCTTTGGTTCGGTTGGATACGGGTATGCTTTAACAAATGTGGATCACTTAGGATAGATTCCATCTTCAAATAGTAGCCGCGTTTGTAAAAGCGTCCATTCACGTGGAATGAACTGTTCATCGCCGTTCCATTTTGATCTGTAAGATACAAGTCAGATTGATTTCAATACGTTGATATCGTTGTTTGACCCCGGGGGACCAAAAAAAGCATGCCAAATCCACATATCTTGTGACGCGGTGACTTCAAGGATAATAGTGGGAACACCATAGTCACCTCTCGTATATTGCCCTCTCAAACTTCTAGGACAATTTTTCCATTTGACGTGTGTATAGTCGATGCTACCAAGCATACCAGGGATGTGATGTCTCGCTTCATGGGCCTGGAAAATGCGTGCAAGGTCGTGTGTTGTCGGCCTACGTAGGTACTCTCGACCGTACAACTCAATGATGGCCTCACAAAAATAATTAATACTTTCACGTGACGTTCTTGCAGACATGCATAAATATTCATCATACTCATCGGGGGGATTGCCGGTTGCGAGTTGCCTAACGACCGATGTGATTTTTTGTTTCGCCGTGAAACTTTTTTTCAATCGCGCGTCATAGCCTTCTTGAAAATATGGGTATCTCGCTTCAATGTCGCCCACTATTTTCAAAAACATGCTTTTCTCCATTCGAAATTTTTTTTGAAAGTAAACTTCGTTGTACTTTGGTGCTTCAATGGACCAATTATTCTCTAGAGTTTGAAGACCTATTTCCCGATGACGATTTATGCTACTACGGCTAGAGCTTGCCGTGTCTTCAAGAAACTGAGCCGCTTGAAGCATAACTTGCATCGAGCTACCCGTGGATAGATCGTCGGACGAAGACGGAATAACGTATTCGAATTCGGAAGAATCGAAAGACATTTTGATGATAAAAAGTTGGTCTTTTATGAGAAATTGAAAGATGGGTTGTGATTTTAAAATGTGAAGGTGGGGGTTTTTAAAAAAGTGAGGGTAATTATTTTATTTTATTTTTTTTTATTTCACACTAGCCGTTAGCCTAAACCCAACGTTCAAAAATTCAAAAAATCACCCCTCACCACGATCGGCTTCCAAGCCCGAAATGATACCCGATTTGCGCTACCCGACCCACTAAGGGCGGTGTTACCGATCGGGTTCCCCTACCCGATGCCCACTCCCTCCCCTCTAAAGGACCTTTCTAAATTTTAATGATTTACACAAAATTAACGTACCATTTTATATTTTATTAATCTACAAAAATTTGACATGTAACATTTTAAATTATCGTAATATACAATTAGACGTACAGTAAAACCTCTATAAATTAATAGTGTTAGAATCGAGATATTTTATTAATTTAGCGAGATATTATAAAAGTTTTACTGTATGTCACCGAAAAAATAAAAATTCACACTCCTTTCTTGTCACCTAATTTCTTTCATCTTTATCCACCAAGCATTTTTTTCACGTTATTTTCTTCATCATTTATAGTCAATCACTATTACGGAGTATTATTTATTCAAAGTTTGTCATGACTCTTGAGCAAAAATATGCATATATAATGACTTTGGTTATGATTAGGGATAAAGTCAAGAAATTACATTATAATAAATAGGTGTTGAAATGTTGAATTACAACCCATAATTCACATCTCCTTTTGTTAGTACTATTTGAGATTTTTCATGTTATCAACATTCTGGTTAGTTGTTCACGGTTTCAGGCAAGCAAAGATGTTTCATTGTCGATGTAGTCTTCATTGTTTCAATTTCACCATCGCAATTTCAAGTTTTATTCAAGGTTTTAGTAGGTTCAATTGGTTTGTAATTTTAACAGTTTCCTCATTGTATACTGATCTCTTCATATGTATCATTTTTGCTTTCGGCAAAATAATAATAATAACAACAACAACAACAACAACAACAATAATAATAATAATAATAATAATAATAATAATAAGGGGGAATTTCATATATACCTAAGGAAATAATAATAATAATAATAATAAGAGGTTGTGGTTCTTATTGACTAACACCGGTATACGAACTTAACATTTGCTTTCTTCCCTTAATAATAGTACCTATGCCTTGATCATATAAAATTTTATTTTTCAATCACATTATGTTATTATTGGTTGCCAGTTTCTTATTTTATCACGTCTACCTTTTACCTGCTCCAATAGAAAATTTTCGCTAATACTTGGAGTAGCAACATGTCATAATCTTATTATGGCATACTTAATTGTTAGTGTTAATTTCCTTACATGTACGTCCATATATTTTTGAATGATTATGTTCCCTTAAAGGCTGTTTTACACGCGTAATGGGCCTAATCTTCGATGGTTGAACAATAAGGAGATAAATGGATCTTTTCAATGCTTAATCTCTCAAGGTAGTGTTGGTGGTGTGCTCCCAGTAGCAGGGTTAGATAATCAATTCAGCAGAAACAAATACCACTAGGTGGTTACCGGATATCACTTGGAATCGTGTGATCATTTTCCAAAGTAAACTATTCGACCCTAATGTCTGGGTTACACGAATATCTACTTGGGATAAGACCAAATGCAGTTATGGAATTAGGCACAATTCTATAACCCTTGCGCTAATAAGTGTTAATCGTTTTTTGTATCTATTTCTCATGCATAATCAGATTTCCTATTTATAGGAGATTACTCTCAGCCGTTCAAAATGGAATTATAAGGATTAATCGGCCCATTAATCACCTCATAACTATCCCCATTATAGCCGTTAGTGGTTACATGACCAATTAAACGTGGTCATTAATCAGTTGTAACTGCCATTTAGCAGTACTTTAACACTAGCAGTACTTTCATACCTCTAGCAGTACTTTCATAGCACTTCAGTGGAAACACTGCTTATCAGTGGAAACACAAGCAATACTTTCCACAAGCAGTACTTTCCACAAGCAGTACTTTCTACTAGTACTACCAATACAAACCACTATAAGAGTCAGAGTGTTCATGGACCTTATGGGTGTACACTCTGTACATCCTAACCCATTACAAGGTGTGAACTAATCGCACAAGTGCACTAAATTTTCCAACAATCCTCCCCAAATTTAGTTCACTTCCTTTGCATGAAAAATAAACATCAAGCAAAACATGTGCATAAACGAAAATTTCCTGAGAATTGAATTTCCATCTTAGTAAATTACACGTTCAAATATTCGAGAATCAGGGTGTTCTAAGAATTGAACCCTTCAACCCATTTGAATACCTGAAGATAAAATACACACAAGTTTTCAAACACTTAAAAGCTCCTGACACTATACAAGCCATGTGTCCATATCCAAATTCATAAATGTTACAAAAGCTAAAAGTCCAAAGCTTCCTGAAGCGGCAAAACTTCAATATTTACATAGGTGGTTCCTCTTTATTCATGCTCCTGCCAAGCACTTTTTCAAAGAACATTAACCATTAAGAAGTAAAGACTTCATCCTCCTTTCACCAGGTTCTGAAAATAAAACATGTGCTCCAGTCCACTGAATGTTCAGCTTTCCACATTGAACTCAACTCCTAAGTTTCCTCAGGAGGGAGTTGGGTGTCCTAGCATTCAAAGACTAAGTTGGACTTAAACCCATCCCTTTAGCAGACTTTATAACCAAGTCTCTAACTAATCCCTTCGTCAAGTTATCAACTAAGTTCTGTTGAGATCTCACAAACTCTATAGATACCACCCCATTCATGATAAGCTCACGAATCATGCTATGTCTGACACCTAAGTGTCTAGACTTACCATTGTACATCTGGCTATAAGCCTTAGCCAATGTAGCTGCACTATCACACCGGATAGAAATAGGTGCTATAGGTTTAGGCCACAATGGAATCTCAAGAAGCAAGTTTTTCAACCATTCAGCTTCTTTACCAGCAGCTGCTAAAGCCACAAATTCAGATTCCATTGTTGAACTGGTGATGCAAGTTTGCTTCTTGGATGCCCAAGAAATTGCACCTCCACCAAGTAGGAATACCCAGCCACTGGTAGACGAATTGTCTTCAGTGTTACTGATCCAACTTGCATCAGTGTAACCTTCCAACACTGAAGGATAACCAGTATATGAGAGACTATAATCCATAGTTCTCTTCAAATACTTCAGTACCCTGTGAACAGCTTGCCAGTGATGAGCACTAGGATTACTAGTATACCTGCTCAATTTTCCCACTGCAAAACCAATATCACGTCTTGTACAAGTCATGGCATACATCAAGCAGCCAATTACCCTAGAATACTCAAGTTGAGATACAGCTTTGCCATTATTAGGCATCAGCTTCTCACAAGTATCCATAGGTGTACTCACAGGAGTACAATCTAAGTAATTGGATTTCCTCAGCACCTTCTCAATATAATGAGACTGAGAGATAGAAATTCTATTACTTTCATGTTTAATCCTTATACCAAGGATAACATCAGCCTCCCCCATGTCCTTCATGGAGAACCTTGATGACAAAAATTCCTTTGTCAGGTCAACCTGATTTTGGTCAGTGCCAAAGATCAGCATGTCATCAACATATAGGCAAATGATGACTCCTTTACCAGATTCATCAAATTTGCTATATACACATTTGTCAGCTTGGTTAAGAACATAACCACTAGACAAAACCACTTCATCAAACTTTTGATGCCATTGCTTAGGTGCCTGCTTTAGTCCATAAAGAGACTTAATCAGTTTACACACCTTGTTTTCATTGCCAGGCATGATGAAGCCCTGAGGTTGGTTCATATAAACCTCCTCTTCCAATTCACCATTCAAGAAAGCTGTTTTCACATCCATCTGATGAATAACCATATTGTGAATAGATGCCATAGCAATCAGCAGTCTTATGGTAGTGATACGAGCCACAGGGGCATAAGTATCAAAATAGTCTATTCATGACTTTTGTTTAAAGCCCTGAATGACTAGTCTAGCCTTAAACTTTTCAATAGTTCCATCTACCTTCATTTTCCTTTTGAAAATCCATTTGCAACCCAGAGGTTTGCAACCAGGAGGTAGATCAACCAACACCCAAGTGTTGTTGCCCATGATGGAATCCATCTTATCATTGAATCCTTCTTTCCAGAAAGCAATGTCTGGGGACTTCATTGCTTCTTCAAATGTCTTGGGATCATCCTCAACAATGAAGCAATAGGAGTATTGGTCAGAGACCTCATCCCTAGTTCCTTCAACTTAGTATAGTTGAAACTCAGGTCCAAATGACTTTGGAGTCCTGACCCTTTTGCTCTTCCTGAGCACAGGTTCAGGTTATTGAACGACAACCTCATCAGGGACCACTGATGGTTCACCATCAGGGACCTCTGATACACCAGTGTCATGAGTTCCATTAGGAATCCTCTGACTTGTTCTAGAGACTGATGAGAATCTATTCTCATCAAAATCTGCATCCCTTGATTCAATTATTGAGTTAATTGAAACATATTCATTAGGTTCAATAACATAGAACCTAAAAGCCTTGGAATGTTCAACATATCCAACAAAGATGCAGTCAATGCCTCTTTCACCCAAAGTCTTTAGCTTTGGATCAGGGAGTCTTACAACAGCCCTACAACCCCAGACCCTGAGATAGTTCAGGTTGGGTTTCCTTTTGGTCCAGAGTTCATAAGGGGTAACCTTGTTCCTTTTGTTGGGAACCCTATTTAATAAATAGCAAGCTGTTAACATAGCTTCACCCCAGAACCATTGACTCAGTCCTGAATAGGACAACATGGAATTAACCATCTCCTTCAGCACCCTGTTTTTCCTTTCAGAAATGCCATTTTGCTGAGGAGTATAAGGGGCAGTCGTTTCATGGATTATACCAACAGACTGAAAGTACTGAGTATCCATGTACTCATCTCCCCTATCAGTCCTTAATCTTTTGATCAAAGACCCAAGTTGTAATTCAACTTCAGTTTTAAACACTTTGAATTTATCTAATGCTTCATCCTTGGTATGTAACAGATAGACATAACAAAATCTAGAAGCATCATCAATAAATGTCACAAAATACTTCTTATTCCCCAAAGAAGGAGTGGCATGCAAATCACACAGGTCACTGTGAATAAGCTCCAAGATCTTAGTCTCACGACTAACACCCTGAAAGGGTTTCTTGGTTATCTTGGTCAACATGCAAGTTTTACACTTTTCAGTGTCCATGTCAAAAGCAGGGATTAAACCATCCCTAGACATATCTTGCATCCTTTTATAGTGAACATGACCAAGTCTAGCATGCCAAAGGGTAGAGTCAGTCTGGTCATATGTGGTCACAAAAGCTGAAATAACACTATCAGTGGTAACATTAAGCCTGAACATTTGATTACATAAATAACCAAAACCAATAAAAACACCATTCTTAGAAATAACAAATTTATCAGATTCAATAACTTGTTTATATCCATGATTATTCAAAACACTACTTGAAACCAAGTTCTTCTTTATATCAGGAACATGAATAACATTAAACAAAGTTACAATCTTTTCAGAACTAAACTTAAGATCTACACAACCACGACCATGCACCAAGGCTGTTGACTCATTTCCCATGTGGAGAATAGAACCATCATTCAGTGACTCATAAGTCTTGAACCAGCTTCTATCTTTGCACACATGAACTGTTGCACCAGAGTCAACCCACCACGCAACATCATCATCCTGCACATAATGAGATTCAGATACATATGTAACATAATAAATCTGAAAAGAATTATTAACCATATTCTGACCTTTCAGTGAATTGGAAGAACCACCACTCCCTGAACCATTAGTGCCTGATCCATTGGCTTTACCACCAACTTTAACACCCTTGCAGTCCCTTTTAATGTGACCAGTTTTGCCACATTTCCAACAAGTAGGTGTTGCCTTCTTGTTTGGATCTGCCCTTGTGTTATCATGATATTTGCGTTTGCCTTTGTTGTCATTGTACCTGGTGGAGTTGTTATGCTCCACCATATTGACAACAGATGCACCAGTAGCATTGCTACTCTTCGGATTGTCATTATCCTGCACCTTGAGAGATTCCTCAATGTACAGATGACTGCCCAACTCAACAAGAGTTAACCCCTCCTTCATATGTTTCAAGGTATGCTTGAAATCTTTCCATGAAGGAGGGAGTTTGTCAATGACACAAGAGACTTTGATAGCCTCATCCATGTTCATATGGTGTTGTGTAAACCTTCCAAGTATTCCAAGAAGTTCATTGTATTGTTCCATAACTGGTCTTGAATCAGTCATTTTGTAATTTGTGAAATTACTAACAAGGAACTTCTTACTTGATGCATCATCAGCCATATATTTGGCATCCAAGGAATCCCACAGTTCTTTGGAAGATTTAAAGTTCTGATAAATATCAAATAGAGAATCAGACATACCATTGAGAATAAGACATCTGCATATGTAGTCATCATTCTCCCATTTGCTCCTTCTCCTGATCTGCTCCACAGTAGCATCATAACCATCATCAGTAATAGGTGTGGTAAGCACATACACCACACTCATGCTTGATAGCAAGAAGTGCATCTTCTTCTGCCACCTCCTAAAGTCCACCCCTTCAAACTTATCAAGCTTGGCAAAGTTTGAAGCCATGTGTTTCATAGCAGCAGTTGCCATTGATTATCACAAAATAGTTTACTTTGATTGTTGGTGGTGTGCTCCCAGTAGCAGGGTTAGATAATCAATTCAGCAGAAACAAATACCACTAGGTGGTTACCGGATATCACTTGGAATCGTGTGATCACTTTCCAAAGTAAACTATTCGACCCTAATGCATGGGTTACACGAATATCTACTTGGGATAAGACCAAATGCAGTTATGGAATTAGGCATAATTCTATAACCCTTGCGCTAATAAGTGTTAATGGTTTTCTGTATCTATTTCTCATGCATAATCAGATCTCCTATTTATAGGAGTTTACTCTCAGCCGTTCAAAATGGAATTATGAGGATTAATCGGCCCATTAATCACCTCATAACTATCCCCATTATAGCCGTTAGTGGTTACATGACCAATTAAACGTGGTCATTAAGCAGTTGTAACTGCCATTTAGCAGTACTTTAACACTAGCAGTACTTTCATACCTCTAGCAGTACTTTCATAGCACTTCAATGGAAACACTGCCTATCAGTGGAAACACAAGCAGTACTTTCCACAAGTAGTACTTTCCACAAGCAGTACTTTCCACAAGCAGTACTTTCTACTAGTACTACCAATACAAACCACTATAAGAGTCAGGGTGTTCATGGACCTTATGGGTGTACACTCCGTACCTCCTAACCCATTACAAGGTGTGAACTAATCCCACAAGTGCACTAAATTTTCCAACAGGTAGAAGTTGTTTCTGTGTTTTCCAAAACACAAGTATGTCCTTTATTTAAATATAGATTTGAAATGACTTGGCAACAAACTCAAGCGTTAAAAAGATAAACTCAAGATCAACTCTTTTTAGTTGCCTCACTCTCAATGATATTAATAAAAATCTTAAAGAGCATATGTCAATGATCTCCATTGCATGCAGAATGTAGTTTCATATGATTTCCATTTCTACAATAAATCAAAAGGTACAACACGTGCATCATGGGCCAAAATATATGTCGATAGTTTTTCTCATGCATTAAGAGCATTCCCATTCGAAACAGCATAACGCCGTTAACTGGCAAATAACGTCGTTAACGGGTGTTAAACCGTTGGAACCGTGGCGTTACTTCGTTGTTAGTCCCTCTACGTTAGTATGGCAACGCCCGTTAAAAAAAATCATTTCACCTCCTTAAACCATTTCAAATAAATTTTCACTTATACCCCCTCAACCTATTTGATGAGTGTGTAAATACTCATCATTTTTGGTTAAATCTGAACTGCAAAACGTCTAAAAATGCTCAGAAATGCATCAAAATACTGAAAATATTCCAAAATTGCATTTTATATGTTTCAGATGCAAAATGTTCAAAATCAGATGAAAAATGAGCAAAGTTTGCATAATTGGCAGTTTCAGTCCCCCAAGTTTCAAAAAATTGTCAGAAATAGTCCCTGAACACATAATTTCAAAAGAAAAATCACCAAAGGCCCTTTTAAAATCATAACTTGTCAAAATTAGTCCTTTGGTGAAAAATATAAAAAGTTTGATAAAATTACAAGTTTGGTCCTCCAAGTTTTAAAATTGGCAAAAATGGTCCCTGGAAAATTTGAAAATGTCAACTTTGGTCCTTGAACTATTGATACTTGTCACTTTTAGTCCTTGGAGCAACTTTTCAAAATTGGCAGCCTAGGTCCTTGAGTTTTCAGAAATTACACAAATAGTCCTTGTCATTAAAACCCCTTTATAAACCCTTTGGACTTGTCACTAACCCAAATGACCCCTGCCTTTTCCCTTGTGACCCCCCTGTCAAAACCAATTTTGGACTCCTTGGTCAACACCTCAGTCAAATAAGCCTTTACCCGCCCACTGGCTTATCCTCTTCAACCTCACAACTTGTGCCTGCAACTCAGGCAATATTCCCATCATATCACCTCAAACCACCCCCTCACCAACTTTACCCACTACAATAAATGCCACCCCCCCCCCTAGTGCTATATCAGAGCCCACAAGGTCAAATTGCATTTCCCGCCAAAAAAAGATCAAATGGCCAATATGAATTCTACTGATCCAATGGTTGAGAAAAGAGCTGGGATTCACTCAGAGGAAAGAGAAAAAGAAGTTTGGTGTATAAAAGTGGAAGAAGAAGGCAAGAGAAGGCAGTAGTTAATTTTTATTTTTACATGTATGTCGTTTTTAAGCTTATCTTGTCTTAACTAGTTCTCAATTGAAATTTCCAGTTTATTTGTATCAAACAAAAGTATTCAAGTGTTTTGCAACTCTGTTTAAGTGATAATTCAAGTTAATGTTCATTTTCCATAATGTATGTTCACTGTTGAAATTTTTATTTTCAAACCCCTTTGTTAAAGCTTTTAGCAGCTCTGTTTTAATCTCATATAAGCTTATATAAGCTTATAATAGCTTTTTGTAAGCCTATAATCAAGTTTCAAGCATCTTTAGAATCTGGTCAACAAAAGTCAAAATGGGGCAAATCTGATGCAAGAATGGAATGGGTTAAAGCAGACATGGATTTGGGTTGATATTTAGTCATTTGGGTTGATTTGGATAGGTTAGAGGTTCTGAGTTCACAGGTGGCAAGCCATAGTGGCTGGGGACAGTTGTAAGTCATTTTCTAGTTTCAAAGCATAATCTGTTTCTGTAATCATAAGTAGCTAAAACCTGTTTCAACAGTAGTATTAGGGGTATTTAAACTTAGATTGATCATTAAAACATGTTGGTGCATTGACTATCTCATTTTACTTTCACAACAGTTGATATAAAGGGTGTTTGGATTTATTGCACAAACTGTCTTAAAGGTCTATTCAGTGATCAATATCTGTTGGTTCATGCTAGTTAAGTCCATACTAACTCATATCTGTCTTAGTTTGTGCCTGCAAAACACCAAAAGTCAAAATTGTCTTTGAATCTGTCCTTTATACTTATCTGTTGAGTTTTGAAAAATCAAACTCTTGAATTGTGTTTAAAAGTCTTAAACATTGCTTGCATTGTGTTCATTACATCATATTACATCATAATCAGTCATAAAATTGGAATCAAAGTTCATGAAAGTCAAACTTTCTCAACTGCTCTCAAAAGTCAAAATTTGAAAAACATGTTTTGAGCCCAACTGCAAGGAATTTTCATGAGCTCATTTTTGGGTCTTATCAAGTGAAATTGTGGGTGTATAAACTTCTCTTGGTCTATTTCTTTATTACCATTTTTACATATTTTTGTAATTTTTCTTTAAGCTCCAAATGAGCTTTGCAACAGGGGCTCATATGCCCTGTGCACACACTCAGTATTAACTGAGTGTGTGCAAGCCATTTGCAGAGCTTGCAACAACCTCATTTGAGCTTGTCCAAGTCTCAGTTGTGGATTTCAGATAGCCAACCAAGTATATATTAAGTTCCAACTTTTGTTTTCCATTCTCTGCTTATCAAGTAGCTTGTGCTTAAGCCCAAAGTTTGTCCCAAAAATCTGTTTTAGCTTATAAACTCAATTAAGCCAAATCTGTGTAATTAGCTAATCAGAGGTCAAGTCCTGTTAATATTTGTTGCATTTTGGTTACTTTAGTTTATTTTAGCTTGTGTAATCAGTTGGTGGCTTGTTTTGATCATTTGGCTTATTCAAGTGCTTATTTATAAGCCCTTGGCTTAGCAGTTCCATATTCTTACACATAAGCACCTATTTTTCCATTTTTCCTAGATTCCAAATATTATTTTAGAGTTTTCCTGAATTTTTCACATTTTCCTAGGTCAGTTTGCTATTTTTCTTAATTAAAAACAGTTTTTAAGCATTTTTAATTAGCTTTTATTGCAAATAAATCAGAAAAAGTTCAAAAAAATAAGTTTTCATTTTTTTTAGATTAAGATAAATATAAAAAGTAAAAAAAGTAATTTTCCAGATTTTTCATAGTTTATTTTATAATTTTTAATAATTTAATTAGTTTTAAATAGTTTAAAATCCAAAAAAAATAGAAAAATAATCAGAAAAATATAAAAATAGTTTTGAAAATTCTCTTTTGTTATTTTAGATTTTTCTAATTCTTAATTTTATTTTTCTAGGTTTATTTCCTATTTTCTTGTAATTTAGGTTATTATTTAATAGTTAAAAATAGTTTTTAATTAATAATAATTAGATAAATAGTTATAAAAATATTTTTTTTTCAAGTAATTTTCTTTTATCATTAGGTTTATAAAAATATCATTTTCATATTTTTAGGGTTAATATTGTGTAAAGTTTCACGTTTTCATTTGTACGTCACGTAGTTTTAAATTAAGTTTTATAAAAACATAAAAACAAAAACATCATTGTAAAAATAGTGATAGCGTTTATTTAATATTTTTTATCTTTTTAATTTCCTTTAATTTGCATTTAAGCCTCTGTAATTTGTTGGTTATTTCTGTAGTTATAATCAATCAAATCTCTGTATCTGTTCAAATCTTCTCGATCACTACACGTCTGATTATTCTCGCACGGCTCGTTGGGACATAACGACCTGGGGAAACACTATACTCTCCTGATCTTCATTGCATTTGTGCTTAAACTGTTTTAAGTTTGTTACGGTTGGCCATTCACAAGTGGCTGGCTTGTGTGATAAAACTTGACGGTTTTGCACGAATCAAATTTTGGCGCCGCTGCCGGAGAGCTGTGCTAATTATCTCACGTTTACCAGATTAGTGATTTGAATAAATCACTCCTTGTTCATACCATCTATCTATATCTATATATATTTTTATAAAAATCCAAAAACCCAAAAACAGCCAAAAACGTATAAAACACAAAAATATTTTCCTTTTGTTTTTATATATGTATCAAATATAAAAATACAAAAAGATTTGTCGTTTTCTTTAATAATAACAACTTAAAAGATTACCACCGCAAACCAAGGCAGTGCACTACCTAACTGGGGGTGCGACCATAATAAGTTCCCGAACCAAAGATTTAAAACTTACCTTTGTGTCCTTGGTAGTGGTGTACCTTTTTCAAAGAAGCCACTCATCTTGTGATTATTGGTTTAAGTTCACTGTTGTTTTGCCTCGATCTTGTTTTAATTGGATTTGTTGTTATATATACTTGTCAGAACCAGAAAACCTAAAAAGATTCTTCTTACCCCATTTTTCACCAATTTCATAATTCCCTTCCTTAACTCTGAGATCTCTTAGAGTTAACTCTAGTGCATGCGCACTCGTTCTTCTAGATCATTGAGTCCTTTTCGTGATCTAGCAGAAATTCCTAGACGACGTTCTCGTAGACGTACTGCCCAAATAGTCGAACCCGAGATTCGTACTATTTCAAACAACAATATGGCAGACGAACGAACTATGGCGGAAATGCTCCAGGCACCCACCGAGGGTTATGGAGATGCCATCGTTTTACCAGTAATCAATTCTGATCACTTCGAATTGAAGACACATTTGATCACACTTGTGTCTACAAATCAATTCCACGGGTTTGACCGAGAAGACCCGTATGCACACATCCGTTGGTTTAACAAGTTGACTTCAACTATCAATTTCAAGGATGTGCCACAAAAAGTCATCAAGTTGATGCTATTTCCATTCTCACTTGAGGGGACAGCCCGGATTTGGCTGGAAAAAGAACCCCCTCGATCCATCGAAACTTGGGAGGAACTTGTTCAAAAGTTTGTCAATCATTTCTTCCCTCCATCAAAGACGACTAATCTTAAAAATGAAATTTCTGGATTTCGTCAAAATTTCGATGAAAACTTTGGAGAGGCATGGGAGAGATTCAAAGATCTCCTCAGGAAATGCCCCCATCATGAATTCACGGAGCTTCAACAAGTCAATATCTTTTACAATGGGTTGAACGGAAACGATCAAGATTCCTTGAATGCAGCCGCAGGCGGCAATATCTTGAATCGTAAGCCTAAAGATGTGATTGAAATTTGCGAGCAAAAATCAAAAGTTCCTATTTCTCGCAACAAAGTCAATACTCCTAACATTCCTGCTTCTTCATCCAGTAACTCTTCTGAGTTAGCAGCTCCGATAGCTGCTCTAACGGATGCTATCCGTTGTATGATTAAGGATGTAAAGGAAATCAAAAGCGAGATTCATAAGCCGGAACCAATCAAAGCCGTAAACAAGGTGTGTGAAACTTGTAGTGGTCCACATGCGTATTATGATTGTCAAGCAACCGATGCTTCCTTTTACCAAGCTCCCGTAGCTTCGGTAAACCACAATCAATACCGACCACAAGTTGATCCTCACTACCGTGCACCTAGCGGTATGACACCACCTGGTTTTCCTCCTGTGCAAAACCATGGCAATCAAAATCGCTTTGTTCCAAATCAAGGACAGAACTTCAGTAACTCTCAAAATTTCAATCAAAACCGGAACAATTTCAACCCACCATATCAAGCTCCAAATCAGCAAAGTTATCAACAACCTTCTCATGCTCCCCCACCAAATGACTTCATGAAAATTACTGAGTCAAGTATACGTTCAATGCAAACTCAGATCAATAACATGAGGGTTGAGCTAAAGAAGGAAATTGATACCACAATGTCTCGGCAGACAAATGAGTTGAAGAATATGATGAGCAGTTTCATGAACATGAATATGAACCAAGCTTCATCATCTTCTGGAGGACTCCCAAGCAATACAATTACTAATCCCAATGTCGAGTTGAAAGCCGTCACCACTCGTAGTGGTAAGACGCACAATGGACCTTCGACTCCAATGCCCCCTCCTCCTGTGGCAATGAGTCAAGTTACCAAGGATACAACGGACAAGGTGCAATTCTCAAGCCCACGAAGTACCGCACACGTCCCACCTTCGGTAGTCCAAGCTTTAAATCCGGAACCCGAAGTTCCGAAGACAAATTCTGAGCCCGAAATGACTTCCATCCCGGCTCAAAAGTCTAGTCAGCTTCCTTACCCATCAAGAATGAATGATGAGAAGCTCAAACACAAAAACAAAGAGCAAATGGAAAAAATTTTCCAAATCTTCAATGAGCTACACTTTGATATAAGCTTCGTTGATGCTCTCGTTCTAATGCCTAAATTTGCATCCACGCTTAAAGGCTTACTCACCAACAAAGATAAGCTATCTGAGATGGCTAAAACCCCTCTAAATGAGCAATGCTCAGCGGTCCTTCTCAAGAAGCTTCCCAAAAAGCTTGAAGACCCGGGCAGATTTCTAATCCCGTGTGATTTCTTGGGGATGGTTCAATGCTCCGCCTTGGCCGATCTTGGCGCTAGCATTAACATCATGCCACTCTCAGTATGGAAGAAACTGTCTCTTCCTAAACTTTCATCCACTTGTATGACACTCGAGCTAGCGGACCGTACCATAACTCGTCCACTTGGGATAGCCGAGGATGTTGTGATGAAAGTGGGAAAGTTTCACTTTCCTACTGACTTTGTTGTAGTAGACTTCGATGCAGATCCTAGAGTTCCCCTCATCTTAGGGAGAGCTTTCTTGAGAACGAGTCGTGCTCTGATTGATGTGTTTGCTGAAGAGTTGACCATACGGGTTGACAATGAAGAGCTCACGTTAAATATCAACCAGAACTCCAAACCTCTGTACAAACAGAGTGTTGCCACAATTAATCAAAAATCTGAAAGATTCAATGCAACACTCTCCAATTTCACGGTTAAGAGGAGTTTTCAAAAACGTGCTGAGCTCAAAGCTTTGAAAATCAACCCTGGTTCAAACAAATGGTTTGAAAGTTGTACCAGGGAAGCCAAGAGTATTCTTGATGATGATGATGATCTAGATTCGGAGACTTCATCGGAAGTGGTGGAAATTTCTAGCTCTAAGAGCACACCACTTGTCCCACCTCCGGAATCAGTTTGTCGCATCGAGTTTGTTAACTCTGTGGATGAAACCAAACTCTCTTCAGTTTCATCTGAATTGGATGATGATGTTTGTGATCCAATGGGAGACATCCTTCCCATTGATGAATTGCTCAAAAATGATCCATCATCTTCTAGTCTTATTCCCGACTCTTCCATCCCTTCTCTCACTCCTGATGAGGAAGACGACAACTTTTGGAATGAAGTCGATGCCTTTCTTAGTGATGAGTCAATTCCAACGGGAATTGATAACACTTACTTTGATCCGGAGGGAGACATCCTTTTTCTAGAAAATCTGTTGATTGAAGAACCGTTTCCCACCCTCCCTCCCGGACATCTTATTGACAATCACCATATAAGCTTCAAGTTTAATGTCAAAAATGGTGATTTGCTTCTTTCTGATGAGGAATGGACTTGCATTCGCATGTACGTCTTTATTCCATTCTTCACAGATGGTGTGGTTGCTCTTTCCCTTTTCTCTTTCGGGAATGAGGACACCATATTTGACCCCGGTATCATCCCTTATAGTTTCTACTATTAACAATACCGCGGTTATATCTCATCGGTGTGGAACTTTCTGATGTTCATATGTTTATTAACATTGTGAACGAAAGTCCGATCGAGATTGGTTTTCCACGTTACTTTCCCCATGAACAAATGAATTCGGGGTCGAGTCAAGCTAGCGACTCGGTAATCAAAAACAGTAGCTTGCCATATGGGTTGTCACCCATATTTCTGAGCTGTCTGAAGTTTGTTACGGTTAGCCATTCACAAGTGGCTAGCTTGTGTGACAAAACTTGACAGTTTAGCTTCTTCTTTCTACTTTCTACCACCCTAGTGTGGGGGGGGGGGGGGTTGCCCCACATGTTGTGTATATAAGTTTTCTAAAAAAAAAAAAAAAAAAAAAAAAAAAAAAAAAAAAAAAAAAAAAACTTGCTAAATAATGGCCGTAGTATTTCCCTTTTACGTTCTATGTTTCGGCATAACCGCCGGTACTTTGAATATTGAGGGCAATATTCATTTCTAAGTGTGGGGGGGAATTCTCACGAATTTTATCATGTAAATATACCGCCTAATTCCCCCGTTTTTGGCCAAAATTTTTTTTTGGAGTAAGTGTTTTACACTTTCTCATTTGGTTATCAGTCCACCATGTCTAATAAACAAAAGGATTGGCTAATCCAGGAGTAAACGGCTCTTGGTAAAGATATCTCAAATCCGTTGACGGCTTGCAATTTGCCCAAAATTGTATGGTATTCAGCTCACCATACCCTAAAAAGTGAAGAGTTGGCTAGCCCGCAAGTTTATGGCTTGTGGTAAAGGCAGTGGAAAAACCATAATTGGTAATCAGCTCACCAAAGATAATATTGATAATTTATCTAAGAGTTGGCTAGTCCAGAAGCAAACGGCTTCTGGTAAAGACAAATCAAATCCGTTGGAAGCTGGTGGTTTGCTCAAAATCACATGGTTATCAGTGTACCATGGTTCTTACTTGAACTGAAACATTTGGCTACTCCAGAAGTAATGGCTTTTGGTAAAGAGATTCAAATCCATTAAGTTTTTCTCAAAAGATTGTTAGGGACTAGCAATAGTTTAGTGTGGGGGATTGATGAGTGTGTAAATACTCATCATTTTTGGTTAAATCTGAACTGCAAAACGTCTAAAAATGCTCAGAAATGCATCAAAATACTGAAAATATTCCAAAATTGCATTTTATATGTTTCAGATGCAAAATGTTCAAAATCAGATGAAAAATGAGCAAAGTTTGCATAATTGGCAGTTTCAGTCCCCCAAGTTTCAAAAAATTGTCAGAAATAGTCCCTGAACACATAATTTCAAAAGAAAAATCACCAAAGGTCCTTTTAAAATCATAACTTTTCAAAATTAGTCCTTTGGTGAAAAATATAAAAAGTTTGAGAAAATTACAAGTTTGGTCCTCCAAGTTTTAAAATTGGCAAAAATGGTCCCTGGAAAATTTGAAAATGTCAACTTTGGTCCTTGAACTATTGATACTTGTCACTTTTAGTCCTTGGAGCAACTTTTCAAAATTGGCAGCCTAGGTCCTTGAGTTTTCAGAAATTACACAAATAGTCCTTGTCATTAAAACCCCTTTATAAACCCTTTGGACTTGTCACTAACCCAAATGACCCCTGCCTTTTCCCTTGTGACCCCCCTGTCAAAACCAATTTTGGACTCCTTGGTCAACACCTCAGTCAAATAAGCCTTTACCCGCCCACTGGCTTATCCTCTTCAACCTCACAACTTGTGCCTGCAACTCAGGCAATATTCCCATCATATCACCTCAAACCACCCCCCTCACCAACTTTACCCACTACAATAAATGCCACCCCCCCTAGTGCTATATCAGAGCCCACAAGGTCAAATTGCATTTCCCGCCAAAAAAAGATCAAATGGCCAATATGAATTCTACTGATCCAATGGTTGAGAAAAGAGCTGGGATTCACTCAGAGGAAAGAGAAAAAGAAGTTTGGTGTATAAAAGTGGAAGAAGAAGGCAAGAGAAGGCAGTAGTTAATTTTTATTTTTACATGTATGTCGTTTTTAAGCTTATCTTGTCTTAACTAGTTCTCAATTGAAATTTCCAGTTTATTTGTATCAAACAAAAGTATTCAAGTGTTTTGCAACTCTGTTTAAGTGATAATTCAAGTTAATGTTCATTTTCCATAATGTATGTTCACTGTTGAAATTTTTATTTTCAAACCCCTTTGTTAAAGCTTTTAGCAGCTCTGTTTTAATCTCATATAAGCTTATATAAGCTTATAATAGCTTTTTGTAAGCCTATAATCAAGTTTCAAGCATCTTTAGAATCTGGTCAACAAAAGTCAAAATGGGGCAAATCTGATGCAAGAATGGAATGGGTTAAAGCAGACACGGATTTGGGTTGATATTTAGTCATTTGGGTTGATTTGGATAGGTTAGAGGTTCTGAGTTCACAGGTGGCAAGCCATAGTGGCTGGGGACAGTTGTAAGTCATTTTCTAGTTTCAAAGCATAATCTGTTTCTGTAATCATAAGTAGCTAAAACCTGTTTCAACAGTAGTATTAGGGGTATTTAAACTTAGATTGATCATTAAAACATGTTGGTGCATTGACTATCTCATTTTACTTTCACAACAGTTGATATAAAGGGTGTTTGGATTTATTGCACAAACTGTCTAAAAGGTCTATTCAGTGATCAATATCTGTTGGTTCATGCTAGTTAAGTCCATACTAACTCATATCTGTCTTAGTTTGTGCCTGCAAAACACCAAAAGTCAAAATTGTCTTTGAATCTGTCCTTTATACTTATCTGTTGAGTTTTGAAAAATCAAACTCTTGAATTGTATTTAAAAGTCTTAAACATTGCTTGCATTGTGTTCATTACATCATATTACATCATAATCAGTCATAAAATTGGAATCAAAGTTCATGAAAGTCAAACTTTCTCAACTGCTCTCAAAAGTCAAAATTTGAAAAACATGTTTTGAGCCCAACTGCAAGGAATTTTCATGAGCTCATTTTTGGGTCTTATCAAGTGAAATTGTGGGTGTATAAACTTCTCTTGGTCTATTTCTTTATTACCATTTTTACATATTTTTGTGATTTTTCTTTAAGCTCCAAATGAGCTTTGCAACAGGGGCTCATATGCCCTGTGCACACACTCAGTATTAACTGAGTGTGTGCAAGCCATTTGCAGAGCTTGCAACAAGCTCATTTGAGCTTGTCCAAGTCTCAGTTGTGGATTTCAGATAGCCAACTAGGTCTATATTAAGTTCCAACTTTTGTTTTCCATTTTTGTAGTTATAATGAATCAAATCTCTGTATCTGTTCAAATCTTCTCAATCACTACACGTCTGATTATTCTCGCACGGCTCGTTGGGACATAACGACCTGGGGAAACACTATACTCTCCTGATCTTTATTGCGTTTGTGCTTAAACTGTTTTAAGTTTGTTACGGTTGGCCATTCACAAGTGGCTGGCTTGTGTGATAAAACTTGACGGTTTTGCACGAATCACTATTCAAATTCAAATTTAAAATATACTGGTTAATTCTGGGCGGGATAAATTCAAATTCAAATTTGAAATTTAAAAATCAAATATGAGCGGGATTTATTCAAATTTAAAATCAACTCGGCCTATATTTTCATCAGTATGCGTTGTATCTTTAATTTTTAATGTAATTCGTGTTTAACGATTAATGTACTCTGTGTTTTAATGTTAAATGTGATATGTTTTTTTTTAATAAATGAAGTGTTTGTTTTAGTTTAGGGGTTGAAGAAAATATGAAATGTTAAAGTTTAACTTAGGATGTTATTGATGTGGGTGGTTTTTGAGGATGTAAAGTGAAATGTTAAAGCTGATGTGACGCCGACGTGAACGGTGTTAAAGAATAACTCATGTTATTGATGGGAATGCTCTAACATGGTCTCATGCCATGCATGTATTTAAGTGTATCATACCACTCACCCATATTCAAGTCAAAACCATTTAACCGACCCATTTCCTTTTTCTTTTTTCTTTTAACAATCTTTGCAGCAAAATGTGCATTTTCTCATGATTTTTACAATTCTTTAATGTGTAGCAAGATTGAAGGTGTTGTTATACAAGTTAGTAGATGTTACAAGTGTGTGCTCTAGATTTTTACACAATTGGGTGTTGCTTTTGTTTTGTGACAGGTACAAGATTTCATAGCTAGCAAAACTAAACCATGCCATATTAAGCAAGTGTCTAAGCTTAATACTTTAAGACTTCTAAATATAGAATGTCTCAAATGCATGTATTTAAGTGTATCATGTGAAGTAGTCATCCTAATCATTTTCCATGCATTATATAAGAGTAGAAATAGAGCCTAGAGGTGTTTTTGGGTCAAAACAAGCTGACTGTTATGTCTCGGGATGAGAAATTTTGTTTTGTCCCGAACTCGTTTTAATTTATTAGCCAATGCATCTCTCAAACCAGTGTCTAGAATTGCTGATAATATGATATACATGGAAATTAAAGTATTCATCGAACTTCAAATAAATGACATGCATGTCTACACTCTACATACATGACTACAAGTCATGGAATATAACCTTGATATATAATGGACATATTTGTTGATTGTTAACCTAAACTTTGGGTTAAAATGTGTCAAATTAGAAAGTATATTTAGTATGTAGGATTAAAAGTGTCAAGTTAGAAAGTTTATAACCGAAAAGTTAGTTAAAATCGGTTATAGGTAGTTATGTGTCAAAAGTTGTGTCGGTTTATGAAGTGTCGTGTCTGTTGTATGTGTCGGATGGTTGGCTATATAAAGCCAGAACCACAGCAAGTCATAGGGGTCGAATACTTTTACATAAAAACAAATTCTGTATAAATTACAAGCAAGTTTATTCGGACAAGATAGTAAGATTATATTCCAACAATTGGCTTGTTATGACTATTGCAGGGCTTATACTTGTTATGAATGATGTTAAACCATTGATTTATGCCCCCTAACTTATAAATTGATTGGCCAAAAGCACATTTGCTTGAGGACAAGTAAATACCAAGTGTAGGGATATTTGATAAGGATTTAAAACGCACACTTTAGCCCTTAATCGCCCAATTTTATATCCGTTACTGCTTAATTTCGTTCCTTTTCACTTTTTAGGTCACTTGGAAGCAAAATGATGGAATGATGCATTTTTGGACGAAAAAGAGTGAATATATGAAGAAAATGGCTAAGTCAAGATCAAGACACTCAAGCTGCTGGAATTACACCTGACGGCGTCCCAAACAGAGGGCGACGTCGTCCCTATTTTGTGACGACTCAGGAGAGAATTTGCTATTTTACACATGACGGCGTCAGGCTTTGAAGAGTAAGGGCATCACGAAGACTTTTCTTCTCAAACGGCCTAGATCCAGACTCAGAAGACGTCACTACTGAAGACTGACGGTGTCACAACCACAACGTGACGCCGTCCCAATGATGACTTGGCAAAGACGAAACCCTAATGGCAGCGATCAGACGACGTCCCACCTATAAGGCGACGCCGTCGCAGTTGTAAAACTATATATAGAATTCTATTTTTCAGTTTTTAAGAGGTAGACTTGTGGAGTAAAAACCTAAAATGATTGTAGTCCGGTTTGGATAGTATTTTAGGGTTCTCATAAGCTATTTTACATCGAGATAAGTTATTTATTCCCTTGATTTCATTATGTCTTCGATTGAATGTGTGTATGCTTGCGTGTTTAACATGTCTGGCTAATTTATTTGTGTGTTTGCTTAGATTTATGAAACCTAGTTATTAATTATTGATTGGTTGTCTCTTATCTTAATTGTAATTGGCTTAGTAGTGCATTATGTCATCGTTGTGTTTTTAATGCTTGAGTAATCTTTGTTAAACATTAGTTTATAATTACTAGTGGAGTTGTAGACTAAACATCTGAAGATAACCTTAGTGTTAAGTTTATGAATCCTAGAGATTTCGTAGTCATTAAGCTAAAGGTAGTCTCAAAGAGTTATGGATAAAAGCATACCCTACAACATTAGAAAATACAACGCGTTAAGAATAAGGACATGACAATTCAACCACCAATAAAAGATAACTATGGAGTAATAGTATCTAGGTAGACACATCTTTAATCATCATACGAGCACACATCAAAAAGACATAGACTACTCATTAGTTAGATAATTAGATAGTAGAAGTAATCGGTAGAAGTACCAAACCCTTAAATCCAAACCCTGAGATTTTAACTTTAGTTTCTAAAAAAAATATAAAAAGATAAAAAAATAATCTTCCTCAACCTTAACCTTAGCGTAGTAATTTCTCACTAGCATTCATATTCCCCAAGAGAATGATATCAATACTCAAGGCTTACCCAATACTACACTACAACGATTAGGCTCACTGCCTAGGGTGTTGAAAAACTTTCTCGACGAAAAGGAAGTTTTCTTTGACCCCGAACGCGCCTTGTACGCGCATCAGTTTTGTAATTGGTTATCGAGCAGCTAGGGTTTTTCGTTTTTAGGGTTTTTTCATCATTATTGTGAGTTGTTTCATTACTTTTCTTTTATTTCCATATCATTTATTATGATCATCATTGTGGAGGTTGGTTAGGCTTTGATTGTTTCCGGCTGAAACCCTAGGGTTTTTTTTTTTGCTTAATCGTGGTTTTATTTGCTGGTTTTTCTTGCTGTGGTGAGTGGTTTCGTAAGGTTTTAGGTTTTATTCATGAAGGGGGATTTAATGCGGTTGTTAATAAGAGTATGAGTGGGACAGAACAAAATACTCATAAGGAGGGTTTAGATAGTGTTCCTGAGAACTTAGATGATGGAGGATCGAAGCTTGTATAGTTCTTGAAAATGTCTCTGCACCTGAGGTGTTGCATTATTCTAATGTTGGTTCGGATAGCGTTCTTGGTAACTATATGAATGGAGGCTCGAAGCCGACCTCTTTTGCTTCTATTTTTAAGGGTACCACATCTAAGACGACTGTACGAATTTCCAAAATAAGTACTGATGAATAGATCGAAGGTGCTGATGTGGCCATTCAGTTGGCAGCGGTGGATGAGGTTAGTAATCGTTTTGCTAATACTTTATTTGGATATTTTATTGGTAAATGTCTCGCGTTCCCTATTGTTGAGAACTATGTTAAAAACACTTGGGCGAAGTATGAACTTGAATGGGTTATGTTGAACAATGGTTTATTCTTCTTCCAATTTTCAACACGGGAGAGTATGGAATAGGTTTTAGAAAATGGGCCATGGATAATTCGTTTTGTTTCTAAAATGTTGAATATATAGACGTCCAACACTCGACTAACAAAGGTGGAAATCACTACGGCCCCTGTTTGGGTAAAACTCCATAATGTTCCTATTGTTGCCTATTCGAAAGTTGGTTTAAGTTTGATTAGCACTAAGCTGGGACGACCTATAATGCTTGATGCCTATACGAGCACTATGTGTTTTAAATCATGGGGCCATAACAACTATGCTCATGCCCTTATTGAGGTATCTTCTAAAAAGGCTCTTGTGGAATCTCTAGTAGTGACTATTCCATTTCCAAATGGGTCGGGGCATTCTATGAAAACCATTGATATTGAGTACGAGTGGCAACCCCCTCAATGTGATACTTGTAAATTTTTTGATCATAAGGACGAGCAATGCCAAAAGAAGACAAAAGTAGCAGTTCCGACTAAGGTGTCGGCTGAGGGGTTTTTGGAAGTTACTCGTTAGCAAGGGAAAGGAAAATCAATTTCTAAACTGCGACATATCGATGGTGCCCTTTTAAATAAACCTAAACCAAATTACTACTATAGCCTTATAAGTAAACCGACTAATGTTCATGGCGTAGATTTTTCATCACAAGTGAATGACGAGGCTTCTACATTACAACCTAAGGCAACTAAAGATGGACCTAGCTCTCAACCTGGTAGTAACATTAAGGATCTTTCGTCACAAGTTATTAATATTATATCTCTTGAAAATTCTTTTAATAATATACAAGCCCATGATGATGCTTTTGAGGTTGATAAGACAACTTGGCAGCCAACAAATGATGTGGGAAATATTGCTAACGATAGTGATAGTGACGAAGTTGAGTATGTGTTTGATGAAAATAATACAACTTTAGGAGGAACAGTGTGCAAGGAAAAAGGTGGATGCGCTTCCCATGAACATATCGATGATACAAGAAAAAAGGGTTGGGCGTCTTCTAGGAATACCGGTATTTGGTCGGGTAAAAATGTAGACTTTGACATCCTCACGAAGGAAGATGGAAAGAGTACATTGCGTGATCTACAAGAGAGTGATGATGATGCTGTAGCAGTTGGATAGTTTTTTGTTTTAGTTTGTGTATGTAGTTAGTGTGGTCGTTTTATGAAATGTCACAAATGATCTACACTACTACACAAACAGGTTTTTCCCACGGCAAAATCAGTGGGAAATCCCGTGGGAAAGGGCCTTTTTCCACAGATTTCACACGGAATTGTTCCGTGTGTAAAAACCCCGTGGGTAAATATTTTCCCACAGATTTTCCCACGAAGCGTTGACTATTTCCCACGAATATTATTGTGGATAATCCGTGGGTTTACTTTCCCACAAATTTCTCACGAAATTCCCACAATTTTTAGTACCCATTTTCCACACATATCCGTGGTTTTTTTGCCACAAATTTCCAACGATTTTCACACTACGATAAAATCTGTGGGAAACTCTGTGAAACCCGTGGCAAATCTATGGCATAATTTTATATATTTCCAGAAATTTTTAATATTTCATATAATATAATTATAAAATAGAAACTAAAAATTAAAACAAAGCTAGTCAGATATTTGTACGAAACACAAAAGCCGTTGTTTAAAAACCGATATATACCAATAAAACACATATTACAAATATGCTCAACGAGTCACAGTTTTGAACCTATCTATTTCATATTGGACACAACAAACATTGTATATTTGTTTCCTAACATTACAAAACTTGTAATCTTTTCTTTGATCTTTGTAATCCATGATCTTTATAATCCATCATCTTAGACATGTGAGCACCTTCTTCATACCTGTAAGCTGTACACATGTTCAACAAATACAACACCCAAAACCAATCAGTGAATGAACCAAAATAAAAGCCAACAAACAAAAACAATAGACTATTTAATACATCATCAACAAGTCATGAGCATTAAAAAATTATATTTTAATCAATAATTATCTTAACTATACATACATAACCACAAAAAAAGAATAGCTCAGTTGGACCAAGATGCTTCCTTCATCCAACATGTCCATGGTTTGATCTGTTGTCTAATACACTTTTGTATATTAGTTATTTTTTGGTATATACACATCATATTACATAGAGTAAACCACAAAAACCAACCTTGTTAAATCTATTTAGATCTACACAAATTAATCCGAGATCTAACAAAGATAGACCATGAATGGTTCGAGTGTGTGGTTCAGCGATGTGTATTTCGGTTACTTGTGGTGTTGGTACGAGTACGTGTTTGGACGCGGACTACGGTGGTCGAAGTGGGTGGTCCGGTGGTCGAAGTGGATGGTTTGTGGCGGCGATGGGAATCTGAGATGTAGAAGATGGATGTGTATTGGTGCACTTGCTGATGCAGTGGATGAGTTTACTGGTGGTGTGGTTCTTGTTAGTCATGATTCTAGGCTAATATCGCGTGTATGTGCGGATGAAAAAAAGAGTCAGATATGGGAAGTGGATAATGGAGCTGTGAAGGAATTCGAGGGTACTTTTGTGGATAATGGATAATGGAGAGTCAGATATGAGTTTACTTATTAGTTAATATGTTATGGTACAACAAAGAGAGGAAAAGGTGGATTTGTTTTTTTGTTTTTGTTGTGATCTAATCTTGCCTATTAAAATTGCCATGATGGCAATCCTTGTGACTTAATCTAAAGGTGATAATGCTTCACTTACAAATATAATATATCTATATAAACTAAGTAAATTGATAGTATTTGTTAAATGAGAATGGTTATTTCTTATTTTGCAATATTACATGTACAAAATATTTTTGTCTTACTAATTACTTTGTATTTTCTTGTTGACTTCTAAATGTGTTATAGTCTCTTAAGGTTTCACTTTGCGGTTCAAGAAATCAAAATCGCAACGATAATCCTCTTCATAAATTAAACACATTTCGATACTTTTTATTTTCTTAACATCAAACATTTACAACTTGTATATAAGGCTTGAACCAATAACTCTAAATAAATACATTTTATATATTTATTTACATATATATTTCTTTGGTTTTCTTAAGAACAAATTGAAGACACTTAATTCTAACTAGAGTTAGAGTCTAAATCTAATAAGTTGTTCTTTTCAGACGCGAGTGGTAAATATGTGTGAAATTACCTACTGATTTCTTACAGTTTCCCACTGATGTATCAAATCTGTGGATACTTAGTGGGAAAATACTGACAAATTTACCACGGATACAACATTTTTTAATGGTTTTGTACATAGTTACAACTTTAAATTATTACAAATTGTTATATCATCACATATAACAACATATAAGAAAGAAAAAAGGACAGTATATGTCGATCTACAATACTTATGTGTATATAGATGCCCATACATGTTGGAATGCACAATTAGTGATCTACACCAAGAACTACAAGAACTTTGTTCCATGATCCAACGTATGCCTCTCTAATGATTAAGACATGTGGGAATGCACAATTAGTGATGGCAATAGATCCATTGTTAAGAGTATGCAGACTTACATAAATAATCTCCTCTATCTCATCCACCTTCTCGAACCACAAACATTCAATGGAACAAAATTCTACCAATCAAAATCAATATTTCACCTAGGCGGATCCTTTTTAAGAGAATTCCAACACGTTGTAAGCTTGATCGAAGAGGTATTGTTGACCCCAACTCTACACGTTGTCCCGTTTGTGATAAAGATATAGAGATGTAAGAACGTCTTTTTAATTTGTGTAGAATTGAGACACTTGGTCCAAGGTTCTCGTATGGTGGACGATCAATAATGTCACAATCTCTTCTCTTTCTGATGCCATCAACTTAGCCTAAAGAATCAACATACCAGTTAACCTTAAAGCCGCCTTTGATGTTCATGTTCAAACAACTCTTTGGTTTCTATTGTGGTTTTGAAATGAGATGTGTCATTTATGAATTTCTACAAGATTCATATCGTTGTTTAACGAATGCATCGAAGGGTACCATTTATTTTAGTGGAGGAGTAGTCTCATCGGCTAGGCTCAATTTGTCACTGAAAATAACTTGGTGTGTAAGCTTACTAAAAAGCCAGAAATGATATCGTGGGAAATGCGTGTGAAATTACCAACGAATTTCCCACAGATTCAACGAATTATTTATATGTGTGGGTAATAAGTGGGAAAATTACCAACGAATTTCCCACAAACTTGTAAGCGTCAATAATGTGTGGGAAATCTGTGGTAATTAAGTCACAAATTTCCCACGGAATTTTATGTGTCAATAATATGTGTGAAATCTGTGGGAATTCGGTGTGAAATTTTGGTCAACGAAATTATTCGTTAATTAGTGGCTAATCCGTGGGAAATTTGCAACAGGGTTCCCACGGAAAATCGGTCAACAAATTAGTGTGTAACTCGTCGCTAATCCGTGGGAAATTTCCCACAAAATTGTGATCGTGGGAAAAACCAGTTTTTGTAGTAGTGCTAGTGGTTGTTCAAGCGGTTGCTTGAGGTTATCATTGTATTTAAATAATTTTTTGTTGTAATATATTTTACCGGAAAACTCTTTACCCAAAATAATAATAATAATAATAATAATAATAATAATAATAATAATAATATACAATTAGACGTATGTCACCGAAAAAATTAAAAATCACACTCCTTTCCTATCACCTAATTCCTTTCGTCTTTATGCACCAAACATTTTCTCTCTTTATTATCTTCAACCTTTATAGTCAATCACTATTATTTATTCAAAGTTTGTCACGAATCTTGAGCAAAAAATATGCATATATAATGACTTTGGTTATGATTAGGAATAAAGTCAAGAAATTACATTATAATAATAGGTGGTGAAATGTTGAATTACAACCCATAATTCACATCTCCTTTTGTTAGCACTATTTGAGATTTTCCTTGTTATCAACATTTTGGTTGGTTTTTCATGGTTTAGGCGAGCAAAGATGTTCATTGTCGATGTAGTCTTCATTGTTTCAATTTTGTCATCGCTATTTCAAGTTTTACTCAAGGAATTAGTAGGTTCAAATGGTTTGTAATTTTAGTTGTCTCCTCAATGTATCATCCTTATGAGATCTACTGATCTCTACATATATATCATTTTTGCTTTTTGCAAATAATAATAATAATAATAATAATAATAAAAGGTTGTGGTTCCATATTGACTAACACTAGTATATGACAATTAACCCCTTAACATTTGCTTTCTTCCCATAATAATAGTACCTATGCTGATCATGGGCCTGTTTGGTAGGCATTTTTTTGAAGCTTTTAAGGAGCTATAAGCTTTTAGTTTCAAAAATAATCTCTTTCAAAATAAGTAGCTCTGTTTGGATACATCAACTTCAAGCTTTTATTTTAAACAAGTAGCTCCAAAATGAAAAGCTGATTCATGAAGCTTTTAAGAAAATTCGGAGCTGTTAAAACATAAAATTATTGTTAACAGCTTATAATTACAATTAACAGCTAATTTACCAAACACTTTTATTGAAAATAATATATAGCTTATAGCTCATATTAACAGCTTTACAGTTTACAGCATACAGTTTACAGCTAGTTTCTTATTTTATCACGTTTACTTTTTACCTGCTCCAAAAAAAAAAAAAAAAATCGCTAATACTTGGAGTAGCAACATGTCATAATCTTATAATGGCATACTTAATTGTTAATGTTAATTTCCTTACATGTCCATATTTTGGAATGGTTATATACCCTTAAAGGCTGCTTTACACACGTAATGGAAAAGTGCATAATCTTCGATGGTTGAATAATAAGAATATAATACACCGTTGGTCCCTAAACTTGGTCAGACGCATCGTGATGGGACAATGCTGGCATTTATCATCGTGAGGAGTCCAAAACTTGGGTTTTCAATGCCAAACTAGTCCCTTGACCACTAATGCCAAAGTCAATGTCTGATTTTTGTCATGTAGACGAGGGTATTTTAGTCCATACACATTTATACTTTTGTCCCCATTGTTAATCATTTTGGGTTTTCTTCATCTTCAACCTAGAAATTTTAAAAAACAGAAATTTATACCACTCCAGTTAACTCCTTTTTGATTTTCTTCATCTTCAACCCAGAAATTTTAAAACCCACAACTTCACTATAAATAACCCTATTATAAATCCTCTTAATCACCACTGTAATAGTGTAATTTGGATTATATTGTAAAATCGTTCAGCTATGCAATGAAGTGACATAACTGTTATAGAATGTGAGCTTACATCTAACTGGGAAGCTTCGTCTTGAAGTCCTTGCATAGCTTCATTTGGTTGAAAAACAGTAAATGCAGGAACACCTCTCTGTACAAAAAAACAAGTATAAATGTGTAAAAATGGTAACAAAACACACAACAAACTTCTTTACACCCAGCCAACCACCCCTTGGTGTATCTTTTTATTATAACGATTCAAGAAGATAAGTCTCCAAACGGATGCTTACCAAAGAATACAAAGACAAGATTGATCTCTACTAGGTAGACACCAATCAACCTCACTACAATATCACTCAAATCAATCAAAATACAAAGATCAAACAATGTGATTGATCTTTAGAACAATACTAAACAACCTGATATCAAAGTGATATCAATAACAGAATACCAAGACTGTGTGTGTAAACGAGAGAGAATGAAAACAGATGTAGAAGAAAATAATGAACCCTAGATCAGGGTAAAGAGATTATATATGCTATAGTTTCACTTTAACCCTCCAACTTATAAACACTTCTCAAACTGCAACTAAACTTTATCTCTGAGACAAAGAAGTCTTTCAACTTGTCAGCTTTAGTCCTTGAACTTCCAACATCCCCTCTCAAGTTGATAGACTTTAGCTTTGTACAACTTCTTCAACCTTTGCCTGCTTGCCTCCATTATGAGACCCTGCAAACATGTCAACCAAACCAAGCTTTCTGCATAATACACTATGTTGTTTTTGACCAAGACATTTAGTAAACACATATGCACTCTGCATACTAGTATGAATCTTAACAGTTTTAATCACACCTGCAGATACCTTTTCCCTTACCAAATGTACATCCAACTCAAAGTGTTTAGTTTTCTCATGGAAAACTGGGTTAGCAGCTATCTGAATAGCAGCACTATAGTCACAGTAAACATCCACAGGTAACAAGCCTTTAATACCAAGGCTACTCAACAAATTGCTCAACCATATAACTTCACAAGTGGTAGAAGCTAAACTTCTGTATTCAGCTTCTGCTGAGCTTCTAGACAAAGTGGACTGCTTCTTGCTTTTCCAGGAAATAAGAGAATCGCCCAGAAAAACACAAAATCCAGTAACAGACCTTCTAGTTACAGAACACTTTGCCCAATCAGCATCAGCATAAGCTCTAAGTTTAAGATTAGAAATTCTATTGAATTGTAAACCAGAACCAGGAGAACCCTTAAGATATTTCAAAACTCTTAAAGCAGACTTAAGATGAGACTGTAAAGGCTTATGCATATGTTGACTAAGGCAATGAACATGATAACTAATATCTGGTCTAGTATTAGTCAGATAAATCAACTTTCCAACAAGCTTTTGATAGTTAGTAATATTATACAAAACCTTATCAGTATCATTCTCAATACAATTTAATACATAATTCTCAGGCAAAGGAGTATCAACAAGTTTAGCAGCTAACAACCCATACTCATATAACAATTCCATACAGTATTTTCTTTGTGTCATGCACACACCTCTTTCATTTTTCAAAATTTCAATGCCAAGAAAATACTTCAACTCACCCAAGTCCTTAATCATAAACTTGGTACTCAAAAACAGTTTAAACTTTTTAATCTCAGCTTCATTGTTACCAGTTATGACAATATCATCAACATACACAAGCAAAGCAACAAACATATTATCTTTCTGCTTAACATATAGAGAATAATCAAAGTTGCTTTGAACAAAACCATGCTCAATCAAGGCAGTGGTAAGCTTAGCATTCCACTGTCTTGGAGCTTGCTTAAGACCATATAATGATTTATTAAGTTTGCAAACTTTACTGTCATCACCACCATTAAAACCCTTTGGTAAGATCATATAAACATCTTCATCTAAATCATCATATAGAAAAGCATTGTTCACATCCAGTTGATATAAAGGCCAATTCATATTAACAGCAATACTAATTAAACATCTCACAGTAACCATTTTCACAACTGGACAAAAAGTTTCATCATAATCAAAGCCTTCTCTTTGATTAAAACCTTTTGCTACCAATCTAGCCTTATATCTATCAATTTCTCCAGTAGACTTATATTTTATTTTTCAAATCCACTTATACCCAATGGCATGTCTACCAACAGGTAAAGTACATTCAGTCCATGTATTATTTCTATTTAAAGCCTCAATTTCATTGTTCATAGCTTCAGACCAGTTAGGGTCTTTGACAGCTTCCTCATAAGTTTTAGGTTCAACATACTTATTAAGAGTAGAAGCAAAACATATATTATTTCTGTTAAGACCTCCATAACACACATAATTTTCAATACCATATCTAACTTTAGAACTAATCACATAATCATTGAACCTAATAGGAGTTTTAGTCTCTCTATTAGATCTACAACAGGTGTCTGCACATCATTATTTTTAAAAATAGACTGAGTTGTTATGTTTTCAGAGTTATGTTCGGGAATGGGACTGCCCTCAGACCAGTATTGGTCATCAACTTGGGTTGCTGAATGCTCACCTTCATGATGCAAATGAGTAGTATATGTGTCTACAGCATCAAATGAAGATGGCAAACTACCTTCCATAACTGATGTATCTTCCCCTTCATCATTGGGACTTTGAGATTTAAGACTATCAAAAAACTTCAAGTGATCTACTTCATCTGCATTCTCTGCATTAGTAAAATCACAGGTTTTCATTTTAAGTGGAAAAATGTTTTCATAAAATTTTACATCTCTGGCAAAAAATACATTTCTGGTGTCCAAACTTAAAAGTTTGTATGCCTTTTTAGTAGTAGAAAATCCCAAAAGAACACATTTTTCAGACCTATAAGACATTTTATCATGATTGTTTAAAATAGTAGCAAAACAAAGACAGCCAAAAGACCTCAAATGGGAAAAATTTGGTTTCTTTTTATATAACAACTCATAGGGACATTTACCATGTAAGACAGATGATGGCAGCTTATTTATAAGATATACAACATTTAGAACACAATCAGACCAAAACTTTAAAGGAATCCCCCTTGAAACATAAGACTCCTTGCAACATTGAGCAAGTGTTTATGTTTCCTTTCAGCAATCCCATTTTGCTGAGGTATATGAGCACATGGAGTTTGGTGAATAATACCAAGATCAGAAAACATATCATTCATTTTCTTATTAACAAATTCAGTTCCATTATCAGACCTGACAACTTTAATTTTCAAATCAAACTGATTTAAAATTAAGTGAATGAAAGTACAGAAAACACCAAACACTTCATCCTTAGTTTTAACTAAGTACACCCATACAACTCTAGAATAATCATCAACAATGGTCAGAAAATATTTGTATCCTTCTCTGCTTGTAACTCTGTAAGGACCCCATAAGTCAAGATGAACAAGATCACTAATATTCTGTGACTTATGATCAGACAAGGGAAAAGGTTCCCTAGTCTGTTTGGCCCTATGACAGACTTCACAAACAGAAATAGTAGAGTTCTTGGAAATACCAAGATCTTTTTGAAGAACAGATAAGACAGGATCAGCAGGGTGACCCAATCTATTATGCCAAGTAAGTTTAGACATATAACCATATTGCAATGACCTAAAGGCAAATTAGGCTGCATGTCAAACAAGTATAGACCATCAGACTGACTACCAGTCCCCAGAACATTCTCCCTTTTTCAAATCCTGAATGTAACATTTTTCTTCATCAAAACCAAAAAATAATTTGCTATCTCTGATAAGATTATTGACAGATAACAAAGACACACAATATCCAGGAACAACCAAAACATCATAAAGAGTAACATTATTGGTCAACTTCAAATTTCCAGCATGACTAATAGTGGCAAGAGTCCCATTGGGATGGCCAATAGTGATTTTAAGACTAGTGATATCCACAACATTGGTCATACCAATGGTGGAAACAGTCAGGTGCTGATTGGCACCTGAGTCAATAATCCAACCCAAAGAGACAGTGCTAACAACCAGACTAGAATTAGCATAAACATATCTATAGAAGTTAACATTGAACCAGACATTTCCATTAAAGAAAGAAGCTCTACCTGCCATATTAGCATGTATGCTTCCAGAAGGAGTTTCACTAATCAAGGACAACAACTTCTTCATCTGTTCAGAGGTAAAACCAGAAGAATTGCTAGCAGATGAAGAAGGGTTGTTATTCTCATTTTGTTTAACATCAGTATTAGCAGTATAGTTTTGTTTAAAAACATTTTGCTTATTAGCAGGGTTATTGTTTTTAACAGAACCAGGAGGAAATCCAATTAACTCATAGCATTTGTCAATAGTGTGTCCAATTTTACCACAATTTTTACAATTCAAATTAGGATTAGGACCTCTATTAGCAGCATTAGGATTAGAATTGGTACCTCTAGTGTTATTATTATTGTTAAACACTCTTCTATTGTTATTAAAAGACTTAGCAGCAAAAGAAGAAGCATTAAGTTTAGACTCAGAAACACTAGAGGTCTCAGGAATCCCTCTGTGGGACTCCTCCCTAGACACAACAGCATAAGCATCTTTGACCTTAGGAAGAGGATCTCTAGTTAATAAAGCAGTTCTCACAGGTTGATAACAGTCATCAAGACCCATAAGAAATTGCATCAGTTTCATCAATTGCTGATGCAAAACTAACTCAGTACTAGCATCACAAGTACACTTATACTCACAAGTACATTTAGGCAATTTAGTTAGAGAATCAAATTCTCTCCATAAAGAATTTAGCCTATGATAGTAATCAGCAACAGAACTACCACCTTGCTTAACAAAATTAATCTTTTGAAACAAATTGTATATAACAGAACCATCAACTTTATCATATGTTTCTTTTAATTCTTGCCAAACAGAAGCAACATTTTCAGAATAAACCAATCTCATATAAACATCATGAGACACAGAATTCATAATCCAAGTTAAGACAATAGCATTGTATCTATCCCATTGAGTAGATAAAACATCACTAGTAGCAAATGATTCCTTAAGACAAGTACCATCAACAAAACTATACTTATTACTAGCTTGCAAAGCCAATTTCATGGCACCAAACCAGATTCTATAATTTTCAGTTCCAAGAAGTTTAAATGGAATAAGAGCAGTACCACTATTGTCATTAGTTTGAATATGAAGAGGATTACCAGCATCAAGATTACTAATTGACACTTGAGTATTACTACCACTATGATCACTACCACTAGAAATAATAGCCAACAAATCAACAAATAACAAGAACTAACAGAAATAATCACAAGAAACAATAACAACAAGACAAAAATATAACCAGAACTAAACATCACAATCAACTTCCAAGACTGCCCAAATCCTATCCTCCTTTGACTTAGACACAACAAGAAACTAAAAACAGAGATAACAAACTATAGAAACTACAACTCACACCCAAGAATAACGACAAACCAGCCAAAAGACTGGGGACAGCCAGAGCAGGTATTCGTACCAATCAATGTTGGCAGATCAAGAAGTTAACTGTCCCGTTTGCACCTTCTTAACTAAGTTTATGTTATCTTAAAGAAGAGATGATACTTACAGTGCTTAATAGAATGCAAGAACCAAACACAACCACACTAGATTCACTTAGTCTAGCGTAATTGTAACCAAGAATGGGCCCAAGAACACCAGGGAACAAAATCCACAAAACCAGAAATTATGGTTTCAAAAAACCCTAACCAAGAATCCCACAAGAATCACCAGATCTAGCCTGATTAGACTAAATCAACAACGGCTGTTAAGAAAACAGCCTCAATTAACCAATACCACCGTTAATTGTAAAAAACCCCAAATATCCTTCGAAACCCTAGAAACCCTAGAATCTCAAAACCACCAGATCAGAACCGTGAGCTCTGATACCATGTAAAAATGGTAACAAAACACACAACAAACTTCTTTACACCCAGCCAACCACCCCTTGGTTTATCTTTTTATTATAACGATTCAAGAAGATAAGTCTCCAAACGGATGCTTACCAAACAACACAAAGACAAGATTGATCTCTACTAGGTAGACACCAATCAACCTCACTACAATATCACGCAAATCACTTAAACTACAAAGATCAAACAATGTGATTGATCTTTAGAACATTACTAAACAACCTGACATCAAAGTGATATCAATAACAGAATACCCAGACTGTGTGTGTAAACGGGAGAGAATGAAAACAGATGTAGAAGACAATAATGAACCCTAGATCGGGGTAAAGAGATTATATAGGCTATAGTTTCACTTTAGCCCTCCAACTTATAAACACTTCTCAAACTGCAACTAAACTTTATCTCTGAGATAAAGAAGTCTTTCAACTTGTCAGCTTTAGTCCTTGAACTTCCAACAAAATGAGATTCTATATGAAAAAGAAAATGACATTAGTATTTGTACTCAAATACATTATATTGCGAAAGGGATTTGATTTGAAGGATCACCTTAAAGATACCAGCCTTTTGACCCGCGATTGCTTCAAGAGTATGTCTTAGTCACACATACTTATAAAATCAATGCTCTTAGATGTATGCAACCAAACATTACTATACAATGTGCATGGTACAAAAAAGACTATCATAAGCTAATATACCACAACAAGTTATACACACTTTATCAGCATGCCTACCGCAAAACAGAATTATGTCAAAGTTCCAAACAAATCATTAACATAAACTGAATTGATAATCTCAGATGGCAGGCTATGACGAAAGCTTGAAGCTGGAACTAGTAGATTCTTAGGAATTATATGTAAAATGGAGGAATGAATAAAATTTAGTGGACCCAAATTTATCTGTTTGGTGAAAAGACATGAAACTTTATTAATGCAAAGCCTTCAAGTCTTCAACATAGATGAAGTTGAAAGTACATGAAATATGGACTAACCGAGAATTTCTGTATGGTCGTACCATAGCGGTGTGATACCACATACTATAGGTGTCTGAACCTGAAAAGTTGTGCATCATATTAGAGATATCTTGTATGTACAATAAGATTGTCCTGCTTAAGTAGATTGTTAAGCTTAAATAACAGAAGAAAAGATCTGTATAAGCCCAAATATTTGCATACGACATTGGTGGCATCAATCATTCCTCCTAATCCAACATCAATAACAGCTACATCTACCTGCACCTAGATTCTATGGGTTCAGTAAATAAATTAAGATGATAATAGTGTTTATTTTCTATATGATGGGGTTATTTATAGTGAAGTTGTGGGTTTTTAAATTTCTGGGTTGAAGATGAAGAAAACCAAAAAGGAGTTAACTAGAGTGGTATAAATTTCTGGGTTTTAAAATTTCTTGGTTGAAGATGAAGAAAACCCAAAAGGATTAACAATGGGGACAAAAGTATAAATGTGTATGGACTAAAATACCCTCGACTACATGACAAAAATCAGACATTGACTTTGGCATTAGTGGTCAAGGGACTAGTTTGGCATTAAAAACCCAAGTTTTGGACTCCCCACGATGATAAATGCCATTTTTGTCACATCGCGATGCGTCTGACCAAGTTTAGGGACTAACGGTGTATTTTAGTCGAATAATAAAGAGATAAATGGATCATTTCAAGGCTTAATCTCTCAATCTAGAAGTTTTTTCTGTGTTTTCCAAAGCAGCAAAAGTATGTCCTTCATTTTAAATTTAGATTTGAAATGACTTGGCAACAAACTGATTTGAAGTCTTAAAAAGATAAACTCAAGATCATCATGGCTCTTTTTAGTTGCCTCACTCTCAATGATTTTGATAGAATGTATTTTCATATGATTTCCATTGTAGAATGTAGTTTCATATGATTTCCATTTCTACAATAAATCAAAAGGTACAACATGTGCATCATGGGCCAAAATATATGTCGGTAGTTTTTCTCATGCAGTAAAAATGGTCTCATGCCATGCAAGTAGTGTATCATACCCAATCACCCATATTCATGTCAAAATCATTTACCTGACCTATTTCCTTTTTCTTTTTTTAAACAATCTTTGACAGCAAATTGTGCATTTTTCTCATGATTTTTACAATTCTTTATTGTGTAGCAATATTGAATTGTTGTTATACAAGTTAGTAGATGTTACAAGTGTGTGCTCTAGATTTTTACCAGTGTTCTAAAAGGCGCGAGGCGTGACCTCGGAGCCACGAAATGAACCAAGGCGCGAGGTCTAGGCGTCGTGTGAAAAGGCGTAAGATAAGGCGCGAAAAGGCGTGCCTTTTGGTAACGTGTGGCGCCATTTTTAGAAGAATTTAAGGGATTTACGGATTTGGGCTTGAATTTCTAGTATTTGGGCTATTTCCTTCTTGGGCCTCGTTATTTCAAAACTTAATTCATATTTTGGCCTCATATTTGGGCCTGATTATTTGAGATTGGGGCTTTAGTTATTGAAATTGCTCTTAAAAAATGATACAAAATTTATAAATACATAAATCTATAAATATTTTTTTGCCGCCTTAAGCACGCCTTATGAAACGCAAAGGCTTGTAAGGCTTGAGGCGTGGCTATGCCGCCATGCCACGCATCACGCCTTTTAGAACATTGATTTTTACACAATTAATTTCCCAAATGGGTGTTACTTTTGTTTAGGGGCAGTTACAAGATTTCATAGCTAGCAAAAACTAAACCATGCCATTTTTATTAGGGTTTAGGTCGCTAAATAGCTACGTACTTTTCGGAATATACCGTTTTGGTACGTGAACTAAAATATGTGGCATTTTATGTTGCGTACTTTTATGTTTTGTACCATTATGCACGATTAAACTTGTTTTACTGAAACCATAATCACTATTGCCACGTGTGCACGCCACGTCAGATTTCCACTAACAAAAATAAGTTGAATAATAGGGTTTTGGCCGCTAAATAGCTACGAACTTTTTCAAATGTACCGTTTTGGTACGTGTATAAGTTTTTGTCCGTTTTTAGACGTTTTCGTCCGTTTTCTTCCGTTTTTCTTACGTTTTTACCCGTTTTTATACGTTTTTGTTCGTTTTTATACGTTTTCGTTCCGTTTTATACATTTTTCTTACGATTTCAAACGTTTTAACCCCATTTTATACATTTTCTTATGTTATTACCCGTTTTTATACGTTTTTGTCCGTTTTTTACGTTTTTGTCTGTTTTTCAGGTTTTCGTCTGTTTCTTTACGTTTTTATGTTTTCGTCCATTTTTGACGTATTCGTCCATTTTTTACGTATTCGTCTATTTTTTTTTGTTCTTGTGTCTTTACGTTTTTATGTTTTTTACGTATTCGTCTGTTTTTTACGTATTCGTCTGTTTTTACGTAAAAAATGACAAAAAATTTATTAAAAAAATGGATGAAAACGTTAAAAAAACGGGCGAAAACGTTAAAAAACAGACAAAAACCAAAAAAACATAAATATCACGTAAAGAAACAGACGAAAACGTAAAAAAACAGACGTAAACCAAAAAACGGACATATCACGTAAAGAAACAGACGAAAACGTAAAAAATGACAAAAATTTTATAAAAAAAATGGAAGAAAACGTAAAAAAACGGGCGAAAACGTAAAAAAACAGACGAAAACGAAAAAAAACGGAAATATCACGTAAAGAAACAGACGAAAACGTAAAAAACATACGAAAACGAAAAAACGGAAATATCACGTAAAGAAACAGACGAAAACGTAAAAAAACAGACGAAAATTTTATAAAAAAAAATGGATGAAAACGTAAAAAAACGGGCGAAAACGTAAAGAAACAGATGAAAACGTAAAAAAAATGGACGAAAACGTTAAAAAAAACAGACGAAAACGACCAGGGACAGTAGATGCAATTTGGGACAAACAAGAAGGACTATCTATGTAATTTACTCAAAAAATATGCCACATATGCATTTTTGCCGGTTTTATACATTCCTAACCGGTTGCAGGTAAACACGCGTGCAAAATGGTACAAAACATGAAAGTACGCAACATAAAGTGAGACAGATTTTAGTATACGTACCAAAACGGAATATTTGAAAAAGTACGCGTGTATTGTACGGCCTAAACCCTTTTTATTAAGCAAGGGTGTAAACTTAATACTTTAAGGCTTCTAAAGATAGAATGTCCCAAATGCATTATAAAGATTAGAGACATATATAGAGTTAGAGATGTTTTTGGGTCAAGACAAGCTGACAGTTATGTCTCGGGATGAGAAATTTTGTTTTTTCCCGAACTCGTTTTAATTTATTAGCCAATGCATCTCTCAAACTAGTGTTTAGAATTGCTGATAATACGATATACATGGAAATTAAAGTATTCATCGAACTTCAAAGAAATGACAGGCATGTCTACACTCTACATATACACATGACTACAAGCCATGGAATATAATCTTTGGTATATAACGAGTGTTGGAAAACCCGCGCGATGCAGCGGGATTGCTTAAAGGACTTACTTTGCAACGACATTTAAACCTCAGGGGTTGTTTTTGCCAAGTTGCGAAAGATTATTAATGTTAAAGGACTTACTTTGGAATGACACTTGAACCTCAGGGACTGTTTTTGCCAAGTTGTGAAACTTTGCATTTAATGTTTGGACTTACTTTGCAGCGCCACTTGAACCTCAAAGGCTATTCTTGCCAAGTCGGGAAACTTTGCATTTAAGGCACAATATTTTGCAAAAAGGCTCCTGCCTTTTAGTATATAGAGTAATGTACATATTTAACACATAACTTCAACTTTCTAACGAGAGTTTTAGTTCAAAAAAACCTTGATGGCTACACAATTAGAGGTGGTCATACAAAAGGATGAAAACGGTTACGGTCTATCAATATGCCGCGAGTATACTATATTTACACATCACATAACGTGTTGCCAACATTTTAAAAGGACATAACTTTTGTCTTGTTTGAGCCATGGGAAGTTTATTTGATTAACTTAGTGAAATGTAAATGTTTAAAATCTCCGTAATTTCAACACAATTAATGTAAGTTTTATGTTAAAAACCTTAAATCATTAACACCTGAGTGTATATAAGTTTATAAACAACTCAAAGGATTTATTAAATGTTGATATAGCTGTGGCATGTCAAACTTATAAAGCCTTCGAAAATTCACTATATTACATGCCGCAAATATAACTAGCATTAGACCAGTGGTAATAAGCCCTCACACGATGAGCTTTTCACCCATTTGGACACGTCTCTGTTATAATCGACACCCCATACGGCATGTTGTCAGTGGTATTTGAGGAGAAGTCAGTTGTGGTGTAGACTGAGTTGTGTGGGAAGGAGAATAGTGCCAACGGTTCAAAAAAGAGCAGTTGGTAGTTAAAAAAAAAAAAAAAAGGTATAACCTAGAAATACTTCAATATCTTTTCATGGTTATACACACTTTAAAAAATATTCAATCTCATTAATAAAAATACATATTTCTCATTTCTCATAACAAATGGATTCTGAACAATTCATATTTACATCATCGGATAAAAGAAGACGAAGTTAATATTATCAGTTTAGAGTTTTTAAAAGAGGCGACATGCTATATGAATTATCAAGCTGAAAGTTCAAGAATAAAAAAAGATCGTTACCACGAAACACGATAAATAGAGAGTGTTACGATGTTCATGATCGTCTAGTGGCCGCTTACTTATCTAAAACCCAATGTATGACTAAGATACATTCCGTAATCCGTTTGAATGAGACGATCACTATTCACACGTATTGTTCGGTAAGTAACTTATCATTTGCCATATTTTCAACTAGGTAGTGATTGTTCGGGAAGAGTTATCATTTCCGCATTGATGAAGTGTACCTCTGTAATTCGTCAATTGGCGTACGACACCGTTTCTTATGCTCTGGACAAATATTTGCAAATGAGTGTGAACACTTCCCGTGATTCTTTCGAACATTTATGTAAGGCTATTATGGACTTATATGGAGAGGATTTTTTTGTGAAGACCGATTTATATTGATGTCGAAATACTCTATGCTTATCACGAGGATAACCATTAGGAAAATTTTACGTGCTGCGTGTGGTCTAATTGCCCAATGCATATCTTGCTCAATGTTATTGTATGGGTGATCACGGGCCAAATCCATTCTTTGTTATTGAAATCGGTTGCCTCACAAGACTTATGGATTTGATACGCATTCTTTGGTGTTTTCGAGACGAACAATGACTATAAGTCAATCGCATTTGTTCAACGATATCTAACACGGGAAAGCACCTGAGGTTCCATTTGTGGCTAACGACGTGCCTTATAAATGGGGATATTACCGATTATATTTGGAATTGTCTGTTCTTGTTAAGTTTATTTCACAGTCAGGTGCGAATGACGCGAAGCGAATAAGGCATAAGTAAGCGCATGAAGCATTAAGAAAATATGCGGATTGAGAGTTTGGCGCAGTAAATAAAAAATGGGCAATAATAAAAAATCTCGCACGTCCAATGACTCTTAAGAACATAGCGAATATTATGTACAAATGCATTTCATAATGTGATTCTAAAAGACAAAAGGAGGCAATATTTTCTCGACTTTTATCCAGATGAGCAACATCGTGTGGATGATCTCGTATGAAAACATGAAGAAATGTTCCAGGTAACTAGCGATTTGGTCAACGAGTAAGCTCATCCAAACCTTAAAGCCAATTTAATGAAACACATTTGGCGTAGAGCAAAGGCACAATAATTTTGTAACTTTTTTTTTTTTTTTTTTTTTTGAATTATTAAGGGTAATGCTTTGTAATGAAAGTTTTATTTTGTAGGTTCAAGTTTCGTTGAAGACATTGTGAGATATTATGCGTGCGATTGGTTGAATAGGTGTATAAAAAGTTACCGTTCTAAATAAAAATGAAGATAGAAAAATAACAGATAGTCATATTTGTGGTCTTATTAGTTTATATTGGTGGTGTTGTTGTTGAAGAGAAAAAAATTGACGTGATACTGAACTGGCGATGGTCACTATTATCGCAAGTTTGACAAATGTTTATAGGGCAAAAGTTCAATATAGATCCAAAATTTATCATAGATACAATGAACCAATAATAGCCATTCATTTTTTTATTATGATAAACTTTCACCATTTTTTAAAAAATTAAATATCTCGCAAACCGTTAATCGTTACGCGATAAAAATTATACCATCGCGACGAGAATTAAATTATCTTTCTATAGATATGCACTACTATATATTTTTAACCATTTTTTTTTTTCAAAATTTCGGTCAACAAAAATCATATATGATTTATGAAAATCATATATGATTCGTAAAAATCATATATGATTTTTTCGGACGGAATTTTTGAAAAAAAATGTTTGTCGAAAATATATAAAAGTGCATATCTATAGAAAGATAATTTAATTCTCGTCGCGATGGTGTATTTTTTATATTTTGAAAATTTACCGTTTGTAAGATATGTTGTTTTAAAAAAAAGGTGAAAAATGATTTTTTATTAATTTAGATAAAAGATGGAGGGCTATGATTGGTTCATTTGTTTTATGGCAAATATGGGTTCTATATTGATCTCAACTCATGTTTATAATGCAACCAACCATGAAGCCAAATTTTTGATTATTTAATAATATTTAAGAATCTTAAATAACTTAATTGTAGAAAGTTCTATTAAAACTTTGTTAAAGTATTTTTGAAAAAGAATAATATATGCCAATCACCTTCTACGTAAACAATGTACAAACAAAGACATGGTTCAGCTCCCGAGTATATTCAGTGTTGGTCTTAGTTCATCCTGGTAGTCCATATACCAGACCATAAATACTTAATGAGACAATCGGTTCAAAGACAAGACCATAGATACAGTTCATAGACCAGACGATAGATAAAAAACGAATCGGTTCAAAAACCAAATCATAAATACGGATCAGTTCAGTTCCATGTTCCAACTCCATCAATCCTGATCAGGACCGGTTCCCCTCACACTTTATATAGACCAGACCACTATATGATATGATTATTTTTTTTCTTCATCTTCATCCCCAATTATATCAAAACCCTAACCCTAACCCTAACCCTAACCCTAAACACATGACACTTCAAATACACTCAAATGGACCCTTAACCAACAATTAAGCCCCTAATTAACACCATATCAAACACCGTGAATAACTGAATACGAATTTCACAACGCCATTGACGATGAACTCGATGATGACGTCATCTCAGTCGTCATCGTCCTCTATCATTGCAATCACTCACACTCTCAGTTGTTTATTAACAGTCCTTAATTTAGATGAAACTTTTCTCAATGTTGGAAAGTTCAATAAGTGTGTAAGAACAAAGTTGAATAAGTAAACGAAATTAAGTATGTCAAACAGTGGGGTTCATTTTAGATTAGGCCACTTATTTTGTTTGGGTAGATAAAAAACAGTGGGGTTCATTTTAGATTAGGCCACTTATTTTGTTTAGGTACATAAAAAACAGTGGGGTTCATTTAGAATGTATAGTTTTGGTAATAATCATGTTAGTGTGTAGAGGCTAATATTTGCTAGTTGTGTTTTTTGTCAAATTGAATATATGAAAGTACACAATGATAAGGTATTCTTGACTTTTAGAAGAAAAGTCATAGTTTTAGAAACGGGGTTGATACTCACATCATTTTTTCATATACTTACATCAGACTGTACAACACTGCACACTGTACAAGAAAGTAATGCACAATTGTGGTGTATGTATAAAAAAAAATGGTGTGAGTATCAACACTCTTTAGAAATATGCCACAACAACGAGTCAAGTTGAAAATACATGTCGATCTTGGGTCACAGTTTTGCAAATTTCCCTTATACAACTAGATTATACAGATGCTTTTTTGTTGAACTTTAAACAAACTACATAATTTACAAATATAAACAATAAATGGAACAAAAAATGTGAATATCAGTATGATCAGGTATCCATCTGCTGGCTCACAAAAGGATCACCAGATGATGTCAGGGTACAATCTGTCTCTGTTCTGGTGGTGCTATAGTTTTGGCTTTGACTTTGACTTCCACTTTGACTCTGGCCTCTAAAGTCTCTCATGGCTTTGAATCTCAGATCTAATGTGGAGCCGTTTGCTTCTGGTACTATTTCTGGTACACATGTTTTGCCATCGAGCATGTTTACAACCTCAGACATTGTCGGTCTTATTGATGGAGAACCATTGGTGCAAAGAAGTGCTACTTTTACTACAGTTTCAGCTTCTTGTTTGTTGATCGTTGATTCTAGTTTTTCGTCGAAAAGCTCTTCGTATCGTTTACTTGTTTCTAATTTACAAGCCTGCATTATCGGTATGAAAGTTGCAACAAAATTAGAAGACAGTGACTTTCAAACAGAAACGTTAAAGATTTGAGCATGAAACCTAGAAGCCTACCCATTCTAGAAGACATATGCAGTCGTTAGTTGGTATATAACTATTGTTGTTCTTGCCACTAACGAGTTCTAACAGCACGACTCCATAGCTGTAAACATCTGCCTTATCACTCAAGTAACCCCAGAGAGCATACTCTGGTGCCATGTATCCGCTGCAAATTCGTCAACATTTTGTTAGTAAAACTGTTGATACTGAGAAAAAAGGATTCAAAAAATGATCGTGTCAGGTTTTTGCAAGTATTGAGGGTTTACATTGTTCCTGCAACTCGAGTGCTAACGTGACTCTTGTCGTCCTCGTTTAGCTTTGCCAAGCCAAAATCAGAGATTTTCGGGTTTAGATCTTTGTCAAGCAGCACATTTGTGGCTTTGATGTCCCGGTGTACGATTTTGATCCTTGATTCCTCGTGAAGAAAAGCTAAACCTCGAGCTATCCCAATAGATATATTGAACCTTTTTGGCCAATCTAGCATTAACTGTGTTTTATCTGCATCTGTGCATATAACAACAATTTAATGATGCAAAGGTTACTCCAGTTCAAGTAAGAGGGAAAAGTTGACTATAAGGTCAAACAAAGTAAAACTAATTTTCAAACCCCATGTTAATTTATGAACTTCTCAAGAAATTTAGTAAATAATTGCAATATTTTAAGATGTTTACACATGGGAGAAAGTTTGATGAAACTAGTTTTACCACAAAACTAGGTCAATTGTGAATTTGAAGAATGGGTTAGTTGACCTCAAAATTCAATCTGTCTGTAAAACAAGAAAACCAAAGGACACTCACCAAACAGTGCATTTGCAAGGCTATTATTTTCCAAATACTCATAAACTAGCAACAATTGATCTCCTTCAATGCAACATCCATGAAGTTTAACAAGATTGGGGTGTTGTAAACATGAAATCACACCAATCTCATTCAAGAATTCACGGTTTCCTTGCTTTGAGTGAGACGAAAGTTGCTTAACCGCCACAACTGTCCCATCAGTCAAAGTACCCTGCAACCATTACACAAAAGTCTATTAGTACAAACAAAAATTACCAGAAAAACAACATTTTGTGCTGGATTATTACCTTATAAACAGGCCCAAAACCTCCTTCCCCTATTTTATTTGAAACATTGAAGTTGTTTGTAGCATGCTTTAACTGCTTCAAAGAAAACGAAATCATTTTGAACTCCATTCCTTCAAAATCTGTTCAAGATAAGCATTTCACATGAGCAACGAGTCAAACAAATAAATCAAGAAACTCAAAAAACAAGTAAAGCTCATACTCCGTACATTTATCGTTCTTTCTCTGACCCTTCATAAATTTTTTCCTCCACAAGATTACTAAGATCAAAATAATAAGAAACGGAACACCAATCCCGACACCTATATAAACACCCTTTTTTGTCTTCTTTCCTTCAACCGAACAAGTTTTAAAATAAGGATCAACATCGATAGCCGAAACGAGAGGTCCATATACTCCTCTTCTAGGAATGCGTGTCGTTCCTTTACCAGCCCAATAAAACCGTATCTCCAAGATGTTATCAGTCACACTAGCGTTAAATGGCACCACCACAGGTATACCAAACCCACCAGCCTCATCTTTAATATTAAAATCTTTTCTAACCCGCTTTCCCTAAGTCACAAAGAACACATATAATAACCCGTTGGATTGACTAATTACCATATTTGGAAATATACTTATTTTATTATTAATTACCTGAATATAAATATCAAATACCCGCCTGCCAAGACTTCTATACGTACTATCGTTAGCAAACTGTATCTCTGCAAAGTGCAGATTAACAGCATATTCACCGTTTTCCAAACAATAGCTAAAGTAAGTAAGTGTAAGCGGTGAGAGGCGAGCAGTTGTATAAAGTGGTGGTAAGCTTGTGTTCCCTTGCAAAGGTTCTATGTAGCGATTGTTCTGAGGAATGTTGTCATCCAAGAAGTCTCCTGTGCTACTAAATCCCCAGTTGTTGTTTGTTTCATACAGCCTGGCGGCCCCACCATCCACGTTAGCATCTCCTAGGTACAGAACCGACTGACCATTGCTATCTTTAATCCTTATATCATCCCCACCACAGTTAACATGTAAAGAACATGAATCTGTCATTAAGTCAATTGCACCAATGTGAGAATCAAATAGCAGGGTTGGGTTGGCCCATTGATGTTCCTTTTTTATCCCCAATAGACGGATGCTATCGTAGATTTAGAGGTAGAAAATACTCACATTTAGGACACTTGAAATCCTCGGTGCAGGGAAGCACATCCTGTCTGTAGACAATATCAACGTAAGATAAACAAACACCAAAGTCATGTGATAAAAACTGGGCATGTTCAAGTAAAAGCAATGGAAACTATCTTACATCGGATTTTCTGTCGAAGAGCTTCTAAATAAGTTTACATATGTGTTCCTGATATAACAACAAATGAAAGAAAAGTTTTAAAACAACGAAGTTCCAAGTATCATCCAAAATAACTTAGGAAGAAATCTTACGTGTTCTGTCGGCATGAGGCTTGATTAGGTCCTTGCCATGTAAAATTGTTGTAGGAAAGATCACTGCACGACAATATTCATAAAGAATGTTAATTTTTCTATAAGAATGTCACACACACTTTCAACAATGTGATTCGCGAAACAAACTTACATACTAGCCCCGTTTACTAAAAGCGAATCTGGTATGTTTCCACTTAGCCTGTTACCAGTTAAAAACCTATTCAAAACAACAGTAGGATACTTATTTAGTAACCCATAGCTTCATAATATACTGCAGTAATTGTAAACAAAAAACTACGAAATCAAATAACTAAAACTTACACTAATCGCAAGCTCCTATCGAGAACATTGTCAGGAATGCTCCCTGATAAACTGTTAAAACTTGCATCCCTGTCAAAATCATGCAGGAAAGTTTGACATGAAACGTTATTATCGTGAAAACTAAAAACAACAAAGACCTATTTTATGTATGCTTACAGCAATGCAAGTTCTCTCTCTTGCCAAATATAAGGCGGTAATTCCCCAGAAATGTTGCAGTTTCTCAAGATCCTAAATTTATGATAGGAAATGTCAATGTATGTACGTACTTGGTATAAAAAGTCAATGCTAAGATGCTATATTTACAATCTTATTATTCCTGTAGCATTTTCAAGCTGAGGAAATCCTTGAGCCGGTCCAGATATGTCACTAATTCTCCTGCAAAATACGGGAAACCATTAGCAACTCAATTTAGAGTACTTTTTTATCTAACGATAATGGATGTAATATAAGATTTCACTCACAGATCATGTAGGTTCTCCAGAAGAGATATGTTTGAAGGAATAGGTCCCGTGAGTCCACTCGCAACAATCTCTCTTAAGAAATAACCAAAGATCAGACTTTGAACAATCATGCAATAAATGAGAACTACATTTTAACAAAATATGATACTAAAAAAAGAAAACATAGAACATCTTACAATCTAGTAAGTGGTCTCCAATTCTGTATAAAATCAGGTATCGGCCCGCTGAAGTTGTTTTCGTTTATTCTACTGCATTATACACAAACAAGATTCTCACTCTTAGCCTATAAAATGGTGATATGGTAAAACTTTGAATAAGATAATAAGGTAAAAGAAAGTTACAAGTCTGTTAGACTTCTTAGACGACCAAGACTTGTTGGCAGCCTACCAGTAAACTGGTTTGAAGACAAGATCCTGATATATAATATCATAAAAGTTTAAACTTAAATGACATGAAATTCATGAGCAATGATTTATAAGTCGAAAAACTTTATCAGCCTTACAAAGAGGTTAAATTATTTAATCTCCCTAAGTCAGCAGGAACAGCTCCTGTAAGCTGGTTTGCTTCAAGAGTCCTGATATAGAGTTATAACTAGATGAGTATGTTAAGAAAAATGTGATGAAATTTGAAATCATCCAAAGAATTTTGACCCTTGTGGTAAAAAGTCAAAATTGACTAGAAAAGAAGTAAAAAAAACCCGAAAAGCATACAACTTACAGAATTGTGAGAGTGGTGATATTGCCTAGTTCTGGTGGAATTTCACCTGATATACGGTTGCCAAGAAGAGAGCTGCACATGGAAAGATAGGTTTTCAGTTTACATCTTTAAGTTCTCATATGCAAAATTTTGTGAGAGTAAGGGGTTAATAAAGATATCTTACAGGTCTTGTAACCGCGTAGAACCCCATTCAGGCGGTATTGTGCCTCCTAAGTAATTATAAGCAAGGTCACTGTAAAAATAACAGAATACACTTCAGTTTCATTATATCTTGATTCATATAATGCTTAGAATATAAGTTTACTATGTGTTTAACAAAGTACTTACACGGATCGAAGGTAAGGAAGCTTTGTTAGTTCAGGTGACAGTATCCCGTCAAGACTATAGAACTTGTGTGTGCTACATGTGCATTATAAAAACAAATTAGATAAAGTTCCAAACTTGAACCAGCTAAAAGTGTTACCACTTATCAGCATCACTGGTTTTATTAATTCACCAAGTATTTTAGCTGCTAGGTGTAGGGGCGCGTTAGCACTAATATAAAGCAAAGGGCTTTATATTGAAGAGTGTCGATGTAATTGTATTATATATATTGAATGTTAGTGTCAACTAATCTTGTTTGAGGGTTAATAATATCTTTTTTTGTCACAACATAAAAAATATCACATTAACCAACTCATTGGACACAAGGAAAGCTTTTGCAGAAATCCAGTTAGATGGTTACATTTCGAGTAAGTGATAAAAAATGATACAATATATAGTAGCCGAAGTACTCATGTACACACTATCTATATATATGTAACTAATTAATCATAAAACTTGTGCCGTGAATGACTTAAGTGGATTGAAAACTTTTGCATCCAACATTGCATAAATAATTTTTTGTATCTTCTACAACTGCAGGCAAGGACGGACCCACATGGGAGCAGGGTGTTGCATGGGTCGCACCCAATTTTAGGTAATGAATTGTAATTTTTTTTTATAAAATATGTTTTTTCTGAGCTCGTGCAACACCCTATTTTACCTAATAAATTCTTTATTGGGCAACTAATTTAGTACTCACATGGTCATAAAATAAAAATTGTGCAACACCCTTTCATCCAAAGGTATTTATAAGTTCTTAGCTCACATTAATAAGCTATATATGCATGCATAATGGAAGAACATAAGGATAGACATGCTATCAAATTATAGCATAAAGGAAGTGCCAAATGATATAGTTAAAGACAGAAGTCTATACATCCTAATGACATGACAATTGGTGTCGTTGCCAATGTTGCAATCACATCCAACGCTAGCGTTAGCTTCCTGAGACAGCCTTGGCACTTCGGCAATGGTGTCAAGAGTGCAAGTGTCGCCATTAAACCTCCAACTTGTTGCATTCATTGCAGCAAGAATGTTTCCAACAGCCTCCACTAAATAAAGTCAACATAAAAATCAAAATATTTTCTAACCAAAGTGAATAAGAAAGATGGCATATGGTTAGTACTAAAGTCAAATTATACTAAAGTCAAAGTACTCATGTGGGATTTCAAATATTCAATCATTTTGATATATCATAAATCACTATATTCAGTACCTCACGTCCTAACTAATTACTCCAAAATGATTAAGGCAATCACAACCAGGATAAGATACATATGATTTGACTTGCAAAGACAAATCACTTAACTTCATATAAATTCTTAAATTTCTAACAAAAGTTCTGATAAAAATATACTTAATTTGTAAACACATACAGAAACATGCATATGCAACTTTCTCACATAAATTTGTAACAAAACTCAAGTCTTATCTCCAAACCAAGCAGCAAACCAGACAAAATTCAAAATTTCAACCCACATGTTGTAGCTACTACTAAGCATCTAAATAAAGATTTACTATTAAGAAACAATAACATAACTTTATAAGGCAAACTAAATCATGGTCTTTATTTTTTCACCCTAAAAAGGTAAGAAAATAAAGATAACTTTGTTACCTTCTTGTTGTGGCACAACTGATTCAACAACTCTTAGCAACATAACAAAACTTAGTACTATAACCAACATAAACTTAAATTTTGTTGCAGCCATTGATGAAGAAATGAAAAATATGATGAGAGGAATAAAAGATAGATATGACAGATATGAATATAGGATGATATGGGTATGAAATTAATGAATTATTAAGAAACAAACTGTTGCAATTCTTGAAGATTCAAAAGCAAAAAAAAGAGAGTCAATCATGTATACAGTACATAGTACGTAGGAGTAGTAAAGTTGTGGTGGTCTATGTCAACCAGTCATACATGAACATGTTTTTTGCCTTTTTACTCCAGCAGTCATGCATGAAGACAACTACTAGCGAAATATTCATTTGGCTGTTTCTTGACTCGTTGGAAAAAAGAAAACGAAAGATATCGGAAAATTCGTTATAAAAGTTGATAGCTTGGAATTTAAACAAAAAGATATAGAAAAAGAACTTTGGAATTTAAACAAATAGATATAGAAAAATTCGTTATAAAAGTTGATAGTTTGGAATTTTAACTTTTCGATTACTTTAACTTTTGTTATGAATTTAATATATTTCACCATTTGTGGAGAAGAGAAAAAAAAAAAAAAAAAAAAAAAAAAAAAAAAAAAAAACAACAACAACTTTTGTTATGAAAGAACTTTAATAAAATGGATGGTTTTATTAAGTACAAAGTGTGAACCAATTTATCGCTATTTATAGCCGCAAAAGTTATGCTTAAAAGTTAAAAACATGTTATAGGGTTTGACATTAAGTTGATTGGAAGTAGTTAAATTCATAAGGTTGAGCGTAATAAAAGGGTCGACTGTCCGCGTCGCTCCTATAACACCGCACAACACCGACGTGTCAGTTGATGAAAAAATGAAGAAGAGAGTCGGCCAGGCGACCGTTCCGTGCGCACACCAAAACCCAAAAATTTGACCGCTACAAAACACCACTACTATATGCCTTGAACCAAATGGTTTTGTTTTGTTGGATTTTGGTGTGATATTAACTTTTTGCAAGTCAAGGAACACTGGTTTAAGGGTGTGCATGGTCCAAAAACCGGACCAGACCGGCTAAGACCGGACCGGACCGAAAACCGATTTCGGCATAAACCCTAGACCGAGACCGGACCGAATGTAGTCGGTCCGGTCTCGGTCCGGACCGGTCCGGTCGGTCCTTCGGTCGGTCCGGTCCAACAAGGCCAAATTCGTCGGTTTTGGTCCGGACCGGACCGGACCGGACCGAGGACCAATTAGCCCAAAAGCCGAGACCGCGGACCGGACATAATGTGGTCGGCCCGGGTCGGTCCGGTCGGTCCTTCGGTCGGTCCGGTCCGTTCGGGTCATATGCTCACCCTTACACTGGTTTGTTTATATTTTTGGTTTTTGAAGGTGATTTGGTTTTATGTGTTGTGGGTTTGTGTTTTGTGATTGGTTTATGCTTGGAGGTAGGGGTGTTATTCGGGTTGACCTGGTCGGGTTCGGGTCAAATCGGGTTAAGTCTTAAAAAACCATATCCGAACCCGACCTTGTTTAGAACTAGAGTTAACTTGGGTCGCGTCAATTCGGGTTCGGGCCAACTCGGGTCGGGTCAATTCGGGTTCGGGGTCAACCCAAGTATTTTATATTGTAAAGTGTTGTTGAGCCGGGTTAGTCGGGTTCGGGTCGGGTCAAGGCTGAAAAATATACCCGAACCTGACCTTGTTTAGAACTCGAGTCAATTCGGGTTGACCCGATTAACCCGAATATAATTTTAAACCCGATTGACCCGACCCGAATTGACTCGGGTCGGATTCGGTTCAGGTCGGGTCAGCCCGAATGACACCCCTACTTGGAGGTGATGAGATTGGGGTTAGTTGGCATGTAAAACTGGGATCTTTAGGTGAAGCTCTTCATGGTGGTTGTTTTTGTGTTTTTTTGAGATATGAAAAGATTTTGTGTAGTTAAGATAGGGAGAGATCTTGAACAAAATGAGTTGTGGTGGTCATAAACTTGTCAATGCTTATGTTAAAAAAAAAAAAAAAAAAAATTACATGTTTGGTCTTTGTGGTTTGCTCAGATTTCATGTTTAGTCCCTAAGTCTTTTTAGTTACACCAAAGATACCTATTTTTAAAACCTTGCATTCATTTAGTTCCTATTTTGGATGGGCCGTTAGTTTATCCATTAAGTGTTTGCACCGTTAGTCCCTCCGTTGAGATTTTTTGCACCGTTAGTCCTCATTTTTTAAAATGATTTAAAAACTTGTTTTTATTCGTTTTCGTCCATTTTTTTTACGTTTTCGTCAATTTTTTATTACGTTTTCGTCCGTTTTTTCACGTTTCTATAGATTTTTTTACGTTTTCGTCCGTATTTTTACATTTTCATCCAATTTTTTATGCTTTTGTCCGCTTGTTTACATTTTCGTCCATTTTTAAACGTTTTCATCTATTTTTTACGTTTTCATCCGTTTTTTACGTTTTCATCTGTTTTTTTACGTTTTCGTTTGTTTTATACGTTTTTGTCTGTTTTTTTACGTTTTCATCTGTTTTTTTACGTTTACGTTTGTTTTTATCCGGTTTTTACGTTTTCGTCCATTTTTAACCGTTTTCATCTTTTTTTTATTTTTATGTTTTCGTTTGTTTTTATATGTTTTTGTCCATTTTTTCATTTTCATATGTTTTTTACGTTTTCGTCCATTTTTTTTGGTTTTCGTCCGTATTTTTACGTTTTTGTCATTTTTTATGTTTTCGTCCGTTTTAAACATTTTCATCTTTTTTTACGTTTTCGTTCGTTTTTATACGTTTTCGTTCGTTTTTATACGTTCTAGTCCCTTTTTACGTGTTCGTCCAATTTTTTACACTTTCGTTCGTTTTTTACGTTTTCATCATTTTTTACGTTTTTGTCCTTTTTTATGTTTTCGTTTATTTTTATATGTTTTTGTCCATTTTTACATTTCCGTCCATTTAAAAATAGACGAAAACGGACAAAAATGTAAAAAATACTGACCAAAACGTAAAAAAAACAGACGAAAACAGATAAAAATAGATGAAAACGTAAAAAATATTGACAAAAACGTAAAAAATAGACGAAAACGTAAAAAGATGAAAACGTTTAAAAACGGACGAAAGCGTAAAAAATGACTAAGTCGGTCAAAAACATTAAAAAAGGGGCCAAAACGTAGAAAACGGATGAAAATGGACGAAAACGAAAAAAAACAGACTAAAACGTATAAGAAAAACGAAAACGTAAAAAGAATATATGAAAACGTTTAAAAATGGATGAAAACGTAAAAAAGGGACAAAACGTAAAAAAAAATGATGAAAACGTAAAAAAATGGATGAACACGTAAAAACGGACGAAAACGTAAAAAATGATGAACACATTAAAAAACGGACGAAAACGTAAAAAACGGACAAGAACGTATAAAAACAAAGGAAAACGTAAAAAAAACAGATGAAAACGTACAAAACAGACGAAAACGTTAAAAAAGGTGTTGAACACAGACAGACCTTGACAGATCTTGAGCACTCGTGGATCGTTAGTGTTGCCTATGTAATCATAAGCAAACTAATAGAAAATCTCTACAACTCGTATTCTATAGCGGAATGTAAATACAAGTTGTTATAACTAAGAACACTTAGATCCTCTATGGATCTTTTATTAACTGAAACACTATGTTTCGGATGAGTTATCTATTACAAACTATGAAGTTCCTTTTATAGACAAGGAACCCTAAACTATTACTACTCAATCGACTAAACATGCAAGCATGCATTTAATGACTAAAACACTAAACAATATTGAGCAGTACAATAATACCCATGCTAACCTCGGGCAGTACAAGAATAATGATGGGTTAGCATTTAATTAATAAAGCGCATGCTGATCCTAGTCAGCTTCCACCCTTCAGCAGAAACACGGCACGGCTTTTATACTTCAGTAGAATCTCTTCTTCAGCAGATTCTGCTTCTACTTCAGCAGAATCCTTCGGCAGTATTGACAGCAGAAATCCTACTTCGCATAATTCCCAACAATCCTCCCCTAAACTGAAATTTGACTTGGTTATGTTCCAATTTCCTAACCTTGATAGATCTTAAAGACTGCAGTACTAGAGGATTGTTCTCAAACATTAGTAGCAAAGAACCAATAATATTCTCATCTCTATGATGACCAACTTTGAAGCGCCAGTTCTTTGCAGCAACATATGACATAGTGTACATCAAAACTCATTAGTTGCATGCTATTCTCATCACATCCAGGTGTGTTAACTCCTGTGAGAGGTGAATCATTGAAAATAATGGATTTGATGTCTCTTTACCAATAGCCATCACTACTGGAGTAGCCAGATGTTTAAGTCCGAAGACTATGGTACATTGATAACCATCTGATTTATGAGCAAATCAGCAACTATATAAACAGATTTGATGTGTCTTTACCTGTAGCCGTTTGCTCAGGACTAGTCAATTCTTAGAATTGGTGAATTGAAAACTAAATATGGATGTAGTTGCCTTTACCACAAGCCATATACTTGAGGGCTAGCCAATTCTTGGATTCCAACAAGGAATATACCATGGTGAATTGATGACCATACAACTCTCAGCAATTAAGCATGGGTGGTTGCATACCCTATGATTTTGAGCAAATCATTACAGCTATCAGCAGATTTGATGTGTCTTTACCAAAGCTGAACCCTTTGGACTAGCCAACTCTTTGATATACACAAGGTATATCTGGTGAGTTAAAAACCATCGACACAATACAACAAACCTGCAAGAGAAAGTTAGTTTTTTTTTTTTTTTTTTTTTTTTTTTTTTTTTTTTTTTTTTAACTAATAAAAACAAACAAAACAAAGAAAATGAACATCACAAAAGACTGTACATATTACAAAAGACAATGTAGATTACCGCGTTCATTATGAAGATGCAGTTTGAGCTTGCAGAAGTTGAGCCTTGATCAATCCAACCAGTCGTCCAGCTTCTAGTCTTTTATTTCCCACTGGATCTGGAGGAATTTCCAACTTCTGACACAGCATCCTTTCCATAAGTGTCTTGGACAATGGATAAATTCTTTCAGCAAAAATGCAGACTGTGATTCCACCCTTTGTCTCAACTACATGCACACAAGGTAGGGGATAATATCTCCAGGACTCAACCTGCCATAGATGTGAGTTCTTCCAAATGAAATGCCCTTTACCATTGGGAGATTGAGAGTCAATCAGGACATGAAGATCTCCCAATAAGCACATCCCAGAACCTTGTGGTGCAGTATTGTAGTAATGTTTGGTGACGAGAGTGTACAGAGTAAGTATATCTGCCCTGTCTACCAAGTGGAGTATTTCCTTCAAAAAGGTGAACTCCATTGAAGTTTTGTCCAATCGATGAATGACATTCATCTCACCATTTATCAGAGACCACTTGACTAACACATTTTGATATCCTTCAAGAAAATCAGTAGCAGACCCTTCTTTAAAAAAGGTTGAGTCATCAGCCTTTAGGTCCAAAGGAACATGCTTGGGTGATGGCTTATTCTTTGATGCATGAGTCCTCGCTTTTCTCACAGATCTTCTCAGAGATGTGAGTTTTCTCTTGTCCATCCTCTTCATCCTTCTACCAGGCACATACATTTCCGAAGATGGAATATCTTTGGTTTCTTCATTAACATCAGTAGTAGGACTTGAAGAAGTAGATGTGGATTTATGTGAGACATCATCACGAAGGGCATGCATTCTTTCCAACACCTTTCTTGCCTTTTTAGCTTTGACAGTTGTGGTTTTAGTTTCCTTAATCGAAATACCTCTTTCTGTATCAGTAGATCCCACAGATAGAGCAGAAGCTTGTACATTAGGTGCTTCAGAGGAAATGGTGGTCGGTTCAGCAGATGAGACCTTTTCAGTTGAGCTAGTGACTTCGGTAGAAGCTTCAGCAGATATAACAGTAGGTTCAGCAGAAGTAACCTGGTCATCTTTCCCAACCAAAGTACTTTCTTTTGCAGCAGCAGATGCCTCATTTGAGTTAGAAGGGGGCATAACTGGTGCGTCAGGGGAAACAGCCGATGGTTCAGCAGAAGGAACCTTGTCAGACAAAGGAGTGGCTTCAGAAGTTTCTTCAGAAGACACCATTTGAGAGATCGTCTTAGGTGGAATATCATCAAAATTATCCACTATCTCAACAAACTTGGGTCTTTTGGCCTTTGGTGCAACTTCATTCCCAGCAATTCTTTTCAAGTTGGAAGATGGTGTTAAAGCAGAAGACGAAGACTTCATAATCATATTGTACAAGTAAAACAATCTTGCATCAGGTAAAGCCAAGACTTGCTTCATTGTTAAACCACGGTTAAGCACAATACAACTTTGATTTTTCACTGCAATCCTCATCTCTGTTTTCTTCTGAGCTTCAGTAAGAGGTCTCTCTCTCTCTTTGCCTTATTCTTTTCAGTACTTAGGGCTTTCCTTTTCGCAGCTGCTTCTTGCTTCCTTTGTTCTCCAAGCTCCATCATTCGAGCCACAAAATCTTCACTATCAAATTCCGCACCTAAGATACTTTGAGCAAGTGTAGGATTAGAAGTGGTTTGCTTAGTAAGAGCATCCCATTGTGCAGTAGGCATCTGAGTAGCTAACTTATCCAATTCTCTTCGTCTCTCAGGAGGCAAAGAAGAAGTAGAATGGTTTGCAATTTGTTTAGCCACTTCTTCACTTTTCTTCTGATCTGCAAACTCAGCAAACCTGCTTTCTTGTCCTCTCCTTTCTTGTTCAGATACAAGATCTGGACCAAGCTCATCTTCAATCACTACACCTATCTCTTTATCAGTAGACTCATGAACAACATCAGCTGGTGGAGAATCACCAATTTGAACTTCAGAGGAATCGTTTTGAGAGAGATCTTCAACAGGTGTGGTAAGGATATCAGTTGCAGGATCCAAATAAAAATTTCTTCCAACATGAAATACAACTTGATCATCTGCTGAAGGGGTGGGACATGATGGTTCTTGAACAGGTACATGATGATAAGTTTCAGATGCAATATCCTCCATTTGAACCTCAGCAGATGTAGTATTGTCAACACTTGGTTTCTTGGAGACTTCAGCAGAACCCTTATGCAAGTGAGATCTCTTTCTTCTTCTATAAAGAATAGGTTCCTCATCCTTTGAGGATTCAGCAACCACTGAGGAAGGAACAACTATCTCCTGAGCCACATCAGCTAAGATATTTAGAGAAGCAAGCCGAGAGTCCTCATCCTCCTCATTAGAAGAAATGACTAACTTCCTTTTGCTACTCTTTTCAAGTCGCTCCTCTAGGTCCTTAACTTTATTCTGCAGTTCCTCAATCTTATCACCAAGAGTAGACTTGGTCTCTGTAAGCTCCTTTTTGAGATCAGTCACCTCAGCTGCATACCTGGTAACAAGAGCATAGATAGATGTAAGAGTAATAGGGTCCTCAGCTCCACCAACAGATTGCTCTGTGGTAATGGGAGTTTCATTGGACCTTTCAGTGGAAATAGGGTCATGCTCAAAATGAGGAGGTACTTCAACAAAAGGTTCCCTTTGAGGACTGGGTGTGGTCATCCTGTTCTGGTCAGACTCAAATTCATCAATTGAAGCCTGTGTAGGTGGTGGACTCGGTCTGGGTGATGGTATAGGTGGAGACTGGTCAGGAGCAATATGAGATGCTTCAGCAGTAAAAGAGGGACCCTCATCTATATTAACTGATGGATTGCCATCAGTAGCAACATTTGAAGATGGTGGGATATTAGCAACATTTTCCTCATCAGCAGCCTCATTGCCATGAGGCAACATAGCTGCTGACAACGGATGATGTGCCACCTCAAAGTTAGTTCTCATAGAGGCAAATAGTTTAGCTGAAAGAGCTCCTATGGGATTAAAGGCCTCGACTTGGGTAGAGGTGTCTATGATTATTTGTAAGAATCTAGGGTACATTAAAAACTTATGTTGTTTCCTGTTTATATTTTCAACCATATTATCAAAAATAAATTTAGAGAAATTATAAGTTATCCCTTGAGATAGACACACAATACCACAAGCCAATTGCGTAGAGAATTGATCCCACGCTCTAGATTTGTTGCTAATGCACTGAAGCAGAGTGTGAACAAAAAATCTCCACATAGGGCAAAAATGCTTTTTCAACCATATGTCCATTCTTGTACCTTGATACCCAATGGCTCTCAGCCCAGAGAGAATCACCTCTGTACTTAAGTGATAAACCCCATCAGCATCATCCAAATTAAGCTTTCTCCTTATCAGGTCCTCCGTCACCACGTGCTCTGTTTCATCAATCAAAGCAACAATCTCTGTTTCACTTCGTTTTTCAGCAGATTCCCAAAATTGTTTAACCAACGATTCATAAATCGCATCAGGGGAATGTGTTAGGGCAAAGTGAATCTTGGACCGCTTCAGGAACTCCCCATTGGTTCATACAATTCAATGCCCTTTGCTTTACCCATAAATGCAACTTTATTGTGATCTTTCTTGAATTGAAGAGCCATGAGAGATATGTGATTTTAGGGTTATGATTTTGAACTGAAGAGGGAATTGTTTCTTTTGAAGTGGAAGAAATGCGTTTAGAGGAATGGTAACCGTTACCAAGAATATAGTCAAAAGTATGAGAACTTTAGTTAACCAGATCCTACGTGTATTTCAACTTGACCAACGACAAATTAACGCTTCAGCAGAAACACATAGCCAATCTGCTGAAATAATATGCTTCGGCAGAAACCACCCCAAGACTAGAATATCTTCGGAAGGATTCTAGAATTACTGTGCCATCTAACCACATTAAATTGCATTAACCCTTGCATCCGTCTATTTAATCATCCCAATGCATACTTCTCTTCATCAAAAACCCCCAAATATCATCACAAACCCTAATTTCAACAATGCTTCAAAATTAACCACAATCAACCATGAGTACTAAACCAGAGGTTGTTAACCCAACCTCTTCTTCATCATCATCATCATCCAGTGATTTCCTGCAGTTTTGGTCATGTTCACCTGACCCTCGTCCTTTGGCATCCCCATTTCTCCCTTTTCCTGAAGATGACAGTGTAGTGGATCCAAGTGAGTCTTCTGATGACTCAGAGGAACCCACTACTGAGATAACTTCTTACTCCCAACCTCCAGCACCTCAACCTTCACAAAGGCCTCGTGCCGAAAGAGAGGTGGTGCTTGCTCTACCTGCGCCAATCTTTGGTGCATCTTCACACTTCGTATAGAGGAAGAGCTAAAGGAAGGTGGATTGATTGCATTTTGGTTGAAATCGATAGATGAAACACAAACAAAACTTTATGTTTCTTCAACACCATGTGTGGTCATCGTCATCATCATCGTTTGCATCAATCCATCTTTCCATTTTGATCCTTAGCATCTTCGTCGTATCGGTCAAGCATATCCAGCCATCGAGATAGAAGGAATGGGTGGTTATGCAAGATTTTACAAACGCATATCCAACATCTAGTGTGAAAGATGTGAGCGATCATGCATATCCAACAGCCCGTTAGATGTTGGAATAGATGATATGAACTAGATTAGGATTAGTAGATCATGTATAGCGCTTTTCTAGTAGTTGCATTGAAGTTGATTGTAAGTTGTAAGCTGTAAGTTGTAACTTGAATGAATGAATGAACAATTTGACTTCAATTTCTTCTCTTCAGCACTTTATTTTCAGAGGAAACAAGCTTTTAAGCTTACTAGACCATATACCAAAGGACCACACTTGATGAACTTGAACAGAATAGGGCATTCTGCAAAACAAACTCAGAGAAACACAAGAACAAAATAGAGACAAACCAGACTAAAAAATATTATTAGCAAGTTAGTGTTAGCAAACAGAATATACACAAAGTTTACTACAAATACCTCCCCTGAGGCATATGCCTCCCCTTAAACTTTGCAGTTAAGGGTCAGGCATTCCAAAAGGTCTAGCAGATGAGAAGGATCCACCATTGTTCTTGGGTTTCCATTGAAATTTAGGTCCCTTATTATTCCAAGAACATCCTTTCCCAGTATTCATAGAGTCAACATATGCAGGCCAATAACCATGTTTAAAATATGGGCTAGTAGGTTGCACATAAGGTCTATCAGCTGATCTCCTCCAAGGAGAGTCAGTATAATTAGCTTGTGGGACATAAGGAGGAATATTATTAATATTGGTCCACACTGGTCTAGGTTTCTGCTGAGTAGCACATCCACCCAATCTTTGCTCATAGAAATCACAATCCTTAATTAAATGAAGTTTACTTCCACACACAAAACATGTCTTCCTTTTGGAAGATTTATTTAACAAAGCAGATGTTCTATTACATGTAGAAGTACTTAAACCAGAAACATTAAAGGAATTGTTTTTGACAGAATTATTATGCAAAGATTTAAAGGACAAGTCTTCATGGGAAACAGGCTTGGAAGTTGATTCCTCAGCAGCTATCCTAGAAGGCTTGTAGATAGACTTGGGTGCAGGCTTGGGTGTAGGCTCGGGTGTAGGCTCAGGTGAGGGCTTGGGAAGGTCTGACTTATCACTTGAATCACAGCTGAAAGTAGACCCTTGATCCGATGAATTGTCACTGTCAGAGAAAGAGACAAAGTCATAAGATGAAGCATCGGTGTCAGGCAAGTCTTTTGACTTTTTGCCATACAGATGGTGTGATCCATCAAAGTCAACAGTAATGGACAGATCAGTGGGCATGAATTCACCTCTAATAGGTCCATGGACAACATGTAAATCACCTTCCTTTTTAAAATGTTCTAAGCCTGCAGGTGTAGATTTATGCCCATCTTGCCTAGCTTCCAATCCTACATACTTTTGAAAACCTAAACCTATTCCAGAGTTCACTGACTGACTACAATAGAGTTCTCTAGCTAGATTGTCACCTGATATCAACCATTGTTTATGTCTAGCTATTTCCTCAGCAAGTTTCTCTTTAAGCTCTAGATTCTCAGTAATAGTATCAGCTTTTTCCTTTTCAGTGCGTTTAAAGTTAATATTTGCAATATCTAGATCAAATTGTAGCACCTTAATCTTTTCTTCATAAGCTATCTGATTCTTTTGAAACCAAACCTTTTGTCTTTCTAATGTTTTTAACGAAAGTTTATAAGCTTCATTATCAACATAGCATTCATTGTATTTAGGTTTCATAGTATCATAAGCTTCTTTAAGTTCATTGTATCTTTCACTACAACCAAATATACAATTGTGTACCTGAGAGAGTCCCATCAAGGCAAACTGATCATGCCTATCTTCTGAAGTACACCTTGCCAGCAATCCAAGCTTCTCAGTATCAGCAGCTTCCTCATTCACAGGTTCATGTGCAGCCCAGTTGACCTGTTCATCCAAGGTGACAAGAGCTGCTGAAGTACTGGCTTCCTTCTGTTTCTGCTGATAGGAATTGTAGTTAGTTCCCTCTCCACTCTTCCTGTCTTTGCATTCCCTTGAGAAATGACCCATCTGGTGACAAGAGAAACACTTGACCTTTCTTCTGTCAAAACGAGCTGGATCCTTTCCCTTGAAGCCAAACTTTCTTCCTGCCCTCTCCTCAAACCTCTTGATATCTACTGAAAGCATGGCCACCTGCCATTTTAGTTTCATCTCCTCCATTTCAAGTGGGTCCACTTGATCAAAATCATCATAGACAAGATGCTGCTGAGTATCATAATCAGCAACAAATGAATGAAGAACATCCTCCAAAATACTTCAAGTTTTAGCTTGAGGATGTGATGGAGTGGGACGATAAGATGATGATGGTAAGTAAGTTGGACTTGGAGCATGCATCATCATATTGGAGTGAGATGTCCCAACAAAGGCTGTATGACCAGAAGAGGATGCACGGTAGGGAGATCTGACATCAGGTTCAAGAGATTTGAGTTTGTTGTACAGCTCATCAAAAGTGAGCATGTCCAACCCACCTTTAGCCTTAAGAGCTATACTGACATGTAACCATGATGGAGGCAAAGATCGTAGGAACTTTGAGTTGCAATCATCATTGTCAGGTTTTGCATTCAGCTGGTTTAGCTGACTCAAAATCTTGTGAAACCTGTCGTATCCCTTGTGGATACCTTCTTCTTCAGAGATATTGAACTCCGGAAGTGTTGTCTCAGCATGGACTTCCTCATTCTCCTGGACTCTTCATTGCCACCGAACCTTGCTTTAAGAGCCATCCATATGTCCTTTGCATCATTCATGTGGTTAAAATCACCCAAGTGATCTTAATGAATAGCTTGAAGAAGGATGGTTCTTACTTTGTGCTCTCTTTGCACAACTAGAATCTCTTCAGCAGTTTTGGGAGGAGCAATGGTAAACTTACCATCAAGATCTGGGATAGTCTTCTTCAGACTGTTTCCATTCTTCACAATCTCCCACAGATTCCAATCAATATTGGAGATCCAGTTCTGCATCTTCATTGTCCACAGATCACACTCTTCCTTTTTTAGATAAGGAAACTTACCATTACTGTTGGAGAGACTAAGTTGCTGCATAGAGGTGGTGTTTTTGATGTTGTTGTTGGTGACTTCTGATTCATCATCAGTTCCAGGCATGGTGAATATGTTTTTGGTTGTATGGGGGTGAGGTAAATATGGTTCTCAGTATCGTAGAGACTCTCCCGAGGCTCTGATACCACTTGTTGAACACAGACAGACCTTGACAGATCTTGAGCACTCGTGGATCGTTAGTGTTGCCTATGTAATCATAAGCAAACTAATAGAAAATCTCTACAACTCGTATTCTATAGCGGAATGTAAATACAAGTTGTTATAACTAAGAACACTTAGATCCTCTATGGATCTTTTATTAACTGAAACATTATGTTTCGGATGAGTTATCTATTACAAACTATGAAGTTCCTTTTATAGACAAGGAACCCTAAACTATTACTACTCAATCGACTAAACATGCAAGCATGCATTTAATGACTAAAACACTAAACAATATTGAGCAGTACAATAATACCCATGCTAACCTCGGGCAGTACAAGAATAATGATGGGTTAGCATTTAATTAATAAAGCGCATGCTGATCCTAGTCAGCTTCCACCCTTCAGCAGAAACACGGCACGACTTTTATACTTCAGTAGAATCTCTTCTTCAGCAGATTCTACTTCTACTTCAGCAGAATCCTTCGGCAGTATTGACAGCAGAAATCCTACTTCGCATAATTCCCAACAAAAGGGACAAAAACGTAAAAATAGATGAAAACGTTTAAAAACGGACGAAAATGTAAAAAGCGGACAAAAACGTAAAAATACGGACGAAAATGTTAAAAATCTACGAAAACGTAAAAAAGATGGACAAAAACGAATAAAAACAAGTTTTTAATTCATTTTAAAAAATGAGGACTAACGGTGCAAAAAATCTTAACGAAAAGACTAACGGTGCAAACACTTAACGGATAAACTAACGGCCCATCCAAAATAGGGTAATAGTTTTCATAACAATGGCTTCGACTTCGAACCTTTATTTTTTGTTGATTGAACTAATGCATACAAACACCCCGCGGCAACGCCCGAGCTTAAATCCTCGTTATAAACATTTATCATTTCCTTAAATTAAATTGGTCAAAAGATATAATCGTATAACTTGCTTTTTAGTAATGACAATAGGATTTTAATCAAAGTATTCTCTTCCAATTATGTGACACCAACATTGGTCTTATTTCAAATCTTTTCAAAAATTAAGCTAAACACGTACTGTAACATTTTTATATTCTAAACCAATCAAAATAGTTTGAAAATGATCAACTCAATAATTAGTCACAATCTGAAGTAAAATTTTGTAATCAGTAACGATATGGTGCAAGTGTACGTTTATATAAATAGGACGTCTAGATTCAAAGATAACTTAAGATGGTATCAAAAATAAAAAGGGGCCAAAGTTTAAAAAGTAATCACAACAAGTATCTCAGTTTACTTTCTCAGCTCTTTTTTTGTTATTTTAGACTTAACTCATAAGTATTATTATCCAACTTTTTTTTTTTCTCTCTTTTTAGAAAACTGATGAACATTATTATAAAAAAAAAAAATCAAATAATATTGATAAACAACGTGATAAATATTGTGAGATAGGTAATGTAGGTTAAAAAAAAAAAAAAAAAAAAAAAAAGAAAAAAAACCCTTAAACTTCATATTAATTCTTAAATTTCCGACAAAAGTTCTGATAAAAATATACTTAATTTGTAAAGACATACAGAAACATGCAACTTTCTCACATAAATTTGTAACAAAACTCATAGTCTTATCTCAACCAAGGAGCAAACCAGCCGAAATTCAAAATTTCAACCCACATGTCATAACTATTACTACTAAGCATACACATAAAGTTTCATTAGGAAACAATAACATAACTTTTTAAGGCAAACTTAAAAGAATAAAAAAGATAAAGTTTGTTACCTTCTTGTGGTGGCACAACTGATTCAACACATCTTAGCAACATAACAAAACTTAGTGTTATAACCAACATGAACTTAAATTTTGTTGCAGCCATTGTTGAAGAAATGAAGAATATGATAGGAGGAATAAAGGATAAAGGTGTGAACTTGAAGGAACACCTGACCCTGGTGTCTTTTGGCATGTTGTGGTGGTCTTTGTCGACTAGTCACATATGAACATGTTTTTCTTTTCTTTTTTTTCTTTTTGCTTAATACCAACAGTCATGCATGAAAACAACTACTAGCGAAATATCATGTGGCTGTTTCTTGACTCGTTGGGAAAAAAGAAAACAATAAGCTATCGAAAGGGTTCTACTATATGCACCAAAGAAAAATCTAACGTTGGTACTTGTGTTATTTTTCTTTTCTCGAATTTTGCAGCAATAGTCAAAGCCTAAAGCTGCAACTCTTAATTTTATTTTTTCTTTCCTTTTAGTTATTGCTTGTAGCATTTTTTTACTTCTACATCTTAATTTTATCCGCAATTTATTTCTATCGCATGTCTAACGTTTTCACTTATAATTTCATAAGAGGCTTATATTAAAATAATAATCAACCAATGGAGGGCAACTATTCTATGATCTCGTTCCAAGAAAATTAAAATAAAACGTAATAAATTAGATGAAATAAATAAATAAGGTAGTATTTATTTTGTTACAAATCTAACTGATGGAACAAGCGTCGGAGGCTGTATTACGAGTTTTTTTTGGTCCATTCTAACAACTTGATTCTAATTTTATTTTTATCTTTCGTTCTTAGTATGTTTCAAAATAATTGTTTACTACCAATAATAATAGTTGGACTTGTTTAGTTTACTATATTACTCTTAATCAATATAAATAATTAAAAAGAAAAGAATAAATTAATTAATTGTAAAATGGTAAAATTGTCTCTCTTTTTTTTTACTTCCGTTGAAACTAAAAACATTAAGTTATACCTTTTTGGTAAACTACTTATCCGTATAGAATAAGGTAAATAAATAGGAAAACAACAACTATAAAAATTAAAAATGGTGATTTAGTTATAACAAAAAAAAATGGCAAATCACCTAGAAATGCAGTTAACTTGCCACTTTTTCCCATTGTATGTAGCATTCTTTTTTTTTTTTCTCATTCTGTCAATAAACTTCTATCGTTAGTCCTTTGTGTGTACCCGTTACCAAAAAAACCTGCATCGTTAGTCCTTTATGCTAACGGCCGTTAATAAATAACTTAAAATTTGGTTATCTTACGCTAAACTTGCGTCGTTGGTCCTTTATACTAACAATCGTTAAAAAATAACTTAAAATTTGGTTTTCTTACGTTTCCGTCCGTTTTTTTCACGTTTTCGTACGTTTTTACACGTTTTCGTTCGTTTTTACACGTTTTTTCACGTTTTCATACGTTTTTACACACTTTCATCCGCGTTTTCAAGTTTTCGTTCGTTTTTTCACGTTTTCATCTATTTTTACACGTTTTCATCCGTTTTTACACATTTTCATTCGTTTTACACGTATTCGTCCGTTTTTACACGTTTTCTTTCGTTTTTTCACATCTTCATGCGTTTTTACACGTTTTCATCCGTTTTAACACATTTTCGTCCGTTTATGCACGCTTTCATCCCTTCTTACACATAGTCTGTTCTAACACGTTTTCATCCGTTTTTTCACGTTTTCATCCGTTTTTACATGTTTTCATCCATTTTTTCACGTTTTCGTCCGTTTTTACACGTTTTCGTCCGTTTTAACACGCTTTCATCAGTTTCTTCACGTTTTCATCCGTTTTTACACGTTTACATCTGTTTTTGCACGTTTTCGTCTGTTTTTACACATTTTTGTCCGTTCTAACACATTTTCGTCCGTTTTTCACGTTTTCATCTGTTTTTACACGTTTTCATCCGTTTTTGCGTGTTTTCGTCTGTTTGCAGGTTTTCGTATGTTTTAACACGTTTTCGTCCATTTTAACACGTTTTCGTCTGTTATTCACATTTTCATCCATTTTTTCACGCAAAAACGGATGAAAACTTGTTAAAACAGAAGAAACTATGTCAAAACATTCAAAATCGTGCAAAAACAGTCGAAAACGTGCAAAAACGGATGTAAACGGGTAAAAACGGATGAAAGCGTGAAAAAACTGACGAAATCGTGTTAAAACGGACCACAACGTGTAAAGACGGACGAAAACGTGAAAAACGGACGAAAACGTGTAAAAACGGATGAAAACGTGTAAAAAGAGATGAAAACGTGAAAAACGGACGAAAACGTGTTAGAACGGACAAAAATGTGTAAAAACAGACGAAAACGTGAAAAACTGTCGAAAACGTGCAAAAACGGATGTAAACGTGTAAAAACGGATGAAAATGTGAAGAAACTGATGAAAGAGTGTTAAAACGGACCAAAACGTGTAAAGACGGACGAAAACGTGAAAAACGGATGAAAACATGTAAAAACGGATGAAAACGTGAAAAAAGGACGAAAACGTGTTAGAACGGACGACAACGTGTAAGAAGGGATGAAAGCGTGCATAAACGAACGAAAATGTGTTAAAACGGATGAAAACGTGTAAAAACGCATGAAAATGTGAAAAAACGAAAGAAAACGTGTAAAAACGGATGAATACGTGTAAAAACGAATAAAAATGCTAAAAAACGAATGAAAATGTGTAAAAACGGATGAAAACGTGTAAAAACAGATGAAAACGTGAAAAAACGAATGAAAACTTGAAAACGCGGATGAAAGCGTGTAAAAACGTATGAAAACGTGAAAAAATGGACAAAAACGTGTTAAAACGAACGAAAACGTGTAAAAACGTACCAAAACGTGAAAAAAAACGGACGGAAACATAAGAAACCCAAATTTTAAGTTATTTTTTTAATGATTGTTAGTATAAAGGACCAACGACGCAAGTTTAGCGTAAGATAACCAAATTTTAAGTTATTTATTAACGGCCGTTAGCATAAAGGACTAACGATGCAAGTTTTTTTGGTAACGGGTACACACAAATGACTAACGATAGAAGTTTATTGACAGAATGAGAAAAAAAAAAAAGAATGCTACATACAATGGGAAAAAGTGGCAAGTTAACTGCATTTCTAGGTGATTTGCCCAAAAATAAAATTAAAGAGGGAGAGAAAAAATAGAAGAAAATAATGATTGTCTAAATAAATGCAAAGTTAGAAAGCAATGACTATGCTAATCATTTAATGGGTCTTTTGATGTAACAAATTAAAGATTGTGTAATTATTTTGGTATATTTAGACACTCCCTTATCGAAAAAACCCTTATAAGAGTTGATAGTTTGGAATTTTAACTTTTCGGTTTCTCTTCTGTTGTGAAAGAACATTAATAAAATAATGAGTTAATTTCATTTTTGGTCCCTGTGGTATGGCCAAATTGCAGGTTTAGTTTTTAAAATTTTGAAAGTGCAATTATAGTTCTCATTTTAAAGTTTGGATTGCATTTTTTGTCCCTAGATAAAATTAAATGACTAAAATACCTTTTGTCTTATTCAAAGAAGACAAGGGTAATTTGGTCATTTCATAACGATCAAGGACCAAAAATGCAATCCAAACTTCAAAATAAGGACTATCGTTGCACTTTTAAAGTTTTAGGGACAAAACCTGCAATTTGGCCATACCACAAAGACCAAAAATGCAATTAACTCTAAAATAATGGATAAAGATCCTCTCATGTTCATTTGAACATGAGAGATAATGTTGTGTTTTTTATGATTGTACATTTGAATTAAAATAACATAAATATCTTGCAATGATGACAATGTACAATTATAACAAACATAACATTACGTCTTATATTCAAATGAACATAAAAGGATCTTTATCCATAATAAAATGAATGGTTTTATTAAGTTAAGAGTGTGAATTAATAAATAAATTATGGGTTTTACTATTTATAGTTGTAAAAGTTATGTTTAAAAGTAAAAAATATACAATAAAAGTCATACATCAAGTTAGTTAGAAGTAGTTAAATTCATAAAGTAAATTTTTTTTTAGCTAAATAATTCATAAAGTAAATACTTATTCTAATTATGCAAATAATTTAAGCATGTTAATATTTCTTATACATCGTCAATGTTTATCATTTCCCTAAATTTAATTGGTCAAAAGATGTAGTAGTATAACTTGCTTTTTAGTATAACAATAGGATTTTAGTTAAAACGAGTGGGGAAACCCGCGCGATGCCGCGGGATTGCTTTTGTAGACGTGAATTTGGAACTGATGAATGACCGGAAAATTTGTTTGGATATTTATTTGGTTAGTCTTTGAAGGACCGACTTTGCAAATACAATTAAAATATTAGGGACTATTTTCGTGGCTACAAAGGACTTACTTTGTAACGACACTTAAACCTTAGGGACTATTTTTGCCAAATTGCTATAGATAGTTATTAATTCTACAGGACTTACTTTGCAACGACACTTAAACCTTAGGGACTATTTTTGCCAAATTGCTATAGATAGCAATTAATGCTAAAGGACTTACTTTGCAACGACACTTAAACCTCAGGGGCTATTTTTGCCAAGATGCTAAAGATAGCATTTAATGTGTTGGCTTGTTACTGTTTTCTTCCCCGCCTTTTAGTATATATAGTACTCCTTCCGTCCCATATTAAGTGTCCACTATTCATATGCACAAAGTTTTAAAAAATTCCACTAACTACACTCTCCACCAATCAAATATCATTTTTACCCACTAAAGTCTCATCTCATTGGTTAGAATATTTTATGGACACTTAATTTGGGACATCTAAAGATTTCATTGTGGACACTTAAATTGGGACGGAGGGATTTCTTCCCCGTCTTTTAGTATATATAGTACTCCTTCCGTCCCATATTAAGTGTCCATTATTCATATGCAAAATGTTTTAGAAAATTCCACTAACTACACTCTCCACCAATCAAATATCATTTTTACCTACTAAAGTCTCATCTCATTGGTTAGAATATTTTATGGACACTTAATTTGGGACATCTAAAGATTTCATTGTGGACACTTAAATTGGGACGGAGGGAGTAATATAGAAGATTATTCTCTTTCAATTATGTGACACCGACATTCGTCTGATTTCAAAACGAAAATTACCTGCGTGCCCACATTGGGAACAGTTTTATAAAATGAGAGTACCACCATTTTGTTGATTTTTGCCCATTCATCACTTTTTGCCGTTTTTCTATTTGCTCATTCATTACGTAACTTAGGATATGGGGTCACGAAATACACCTGGCTACACCACAGCCTCACACATGGCCTATTTTATATGTAAATTTTTAAGTTTTAGTTAGTATATATATATACAATTCTCTCTTTTTGTTTTTATTAGCCGACAACTTAATTAAACCGGGTCCCAAACATATGGATTTATTAGTAGTGGATAGGGCTGAGCATCAAAGGTTCAAAACCAAATTGGATCGACAAAACTGACCGAACTGACAAAAACCGAGCCGACCCGACAGCCTGTCGGTTCGGTTTCGGTTTCATGTTTTACATGTTTTCGGTTTCGGGTCGGTTCGGTTCGACCCAAAACCGACAAAAACATACCTAAATACACCTAAACCGAACCGAACCGACAACCCGATACAAAACCGAACCGACCTGACGGCCCGTCGGTTCGGTTTAGGTTTTTCATGAATTTCGGTTTTCGGTTTTGTCGATTCGGGTCGGTTTTGGACCGACGCTCAGCCCTAGTAGAGGATGGTAGATTTCGTGAAGGGCCTCATTTTCACATAAAGTTTTTCACTAAATGCCATTGGGAAATTAAATGATTTTATTCCATCATTCCTTCTTCGTCTACCACAATTACTTTAGTGTTTTATCTTTTATTGAAAAAAAGTTTGTAAAATACAAAGTATACAACTTGGTTATATTGTATTTTTTTAGAATAACATCAACTTGAAATTCGGCCTCCGAGTTAAACCATCTAAACGGACAGGTTCTGAGACCTGAAACACTAAGAGAGACCCGCGAAGAGAAACCCCTAGAACTCACGGCTTCGCACTAGAAGGAAAACCTGATTTTTTTTGTCACTTGCGAGACTTGAACCTTAGGTAAAACCTCTCCCAAGCTTCAAAAGGAGCCTAGGTGGCCAACTGAGCTAAGACAGTTGGTTACTTGGTTATATTGTATGACATGTTAGTTTTATAAAGCGAAAATAGGGTTTAAGGTTTAGAATGTAGAGTTTATGAATTATGTTCTTATTAGAGTGGATTATACATAATAACAACAATTCATTCACATAATGTTTACCTTTATTATATAAATAAGAATCGGTGAAATATACATTAAACATCTTTAATGATATTAATTTTAATATATACGACTCTGTCAGCTCTCAATACGACGTTGAACTTCTTTAGCATCCTCATTCTCAAAGTGATGTTGTTCCACCCATACAACCATTTGATCCCGAGTTTAATCAACTTGTGTTATCTCCCTTTTACCATCTTCACTGTCACTTTTATAGCATGTTATTACATGACTCATCATTTCCGCCATCGTAGCATTTTAGCATATATACTTGGCAATAATAAAACTCACACCTTCATGATCAATGTAAATTTCTAATTTGCCTTGTGCAGCTGCAATATCATTGCATACATATCGTAGTTGTTTCTTAGTTTGACGGTATAAACAAATATTGTTTTAGCTCTTGTAATTTCATTCATAGATGTTGATGTTCATTGTCCAGACGTTGACATACTTGTGCTTGGGTCCATCAACCACCAATTTACCATTATTGTGAATGTGAACATGAAAAGTGAAACTGTTTTGCGTATGGTGTAGTAGGTTTTTGCTTCTTTTTGCATCCAAGTTTAATGATAAATTCATCATAATCAAACCTTTTATGTTGAATATGAATTTGATTTCGATATAGGACCGCCTATTGACTTTTTTTCCTTCAGAAATGACATCACATCCAAACAACCATTATTTGGAATCAAAACCGTGCTTAAATTTATTGGACACTCTAAAACGAAAATTTCAAACTTCCCAACAACTTTTGCAATGTCATACATAACATATATCATAATTATTTTTAATTACTTTCATACCCTCTAACATGGTTCATGCGTCAATATTAATGTTTCAGAAATGAATTTAAAAGATATGGTTAGCTATCTACAAATAAATTTATCAAACAGATTTCACAGTCTATACTAGTAGTGGTGATAGTTATCACTATTACCGTTAGTCTTAAAGGTGAATTTTTTATGTTTATAACGAACCATGAAGCCAAATATTTGATTATTTAATACAGTAATATATAAGAATCTTAAATAACTTACTTATAGAAAGATATACTATTAAAACTTATTAGACTAGTTGAAAAAGTGAAATTTAAATAACAGATCGTCCCACACGTGACCCGCATGGTTCAGCTCCTGAGTTCATTCAGTTTTGGGCCTAGTTCATCCTGGTAATCCATATACCAGACCATATAGATACAGAGGACCGGTTTATATACAAGACCATAGATCGGTTCATAGACAAGACCATAGATAAAAAAAGAATCGGTTCCTAGAACAAGACCATAGATCAGGACCGGTTCCCCTAACCTTTTGACCATCACTTAGTGAAGACCAGACCTAAATACTTGACCCCTTCATCTCGGTCGTCATCGTCCTCCGCCGGACTCCGTCCTTGCAATCACTCACACTCTCAGTTGTTTATAAACAGTCCTTTATTGATTTGATATTTACATTTTTCCACCTTCATGTTTATTTTTGGTACAATATGTTGGCTCTTTTTGTTTTGTATGAACAACTAAATTTGATTAGATGAAAGTTTTCTCAATGTTGGAAAGTTCAATAAGAGTATAAGAATCAAAGTTGAACATGTAAAGAAAATTAACTAAATTTTAAAAAACAGTGGGATTCATTTTGCAATCTATCCGTAACGCTTCGCAATGATGTAGGTCTAAAAAATATATAGTTTTGGTAACGTTATGCTAGTGTGCAGAAGCTAATATCGTAGTTGTGTTTTATGTCGGTCATTTATCATGTATTAACTATATTAAAGTGCACAATGATAGGTTATTCTTGGCATTTAGAAAGAAAAAAAAAGTCATAGTTTTAGTATGTCACAAAGTTTAGTAAAACTGAAAATACGTGTTGATCTTGGGTCACAGTTTTGCAAATTTCCCTGCTTTTTTGTTGAACTTTATAGAGATTATATAATTTTACAAAGGTATAATTTCATATCTCCCCTTTTTAAATTTGGAAATTCCTTTTATGAAAGTAGAGTGATATATGAAATTAATCATTTTTACAAATAATATAACATCAAATGGAACAAAAAATGTGAATATCAGTATGATCTGGTATCCATCTGCTAGCTCACGATGTCGAGGTAGTATAATCTGTATCTGTATCTGTTCTAATGGTGCTATAGGTTTGGCTTCGACTTTGACTTCCACTTTGACTTCCACTTTTTATCTGGCCTCTAAATTCTCTCATGGCTTTGAATCTTAGATCTTCTGTGTAGCCATTTGCTTCTGGTACTATTTCTGGTACACATGTTTTGCCGTCGAGCATGTTTACAACCTCAGACATTGTCGGTCTTATTGATGGAGAACCGTTGGTGCAAAGAAGTGCTACTTTTACTAGGGTTTCAGCTTCTTGTTTGTTGATCGTTGATTCTAGTTTTTCGTCGAAAAGCTCTTCGTATCGTTTACTTGTTTCTAATCTACAAGCCTGCATTATCGGTTTGAAAGTTGCAACAAAATTAGAAGATAGTGACTTTCAAACAGCAATGTTAAAGATTTGAGCATGAAACCTAGAACCCTACCCAGTCTAGAAGACATATGCAGTTGTTAGTTGGTACATAAGTATTGTTGTTCTTGCCACTAACGATTTCTAACAGCACGACTCCATAGCTGTAAACATCTGCCTTATCACTCAAGTAACCCCAGAGAGCATACTCTGGTGCCATGTATCCGCTGCAAATTAGTCAACATTTTGTAAGTAAAACTGTTAGTATAAAAAAAAAGTGTTAAAAAATGTTGTGTCAGGTTTTTGTAAGTATTGAGAGTTTACATTGTTCCTGCAACTCGAGTGCTAACGTGACTCTTGTCGTCCTCGTTTAGCTTTGCCAAGCCAAAATCAGATATTTTCGGGTTTAGATCTTTGTCGAGCAGCACATTTGTGGCTTTGATGTCCCGGTGTACGATTTTGATCCTTGATTCCTCGTGAAGAAAAGCTAAACCTCGAGCTATCCCAATAGCTATATTGAACCTTTTTGGCCAATCTAGCATTAACCGGGTTTTATCTGCATCTGTATATATAACAACAATTTAATGATGCAAAGGTTACTCCATTCAAATAAGAGGGAAAAGTTGACTATAAGGTCAAACAAAGTAAAACTAATTTTCAAACCCCATGTTAATTTATGAACTTCTCAAGACATTTAGTAAATAAATACAATATTTTAACATGTTTACACATGGGAAAACGTTTGATGTAACTAGTTTTACCAAAAAACTAGGTCAATTGTGAATTTGAAGAATGGGTTAGCTGACCTCAAAAGTCAATCTGTCTGTAAAACAAGAAAACCAAAAGACGCTCACCAAACAGTGCATTTGCAAGGCTATTATTTTCCAAATACTCATAAACTAGCAACAATTGATCTCCTTCAATGCAACATCCATGAAGATTAACAAGATTGGGGTGTTGTAAACATGAAATCATAACAATCTCATTCAAGAATTCACGGTTTCCTTGCTTTGAGTGAGACGAAAGTTGCTTAACCGCCACAACTGTCCCATCAGTCAAAGTACCCTGCAACCATTACACACAAGTCTATTAGTACAAACAAAAATTACCAGAAAAACAACACTTTGTGCTGGATTATGACCTTATAAACAGGCCCAAAACCTCCTTCCCCTATTTTATTTGAAACATTGAAGTTGTTTGTAGCATGCTTTAACTGCCTCAAAGAAAAAGAAATCGTCTTAAACTCCATTCCTTCAAAATCTGTTCAAGATAAGCATTTCACATGAGCAACAAGTCAAACATATAAATCAAGAAAGTCAAAAGACAAGTAAAGTTGACACTCCGTACATTTATCATTCTTTCTATGACCCTTTATGCATTTTTTCCTCCACAAGATAACCAAGATCAAAATTATAAGAAACGGAACACCAATCCCGACACCTATATAAACACCCTTATTCGTCTTCTTTCCTTCAACCGAACAAGTTTTAAAATAAGGATCAACATCGATAGCCGATACGAGAGGTCCATATACTCCTCTTCTAGGAAAGCGGGTTGTTCCTTTACCAGCCCAATAAAACCGTATCTCCAAGATGTTATCAGTCACACTAGCGTTAAATGGCACCACCACAGGTATACCAAACCCACCAGCCTCATCTTCAATATTAAAATCTTTTCTAAGTTTTCCCTAAATCACAAAGAACACATACAATAACCGTTGGATTGACAAATTACAATCTTGAAAATATACGTATTTTATTATTACCTGAATATAAATATCAAATACCCGCCTGCCAAGACTTCTATACGTACTATCATTAGCAAACTGTATCTCTGCAAAGTGCAGATTAACTGCATATTCACCGTTTTCCAAACAATAGCTAAAGTAAGTAAGTGTAAGCGGTGAGAGGCGAGCAGTTGTATAAAGTGAAGGTAAGCTTGTGCTCCCTTGCAAAGAAACTATGTAGCGATTGTTCTGATGAGTGCTGTCATCCAAGAATTCTCCTGTGCTACTAAATCCCCAGTTGTTGTTTGTTTCATACAGCCTGGCGGCCGCACCATTCACGTAGGCATCTCCTATGTACAGAACCGACTGACCATTGCTATCTTTAATCCTTATATCATCCCCACCACAGTTAACATGTAAAGAACATGAATCTGTCATTAAGTCAATTGCACCAATGTGAGAATCAAATAGCAAAGTTGGGTGGGTTGGGTTGACCCATTAATGTTCCTTTTTTATCCCCAATAGACGGATACCATCATACATTTAGAGGTAGAAAATACTCACATTTAGGACACTTGAAATCCTCGGTGCAGGGAAGCACATCCTGTCTGTAGACAATATCATCGTAAGATAAACAAACACCAAAGTCATGTGATAAAAGAAGGAATATAAAAACCGGGCTTGTTCAAGTAAAACCAATAGAAACTATCTTACATCGGATTTTCTGTCGAAAAGCTTCTAAATAAGTTTACGTATGTGTTCCTGATATAACAACACATGAAAGAAAAGTTTTAAAACAAGGAAGTTCCAAGTATCATCCAAAATAACTTAGGAAGAAATCTTACGTGTTCTGTCGGCATGAGGCTTGATTAGGTCCTTGCCATGTAAAATTGTTGTAGGAAAGATCACTGCACGACAATATTCATAAAGAATGTTAACTTTTCTATAAAAATGTCACACACTTTTAACAATGTGATTCGCGAAATAAACTTACATACTAGCCCCGTTTATTAAAAGCGAATCTGGTATGTTTCCAGTTAGCATGTTACCAGTTAAAAACCTATTCAAAACCACATCACGATGCTTATTTAGTAACCCATAGCTTCATAATATACTGCAATAATTGTAAACCAAATCAAATAACTACAACTTACACTGATCGCAAGCTCCTATCGAGGACGTCATCATATATGCTCCCTGATAAACTGTTAAAACTTGTATCCCTGTCAAATTCATGCAGGAAAGTTTGACATGAAACATTCTTATCGTGAACACTTAAAACAACAACACCCTGTTTTATGCATACTTAGTTACTTACAGCAATTCAAGTTCTCTCACTCGCCAAATATAATGCGGCAATTCCCCAGAAATGTTGCAGTTTCTCAAGATCCTAAATTTTTGAATGGAAATGTCAATGTATGTACGGAGTTGGTACAAAAAGCCACTGCTAAGATGCGATACTTACAATCTTATTAATCCCGCAGCATTTTCAAGCTGAGGAAATCTTTGAGCCGGTCCAGATATGTCACTAATTCTCCTGCACAATACGAGGAACAATGAGCAACTAGTTCTAATATACTTTTTGACTTTTTAAAAACTGGAATGGATTTAAGAAGTTTTTTTTCACTCACAGATCAACTAGCTTTTCCAAAAGAGAAATGTTTGAAGGAATAGGTCCCGTGAGTCCACTTGCCACAATTTCTCTTTAGAAACATCCAAAGATTAGATTCTTAACGTTCTTGAATGTGTAATATATGCAATTTCCTAAATGTACAATTAGAATACTACATTTTAACAAAATATGGTATTGAAAAGGAAAACATAGAACATCTTACAATCTGGTAAGTTGTCTCCAATACTGTATAAAATCAGGTATCGGCCCGCTAAAGTTGTTTTCGTTTATTCTACTGCATTATACACAAACAAGATTCTCACTCTTAGCCTATAAAATGGTGAAATGGTAAAAAAAAACTGAATAAGATAATAAGGCAAAAGAAAGTTACAAGTCTTTTAGACTTCTTAGTCGACCAAGACTTGTTGGCAGCCTACCAGTAAACTGGTTTGAAGACAAGATCCTGATATATAATATCATAAAAGTTTAAACTTCAATGGAATGTAATTCATGAGCAATGATTTATAACTCGAAAAATTTAATCAGCCTTACAAAGAGGTTAAATTATTTAATCTCCCTAAGTCAGCAGGAACAGCTCCTGTAAGCTGGTTTGCTTCAAGATTCCTGATATAGAGTTATAACTAGATGAGTATGTTAAGAAAAATGTGACGAAATTTGAAATCATCCAAAGAATTTTGACCCTTGCGGTAAAAAGTTAACATTGACTAGAAAAAAAGCATACAACTTACAGAAATGTGAGAGTGCTGATATTGCCTAGTTCCAGTGGAATTTCACCTGATATGCGGTTGCCAAGAAGAGAGCTGCACACGGAAAGATAGGTTTTCAGTTTACATCTTTAAGTTCTCATATGCAAAATTTTGTGAGAGTAAGGGGTTAATAAAGATATCTTACAGGTATTGTAACCGCGTAGAACCCCATTCAGGCGGTATTGTGCCTCCTAAGTAATTATAAGCAAGGTCACTGTAAAAATAACAGAATACACTTCAGTTTCATTATATCTTGATTCATATAATGCTTAGAATATACGTTTACTATGTGTTTAACAAAGGACTTACACGGATCGAAGGTAAGGAAGCTTTGTTAGTTCAGGTGACAGTATCCCGTCAAGACTATAGAATTTGTGTGTGCTACATGTGCATTATAAAAACAAATCAGATAAAGTTCCTAACTTGAACCAGCTAAAAGTGTTAGCGCTAATCAGCATCACTGGTTTTATTAATTCACCAGGTACTTTAGCTGCTAGGTGTAGGGGCACGTTGGCACTAATATAAAGCAAAGGGCTTTTTATTAAAGAGTGTTGACGTTGAGGTCAAAGATAGTAAAAGTTTGAGTTCAAAAGTCCAAGTGTGCTTATCATAAATATTGAATATTAGTGTCAACTAATCTTGTTTGAGGGTTAATAACATATTTTTTTTTTCACGACATAAAAAATATCACATTAACCAACTCATTGGACACAAGGAAAGCTTTTGCAGAAATCCACTTAGATAATTACATTTCGAGTAAGTGATAAAAATGATACAGTAGTATACGAAGTACTCGTGTACACACTATCTTTATGTAACTAATCATAAACCTTTTGCCGTGAATGACTTAAGTGGATTGAAAACTTTATACATCCGACATTGCATAAATAGTTTTTTGTATCTTCTACAACTGCAGGTATTGCAGCATTCCATCCAAAGGTATTTCTAAGTTTTTCACATTAATAAGCTATATATGCAAGCATAATAGAAGAACATAAAGATAAACATGCTATCAAATTATAGCATAATAAAGGAAGTGCCAAATGATATTAAGCTTAACAAATAGTTAAAGACAAAACTGTATACATGCTCACAACATGCCAATCGGTGTCACATCCAACGCTAGCATTAGCTTCCTGCGACAGCCTTGGCACTTCGGCAATGGTGTCAAGAATGCAAGTGTCACCATTAAACCTCCAACTTGTTGCGTTCATTGCAGCAAGAATGTTTCCAACAACCTCCACTAAATAAAGTCAACATAAAAAAATCAAAATATTTTCTAACCAAAGTGAAATATTCAATCATTTTGACATATCATAAATCACTATATTCAAATTATACTAAAGTCAAACTACTCACGCGGGATTTCACATATTCAATCATTTTTTTATTTTTTTTGGTTAAAAATATTCAATCATTTTTATATATCATAAATCACTATATTCAGTAACTCAACTAATTACTCCAAAATGATTAAGGCAATCACAACCAGGATAAGATATGTGATTTGACTTGCAAAGACAAATCACGTAGCTTCATATAAATTCTTAAATTTCTAACAAAAGTTCTGATAAAAATATACTTAATTTGTAAACACATATAGAAACATGCAACTTAACTTTCTCACATAATTTGTAACAAAACTCATAGTCTTATCTCCAAACCACGCAGCAAACCAGCCAAAACTCAAATTTTCAACCCACATGTTGCAAGTTGTAACCACTGCTTGTTAGAAAATATCATATCTATCTATCTATCTATTCTAATAAAACACACTTTTGTACAATCATCTAAAACAGCCCGTAATTAATAGTCTGATGTGTCTTGAATTTCAGCGCATTGATATTTTTGTAAAGTACTACTCAGCATCACTCAATAGCTTCTTTCATACTACTCAACCCGTAATTAATAGGTAGAATGTGATTGAGGAAGATTAACCATGTTTGACAAGTTTTATCGCTTTTCATTCTTCAATTTAATTGTTAATGGATGATATGGATTGATGAAAACGATTATTTATGTGTTTTTTATGCATACCAACTGTCTGATGAATTGTGTTTGTGTAATTGTCGTTTGTAGGGCAAAAATAGAGGACATGATGATTCCTTATAACCAAGAAATGATGTTGTACATGATGATTCCTACGTTTGACAGTGTTGAATTAGCGAGTTTGCAAGATTCGAGTTAGGTGCTTCCTAGAGCTATATGCATAGGACAAGTAGTTAAGCTACAACGAAAATTATGTGTGCGAATTGCTTGAAAGTTCAACCAGGCCAATTTTCTTTAAGCCATCTTACAAAAGAAATCCCTTGAAAGATAGTATTACATATATTGCAAGTTTTATGAAGATAAAATATGATTGAACTATTGTTAAATGGCTAAGAATTTTTCTATATGAATTATGTTACAAGGGGGTGTATGGGGTTGCTAATTAAATGTGCTTAATTGCTTATAAAGGGGCTGTTTTGGATGTTCAATATTTAAGTTGCATCACTACATCACCGAAATTTCATGTTTGGAGTTGGTTAAGTGATTTTTCATGGCTTACTTGGCAAAAGACATTATTAGAGGATATGGGTAAGTTATTAAAATTTTACAAAAGTTTTATGCCATTTAACAACTACCTCTATTTTTCAGTCATTTTGAGTTCCGTTTAACAACTAGCAATATTTTTCGTGAGGTCTCATGTGTAACTTTGTTTAGTTTTATAAAATAGTTAATTTAGTGTTATATAAAATAGTTTCCACCCCTACTTTTAATCATGATTGTTCATTTCGAAAAAACTAATTGTAATTGGTAAGGGTCCTGCATTAATAATGATGCAAGTGATACTTAGCCAATATTAAGTAGTACAAAGCTTAAATAAATTTACGACCAAGTGAGAGAATGTTAAAAAAATATCTTATTAATATATTTATGTATTAGGGTGGCCAATCCTATTTAATGCATTATCACGGTAATATAAAGTGTGATATTCACTTACCATAATGATACTCCTTAGGATTTTGTATCTTAATGAAAGATCTAATTTCCTTAAAAGCTTATGACTAGGTTATTTAATTATGGTAATGATTACATAATCATAACTTAATTATGAGTTAATCCCTCCTTAACCTCTCTTATAAATAAAAGATTATTCATCTCATGACAATATACACAAATATTATGATCCATCACTAAGAAGAACATCTCTTATAAATAAAGGATTATTCGTCTCATGACAATATACACAAATATTATGATCCATCACTAAGAAGAAGATTAAGTAGAAAATCTTCATCTCTATCGGTGTTCTTCGTGCATGGTTATTTCGTTCCTCGACATCAAGTAAGTAAGTTTTAATGTTATGCTTTATGTTATTGATCGTTCATATTACATGTGTAATGGGATAAATTAATCAACGCTACTAAGCATCTAAATAAAGATTTATAAGAAACAATAACACAACTCTATAACGCAAATTAAATCATGGCGGTAGAAAAGATAACTTTGTTACCTTCTTGTTGTGGCACAACCGATTCAACAACTCTTAGCAACATAACAAAACTTGGTATTACAACCAACATGAACTTAAATTTTGTTGCAGCCATTGTCGAAGAAGTGAAGAATATGATGGGAAGAACAAAAGGATATATATGACAGATATATAATGAATATAGGAATGATATGGGTGTGAAATTATTGAATTGTTAAGAAACAAACCGGCTCAGACTAAATACACTCTTGAGTCTTGACCATTTCATTTTGCACTCTTAATTGATAGTCAAAATAAATGATAAAATATTTTCGACATATGCATACACTACAAAAAAACAAGTTCAATTTCCACATTATAAAGATCAATTAGCCACGGTTAAAAATGTGTAAAATTATAAATGACACGCTTACTCAAGTGTGGTAATAATAGGTGTGACAAATTTTACTACACACGTAAGTGTAAAGATATAAGTTTGGTCATGCATATTTAATATCTATTATCTAGTCATAACTCCATGTCTCTAATATAAAAATATATTTTCTACATTTAATCTTTTAAATATTATTTATACTTTATGTTATTTTGAATGATAAATTATTAAATTTAATGAAGCAATAATATACTACTATACTCCCGTTGAAGCAATAATATACCACTCTCGTACTATAATAATTGTTCATTTTCATAATTAATAAAATTTTAAAAAATCTCACTAACTACACTTCTGTCAATAAAATAAAATTAAGAAACATTAACAAAAAAATTCAAATAACATGAAACTACAAATTAGTTTTCATTTGTTCGACGTCAAATGTGTTCTACTAAATCGGCTTTAACGCTTATACGAGTTTTCTCGTTAACTAAATCTCTAACAAATTGTAACGTTTCTTCATGCGTTCGTACGAGATCATCATCACGATGTTGCTCCTCTAGATAAAAGTCGGGAAAGATTGCCTTCCTTTTGTCCTTTATTATCATATTATGTAATATGATGCATGTGTACATAATATCCATTATTTTCTTAAAAGACAACAGTTGTGCGAGAGTTTTTATTATAGCCCACTTTTTTTTAGGCTATGTTTGGCGCAGAGCATTTTGGAGCTTTTTGAGGCGATGAGCGGCGAGAAGTGAGCTTTTTTATTTTTAGTGTTCGTTTGGCAAAGGAGCGGTGAGCTTTGCTATTTTTTAGGAAAGCTCATTTTTCCAATGCTTCTTTAAGGAGCTGTGAGCGGTGAGCAGTGAGCTGTGGCTACAGCTCACAGCTACTGCTCACAGCTCACTGCTACTGTCCACTGCTACTGCTCACAGCTACTTTTGCCAAACATAGCCTTGGTACGTCAAACACTCGTTTCACATCTTTTTTTGTTGCTTCATACGCTTGCTTATATCATATTCGCTTCGTATCATTCGAGCATGGCTATGAAATAGACTTAACAAGAGTAGACCATTAATATATCCCGTCAGTAAGATAATATCCCTATTTATAAGTCATGTTGTTAACCACAAACGAAACCTCAGGTGCTTTCCCGTCTTTGAGATCGTTTAAAATAGGCGATTGACGTATAACGTTGACATCGATGTTCTCCTCGGAAACACAAAAGAAAGCATGTCAAATCCAAAAGTCTTGTTAAGCAACCACTTCCAATAAGTATAAATTTTAAAAGATTTTTTTTTAATAAATTACCCAACGTGTGCTTTTTTAACCGTTTTTTTGTTATTATTTTTTTATTATTATTATTTTTTTTTGCAAAGCATCTCACATGACTTAGTCGAAATAAAGATCCACTTTTTTTTTTTTTTTTTTTTTTTTTTTTTTTAGAAGATATAGAATGGAGGTGAGGAAAGTGTCTGATGAAGATGAGCAGATCAGAAGGCAGCATATCAGGTGAGAAGAAGGAGAGGCAGCGGAAAGATTTTAACAGTCGTCTCGGGAATTGATACCCTGGATTCGACACCAACAAAAGTCGTCTTGGGAATTGATACCCTGGATTCGACATAAAACAAAAGGTCGTCTCGGGAATTGATACCCTAGATTCGACACCAACAAAAGTCGTCTCGGGAATTGATACCCTAGATTCGACAGCAACAAAAGTCGTCTCGGGAATTGATACCCTGGATTCGACATAAAAACAAAACAAACAATTAAATAACAATTTTTTTTTTTTTTTTTTTTTTCTTTCTTTCTTTTTTTTTTTTTTTTTTTTTTAAGAAAATGATAAACGCGAGAGAGCACAATCGGAGGAGATCGGATTTGGCATGTTGAACATCATATCTTTTGCTGCTTCTCCTTCCTTCGAACAACAGTAACAACAATGGGATTTAATTCCATTCATCTTTAATTGCTTCCAACACTTGGTCCACAAGAAAAATAATATATCATATAAATATTATTCTCCTGCCTACTGCGTGCTTCGAACGAAACACAGCCACCAAAGTGAGTTTCTCTTCATTGTTCTTAACTTTGTACGCCTAGGTCCATAACAAAAAGACGGCTGACTTTTTTTTTTTTTTTTTTTTTGGTTTTGAGATAGGAGATAGGAGGTTTGACGGGCGGCTTAGAGTAGGCGGCTCAACATAGCCACCTAGGTCTGAGGATCAGACCCGCTCTGAAACCATGTTAGACAATGATAAAACCCGTGGGTATAACTTTATTAATAACCACTATATATAATAGTGAAACCCTAATACCCAAAACCCACAAACCGGGCTTGGGCCTAATTATCTACTAATATATCTACTAATAGTAATAACCCATGAAAAAAATGATTTATTATCACATGTGAATTTTACCACATGTAATTATATAAGTTTTAAAAATAAACTGTTGTAATCTAAAGTTTGAGTTTAACAAGAATTAAACATCGAAATTTACATAAAAATGTTTATAAAGAAAATGATACTTTATCAAACGACTTGTGTTTTAATGATACCTCATCATGTGTGAGAAACTCCCCAGCTAGATGGTTGTGCATTCAAGCCTGCTTAGGACGTGTGAAATAGATTCTGATGTATATTATGTGATATAAATAGTTGTCGTTCTAAAAAAAAGAAAAAATATTGATACTTTTGTTGCGGTTGATAGGCTATGAAGGAATAAAGTAAAGTTCTATGTTTAGGGAGCGTTTGATTTAAGAGTATAGGTATTAAGGAATTACTTTCATTCTCATTATAATTGTTTGGTTAGTGGGTTTGATATTTAAAAATAGATATCAAACCCTCAAAACAAGCCATTTTCGAAACCCGCCAAAGCTAGTGGGTTTTTAAACTCATTCCCAATCCCATACCTATTGTCATTCCCAATATAGCTTTAGGAAGTGTTTGGTGTGTGCCAATCGGAATGAGGGAATAATTTGATTTTCATGTATTGATGTTTGGTTAGTTAACATGGGAATCCAAAAGCGGAATGATACTAAATATCTAACTATACATGAAAGTCACCTCTTAGGTGTGGTTTCAAAGTTGATTCACGTGCCCACCACTTCCCCTCACATAATTTATACTATATTTTTCATCTAATTATCCTACCAAACAAAATTTATTAGATGAATACCTTAATTTATAGTTATTCCTATTCCACCTTTATATCAAATTTATATCAATTATCATTCCAAACAACAAACCAAACGACACCTTAGATTATCTAAAAAAACAAATATTATTAAATAAAATATTAAAAAAATGCATAAATTGATGCAAGTTGTTGATGCGAATGGTGGTCATGAAAGTCACACTTCTTTGAACAATTTTTGAAGATTCAAATGCAAAAAACTAAGTCAAACATTCATATAGGATAGTATACAGTAAGTTGTGGCGGTCTACGCCAACTAGTCATATATGATAGTTCAAAAAAAAAAAAAAAAAAAAAAAAAAAAAAAAACAAAACAAAAACAAAAACAAAAAAAGAACAAAAAAACTAGTCATATATGCACATGTTTTTTTCTTATTATTTAGAGTAAAATACATTATTTTGTTTTTTTATTTATATAAAAAATAAGTATAGCATATACGAATGTTTAAATAAGAAGATTAAGGTAGTGTTTGATAACGATTTAAAGAGTTTTAATATATAAATAAGTAAATTTATTAAGTCATTAATTGAATTTTTGTTTGGTGCTTAAAATATATAGATGGCCTTATAGAAAAAGTCATGGGGGTGAGATTCTCCTAATTAAGTCGATCACTTTTATTATACTTTTATACTAGCAGGGTACTCGCGTGATGCGGCGGCCGGTATCCTGTGATTAAATTTTTCAGCGAACAAATGTTATTTTATTTTAAGCTCCTTGTTTCAAATTTATGTTTTGGAAGCATAATTAGATTGTACATTGTGGTTAAAGTTGTATATCTATACTACATATAAAAGAAAAACGGTCAAACCTTGAAAAGTGAAATGTTGAAAGTCAAATGTGCGATAAATGTATGGTGTAATTAATACTCTTATTAAAACACCCATTACTTAAAAGTACAATAATTTATTCACATTGTACAACCAAATAAAAGCATATCTACCAAATTAAAAACAACTAATTAAAACACCCCTTACTAAAAAGTATAATAAAATTTTCACAATGTATAATTAAACAAGCTACAACATAAACAAAAATATAAAATAATTTAACACACTAATTAATATTATTTTTAAAACATCCTAAAACGAAAAGTACATGTTATTATAGACTTTATACAAATTAATAAAACACACAAAACTTCATACAAGCTAACCAGTTGATGATACGTATAGTTTTGAAAATCGGACCGGACCAACGGGTTCAACCGGGAACCGGTGTCGCCACCAATTCGGCTAACCAATAAAAGCCATCCGAAAACGAACCAGACAGGACCCGTTGAAACCGATACAAACTGGTGAATAATGTCTCATCGAGATTTATTTCTCCGATTAATCTAGGGTACCCGCCGCCGCAACGCACGGGTACCGGCATAAAGGGAAAAACAAAAAGTAAAAGGTGAAAAGTTAAAACTAAAAAAGGAAATGTTGAAAACATATATTTCAAAAAAAACTATTAATACATATCGAAAACCGGGTTAACCCGAGACACTTCAAACCTGGTGGGTTGACCCGGTTTAATTTGATCCGTTTTTGACCCAACCCGTCGGGTTTGCTCGGTTTAAATCAACCCGTTCTTTCGACCGGAACGGTTCAACCGATTGAACCACCCGGGTCGATCCGGGTTTCAAAACATCATGTTTAATCCCAAAATCTTCAAAATTTTATTATTTTTCGTTTATAACCCATAAACTCTTTTTATACAAAATAATCTGTCGCTATAAAATCCCGTTGCTATGCACGGGTATTCGTCTATTAAGTCACAAACCAACATTTTTCATATGAGTTAATTATATGAAGCCTTTATGTTTGATTAGTTTGTATAATATGGATAATAAAATGTACTTTTTATTGAGTGGGTATTTTTCTTACATTTAATGAAAGAGTTGAAAATTTAATGGTTGAATATGTTGTATTAAATGATTGTACATGATGCTTGGTTAGTAGTATTTGCTTAAATTCCATATATAGAAATCTTAAAATTGTTTGGAGAAAAGGTAACAAATGCTTTATAAGTAAGCATAAATAAACAAGGAAATTTCATTTCCTTTACATAGAATTTAATAATAACAAAATGTATTTATTTGAAAGACTTGTTGTAATGTTCTATATGTTGGTTGACTAAGCTCAAAGGCATATACCATATCTTTCTCGCATAAAACATCAAAGTTTAGTACCCTCAAACATTCCAACACTCAAAATGAATGTCACAACATGTCATATCGAACCACCATTCACCCCAAACACAAAGGAGGCCACACCTACATACTCGTCGTGGAATTCTTCTACACGATCGTCCTGTTAATCTCCCTTACTTAGACTTCTTATATATGCAGACGTACTCATTCAACACCACAACCCTCCATCTCTTTTGGTACAACTATATACGACAAAGTAGACAATCACCACCTTATAAGACTCTCTCGTGACCTAGAAGACGACGTGCTTGTAACTTTCGCAATGCTTCTTTACGGGGACGTTAAATGTGACACTACTGCTAACAATTCCAATGGGAGCTGGATTAGGAGCAAGAATAAGATTGATATGTAAAAACACAATATGTAATAAGTAAACAAAAGTACTGAAACAACAAATGAACATGAAGTTGTTATGTCAACGAACAAAAGTAGTGCACAAATAGATGATGTGGTATGCATTTTATTTTTGTTTGAAGATGGCATTTAGAATGGTATATCTTGTCTACCTCAACATCAAGAGAAACATTAGCAGGCTTGACAACTTTATCATCAATATCCTTAGGAACGTCTATCATTGTTCCTTTTTTTTTTTGTAAATGTAATCTCCATGAATTGATGTTGTAAGCTTGTATACTAATAAGGAGATGTTACAAATACTATATGAGTGCCCGTACATAGCAACGAGATTTTATAGCGGCATACTGATAAAGATTTATTTGGTACCTTTTTAAGGGTTCATTTAAGCCCAAAATTGTATGAATATGATCAAATATTGCCCTAAGTCGTTTCTTTTTGCATTTTAGGTACTTGGGACGAAAAATCTGGAAATCGGCACATTTATGGCTTATTTGGACGAAAAAGTGAATAAAACGACGAAGTCGCAAAATTCTGTCAGATAAGGGAGTCTGGCGGCGTCACACATCACAAAGTGACGCCGTCACTTGTTACTTAAGATGGATTTTTGGTGAAAATGAACAAGCGACACCTCAGTAAAATCTGAAGACACTACAACATGAAGGCGTCAAGTGTAATTTGAAGTTGAGAGTCACGTACAAAGCTAACAAGAGATAGCCCAAATCATTTACAAGGGGACGGTGTCTGACATCACATGACGGCGTAAGAGATCCAAAGCGTCGGCGTCATAACGACGACTTGCACAAGACGAAACCTTAATGACGACGAGCTGACGGTGTCACCACCTATAAGGCGACGTCGTCACAAGTGTAATACTATATATATTTCCACATGTTTTCCATTATTTGTGTAACACTTTGAAGAGGCAAGACCCTAGACGAGATTCACAGCTTTTGTGAAGGTTTTTCAGCCACTTTGGCTCATGTTTAATTGAAGATAAGTAATCCCTCTTTAATCATTCAATATGTCTATGTGTTGTTTAATTATATGCTTTTCTTTTCTTCACTTTAACATGCTAGGCTAGATTTATTAGTGTTTCCTTAGATCTAATGAAACCTTGTTATTAATTATTAATTTTCGTCTCTTGTTGAATTGGTTGCTTCCCGTTAGGGTAAGAAAACTAGCTTAATTCTTATATGTAACTAGCTTGTCCATCTTATTAAACACAATCCTAGAGTGCACTGCTGGTTTTCCTTGTTGTATTTATTGTGTGAATTGTGGCTTGTAGATCCTAGGAGACATAATATACTTTAAGCTTCTTAGGGGAGACTTATACGTTCATAGAGTTGGGGCATTTGACACATCTGATAACATCAAATAGTCCTAAATATTAAGTGTCAATTTCCCCCGATAATGCTCGTTATTTATATCATTTATATGGATTTACGCTTGTTTTCCATTGTTTTCCACTTACAGGTAAATTACGAGCATTGGAGCTAAAGAGACGCGAATATGGAAACATTACTAAATATTTATCATAGTATGCTTATTTTGAAGAAGTTACGGCGTAACTCGTCTCTCACATTACGCCGTAACTATTGCGTGACCCACAAGTCCAACTTATCAAGAGGTTACGGCGTAACTCTTCCCAAAGGTTACGACGTAACTCCATTAGGTCAAAAGAGGTTCCACGCCGCTGATACTTACGCCGTAACTACTGCATCACTAACGATGTAACCGAGTTTATTGAAGACTACGGCGTAACCACTTATAAGATTACGCCGTAACTAGCAGATCTAGTGCATTTACGAAGAAATAGAAGGTTACTGCGTAACTCCTCTATTGGTTACGCCGTAACCCAGACCTGGCCTATAAATACCCCACGAATTCCAGCATTTCAGAGCATCCCATTCCACACACAACACTCTGAGAATGTGGGAAAAAGCTCAAGGCAGGTCTAGGGGAGCATACGGAGCTGTTTCCAAGGGAGAAGTCACACCATTACGATAAGCTTTAGCGTTTTATATTTCTTTTACTTTCAATTCATGTATTTCGTACCCTGGAATATTGAATTGATTTGCATGATTAATATTAGCGGCTAAGCACCCTTTGGTGCTAGTCTAGTTATGATTCCTTAATTGTTTTGTTTGCGTTTACCTTTACTTCCATACAATTATTTCTAAGTGTATGCATGCATAGTTCTTTGGTAGTCACCCTTGGTTCGGTAGTTTTGAATGGCGATAGAGGCCAATTTCCTAGGAGATATGACCAACTGACCCTAGGTGAGCGGACTGAGACGGGAAGGGTAAGATATGACCAACTGACGACCCTTTCTATTTGTGCGATTTGACCAACTGATCACCTATCGTTTGGATGAACTTAAGAATTGGAGGGTGTAGTGCATAAGTTCCTAAAGGCCAGGCACTCACTATTTAGAATCTAGCATGTAGCGGTACTTAATGACTCGGCTTAGGGGACCATGAACAACAGGACTTATGACCGTGCGCCTGATTTCTCCTCTGGTGGCATCTTTGCTGATAGGTTAGGGCGAATTGACCAAATGTTGTCCTCTCGAATTTGACCCCACCTGAAGTAATTGGAAGTAGGTAGACGTAGACATAGCTAGCTAGGAGGATTGACTAAGTTAGCACCACTATTCCTCTATTGATTTCCCTTTACCATTTAATTTCTTTTATTTTATATTCTGCATTAGTAGTTTAATTAAATCCCTATCAAAACCATTATTATTCTGTGACAATTAGACTTAGTAATAATCCAACACACATAGCTCTTGAGACGACCTCGGCTTTACCATTTACTACACTGCACACGACTGGGTACACTGCCCGTTAGTGCATTAGGGTAGACCATAGGTATAGCGAGACACTATAAATATTAAGACCTGGTCATTAAAACCTGCATCAAGTTTTTGGCGCCGTTGCCGGAGAGTTATATTAGGATTAATATTAAGTCTTTCATTTCATTTTTAAACTTTTCTCACGATCATATTTCAAGTTTTCAGGTACCATAGAAGTTGTTAACATCGATGACCTCACTCTTGAGGAATACTTGGCGTTGACTAGAGCAGATCAAGGGTCGGGTCTCGTAAGACCGGCAATCGGAGCGGATGTTCGATTCGAAATTAAAAACCAATTTATGAGGGAGCTTCGCGCTAACCCTTTCTCAGGAAACAGGGACGAAGACGCGTATGAGCACGTTGAAAATGTCCTATACATAGCTAGCCTTTTCAACATTCCTGGCGTATCTCATGATGCTGTTATGCTTAGGGTATTCCCAATGACTCTTACTGGAGCAGCCAGAAGATGGATCGAAAGATTGCCCGCTAGGGCAGTTAATACTTGGGCACTACTAAAGAAACACTTTATCCAAAGATATTGCCCGCCATCAAAGATTTCTAATCAACTTTTGGAGATCCATAACTTCAAACAAGAAGACGACGAAACTCTGTATCAAGCTTGGGACAGATACAACGATCTTCTTTATAAGTGTCCTACCAATGATCTAAATAACCAGCAGAAGGTCAATATTTTCTACAAAGGAATAAATGTAACTACAAGGCAGATTTGGACTATCAAGGACCTATCCCGAACATGACTCCTACTACTGCAATTGAAGCCATTCAAAAAATGGCGGACCATTCTCAAAAATGGCACGACGGTGGGAGTAAAAGAAACCAAGGCGGAAGTTTCGACGGAATTGCAGCAATCGCTAGTAAAATTGAAAGTCTCAGTCGAGATATGCTGAAGGTCAGAGAAACCGTTCATGCCATCCAAGTAGGTTGTGAAAGCTGTGGAGGAGGACATCTTACAAAGAATTGTCCTCATATGGACGAAGAGGATATTGAAGAAGCTAAGTATGGAGAAAATCGACAATTTTACGGTGATAATCGAAATAGTAATGGTTATCGTGGGAATTACAACCGTGGGCCTTATGGAGAAAGAAAGCCCAGTCTTGAAGAAACAATTAATAAGTTTCTGGAAAATTCAGCCCAAAGACAAAAGGAGTAAGATGAGTGGTTGAAGGAATTCCAGGAAAACACTGACAGAAACATTTCCAAACACGACTCAACTCTGAAGAACCTTGAATCCATGGTGATAAAGCTCAGTGAAAAAGTAAGGAGAAATAACGATAAACCTGAAGGATCTAAACTAGCTATGGAATGTAAGGTAATTTTTTCTGATGATAACTCAAAGGTTCAGGTCAATGATACGAATTTAGGGGACGATTTCGTCAACAGATCTGAGTTACGCCGTAACATGCCTAATGAGTTACGACGTAACCTTGTGTTTGACAGCGACAACGGGGTTGTGATGAATACTGAGGAAAGAGACTATTATGAATTACGCCGTAACCAAGAAACTCAGTTACGGAGTAACTGGGATACATGGGCAGAAAAATTCCTCGTCTTGGACAAGTCAGAAAAACTCGAGGAACTCTCCCTTGAAGATGAAGATGAACCACTTATCACTCACTGGTGTGCTCCTGTCATCATTACCGATAAGGAAACCACAAGGGCATGGCCTACATGCAGCCCCTTTCACGAATATTGCAATGGCGGAGACAATGAAAGAAAGGAAGAATGGACGTGCCCTCATGAGCGTGAAAGACATTGTATTAAATTCAGAGATTTAGCCTTTAAAGATTGGTACGCAATTCAATTTGGGGATGCCAAGATTGACCCGAATCTCCTTAAGAAGCTAAAAATTGATTACGCAGAGCACATTCAGAAAAAGGAATAGGCTAATAAAGACATGTACTGCACGGATGAGCATTTAAGTGAAACTGACAACATGAAATTACGCAGTCACTGGTGCGAAAGAGTAAAATCTCCTAGGGAAATTTTCTGGGCGTCATGCAACCCGTATGACGATATGTGTAATGGGGGAAGCAACTCTGGAAGATTAGGAAAAGATGAATTCTTTTTGTCCTTGACCAATGATGAGGAAAGGACAAGTTTGCCTTCGCTGGAAAATTTAGGATTCGATAGTTGGGTAAAAATTAAGTATGGACATGTGGACGCATTAACCAAAGAGAAAATTTGGAAGGAATTCATGGATCGAGAAAACTCAAACGACAAAAGTCTCAACAACACGAGCGAAATAACTGTTGACAATGAGAAGGAGATGGTTTGTAATAATAAAGAAGAATGCAAGCGCGTTCTGGTGGAAAATCTGCTCGATGAAGAATGTTTCAAAGACACAGCTTCTGATGACGATGATATTGAAGGGATCCTAGATTACCTTGAATTGCAAGGAAATGAGGAGTTCACTGATCCTGATGACGAGGCTTACGAACAAAGGAGGTGCAAACTCCTGGGAATTCCCTACAAAAGACCACCTCCAATTATAGTCGAAAAATATGAATTCACTCGCTACCACCTAGGTCCGGAAGAGAAATTTTGTAAAGTCCGAAAAATCAAAACCGTTGAATACCTCTGAACTGCCTCAAATGTTGCATGGATGAGACATAATTTGATGAAGGATATTGAAGAAGTAGGGCAAGCTCAAAGGCCCCCATAGTAGCCCGCGGCTATGAGTCTAACTTAAAGACTCGTTAATAAAGAAAAGTGCTCTTTCGAGAGACAACCCAAATCTTTTGTTTTTATTTCCTTTCTGTTGGGTTTTGTGTTTTCTAACCATTTTGTAGGAAATGAGGAACTAATTGCTGCTGCAGTTGCTGATCTGAACAGAGTTACGGCGTAACTCATCTTGGTGATTACGTCGTAACCAACATTTTAGCAGCAGAATTCTTGACGCATTACCAATTACGGGGTAATACCATCTCTGTGGTTACGCCGTAACTAGTCGCTTCACAACTCATACCAGGTTTTTCCAGTTACGGCGTAACTCCCTCATAGGAGTTACGACATAACTCTCCTCTTCTTTAATTCTTTCATTTTAAAACACTATAACCTTGTATTAGTTTTTAAATGAACTTTGTGGGTGTGTTCCCTGTAAACCCTCACGAGACTTCACTCGTCAACTTGGGACACCAAGTGGTTTAAAAGGCTTGTTGCATTCGCTAAATGCAACCGTGATTCCTACGAAAGTGAGTTAGGTTTGTTTTTCATTTCATTTTATTTTCTTTTTAGAATTATGCTTGTCGGTATTGTGATTTCAGGGATTGAAGTTTGTTCATGACGCTTAAATGAAGGCACGGTTCTTTCTCGTGGGCCTTCTTCTTTTTGGAACAAATTTCAGGGAAGTTCTCGCTCTAATTCTACCTTTCTCTGCACCTTTATTTTAATGCATTGTACAAAAGGGACTTTGTACAATTCAAGTAGGGGGACGGGAGTAGAATTATCTCTTGAACTTTATTTCGCCCTCATTTTTCTAGTTTATTTTGAAAAATTATGCCGTTTTGAAAATGTTGACATGTTTTTCCGAACCTAACTAGATTAGACCTTAGCCGAGCACATACAACCCTTGACATTACATGGTGAGATTAGCCTTATCCGTTTCCAATAGTTTACCCCAAATCCACCAAATTATGAGTGTGCCGGTAGCTTGTAAACTTTAGAACTTGGCCTTTGCATCATTTCGAGACCATAGACGAGGTATGTTGAGTTAGCTCGATGTATTTGGACTTTTCAGTTTTAGAAGGCAATATTATAGGATTATCACCCAAACAGCCTACCATTGTGAGTCTATCGATTAGTCACCTCGACTTTTCGACCCCCATGTGAAACCCTTTTGTTGCACTCCCCTTTAGTGCAAGATACCCCTAGATACACCCTTCTGAGCCATTCCTTTCATTTTGTCAACCCAATATATTGTTTCGTTACACCTATACACCTTAGCCTACCCTGTAGTCTTTATTTGTGATTGGGAAGTCATCATTTGCCTAAGTTCAAGGTTTGAGTGGAAAGGTTTGGAAATCACGCTTTCATCGACAACATTTATGAAGATCATTGAAAACCCCTCCGAAATCCCAAGTGGGGGGGGTATTATGTTATTATGTTATGCTGGAAAAAAAATAATAATAATAATAAAAAAAAAAAATGATGATTTGAAAAAAAAAATTGATTGAGTTATGATATTGTAAAGTGCGATGTTATAAGCATTATAGTATGAGCTTTATTGATTAGTATCGAGGGGGCCACCTCGGTCACATTAGAAGATTGGAGTTGGAGTTATACCAACTGAAGAAGAAAAGGTAGTGTGCCCATCACGACGTCCTCTAATGACGCATCTACCTTGCATTTCATGATCCGGTCTCTAGACTTCTAAGCTTGAACTTTGGGCGGACGGTAAGTGGTGATGACTTGGTTATAGATTTAGACTACCTGCTTGTTTTTCATTTTTACACCAATTATATATCCCATGTCTTATCATACCCTTTAGTCATGAAGCGTGTCTAGGTGATGCAGCGAGTAATCTTTGGTGTCTTGGCCATGGATTTGGTCATGTATCATTGATTTTTTCCACTTCGTCGTGACATGTTAGTAATGACGAGTCACCCCTTAACCTTTGTCGTGTCTACCCATATTGCCTTTGAGAATTGTTTAGCCCTTAACTCTAGTGGTGGAGATTTGTGTAACCGCCAAGCTTTTGATAGAATACATGCTATGAATGTGCGATTGAGTGATCACCCCGAAATTGACACTTAGAATAGTTAAGAGATTTGAGTGTTTGTTCCCCTTTCGTGAGGTGTTCGGCTTTGTTTTATTCTAGTATAAGGGATTTGTAAACTCATATTTTCCAGGTTTTGGGAGATATCTTTTTAGGAATCTATCTAATAAGGTCTACTTGAGGGCAAGTACAGTTCAAGTGGGGGGATATTTGATAACATCAAATAGTCCTGAATATTAAGTGTCAATTTCACCCGATAATGCTCGTTATTTATATCATTTATATGGATTTACGCTTGTTTTCCATTGTTTTCCACTTTCAGGTAAATTACGAGCATTGGAGCTAAAGAGACGCGGATATGGAAACTTTACTAAAGATTCATCACAGTATGCTTATTTTGAAGAAGTTACGGCGTAACTCGTCTCTCACATTATGCCGTAACTATTGCGTGACCCACAAGTCCAACTTATCAAGAGGTTACGGCGTAACTCTTCCCAAAGGTTACGACGTAACTCCATTAAGTCAAAAGAGGTTCCACGCCGCTGATACTTACGCCGTAACTATTGCATCACTAACGATGTAACCGAGTTTATTGAAGACTACGGCGTAACCACTTATAAGGTTACGCCGTAACTAGCAGATCTAGTGCATTTACGAAGAAATAGAAGGTTATGGCTTAACTCCTCTATTGGTCACGCCGTAACCCAGACCTGGTCTATAAATACCCCACGAATTCCAGCATTTCAGAGCATCCCATTCCACACATAACACTCTGAGAACGTGGGAAAAAGCTCAAGGCAGGTCTAGGGGAGCATACGGAGCTGTTTCCAAGGGAGAAGTCACACCATTACGATAAGCTTTAGCATTTTATATTTCTTTTACTTTCAATTCATGTATTTTGTACCCTTAAATATTGAATTGATTTACATGATTAATATGAGCTGCTGATAAGGTTTTAAAATGTACCTTTTTGAGGGGTCGTTTAAGCCCTTATTTGATCACTTTTGTATCCGTTATTACTTAATATCGTTCCTTTTCACTTTTTAGGTCTCTTGAAGGCAAATTGCTGTCATGGCACTTATTTGGACGAAAAGGCGCGGATATATGAAGAAAATGGCCAAAGTCAAGAATCGAGACACTCAAGCTACTGAAAGACAAGGTGACGGCGTCACTGCTTAAACGTGACGCCGTCGGAGCATTTTGTGATGGCACAGAAGCCAAATTTCCTATTTTCAAGTGACGGTGTCAGGCTTTAAAAGAGTAGGCCGTCGCAACTCAGACGGCCTAGATTTGATCCAGACGGCGTCAGAAGCTGAAGAGGACGGCATCACAAGCACAAGGTGACGCCGTCGCAAGACTAACGTGGCCAAGACGAAACCCTAATGACGGCGACCCGACGACGTCACAAAACATAAGGTGACGCCGTCGCACATGTAATCTTATATATAGAATCCGAATTTTTCAGTATTAGAGAGTAGTCTTTTTGGAGTAAAAACCTAAACCGAACCAAGGCTGTCTTGTACAGTATTTTAGGGTTCCAAACCCTATCTTACATCAAGATAAGTGTTTTACTTCATTAATTCAATTATGTCTTTGATTATTTGTGTGTATGCTTGCATGTTCTCCATGTCCGGCTAATTTACTTGTGTGTTTGCTTAAGGAATACGAAAATTAATTATTAAATATTGATTGGTTGTTTCTTATCTTAATTGTTAATGATCTAGTAATGCGATAGGTCATTCGTTGTGTAATTAATGCTTGATTAATCTTTGTGAACCTTAAGCTATAGCACTTAGAGCGGTTGTAGGCTAAACCATCCAAAGAGGGCCTTAGAGTTAGAGTTTATAATCCCTAGTGGGTTTTGTAGACGAGACCCTTTGGTAAGTTCAAAGAGTTAGGGATAAACGCATACCCTACGACTTTAGACACACAACGAGATTAAGAATAAGGACGTGACAATTCAACCACCAATAGGAGATAATTAATGAGTAATAAAACCTAAGTAAACACATCTTTAAACTATCATACGAACACACAATAATTAGACATAGACTACCCATTAGTTTAGATAATTAGATAATTAGAAGTAATCGGTAGAAATACCAAAACCTCCAAACTCAAACCCCGAGATTCGTACCTTTCCATTTCCTAAAAAACATAAAAAAATATAAAAAAAAAATAATCTTCCTCAACCCCAACCTTAGCGTAGTAACTTTTCACTAGCATTCCTATTCCCCTAGAGAACGATATCAATACCCGTGGCTTACCCTAATACTACACTACAACGATTAGGTTCACTGCCTAGGGTGTTATAAAACTTGCTCGAAGAAAAGGAAGTTCCTTTGACCCCGAACGACGCGTGTAGCGTTATCAAGTTTTTGGCGCCGCTGCCGGGGAATAGAATAGCTAGTTAGTAGTCCACCTCATTTAGGTTTCTTTTCTTGATTCCTATCAAGTAATTTTTCTCATTTTATAGCTTTCTCGTAATTTTTGTTCGTAACCCCATCACTTTTCATCATGGAAGGTGATAACCAACCACATTCATCAACCTACCACCAAATGACCCGCCAAGAGCCCGTACTCTTGGTGAATACTCGAGACCAAGCCACCTAGGCTATAGGAACACCATTGAGCTTCCTGACCAAGCCAAAACTACGACCCTGCGATCCGACACCATCTGGTTGGTGCAAAACGGATGTGCATTCCATGGACTTCGTTCCGAAGATCCAAATCAGCATCTAAGGGATTTCCTTAAAATTGTCGATTCCATCGACCTTGATGCTACTACTCGGGAGACCACGCACCTGCGTCTCTTCCAATTCTCTCTACGGGACCAAGCTAGTAATTGGCTTGAGCGACTTCCCGCCAGCTCCATCTCAAGTTGGGATGATCTCACCTCTCGCTTCCTTGCTCAATTTTTCCCACCAAGGAGGACCACTAAACTTAGGCGAGATATCTTAACGTTTCAACAACTTCAAGGCGAGTCTCTCTACAAAGCATGGACTCGATTCAAGGACCTGCTCCGTAAACTCCCCCATCATGGCATTGATCTTTGGCTTCAAATCCAAATCTTCTATGACCATATTGATTTCATCACTCGACGATCTATTGATCAAGCCACCGGTGGGAGGCTCATCGACTTTAATGCAGAGAAATCTTGAGATATTATAGAAGAGCTTGCTGATCAAAGCTACGAAGATTGGAATGAATCTCCTGAAACCCCTGTTAACATGGTTAATGCCATATCAACTTCTCTTGAATCGTCCGACATCACCGAAGAGCAAATGAGTGCTATTGAGAGAGGGATTGATTATCTCATGGAAAGGAAAAAAAGGGCTCCCGTACACATTCCTCAAGAAGCAGTTAATTCCGCCAATTCCACCAACCACCCAACACCTTTTTCAGAATCCCCAAGTCGTGAGCAAAACCCCAATTCTAAAAGGCGCTTCCGTTCTACTTCCCCAATACCACTCTCACCAAGCTTTAAGGAACAAATGAGGGAGTACATGGCAGCTCATACGGAGAGATTAGCCAAATTTGAATAGGAGGTTTATAGGCAGAGAGAGGAAATGCAAGCAAAAATGACGAAAATGATGAACTTGGTAAAAGAATTTACCAAAACAAAAGTTCCCAAAAAGGTACTAGTAAGAAGCAAAGATTGTCCTCCCACTTCGTTTTTTAACGCCATTTCCATTATGCCTGAGGATGGAAAGGTTGAGGTTAGGAAAACTGAGGAAAGCAAGAGGGAGGAGGCTGAACCTAATGATGAGCCTGAGACCATTGAGTACTACCTTAAGCACGAAATTAACAGAAATACCATTGCAAACCAAGTAAACAACTTTAGGTACAATGAGGTTCTTAGGGAAGCCCTTGAAGGAAAAATGACAGAAGAAGAGTATGACGCCTTGCCTATGGGACCTCTGTATGAGTTGGTTCTAAAAAAACCATTAACAAAAAAACGAGACACCACAGGGAACTTCGTGATACCTTGTAGCATAGGTGATATTGATAATATAAATGCCTTAGCTGATCAGGGGACTGATGTGAACATAATGTCATTATCAATCTATAATAAGTTGACTAAGGAGAAGCCAGCCAAGACTGATCTTAGACTTTCCTTAGCTAATCACACATATGTTTACCCCATAGGAATCGCAGTGGATGTTCTAATAGAGGTGGCTAATATCGTTTATCCAGTGGATTTCGTGATCATAGATGTTGAGGAAGATAAAAACGTGCCACTCATTCTTGGGAAACCATTTCTGGCCACCGCTAAGGCAACCATCAAATGCGGAGAGGGCATCATGGTACTTAAAAGTGGGAAAGGGTACGCTAGGATACCCATCGTTCCAAGGTATCCTCGGTATCCTCTTAAGATCATGGAGATGATTACGGGTGGAAATCCACAAGCCCCTGGCAATATTGTTAAGAAGAAAATGAATGATTGGGAAAAGGGGCTTAGGGACTTTATGGTTCAAGGATTATATGCAACGTTGTGGAAACCCGATAAGAAGTTAGGAAATAATCCCACTTCGATACCAAAGGCACAAAGGAACCCTAAGGAATTTCTTAAGGGAGAAAAAGTACTTTTGACAAATCACGGATAAGGGCATTACAAGGTAGAAACAAACTAAGATGGTTTGGGCCTTTCACAGTGAAGGAAACCAATCTAAAGGATAAAACCGTCACCATAATAGACGACGTTGGCAAGGAATCCACGGTAAGCATACAACGTCTACGCCCTTTTGACGAAGGGAAAGCGAAGGAAGGAGATGGCGGTAATGAAGTCACGTAGGAGCACGACTACGAGTCTAGCTACAAGACTCTTAAATAAAGAAAAGCGCTTCGTGGGAGGCAACCCTTGCTTAATTGTTTGCTTGTTAGTGTCGTATATCTTTTATTGATCGTTTATTCTCATGTTTAAATTTGTAAAAATGCTTTATTTTGTTTTTAACCTCGTCTTAATTGCATATAAAGGTATTTTACATAAAGGATAAGTGCAGGGAGGATTACACACGTTTTCAAAAGAAATGTAAACATGAGAATAGCAATTCATTAAAAGATATATATGTGTGTTTGTTCGAGTCAAATGCTTGTATCGAGTCATAATGGATGTTTTGCAGAAATTTTTCTAGATTCTAAAGATGTAAATTTTCCAGAATTTTTTTTCCAGAAAATCGCAGACCAGTTTTTGTCAAGGATAACCTGACGGCGTCAGGATTGCAACCTGACGGCGTCAGGAAGGAGTAAAAACAACATATTACTTTTTTCTCGTTTTCTGAGCTACTTATGGATTTTTGGAATTTTCCAGGTCTTAATTTTCCAGAAATTCTGTAAACATCCATTCCACAAGCATTATATCTTAGTTTAGTAGAGTCTTATATATATTATTACCGCCGATTTTACACGAAGGTTTTGTTTGTTTTCTTCGAATGTGCAGGTTTTATTTATCAAGAAGAAGAAACAAAAGATTGGAAGGAGCTTTTCACGCACACATTCTTCTTGGAAAGGATTTAAACACTACTTTACACGGATCCTACCGAGCTAATCAGGGGAGTACTAGTTTCTTTCGTTTTTAATTACCTTCCATTATCATAACTTTGATACTTTCGGGGAACATTGGGGACAATGTTCAGTTTAAGTGTAGGGAGGGAAAATAAAACGGGAACTTTGAAACTATGCTTATCCTTGATTATTTGCTTTGTCCAATTGTATTTGTGTAATAAACCATGAGAAAATGTCGGTTAGGGTAATTTGGGCACCAAATTAAATTTTTTTTTATGACATATAGGAGTGGGCCATCAATCTTAACAAAAGCGTCTCACGGATAGGAAGTTGCATGACTAGCACAAAAACCCTTTACCACCTAAATTTCACCCAAAATGTGAGGATCTCCCTTAGATTAGTAGGAATTAAAAGCATTCATCTTTAATGCTTAGTGTGTGAACCGGTAGTATATTAGATTCTAGAACTTGTTTTGTGATGCATTCCGAGATCGCTAGTAAGACTACACTTGTGTAGTTAGGAATAACTAAATGATAAGAGGCATTAGGATAACCCTTGTTTGATACCCATAATATAATTACTTCTTCCACATCGGTTGAGTAATTCCCCCACACCCTTTGCGTTGTACTCATCTTTAGTACACGATACCCCTAGTTAACCCCTCAGAGCCTATCATTTTCGCGGTTCTCATGATGTTTCGGTTTTTCCGGAATATCAATGAAGAGCATTGTTTACACCCCACCCCCAAATATACACCCAAATCGCCTTAGCCTACCCTGTATGCACTCACTTTTAGTGCATTATTTTTATCACCCCAAACCCTTAGTTCAATTATCTAGTTGCTTGCATGAGTTGCTAAGTCGAGTCATATCCTTTGTACACAGTTTTGGGATGATTGGGACTCATGGGAAAAAGTTAAAGTTTATAAAATGATTAGAAGGGAACGTTAAATTCCTTTATTTGCATAATAACATACCCCAAGTGTTTTGATCTTTTCAATTCGGGTCAAATTAGTGTTAGAGTAATAAAAACTCAAGTGTAGGGATGTGCCTATAAATCCCTATCATTTTGATGTTACCATAGAGGATGGTAGAGTAAAAGTGTATGATTAAAAAAAAATCGAAAAAAAAAAATATAGAAAAAGAGAAAAGAAAAAAAATAGAGTGCAAAAAAAAAAAAAAAAAAAAAAAAAACATACGGGCTACCATCCTACATCTGTCCTTTAAATTTATAGTTGTTTGTTTTAGTTAGCTAGAGTCTAGAGTGTCAAGTCTTGGCTTAGCAACGCCATTCTTCGTATGATTGTAACAAAAAGATTTTTGACTTGCCACCACTAAATAGCCTATCCCACCAAACCCTTTGTTTCCCTACCGTAAGCCTAACATTACAACCCTTTAAAGACCTCTTTGATAGTCTTTCCTAGGTGCTTACGCCAAAGCGATGGAGGTTTGATCTATTCTCAAGCCTATGGTAATCTATGTACTAGGACCGGTTAATGAGTGTTTAATGTTCCATTTCCAACTTGTTATATTTCATATACACCCGAGAGAGATGTGAGTATCCAAACACCCCATGTGAGGTGCTAGTATGTAATTTTAGTGCTTGTTATGACTTTTGCGGGGCTTATATGTGTTGTGGACTGTTTTAAACCAATGCTTAATGACCCCTAACTTATAAATTAATTGGCTAAAAGCACATTTGCTTGGGACAAGCAAATACCAAGTGTAGGGATATTTGATAAGGTTTTAAAATGTACCTTTTTGAGGGGTCGTTTAAGCCCTTATTTGATCACTTTTGTATCCGCTATTACTTAATATCGTTCCTTTTCACTTTTTAGGTCTCTTGAAGGCAAATTGCTGTAATGGCACTTATTTGGACGAAAAGGCGCTGATATACGAAGAAAATGGCCAAAGTCAAGAATCGAGACACTCAAGCTGCTGAAAGACAAAGTGACGGCGTCACTGCTTAAACACGACGCCGTCGGAGCATTTTGTGACGGCACAAAAGCCAAATTTCCTATTTTCAAGTGACGGTGTCAGGCTTTAAAAGAGTAGGCCGTCGAGTCTCAGACGGCCTAGATTTGATCCAGACGGCGTCAGAAGCTGAAGAGGACGGCGTCACAAGCACAAGGTGACGCCGTCGCAAGACTAACATGGCCAAGACGAAACCCTAATGACGGCGACCCGACGACGTCACAAAACATAAGGTGACGCAGTCGCACATGTAATCTTATATATAGAATCCGAATTTTTCAGTATTAGAGAGTAGTCTTTTTGGAGTAAAAACCTAAACCGAACCAAGGCTGTCTTGTACAGTATTTTAGGGTTCCAAACCCTATCTTACATCAAGATAAGTGTTTTACTTCATTAATTCAATTATGTCTTTGATTATTTGTGTGTATGCTTGCATGTTCTCCATGTCCGGCTAATTTACTTGTGTGTTTGCTTAAGGAATACGAAAATTAATTATTAAATATTGATTGGTTGTTTCTTATCTTAATTGTTAATGATCTAGTAATGCGATAGGTCATTCGTTCTGTAATTAATGCTTGATTAATCTTTGTGAACCTTAAGCTATAGCACTTAGAGCGGTTGTAGGCTAAACCATCCAAAGAGGGCCTTAGAGTTAGAGTTTATAATCCCTAGTGGGTTTTGTAGACGAGACCCTTTGGTAAGTTCAAAGAGTTAGGGATAAACGCATACCCTACGACTTTAGACACACAACGAGATTAAGAATAAGGACGTGACAATTCAACCACCAATAGGAGATAATTAAGGAGTAATAAAACCTAAGTAAACACATCTTTAAACTATCATACGAACACACAATAATTAGACATAGACTACCCATTAGTTTAGATAATTAGATAATTAGAAGTAATCGATAGAAATACCAAAACCTCCAAACTCAAACCCCGAGATTCGTACCTTTCCATTTCCTAAAAAACATAAAAAAGATAAAAAAAAATAATCTTCCTCAACCCCAACCTTAGCGTAGTAACTTTTCACTAGCATTCCTATTCCCCTAGAGAACGATATCAATACCCGTGGCTTGCCCTAATACTACACTACAACGATTAGGTTCACTGCCTAGGGTGTTATAAAACTTGCTCGAAGAAAAGGAAGTTCCTTTGACCCCGAACGACGCGTGTAGCGTTATCAGCTGCTAAGCACCCTTTGGTGCTAGCCTAGTTATGATTCCTTAATTGTTTTGTTTGCGTTTACCTTTACTTCCGTACAATTATTTCTAAGTGTATGCATGCATAGTTCTTTGGTAGTCACCCTTTGTTCGGTAGTTTTGAATGGCGATAGAATCCAATTGCCTAGGAGATATGACCAACTGACCCTAGGTGAGCGGACTGAGACGGGAAGGGTAAGATATGACCAACTGGCGACCCTTTCTACTTGTGCGATTTGACCAACTGATCACCTATCGTTTGGATGAACTTAAGAATTGGAGGGTGTAGTGCCTAAGTTCCTAAAGGCCAGACACTCACTATTTAGAATCTAGCATGTAGCGGTACTTAATGACTCGGCTTAGGGGACCATGAACAACAGGACTTATGACCGTGCGCCTGATTTCTCCTGTGGTGGCATCTTTGCTGATAGGTTAGGGCGAATTGACCAAATGTTGTCCTCTCGAATTTGACCCCACCTAAAGTAATTGGAAGTAGGTAGACGTAGACATAGCTAGCTAGGAGGATTGACTAGGTTAGCACCACTATTCCTCTATTGATTTCCCTTTACCATTTAATTGCTTTTATTTTATATTCTGCATTAGTAGTTTAATTAAATCCCTATCAAAACCATTATTATTCTGTGACAATTAGACTTAGTAATAATCCAACACACATAGCTTTTGGGACGACCTCGGCTTTACCATTTACTACACTACACACGACCGGGTACACTGCCCGTTAGTGCATTAGGGTAGACCATAGCTATAGCGAGACACTATAAATATTAAGACCTGGTCAGTAAAACCTGCATCAACATCCCTACGACTAATAAAAAGAAATACAACGATGCAATTAAAACAAGGATGTGACAATTCGATTAATCAATAAGAGATAACAAGGGAGTAAAGAAATCTAATTAAACACATTTTCCTATCATAAGAGTTACCACCAATTTACTTTTCTTGCATTTAATTTATGTTATTTAGTTTTGTTTTAGCTAATTAGTAGTTAAAACGGCCACTATTCCAAACCCCAGATTTTAATTTTCTTTCTAAAAAATATAAAAAGACAAAAAGACTCATCCCTCACCTTTAGACCTATCTCGACATACACTTCGGCCTTTACAACACTATTTCCCTAGAGAATGATCAGTCCCCCGTGTCCTACCTATAATACACTACAACGATTAGGTACACTGCCTAGGAGGATTGTAAACTTATTGAGGTCTTACAAAATCCCCATCAACTCTTTGGCGCCGCTGCCGGGGAATAGTTTAGGCTTCGTTTTGTATCTCGTTTAGGTCTACTCACTAGATTCCTATCTAGTGAGAGTTTTATTTTTATTTTATTAACTTTCTCGTAGTTTATCTTTTTATTTGGGGTGGTTTTTAGCCAAAAGCAAGAAACAAACCCTCGCACCCTTGTTGGCTGCGGTGGACTAAATAATAATAACCAAGTACACCCACTTGGGGCTGCCGTGGCTCGAACCAAACAAACAAACAACCTATTAAATCCGGTTTACCACACGAATCTTTATAAAATTGTTTTATTTCTGGTTTAATTCCATGAAATTTATATAAACAATCTAACAGTTGATTTAAAAAAAAGAATCAATCAAAGTTAATTATGTGCTTCGACATACCCGAGGACAAGAGGAAGAGTTAGGTGATGATGATGATGGTGGTGGCTATGGTGGTTAACCCGAACCAAAACAACACTCATGGTCTCTAGACTCCTCATCTTGGTGATGGTTGTGGTGTTATCAAGTGGTGATGGAGCGACAATGGTCGGATGGTGGTGATGTTGTGGTTGCTGTTGTCGTTCACCCAAGAGAGTAGGGAGGTGACATCTTTTCTTCTTTGAGAGAGAGTGAGATAAGATGATGAGATAATATGAGATTTTATCTATCTCTGATTTAAAAAGGAGAAAAAGAGAGGCGGTGGGTAAGGATAAGGGAAGGATTTTTATTAATTTGTTAACTCCGTGTATTTTATGTCCCATTGAGCTCAAGTGTAAATGTGGTACCTCAGTTTGGTAATTGCGAGAAATATATTTCTGGAAGTGTTATTATAAAAATAGTATATAAACAATATTATTGAGTCCGAAAAATAATTACCGGGATTAAACCATAACTAATGCGATGTCGGTTACGCGTATTATGTAGTATTCACGTTTTACGAGACAACTTCTCGTTAAATAGACAGAAGTGAACGAAAATGTTCAGAGAGTAACAATTCGAATCAGAGTGAATCAATTAACTTAGGAAGTTACAGGTTAACTACCAATTACAGTATTTGATTTTTACGTTACGGTAAAAGTCAAATAGTCAAAAGTCAAAGGGTAAAATCATCATTTTACCTTATGAAAATTTACGTCACATCATGTAAACTGATAACGTTTAATCTTAAAAAATTTGACATAGAAAATGAATAAGTATTCTTTCATTAGAATATTATATTAATTTAATACATGGTGAAATTTATCGGTGGTTACATAAATTGATCTTGATGTTGGCACTCGGGAGACAACGTGATTGCGTCTCTTCTTATTCTCTCTACGTGACCAAGCTATCAATTGGCTTGAGAGTCTACCCGCAGGATCTATCTCAACTTGGGATGATCTTACTTCCCGTTTCCTCGCTCAATGTTTCCCACTGAGGATAACTACTAAGTTAAGGAATGATATTTTGATGTTCCAACAACGTCAAGATGAAACTCTTTACAAAGCGTGGACATGTTTCAAGGGCTTACTCCAAAAACTCCCTCATCATGGTATTGATCTTTGGCTCCAAGTCCAAATTTTTATGATCATGTCAATCCCTCCACAAGGCAAACCATTAACCATGCGGCCGGTGGTAAGCTTCGTGATAAGAATGCGAAAGGATTGTGTGGTATTATAGAGGATCTTTCCCTCTATGACAACAGAAGTTGGAATGACCCTCGTGAATTGAGAAAAACCGTCAAGGCAATATTCTTGCTTTCTAATGTTTCAAGCATTCCCGATCGTAGGATCATTGAACTTGAAGATCAAGTTAAATTCTTGATGAGTTCCTACGAAGCTCCAAAACCTTCACGTCAAGTGAACAAAATCACTTCTTCGTGTGAATTATGTAGTGGTCCTCATGACACTCGTGATTGCATGGAACTCCCCGAACAAGCTTTTGCGGACTATGCATCCTCGCGTACCGACGGAGCGGGAGAAAAGTGGCTCACTTTCAAGCCCAAGCCAAACAATCTAGGTGATTCATACAACCTCTCTTAGAAAAATCACCCAAACTTTAGGTGGAAACAAAACCAAAATTCATCTAAAAACAATCTTTCAAATCCACCTAATCGTTTTCAACTAAGCGGTTCGTCCTTGAATCGTCCCTTTAATATTCATTCCGTTTCCAATAATTACAACACTCTTGAAGGATTGGTATCGAATTTTATGTCATCTCAAGAAGCTCGGTTGTCCAAGTTTGAAGCCGATTTCAAACAACAACAAAGCGAGATGACAAATAAAATTGATACTCTTTTAAAGGCTCTTAATGATTGAGTAATGGGAGCACTCCCAAGTGACACTGTTAAGAACCTGAAACTAAGTGTTAATTCTATTTCAACAGTTTCATCTCCTTGTTCTTGCCCTCAAAAAGAAAGAGCATATCCATCCCCTTCACGTCAATTTCACTCGGTCAATACAATTAATATATGTTTCAAGCAAACTCAAAGTAATTCAAAAGACCAAAAACATACGGAAAATACACCAAACAAAGTGTCGGTGAATCAAACTCTTGAAACACCAACCAATCAAGAATCCAAAACTTTAGATGATGAATTCAAATATCTCTACATTAAACGACCGGTTCTTGATGTCTTAACTCATGGACCTTACTATAATGCTTTAATGGATAATATGAGAAAAGATTTAATCTGGGTAAAAATGGATCCAATTTTGTTCAAAATAAGTTACCTAAGAAGTTAAATGAACTGGGCTTATTCGTTCTATCTTGTGGCATTAGAGGTTCAAAAGCTTTTGACACATTAGCCAACTTAGGATCAAGCATTAACTTACTTCTGTTACCCCTTTATAAAAGTCTCAACTTAGGGAAGTTATAAGAAACAGAAGTGATAATTGGTTTAGCGGATGAGAGTTTAGCATATCCGGTAGGGATATTAAAGGACATGATAGTGCATATAGGGAATTTAACTATTTTGGCGGATTTCCATGTCCTTGATATGGCTAGTGACCCTACATGCCCATTTTTAGTTAGAAGAGGATTCTTAGCTACCGCTAGTGCTATATTTGAATTCATAGGAGCCTTGCCAATTAACTTAGGGATGAATAGGTAAAAGAAGAAGAGTTTAAAAAAGAAATGGATTTGGGACAAGCCACCAAAAGAAGGAGATGGATCATGACACATAAAGATTATAATATATGATCTCGATGGAGAGAAGTTTGAGAAGTCATACCGAACAAAATGTACAAATAGAAAACAAAAAGGAAAATTTGATCCAAAAGATGTCCTCGATGAGGAGCTTACTCACATAGGCTAGTACGTTATGACTTTGAGTCTAGCTACAAGACTCGTAAATAAAGAAAAGCTCTTCTTAGGAGGCAACTCATGTTTTTAATTGTTTGTTTGCTTTTTATTTTTATTTTTTTATTTGGTTTGTGTCATATATATGTTTCATATTTATTGTTTAATTTCCATGTTTCAAATAAATTTATGAAAATGCTTTATTTTATTTTTAACCTCGTCTTAATCACATATAAAGGTATTTTACAAAAATATAAGTGTAGAGAAGTTTATATTTGTTTAATAGAACGAAAACCGAACATGAAAATTTACAATCGATGATGAACATATATTCTATCATGTTTTTTGTTTGTTTGAGTCAAATGCTTGTATCGAGTCACAATGAACGATTTGCAGGAAATTACAAATTTTAAAATACAATTTTTTTCAGAAATTTTCCAGAAAACAAAAGTTATAATCTGTCAGGTCATTTCTGACGGCGTCAAGATTAACACCTGACGATGTCAGGCAGACCTTTTGGAGAAAGGAGGTCTAATCTCGAGGATACTATAAACAAGTACCTTGAAGACTCTACTAAAAGGCAAAAAGAGCGGGAGGAATGGTTAAAAAACTTCCAAGAAAGTACGCACAAAATCCTTTTTAGCCATGATGAATCGCTAAGGAATTTGGAAACAATGATTGGAAAGCTTAGCGATGAAGTGCAAAGAAGAAATGCAGCACAAGAAATTAAACCTATGGTAGCATTCAAGGCTACCTTTTCTGAAGAAGGTAATACTAACGATAGTTCTAGCATTGTGCAGGGAAATAGTTCTAGCATTAGGCAAGGAAATGAATCTGAAATTTTCGACAATAGCAAGTTACGCCATAACTCCCCCTTTGAATTATGGCGTAACCTGAACACTTGGCCCGACAAGTTCCTTGAAATTGATGAATCAGGATTTAGAGTCCTGGACACTTGGTCCGGTAAACCGAATATGGTCCCGAAGTCCTCATCTAAAAAGAAATACCATAGGTGCAGAGCAATACCGGTAGACAATGATAAGTGGTATGACCTTTAGGCTTCGTGTAACCCTAATGATGACATTTGCGATGGTGGAGATGACAAGAAAAGGGTGAAAAATAATAAGTACATGTAGTCTTTGACAAATGATGAAGAATGGAAGAACCTTAAATAGAAATGAATTATTACATTCGATGCATGGGTACAGATTGTTTATGGCGAGATGGATAATGACGCTAAAGGGAGAATTTGGGCAGATCTAAACGGCATTTATATTTGTGAAACTCCCAGTGTTAATAATGATCATAAAGCGATAAACAAGCCACTCTCGGATTATGGAGTTGTTGATAACTACTCAAGTGATGCCAATGATAATGTAAAAGCTACACGAAAGCATTGGTGTGAAAAGATAAAAACCGAAGGCGAGATATTTTGGGCTTCTTGTAACCCGTTTGACGAAGATTGTAACGGGGGAAGTAGCATGGCTAGAGTTAGGGATGACGATATTTTATGGACCTCAACTAACGATGATAGAAGCAATTTGCCTTGGTTACATAAGTTAGGATTTGATGATTGGGTCAAGATAAAGTACGGAAAAGTGGACGCTTCTACTAAAAAAAGATTTGGAAGGGTATACCATAACTTCAATCGGCTTTTAAATGTTTGTGCATTGATATTCACGTGTCCCTGCCTATAGCACTTGAGGTGAGAAAAGGAATGTAATAGGGTTGTCATTTTCTTTTTTAAAATACTAACATATAATATGTTCCATTTGATTATGACAATTGCAGTAGGCCGTAATCATTTAAATATATTTTGTGCAACGTTTGACCCATTATTTTTTTAGCCAATTTGGTTAGGTCTTCCAATTTGGTCTATGTTTGACATATAACATGATATGAATATACTCACTTTTAAAAGAAGATAACTTCAAATTGGTATGATAAGGATTTAAAACGTACGCTTTTAAGGGGTCATTTAAGCCCTAAATCGACATATTTTATATCTGTTACTGCCCAAATCGTTCCTTTTCACTTTTTAGATCTTTTGGAAGCAAAATGCTGGAATGAAGCATATTTGGACAAATAGGAGCGAAAACATGAAGAAAATGGCAAAGTCAAGATCAAAGACACTCAAAGCCTATTCAGTACACCTGACGGCGTCCCATCCAAAGGGCGACGCCGTCCCTCTATGAAGACTTGATCAAAAAGTGCACGTGACGGATCAACGGAATTTCTGGTCCTAAAGCGTGACGGCGTCACGCCTTATTCCTGGAAGGTGTCACTTATACTTTTCACACCAGACGCCCAAGATCCAAGATTCAGACGACGTCCTGCATGAAGACTGACGACGTCGCACCTCTCAAGTGACGTCGTTCCAACAACGACTTGGCCCAGACGAAACCCTAATGACGGCGACCGGATGGCGTCGCTAGCAAAAGGTGAAGTCGTCGCGATTGTAAATCTATATATAGAATTTGATTTTTTTTAATTTTAAGAGGTAGAATTTTGGAGAGCAAACCCTAACTCAGTTGTAGTCCGACTTGGATAGTATTCTAGGGTCCCATACCCTATTTTACACATCAATATAAGTTTGTTATTCCAATTTATCATTATGTCTACCCCATGTTAATTTATTGTGTGTATGCTTGCTTGTTTAACATGTCTAGCTAAATTATGTGTGTGTTTGATTAGATCTATGAAACCTAGTTGTTGATTGTTGTTAGGTTGTCTCTTGTCTTAATTGATAAAAGTCATAGGAGTGCAACTAGGCTATCGCTGTGTTTATTGCGTGAGTGTACTTTAGGACAATAGGATATTCGGGGAAGATAGTATTATACTTTTCGATCCCGTGTATTCTATAGGAGAGATACATTCACAGAACTAGGGAATACAACGTGTTAAGATAAAGGAAGTGACAATTCAACCGAATAATAAAAGATAACTAGGGAGTAATAGTATCTAAGTGAACACATCTTTAATCACCATACGAGCAAACCTCAATTAAGCATAAACTATCTGTAGTAATTAGATAATTAGATAATTAGTAGAAGTAGTGAAATCGGTAGAAGTACACCCCCCCAATCATATACCTCGAGATTTTACCCTTGCTTTATAAAAAACATAAAAAAGAATAAAAAGAATCATCATCAACCCCACCTTCTCGTCATAAATCTCTTTCTAGCATTCCTATTCCCCTAGAGAACGAAATCAATCCCCAAGGCTTACCCCATACTACACTACAAAGATTAGGTTCACTGCCTATAGGGTTGAAAAACTTGCTCGTAGAAAAGGAGGTTTTCTCGACCCCGAATGCTAACGCTACCAAGTTTTTGGCACCGCTGCCGGGGAATAGAATAGCTAGTTAGACTTCTATATCGTTTAGGTTCCCTTGCTTAATTCCTATCAAGTGAAATTTTTTCTATTTTTCATTAGCTTTCTTGTAGTCTATCCCCCTTCTTCGTGTTTTTGTTCGTAACCTTGTCACTTATCACCATGGGTGACAATCCACCACCAAACAACGATCTACCACCACATCAACCACTTCCACTCAATCCACCACCACTTGACCCGCCAAGAGGCCGTACTCTTGGTGAATACTCTAAACCGAGCCATCAAGGCTATAGGAACACCATTGAGCTCCCCATTCAAGCTCAAACTACGGCCTTGCGATCCGACATCATCCGATTGGTGCGAAACGGATGTGCATTCCATGGACTTCGTTCCGAAGATCCTAATCAGTATCTCAAGGACTTCCTTAAAATCGTTGATTCTATCGACCTTGATGCTACCACATGGGAGACCACGCGCTTGCGTCTCTTCCAATTCTCTCTACGGGACCAAGCTAGTAATTGGCTTGAGCGACTTCCCTCCGGATCCATCTCAAGTTGGTCTGATCTCACTACCCGTTTCTTTGCTAAGTTCTGCCCACCCACTCCAAGGTGGTGTTTGTTTTTCATAAAAAGGCTCTTAACAGCCTCTTAATCTGAACCGTTCAGACGCGGTCAGATATTTTGGTCGTTCAGACCGTTTGTTTTATTTTCCATTCAAAGGCAGTAAGATCTTAATGGTCTAGACTTGAGAGGGGTGTCTGAATGCCTCTTGTTGCCTCTTGCTGGCACAAAAAAACCAAAAAAAAAATAGTACAAGCAAGCAAATGTGTGGTTCAAACATGAGTTTTTTTATCATTCAGATGCGGTCAGATTCAGACATTTACGCCTTAGATTCAGATTCAGATGTGCGGTTCAGATTCAGATTCAGAGCCTCTTAAAAAACGAACACCACCCAAGTCAACCACTTGACCAACATTCCTTCAACCCTCTTCGCAACCGAATCACTAGTAAAATCAATGAGCTTAAAGACTTGCATACGTTATTTGAGAGTACAATTAGGGACGTTGTTGAAAAAGCGGTTAGCGCCTCGGTTGTTGGTTCCATGGTTAGCAATAGTTCATGTGATGACTTAAGAGGAGGTGACGTTGAGGTCACCATGATAGTAAATCAAAGTGAGAATGAGGAGATTAGTGCCTATTTTAATCATTATCCCACTAAGGAAGAAATTACATACCACAAGTACATAATCGACAATCCTCGATCACCCATCATTAGGATATGCCCAAAGATTAGGAGAGGAAATCCTTGGAACATCAAGATCCCTTGTATGATTGGATATAGGAATGTCGAGCACGCTTACATAGATATGGACTCTCCTATTAACGTGATGTCATCAGCTGTTTACAATGACATAATGAATGCGCGACTTAAGATTAGGAGGGACCCTAAGTATCCCGGTGGGGTTTGCAATTTTGTGGGAAGGGTCAAGGATGTACACGTCTGTGTAGGAAACTTCACCTACTTAGTTGATTTTATGATCCTAGAAGATATAGGATGTGTCATCGACTATAGCTTGTCCCAGGTTGTGTTAGGAAAACCATTTGTTGAAAAATCTAAACTAAGCTATACAAGTCCGAAGGAACGGTTAGATTTGCGGAAGGGGGCGATGAAATTACATATAGGATGCCTTGGAAAATTAACGGATATGGCCCTCTATCCCACTATGAACGAGATAACATTAGAGCCTTTGAGGAAAAGAGCAAAGAGGATATTGAAAAAGGCTTGAACTTTATGTGGGAGAAAAGGAGACTCTACTATAGTGATTGCTTGACCCTAGGACCTAGGTATAGAGTAGATGAGAATTTTGTCAATATGATAGAGTTTTCATTGAGGATGAAAAATGAAGTCACGTAGGAGCACGAATTCGAGTCTAGTTACAAGACTTATAAATAAAGAAAAGCGCTTCGTGGGAGACAACCCATGCTTAATTGTTTGCTTGTTTTGTTTTTCAATTTGTGTGTTTATATATCTTTTTCATTGTTGTTTATTCTCATGTTAGACTTTGTGAAAATGCTTTATTTTTTCTTTAACCTCGTCTTAATTACATATAAAGGTATTTTACAAAAAGATAAGTGTAGAGAAGATCAAATAAGTTTTTAAGAACATGAACATGAGAATTACAATAATTGAAATTGATATATATGTGTGTTTGTTAGAGTCAAATGCTTGTATCGAGTCATAATGGATGTTTGGCAGGAAATTTTCCAGGTTTTAATGGTGTAATTTTTCCAGAAAAACGCGGCAGACCACTTTTTGTCAGGACAACCTGACGGCGTCAGGATTAAAGCCTGACGATGTCAGGCTATGTAGAAACATAATGTTCAATTTTCGTTTTCTGTGTAGTTTATAATTTTTAGGAAATTCCCAGGTCCTACTTTTCCAGAAAAACTGCAAACATCCATTCCAAAAGCATTATATCTTACTTGCTTTCTAGTGTAGTTGTGTGTCATATATAGTTTTACCACTGATTTTATGCGAAGGTTTCGTTTGTTTTCTTATGAGTATGCAGGTTATATTGGACAAGAAGAAGAAACACATATTGGATGAAGCTTATTACTTATGCATTTTTCTTGGAAGAAGATTTAACCGCAACTTCACACATATCCTACCAAGATAATCATGGGAGTACTAGTTTCTTTTCCTTACTTACCTTTCTTTATCATACATTTGATGCTTTCGGGGAACATTGGGGACAATGTTCAGTTTAAGTGTAGGGAGGGAGAATAAAACGGGAACTTAGAAACTACTCACTCACTTGATTATTTGTCTTGTTCTTGGTAATTTGTGTAATAAACTATGAGAAATATTCGTTAGGGCAATTTTAGCACCCAATTTAAAATTTTGTATGACATTTACGAGCTAAACATTAATCTTAATAAAGTGTCTCATGGATAGGAATTATATGACTAGCACAAAACCGTTTACCACTCAAATTCCACCCCAAAAATGTGAGGTTCGCCCCTAGATCTTTAGGAATAAAAGAATTCACCTTTAATGCTTAGTGAGTATACCGGTAGTATAATAGATTCTAGAACTTGTTTTATGATGCATTCCGAGATCGCTAGTGAGACTACATTCGTGTAGTTAGGAGTAACTAAATGATAAGAGGCATTAGGATAACCCTTTTTTGAAACCTGTATTATAATTACATCTTCCACATCGCTTGAGTAACTACCCCACACCCTTGCGATGTACTCATCTTTAGTACACGATACCCCTAGTTAACCCCTCAGAGCCTATCCTTTTCCCGGTTCTCATGATGTTTCGGTTTTCTGGAACATCAATGAAGAGCATTGTTTACAATCCACCCCCAAATATACACCCAAATTTCCTTAGCCTACCTTGTATGCACTCATCTTTAGTGCATTATTGTTATCACTATTAAACCCTTAGTTCAATTATCTAGTTACTTGCATGGTTTCTAAGTCGAGTCATATCTTTTATACACAGTTTTGGGACGATTGGGACTCATGGGTAAAAGTAATATTTTATGGAGTAACGGGAAAGAACGATAAATTCAAATTCCCTTTGTCTACGTAATTAAATACTCCAAGTTTTTGATCTTTTCAAATTGGGTCAGTTAGTGTTAGAGAAATAAAAACTCAAGTGTAGGGATGCTCCTATAAATCCCTTATATTTTGATGTTATCGTAGAGGATGGTAGAGTAAAAAGGCATGAAAAAAAAAACATACGGGCTACCATCCTACATTTGTCTTTATGTTTATATTTTTAAGTTTATGTTTGTTTTGTTAGTGAGTCGATTCTTGGCTTAGCAACGCCACGCTTTACATGCTTGTAACATAAGATTTTTGACTTGGCACCACTAAATATCTCCTATCCAACAAAACCCTTTACTTCCCTACCCTAAGCCTAACGTTACAACCCTTGTAAAGACCTCTTAGATAGTTATTCCTAGGTGCTTACGCCATAGCGGTGGAATTTTGATCTATTCTCAAGCTTATGGTAATCTATGTACTATGCCAGGTAATGAGTATTTATCTTCCATTTCCATTCATATTATATTTCATATAAACCCGAGAGATGAGAGAATCCAAATACCAATTGTGAGGTGCTAGTGTATAATTTCCGTGCTTGTTATAACTATTGTGGCACTTTTACTTGTTGTACACTATTTTAAACTAATGCTTCATGCCCCCTAACTTATAAATTGATTGGCCAAAATCACATTTTCTTGAGGACAAGCAAATACCAAGTGTAGGGATATTTGATAAGGATTTAAAATGTACGCTTTTAAGGGGTCATTTAAGCCCTAAATCGACATATTTTATATCTGTTACTTCCTAAAATCGTTCCTTTTCACTTTTTAAATCTTTTGGAAGCAAAATGCTGGAATGAAGCATATTTGGACGAAAAGGAGCGAAAACATGAAGAAAATGGCAAAGTCAAGATCGAAGACACTCAAAGCCTGTTCAGCACACCTGACGGCATCCCATCCAAAGGGCGACGCCGTCCCTCTATGAATATTTGATCAAAAAGTGCACGCGACTGCTCAGCGGAATTTCTAGTCCTAAAGCCTGACGGCGTCACGCCTTATTCCTGGAAGGCGTCACTCATACTTTTCACACCAGACGCCCAAGATCCAAGATTCAGACGACGTCTTGCCTGAAGACTGACGGCGTCACACCTCTCAAGTGACGCCGTCCCAACAATAACTTGGCCCAGACGAAACCCTAATGACGGCGACCTGACGACGTCGCTAGCAAAAGGCGACGCCGTCGCGATTGTAAGTCTATATATAGAATTCGATTTTTCTGTAATTTAAGAGGTAGAATTTTGGAGAGCAAACCCTAACTCAGTTGTAGTCCGACTTGGACTGTATTCTAGGGTCCCATACCCTATTTTACACATCAAGATAAGTTTGTTATTCCAATTTAACATTATGTCTACACCATGTGCAATTGATTGTGTGTATGCTTGCTTGTTTAACATGTCTAGCTAAATTACTTATGTGTTTGCTTAGATATATGAAACCTAGTTGTTGATTGTTGTTAGGTTGTCTCTTGTCTTAATTGATAAAAGCCGTAAGAGTGCAACTAGGCTATCGTTGTGTTTATTACGTGAGTGTACTTTAGGACAATAGGATATCCGGGGAAGATAATATTATACTTACCGATCCCGTGTATTCTATAGGAGAGATACATTTATAGAACTAGAGAAAACGCACCCCCTACGACTAATAGGAATACAACGCGTTAAGATAAAGGAAGTAACAATTCAACCAACTAGTAAAAGATAACTATGGAGTAATAGTATCTAGGTGAACACATCTTTAATCACCATATGAGCACACCTCAATAAGCATAAACCATCCGTAGTAATTAGATAATTAGATAATTAGTAGAAGTAGTGAAATTGGTAGAAGTACCACCCCCAATCATATACCCCGAGATTTTAGCCTTGCTTTATAAAAAACATAAAAAAGAATAAAAAGAATCATCCTCAACCCCACCTTCTCGTCATAAATCTCTTTCTAGCATTCCTATTCTCCTAGAGAACGAAATCAATCCCCGAGGCTTACCCCATACTACACTACAACGATTAGGTTCACTGCCTAGAGGGTTGAAAAACTTGCTCGTAGAAAAGGAGGTTTTCTCGACCCCGAACGCTAACGCTATCATGGTAATAAAAACTGACCTCAATAAGATTTTTAATGACTGCGAGTTTGTTCAACGTGAGAGTACCACTCTTGTCACTACACAAAACATCCATCCCGGAAATGGTCTATTAATGACATACATTTCTAGCTCATCATAAGTCGTGCACTCTATAACTATCATTGTAGCATTGGAGAACAGTAAGAAAGAAGAACTCGAAGCTCAGTTGACAAAATTTAAGGTTACAATCACATCTTAATATATCTATAAATGGGTCGATTTGGTAATTAATTATCGATACTTATAAACCAATGTAAATATAATCAAAACACCTAGTGTGAATAATGTAATGTATGAAGCCTGCATCAACGCTTCTAAAATAAATTTCAAGCCTGTCTCGGGTGTGTTCTGTATCACGCTGAGTATTGCAAACTAAAAACAAAATACATGGAGAAAAGATTAGTGACAAAAGAGCGGGTCCTTTTGACAGTTATGCTATAATAAGTTATAAAAACACCACCATTGCCTTTCAGAAATATATCCAGATTATTAACATGCACTGGGCAAGACATTTTTCTTTTTCTTATAAGCTTCTAATCTTTAACTCGTATCTTAGAAAAAATAGCTAGCAGCCAATAGGAAACTTAAGACGTTGTTTGGCCAACTGAACTAATGTACTCAAAATCCCACATTTAACTAATCAGAACATAGTTGTTGCGAGCTCAAAATGGTGGATCAATATTTTATTATAGCCGAAATAAAAAGTAAAACAAAGAAAGATTTTTACCAAAGTTAGTGACTCATCTAAACGACTGAATTGAAGGAGTGTCGTGCCCCTTCGTTTCTTCTGTCATCAACAATACCTGATTTTGACATGATAAACATTATGAAATTTATACCTGGGAAACATGATATTAAGATCACATGGATTTGATGATTGTATTATAAGCATAAATTAATTGATCATAGATATAGGAACAAAGAGGAATCACGTTATTTTTTTTGAAGAGGTTGGGAAGAAAGAGTTTATTAGGGTTTTCTTTTGAGAAATATGGCAGTGAATCAGTTTTGTAATATTAATTGAGAATAAAATGGCTAATTAACGAATGTAATGTTATCCTTTATAGATTTGGAGTTACGGAACATCACCAAAAAATGTAGTGGTTCAGTAATTAAGATACCACATAATATCTGCATGGTCTTGAGTTCGAATCCATGCAAGTGGTTTTTGCTAAAAAAAATCATCCGAATTTAATAAAAAAATGCTTACGTGGCCAAACAAAAAATTAAATGTTTAGGTGGAGATGAGGTGTGTATATATATACACACACACACACACACACACACACACACATATATATATATATATATATATATATATATATATATATACATATATAGAGTAGGGATCCAGTGAGAAGTAAATTAAAATAAGAAGTGGTGAGAAGTGACCAAAACCACGCATTTGAGGTGCAACGACTTGCATTAGATGCATTTTTATTCATATAGATGAAACATCTTGAGTTTCGAAAGTTAATTTGATATATAGATGGTGCAAATTGATTTTTATGATTTCGGCATGTGTAGAGAAACAAAAAATAATAGAAATCATGAAATGCATCTATTATACGTATATGCATCTGATTAAAAGCTTGAAAACACATTATGATGCTTTATAATGCATTTAAAATTATAGGGATGCATCTAATTTAGGTTGGTGCATCTCGGATTTGCGGTTATAGTTCTTCTTATTCCTTCTTATTTTTAGTAATATTCTTATTTGATCTTAACTCTCTCTCTCTCTCTCTCTCTCTATATATATATATATATATATATAGAGAGAGAGAGAGAGAGATGGGATATAATGAGAAGGGTCCTTATAATGAAAAGTCTAGGAAGGATTGTGGTGGTGACATGTGTCACCTCTTGTCACATCACCACCCCCACCCCCCCCCCCCCATCGTGAAAAAAAAAATTTCCCGCCAAAAAAAAAATTTAGGCAAAAAAATTTTTCCCCGCCAAAAATTTTCCTGCCAAAAGTTATTACTGCATCACAATAATAGTGCATCTGCTAGTACACTTGAAACTGCTGCTGGATCTGCTGCTAGTTATAAAGTTACTGCATCACAATAATAATTGTGATGCAGTAACTTTGGTGCATATGCTGCTAGTACACTTGCAACTGCTGCTAGTACACTTGAAACTGTTGCTGGATCTGCTGCTAGTTATAAAGTTACTGCATCACAATAATAATTGTGATGCAGTAACTTTGGTCCATCTGCTGCTAGTACACTTGAAACTGCTGCTGGATCTGCTTCTAGTTTGAAGGAATCTACTGCTTGTGATGAGTAACTTTTATAACAGTGATGAGTAAAAAAAATTTGGCTAGAATTTTTTGGCGGGAAAAAAAAATTTGTCCAGTTTTTTTTTTTTTTTTTTTTTTTTTTTTTGCGGGAATTTTTTTTTCGGCGGTGGGGGTGGGTGAGTGGGTGGTGACACGTGACATATGACGTGGCATGATGATGTGGCAAAGTGACACATGTCACCTCCACATTCCTTCATACCCTTCTCATTATAAGAAACTTTTCATTGTATCCCTACCCTATATATATATATATATATATATATATATATATATATATATATATATATATATATATATATATATATATAGTTAGGATCAAATAAGAAGATTACTTAAAATAAGAAGAAATAAGAAGAACTATAACCGGAAATCCGAGATGCACCGACCAAAATTAGATGCATCTCTATAATCTTAGATGCATTATAACGCACCATAGTGTGCTTTCTAGCTTTTAATCAGATGCATATACGTATATTAGATGCATTTCATGATTTCTCTTGTTTTTTGTTCCTCTGCATGTGCCAAAATCATGAAAATCAATTTGCACAATCTATACATCAAATTAACTTTCGAAACTCAAGATGTTGCATCTATATAAATAGAAATGCATCTAATGCAAGTCGTTGCATCTCAAATGCGTGATTTTGGTCACTTCTCACCACTTCTTATATTAATTTACTTCTCACTGGATCCTTACTATATATATATATATATATATATATATATATATATATATATATATATATATATATATATATATATATGAGGTAAGCTTGGCTACATTTTTGTAGCCAATTGCCTACAATTCTCCACTAAAATACACAAAAAAATAAATCAGGTACCCACCAAAAGAAGTCAGGGACCCAAAAATGACTCAGGGACCCACAATTTGTAGCACAACTTGTAGTGAATTGGCTACAATTTAATTGTAGCTAATATATTCCATATATATATATATATATATGTATAAGATAAAGATAAAACAAAATCCAAAAAAATCCACAAGATCGGGTATGTTGGTGCTTGAAAAAGTTGTGAAGGAAGTTTTTCTAAAAGTGGATATTTTTCTGAAAAAATAAATTATGAAAAAATACGTTTGTGCATTAAATCGTTTATTTGTGCATCGAAAATTCGTTTTTGCACCCAACTTTTTTTTCTTTTTTTTTTTTTTTTTTTTTTTTTTTTTTTTTTTTTTATCAAAATAACATTGCTCATATAACTAAAACAAGTTAAAAATTTTATGCATCAAAATTTTTTTGCGCATCAAAGTCCATTTTTTTCATTTAAAAAACGTATACAACTCAAAATTAAAAAAGTTTGTTAAAATAAAAATAATAGGAAGGCTTGCCTCATCATCATTCCACATCACTATGCCACATCACATCTTCTGGAAAAAAAATCGATATTATCTTTTGAAAAAATGATTTTTTTTTGGGCAAAAATTTGTTACCGCGTCACAGTTATAAATTACAGGATCACAGTTATAAGTTATTGCATCACTCCCCCAGCCCCCCCCCCCCCCCCCCCCAAACCCAACCCCTCAAAATAAATAAGAAAATTGTTTTTTTTTTCCGATTTTTTTGGGGTCAAAATTTGTTACCGCATCACTGTTATAAGTTACTGCATCACAGTTATAAGCTACTGCATCACATTTATAAATATACAACATGACAGTTATAAATTGCTGCATCACAGTCATAACTTATTGTGTCACAATTATTAGTTAGTACATCACAGTTATAAAGTTATTGCATCACAGTTATAAGTTTAGTTCATCAAGGTTACAAGTTACTGCATCATAATTGATGCACTAAACTTTTTAGTGTGATGAAATAATGATATAGAAAAGTGCATTAACTTATAACTGTGTTGGGTGGATGGAGGAGGTGATGCATTAATTTATAATTGTGATGTAGTAACTTATAACTGTAATGCGATAACAAATTTTTGGCCAAAAAAAATTCGAAAAAAAAATTGGAAACTTTTTTTTTCGGAATGGGGGTGTGTGTGTGTGGGGGGGGGGGGGGGGGGGGTGGGGCTCGGTGTGATACATTAATTTATAACTGTGATGCATTAACTTATAAATATGATGCGGTAACAAATTTTTGACAAAAAAAAAATAAAAATAAAAAAAATAAATAAATAAAAATTTGCTATTTTAACTTGTTTAGAAAGGAGTAGTATAGGCATTACACATTATTCAAATTAAAGCATTTTAAGTTTAAAGAATTAGGATGCATGCTTTATAAATAGTAGTGATACACAGTGTATCAATGAATAAATTTGAGAGTTTTGCTATTTGTAGCTTTATAAGTTGCGTTTAAAGTCAAATACATACAAATATACAATAATGTTACATTTAGTTTGTTAGGAGTAGTAAATTCAGAAAATGTGTGATTCATACATCATCACAAACTTTCTCATATTATAAACCTATTGCTACTATGGATAAACTTATTCAAAAGGCTTTTCAAATCATAATGAACATTTTAAATAATAAAAATTAAAAAATTGTTTAGACCTCTTTAAGATCTTAGACATTTTCATTCCATCTAGGATTAAAATGGTTGTTCACGATGGTTCACAAATTTATAGACCTCTTCAAAAAAATTTAGACCTATTAATAAACCAACATAGTTGATGCTCTTATTCTGAATTTACAAACAATTAAAGCATGTCAATATATTTATCGTTTTCCTTAAATTTATTGGTCAAAAGATCTAATAGTATAACTTGCTTTTTAGTATAACTGTAGGACTTTAACTAAAACTAGACGAATATCCGTGAAAAACGACGTTTTATAACGGCAAATAATTATACTTGCAAAATCGTGTATTTTGTTTGACCCTTAATGCAAAATTTACAAGTTCAATTTGTAGTCATTGAGAAAAAAATGTGTATAGGCTAGAAACAAATAATGATAAAAGTTTAAAATTTAAACCGTAATTAAAAATTAATTTAGTTGTAGATAAAATTATCGTTTTTAATCAAATGTATAATAGTCTACTAATATTACTTGTCATTTAAGCATTTAAATTTAAAATAATATTTTAGGCAATTATAATTACTCAAATTTAAAACCTTATTAACTTAAAAAATGTATATGCATGTATTATATATAGATAAGAGATGTATAAAGATCACTGTTTTGAAATAAATTGAAGGACTTTTTAAGTCAACAAAGTCTTTGTGACAAGCAAGTATTTAATTTCTGTTAGAAATTTCGACAGACAAATATCTAAATGACCATTTCAACAAGAACTAGTTATTATGGAAAAGTCTTCATTTTCAACCCAATTTCCCAATCAAAGCCTCTATCTAGCCATTAATTCATCAAAGACGTAGGATATAATAAAGTATACAAAAAAAAAGTCTATTTATGTCCTACAGTATTTATGACCCGTTTATTGTTTTTAGAGATGAGCACGGTATCGGAATGGTACCGAATCCATACCGAATTGATGATACCGATTTTTTCTCGAACATGAAAGTAGGTATTGGTACCGTACTGGACATGATTCGGGTACCGGATCCGGTACCGGTACTCGGTACCTAAAAATCGGTACCTATACGGCTCTTCCTGTTGTTTGTTAAACCAAAAATGATTTCAAGAAAATACAACAAAAAATAGGAAAAAACATGCATTTTCAAGTGATTTCAAACCATGACGTTTCACAAAAACCAACACTTAAATAAATAAATCACAAGATATTCGTAACATACAAACGTTCCAAAACTTATAAAATAGGTCCGAGTTTAATTTTTGTGAGCGGTTATGAAGATATATAGTTGTCACAACAAGTTTTTTGAACGCTTGGTTTCTTTCCATATATTTTACATGACTATTGTTATCATGGAACGGGTCAAATGGGTGATTAGATAAGTTATTTAATTCAAAAATATGACTACTCAATTTTCGGGATTTTTTTTTGTACTTCCCACTTTGGTACTGGTACCGTATTAGTGGTACCGATTTTTTTTTGCTCAATTCATGGTACCGGTACCGTACCGTGTATTGGGAGTCGGTATCTTTTCGGTATGGTACTGGTACGGTTCCGATTTGGTATCGGGATTCGGATCCAAATGCTCATCCCTAGTTGTTTCCTGTATCCTTAGCTGGTTCACCATGATCTAATAAAATTACCAAAATAAGTCTAAAAAAATCTCTTTAGTCCAAGCTTTGGTCACTTTTTTCACTTTCTTTCTATTTTGGTTAAGCTCAATTGCTTGACTTATGCCCTTTATGGCATGTGTCCAATGCAAATACAGAGTTTGGTGAAAATATTTTATTGTTTTATTATAAATATACAAGAACATCTTTATCTTCATATTTTCTCTTTCTCTCTTAGTCCCACCCATCTAACTCACCACTTCACTAGTCCATCACCACCACAACTCGATTGCTCAGCTGCTTAACCACCAGTATTGAACTGATCGACCATCACTGCTCAACCGCTCAACCACGTAATTTTATATATATTCTACATATATCGCAAAATCGAGAGATTTTTAACATTGATTCAAAAAAAAAATTCACATTTCGAATTTTAATCACATTAAAATGAGTTTTACGCTTCAAAAACATGAATCAAAGTTAAAATTCTATCATTTTTGAAAACCTGCTCAATCTTCTCAAAATAAAAACCTTCTCAATCGATCCAGATTCTATATATATATATATATATATATATATATATATATATATATATATATATATATATATATATATATATATAGAGTTAGGATCAAATAAGAATAAAAATTAAAATAAGAAGGATAGGAAGAAACCACAACCACACATTTGAGATGCACCTACAAATATAGATGCATCTCCCCTTAAAAATCTCACTCTAAATTGAAATGTGTGGCTAGAAATTCTTCTTATTCTTCTTATTTTAGTTTTTCTTCTTACTGGATCCCTTCCCTATATATATATATATATATATATATATATATATATATATATATATATATATATATATAAGACATTTGAAACAATATCAATCAAAGGCTATGTATCTCCATTCTATAACTACGTGCTCGGTTTTTTTCTTTTCTTTTCAAACCATGGATTTGATTATATATAAAAACCAAATGCTTTCTATCTCCACCATAGAAAATAGAGCAACACAAAAGTTATAGTTAGAACCAAATGCTTATTGTAACATATTGGAATTCATAAACACATATCACATCAATAATATGGGGTGTACAATATGAGTTTTAGAGTGAGAAAGTGGAAGAGTTTTGGAAACTTTAGTGAGACAAAGAAAAATGATATTGAAAGCTCCAACCCTCTACCTTGGGAGGTAGAGGGTATTTATAGTTTCTTAAAAGACACGCCTCCTACGGGTTGTGGATCAGGCATACAGTGGGTAAAGACCCGTCCGTCCTCCACTGTGTTACTTAACAAACTACTTACTAACATTAAATGACTACGACTACGAGCTTTCTAACGAATGCATATACTTGAGGTGACCGACTCTTTAACTACCGAATTTTCTAAATCCTAACAATCTCCCCCTAAGGGAGGTCACCTCAATTTACATTGAATACAAACAGATGTTACATTTAGATTGTTCTTGGATTCTTGATTAAGTTCTTTGCTCTGTAGCTTGTAGTCTTTGATTCTTCATGTTATGCATGTTTTGTGAATTCAAGTGGAGGTCTTTAACTGATCCACGTGTTGATGAGTTTTGAGCCAGCATTGAGATCATCTGCCACCATAAATCTCTAACTCATCCTTTGTAGTGTTGCCATCATGTGACGTTGTGACTTTTGGACCGATATGCTCACATTCTGGATCATGATTTCTTCTCATCAGAGTTGCGGAAGCATTTGTTGATTCATGATATTTGCAGCAGCGTAGCAGAAGCATGGAGTGAAAATATCAGATTCACTTTGATGAAGATATGCACTTATCATGATTTCTTTAAGATGAAAGTGATGTGTGAGCATGCGGCTATGGATTGACGCCTCAATTCTGATCAGCTGTATCCGTCGGGTGTTTCTTCAAACAACAGTTAGCAATAAAAGCACACGAAAGTGTCTTTGATCACTTTCGTTGAATTGAGGTAAATGGCCCACGGTCCCCGTTAATCCGTACAAGTACTGCATGTGATTAGGTAGAATTCCGAAGAATCTCCTTGACAGGGTTTCGCAGCTGGCCTAGCCGTTCTCAGACCGGAACGTCTCAAAGAAGACAACACGGAATGAGTGAACCAGCAAATTGAGATTTACTGATTGATTAAAAATGATTTGAAAAACAATCGTGTATTGATTTAATAGAAAGAATTTTTGCAATACAACGAAGGTTTTATAATAGAAATCAATTTTCAATCATAAATACCTTTTGATTTTGAAAATGTAATACACAGTTGATGTGTTATAGAAAATAATTTTTTAGCACAACGACTGGTTTTTCAAAGGTATCCGTCAATCCATTCCTGGACCAAGGTTGATTCAAGATTGAATCGCCCCATCGTTTCTATCCAGTTGTCACAAGCTTGATCTTATGAAAGATCTCACATGTCACCCACCAAGAGCTTGTTAGATGTTGGCTCTAGAAGGATTTCCATCTTCATCGTGAATACTTTACATATCACTCGGATGTTCTGGCAATACCACAAGGATAATGCGTAGGACTCTTAAATATATTCTTACTTTCCACATTGTGTGAAACAGCAAGACGTCATTAATTTTGTGTCCTAGTAAGATTTTGTGGATGATCTCTTGGCTCTAGACTCAATAGTGCATTTTGGTTTCCTATGCCGGAGACTAGGGAGAGGGTCTCCTTCTTCAATATCAACAATCTCTAAAAGAAAGTCGATAGATTATGTAGGTTCCCCGTGAGAATGAAACAAGTCCGGAACTTGAGTAGCTTGGGAAGTTTAGTACAGTGCGTCACTAGGTCCATGACGTCTTGTCTTCAATACCGGTGTTACTTTGGTAATAGCCAGTAGCATATGAATTGAACCCGGTTTCTGCCCTAAGGTTGAATTAATGGAGGGCTATTTCTTTTCACCTTTTTTACATTCAATTCTTTTTCATTCTTCAACCCCTTCAGTGCTTACCGAGACTTCATAACTAGAACCTTGTTGGGTTTATTCCAGTTCTAGCTCAATCTCAGTCGGCAATCTTCCCATATTCTCACTTTTCTCCTTTTTCCATCATACCTAAGGACTTCTACACTATATAGTGGATTGTCCCTGGGTAGATCCCTCCGGCACTGGTGGGATCGTGGGAACGAATACCTAACCTAACCATCCTTATATCTCCATGCATAAAATAAATTGGTTGGTCTTTTGGTATTGTTCATTCCGCCTTGAAACCAATTGAAAACCATTTGAAAATCAATCAAGGTACTTGTGATATAAAATCAAAGCATTTTGTACCTAAATTGTTTTTGATATTTTTAGAAAAGCTCACCCTCAACATGTGCTTCATCTATTAGAAGTTGTTTTATCACATGGAGGTAAGAGGACTTTGAAATCTTAGATTAAGAATGAAAGATCCAATCTTTTGATTAACATTTTCTAAAATGATCATCATCACTTCCCGATCAAATCTAGTATTTTAAGTACTTTGAATGAAATATGTTGGGAAGGATGAGGTTTTCTTTTGATTGCTCCCCCTCAATATGTGCATCGAGATTAAAAAGTGTTTTGCACATATTAGAGGGAACTTTCACTTAGAGACAAATCAATCACGTTTCAATTCTTTTTTGTTTAAGGTAAATGCTCCCCCTTAACATGTGCATGAAAATTTTGAAATCGTTTGGCACATGTAGGGAGGAGAGCTTGTTATTATATTTCTAAACCACTTATCGAATTATCAGTTTATATCCAATTTAAATCACAAATTCTCCCCCGATCACAATTTTTCAAATCCTTTGAGATTTGTGATTTCTATTGATTTAAATTGTTTTTGACAATTTTTGAGGAGAATTGTGACTTGCTTTTAAAAAATATTTTAACTGATAAGGATCCGATTTTGAGACTTTAAACTCCATTGTTCAAACACGCTTAAGTATCTTATGAAAACATAACATTAGCCAAGGTCTTGACCCAATTGTTTAAAACATTGTAAAACATTGTTCTTTTTGATTGTCCAAAAGTAGACCTTGCACGTTTATGTGCCAATTGTTTAAAAGATAACCTTTTTGATTTAATTATTCTCCCCCTCAATCAATGACATATGGAGATTTTGGCAAATGATAAGTCCAGATGATTTTCAAAAATAGAGTCCGAGTTATTTTCAAAGCCATCTTGTTTTCATTAGATGACAAATATTTTTTAGAAGATCGAATATTTAGAAGAAAAAATATTTGTGATGGAAACATTTGTATTTTTGGCGACAAACATTTGTTTTTAGAATCAGAGCATGAAGATTCAAAAATTAATTTAAGCATGGCTCTGTTCTTTCTTTTAAAACTGGTTACTGCCTGAAATGACAATAAACCATCATATTTCTCCATCACAATTTTTTATTTTTTTATTTTTTTATTTTATTATTTTTTTTTTAATAAAAGGTTTATGTACATTCGAACTTCATGTAAAGACCCGTGCCATTCTTTGAGTGACAAATCAAAGTTCGTAGATGTTATCGAAGAGCAGAAATAGATGGGAAAATAATATTTTTGGGCTTTTTGAATAAATATGTACAAGAGATGGATGAAGAAAAGCCTTTACTCCTCTACTTCCTCTTGAAGACGTTTGAGTGTTTCCAGTTGTAGACTCTTTAGACCAAGTCGTGGAAGGATAAACTCAAAACGTTCTCTAGGAAGAGCTTTGGTGAAGATGTCTGTTATCTAATATTAAGTCTTCACAAAATATAGTTCCACCACACCATTCGCCACTTGCTCCCTGATGAAGTGATGTCGAATGTTGATATGCTTTGCTCTTGAATGTTGAACGTTGTTGCATGAGAGAGCAATGGCACTCTTGTTATCACAGTACAGAGGAATTTTGTTGAATTCAAAGCCATAGTCAGATAATTGGGATCTCATCCATAGGATTTGAGCACAACAAGATGACATGGCTATGTATTCTGCCTCTATAGAGGATATTGAGGTACTCATTTGTTTCTTTGAAGACCAGCTCACAAGCTTATCACCCAAAAACTGAGCAGCTCCTGACGTGCTTTGACGTGTATCTTGACACCCTGCATGGTCAGCATCTGCATAGGCTATTAGTGACATACCGGTGTCTTTCGGGTACCAAAGTCCCATGTTTATGGTTCCTTGGACATACCGAAAGACCCGTTTAACCGCTTCAAGGTGATTTTTGGTAGGCTTAGCCTGGTATCTAGCACACATGCATACAACGAATAGAATGTCTGGTTTACTGGCGGTAAGGTACATCAGGGATCCAATCATACTACGATATTTTGTTTGGTCAACCATGATCCCTGAGTGGTCCTCATCCAGTGTAGTACGCTCCACCATGGGAGTGTCAACAGGGTCACAAGAATTAAATCCAAATTTCTTTAAGATTTCATTTGCATATTTAGATTGATTGATAAAAATGCCTCCGGGACTTTGTGAAATTTGTAATCCCAAGAATAATGACATTTGTCCCATCATTGACATTTGAAATTTGGAGCCCATCTCCTTAGAAAAACGGTCACATTCATTGGGGTCAGTCGAGGCGAAGATGATATCATCAACATAGATTTGAACATGAATTAAGTGTTTGCCTGACTTTCTGGTGAATAATGTCGAATCAACAGCTCCTTTGTTGAATCCATTAGATAGAAGAAACTTTGATAACGTGTCGTACCATGCCCTTGGAGCTTGCTTCAAACCGTAAAGGGCTTTCTTCAAGCGATAGACATGAGTAGGATGCTCTGGATTCACAAAACCTTCAGGTTGGCTGACGTATACAACCTCTTTCAGATCTCCATTAAGAAAATCATTCTTTACATCCATCTGATAGACTACCATGTTCTTACTAGCAGCGTTAGCCAAGAAGATTCTGATTGCCTCGATACGTGCAACTGGAGCAAATGATTCTTCAAAGTCAATACCCTCTTCTTGACGGTATCCTTTCACAACCAGTCGAGCCTTGTTCTTTAGCACATCACCATGCTCATCAAGTTTTACTTTGAAGATCCATTTTAGAGCAATGATCATAGCACAGTCAGGAGCAGGTACTAATTCCTATACATCTAGTCGATCGAATTCATGAATTTCTTCTTGTATGGCATTGAACCAACTGTCCTCAGTCATGGCTGTTTTAACATCTTTTGGTTCGACCTTAGATAGTACGGAGTTGAAGAAGCACCACAAGGCATCAGTCACAAGTTGTTTACAAGTGGATACTGGACGAAAAGGGTTCCCAATGATGTTGTCCAATGGATGGTCATGTGTCCATTTTCTAAGGTGCTCGTGTGGTTGTTGTTGAGGGACTGAAGTAGCAGAGTTTGGATCTCCTGATGAAGATGGTTCGGAAGTTGGTTCAGGAGCAAATATGTTCTCAAATGGAGCATCTTCGGGAGTAGCAAAAGGGGTATCTTCATCATAATTTGCTGCTTCATTTCCATGATGTACAGCTGAAGATTGAGGATTTGAGGATGACGATGAGTGATCTGCAGTTGGCACTTCTTGAGACAGAGTCATTGAAACATATGGATTATCTGTGTTGATTGGATTAGAGGCCGCTAGTGTTGATGGTGTAGAATGATCATTAACAATAGGTTCATAATATTCATCAAACATAGGATCAAACAGTTTCTTTAAATCTTCTTCAGAAGGAGGTACATATGGAACTGCAGGTGAGGGAATCTATACAAGAGAGGAACTGATAGGACTACAAGATAAATGTTTAGATGCGGGTCCAGAACTTGATTGTCCTAGAGCCATTTGCTCAGACAGCTCATCGAACGTGACGTGAATTGTTTCCATGATATCTCGGGTTCTTTTATTATAGATTCGGTAACCCTTCCGGTTAGGTGCATAACCAACAAAAACTCCAATGTCCGCCTTAGCTCTTAACTTTCCTAAGTCTTGACCATCATTCGTTGGATATCATAAGGCACCGAAAACACGAAGGAAAGATAGATCTGGTTTTCGGTTGTGGAAAAGTTCGTAAGGAGTCTTTCCATGAGAGGTGTGAATAAGAGAACGGTTTTGGGTATAGCAAGCAGTGGCAATGGCTTCAGCCCAGAGAAACATTGGAACCTTTGAGAAAATCAGCATAGTCCTTGCAGCTTCGATAAGAGTCCGATTTCGTCTTTCAACTACACCGTTCTGTTGAGGAGTACGTGGAACACTTCTTTGATGGCTGATTCCAATGCTTTCATAGAACTGGCTCAGTTCTTTGTTGACAAACTCAGTTCCATTGTCTGTTCGGATAATTCTGACAGTTTTATTAAGTCAAACATGTAGCTGTTTAATAAGTTTGATAATGACATATGGAGTTTCATCCTTTGACCTCAAAAACTTAACCCAGGTAAACCGAGAATAGTCATCAACCACGACTAACACATATTTATTCCCATTTATATTTTTGCACTCTCATGGGTCCACACAAATCCATGTGAAGAGTATGAAGAACTTCTATTACTGAATTTGCATGTTTGGGTTTATGGGCATATTTCTTGCTTTTTCCCAATTGGCATGCTGAACAAAGATGATTTTTTTCATACTTCAATCTGGGTAAACCTCTTACGAGGTCCTTTCTAGACAAATCATTTATGGTTTCGAAGTTCAAGTGATTGAGACGACGATGCCATAACCATGACTTTGTTTTAGAGGCCTTTCATAACAACCAGATTGGAGAAGACTTCATCATATCTTCGATAGAGATGGTGTATAAGTTTGTTCCACGTTTTCCTCTTAAAAGTTCCACACCATCAAGTTCTCTAATGAAACAAGTATGTTTTCTAAAGGCTACTTCTAGATCAGAATCACAGAATTGACCGACAGAAAACAAATTATGACCAAGACCTTCAACATAATATACCCGGGAAATTACACTATCACCAACCACATAATCTCCATAACCTATAATTGCCCCAAAATGGTCGTTCCCGAATCTAACAATCCCGATAAATTTACTCACAAAGTTCATGAGCCGCGAGCGATCTCTAGTCATATGCTTGGAACAGCCTGAGTCGAAGTACCACAGAACGATTTGAACGACCTGCAGTTGAACGGAGACAAGAATGGATGACTGGACAATTGGGATCCCCATGAGAGAATGGGTTCCACTTGGTTAGTAAATGAGATTGGAACACCCACATCAGAAGTAGAAGCAATGATATCATTATAGGTAGATGCTGGGCTAGTAGAAACAGTAGATATATTCAAGGTATGTTCACTTCTTAAAGATATTGTTCTACCAGTAGGCACCAATTTCCTAATGGGCATTGATCTAGATAATTTAGGGCACAACTCATTAAGATTGAATTTACGGCCAGTAGGTATCCGTTGATAACCTATATTACTAAATTTTCTTCCTGTTGGTTTCCAATGTTTTCTAGTCCTCTTCCACCTTGGTTTTCTAACCATCTTATCCTGTTTCCTAGTGTTAACAATTTTTACCGAAGATTTGACAACATTACTCAAATCATTCACAACACATTCATGATTAATACCAGAAATCAAGCATTCATTACATGTTTTGCAAGTAGTAACAGAATTCGAATTAATTACAGTATGCTTATAGCTAATACTAGAATCAACACGATTCGTCTTATTCAACACAAACTTATTGTTTCTAGGGTTGTCTTCTACTTTCTTCCATTGATCACTCTTAGCTTGCGAGGTCCTATCTTGCTTTGTATTGCCTGGAGGCTTTGACCCGCTTGTCTTAGTGTCACTGATTACTCCTGTAGAGGGAATGATGGGAACATTAGATGGTTTTGCTACTTTTTGTGTTCCTGATCTAGAAGTGCTGGGATCTGAAGTACTAGCAGGCACATCAAAGTTCACATGTTTAACTTTAGGCATAGAACAAGGCATATCAAGAGTCGCATGCTTACTGCTAGGCATAGAGCATGGCATAATGACTTTATCTTTAGTACAAAAGGATTTAGGTCATGTTGCTCTTAAACATTCTAAAAGCTCCTGAGATCGTTTGGCATATAAGCATGCATACCTAACTTCTCTATCAAGTGGTTTATTTATGCTATCCTCTTTGACAATCTCACTGAGGCATTCTAGACTATCCTTAAGATACGAAAAATATTCTTGACACACACGTTCTTTATTTCTAAGATGAGGGGGAATATACTTTACAGTCACAGCATACTTAGAATCCGCAGATGCCTTTGATACAAAATTCTCATCACAGATAAGTGGCATTTTCGCTTTTACCTGACTTTTCAGATTCTCAATTTCCATTTGTAAAGATGTTATTTTTTCATTGTTTTTGTCACGAGTGACTTTCATTGAATCATATAACTCTTTAAAATGATGTTTAACTTTTTCATTTTCTTCAAGAAAACTCTCATTTTCTTGTTGTAAAACATTAATGATGTTTTGAAGATGAAAGTTTTGAGAATTCTGAGAATCTAAAGGAGGAGGCATTTGGGAGCCATTCACATTATTCTTATCACCCTTTAATTGTGAAATTTGGGTTTTCAATCTTTTGATTGTGTTACAATGAGCTCGAATCTGTTCATCACGTTTGCTTATTTCAAAAACTGCATCAAACTTAGGAGCATCCGAGGATGTCTTGACATTTGAGGTTTTAACATTTTCTTTGAGATGTTGATATTTTAATTGCAAAGCAAGATATTCAACTTCTAATTTAGAAAAATGTTTGACCAAGTTATCATGATCATCCTGTTCAACTTTATCATGCAATTTTGAGTTTGTGGTTTCAAGCTCAATGACACGATCATGGGAAACTTTTAATGCAACAGTTAATTTATGAAATTGAGACGCAGTAATAGAATACTTTGTAACAGTGTAGAACACATCTTGAGCAACACATTGAGAGATCAAATTATCATTAATGATGTGCAGATTCTTTACCTCAAATTCCATATCATTAAACATCTTTTTCATTTCTTTAATTTCTGTGTCCATTCCCTTCTGAAGACTCTCAAATTGTTCTTTTAGTTGTTTAAAGAAAGGCATGACCTCAGTTAAATAGCATTCTTTAGTTTGTTCAAAACCCCTTTCCCCTTCAGTTATCCCGGGTGTGATTCTCTTCTTACACGTTTTCTCAAAATCAACAAATAGTTGGTAAACAAAATAAAGGCTGATTAAGGTCTTGCTATTAGTGGGAAGATTTCTAGGCACTAAATTCATTGGTGTATTTGGAGGATACACAGTGGCTGGAGGCAATTTCCAAGGGGGATTCTTTGTAACAAGATTATCTTCCTTTTGTTTATCTATATCTTTCTTCCAGAAAACTTGTTCAGGGGTTAGTTGAGTTTGAGGTTTAAAAATGTTCAAGGAAATCCATTTTTCCTTAGTGTAATCATTGGGTTTAAACGTTATATTATACTTTCTACACTTAGGATCATTTAACTTCTTTGTCATTTTCACCCTAGAGGCCTCTTCAAATTTTCTATCCTCATCAGTGCTTCCTATACATGATGGTGTTTGCATAGGCTTAAGAATCTCATTAACATCATAGACTACCTTTTGTGCAGCTCTAGCAACTTTTCCATACTCGGGATTGGGTACCTCTACAAGGGGAATACTATGTTTATCGCTTAAGACTCTATGCTTAGTGACCATGTGAGCAGTCTGAATGGTGTTCCCTTGTATGTACAGTTTGTTTTAAAGTTTGTTTTTCAAAAATTTTAGGTTGGAAAAGTCATTCAAAAGTTTTGATTCCTTAGCATTAAATTCCTGTTTAAGCACTTTTACATTTTCTTGAAGTTCTTGCTTTTGCTTAATAGTTTTAGTAAGCTTTTCTTGTAAGGAGTTTAACTCTTGTTTTAACATTTCTTCCCTAAAGTTATTTTTTCTAATGACTGTACGTATTTGGTTATCCATCTCCTGCTCATGGGTGGTCAATTCAAACTTAGCACGTTGTTCATAAATGGCAAGTTGTTCCTTATAGGCATTAAGTTCAGAGGTTATGGAATCATCAGGGGCACGTGCAGTGTATTCATCAAAAACATAGTCATCATTGACTGCAGAAGATGCATTACTTGGTACATGTTCACTTCCATCTTGCTTCACATATTGATCATATGGGACAACATTGCTATTACCCATATTTTCAATTTCTGATCCAATAATTTTAGTTGATTGTACTTTGTCATGCATCTTTTGCACATCAACCTCATCATATAGTTTTAATACCTCTGAGATGATAGATTCCCTGGAAGGATTGGCCTGTTTTGGTGAAGAAGCCCTTGGAGTGACCAATGGTGAAATACTGGCCATGAAGATGGTCTGGGCAGTTGGTTCATCATCAACATCTGAATCAAATGCATCACAGTCTGCAACTTGAAATGCATTGGGATTGTTCTGACCCATACCCTACACTGGCTATTCATCCACATCAGCAGCATAAGTTCTAGAATTTCCCTCAGCAAGGAATATCAATTCTTCCTCATTCAACACATCTCCACTGTCTTGAGCTTGCACTAGCAGCATCTTGTCCCTGAAGTACTCTGCATTTTGTGGATGTTTTGGAAGTGTGCAATTCCTTGCGATGTGACCTTCTCCACCACAGTTGTAACACTTGATTGGCTTAACTTGAGCCTGAGCCATGTTCCTTCCACGATTCTAATTACCCACATATCGTCCACCACCGCCAGCATTCCCATATCCAACACCAACATTCCCATATCCAGCACCAACATTCCCATATCAAGCACCAACATTCCCTTGCTCATTATGTGGAAGGTATGCATTATGTCTTCCTTGCACATTTTGCACCACTACCTTTCCGTCTTTAACCGTAGCATGATTGTGAATATTGGATGCAGTTCTGAGGTGATTGTTGGTGTATGGGGTGAAGTTCAAGTTCTGCTTGACCATTAAAGCCAGTTGATTGACAAGTTGTTCCATGAAAGTGTCTGATTCTGGAGGCTTATACCCTGGATCCAGAATGAGTTTGTGATTACCATTTCCAGTAGGTATGACTTGAGATGCTTTGGTAGTTATTCCCACATTAGTGTAGAATGCAGTTGAATCATTTGAAGAGCTTGCATTTCCAGCATTATTGTTGAACTTTTCAAGGATCATCCGTTCAAACACAGCATGCTTCTCATTTTGGAGTAAATAAGCATACAATTGCTCGTAATTGGTGTTCCTCAAACCTCTGTTTAGCTTGACTGCAGTGACAAATTTGTGCCATTGGGGATTCATGTTGTTCACAAACTTTGAATTGAGCTGAATATTTGGCATTATCATTTTGATATTCCTCATATCATTCACAAGCTTGTGAAATCTTACATGATATTCAGCAACACTTTCCCCTGGATTCATTTTAAAGTTCTCAAAGTCACCATACAACTGAGATTCCCTGTCTTCTTTAGTTAATTCAGAACCAGAGAGAAGCATCTTAACATTGTCCCATACTGCCTTAGCTTCAGTGTTGTGATTGATCAACTTGTAAATGTCCTTAGGTGAACCCTGAAGTATGATGTTTGAAGCCCTGATGTCTGCATCGTATCTCTTCTTCTCCTGATTAGTAAGTTCATCATACGTCTTTGGTCTATCCAATCCTAATATCACTGAACCATCAGCAGCAGTTTCAAGAATGTCTCTGGTAGTCTCAAATTGATAAGGTCCTTCATCAATTAACTTAAGTATGTTAACCCCATTTTCTTTTCCTAAGCAATAAAATCTGATTCTTTGAGCCCAAGAGTCATAGTTGGTTCTGTCCAACATGGGATGACGAGTGTCAGAAACTGTAGCTTGTACATCATCAGCAACGAAAGAAGTGATTATAGACATGATTACAGATTCCACGGGATGAAGAAACAATAAGTCTCAAAAGACAAATCGCTCACTTGACAAGTCGCTCAATAGACAAATCGCACTCTGGTTCCCAAATCGCTTTAAACGACAAATTGCTTAAGCAGACAAATCGCTAAAATAGACAAATCGCTCAAACAAACAAATCGCTTAAACAGACAAGTCGCTTAACAAGACAAATCGCTTAAACAGACAACTCGCTTAAACAAACAAATCGCTTAAACAGACAAATCGCTTAACCAGACAAATAGCATAGTACACAAGTACAACCGCTACTTTGTCCTTTCTTGTCGTTTTGTCTCAATAGAAAAATCGCATAGTATACAAATCGCTTCCCAGAAATAGACAAATCGCTTCAATAAGCAATCTTTCGGGAGACAAATCGCATACAAGAAAACTTATCCGAGACACAAATCGCTTACTAGAAACTTTCTAAAACACCACTTTTCAATCCAAAAACAACCCAACCACACTGATTCAAGCCTTCCAAATCAAAACCTAAACACTTATAATGATTCTAAACATAAAAGTACTATCAAAATCCAAACTTTAACACTAGAAATGATCCAAATGATGCAAACTACTCTAAACTCATTCAAACCCAAAAACCTTATGAAAACCACTAGAAATCCAAGGACATGAAAGATGAATGATCAAACCATGGCTCTTGATACCATTTGTAACATATTGGAATTCATAAACACATATCACATCAATAATATGGGGCGTACAAGATGAGTTTTAGAGTGAGAAAGTGGAAGAGTTCTGGGAACTTTAGTGAGACAAAGAAAAATGATATTGAAAGCTCCAACCCTCTACCTTGGGAGGTAGAGGGTATTTATAGTTTCTTACAAGACACGCCTCCTACGGGCTGTGGATCAGGCATACAGTGGGTAAAGACCCGTCCGTCCTCCACGGTGTTACTTAACAAACTACTTACTAACATTAAATGACTACGATTACGAGCTTTTTAATGAATGCATATACTTGAGGTGACCGAATCTTTAACTACCGAATTTTCTAAATCCTAACACTTATTTAGGGTGCGTTTGGTATCTCACTATAGGAATGAGACTATAACTATGAAAGTGATTAAAGGTGTTTGTTTAAGATGAGAAGGTCTATCACTGTGGTAATGAATGATAGATATAATACATACTTCATATACATTAGAGCATCTCCATCAATAACTCAGGTTATTCTTTAACATCTGCCACGTCAGCGCCACATCCGCTTTAACATTTTACCTTAACATCCTCAAAAAACACCCACAACAATAACATCCCAAGTTAAACTTTAACATTTCATATTTTCAATTTCAACCCCTGAACTAAAACAAACACTTCATTTATTAAAAAACATAACCTTAACTTAAACATATTACAATACCAAATATAAAATAATTAAAGAAAATTACAACAAAAAAAATAACAAAACATAGCAAATACTTATTCATCATCGTCGCTCTCTTGTTGTTGTTAATGTCGTTCAAGATTCTTCTGCCAAACATGCTCCATAAGGTCATGTTGGAGTTGGGTATGCGTTTGTCGGTCGTGTATTTCTTTTGCCTTACGACTGTGAGTATCACATCTTTCGACCCATCTTCGTTGCCTCAAATGTGCTGACCGATCCACCCACACTTCGTTATAGTCACGTAATGCAAATTTTTGATCTTTTATAATCATGTTATGCAAAATAATGCAAGAATACATGATTCTACGTATCGTGACAATTTCTCATTGACGTGCCGGTTGTTGTAGTATACCCCAACGACCTTGAAGCACACCAAAAGCACGTTCAATATCCTTTCGGGCACTTTCTTGTCTCCTTTTAAAGTACGTATGTTTTTCGTCAGTTGTTGCCGAGAAGGATTTGACGAAAGTTGCCCACTGTGGATAAATTCCGTCAGCCAAGTAATACCCATGTTCATACCTAGTTCCATTGACCATATAAGGTGCTCTTTGGGCATTGTCAGAAAGAATGTCGTCGAATAACGAAGACTGGTCTAAAACATTAATATCGTTATTCGCCCCTGCCATCCCAAAAAATGCATGCCAAATCCATAAATCTTGAGAAGCAACAGCTTCAAGCATAATTGTTGGGTATTTTTTATCACCCCTACCAAATTGCCCTTGCCAAGCCACTGGACAATTTTTCCATTCCCAGTGCATACAGTCAATGCTACCAAGCATTCCCGAAAAACCATGTTTTTCTTCATGTTGTTGATAAAGTTTTTGAATGTCGGCCCATGTTGGTTTTCTTACATACTCCGGCATAAACAAATCAATAATGCATTTGTTAAAATTATCAAGACATAATTTTGAAGTACTCGCACCCATTTGCAAGTACTCATCAAATGCATCGGGTGAGGTGCCGTACGCCAATTGGCGTATAGCAGACGTACACTTCATTAGAGCACTTAAACTCATTCGACCCGTACAATCGGGTGTTTGCCTAAAGTAATTAAAATGATCTGGAATATTATCGGAAGTATAAGATTCAATACCTTCAACTATTTGTAGGAATAGTTTCCGGCTCATACGAAATCTTCTATGAAAATTCCAGTTTGAATACTTACAACCTTCAACGAAATAGTCGTTGCCCAGACGTTCTTCTGCAATCTCACGTTCATGATATATATGGGTACGAGCACGAGTAGGAGGTTGAGATGCTTCTTCGTGTTCCAACTGTTGGTGATACTCGTACGCGGACGCCATAAATTGGAAGTCAGTTTCGTCATCAACGTCTGACCAATGCTGAGGAAATTGATCAAATTGATTCGGATCCATTGTGAACGAACTTGAATTTGAATTATGGAAGTGTGAGAGGAATTATATAAATTGTGAATTTGAATTATGGATGTGTGTAAAAAATGGTGTTTTAGTTGGGTATTTATAGTGGTAAGAAAATTTTTTGAATTAAAAAAAAAAAAAAAAATTAGCCGTTTAGGGGCTAAAATGTAAAAATTTTTAAACCCCAACGGTAACTAGCCATTTGAGGGGGTGTTTTGTAAAAATTTTGATTTTTTTTTTTTTTTATGTTCATAACGCCTGTTGGGGCAATAACGCACGCCATTTAACTCGCAAATAACGCCGGAGGTCCAAAGGATAACGCCCGTTAACGCCCCACTAACGCCCGTTACCCCGTTATTGATATGCATGCTCTTAAATGATCTAGGTATGGATCTTTCATAGGTGAGGGACCCACCACAACTATCAAACTCATACACATTGTCACAAATGCCAGCATACCAAACGCACCCTTTATTTATTATTTTTTTCTTATATACCATGGATTATATATAAAGACCTGACATAAAAAACGTAGCAACATAAAAATAAGGGGTATGTTATACCCAACCCCCTAGATGTGATATTTTGTCCTCCACCCTCTGGCACACCCCAGTTTACAATATAACACAATTTTTATCAGTTTTTGTTTTTGTTTCGTGTTTCAGTCGGTTTTAAGTTTTTGACTTATTAAATTTTATATTTTTTGTTTCGTATTTTCAAATTTATAGTGTTTTAATATAAATAAAATTATAAAAAGAATAAATAAAAATACATAGTTGCCTTTTAAATTAGAAATGATGCTCTTGTTCTCCTTCAAAAAATACATAACTTTTAAAAAGAAAAATGCTATATGTTCTTACTTATGATCTTATTACAACATAACAACAACCTCAAATTGACAAAATAATTCAAAAAACATATCAAAACACAAAAAAGCACAAAATTTACAACAAAAACAAACAAACCAGGTTGACCGAAAAGAGTACACACTAGAATTTCCAACAACGTCGACAACTTCCCACCGGAATCCGCCGCCTAAAAAATACTCATCAAGTTGTTACGTCTTCAAGTTGCTTAGGGTGTGTTTGTTTCATTAATATGTTTTAAGTCTGAATCTGACTACCACATCTTACCAATAAGAGGTGGCTAGAAAGTCTAAATCTGAACGAAATAATATTGTTTGTTTTTGTATAATTGATGTCCGAATGAAGTGCTTGTTTCTGCAATTTATTTATTAAACCAACGCAATGCTATAATAAGTAAGTTATGTAAATATGAAACAAGACTTTTTATCATAAATATAACATAGTTAATAAACCATCAAATATATTATATTAACACAAGTCGTCAATCTCTTATCGAATAAGAGGCAGTAAGACAAGTCCCTCACCTCTTACCGAGTAAGATGTTATATGTCTAACTAGGTCTAACTCAAAAGAAAAAAACAAACAAGCAAAACGTCTGCCCACCTCTTACTGGTAAGAGTAAGAGGGCTAGTAAGACATTTTTTTAAAAAACAAGCACACCCTTAGATTTAATTTCTACCGGTTTCTTATTTACATTGTTGGCTACACTAAATGAAACATCAGATGTTGCAAGCGTGGCAAGTTGTTACGTCTTCAAAAGTCGGTCGCAAGAGTATGTTCAAAAAGCAGAACTCACCACACCTATTTACAATACTATCAAGGAAGGCCTTTCACACCAACTAGTATTCAAGTCAACTGTGGTCATAAACGAGGAAACTTATCATTCTCTGGCCGGACTTTTGAATTGGAAGGCGTCTGAACAATCTGTTGCTGAAGTTGCTCTTGTTGAAATTGCTAAATCTTGGGCTACAAATAAAAGTGTATCTCGTCATCAGAAATGAAAAAAAAAAAAAAAAAAAAAAAAAAAAAAAAGATTATGGGCCCGTTTGTTTCAAAGGCGTGGAATGAAGAAAAATAAGGAATGAATGTTCTATGTTATTGTTTGGTCGACATAGGGCTCACAACAATGGATTTAAAAAATAAATTGATACCCTTAACATGATAGTAGGCAAGAAAGGTGAGATTTAGATCATTGATGTGTACTTGCTAACTCACAACCGCATATTTACAATTTATTTTTTTACTTTGTTTTTTTTAATATATTTTAATTACAAATAATATATTTAAATCTAATATAATATTATAAAATAAACAAACTTTATAAATAATTATACACTTTCTCTCTCCTCATTTTCTTTCAATCCATACCGAATCTAAATCATATTCTAAACCCGTTAGGTGGGGAGGATAAGAAATATGAGGTGAATAATTAATGTACAAGTAAATAAGCATAAGGTATTTTCATTAAAGCACAAAATAAACATAAAGAGTGTTTGTAATTTAACAATAAAACAATAAAATATTTTCACCTAACTTTTGTATTTGTAAACACACTTGTCAAAAAAAGTTAGAGTTCAGCGGTTAAGCAGTCGAACATGATCAAAATATGAAAAAGGATAAAAAGTATACCAAATCTTGGACCACCACCAACTTTTTGACTTATTTTGATAATTTTCTCTATTAAAAATGAAAATAAGGGTAATGTGGTACGGTATATATATATATGGGCCACTTTTTTCCTTATTAAGCATGTATTTCATATATACAAAAGTGTGGCTCTTTGTTTAAAAAAATAAGTTGCATTAATTTTTTAAGTTTTAAAACATTTCAAAATTTCAAGATATAAGGTTCGTGCACGCACGTGGTTTATACATGAATTAAATTTATTTTAAAATTTTAGTTAAATATACGAACATATAAGAAATTGCCCGAGTTTAATGTTTTGTATATGTGATATAAGTACAACTAATAATTATGTATGGATTTTTACATAAACTTTTCATTATGTGTTAATATCGATTAATATTTTGTAAAGATTTTTGTTGGATGAAAATTTTTACTTTGTTTAACTGACATGGGTATTGAGGTTGATGTTGTTTAAATTTAACTATTGATATCATGTTGTACAAAATATGCGAGTTTAATAGCATATAATAACTATTGATGGATTTAAAATGTAAAGTTTTTCAAAAAGGTTTTTTCGAAAATCCTTATATAAACTTTAAATATGAATTTCATGAGTCCTTGTTATAAGTACAATCATGTATATTTAAGAGCGCGAGCCCCCCGCCCTTCCCAATCCCCGGCCGGATAAAGGACCTTCATTCGCTGAATGATCCTAACCTTGACATCGAAGAGGTCTTTTCATATCACAGTAACCGGTGCTTACAATTGATATTTATATTCTTGTTAATAATAATTTAGCCGAATTTAATTTTCAAACCCGTATACGCATGGGTTAAACTTATAAAAAAACATGAATCCATATTGAACAAAAAAAAAAGGAAAAAAGAAAAATCGGATATCCTTACTTTAACTCAAAAGAGGAATAACATGAGTTTTTCGTATACGTACAACCACGTGTATTTATTTACATACACGATAGTTCGTGCTTTCATTTTGATATTTATAATCATATGCAAAGTCTTGGCAGTATAAAGTCTAAGGGGATATTTGCTTATTTTTAAAAATTATTAAAAAAACATGAAAACTTATAAGTTTACACTTAACGCCTATAACTTATATAAAATTCAGCCACTAAAGTTTTGCTAATTACTCCATCTTTTTAGAAAATTTTGCTTTCATAAATTTGACACATTTTTTTTTCCCACCAAATTTGTCAAAGTTTAACAAAAAAATTAAAAAAAAAATCAATTTTGACAAAAAGAAAATTATACCCTACAAATACTTCAGTACCCTTTCATTTTTATACACACTTTCAAGTTATATTCACTCTCATTAATACAAATACGTGTATGAATAATTCATGTTTACATAATGGATGAAGAAGATGAAGTTAATAGTATCGGTCTAAAGTTTTTAAAAGAGTTGACATACTATATGAATAATCAAGCTGAAAGTTTAAGAGTAAAAAAAAGCTCGTTGCCACGAAACATGGTAAATAGAGATCGTTAAGGTGCTCATGATCGTCTAGTGGCTGCTTACTTATCTACAAAACCCAATGTATGACTAAGATATATTCCTTAAGCCGTTCCGAATGAGACGATTACTATTCACATGCATTGTTCGGTAAGTAACTGATCATTCGCCGTATTTTCAACCATGTAGTGATTGTCAATGATGAAATATACCTATGCAATTCGTCAATTTTCATACGTGATACGAAGGGCTCGGGGTCGAGAAAACCTCTTTTTCTACGAGCAAGCTTTTCAACCCTCTAGGCAGTGAACCTAATCGTTGTAGTGTAGTATGTGATAAGCCCAGGGGATTGATTTCGTTCTCTAGGGGAATAGGAAGGCTAGAAAGAAATATATGACGATAAGGTGGGGTTGAGGAAGATTATTTTTAGTCTTTTTATGGTTTTTTAGAAAGCAAGGGTAAATATCTCGGGGTATAAGATTGGGGGGTCGTACTTCTACCGATTTTACTGCTTTTACTAATTATCTAATAACGGATAGATTATGCTAATTGAGGTGTGCTCGTATGATGATTAAAGATGTGTTCGCTTAGATACTATTACTACCTAGTTATCTCTAATTGGTCGGTTGAATTGTCACTTCCTTTATCTTATTGGTGCGTTGTATTCCGTTTGGTCGTAGGGTGGTGCCTAATTCCCTAGTTCTATGAATTGCAACTCTCCTCTATACTACTCGGGATTGGCAAGTACAATGGTATCTCCCCCGGATACTCTACTATCCTAAAGTTAAAATTCACGCAATAAACACAACGAATGGCCTAAGTGCACTCTAAGGATTTTTTTTTTCTATTTAGAAGTTCAAGCTCGCAACAATGAAATAAGAAGCCAGTTTTCCTTAATCTAGCGTCTACCAATTAAGACAAGAGACAACCTAACAATAATTAATAACTAGGTTTCATAGATCTAAGCAAACACAAGAATAATTTAGCTAGACATGTTAAACAAGCAAGCATACACACATACAATTGAACATGGGGTAGACATAATGATAAATTGGATAAACATACTTATCTTGTGATGTAAAATAGGGTATGAGACCCTATACTACTGTCCAAGTTGGACTATAACTGTATTAGGATTTTCACTCCAAAGTTCTACCTCTTCAAATACAGAAAATTTGAATTTTATATATACATTTACAATCGCGACGGCGTCACCTTTTGCTAGTGACGCCGTCAGGTCGCCATCATTAGGGTTTCGTTTGGGCCAAGTCATCGTTGGGACGGCGTCAGTTGAGATGTGTGACGCCGTCAGTCTTCATGCAGGACGTCGTCTGAATCTTGGTTCTTGGGCGTCTGGTGTAGATTTTGTGAGTGACGCCTTCCAGATTTTAGGCGTGACGCCGTCATGCTTTAGGACCAGAAATTTCGCTGAGCCGTTGCGTGCACTTTTGATTAAGTCTTCTATAGAGGGATGGCGTTGCCCTTTGGTTGGGACGCCTTCAGGTGTGCTGGAGTGCCTTTGATCTTGACTTTGCCATTTTCTTCATGTTTTCGCTCCTTTTCGTCCAAATGTGCTTCATTCAATCATTTTTCTTTCAAAAGACCTAAAATATGAAAAGGAGCGATTTTGAGTAGTAACGGATATAAAATGTGTTGATTTAGGGCTTAAATGACCCCCTAAAAATGTATGTTTTAAATCCTTATCAAATATCCCTACATTTGGAATTTGCTTGTCCTCAAGCAAATGTGCTTTTGGCCAATCAATTTATAAGTAAGGGGGCATGAAGCATTGGTTTAAGATAGTGTACCACAAGTACAAGCGCTACAATAGTAATAACAAGCACAAAAATTATATTCTAGCACCTCACAAATGGTGTTTGGATTCTCTCATCTCTCGGGTTTATATGAAATATAATATGAATGGAAATGGAAGATAAACACTCATTACCTGGCATAGTACATAGATAACCATAAGCTTGAGAATAGATCAAACCTCCACCGCTTTGGCGTAAACACCTAGGAATAACTATCTAAGATGTCTTTACAAAGGGTTATTAGACTTAGGATAGGGAAGTAAAGGGTTTTGTTGGATAGGGATATTTAGTGGTGGCAAGTCAAAAGTTTTATGTTACAAGCATGTAAAGCGTGGCGTTGCCAAGCCAAGACTCGACTCACTAACACTATATAACTTGAAACAAAACACAAACATAAACTTTAAAAACATAAACATAAATGACAGATGTAGGATGGTAGCCCGTATGTTTTTCTCATTTGTTTTCATACCTTTTTTACTCTACCATCCTCTATGATAACATCAAAATATAAGGGGTTTATAGGAGAATCCCTACACTTGATTTTTTATTTAACTAACACTAATTGAACCGATTTGACAAGATCAAAACACTTGGAATATTTAATTACGTAGACAAAGGGAATTTGAATTTATCATTTTTTCCCGTTACTCCATAAAATATTACTTTAACCCATGAGTCCCAATCGTCCCAAAACTGTATACAAATGATATGACTCGACTTAGAAACCATGCAAGTAACTAGATAATTGAACTAATGGTTTAGTAGTGATAACAATAATGCACTAAAGATGAGTGCATCCAAGGTAGGCTAAGGCGATTTGGGTGTAACATTTACGGGTGGATTGTAAACAATGCACTTCATTGATATTCCGTAAAACCAGAACATCACGAGAACGGCGAAAAGGATAGTCTCTGAGGGGTTAACTAGGGATATCGTGTACATAAGATGAGTATATCGCAAGGGTGTGGGGTAATTACTCAACCGATGTGGAAGAGGTAATTATGATACAGGTTTAAAACAAGGGCTATCCTAATGCCTCTTATCATTTAGTTAATTCTAACTACACGAATGTAGTCTCACTAGCGATCTCGTATGCATCACAAAACAAGTTCTAGAATCTATTATACTATCGGTACACTCACTAAGCATTAAAGATGAATGCTTTTATTCCTAAAGATCTAGGGGCGAACCTCACATTTTTTGGGTGGAATTTGAGTGGTGTACGATTTTTTGTGCTAGTCATATAATTCCTATCCATGAGACGCTTTAATAAGACTAAAGTTTAGCTCGTAAATGTCATAAAAAATTTTAAAATTTGGTGCTAAAATTGCCCTAAAAAATATTTCTTATGGTTTATTACACAAATTACCAAGGACAAGACAAATAATCAAGTGAGCGAATAGTTTCTAAGTTTCTGTTTTATTCTCCCTCCCTACACTTAAACCGAACATTGTCCCCAATGTTCCCCGAAAGTATCGAAGTTATGATAAAAAAAAAGGTACGTAAAAGGGAAAGAAACTAATACCCCCTGATTAGCTCGGTAGGATATGTATGAAGTTGCGGTTAAATCCTCCTTCAAGAAGAATGAAAAAGTAATAAGTACTTCTTCCAATATGTGTTTCTTCTTCTTGTCCAATATAACTTGCACACTTATAAGAAAACGAAAACCCAAAGCATCAAACCGAACAAAGAAAAATCACAACAAGATGTAATTCCAGACTTAGAAATAAAAATAAAGCAAATAAGATATAATGCTTGTGGAATGGATGTTTGTAGTTTTTCTGGAAAATTAAGAACTGGAAATTTTCAAAAATTCACAAGTTACACAGAAAACGAAACTGACATTCTGTTTCTACATTGCCTGACGTCGTCAGGTGTTAATCCTGACGCCGTCAGGTTGTCCTGACAGAAAGTGGTCTGATGCTTTTTTCTAGAAAAATTCTGGAAAATTTACCTCATTAGAATCTGGAAAAATTCTTGCAAAATATCCATTATGACTCGATACAAGCATTTGACTCTAACAAACACACATATATATCAATTTCGATTAATGTTAATCTCACGTTCATGCTCTTAAAAACATATGTGATCTTCCCTACACTTATCGTTTTGTAAAATACCTTTATATGCAATTAAGATGAAGTTAAAAACAAAATAAATCATTTTCACAAAGTAATATAAACATGAGAATCAACCAACAATGAAAAAGATATATAAAACACACAAATAAAAATGAAAAACAAATACGCAAACAAATAAACATGGGTTGCCTCCCAAGAAGAGCTTGTTTTTGTTCGAGTCACGAGCTTGACTCTACCCTTATTTAACGGATAAAGGGGAGGTTTTCCCTACACTTAATTTTAAGTGCGGGTGATGGTAGCGATACACACCCTTATGGTGGAAATATGCCACGTGAGGAGAAGGTGATGGGTAATTTATATGCCTAAAAAAGTGTGCTCCTATCATACTAACCTTACGTAATTCAATTGGTGTAGCGGGTAAATCAAGTCTTTCTCCTAGAAAGGGATCATCTTCTATCAACTTTAAGAGATTCTTAGTTAAGGATCCATCTTGACCTAATAAACCCGGTTTAAACCCATAATGTTTCTTGTTATCAACCATGAATGGGTGATGTAAGTGTGTAAGGTCATGGGTTACTCCTATATTAGCTTCCACTCTATATGGCTTAGAGTCTACTACCTTTATCACGCAACTACCTGGACTATTTGTTTTGATGGGTGGATTGGGGCCTAATTCAATTTCTAGATTCACATCTAAAGACGAAAAATTGGGTAAGGGTTTTGGTTGAGGCTCCGGTTCATAAAAACTAGGAACTTCCTTAGAACTAAGAGAGAGGTCATGACAACAAGCAACTAAACCTACATTCTCTAGTGGTGTTTGGTCCAAAGGTTCTATATCAATCGGGGTTCCTATAGTCTCTTCTGGGTAAGTTATAGGCGGTGTGTGTTCCTCAAGTGATGGTAGGGCTTGTGGGCTTGGAGTTTCCACCTCATTCTCCATTATATCTAGATCACCTATATGTTCATCATGTGTTTTAGTATGATCTAACCCAAATACACTCCTAAGTATCTCAAATCCTTCTTTAGCCATTTCAAATTTTTGGTCCGATTCATAAAAACCGTTCTCAAAAATTTGATCACTATCTTCTAGTTGCCTAAAGGATTACTCATGTGTGTCATATGTTTTGGTGAAATCTATCCCACACATGCAAATAGGTGGTTCAACTTTAACCATCTCACAATCTTGCTCGTATTTAGGTTCCATGTTCTTAAAAACTAGGTCTTTTTGTTCATGGTGCCTAAGATCAGATAAATCCTCCTTATCTGTTTCCTCAAATTGTGATGTAGACAAGCCTATGACTTCATTCAAACTATGGGTTACGCTTAAGAAGCTTTTCTCATAATTTTTCCAAATGGTCGCACTAAAAGGAGTTCATCCAAACAATGTTTTTTTAATAGAAGTCACACATGCACAAAATTTATCAAAGCCCTCTAACTTTACACCCATCTCCTCTTGGATATCTCTAAGATCACTCACAAATTCATTAGAAAAATAAGAAGAAGTTCTATCTGTGAAATACATTTGTTCCTCCATTGTTAATGATTCAAATGCAACTTCATTCGTCATGGTGATAAATGAAAAAGAGTTTTACGAACAAAGGGCACAAAGAAAAAGATAGACTAAAAGAAAGCTACAAAATAAAAATAAAAATCTCACTTTATAAGAATCAAGCGAGTAGACCTAAACGAGATAGAAATCTAACTAGCTATTTTATTCCCCGTTAGCGGCACCAAAAACTTGATACGAAGGGTTCGGGTCGAGAAAACCTCCTTTTTCTACGAGCAAGCTTTTCAACCCTCTAGGCAGTGAACCTAATCGTTGTAGTGTAGTATGTGATAAGCCCAGGGGATTGATTTCATTCTCTAGGGGAATAGGAATGCTAGAAAGAAAGATATGACGAGAATGTGGGGTTGAGGAACATTCTTTTTAGTCTTTTTATGGTTTTTTAGAAAGCAAGGGTAAATATCTTAGGGTATAAGATTGGGGGGGGGGGTATTTCTACCGATTTTACTACTTTTACTAATTATCTAATTAACTACGGATAGATTATGCTAATTGAGGTGTGCTCGTATAATGATTAAAGATGTGTTCACTTAGATACTATTACTCTCTAGTTATCTCTTATTGGCCGGTTAAATTGTCACTTCTTTTATCTTAATTGGTGCGTTGTATTCCGTTTGGTCCTAGGGTGGTGCCTAATTCCTTAGTTCTATGAATTGCAACTCTCCTCTAGACTACCCGAGATCGGCAAGTATAATGGTATCTCCCACGAATACTCTACTATCCGAAAGCTACAATTCACAAAATAAACACAACGAATGACCTAAGTGCATCTAAGGCTTTTTTTTGCTATTTAGGACGTTCAAGCTCGCAACAATGAAAGTAGAAGCCAGTTTTCCTTAATCTAGCGTCTACCAATTAAGACAAGAGACAACCTAACAATAATTAATAACTAGGTTTCATAGATCTAAGCAAACACAAGAATAATTTAGCTACACATGTTAAACAAGCAAGCATACACACATACAATTGAACATGGGGTAGACATAATGATAAATTGGATAAACAAACTTATCTTGTGATGTAAAATAGGATATGAGACCCTAGACTACTGTCCAAGTCAGACTGGGTTTGCTCTCCAAAGTTCTACCTCTCCAAATACAAAAAAATCGAATTTTATATATAGATTTACAATCACGATGGCGTTACCTTTTGCTAGTGACACTGTCAGGTCACCGTCATTAGGGTTTTGTTTGGGCCAATTCATCGTTTGGACGACGTCAGTTGAGATGTGTGACATCGTCAGTATTCATGCAGGACGTCGTCTGAATCTTGGTTCTTGGGCGTCTGGTGTAGATTTTGTGAGTGACGCCTTCCAGAGTTTAGGCGTGACGCTGTCAAGCTTTAGGACCAGATATTTCGCTGAGCCGTCGTGTGCACTTTTGGTCAAGTCTTCTGTAGAGGGACGGCGTCGCCCTTTGGTTGGGACGCCGTCAGGTGTGCTGGAGTGCCTTGATCTTGACTTTGCCATTTTCTTCATGTTTTCGCTCGTTTTCGTCCAAATGTGCTTCATTCCAGCATTTTGCTTCCAAAAGACCTAAAATTTGAAAAGGAACGATTTTGAGTAGTAATGGATATAAAATGTGTTGATTTAGGGCTTAAATGACTCCTTAAAAATGTATGTTTTAAATCCTTATCAATACGCACCTTTCCTTATGCTCTAGACAAATATTTGTAAATGGTTGTGAAAACTTTCCGTGATTCTCTCAAACATTTGTATAAGGTTGATATGGACTTATATGAAGAGGAGTTTTTGCAAAGACTTACTTATATTGATGTCAAAAAAAATCGATGCTTATCATAAGGAGAAACATTAGGAAGCATTGATTTTACATGTGGGGCATGGTCTAATTGCCCAAATGCATATCCTGCTCAATATTGTAAGGGTGATCACAGGTCAAATTCATTCATTTTATTAGAAGTGGTTGCTTCACCAGAACTATGGATTTGGCATGTGTTCTTTATTGTTTTAGGGACGAACAACGACGTCAACGTATACGCCAATCGCAATTGTCCACTATCTCAAAGATGGGAAAGCATCATAGGTTCCATTTGTGGCTAACGACGTACATGAAATGATGTGAAGTGAATAAGGTATAAGCAAGTGCATGAAGCAGCAAGACAATATGTGGAACAAGTGTTTGACGCATTAATGAAATAATGGGCTATAATAAAAAATCTCGCACGACTGATGACTCTTAAAAAAATAGCAAATATGATGTACACCCACATCATATTACATAATATGATTCTAAAAGAAAAAAGAGGCAATCTATCCCGACTTTTATCCAGAGGAGAAACATCATGAGGATGATCTCATATGAACACATGAAGAAACGTTATAAGTTATTAGCTATTTAGTCAAGAGGAAGCTCATCTAAACTTTAAAGCCGATTTAGTGAAATACATTTGGCGTAGAACAAATTCACAATAATTTTGTAATTTTTATAGTGTAAATTAAACCATTAGTCCCTGTGGTGTGGCCAAATTTCATATGACATCTAAAAACACGAAATCTTGCTTGGTTAGTCCAATATATTTAATAAATTACGTGGGTGGTCCAAATTTGCTAACGTCACTAGCTTTTCTTGTTATCTCAGATCTCACGTGTAAATCACACGAGGGTATTTTTGTCCAAACACTTTTTTGTACTTTCCCAGCTACAATGTGACTACTTGTCATATCATTGTTCCCGCCCATGTATTACCTCTTTTTTAACACATTATCACATAATTCTTTCACAAAAATCATCTCAAAACTTCTCACAAATCACACAGATAAACCCCAATCTCTTTCCCTAAATTTTTCTTCGTAATCTTTCAATGATTGTCCCAAAATGGTTACTCTAAAATAGAAGATATAGGTTCAGACTTTGAGATTAGTGATGATATTCTGTATGTGTTTGCAAAGGAGTATCAAAGTAAGTTTTGTCTGTGGGTTTTATTTTGTTCCATTTGGTGTAATTTGCTTGATATTTAAAAGATTATGTTCTAATTATTGTTTGACTTTTTGCAGATTTTCATCCTATTGTATTTACAATGAGGATACACCATGGTGGTGAGTTCATGTTTTTTTCTATGAATGGTCTATCGTGGGGATACGAAAAGTATTTTTGATATTGGCATTATGGAAACCTTCTCGATTCACGAGTTAGATGATATGGTTCAGGATCTAGGTTGGACATATAGAAGGATATATATTATAATTTTCTTAAACCTAGTATGAAACTTGATGTAGGGTTGCATTCTTTATGTAGTAATGATGATGTACATTTTTTTAAATCAGTTTATAAGTGAGCATAGCATTGAAGTGTATATAGAACATGTTGTGTCCAAAGTAGGAACTTATTTCAAGCCAAAGCAAACGTTGGGTGTTGTTATTGATGAAATATATGAGGACAATGATGTTGGTACTAGTAACCCTAGTGGTATTGGTACTAGTAGTTCTAGAATTATTCGTCCTAAGAGGCTACTATTGAAATTGTTTTTTGGTACTAGTAGTTCTATAAGTATTCGTCCTAAGAGGCTACTATTGAAATTGTTTAAACCTCAGCAGCTAGAAGTAAGTGATGAAATAAGTAGTTTTATTGATTTACCTAGTCAAGAGCCAAGATTAACTAAATTACCTACTCAAGAGTCTTATTTTCCAGTGTTAGATGCAGAACTAGATGAAACCGATGGGGTATTTGGTAGTATTAACTTAAGTTTTGAAAATAATGTTAGTCAGGAACAAGAAGTCGAAGATTCTTTAAAAGTAGAGGATTATGAACTGAATGATATGGTTGTGGATGATAACATGAGGGTACATGAAAATGAACAACAAGTTGATAATGTGGATCATATAGTAGTTGATGATCATGCTAGTTTAAAAGAAACTAATGATCAAGTGAATGATAATATAGGTGTTGATTCTGCTAGTTTAGAGGAAACTAATGATCAAGTGAATGATAATGTAGGTGTTGATTCTACGGGTTTAGAGGGAAATAATAATCAAGTGAATGATAATGTAGGTGTTGATTATGTGGGTTTAGAGGATAACTATGATGATGTGTTTTCAAGTGATATGGTTGGTGATGAAGTTATGTTTATGAGGGAGATGGTGAGGAGGATGTTAGTGAAAGTAAGGACAAAAATGATGTCTTTATTGATGAGAATAACATTATACATGAACCTCATGTTGATATAAGTTTTTGTTATGGTATGAATGTACATGAGAGTGAATCACATGATGTTTTGGCATGTTTAAATAATCAAATTAGAAATTCCTTGTTTGATGAGAATATGTTAGATGTTGTTGATAACAATGAATTTGATATTGATAATGGAGATGACAATGGCTTAAACGGTGCTTAAAAAAACATAAATAAAAAAAAGAAACTTAGGTAGTTAAGAAAGGAGAAAGACAAAGACGAATTTGTAGTCAAGAACTATGGTTTTTATGCAGAACAGAGATTTGGTTCAAGTAAGCAGATAAAAGATAGAGTTTACATGCATTCCATAGAAACTAGAAAGAAAATAAAATTAGTAAGGATTGCCAAAATTAGAGTTAGGGCCAAATGTTTTAGGTTTATCCCTGTTTTTTACCTTAATGATAATGGGCCTTTTAATGATGAGCCTTCTGATGATGAGCCCTCCAAGGGATGTGCAAGTCAGTCAAGTGGTCCAAGAACTAACTAGTTCTAAGTCAAAAGTGGGTGTTGCAGACAAAGACAAAGGAAAAGGGAATAGTTGAAGATGATAGAATTGAGAGCTGTCCATGAAAACTTTATTGCACTAAAGAGTTAGGTAAGGAAAGTTGGATATGCAAGACTCATAAAAGTGAAAATTTATGTCTCTAGTCAAGGGACATTAAAGCTTGCAACTACAAGTTTCTATTAATGCATATCATGGATCAAGTAACTGTATATCCAAATATCCTTACAAAAGCAGTTCAAGATGCACTTCAAAAGAAATGGGAATTAAGTGTTTCTCACATGAAGGCATTCAGAGCCAAGGCAAGAGATGACAAGCTGATAATAGGTGATCACAAGGGTCAATATTCTATGTTAAGAGATTATGTTCTAGAGTTGACAACCAAAAATCCTGGAACCACACTCAAATGTCAAGTAGAAATGCCTGAAGATCATAATGCTCCTACTAGAGTCTTCAGGAAAATATATGTATGTCATGGTGCATTAAAGTAAGGATTCAAAGCTAGTGGAAGGGAACTGTTGAGGTTTGATGAGGCTTTTATAGGTGGGCCATTCCCTTGGCAAGTGTTAACAACTATAGGCCTTGATGCTAACAATGACATCTATCATGTTGCTTATGAGTTATGCCCTTGTGGAAGCTGAATGCAAAGATTATTGGGTTTGGTTTTTGAACATGTTGAGGGATGACCTTGATCTATATAGAAACTCCAATTTTGCTTTCATATCAGATAGACAAAAGGTACAATATAGCTAAGAGACTTTAAATTTTATTTATTTTTTAGTTTTGAATAATTTTTTTTGTTAAAGGGTATCATTCAAGCAATGGATGAAGTGTTTCCAAGTGCAGAACATAGATATTGCTTAAGGCATATTCATGAAAACATAAAGAAGCAATAGAATGGAGTTGCTTACAAGCAACTGCTATGGAAATGTGCTACAGCTACAACAGTTCTTAGATTTGAAGTTGCAATGAAATCACTTAAGGAATTATCTCCTTCTGCACATGCTTGGTTATAATAGATTCCATCAAAACATTGGTCCAGAGCACACTTTTCAGGTACCTTGTTATAGCTTATGTGAATTATTACTCATGATGCATACAATTAATTCCTTAGTATAATTCATTATTTATGTATGTAGGAAGAGCTCATTCAGATGTTTTGCTAAATAAAATGTGTGAACTATTGAACGGTAAGCTTGTCCAAAGTAGAGATAAACCAGTTATCAGTTTGTTAGAGTTCATCAGGGAGTATTGCATGAAAAGAATTGTGAATGTTGTAAAAGCCATTGATAAATGTCCCGGTCCTCTAAACCCTACTACAACTACCATTATGGCAAAAATCAAAGAATATGCTAGTAATTATACTGTTAAGTGAAACGGGGAACATAAGTATCAGTGTAATGTGCCATAGGGGATCAATGTGTAGTTGATGTTGTTAGGAGAACATGTACTTGTAGGAGATGGGAGATTACATGGATTCCTTGTAAGTATGCAGTTGTTGCAAACTGGAATATGGCTATCAATGGCCAACCTGTTGAAATACCAAAACCATGGACTGATAAGTGTTATTGGTTAGAAACATGGAAACAAGTTTACACTTTTAAGATACAACCAATTAGTGATAAGACCTTTTGGAAGAAATCTCCATGTCTTACAACACTAACTCCTCCACATCATCACCCTCAAGTAGGTAGGCCTAAGAAGAAGAGAGTCAGAGGAGAAATGGAGGAAACACCATGTGCTAAGGATGGGAAGTTGAGTAGGAAATGGAGAAGTGTTAAATTTTTTTCTTGTGGATACGTGGGTTACAATAAGCAGTCATGTAAGGGTCAAGGTGGCGAATCAAGTTCTGAGTCTAAAAATAAAAGCAAAGGAAATGGGAAACATGTAATGGTTTTGGCGGTGCATCTACTAAGTCAAGACCCCAAAAAAGAGTCAGGTTTGCTTTGGATGATGAAGTTCAAGGTTCACAAGCTATAAGTGAAAGTGTTGCATACTAGAAGGTAAGAAATTGCATACTCTTACTATTTTATAGTTTTTCATTTTTGTTACCAATTTTTACGAATGTTGATAATGCAGTTGGAAGACAAAGTGGTGGAAATGAAAGTCCTCTTGCTGGAAAGTCAAAATGGTCAAAGCTTTGTGGTTGGTGGTGCAACCCGCATTGAATCAGGTGCATCTTCTGGTGCAAGAAAAAATGAAAGTCATCCTGCTGCAAGTCAAAGTGGTCAAAGCTCTTTGGTTGGTGGTGCAACTGATAACATCAAATAGTCCTGAATATTAAGTGTCAATTTCCCCTGATAATGCTTGTAATTTATATCATTTATATGGATTTACGCTTGTTTTCCATTGTTTTCCACTTTCAGGTAAATTACGAGCATTGGAGCTAAAAAGACGCGGAATTGGAGAAATATCAAAGATTTATCATAGTATGCTGACTTTGAAGAAGTTACGGCGTAACTCATCTCTCACATTACGCCGTAACTAAAGCGTGGCTCAGAAAACCAACTCATCAGAAGGTTACGACGTAACTCTCCCCAAGGACTACGACGTAACTATATTAGATCAAATGAGGATCCACGCCACTGATAACTACGCCATAACTATTCCACCAACTACGGCGTAACCAAGAAATATTGAAGAATACGGCGTAACCACTCATAAGGTTACGCCGTAACTAGCAGATCTAGTGCAAATACGAAGGAATTGAAGATTACGGCGTAACTCTTATATTAGTTACGCCGTAACCCATATCTGGCCTATAAATATCCCACGATTTCCAGCATTTCAAAGTATCCCATTCCACACATCACAACCAAAGAACGTAGGAAGAAGCCAAAGGCAGGTCTAGAGGAGCATACGGAGCTGTCTCCAAGGGAGAAATCACTCCCCTACGATAAGCATTAGCATTTTATCTTTTCTTTACTTTCGATTCATGTATTTCGTAAATTTGAATATTGAATTGATTTGTATGGTTAATATGAGCGGCTAAGCACCTCTTGGTGCTGTCCTAGTTATGATTCCTTAATTATTTTGTTTGCGTTTATATTACTTCCGTATAATTATTTCTAAGTGTATGCATGCATAGTTTATTGGTAGCTACCCTTGTTTCGGTAGTTTTGAATGGCGGTAGAGGCCAATTGCCTAGGAGATATGACCAACTGACCCTAGGTAAGCGGACTGAGACGGGAAGGGTAAGATATGACCAACTGACGACCCTTTCTACTTGTGCGATTTGACCAACTGATCACCTACCGTTTGGATGAACTTAAGAATTAAGGGGTGAGTGTTTAAGTTGCTAACGCTCGAGCAGTCACTATTATAAATCTAGCATGTAGCGGTACTTAATGGCTTGGCTTAGGGGACCAGGAACAACAGTACTTATGAGGGGACACTTGACTTCTCCTGTGGTGGCATCTTTGCTGATAAGTTAGGGCGAATTGACCAAATGCTGTCCTCTCGACTTTGACCCCACCTAAAGTAATTGGATGTAAGTAGACGTAGACATTACTAGCTAGGAGGAATAACTAGGTTAGCACCACTCTCCTCTATTGATTTAACCTTTGCCTTTATTTGCTTTAGTAGTTAATTAATCATTTCCTTATCAAAATCATTATTAAAATCTGTGACACTTAGACTTATTAATAATCCAACACACATAGCTCTTGGGACGACCTCGGTTTTACCAAATACTACACTACACACGACCGGGTACACTGCCCGTTAGTGCATTAGGGTAGACCATATGTATAACGAGACTTTATAAATATTAAAACCTGGTCAGTAAAACCTGCATCAAGTTTTTGGCGCCGCTGCCGGGGAGTTATTATTCAAGTTTTTAGGTACCATGGAAGTTGTTAACATTGATGACCTTACTCTTGAGGAATATTTGGTGTTGACAAGAGCAGAACAAAGGCTGGGTCTCGTAACACCGGTGATTGGAGCGGATGTCCATTTCGAAATTAAAGACCAATTTATGAGGGAGCTTCGTGCTAACCCTTTTTCAGGAAACAGGGATGAGGATGCATATGAGCACGTTGAAAATGTCCTATACATCGCAAGCCTTTTCAATATTCCAAGCGTGTCTCATGATGCTGTTATGCTAAGGGTATTCCCCATGACTCTTACTGGAGCTGCCAGAAGATGGATCGAAAGAGTGGCCACCGGGGCAATTAATACTTGGGCTCTTAAGAAGCTTTTTATTTAGAGATATTGTCCGCCGTCGAAGATTTCTAACCAACTTTTGGAGATCCATAATTTTAAACAAGAAGACGATGAAACGTTGTATCAAGCCTGGGATAGATATAACGATCTCCTTTACAAATGTCCTACACATGATCTGAACAACCAGCAAAAGGCCAACATCTACTACAAAGGAATCAACGTAACTACAAGACAGATGCTGGACTATCCAGGACCTATTCCGAACATGACTCCTACTCTTGCAATTGAAGCCATTCAAAAAATGGCTGATCATTCTCAAAAATGGCACGACGGGGGAAGCAAAAGAAACCAAAGCGAAAGTTTTGACGGAATTGCTGCAATTGCTAGTAAAATTGAAAATCTAAGTCATGATATGCTGAAAGTCAGAGAAACCGTTCATGCCATCCAAGTGGGTTGTGAAAGCTGTGGGGGAGGACATCTCACGAAAAATTGTCCTCACACTGACGAAGAAAATATAATTGAAGAAGCAAAATATGGAGAAAATCGACCGTTTTACGGAGATAATCAAAATAGTAACGAATACCATGGAAATTACAACCGTGGGCCTTATGGAGAAAGAAAGCCCAATCTTGAAGAAACAATTAACAAATTCCTGGAAAGTTCAGCCCAAAGACAAAAGGAACAAGATGAGTGGTTAAAAGAATTCCAGGAAAACACTGACAGAAGCCTTTCCAATCACGACACAACCCTAAAAAAACCTTGAATCTATGGTGGAAAAGCTTAGTGAGAAAGTAAGAATGAATAACAATAAACCTGAAGGATCAAGACCCTCAATGGAATGCAAAGTCATTTTTGCTGATGACGGCTCAAAGATACAGGGTAATTCTCACATTGATTATGCGAATACTGGTGAAAATTCCGTCGACAGTCTAGAGTAACCTGTTTGAAGAGTTACGACGTAACTATGTCTTTAACAGCTATCAAGGAGTTATGACTGATATTGATAAGGATGACTCAAGCGAGTTATGCCGTAACCATACATCACAGTAACTGGGATACATGGGCTGACAGCTTTCTCGAAGTTGACGAATCTGGAACACAGGTAATTAACGGATGGTCCCACGACATTAATTTATGCCCTCTGTCCCCATCTAAAAAAATATATCACTGGTGCAAGGCGATACCGGTAACTAGGGGGACTAGTATGATCTATGGGCTTCATGCGACCCTAGAAACGAAATTTGCGATGGGGGGGGGGCGATAAGGATATGATCAAGAATAACAAATTTATGTGGGCGGCATATACTGATGAAGAAAGATTAGAAAAAATCTCCTTCGAGGAAGAAGAGGAGCAGCCTATCACTCACTGGTGTACTGATAAGGATTTAAAAGGTACACTTTTGAGGGGTCATTTAAGCCCCTAATTGATCACTTTTGTATCCATTACTACTTAATTTCGTTCCTTTTCACTTTTTAGGTCTCTTGAAAGCAAATTGTTGGAATGACACTTATTCGGACGAAATGGCACGAATATACGAAGAAAATGGCCAAAGTCAAGAATCGAGACACTCAAGCTGCTGGAACTAAAGGGGACGGCGTTAGCATTTAACTGTGACGCCATCGCAACATGTTTTGTGACAACTCAGTAGCCAAATTGCTTATTTACAAGTGACGGCATCAGGTTTTAAAAGAGTAGGGCGTCACAGCTCAGACGGCCTAGATTTGATCCAGACGGCGTTAGAGACTGAAGGCGACGGCGTCACAGGCATAAGGTGACGCCGTCACAATGATAACGTGTCCAAGACAAAACCCTAATGAAAGCGACCCGATGGCGTCACAATTAAAGAGTGACGCCATCGCAGTTTGTAACACTATACATAGAATCCGAATTTTTCAGTTTTAGGGAGGTAGTTTTGTGGAGTAAAAACCTAAACCGAACCAAGGTTATCTTGGGCAGTATCTTAGGGTTCCATACCCTATTTTACAACAAGATAAGTGTTTTACTTCATTGATTCAATCATGTCTTCAATTGTTTGTGTGTATGCTTGCATGCTCCCCATGTCCGGCTAATTTACTTGTGTGTTTGCTTAGATATATGAACCTAGTTATTGAATATTGATTGGTTGTCTCTTATCTTAATTGTGATTGACCTAGTATTGCGATAGGTCATCCGTTGTGTTTTTTATACTTGATTAATCTTTGTTGAACCTTAGCTTATAGTTACTAGTGGAATTGTAGGCTAAACATCCAAAGATCACCTTAGTGTTAAGTTTATGAATCCTAGAGACTTCGTAGTCATTAACCTTAGGTAACTTCAAAGAGTTAGGGATAAATGCATACCCTACGACCTTAGAAACACAACGCATTAAGAATAAGGACGTGACAATTCAACCATAAATAGGAGCAAATACATTTTTAACTATCATAAGAGCACACATAAATTAGACATAGACTACACTCACCTTAGATTAGATAATTAGATAAGTAGAAGTTATCGGTAGAAATACCAAACCCCCAAATCCAATACCCCGAGATTCGTAATTTCCATTTTCTAAAAAACATAAAAAAGAAAAAAAATAATCTTCCTCAACCCCAACCTTAGTGTAGTAATTTCTCACAAGCATTCCTATTCCCCTAGAGAACGATATCAATACCCGTGGCTTACCCTAATACTACACTACAACGATTAGGTTCACTGCTGATATGTGTCTAAAAACACATATATTTTATATTGTTTAACCCCACTAAAACAACCAAAAACACATAAATAACCCTATAAATGTTATAAATATCATGAAAATGTGTTTTATTTGAATCAGGTACGAAAAGAGTTGAAACAGCTTGATTCTGCTGATAATACTGATGGTTTCTGCCAAAGCCTATTTTAATTATGCTGAATCAATGGTTTCTGCCGAAGTTTCATTGCGCTGATGGTTTCTGCTGAAGGCATGCGTTTCAGCAGATACTTCCACTAAATAATATCTGGTTCTTAAATAATATCTGGTCAATACCAGTCAAACCAAACTTCCTGTTTTCCCTCTCCCTCACACACTGAAACTTGCCACTGCTCAAAACCACCACCACTTGGCTTCCACCTCACCTCTAGCTCCATGCCTATTTCACAGTTTGTCCCCTCCACCTCCATAAACACCCAAAATTCCTTAATTGCAAAAAACTGCTCAAGACTTTTGGCACCAAAAAGCAAAATCAAGGGTTGGGATCGTTTTGACTAAATCAAGGGCCAAGAACGTTGAGAGAAGACTTTGTGAGAGCTATAAAAAGAAAAAGAAGACAGAGAATGAAGTTGTCACAGTTTTAGACCATTTTCGTAGTGTAAATTTAATTTCTGCTTTAAGTTTCATGTAAAAGTTTGCTGGGTTTTGTAATTTCTGTATTGAACAAGTGAATTTAGTTATAATTGAAGTGTTTTCATTAATCAATTCCATGTTTACAGCCTTAATTTATTTTCCCGCCAAAACTGTTCTTGATCCTTTTTCATGTTATAAGCTATTTTAATCGTTCTAATAAGCTCCTTTTAACTCATTAAAGTTATTGCAAGTGTTTTAGAAGAGTTTTCTGTTCTTTATGCAAAGAATTCGAAAAAGTCAACAAAAGTCAACTGTTGTCAAAAATTCGAAAGTCAAACTGGTTTTTGGCTAGATTCTGGATTTATATGGTACTAGTGCCTCAAGGGAGGCTATAGGAATTGTTCTTGGGTCCTGGTTCTTTGTCTCAGCTTGTATTGCAACTTGTAAGCCATTTTCTTAAATATTGCATATTACTGTTTTGTTGTTTATTTGCTTTGATTTTGATGTTTTTATGTTTCTTTGTTGTTTGTTAGTCATAATATGTCTTAATATTAGGTATTTATGTTTTGGATTTGATTGTAGTTTGAAATGGTATTTTGACTATATATGCTAGTTTTTGATAATCCTAAGTTTAGACTTGAGTGACTACTTGTTTATGCTTAAAAAGGTCTATTTTGACACAATATGATCTCTGGATTTGATGAAATAGGTTTATGCAGTCTTATGCTTTGAAAACTTCATTTTGAGCCATTTTAAGGGGTGTTTGGATCAAGCTTTTTATTCGAGTTGCACTAAGTTATTGTTGTTGTTTGTGGTTGTTATCTGTTATACTAAGTCCTATTAGACCTTTTAAGTCATAAAATATAGTCCTTATTAGTGAAATAGTCAAAATAGCTTTTAATTTTCAATAATTTGTTGTATGTTAGGATTTATAGGTTCAAACTCATCATATTAGTGTATAAGTTGTTTATCTTGCTTAATTTAGTTTCACATAAGCTTGTTATAGCCTATTCAGTAGATTAGAAAGGTTCAAAGTTCAAATAAGTCAAGTTTTCAATTCTGCTGAAAGTCAAAATTTCATAAGAAACCCATTTTTGAATAAACTTGCGAATTTCATGTAGGACTTAATATTAGGATTGAAGACTTGTGCTTTTGGGATATTAAAGTTTAGTTGCTTAAATAAATTAGAAAAATAAAAGTTCACTTTTAATTAGCTTATAAACTGCTTATTTGCTAGCTTCTTTTAAGCCCTTTTTCAACAAAACTTCCTTTTTGCTTATTTCTTATTTTTGCTTATTTAGTGTGTTTTTCTTGTTGTTGTTGCTTATTCTAAGTCCCCATAACTGATTTATAGCTTATTCAACCTTTGGTTCAGTAGTGGTAGCTTTTTATTAGCTTATGCAAGCTTAATAGCTCATTTTGACCCATTTTAAGGTCTGTTAAGCAAATAAGCTCACAACAAGCTTATCTTTGAGTTCCACAAAATGTGTCTTCACAAAAGTTGCTTATTTTCAGTAGTAAAATAGTTTTGTAAAAGAAAATTCAAGAAAAGCAAAAATAAAAATAGCTAGTTAGGGCCGTTTGGCGTGTTGAGACTTGAAAACTGGTCTCAAGCTTTTCTTCTGTAGCTTGTGCTTTTTAGGTTCTAATCAGTTGCATTAGCTCATTTTAGGTTAGATTTAGGCTGTAGTAGCTTATGGTAGATTTTGGATAGCTTATAGCTTATTTATTAGCTTATTCAAACTGCTTATTTGCCCAATTCAGCTTATTAGTAGGCTTATCTAACTTTTTATATTTTTTCCAGGCTTAGAATAATATTTTAGATTTTCCTGTAAAGTTTCATAATTTTTACTGTTCATTTGTTATTTTTCTTAATTTTAATTAGTTTAAAATAGTTTTTAATTAATAATAATTAAATAAATAGTCATAAAAATAATTTTCTTTTTCCAATAATTTTCTTTTATTTTTAGGATTTCAAAAATGTCATTTTCATATTTGTAGGTCTTTTATTTCTTAGATCTCATTTTTACTTTTGTACGTTTACGTAGTTTTTTTAAACGTACGTTTTACGTTTCTTTTATCTAATTGTTGTGTTTTCCAAATCTGTATTATATTCCATTCCAATCAATCAGTAGTGTAATTTCCAATCAAAATCCTTTCCGATCACTATCCTTAGTGATCATTCTATCGTCTGAATTAGTGTTTACACACCATTGAGTCTCCGTGGGACTTAACGACCTGGGAATCCACTGTATTCTCTGATCTTCATTGTATTTGTGTTTAAGCTGTTTTAAGTCTATTAGACTTGACGGTTTAGCACAGATCAAATTTTGGCGCCGCTGCCGGGGAGGCTTTAGCGTGTGTTTAGCCATTTTCAGATCCATTGTTGCACATACCCACCATTTGTAAAAAGTTTTTTTTGTAAAGTTATCAGAAAATCCAAAAGTTCATTAACACTTTTCCTGAAGTGTTATCAACACCAAAAATATTTTCATTCTTTGTTTTTTGCAATATGTTTTTCAAAAATCCAAAAATATCCATCTTTACCCTCTCACATCTTTTGATTCTTCATTTCTTTTACCCTCTATCCATTTGATTCTTTCTATGTCTCATCCTCACCAATTTGGTTGTGAATGGTGTGGAGGACCTCAAAATGGTGGAAATTGCCCCGGTTGTGGCATTGTGAATCCGGGAAACGGGTTTGTCTATGACCAAAATCCCTACAATGAAACAACTAATTTCCTCAACCAACCCCCGCACTATGAGATGGAGACGTATTCTTGTGAATTTTGTGGGGGTCCTCATTATGATTACCAATGTCAATCATGGAATCAAAATTTCTATGAATCTGATCCTTGTTATAACACTCCTTGTTTTGACAATTTCCAACCCCCACAATTTTCCGTCATTGAACAATTTCCCGTCATTGATCAACATCCTCGTGAGAAAAGTATGCTAGAAGAACTTGCCGAAGACCAAACGTCTCGCAACGAAAAATCTATGCTAGAAGTACTTGAAGAAGAGGAACGAGCCGCTAAGATTCAAAGATGTCTTGAAGAAATACGAATCGAGGAACGAGCACTTGCAAGACGTGCCCGATGGCTCGCGACTTACATCGACGATGATGATGATAGTGACGATGATGATGAAAGTTTGTCAGCTGAAACCACACACGAAGAGCCCGTTAACTCTCTAAGTATGGGGGACGAGCATCTCAGCACTATTCCTGAAACGGAATCATCGAATGTTGAGAACCTTATCCCGATCCCAAGTGAGTCTGAGGGAATTCTTGACAAAGAGTGTGATGTGTTTTCTCCTCTTACAAATGATTTTGTTGAGACTTTCTCATATTTTGACAGTGATTATAGTGATGCCGATTCTTTATATTCTAAAGACATAGAATTTATTGATGCATTACTTCCACATTCCGAGATCGTCAACTTAGAAGAGGATGTTGACCATGTTGTTTCCACAACAGTTAATACGACTATCACTAATCCCTTATTCGAATTCGATTCTGAATTTACTCTAAATTCAGTTAATCCAATCTTTGATAGTGATGAGTCTGACACGGAGACTATAATGGACGAGGTGCATATTTATAGCCCACGAAGTACCGCACATGTCCCACCTCCGTATACTCTTCATGAGGAGTTCTCCAGTGAACTCACTCATATCATATCTCCGCTGGAGTATGATTGCTTGGATGGCAAAGATCATGATCGGGGGGAGAGAATCTCAATTTGCATAGTTATGACAAATCTTCCCACCCTCCCAACCGAGATGCCTTCCAACCCAAAGAGCTTAAGAAATAAAATCCAAATAAGTGCAACTGCACTTAATCCCGAGGAAGAAGATCTAGTCATGATTGTTATCATGATTTTCTTTCTTTTCTTCACCTACTCGGTGACTTCCTCTCTTCTTCACTCCTTCGGGAGTGAGGACACTATCTTTGATCCCGGCATTTTCAATTATCATTTTTGAGCCGGTTCTATGTATATCTCATCGGTGTGGAACTTTCACATGCTTCATATGTTTGTCCAAACATCTTGAATGAAAGTCCGATGGAGATTGTTTCTTCCACTTTGCTTCCCCATGAACCAAGGAATTCGGGGTCGAGTCAAGCTAGCGACTCGGTAACCAAAAACAGTAGCACGCACCATATGGGTTTTCACCCATATTTCTATCTTCTTACCCCCTTTCTACCACCTAAGTGTGGGGGTGATGCCCCACATGTTATATATATACATATATCTTAAAAAAAAATAAATAAATAAAAATAAATAAATAAATAAAACTTCTTTCTAAATAATAATGGCCGTAATATTTCCCTTTTACGTTCTTTGTTTCGGCATAACCGCCGGTACTTTGAATATTGAGGGCAATATTCATTTCTAAGTGTGGGGGGGGGGAATTCTCACGAATTTCATATATTATCTACCCAATTCCCCCGTTTTTGGCCAAAATTTTTTTTGGAGTAAGTGTTTTACACTTTCTCATTTGGTTATCAGTCCGCCATGTCTATTAGACAAAAGGATTGGCTAATCCAGGAGCAAACGGCTCTTGGTAAAGATTTCTCAAATCCGTTTATATGGCTTGCAATTTGCCCAAAATTGTATGGTTCTCAACTCACCATATCTTTAATTAGTGAAGAGTTGGCTAGCCCGCAAGTTTATGGCTTGTGGTAAAGGCAGTGGAAAACCATAATTGGTAATCAGCTCACCAAAGATATTTTATCTAAGAGTTGGCTAGTCCAGAAGCAAACGGCTTCTGGTAAAGACTAATCAAATCCGTTGACAGCTTATGATTTGCTCAAAATCATTTGGTTATCATTGTACCAAGGTTCTTACTTGAACTGAAACAATTGGCTACTCCAGAAGTGATGGCTTTTGGTAAAGAGTTCTTTAAAATCCATTAAAACTTCATAAATATTGCTATGGACTAGCAATAGTTTAGTGTGGGGGATTTGATATGTGTCTAAAAACACATATATTTTATATTGTTTAACCCCACTAAAACAACCAAAAACACATAAATAACCCTATAAATGTTATAAATATCATGAAAATGTGTTTTATTTGAATCAGGTACGAAAAGAGTTGAAACAGCTTGATTCTGCTGATAATACTGATGGTTTCTGCCAAAGCCTATTTTAATTATGCTGAATCAATGGTTTCTGCCGAAGTTTCATTGCGCTGATGGTTTCTGCTGAAGGCATGCGTTTCAGCAGATACTTCCACTAAATAATATCTGGTTCTTAAATAATATCTGGTCAATACCAGTCAAACCAAACTTCATGTTTTCCCTCTCCCTCACACACTGAAACTTGCCACTGCTCAAAACCACCACCACTTGGCTTCCACCTCACCTCTAGCTCCATGCCTATTTCACAGTTTGTCCCCTCCACCTCCATAAACACCCAAAATTCCTTAATTGCAAAAAACTGCTCAAGACTTTTGGCACCAAAAAGCAAAATCAAGGGTTGGGATCGTTTTGACTAAATCAAGGGCCAAGAATGTTGAGAGAAGACTTTGTGAGAGCTATAAAAAGAAAAAGAAGACAGAGAATGAAGTTGTCACAGTTTTAGACCATTTTCGTAGGGTAAATTTAATTTCTGCTTTAAGTTTCATGTAAAAGTTTGCTGGGTTTTGTAATTTCTGTATTGAACAAGTGAATTTAGTTATAATTGAAGTGTTTTCATTAATCAATTCCATGTTTACAGCCTTAATTTATTTTCCCGCCAAAACTGTTCTTGATCCTTTTTCATGTTATAAGCTATTTTAATCGTTCTAATAAGCTCCTTTTAACTCATTAAAGTTATTGCAAGTGTTTTAGAAGAGTTTTCTGTCCTTTATGCAAAGAATTCGAAATAGTCAACAAAAGTCAACTGTTGTCAAAAATTCGAAAGTCAAACTGGTTTTTGGCTAGATTCTGGATTTATATGGTACTAGTGCCTCAAGGGAGGCTATAGGAATTGTTCTTGGGTCCTGGTTCTTTGTCTCAGCTTGTATTGCAACTTGTAAGCCATTTTCTTAAATATTGCATATTACTGTTTTGTTGTTTATTTGCTTTGATTTTGATGTTTTTATGTTTCTTTGTTGTTTGTTAGTCATAATATGTCTTAATATTAGGTATTTATGTTTTGGATTTGATTGTAGTTTGAAATGGTATTTTGACTATATATGCTAGTTTTTGATAATCCTAAGTTTAGACTTGAGTGACTACTTGTTTATGCTTAAAAAGGTCTATTTTGACACAATATGATCTCTGGATTTGATGAAATAGGTTTATGCAGTCTTATGCTTTGAAAACTTCATTTTGAGCCATTTTAAGGGGTGTTTGGATCAAGCTTTTTATTCGAGTTGCACTAAGTTATTGTTGTTGTTTGTGGTTGTTATCTGTTATACTAAGTCCTATTAGACCTTTTAAGTCATAAAATATAGTCCTTATTAGTGAAATAGTCAAAATAGCTTTTAATTTTCAATAATTTGTTGTATGTTAGGATTTATAGGTTCAAACTCATCATATTAGTGTATAAGTTGTTTATCTTGCTTAATTTAGTTTCACATAAGCTTGTTATAGCCTATTCAGTAGATTAGAAAGGTTCAAAGTTCAAATAAGTCAAGTTTTCAATTCTGCTGAAAGTCAAAATTTCATAAGAAACCCATTTTTGAATAAACTTGCGAATTTCATGTAGGACTTAATATTAGGATTGAAGACTTGTGCTTTTGGGATATTAAAGTTTAGTTGCTTAAATAAATTAGAAAAATAAAAGTTCACTTTTAATTAGCTTATAAACTGCTTATTTGCTAGCTTCTTTTAAGCCCTTTTTCAACAAAACTTCCTTTTTGCTTATTTCTTATTTTTGCTTATTTAGTGTGTTTTTCTTGTTGTTGTTGCTTATTCTAAGTCCCCATAACTGATTTATAGCTTATTCAACCTTTGGTTCAGTAGTGGTAGCTTTTTATTAGCTTATGCAAGCTTAATAGCTCATTTTGACCCATTTTAAGGTCTGTTAAGCAAATAAGCTCACAACAAGCTTATCTTTGAGTTCCACAAAATGTGTCTTCACAAAAGTTGCTTATTTTCAGTAGTAAAATAGTTTTGTAAAAGAAAATTCAAGAAAAGCCAAAAATAAAAATAGCTAGTTAGGGCCGTTTGGCGTGTTGAGACTTGAAAACTGGTCTCAAGCTTTTCTTCTGTAGCTTGTGCTTTTTAGGTTCTAATCAGTTGCATTAGCTCATTTTAGGTTAGATTTAGGCTGTAGTAGCTTATGGTAGATTTTGGATAGCTTATAGCTTATTTATTAGCTTATTCAAACTGCTTATTTGCCCAATTCAGCTTATTAGTAGGCTTATCTAACTTTTTATATTTTTTCCAGGCTTAGAATAATATTTTAGACTTTCCTGTAAAGTTTCATAATTTTTACTGTTCATTTGTTATTTTTCTTAATTTTAATTAGTTTAAAATAGTTTTTAATTAATAATAATTAAATAAATAGTCATAAAAATAATTTTCTTTTTCCAATAATTTTCTTTTATTTTTAGGATTTCAAAAATGTCATTTTCATATTTGTAGGTCTTTTATTTCTTAGATCTCATTTTTACTTTTGTACGTTTACGTAGTTTTTTTAAACGTACGTTTTACGTTTCTTTTATCTAATTGTTGTGTTTTCCAAATCTGTATTCTATTCCATTCCAATCAATCAGTAGTGTAATTTCCAATCAAAATCCTTTCCGATCACTATCCTTAGTGATCATTCTATCGTCTGAATTAGTGTTTACACACCATTGAGTCTCCGTGGGACTTAACGACCTGGGAATCCACTGTATTCTCTGATCTTCATTGTATTTGTGTTTAAGCTGTTTTAAGTCTATTAGACTTGACGGTTTAGCATAGATCAACTGCCTAGGGTGTTATAAAACTTGATCGACGAAAAGGAAGTTCCTTTGACCCCGAACGCGCTGCGTAAGCGTATCATGTACTCCAATAATCATAATCGACGATGAATCCACACGAGCATGGCCTACATGCGACCCCTTCCGCGAGTATTGCAACGGTGGGGATAGTCAAAAAAAAGAAGAATGGACGTGCCCTCACGAGCTTGAAAGACATACTATCAAGTTCGGAGATTTGACATTTGATGATTGGTACGCTATACAATTCGGGAATGCTAAGATTAACCCGAATCTTCTCAAAAAACTCAAGATTGACTATGAGGATCATAAACAGAAAATAAAAGTGGCTAATAACGACATCCACTGCATGGAAGATCATTTAAGCGAAACTGGCAATAAGAAAATACGAAGTCACTGGTGTGAAAGGATAAAATCTCCTGGGGAAGTTTTCTGGGCATCATGCAACCCTTTTGACGATAAATGTAACGGGGGAAGCAGCTTAAGGAGAATGGGAGAAGACGAATTCTTGTGGACCTCAACCAACGATGAGAAAAGAACAAGTTTGCCTTGGTTAGACAACCTGGGATTTGACAGTTGGGTGAAGATTAAGTATGGACATGTAGATACGTTAACAAAAGAAAATATTTGGAAGGAGTACATGAGTAAAGAAAATTCAAACGACGAGAGTCCTAACAACATGAGTGAAATAACAGTTGAGGATGACAAGGAGTTGGTAAGAAATGAAAAAGAAGAATGCAAGCGTGTATTAGTGGAGAATCTACTCAATGAAGAATGGTCTAAAAGGACCGCTTCTGACGACGATGACATTGAGGGGATTTTAGATTACCTTGAGTTGCAAGGGAATGAGGAATTTACTGACCCCGACGATGAAGCATATGAGCAAAGAAGGTGCAAACTCCTTGGGATTCTGATAAGGTTTTAAAAGGTACCATTTTGAGGGGTCGTTTTAGTCCTTATTTGATCACTTTTGTATCCGTTATTGCTTAATATCGTTCCTTTTCACTTTTTAGGGCTCGTGAAGGCAAAATTGTCACACCCCCAAATTACCTGTTTTGCAGCGGAATTGAATACCTTGGGGAGGACTGTCATAGCATCAAAGTTACAGTTATATCGAACGACCTAAAGTGTCGTTTGGAAAACACATCGTTTAATTTATCAAAACAATCAGAGTTTACAAAGTATTGGTCTCAATTGAAAATCAACTTGTGCGGAAATAAGTTTGTTACAATTCAAACGACATTTTAAAATGCATAAAATCCCATGTAAGACGCGTCGTCACCACGACTCTATGATATGTCCAAATGCGTGCCATGAAGTGAATGCCTTAGGTACCTGAGATAAAACATGCTAAAAGTGTCAACACAAAGGTTGAGTGAGTTCATAGAGTTTGTGTTGAAATGTAAAGCCTTTCAAAAATTGTTTATGCAGCAAAGGCATTGTAAATCCACTCAGTTCCAAGTCCCGCCCATACAAAACTTGCAACCTGTGTGTTTACAACCCATTGCCAAAATATAGAATTGTCAATCTTGTTTGTAAGTAGGACATAGGTGCATACGATATATACATGTACTTAATGCAAAGAATCACAGCCAACTGAACCTCTTGACAAGTCTAAATTGTTTGTTGTGTCTCATTGAATAACGGATTATATTCACCCCAGGTCACGTCATCAAGGACTCAAGGGTGGGGGCGTCAGCCCGATAGTACTATCAATACCTCTCCGCCGGCTCCCGCAGGAGTTAACCAGTTGCTAAAGTTTGTATGTTGATGCACAATTGAAAACTAGTTTAGCACATTAAGGCACATATCGCAATAAACCACACCCAATGTCCAAAGTGTATAAGAAGTATATTGTAACACAATTGTATAAATGGTTTGAGTATTCGCAAGAGTGAAACAAGTATTTAAGCATGTATCTCCCCCAAATAGCTTGTAAGAATTTAAACGAGTAAAAGTGGGGTATGAACTCACAGTAATATGTAAGAGTTTAAAGTACTTGTGAAAGTAATTGAGAATAGTTTGAGCATGTATCTCCCCCAAAAGTTTGTAAACAATTAATAGAAAGTGGGGCTATGAAAACTCACAGTAATATGTAAGAGTTTAGAATATTTGTGATAGTAAAAACAAGTAGTTGAGCATGTATCTCCTCCAAAGAGTTTATAAAACAAATAAGTAATAGAAAGTGGGGCTATGAACTCACAGTAATATGTAAGAGTTTAGAATATTTGTGATAGTAAAAACAAGTAGTTGAGCATGTATCTCCCCCAAAGAGTTTATAAAACAAATAAGTAATAGAAAGTGGGGCTATGAACTCACAGTAATATGTAAGAGTTTAGAATATTTGTGATAGTAAAAACAAGTAGTTGAGCATGTATCTCTCCCAAAGAGTTTATAAAACAAATAAGTAATAGAAAGTGGGGCTATGAACTCACCTGATGAAATGATGCGAAGACAAAAGTGAGTACACTAAAATGTAGCGTGAAACTTTAACCTTGACCTATTATGAATGATATGATATGTAATGAGTTATGATGTAATGTTATGCATGCATTTCGTATGTTATTTATACCATTTGTGAGTTTTGAAAATAATAATACTTATCGTCAAAAATACTCTTTTGACGTCTTGACCAATATTAAATTACTTTACAAGTATTTACGTCAAAATGTCATCCTACAATGTTTTTGTAATGATTTATAGTGAAATTTTCACTTTTCGTCGTAAAACAATGTCGTCGGAATTTTTCATGAAAGTGACAAAAATGGCTCCGAAAAACTAGTCGTAAAAGGGTGTACGTCGATCGTTAGAAAACGAACTCGACGGTTTTGGAAAGTTTGTATCGAAATCTAGAAGTTTCAGTTCAGGAGTTTTCGTCATCGAGGTCTCGAACATAAAGATAATAAGGGTTAAAGATGGTGATTTTGGCTAAAATGTTGGTTAAAAATGAGTTTCGGCCAAGTTTAGACGACCATAAATAATTTATTACAACTCCGCCATATAAACGGTTGGTTGTTTTGAAAAATATGCTCGGTGATCTTGATTTTATTAGAAGACAATTCGTTCCAAAAAGTTCCACATCATGGTTAAAAACAGCCTCCAACATGGTCGTTTCAGCTACCGTAACACTTGTCTCGTAAAATAATATAGTTTTTCAGAAAATAATAGTTACGGCAATTTTATGAATACGTGCATATCTTTGTCGTTTCAAATCCGTTTTCTACGTATAATACGTCCTTAGCTTCGTATCAAAGTATACTAATATATTTTTGATAGGTCGAAATAATTTGTAAAGCTTAGGACTCGTTTTTGACTCGAACAAAATAAAAATAGCATGCTGAAATTTTCTGAAAAAATATATATTTCGTCGTCAACTTGAAAAATTCATAACTTCTTCGTTATAACTCCGTTTTAATCCGTTCAAGCGGCCACGGATTCGTTTTAAAGTATATTTTCTAAATATCAAGGCCAAAAAGTCGTGCCTACTGTCGGATTTTCCAGAAAATCAAAACAAGGACAGAACACTTTTATATACTTATCGAAAATAGTTTTTCTCGTACAAAACTTATTCCAATCCCTTCAAATCAACTCCAAAACTAATCTAATCCTACCATACACCTTCTTAGGGTGTCATGGGTTCCTAGACATCATCAAGACCAAAGTATACCAAGGGAATAATTATAGGATGACTTTTATATATATATAACACTAAAAATCATGTAATAATGGTATAAACAACACAAATCATGCATGCTTGCTCCAAAAATGAAGAGATACTTATAAAATGAAAGTGAAAGAGGTAAAATGAAATGATATGCTTACAAGCTACAATGATGAGGTGCAAAGAACCAAGGTTAACCTAAACACTCTAGATTTTTATTTCAAAATCTTAACAAGAGTATTATCTAGATTGTAATTATCTTGAGCTTGAGAAAAATTTATGATCCCTTGTGAAGACCTCTTGATGTGGCCGGTTTTTATGGAGAGAAAACACAAAGAGAGAAAGTTTCTAACACTTGAGAATTATTGGTGAATGAATAAATGAGTGAAAAATGTACAAGTAAGACTTTTATGTAGAGTAAGAATTAATACAATCAAAGAACCATTCCTCAATTAATGTCACCCTCCCCCTTGGTCGGCCAAGGGGGGAGGAATGTGAAGATATTATTTTTTTATTTTTTTTTATCTAATGCATAAGTATATATTTGCTTGTATAATTTGTAAGAAAGTGTAAGTAAATGTGTAGTTAAATGTAACTTGTAAGGTAAATGGTAGTTTTTAGGTAAAAGAGATTTTTAATAGACCAAGTAGAATGTAATGAGATCATAAAAATTATAAAAATACATTCCTTGTGAAATTTGAGTGATAAAATAATTATCGAGTAATTTTTAAGAAAAACGTCGTAATAATATAACTTTAACGATTTATATACCAAATAAATTTAAAACACTAGGTAAAGTCAAAATATAGTTTTTATAAACTAATGTAAGTATAAAAATATATCGGGATCATTTTTAGAAGTAACGGATTAAATGTTCAAAATAATAACTTACGCGATAGCGTTTATTTAATATGAAATTTACGCGTTTAATGTGAAATGCAAAAATCATGAATGAACCGATATGAAATGATGAATATGGAGTATGAGAAATGACCGGAAAATGAGAATTGTGACATTCTTCCCATGTCAGCGGAATCACGTCCTCGTGATTCGATTAATGATACTATAGCTCAAAACGCGACAAGGGTTCTAAAAGTTTATGCTCATGTATGGTCTAAATGATTATGTCAATGCTCATGCATATGTCGTGACTATATCTCATTCTAAAGACATGCTCCCTTATGATTAGGCTCGATGAGGCAGGCTTTCCCATTCTCAAGCAAAATTTTTAAAAGACTTTTTGGTAACCGATTTTTACTTAATCCCACAACTCATCAAACAAGAACTGTCATACGATTAGGCTAAATCGGTTTAGGTAACGACTTGTTTCTAGCTCGATCTTTGCAACTCATCAAACAAGAACTGTCGCTCGGATCAATCTGGAAACAAGTGGTTTGAAGAAAATCTTTTGAAAATTTGGCTCGATTACGGAATTGCTTACTCATATGAGACTACTACTCCCTTCATTGCATGATTCTTCCTGAATTAGACATAGGTGATCAGGCTATGTATAATTTAGGAGTAACTATGCAATGCTTGGACTAATCGACTCATATGATGTTTGGTGTTGAGTCATAAGTTCGCATGTATAAAGAATATGCACTTATAATGATATGATGAGATGCTATGATGATGTGGTTATAGTCTAGGGTCAATGATGCAACCTAGTTCTCTATAACCGATGCTCTGATACCAATCTGTCACACCCCCAAATTACATGTTTTGCAGCGGAATTGAATACCTTGGGGAGGACTGTCATAGCATCAAAGTTACAGTTATATCGAACGACCTAAAGTGTCGTTTGGAAAACACATCGTTTAATTTATCAAAACAATCAGAGTTTACAAAGTATTGGTCTCAATTGAAAATCAACTTGTGCGGAAATAAGTTTGTTACAATTCAAACGACATTTTAAAATGCATAAAATCCCATGTAAGACGCGTCGTCACCACGACTCTATGATATGTCCAAATGCGTGCCATGAAGTGAATGCCTTAGGTACCTGAGATAAAACATGCTAAAAGTGTCAACACAAAGGTTGAGTGAGTTCATAGAGTTTGTGTTGAAATGTAAAGCCTTTCAAAAATTGTTTATGCAGCAAAGGCATTGTAAATCCACTCAGTTCCAAGTCCCGCCCATACAAAACTTGCAACCTGTGTGTTTACAACCCATTGCCAAAATATAGAATTGTCAATCTTGTTTGTAAGTAGGACATAGGTGCATACGATATATACATGTACTTAATGCAAAGAATCACAGCCAACTGAACCTCTTGACAAGTCTAAATTGTTTGTTGTGTCTCATTGAATAACGGATTATATTCACCCCAGGTCACGTCATCAAGGACTCAAGGGTGGGGGCGTCAGCCCGATAGTACTATCAATACCTCTCCGCCGGCTCCCGCAGGAGTTAACCAGTTGCTAAAGTTTGTATGTTGATGCACAATTGAAAACTAGTTTAGCACATTAAGGCACATATCGCAATAAACCACACCCAATGTCCAAAGTGTATAAGAAGTATATTGTAACAAAATTGTATAAATGGTTTGAGTATTCGCAAGAGTGAAACAAGTATTTAAGCATGTATCTCCCCCAAATAGCTTGTAAGAATTTAAACGAGTAAAAGTGGGGTATGAACTCACAGTAATATGTAAGAGTTTAAAGTACTTGTGAAAGTAATTGAGAATAGTTTGAGCATGTATCTCCCCCAAAAGTTTGTAAACAATTAATAGAAATTGGGGCTATGAAAACTCACAGTAATATGTAAGAGTTTAGAATATTTGTGATAGTAAAAACAAGTAGTTGAGCATGTATCTCCTCCAAAGAGTTTATAAAACAAATAAGTAATAGAAAGTGGGGCTATGAACTCACAGTAATATGTAAGAGTTTAGAATATTTGTGATAGTAAAAACAAGTAGTTGAGCATGTATCTCCCCCAAAGAGTTTATAAAACAAATAAGTAATAGAAAGTGGGGCTATGAACTCACAGTAATATGTAAGAGTTTAGAATATTTGTGATAGTAAAAACAAGTAGTTGAGCATGTATCTCTCCCAAAGAGTTTATAAAACAAATAAGTAATAGAAAGTGGGGCTATGAACTCACCTGATGAAATGATGCGAAGACAAAAGTGAGTACACTAAAATGTAGCGTGAAACTTTAACCTTGACCTATTATGAATGATATGATATGTAATGAGTTATGATGTAATGTTATGCATGCATTTCGTATGTTATTTATACCATTTGTGAGTTTTGAAAATAATAATACTTATCGTCAAAAATACTCTTTTGACGTCTTGACCAATATTAAATTACTTTACAAGTATTTACGTCAAAATGTCATCCTACAATGTTTTTGTAATGATTTATAGTGAAATTTTCACTTTTCGTCGTAAAACAATGTCGTCGGAATTTTTCATGAAAGTGACAAAAATGGCTCCGAAAAACTAGTCGTAAAAGGGTGTACGTCGATCGTTAGAAAACGAACTCGACGGTTTTGGAAAGTTTGTATCGAAATCTAGAAGTTTCAGTTCAGGAGTTTTCGTCATCGAGGTCTCGAACATAAAGATAATAAGGGTTAAAGATGGTGATTTTGGCTAAAATGTTGGTTAAAAATGAGTTTCGGCCAAGTTTAGACGACCATAAATAATTTATTACAACTCCGCCATATAAACGGTTGGTTGTTTTGAAAAATATGCTCGGTGATCTTGATTTTATTAGAAGACAATTCCTTCCAAAAAGTTCCACATCATGGTTAAAAACAGCCTCCAACATGGTCGTTTCAGCTACCGTAACACTTGTCTCGTAAAATAATATAGTTTTTCAGAAAATAATAGTTACGGCAATTTTATGAAAACGTGCATATCTTTGTCGTTTCAAATCCGTTTTCTACGTATAATACGTCCTTAGCTTCGTATCAAAGTATACTAATATATTTTTGATAGGTCGAAATAATTTGTAAAGCTTAGGACTCGTTTTTGACTCGAACAAAATAAAAATAGCATGCTGAAATTTTCTGAAAAAATTTATATTTCGTCGTCAACTTGAAAAATTCATAACTTCTTCGTTATAACTCCGTTTTAATCCGTTCAAGCGGCCACGGATTCGTTTTAAAGTATATTTTCTAAATATCAAGGCCAAAAAGTCGTGCCTACTGTCGGATTTTCCAGAAAATCAAAACAAGGACAGAACACTTTTATATACTTATCGAAAATAGTTTTTCTCGTACAAAACTTATTCCAATCCCTTCAAATCAACTCCAAAACTAATCTAATCCTACCATACACCTTCTTAGGGTGTCATGGGTTCCTAGACATCATCAAGACCAAAGTATACCAAGGGAATAATTATAGGATGACTTTTATATATATATAACACTAAAAATCATGTAATAATGGTATAAACAACACAAATCATGCATGCTTGCTCCAAAAATGAAGAGATACTTATAAAATGAAAGTGAAAGAGGTAAAATGAAATGATATGCTTACAAGCTACAATGATGAGGTGCAAAGAACCAAGGTTAACCTAAACACTCTAGATTTTTATTTCAAAATCTTAACAAGAGTATTATCTAGATTGTAATTATCTTGAGCTTGAGAAAAATTTATGATCCCTTGTGAAGACCTCTTGATGTGGCCGGTTTTTATGGAGAGAAAACACAAAGAGAGAAAGTTTCTAACACTTGAGAATTATTGGTGAATGAATAAATGAGTGAAAAATGTACAAGTAAGACTTTTATGTAGAGTAAGAATTAATACAATCAAAGAACCATTCCTCAATTAATGTCACCCTCCCCCTTGGTCGGCCAAGGGGGGAGGAATGTGAAGATATTATTTTTTTTTTTTTTATCTAATGCATAAGTATATATTTGCTTGTATAATTTGTAAGAAAGTGTAAGTAAATGTGTAGTTAAATGTAACTTGTAAGGTAAATGGTAGTTTTTAGGTAAAAGAGATTTTTAATAGACCAAGTAGAATGTAATGAGATCATAAAAATTATAAAAATACATTCCTTGTGAAATTTGAGTGATAAAATAATTATCGAGTAATTTTTAAGAAAAACGTCGTAATAATATAACTTTAACGATTTATATACCAAATAAATTTAAAACGCTAGGTAAAGTCAAAATATAGTTTTTATAAACTAATGTAAGTATAAAAATATATCGGGATCATTTTTAGAAGTAACGGATTAAATGTTCAAAATAATAACTTACGTGATAGCGTTTATTTAATATGAAATTTACGCGTTTAATGTGAAATGCAAAAATCATGAATGAACCGATATGAAATGATGAATATGGAGTATGAGAAATGACCGGAAAATGAGAATTGTGACAAAAATGCTGGAATGGCACTTATTTGGACGAAAAGGCGCGAATATATGAAGAAAATGGCCAAAGTCGAAATCGAGACACTCACAGTTGCTGAAATTAGAAGGCGACGGCGTCAGGTGCTATTGGCGAAGCCGTCCCAAGATTTTTGTGACGGTTCAGAACTCAAAACTCGTGTTTTCAAGAGACGGCGTCTTGTTGTGAAGGAGTAGGCCGTCGCTACTCAGACGGCCTAGATGCAATCCAGACGACGTCAGAAGCTGAAGAGGACGGCGTCACGGACATAAGGTGACGTCGTCGCAAGGTTAACGTGGCCAAGACGAAACCCTAATGGCGGCGACACGACGGCGTCACTAAACATAAGGTGACGCCGTCGCAATTGTAATCTTATATATAGAATCCGAATTTTTCAGTCTTTGTGTGGAGAGTCTTTGGAGTAAAAACCTAAAACCGAACCTAAGGTGTCTTGTACAGTATTTTAGGGTTTTTAACCCTATCTTACACCAAGATAAGTCTTTACTTCATTAATTCAATTATGTCTTTGATTATTTGTGTGTATGCTTGCATGTTCTCCATGTCCGGCTAATTTATTTGTGTGTTTGCTTAGGAAGTATGAAACTTAATTATTAAATATTGATTGGTTGTTTCTTATCTTAGTTGATTAATGATCTAGTAATGCGATAGATCATTCGTTGTGTACTTAATGCTTGATTCATCTTTGTGAACCTTAGCGTATAATTACCTGATTGATTGTAGGCTAAACCATCCGAAGAGCGCCTTAGAGTAGGAGTCTATAATATCTAGTGGATTTTGTAGACGAGACCCTTTGGTAAGTTCAAAGAGTTAGGGAGAAATGCATACCCTACAACTTTAGACACACAACGCAACTAGGAATAAGACGTGACACTCAACCATCAATAGGAGATAATTAAGGAGTAATACAAACTAAGTAAACACATCTTTAAACTATCATACGAGCACACATTAATTAGACATAGACTCCCACAACCTTAGTTTAGATAATTAGATAATAATAGAGTAATCGGTAGAAATACCAACCCCCCAAATCCAACACCCGAGATTCGTACCTTTCTATTTTTCATAAAATACAAAAAGATAAAAAATAATCTTCCTCAACCTTAACCTTAGCGTAGTAACTCCCTACTAGCATTCATATTCCCCTAGAGAACGATATCAATACCCGTGGCTTACCCTAATTACTACACTACAACGATTAGGTTCACTGCCTAGGGTGTTATAAAACTTGCTCGAAGAAAAGGAAGTTTCCTTGACCCCGAACGACGCGTGTAGCGTTATCAAGTTTTTGGCGCCGCTGCCGGGGAATAGAATAGCTAGTTAGTAGTCCACCTCGTTTAGGTTTCTTTGCTTGATTCCTATCAAGTAAATTTTTCTTATTTTTAGATTTCTCTTAGTCTATCCCCCTTCTTCGTGACCCTTGTTCGTAAAAACCATCATTAACCATGATCCGTATTTTCCATCAAAGATTCTTTACTCTACCCGTTCCCAATCCCGAGATTGAGAACGCAATCCCACAAAACCCTTCACCCACTCACCATTTTGGTAATCACCTAGAGCATAATGAGATAAATTGGCAACAACAAAGTCCTTTCTATTACTCAGATTCGGATGAGGAATTTGATTATGATGAAGCACTTGATAGCGGGGAGGTCATTAATGAAGTTAATTTCGAAATTAAGGAAGACCCATCCCAATGTTTTGACCCTAGGTGTAGGATTGAGAAAGATGGCCCCTTTAATATTCAATTCCCTTGCAAAATTGGACTAGAAGGGTTCGATGCTTATTTGAATTCATTCTTACCTTTAAACTTAATTTCAAGGGACCTATATAACAAAATCAAGGTCAATGAGTTAACTTATCAAGGGAACAATGTTGTTGAAGCAGTCATTTATTTGCACGTGTTTGTCGGAAGCTTTGCTTATTTGGTGGAGTTCATGGTCCTAGAAGACTTAGGAGAATTTATAGATAAGGACCTCACTCAAATAATTTTTGGAAAACCTTTCAAGAAATTGACTGGGTTGAATGAACGGATGGTTGATGGTCTAATTACATTCTCTGATGAAATTGAAGATTTCATCTACCAAATGCCACGCGCTCATCCTAGGTTTAAACATAAGGACATCGAGGTTTGTAATAGAATGACCCCTATTCCATTGCATAGTGAAAGAGATAAGCAGAGTGGGCTTAGGTACCCATACGAGAAAACTAAGCGATATTACAAAAAATGCCTTGAATTAGGAGATGATTACAAAAAGAATGAAAGAGCGTTGGAATGGCTTAAGTATGAGCACGAGAGGATTGGTGAGAAAACGTAGGAGCACGACTACGAGTCTAGCTACAAGACTCTTTAATAAAGAAAAGCGCTTCGTGGGAGGCAACCCATGCTTAATTGTTTGCTTGTTAGTGTCATATATCTTTTATTAATTGTTTATTCTCATGTTTAAATTTGTAAAAATGCTTTATTTTGTTTTTAACCTCGTCTTAATTGCATATAAAGGTATTTTACATAAGGGATAAGTGTAGGGAGGATTACACACGTTTTCAAAAGAAACGTAAACATGAGAATAACAATTAATTAAAAGATATTTATGTTTGTTTGTTCGAGTCAAATGCTTGTATCGAGTCATAATGGATGTTTTGCAGAAATTTTTCCAGATTCTAAAGATGTAAATTTTCCAGAATTTTTTCCAGAAAATCGCAGACCAGTTTTTGTCAGGATAACCTGACGGCGTCAGGATTGCAACCTGACGGCGTCAGGAAGGAGTAAAAACATCAGATTACTTTTTCTCGTTTTCTGAGCTACTTACAAATTTTTGGAATTTTCCAGGTCTTAATTTTCTTAGAAATTCTGTAAACATCCATTCCACAAGCATTATATCCTAGTTTAAATCGAGTCTTATATATATTATTACCGCCGATTTTACGCGAAGGTTTCGTTTGTTTTCTTCAAGTGTGCAGGTTTAATTTATCAAGAAGAAGTTACATAAGATTGAGGAGCTTTTCACGCATAAATTCTTCTTGGAAAGGATTTAACCACTACTTCACACACGGATCCTACCGAGCTAATCAGGGGAGTATTAGTTTCTTTCGTTTTTAATTACCTTCTTTTATCATAACTTTGATACTTTCGGGGAACATTGGGGACAATGTTCAGTTTAAGTGTAGGGAGGGAAATAAAACGGGAACTTTGAAACTATGCTTATCCTTGATTATTTGCTTTGTCCAATTGTGATTGTGTAATAAACCATGAGAAAATATCGGTTAGGGTAATTTTGGCACCAAATTTAAAATTTTTCATGACATATAGGAGTGGGCCATTAGTCTTAACAAAAGCGTCTCATGGATAGGAAGTTATATGACTAGCACAAAACCCTTTACCACCCAAATTCCACCCAAAATGTGAGGATCGCCCTTAGATTAGTAGGAATTAAAGCATTCATCTTCAATGCTTAGAGTGTGAACCGGTAGTATATTAGATTCTAGAACTTGTTTTGTGATGCATTCCGAGATCGCAAGTGAGGCTACACTTGTGTAGTTAGGAATAACTAAATGATAAGAGGCATTAGGATAACCCTTGTTTGATACCTGTAATATAATTACTTCTTCCACATCGGTTGAGTAATTCCCCCACACCCTTTGCGTTGTACTCATCTTTAGTACACGATACCCCTAGTTAACCCCTCAGAGCCTATCCTTTTCGCGGTTCTCGTGATGTTTCGGTTTTTCCGGAATATCAATGAAGAGCATTGTTTACACCCCACCCCCAAATATACACCCAAATCGCCTTAGCCTACCCCTTATGCACTCACTTTTAGTGCAAATGTTTGTTATCACCCTAAACCCTTAGTTCAATTATCTAGTTGCTTGCATAAGTTGCTAAGTCGAGTCATATCCTTTGTATACAGTTTTGGGATGATTGGGATTCATGGGAAAAGTTAAAGTTTATGAAATGACGGGAAGGGAACGTTAAATTCAAATTCCCTTTGTTTGCGTAATAATGTACCCCAAGTGTTTTGATCTTTTCAATTCGGGTCAAATTAGTGTTAGAGTAATAAAAACTCAAGTGTAGGGATATGCCTGTAAATCCCTAGTATTTTGATGTTATCATAGAGGATGGTAGAGTAAAAATGTATATAAAAAAAAAAAAAAATCGAAAAAAAAATAGAAAAAAAAGAAAAAAGAAAAAAATAGAGTGATAAAAAAAAATAAATAAAAAAAAAATACGGGCTACCATCCTACATCTATCCTTTAATTTATGTTTATTTATTTCAGTTATCTAGAGTTTAGAATGTCGAGTCTTGGCTTAGCAACGCCATTCTTCATATGCAGTTAACATAAAGATTTTTGACTTGCCACCACTGTATAGCCTATCCCACCAAACCCTTTGTTTCCCTACCGTAAGCCTAACGTTACAACCCTTTAAAAGACCTCTTTGATAGTCTTTCATAGGTGCTTACGCCAAAGCGATGGAGGTTTGATCTATTCTCAAGCCTATGGTAATCTATGTACTAGGACCGGTTAATGAGTGTTTATCTTCCATTTCCAATTTGTTATATTCCATATACACCCGAGAGAGATGTGAGTATCCAAACACCCCATGTGAGGTGCTAGTATGTAATTTCCGTGCTTGTTATGACTTTTGCGGGGCTTATATGTGTTGTGGACCGTTTTGAATTAATGCTTCATGACCCCTAACTTATAAATTAAAAGCAAATAACAAGTGTAGGGATATTTGATAAGGTTTTAAAAGGTACCATTTTGAGCGGTCGTTTTAGTCCTTATTTGATCACTTTTGTATCCGTTATTGCTTAATATCGTTCCTTTTCACTTTTAGGTCTCGTGAAGGCAAAATGCTGGAATGGCACTTATTTGGACGAAAAGGCGCGAATATATGAAGAAAATGGCCAAAGTCGAAATCGAGACACTCACAGTTGCTGAAAGTAGAAGGCGACGGCGTCAGGTGCTATTGGCGACGCCGTCCCAAGATTTTTGTGACGGTTCAGAACTCAAAACTCGTGTTTTCAAGAGACGGCGTCTAGTTGTGAAGGAGTAGGCCGTCGCTACTCAGACGGCCTAGATGCAATCCAGACGACGTCAGAAGCTGAAGAGGACGGCGTCACGGACATAAGGTGACGCCGTCGCAAGGTTAACATGGCCAAGACGAAACCCTAATGGCGGCGACACGACGGTGTCACTAAACATAAGGTGACGCCGTCGCAATTGTAATCTTATATATAGAATCCGAATTTTTCAGTCTTTGTGTGGAGAGTCTTTGGAGTAAAAACCTAAAACTGAACCTAAGGTGTCTTGTACAGTATTTTAGGGTTTTTAACCCTATCTTACACCAAGATAAGTCTTTACTTCATAATTCAATTATGTCTTTGATTATTTGTGTGTATGCTTGCATGTTCTCCATGTCCGGCTAATTTATTTGTGTGTTTGCTTAGGAAGTATGAAACTTAATTATTAAATATTGATTGGTTGTTTCTTATCTTAGTTGATTAATGATCTAGTAATGCGATAGATCATTCGTTGTGTACTTAATGCTTGATTCATCTTTGTGAACCTTAGCGTATAATTACCTGAGTGATTGTAGGCTAAACCATCCGAAGAGCGCCTTAGAGTAGGAGTCTATAATATCTAGTGGATTTTGTAGACGAGACCCTTTGGTAAGTTCAAAGAGTTAGGGAGAAATGCATACCCTACAACTTTAGACACACAACGCAACTAGGAATAAGACGTGACACTCAACCATCAATAGGAGATAATTAAGGAGTAATACAAACTAAGTAAACACATCTTTAAACTATCATACGAGCACACATTAATTAGACATAGACTCCCACAACCTTAGTTTAGATAATTAGATAATAATAGAGTAATCGGTAGAAATACCAACCCCCCAAATCCAACACCCGAGATTCGTACCTTTCTATTTTTCATAAAATACAAAAAGATAAAAAATAATCTTCCTCAACCTTAACCTTAGCGTAGTAACTCCCTACTAGCATTCCTATTCCCCTAGAGAACGATATCAATACCCGTGGCTTACCCTAATTACTACACTACAACGATTAGGTTCACTGCCTAGGGTGCTATAAAACTTGCTCGAAGAAAATGAAGTTTCCTTGAACCCGAACGACGCGTGTAGCGTTATCAGATTCCCTACAAGAGGCCACCACCAATTATTGTCGAAAAGTATGAGTTCACTCGCTACCATTTGGGCCCGGTAAAATTCGGAAGATCGAGACTAAAGAAAACCTCCGCACTGCCACGAATGTCGCTTGGGCCAGGCATAACTTGATGAAAGACATTGAGGAAGTCGGCCAAGTCCAATGGCCCCCATAGAGCCCCGCGGCTGTGAGTCTAATTTAAAGACTCGTAAATAAATAAAAGTGCTCTTTCGGGAGACAACCCGAATTATCCATTTCTTTTGTTTTATTTCCATTTCTGTAAGATTTTGTGTTTTTAACCATTTTTGTAGGAAACGAGGAAGTAATTGTTGCTGCAGTTTGCTGATCTGACCATAGTTACGGCGTAACTCATCTATGTGATTACGCCGTAACCAACCTTTTGCAGCAGTATTCTAGATGCATTACTAATTACGGCGTAATACCATCTCAGTAACTCCCTCAAAGAGTTACGACGTAACTTTCCTCTGCTTCACTTCTTTCATTTTAAAACACAATAACCTTGTATTAGTATTTTAAATGAACTTTGTGGGTGTGTTCCCTGTAAACCCTCACGAGACTTCACTCGCCCACTTGGGACACCAAGTGGTTTAAAAGGCTTGTTGTATATGCTAAATGCAACCGTGATTCCTACGAAAGTGAGTTAGGTTTGTTTTTCATTTTTCATTTTTTCTTTTTAGAATTATGCTTGTCGGTAGTGTGATTTCAGGGATTGAAGTTTGTTCATGATGCTTATACGAAGGCACGTCTCTTTTTCGTGGACCTTTTTTCTTTGTGGAGCAAATTTCAGGGAAGTTCTCGCTCTAATTCTATTTTTCTCTTCACCTTTATTTAATGCTTAGTACAAAAGGGACTTTGTACAATTCAAGTGGGGGGACGGGAATAGAATTATCTCTTGAACATTATTTTGCCCTCGTTTTTCTAGTTTATTTTGAAAAATTATGCCATTTTTAAAATTTTGACATGTTTTTCTTAACCTAACTAGATTAGACCTTAGCCGAGCACATACTACCATTAATATTATATGGTGAGATTAGCCTTATCCGTTTCCAATATTTTACCCCAAATCCACCAAATTATGAGTGTGCCGGTAGCTTGTAAACTTTAGAACTTGGCCTTTGCATCATTTCGAGACCATAGACGAGGTATGTTAAGTTAGCTCGATGTATTTGGACTTTTCAGTTTTAGAAGGCAATATTTTAGGATTATCACCCAAATAGCCTACCATTGTGTGTCTATCGATTAGTCAACTCGACTTCTCGACCCCCATGTGAAACCCTTTTGTTGCACTCACCTTTAGTGCAAGATACCCCTAGATACACCCATCTGAGCCATTCCTTTCATTTTGTTAACCCAATATATTTTTTCGATACACCTATACACCTTAGCCTACCCTGTAGTCTTTATTTGTGATTGGGAAGTCGTCATTTGCCTAAGTTCAAGGTTCAAGTGGAAAGGTTCGGAAATCACGCTTTCATCGACGACATATTCCTGAAGATCATTGAAGACCCCCCAAATTCCCATTGTTCATCTAAAGTGGGGGGATATTATGTTTAGTTATTATTGTTATGTTGAAAAAAAAAATATATATATATATATATATATATATATATATATATATATATATATATATATATATATATATATATATATATATATATATATATATATATATATATATATATATATATATATATATATATATATATATATATATAAGGGATCCAGTAAGAAGAAAAATTAAAATAAGAATGATAAGAAGGATTTTTAGCCACACATTTTAAATAAGTGGGAGATTTTTAAGGGGAGATGCATCTAATTTTATTGGTGCATCTAGAATGTGTGGTTGTGGTTACTTCTTATCCTTCTTATTTTTGTTATTCTTCTTATTTGATCCTAACTATATATATATATATATATATATATATATATATATATATATATATATATATATATATAGTTGTTATGTTACTTAGTTTTTGTAAAGTGCGATGTTATAAGCACTATGTCATGAGCTTTATAGATTTAGTATCGAGGAGGCCACCTCGGTCACATTCGAAGATTGAAGTTGGTAATTATGCCAACAGTTGGAGAAAAGGTAGTGTCCCCATCACGACGTCCTCTAATGACACATCCACCTAATATTTCATGATCCGGTTTCTTGACTTCAAAGCTTGAACTTTAGGCGGACGGTAAGTGGTGATGATTTGGTTGTAGATTTAGACTACCTGCTTGATTTTTATTTTACACCATTTATACTTCCCATGTCTTATCCTACCCTTTTAGTCATGAAGCTTGTCTAGGTGATGCAGCAAGCAATCTTTGGTGTCTTGGCCATGGATTTGGTCATGTATCATTGATTTTGTCCACTTCGCCGTGACATGTTAGTAATGACGAGTCACCCCTTAACCTTTGTCGTGTCTACCCATATTGCCTTCGAGAATTGTTTAGCCCTTAACTCTAGTGGTGGAGATTTGTGTAACCTCCAAGCTTATGACAGAATACATGCTATGACTGTGCGATTGAGTGATCACCCCGAAATTGATACTTAGAATAGTAGAGAGATTTGAGTGTTTCGTTCCCATTTCGTGAGGTGTTCGGCTTTGTTTTATTCTAGCATAAGGGATTTGTAAACTTATATTTTCTAATTTTTGGGAGATATCTTTTAGGAATCTTTCTAATAAGGTCTACTTGAGGGCAAGTAGAGTTCAAGTGGGGGGATATTTGATAACATCAAATAGTCCTGAATATTAAGTGTCAATTTTCCCCGATAATGCTTGTAATTTATATCATTTATATGGATTTACGCTTGTTTTCCATTGTTTTCCACTTTCAGGTAAATTACAAGCATTGGAGCTAAAGAGACGCGGAATTGGAGAAATATCAAAGATTTATCATAGTATGTTGACTTTGAAGAAGTTACGGCGTACCTCATCTCTCACATTACGCCGTAACTAAAGCGTGACTTAGAAAACCAACTCATCAGAAGGTTACGGCGTAACTCTCCCCAAGGACTACGACGTAACTATATTAGGTCAAATGAGGATCCACGCCGCTGATAACTACTCCGTAACTATTCCACCAACTACAGCGTAACCAAGAAATATTGAAGAATACGGCGTAACCACTCATAAGGTTACGTCGTACCAGCAGATCTAGTGCAAATACGAAGGAATTGAAGGTTACGGGTTAACTCTTATATTAGTTACGCCGTAACCCAGATCTGGCCTATAAATATCCCACGATTTCCAGCATTTCAAAGCATCCCATTCCACACATCACAGCCAAAGAATGCCGGAAGAAGCCAAAGGCAGGTCTAGAGGAGCATACGGAGCTGTCTCCAAGGGAGAAATCACTCCCGTACGATAAGCATTAGCATTTTATCTTTTCTTTACTTTCGATTCATGTATTTCGTAACTTTGAATATTGAATTGATTTGTATGGTTAATATGAGCGGCTAAGCACCTCTTGGTGCCTAGTTATGATTCCTTAATTGTTTTGTTTGCGTTTATATTACTTACGTATAATTATTTCTAAGTGTATGCATGCATAGTTTATTGGTAGCTACCCTTATTTCGGTAGTTTGGAATGGCGGTAGAGGCCAATTTCCTAGGAGATATGACCAACTGACCCTAGGTGAGTGGACTGAGACGGGAAGGGTAAGATATGACCAACTGACGACCCTTTCTACTTGTGCGATTTCACCAACTGATCACCTGCCGTTTGGATGAACTTAAGAATTAGGGGGTGAGTGTTTAAGTTGCTAACGCCCGGGCACTCACTATTATAAATCTAGCATGTAGCGGTACTTAATGACTTGGCTTAGGGGACCAGGAACAACACGACTTATGAGGGGACACCTGACTTCTCCTGTGGTGGCATCTTTACTGATAGGTTAGGGTGAATTGACCAAATGATGTCCTCTCGACTTTGACCCCACCTGAAGTAATTGGAAGTAAGTAGAAGTAGACATTACTAGCTAGGAGTAATAATTAGGTTAGCACCACTCTCCTCTATTGATTTAACCTTTGCCTTTATTTGCTTTAGTAGTTAATTAATCATTTCCTTATCAAAATCATTATTAAAATCTGTGACACTTAGACTTAGTAATAATCCAACACACATAGCTCTTGGGACGACCTCGGTTTTACCAAATACTATACTACACACGATCGGGTACACTACCCGTTAGTGCATTAGGGTAGACCATAGGTATAACGAGACTTTATAAATATTAAAAGCTGGTCAGTAAAACCTGCATCAACAACCCACATTGAATCAGGTGCATCTGTTGGTGCAAGACAAAGTGATGATGGGATGATCAATCTAAGCCAAAGTGATGGTGGTGCATCTGTAAGTCAAAGTGAGAATGCTGGTGGAAGTAAAAGTGGTTTACCAAAATGGAGCAGAAGTGCAATAAGGAATGAAAGACTTGGAGTTGGTGGAAGCCAAGTGTCTGGTTCACCAAATGAGTCTAATGCTCTTGGCTCACCCAAATGGAGCAGATCTATGATCAAGAGTAAAAGAGTTGGAGTTGGTTTACCAAAACAACCTTAAGTTGGATTAGCTTGGTGTTTTAAACTTATATGGGATATTTGAACATGTTTAAGACTTCTTTTATGTTTGTATGTGGATGTTAAACTTTGGTAACTAAGGTAGTCAGTTGCAATTTTCAAGTCATTGCAACTTGTTGCAATGACAATATGCAATTTAAGGCTTTTATTAGCTTAAGTGTACATTATGTGTATGCAAAAATCCAACTTCTTATCAATTTAGTATATAAAAAAAGGTCAAACTTAGCCCATTGACCAAATTGTCAACTACAACTTTTTTAACCAAAACAAACTCAACAAGCTAAAAAAGTTTCATTAAGTTGGCTTTTAGTATGCAAAAACATTGTTTATCAGTTTGGTATGCCAAAAAAAGTCAAACTTAACCCGCTGACCAAATGGTTAACTAAAACTTTTTAACCAAAACAAAGTCAACAAGCTAAAAAAGTTCTATTAAGTTGGCTTTTAGTATGCAAAAATATTTTTTTTATCAGTTTGGTATGCCAAAATAGGTCTGATTTAACCCACTGACCAAATAGTCAACTACTTATTTTTACCCTATTCAAAGTCAACAACCTAAAAAAGTTTTCATAAACACATAAAACATTAACAATCAGAACTGAAGAAATGGTAGCATTGAACTAATATTTCATTACCACAAAAAAATTATACCGGTCATCAACTACTTCAGATTACCCAAAAAAAAAACCATCACTTTATCTCTTTCCCATTGATAACTTATATTGCTTCACTTGAAAAGAAAACACAAAAAAAAAAAACAAAAAAAAAAACAAAAACAAAAAAAAAAAAAACAAAAACAAAACAAACCCAACTTAACATCAAGTATTTCTTTATTTTAGCAGCTTCAAGTCTTGTTTCCTCTAGTGTAGCTTCCATAAGATTCCTTGCCCTTAATAGATCGGGAATAATATTAACTGATCTTGCGCACATTGACAGATCATGCCAGTCAACAAATCACAATCGAATCTTGGATCTGGACAACCATAGAATTGTTTGATTTGTCCATGATGTGCGAATTACATCTTGTTTTCCACACCAACACGCCACCATTTTTTTGTTCTTAAGTTTTAGGAGTCTATAACCGCGTCTTTGTTTGAATCACTCACAGTTCGGGCGAAGAAATAAAAAAGCTGAAGAAAGGGAGTGACGGAAATAATTGAGTGGGAAGAGCGTAAAATACTCTTGCATGAATCAGGATATGTAAAAAGTTAAGTACGCATGTACTAGAAGTACAATGTCAACATTTTTCCGACAAAACATAAAGGTTGAAAAGGAAGTACAAAAATTGTTCAGACAAAAATACCCTCGTGTGATTTGCACTTGAGATCCGAGATAACGAGAAAAGCTAACGACGTTAGCAAAATTGGACTACTCACGTAAATTATTCAATATATTCGCAAGATTTCGCGTTTTTGGATGTCGTATGAAATATGGCCAAATCATAGGGACTAATGGTGTAATATACTATTTATTTTATTTCAATTTTTAGCGTAATACTTTTATTTTTTTTAATTATTCAAATTTAATTAAATTTTAATTGTAGGGTTTAAGATAAACAAAATGGAAGAAAAAAAAATTGTGGTTATGTTAGTTGTTTTATTATACTATATTGGTGGTGATGTTATTGAAAAGGAAAAAATTGACGTGACACTGAATTAAGCAATGATGATGATCACTATTACCACTGGTCAGTATTTTATGTTTATAGTGCAACCAACCATAAAGCCAAATTTTTTATTATTTAATAATATTTAAGAATCTTAAATAACTTACTTGTTTTGTACAAAGATATATTTTGAAAAAATAAAATTTAAATAACAGATCGTCCCCCACGTGACCCGCATGGTTCAGCTCCTGAGTTCATTCAGTTTTGGGCTTAGTTCATCTGGTAATCCATAGATCAGACCATAGATACTTAAAGAGATGACCGGTTCATAGACAAGACCATAGTTATGGTCCATACTAGACCACAGATAAAAAAGAATCGGTTCTTAGACCAAACCATAGATACATATCAGTCCAGTCCATCAATCCTTCATTTCGGTCATCATCGTCCTCCGCGCGGACTGGTTCATACAATTCCATCAATCCTTAATTGAGTTGATATTTACATTTTTCCACCTTCATGTATATCATGGTACAATATGTTGGTTCTTTTTGTTTTGTATGAACAACTAAGTTTGATTAGATGAAAGTTTTCTCAGTGTTGGAAGGTTCAACAAGAGTATAAAAATCAAAGTTGAACAAGTAAAGAAAGCTAAGTATGTCAAACAGATGGTGGATTTTATAATTACTATCGGATTAGGCGCTTATTTTGTTTAGGTAATTAAAAAAAACAGCGAACTAAGCCCAAAACTGAATCGATTCTTCTACAAACTACGCCAAAAATGACTTAGAAACCGAGTGTCCCGATTAGAAACAATAGATGAAGCCAAACCATGTAAACGATATACATCGCGAAAGAAAAGTTGGGCCTCATTAACTGCATCTGTTGTCTTCTTGCAAGTAATAAAGTGTACCATCTTAGAGAAACGATCAACAATAACAAAGATTGAGTCATCACCCCTTTGAGTACGAGGTAACCCCAACAAAAAATCGATGCTAATATCAACCCATGTCTGCAAAGGAACAGGTAAAGGCATATAGTCCCGCATAAGTAGTTGTACCCTTTGAAACTTGGCAAATACGACACCACTTGACATAATGCTCCACTTCTTTCCTCGTAGTGGGCTAGAAATAAGAAGCTTGCACCAACTGTAAAGTGTTGGAAAATTTAGTGCACTTGTGGGATTAGTTCACACCTTGTAATGGGTTAGGAGGTACGGAGTGTACACCCATAAGGTCCATGAACACCCTGACTCTTATAGTGGTTTGTATTGGTAGTACTGGTGAAAGTACTGCTCGGTGAAAGTACTACTTGTGGAAAGTACTGCTTGTGGTTTCCACTGATAAGCAGTGCTTCCACTGATAGGCAGTGTTTCCACTGATAGCATTGTGAAAGTACTGATGCTATGAAAGTACTGATAAGCAGTGTTTCCACTGATAGGCTGTATTTCCACTGTAAGTGAAAGTACTGCTAGTGGAAAGTACTGCTTATGGAAAGTACTGCTAAATGACAGTTACAACTTCTTTATGACCACGTTTAATTGGTCATGTAACCACTAACGGCTATAATGGGGATAATTATGAGGCTATTAATGGGCCGATTAATACTCATAATTTCATTGGAATAGCTCAAGAGTAACCTCCTATATATAGGAGATCTGAACATGCATGAGGAACACACAGAAAACACCAAATACTTATAAGCAAAAGGGTTATAGAATTGTGCCTAATTCTCTAACTGTATTTGGTCTTATCCCAAGTAGATATTCGTGATACCCAGGCATTAGGGTCGAATAGTTTACTTTGGAAAGTGATCACACGATTCCAAGTGATATCCGGTAACCACCTAGTGGTATTGCTACTGTCATTGATTGTCTTAACCCTGCTTTGGGACGAATAACCACCAACAATCAAAGTAAACTATTTGTGATAATCAATGGCTGCTGCTGCAATGAAACACATGGCTTCAAACTTTGCCAAGCTTGACAAGTTTGAAGGGGTGGATTTTAGGAGGTTGCAGAAGAAGATGCACTTCTTGCTGTCAAGCATGAGTGTGGTCTATGTGCTGACTACTCCAATTCCTGATGATGGTGATGATGCTACTGTAGAGCAGATCAGGAGGAGGAGCAAGTGGGAGAATGATGACTACATATGCAGAGGTCTTATTCTCAATGGTATGTCTGATTCTCTGTTTGATATTTATCAGAACTTTGAATCTTCCAAAGAACTGTGGGATTCCTTGGATGCCAAATATATGGCTGAGGATGCATCAAGTAAGAAGTTCCTTGTTAGTAATTTCACAAATTACAAAATGACTGATTCAAGACCAGTTATGGAACAATACAATGAACTTCTTGGAATACTTGGAAGGTTTACACAACACCAAATGAACATGGATGAGGCTATCAAAGTCTCTTGTGTCATTGACAAACTCCCTCCTTCATGGAAAGATTTCAAGCATACCTTGAAACATATGAAGGAGGAGTTAACTCTTGTTGAGTTGGGCAGTCATCTGCACATTGAGGAATCTCTCAAAGTATAGGATAATGACAAGCCAAAGAGTGGCAATGCTGCTGGACCATCTGTTGTCAATATGGTGGAGCATAACAACTCCACCAGGTACAATGACAACAAAGGCAAACGCAAATTTCATGATAACACAAGGGCGGATCCTAACAAGAAGGAAACACCTACTTGTTGGAAATGTGGCAAGACTGGTCACATTAAAAGGGACTGCAAGGGTGTTAAAGTTGGTGGTAAAGCCAATGGATCAGGCACTAATGGTTCAGGGAGTGGTGGTTCAGCCAACTCACTGAAAGGTCAGAATATGTTTAATAAGTCTTTTCAGATTTATTATGTTACATATGTATCTGAATCTTTTTATGTGCAGGATGATGATGTTGCGTGGTGGGTTGACTCTGGTGCAACAGTTCATGTGTGTAAAGATAGAAGCTGGTTCAAGACTTATGAGTCACTGAATGATGGTTCTATTCTTCACATGGGAAATGAGTCAACAGCCTTGGTGCATGGTCGTGGTTGTGTAGATCTTAGGTTTAGTTCAGGAAAGATTGTAACTTTGTTTAATGTTATTCATGTTCCTGATATCAGGAAGAACTTGGTTTCAAGTAGTGTTTTGAATAATCATGGATATAAACAAGTTATTGAATCTGATAAATTTGTTCTTTCTAAATGTGGTGTTTTTATTGGTTTTGGTTATTTATGTAATCAAATGTTCAGGCTTAATATTACCACTGACAGTGTTATTTCAGCTTTTGTGACCACATATGATCAGAGTGATTCTAACCTTTGGCATGCTAGACTTGGTCATGTTCACTATAAAAGAATGCAAGATATGTCTAGGGATGGTTTAATCCCTGCTTTTGACATGAACACTGAAAAGTGTAAAACTTGCATGTTGACCAAGATAACCAAGAAACCCTTTCAGGGTGTTAGTCGTGAGACTAAGATCTTGGAGCTTATTCACAGTGACCTGTGTGATTTGCATGCCACTCCTTCTTTGGGGAATAAGAAGTACTTTGTGACATTTATTGATGATGCTTCTAGATTTTGTTATGTCTATCTGTTACATTCCAAGGATGAAGCATTAGATAAATTCAAAGTGTTTAAAACTGAAGTTGAATTACAACTTGGGTCTTTGATCAAAAGATTAAGGACTGATAGGGGAGGTGAGTACATGGATACTCAGTACTTTCAGTCTATTGGTATTATCCATGAAACTACTGCTCCCTATACACCTCAGCAAAATGGTATTTCTGAAAGGAAAAACAGGGTGCTGAAGGAGATGGTTAATTCCATGTTGTCCTATTCAGGACTGAGTCAAGGGTTCTGGGGTGAAGCTATGTTAACAGCTTGCTATTTATTAAATAGGGTTCCTAACAAAAGGAACAAGGTTACCCCTTATGAACTCTGGACTAAAAGGAAACCCAACCTGAACTATCTCAAGGTTTGGGGTTGTAGGGCTGTTGTAAGACTCCCTGATCCAAAGCAAAAGACTTTGGGTGAAAGAGGCATTGACTGCATCTTTGTTGGATATGCTGAGCATTCCAAGGCTTTTAGGTTCTATTTTATTGAACCTAATGAACATGTTTCAGTTAACTCAATAATTGAATCAAGGGATGGAGACTTTGATGAGAATAGATTCTCATCAGTCCCTAGACCAAGTCAGAGGATTCCTAATGGAACTCATGACACTGGTGTATCAGAGGTCCCTGATAATGAACCATCAGTGGTCCCTGATGAGGTTGTGTTTCAGCAACCTGAACCTGTGCTCAGGAAGAGCAAAAGGGTCAGGACTCCAAAGTCATTTGGACCTGAGTTTCAACTATACTTAGTTGAAGGTACTAGGGATGAGGTCTCAGACCAATACTCCTATTGCTTCATTGTTGAGGATGACCCCAAAACATTTGAAGAAGCAATGAAGTCCCAGGACATTGCTTTCTGGAAAGAAGCAATCAATGATGAGATGGATTCCATCATGGGCAACAACACTTGGGTGTTGGTTGATCTACCTCCTGGTTGCAAACCTCTGGGTTGCAAATGGATTTTCAAAAGGAAAATGAAGGTAGATGGAACTATTGAAAAGTTCAAGGCTAGACTAGTTATTCAGGGCTTTAAACAAAAGTCAGGAATAGACTATTTTGATACTTATGCCCCTGTGGCTCGTATCAGTACCATAAGACTGCTGATTGCTATGGCATCTATTCACAATCTGGTTATTCATCAGATGGATGTGAAAACAGCTTTCTTGAATGGTGAATTGGAAGAGGAGGTTTATATGAACCAACCTCAGGGCTTCATCATGCCAGGCAATGAAAACAAGGTGTGTAAACTGATTAAGTCTCTTTATGGACTTAAACAGGCACCTAAGCAATGGCATCAAAAGTTTGATGAAGTGGTTTTGTCTAGTGGTTATGTTCTTAACCAAGCTGACAAATGTGTATATAGCAAATTTGATGAATCTGGTAAAGGAGTCATCATTTGTCTATATGTTGATGACATGTTGATCTTTGGCACTGACCAAAATCAGGTTGACCTAACAAAGGAATTTTTGTCATCAAGGTTCTCCATGAAAGACATGGGGGAGGCTGATGTTATCCTTGGTATAAGGATTAAACATGAAAGTAAAAGAATTTCTATCTCTCAGTCTCATTATATTGAGAAGGTACTGAGGAAATTCAATTACTTTGATTGTACTCCAGTGAGTACACCTATGGATACTTGTGAGAAGCTGATGCCTAATCATGGCAAGGCTGTATCTCAACTTGAGTATTCTAGGGTAATTGGCTGCCTGATGTATGCCATGACTTGTACAAGACCTGATATTGGTTTTGCAGTGGGAAAATTGAGCAGGTATACTAGTAATCCTAGTGCTCATCACTGGCAAGCAGTTCAAAGGGTACTGAAGTATTTGAAGAGAACTATGGATTATAGTCTCTCATATACTGGTTACCCATCAGTGTTGGAAGGTTACACTGATGCAAGTTGGATCAGTAACACTGAAGACAATTCGTCTACCAGTGGCTGGGTATTCCTACTTGGTGGAGGTGCAATTTCTTGGGCATCCAAGAAGCAAACTTGCATCACCAGTTCAACAATGGAATCTGAATTTGTGGCTCTAGCAGCTGCTGGTAAAGAAGCTGAATGGTTGAAAAACTTGCTTCTTGAGATTCCATTGTGGCCTAAACCTATAGCACCTATTTCTATCCGGTGTGATAGTGCAGCTACATTGGCTAAGGCTTATAGCCAGATGTACAATGGTAAGTCTAGACACTTAGGTGTCAGACATAGCATGATTCGTGAGCTTATCATGAATGGGGTGGTATCTATAGAGTTTGTGAGATCTCAACAGAACTTAGCTGATCACTTGACGAAGGGTCTGGCTAGAGACTTGGTTATAAAGTCTGCTAAAGGGATGGGTTTAAGTCCAACTTAGTCACTGAATGCTAGGACACCCAACTCCCTCCTGAGGAAACTTAGGAGCTGAGTTCAATGTGGAAAGCTGAACATTCAGTGGACTGGAGCACATGTTTTATTTACATCCCAAGGTTGTGCTCAGAACCTGCTGAAAGGAGGATGAAGTCTTTACTTCTTAATGGTTAATTTTCTTTGAAAAAGTGCTTGGCAGGAGCATGACTAAAGAGGAACCACCTATGTAAATGTTGAAGTTTTGCCGCTTCAGGAAGCTTTGGACTTTTAGCTTTTACAACATTTATGAATTTGGATATGGACACATGGCTTGTATAGTGTCAGGAGCTGTTAAGTGTTTGAAAACTTGTGTGTAGTTATCTTCACTTCAGGTATTCAAATGGGTTGAAGGGTTCAATTCTTAGAACACCCTGATTCTCGAATATTTGAACGTGTAATTACTAAGATGGAAATTCAATCCTCAGGACATTTTCGTTTATGCACATGTTTTGCTTAATGTTTATTTTACATGCAAAAGGAAGTGAACTAAATTTGGGGAGGATTGTTGGAAAATTTAGTGCACTTGTGGGATTAGTTCACACCTTGTAATGGGTTAGGAGGTACGGAGTGTACACCCATAAGGTCCATGAACACCCTGACTCTTATAGTGGTTTGTATTGGTAGTACTGGTGAAAGTACTGCTCGGTGAAAGTACTGCTTGTGGAAAGTACTGCTTGTGGTTTCCACTGATAAGCAGTGCTTCCACTGATAGGCAGTGTTTCCACTGATAGCATTGTGAAAGTACTGATGCTATGAAAGTACTGATAAGCAGTGTTTCCACTGATAGGCTGTATTTCCACTGTAAGTGAAAGTACTGCTAGTGGAAAGTACTGCTTATGGAAAGTACTGCTAAATGACAGTTACAACTTCTTTATGACCACGTTTAATTGGTCATGTAACCACTAACGGCTATAATGGGGATAATTATGAGGCTATTAATGGGCCGATTAATACTCATAATTTCATTGGAATAGCTCAAGAGTAACCTCCTATATATAGGAGATCTGAACATGCATGAGGAACACACAGAAAACACTAAATACTTATAAGCAAAAGGGTTATAGAATTGTGCCTAATTCTCTAACTGTATTTGGTCTTATCCCAAGTAGATATTCGTGATACCCAGGCATTAGGGTCGAATAGTTTACTTTGGAAAGTGATCACACGATTCCAAGTGATATCCGGTAACCACCTAGTGGTATTGCTACTGTCATTGATTGTCTTAACCCTGCTTTGGGACGAATAACCACCAACATAAAGTGTGATCGCGACCAACATGCCCCTCACCATGTAACTCCTTAATAATTTTCAAGCGAAGACTAGAATCAGGAACACATAGTTGATTCCCTTTGAAAAGAAAACCATCATGTGGAAGGAAATATGGTTTTTGGCCAGATTGCACACCCTACAGAACAACAGAAAAATATGGGTCAGTGGCTAACTGCTCGCGAATGACATCGGCACGTCAACTCTCATAGATACAAGAAGATTACTCCTCCTGCTTAAGGCATCAACTACCCGATTCGAAACACCAGTCTTATGTTTGAACACAAAAGTAAACTTCTCAAGAAATGCCAACCAACACCTATGCTTATGTGACACCTTATCTTGAGTGCGAATATGCCTTAAAGAATCATGATCAGTGAACAAAACAAACTCCTTATGAAACAGATAATGGCGCCAATGCTTTATAGCTTGGGCAATGGCATAAAACTCCAAGTCATAAGTAGTGTACCTAGACTTCGGCTCTGTCAATTTCTTACTAAAATAGGCAACAGGTCGACCACCTTGACTGAGAACCCCGCGAATTGCAACCTTTGAGGAATCAGTATGGAGCTCAAAAACTTGAGAAAAGTCAGGCAATACCAGAATTGGTGTTGTAGTAAGCTTTTATTTGATAATCTGAAAAGCCAATTATGCCTCCTCCGTCCACACAAATGACTTTTCCTTCCCATGGATGAGTTGCTTACTTAAAGAAGTACTATAAATGAGAATATCGTCAAAATAAACAACCACAAACTTCCCAATAAAAGGCCTGAGCAATTGGTTCATCACGCGCAAAAACGTACTAGGTGCGTTTGATAAACCAAAAGGCATCACCAACCATTCATACAACCCTTCACGAGTCTTGAAGGCAGTCTTCCATTCATCACCAGGTCTAAAAGGGATATGGTAATATCCACTCTTCAAATCCAACTTTGTGAAAATAGTGGCACAACTAATCTGGTCAAGCAAATCATCAAGGCGAGGAATAGGAAACGTGTACCTCACAGTAATCTTGTTGATGGCTCGACTATCAACACACAGACACTATGTTCCATCCTTCTTTGGAGTCAATAGGGCAGGAACAGCACAAGGGCTCATACTCTCTCGAACGTGACCCTTAGAAACCAATTCCTCCACCTGCCACCGCAACTCCTCATGCTCTACCGGACTCATCTTGTAATGTGGCCTGTTAGGCAATTGTGAACCATGCTCCAAATCAATAAGAATCAAAGTTGAACAAGTAAAGAAAGCTAAGTATGTCAAACAGATAGTGGATTTTATGATACTATCGGATTAGGCGCTTATTTTGTTTAGGTAGTTAAAAAACAGTGGGATTCATTTCGCCATCTGTCCGTAACGCTTTGCAATGATATAGGTCTAAAAATATATAGTTTTGGTAACGTGCTAGTGTGCATAAGCTAACATCGTAGTTGTGTTTTTTGTCGTTCATTTATCATGTATTAACTATATTAAAGTGCACAATGATGGGGTATTCCTGGTATTTAGAAAAAGAAAAATTCATAGTTTTAGCAATATGCAACAAAGTTGAGTAAAATTGAAACTACTTGTCCATCTTGGATCACAGTTTTGCAAATTTCCCTGCTTTTTTGTTTAACTTTATACAAATTATGTAATTTTACAAAGGTATAATTTCATATCTCCCCTTTTAAAATTTGGAAATTTCTTTATGAAAGTAGGGTGATATATGAAATTAATCCTTTTTACAAATATAACATCTGGTATAAAAATGTGAATATCAGTATGATCTGGTATCCATCTGCTGGCTCACGATGTCAAGGTATAATCTGTATCTGTTCTAATGGTGCTGTAGTTTTTGCTTTGACCTTGACTTCCACTTTGACTTCCACTTTTTATCTGGCCTCTAAAGTCTCTCAGGGCTCTGAATCTTAGATCTTCTGTGTAGCCATTTGCTTCTGGTACTATTTCTGTTACACATGTTTTGCCGTCGAGCATGTTTACAACCTCAGATATCGTCGGTCTCATTGATGGAGAACCATTGGTGCAAAGAAGTGCTACTTTTACTACGGTTTCAGCTTCTTGTTTGTTGATCGTTGATTCTAGTTTTTCATCGAAAAGTTCTTCGTATTGTTTACTTGTTTCTAAACTACAAGCCTGCATTATCGGTTTGAAAGTTACAACAAAATTAGAAGATAGTGACTTTCAAACAGCAATGTTAAAGATTTGAGCATGAAACCTAGAAGCCTACCCAATCTATAAGACATATGCAGTCGTTAGTTGGTACATAAGTATTGTTGTTCTTGCCACTAACGATTTCTAACAGCACGACTCCATAGCTGTAAACATCTGCCTTATCACTCAAGTAACCCCAGAGAGCATACTCTGGTGCCATGTATCCGCTGCAAATTCGTCAACATTTTGTTAGTAAAACTGTTAGTATAGAAAAAAAAGAAGTGTTAAAAAATGTTGTGTCAGGTTTTTGTAAGTATTGAGGGTTTACATTGTTCCTGCAACTCGAGTGCTAACGTGACTCTTGTCGTCCTCGTTTAGCTTTGCCAAGCCAAAATCAGATATTTTCGGGTTTAGATCTTTGTCAAGCAGCACATTTGTGGCTTTGATGTCCCGGTGTACGATTTTGATCCTTGATTCCTCGTGAAGAAAAGCTAAACCTCGAGCTATCCCAATAGCTATATTGAACCTTTTTCGCCAATCTAGCATTAACCGGGTTTTATCTGCATCTGTATATATAACAACAATTTAATGATGCAAAGGTTACTCCATTCAAATAAGAGGGAAAAGTTGACTATAAGGTCAAACAAAGTAAAACTAATTTTCAAACCCCATGTTAATTTATGAACTTCTCAAGACATTTAGTAGATAAATACAATATTTTAACATGTTTACACATGGGAGAAAGTTTGATGTAACTACTTTTACCACAAAACTAGGTCAATTGTGAATTTGAAGAATGGGTTAGTTGACCTCAAAATTCAATACAAGAGAACTAAAGGAAACTCACCAAACAGTGCATTTGCAAGGCTGTTATTTTCCAAATACTCATAAACTAGCAACAATTGATCTCCTTCAATGCAACATCCATGAAGTTTAACTAGATTGGGGTGTTGTAAACATGAAATCATAACAATCTCATTCAAGAATTCACGGTTTCCTTGCTTTGAGTGAGACGAAAGTTGCTTAACCGCCACAACTGTCCCATCAGTTAAAGTACCCTGCAACCGTTACACTCAAGTCTATTAGTACAAACAAAAATTACCAGAAAAAACATCATTTTGTGCTGGATTATTACCTTATAAACAGGCCCAAAACCTCCTTCCCCTATTTTATTTGAAACATTGAAGTTGTTTGTAGCATGCTTTAACTGCTTCAAAGAAAACGAAATCATTTTGAACTCCATTCCTTCAAAATCTGTTCAAGATAAGCATTTCACATGAGCAACGAGTCAAACAAATAAATCAAGAAACTCAAAAAACAAGTAAAGCTCATACTCCGTACATTTATCGTTCTTTCTCTGACCCTTCATAAATTTTTTCCTCCACAAGATTACTAAAATCAAAATAATAAGAAACGGAACACCAATCCCGACACCTATATAAACACCCTTTTTTGTCTTCTTTCCTTCAACCGAACAAGTTTTAAAATAAGGATCAACATCGATAGCCGATATGAGAGGTCCATATACTCCTCTTCTAGGAAAGCGGGTCGTTCCTTTACCAGCCCAATAAAACCGTATCTCCAAGATGTTATCAGTCACACTAGCGTTAAATGGCACCACCACAGGTATACCAAGCCCACCAGCCTCATCTTCAATATTAAAATCTTTTCTAACCCGTTTTCCCTAAATCACAAAGAACACATACAATAACCGTTAGATTGACTAATTACAATCTTGAAAATATACTTATTTTATTATTACCTGAATATAAATATCAAATACCCGCCTGCCAAGACTTCTATACGTACTATCATTAGCAAACTGTATCTCTGCAAAGTGCAGATTAACTGCATATTCACCGTTTTCCAAACAAGAGCTGAAGTAAGTAAGTGTAAGCGGTGAGAGGCGAGCAGTTGTATAAAGTGGAGGTAAGCTTGTGTTCCCTTGCAAAGATTCTATGTAGCGATTGCTCTGAGGAATGCTGCCATCCAAGAACTCTCCTGTGCTACTAAATCCCCAGTTGTTGTTTGTTTCATACAGCCTGGCCGCCCCACCATCCACGTTAGCATCTCCTAGGTACAGAACCGACTGACCATTGCTATCTTTAATCCTTATATCATCCCCACCACAGTTAACATGTAAAGAACATGAATCTGTCATTAAGTCAAATGCACCAATGAGAGAATCAAATAGCCGGGTTGGGTTGACCCATTAATTTTCCTTTTTTATCCCCAATAGACGGATACCATCATAGATTTAGAGGTAGAAAATACTCACATTTAGGACACTTGAAATCCTCGGTGCAGGGAAGCACATCCTGTCTGTAGACAATATCATCGTAAGATAACCAAACACCAAAGTCATGTGATAAAAGAAGGAATATAAAAACCGGGCTTGTTCAAGTAAAACCAATGGAAACTATCTTACATCGGATTTTCTATCGAAAAGCTTCTAAATAAGTTTACATATGTGTTCCTGATATAACAACAGATGAAAGAAAAGTTTTAAAACAACGAAGTTCCAAGTATCATCCAATATAACTTAGGAAGAAATCTTACGTGTTCTGTCGGCATGAGGCTTGATTAGGTCCTTGCCATGTAAAATTGTTGTAGGAAAGATCACTGCACGACAATATTCATAAAGAATGTCAACTTTCCTATAAAAAAATGTCACACACACTTTTAACGATGTGATTCGCAAAACTAACTTACATATTAGCCCCGTTTATTAAAAGCGAATCTGGTATGTTTCCACTTAGCATGTTACCAGTTAAAAACCTATTCAAAACCACATCAGGATACTTATTTAGCTTCATTATATACTGCAGTAATTGTAAACCAAATCAAATAACTACAATTTACACTAAATTCAAGCTCCTGTCGAGGACGTCATCAGATATGCTCCCTGATAAACTGTTAAAACTTGTATCCCTGTCAAATTCATGCAGGAAATTAAAGTTTGACATGAAACATTCTTATCGTGAAAATTTAAAACAACAACACCCTGTTTTACGCATACTTAGTTACTTACAGCAATTCAAGTTCTCTCACTCGCCAAATATAATGCGGTAATTCCCCAGAAATGTTGCAGTTTCTCAAGATCCTAAATTTATGAATGGAAATGTCACTGTATGTACGGAGTTGGTATAAAAAAGCCACTGCTAAGATGCGATACTTACAATCTTATTAATCCCGAAGCATTTTCAAGCTGAGGAAATCTTTGAGCCGGTCCAGATATGTCACTAATTCTCCTGCACAATACGAGGAACAATGAACAACTAATTCTAATAAATGGATTTAAGAAGTGTCTTTTCACTCACAGATCAAGTAGGTTTTCCAAAAGAGAAATGTTTGAAGGAATAGGTCCCGTGAGTCCACTCGCAACAATATGTCTTAAAAAATAACCGAAGATCAGACTTTAAATGATCATGAACATGTAATAAATGAGATTACCTAAATATGTATTCATAATGTACTACTGTACATTTTAACAAAATATGATACTAAAAAAGAAAACATAGAACATCTTACAATCTAGTAAGTAGTCTCCAATTCTGTATAAAATCAGGTATCGGCCCGCTAAAGTTGTTTTCGTTTATTCTACTGCATTATACACAAATAAGATTCTCACTCTTAGCCTATAAAATGGTGAAATGGTGAAATGGTAAAAAAACTGAATAAGATAATAAGGCAAAAGAAAGTTACAAGTCTGTTAGACTTCTTAGTCGACCAAGACTTGTTGGCAGCCTACCAGTAAACTGGTTAGAAGACAATATCCTGATATATAATATCATAAAAGTTAAACTTCAATGGAATGTAATTCACGAGCAATGATTTATAACTCGGAAAACTTAATCAGCCTTACAAAGAGGTTAAATTATTTAATCTCCCTAAGTCAGCAGGAACAGCTCCTGTAAGCTGGTTTGCTTCAAGATTCCTGATATAGAGTTATAACTAGATGAGTATGTTAAGAAAAATGTGACGAAATTTGAATCATCCAAAGAATTTTGACCCTTGTGGTAAAAAATTAACATTGACTAGGGGAAAAAAAGACCGAAAAGCATACAACTTACAGAAATGTGAGAGTGCTGATATTGCCTAGTTCCAGTGGAATTTCACCTGATATGCGGTTGCCAAGAAGAGAGCTGCACACGGAAAGATAGGTTTTCAGTTTACATCTTTAAGTTCTCAAATGCAAAATTTTGTGAGAGTAAGGGTTTAATAAAGATATCTTACAGGTCTTGTAACCGCGTATAACCCCATTCAGGTGGTATTGTGCCTCCTAAGTAATTATAAGCAAGATCACTGTAAAAATAACAGAATACACTTCAGTTTCATTATATCTTGATTCATATAATGCTTAGAATATAAGTTTACTATGTGTTTAACAAAGGACTTACACGGATCGAAGGTAAGGAAGCTTTGTTAGTTCAGGTGACAGTATCCCGTCAAGACTATAGAATTTGTGTGTGCTACATGTGCATTATAAAAATAAATCAGATAAAGTTCCTAACTTGAACCAGCTAAAAGTGTTAGCGCTAATCAGCATCACTGGTTTTATTAATTCACCGGGTACTTTAGCTGCTAGGTGTAGGGGCGCGTTGGCACTAATATAAAGCAAAGGGCTTTTTATTGAAGAGTGTTGACTATGAGGTCAAAGATAGGAAAAGTTTGACTTCAAAAGTCCAAGTGTGCTTATCATAAGAAGTAATTGTATTATATATTGAATATTAGTGACAACTAATCTTGTTTGAGGGTTAATAACATATTTTTTTTTCACGACATAAAAAATATCACATTAACCAACTCATTGGACACAAGGAAAGCTTTTGCAGAAATCCACTTAGATAATTACATTTCGAGTAAGTGATAAAAAATGATGCAGTAGTAGACGAAGTACTCGTGTACACACTATCTATATGTAACTAATCATAAACCTTGTGCCGTGAATGACTTAAGTGGATTGAAACCTTTTACATCCGACATTGCATAAATAGTTTTGTGTATCTTCTATAACCGCAGGTATTGCAGCATTCCATCCAAAGGTATTTCTAAGTTTGTAGCTCACATTAATAAGCTATATATGCATGCATAATAGAAGAACTTAAAGATAGACATGCTATCAAATTATATCAAATTATAGCATAATAAAGAAAGTGCCAAATGATATTAAGCTTAACAAATAGTTAAAGACAAAACTGTATACATGCTCACGACATGACAATCGGTGTCGTTGCCAATGTTGCAATCACATCCAACGCTAGCATTGGCTTCCTGCGACAGCCTTGGTACTTCGGCAATGGTGTCAAGAGTGCAAGTGTCACCATTAAACCTCCAACTTGTTGCATTCATTGCAGCAAGAATGTTTCCAACAACCTCCACTAAATAAAGTCAACATAAAAAAATAAAAATATTTTCTTACCAAAGTGAATAAAAAAGATAGCATATGGTGAGTATTTTGCCATTTTTGGAAACAAGTCAAATTATACTAAAGTCAAACCACTCATGTGGGATTTCAAATATTCAATCATTTTGCTATATCATAAATCACTATATTTAATAACTCACTAATTACTCCAAAATGATTAATGCAATCACAACCAGAACAAGATATATGATTGATTTGCAAAGACAAATCACTTAACTTCATCAACTTCTGCCTAGCAAGGTTGGTCAGGAGGTGTTATCACATGCAAGCTAGAGGTCTCAAGTTAGAGTTTCTCTGTGAAGGGTTTTCCTCTTGTGTGGGATCTATGGTGGTTCTGCCCCATAGATGCGTCGATCGAGGCTGGCAGAGACTACTTTCTAAGTAAGTACTGTGAAATCGAATCACTAACTATAGTATTGTACTAACTCGCTGTTCCAAAAAATCACTTAACTTAATATAAATTCTTAAATTTCAAAAAAAAGTTCTGATAAAAATATACTTAATTTGTAAAGACATAGAAAGAAGCAACTTAACTTTCTCATATAAATTTGTAACAAAACTCATAGTCTTATCTCTAAACCAAGCAGCAAACCAGCCAAAATTCAAATTCTCAACCCCCACATGTTGTAAGCTGTAACTACTGGTTGTTAGAAAATATCTTATTATATATAAAACATATTTCTCTATTACGATGGCCTATCCTATTTAATGCATTATCATAATGTACATTCTTAATTATATTGTTGATTTATCACGGTAATATAAAGAGTGATATTCACTTACATAATGATACTTTTTTGGATTGTGTATCTTGATAGAAGATCCCATTTCCTTAAGAGCTAATGAATATATAGGTTATTTGATTATGGTAATGGTTACATAATCATAATCTTTTTAGGACTTGATCCCTGCTTGACCTATCTTGTAATTAGAGTATTATTCACCTCATAACAATATACACAAACATTATGATCCATCACTAAGAAGAGGGGATTAAGTAGAAGATCTTCATCCTATCGGTGTTCTTCGTTCATGGTGATTTCGTTCCTCGATATCAAGTAAGTAAGCTTTAATAGTTTAATGTCATGCTTTATGTTATTGATCGTACATATTATGATTACATATTTCTTAGGATAAATTAATCAACATGTGGCATCCGAGCATATATATGTAACGATCATGTTTTAAAAATAAAATTGTCGGTAGTTTGTATTCTAAAAAGAATTAAACATTATTAGACCTCATATAGGTTGAAGGCCAGAAGTTTTTAGGAGGTTCAGTATCCTTCGAATGTGAGTTGGAGTTGGCGGAAAATGTTGCAAACCCGAAACATTATTAGACCTCATATATGGTTTCAAATTGGTAATGGTAATGCGGCGTCATTGTGGCACGATAAATGGGATAATAATTGTCCCTTGATGAACCATTTATCTCCTAGAATTATCTAGAATGCAGGTTTTAATCTTTATGAGACTGTAGCAGATGGCATAGTTAATGGGACGTGGAAGTGGCATGTTGCATGGCTTGACTTGTACCCGGTCCTCAACCAACTTAATATTCCAACATTGCATGAATTCCAAAGTGATAAATTGTTGTGGAAGTCGCTGGACGGTCATATCTTCTCGGTTCGTAGTGTATGGAATACAATTAGAGAAAGACGAGCTGAAGTCACGTGGTATAATCTTGTTTGGCATGAGTTTTGTATCCCCCGTCATGCATTCCATCTTTGGCTTGTTATGGGGAGGAAATTAAAGACACAAGATAAACTGAGGCAATGGGATGTTGGCAGTCATGTCGACTTAAACCTGCTTCGGTGTCCTTTATGTAAGTCACAAACTCACAACCTGCTTTCGGTGTCCTTTATATAAGTCACAACCTGATTCTCATGAGCATTCCTTTTTTGAGTGTGGTTACTCGTCAGAAGTGTGGGCTTCAGTATTGCGAACGGCTGAGGTTTCTTTAACTTCAAATAAGTGGGATGATATAATGGCATGGCTGATTCCTATATCTAAACAGAAAAGTGTTACGAGCATAGTAGGTCGTTTAATCGTTGCTGCCACTTTGAACTTTACTTGGCTTGAAAGAAATAGTCGATTGTTTGGTAAAGGTGATAAGCAGGCTAGGCCTCGAAGGTGGCTGAGTCTATTTTGGAAGTTATTATATTTAAGTTGTCTTCTATTTGTTTCAAGGATAGTGCACGAGTCAACAAAATGAGAACAATATGGAAGCTTTCGAATCTGGAGGCTAAGATGGTTAGAAGAGATTAAAGTTATCTTCATTGCTTATTGGTTGTGTTTGGCGAAGGGTTTATGAGGGGTTATGATGCTTGGGCTTGAGCCTGCCTTTTGAAATAAGTCGGCTTATAAAATAAGTCTCGTTTGTCATGCAGTCTTATAAAATCATAAGCCTCTAAAAAGAGTTTAAAACTTTAGCCCCATAAAAGGAGCTAAAAAACTTTAGCCCGAGGCTTTTGAACAATAAATTACTTATTTACCTACAAAAATATCTAACATATACAAAAACTTATTTAATTATGTCTTTTTTAGTAATGTTGCAATAATAAGCTTAAGTTTTAGTCATTTTCCAAACAAATTTATAAAAATACAATTTTCAATTTCGGCTTATAATAAAAGCCCCAGCCTCAGCCCAAACCTCAGCTCCAGCCCATTGCGCCAAACATAATAATTGTCTCTAATTATTTGATACTCTAGCTAAGTTTTTTCTTGGTCGTTATGTTTTGAGCCTATTCAAAACATATAGTTTGCTTTTTCAGCTCTAGAATGGCTCATCACCATTCTACATGTACGTAAACTCGTATTATTTCTTTAAAATATTCATCGATAACAAACTTTTACCAAAAAAAAATTAATAATAATCAAACAATTATGGCTATAACTCATACCATTCATATAAATATATGGTGGACTGATTGTGAATGTATTTATTATCATTTTGATGTCACTGTAATAAGATCCTTAGTTCATATTGTCCAATATGAATTATAATGGCGGTATGGTTTTGCTTAATAATTAATAAGTTCATAGTTCTGCACAAAAGATAATTGGTAACCCTTGTTTGCAGCGGTCTCGCAATTCTTTGTTTCCGGTAAGTTCCCTCCTGGTTGTAATTCCACATTCATCACTTTAATCCCCAAAATTCATGATGCTAAAGTTGTTATACACTTTCGTCCAATTAGCCTCATTGGAAGTATTTACAAATCATAGCTAAGATTTTGGCTAATCGATTAAGTGTTGTTATTCCGGATCTCATTAGTGAAGTTCAAACGGATTTTGTCTATAACCGACAAATTCTTGATGGTCCTTTCATTCTTAATGAGCTCATTTCTTGGTGTAAACACAAGAAGGTTAAGGCTAAGATCTTTAAGGTTGACTTTGAAAAGGCTTTCGACTCACTTAGGTGGGACTACTTAGACGATGTCTTAAAATCGTTTGGTTTTGGTGATAAATGGCGTAGTTGGATATCTGGTTGCTTGAATTCCGCTAAAGGTTCAGTCCTTATTAATGGAAGCCCTACATCGGAATTTCAATTCCATAAAGGTTTAAAGCAAGGAGACCCTCTTTCCCCGTTTCTTTTCATTTTGGTTATGGAAAGTTTACATCGTTCTTTCACTAGAGTAATAGAAGCCTGTCTCTACAAAGGTATTATCATCAATAACTCTTTAACAATATCTCACTTGTTTTATGCCGATGATGCGGTTTTTGTAGGCGAATGGGACATTTCAAACATCAAAACGATTGTCAATGTTTTGAATTGTTTCTTTATGGCTTCGGGATTAAAAATTAATTTACATAAAAGCAAGTTATCAGGGATTGGTATTAGCAAGGAAGATACGGATTTAGCAGCCTCAATCGTGGGTTGTTCAATGTGTTCGCTTCCTTTTCATTACCTCGGGGTTAAAGTTGGAGCCTCTATGTCTAGAATTATTTCGTGGAAGGAAATCATTGATAAAATCTCCTCTGGACTGTCGAAATGGAAGATTAAAATTCTTTTTTGAATGGTGGTAGGCTGACGCTTCTCAAATCGGTCCTTACATCTCTTCCTCTTTATTATATGTCGATTTATAAAACTCCTACTGCTGTCATAAATGAACTGGAAGCTATGCGTAGGGATTTTTTTCATTGGTTCTGAAAAGGCCGATAGAAAAATGGTTTGGATACGTTGGGATATTACTTTGGCTTCTAAGAACAATGGTGGGCTTGGCGTTTCAAGTTTATACGCCACTAACCGAGCTCTTTTATTCAAATGGATATGGAGATTTCTGACCCAATGTCCTTCCCTTTGGTCTAATCTCATCAAAGCTATACATGGTGTCAAAGGTAGTATTGACTCAACGAAGGCTAAGATCAGTGGCTCCATTTGGCAGGAGATGGTTCGCGAATTTTCCTCGCTAAAATCTAAAGGTATCGATTGTTTTTCTTTTATCAAAAGAAAGTTAGGGAATGGTGAAAACACGCTCTTTTGGGAAGACAATTGGTTAGGTGATTCGGTTCTAAAAACGTCTCACCCAAGGCTTTTCGCTTTGGAGATAGATAAAGGCATTAATGTGGCTGACAAATTGAGCCATGCCTTTCTAGCTTTTTCATTTCGTCGCTCTCCAAGAAGTGGAGCTGAGGATGAGAAATACAAGAACTTAATTTCTATTACTTCTGATGTCACTCTTCCTCAAATGAAAGATCGTTGGTCCTGGTCTCTTAATGGTTCGGGTGATTTCACAGTTACATCGCTCCGTAATTATATTGATGATATTCTTTTTTCAAAGTTGGACGCTCCAACTCGCTGGGTAAATTTGATTCCTATCAAGATTAAAATTCTTGCGTGGAAGATTAGCATGGATAGATTACCTACTCGGTTCAATCTTTCTTCTCGTGGCTTGGAGCTATCTTCGATCTTATGCCCCCTTTGCAACGAATCTGTTGAAATCACAACGCACACTTTTTTCTCATGCTCTTTAGCTCGTCAGATTATGATCAAAGTATCTCGACGGTGGGAGCTCGATAACACCTCTTTCAATTCTTATGCTGAATGGTTGTTTTGGTTGTCTAACGTCCAAATAGCCAAGAGTAAGAAGAAGATGTTGGAAAGCATTTGTTATGTCTCTTGGTGGTTAATTTGGAAATTCAAAAATCAGTATTTATTCGGTTCAAGTCGACCGAGAAGCGACCTCATTTTTTATGACATAATTCAAATGTCTTTTCTTTGGATATCAAATCGTTGTAAATCCAAGATTGATTAGGTCTCTTGGAAAAAGAACCCTAAACTTATTTCGTTGTAACTTCTAGCTTCTTGCTAGTTTTCTTCTTTTTAATAAAATCGCCGTTCAAAAAAAAAGTTATAAGACTTGTGACACTAAATCTTGTCTCACTTTAATGTCGATACCGAATTTTGTTTGTTTCGTATGAAGTTAGATTTAATCATTATGTTTTGTATAAAAGAAACATTGTAAACAAGTGTCTATAATTTCTGACACTAATCGTGTTCTTTCTTTTTCTTTTATTAAGTTAGGCTAAAGGGAAAGATAATACAATATCTCTAACTTGTTTATAAGCTTTAAACAGATAATTCAAGAGTGTTTTTTTTTTTAATTAAGAGAAGTGACACCTATTTTGTTACACTTTAAGCCAATATTGAATTTTATGGATTGGCCTAAGTTTTCTTATGGACGTAATGTATTTGACCATCACGTTTAGCTCAACACAAAGAATCTCAATCTTGTCATAATTTGTGGATGATTTAATTGAGAGTATTCTACAATATGTTTTTAGAAAGAAACATTACATGATTGCTAACTTGTTTATAAGTTTTGAACAATGGGTTTTAAAGTGTTTTTTTTTTAAATTTAACCTGATGAATAAACGGATACGAACACTTAAAGGGACGAATTTTCTTGTTCATATTTGTTTATGAAGAAAATAAGTTGTTCATGTTTATTCATTAAGACACTAAACGAACCTTAAATAAGCATAAATGAACTTAGAAAAACAAACATAAACTTTATTAGATTATGCACGTCATTTTGTTTTACAAGTGTTATTTTGTTTAAACAAACCAGTTTTAAAAAGATATGATATACGAACATAAAGGAATGTTAATAAACGCATAATCGGATAATCACGAACATAAATGAATGGACGCGACTTTTGTTCATGTTCGTTCATTTAATAATTAAACAAACATAAACGAATTTTTTATCGAACGGTTCATGAAATGTTCACGGAACGTTCAGTTCGTTTACAACCCTGATAATGAATTAATTAGTAAAGGGCATTATTTGACATGTTTGTAATTTTATGTTTAACATGTCTTATGACTACGTAATTGTCAAAACTAGTTGTCATGCCCAACGGAAGGCTACGAGTTAAAACAATTAAGTGAATAAACGGTGATACTTATGACTACCTAATTGTCGAAGTTAGTTTTGGCCCAATGGAAAGCACTTAATCAAAACAATTATGTGAATTAAAGTCATAATAAGTATGTGTTGGTGTGTTCGGGATTGTCGATTAGCCCAATGGATAATCATAATTTTGACCGCCAAACGGTATTTTGCAATTTACATAATTAGTCAGCGAATGTTTTTGTCAAATGGTGATGTATTTTGTTGATTGATTTTGCGTAATTAAATGTAGAAGTTATAAATGGGATGTTAATGGAACCAATGAGAAGTTAACAATTACATCAAACTTCTTATGTGAACATAATTTTATGTTATGGTTAGATTTCAATAATTAACTTATGTCGTATGGTTAGTTATACTATTATGTTAATAATTTGATACCGTCCTTATTTTGAATAGTTCATTATGTACATAAGTACGAGTCGTTTGCTTATATAACCACGATAAATTCTTATAACCACTAAATGTTATAAACATGTTTAAGAAAAGGCAAGCTAATATTTTCTATGGACTATGGTCATAAACAATTTTAATATGCATTATGATATGATCATCTCATACCTCTTACGGTCGAATAAAATAACTGATCAATGAGGATTAATGAGAATTAAAGAAAGATCAAATTTCATTATGATGAATCTTAATTTTATAAACTCAATAATGACGCATGAAAGTACACTTTTAAGTAATTTGCTCATCATTAAGGTATACATTTTTTATGGTGTTCGTAAGCATTTATATGATCTCGAAATTAAATGGGTAAAGGTATATTGTTCTCTTATGTGTCTCGTTTTGACATTAAGGAAAAATATGAAATGAATTTGTGTTTTATTACTGTCATCTATAAAGATCATCTCTTTATTTTTAATTTTATAGCTTACATTATGAACACCATGTTATTTAATAATCTAATAACAAGAAAACTTTAGTAAGATAATCAAAGTTTCTCTATACGTGTAGACTAATTAGGTAAACACACATCTAATGATTTTATATTATTTCTATAATGAAACAATGTCTTAGAAAATGTTTTATGTTTAAGAGTTTTATTGAAAAGAGATTTTCACAAATGTTAAAGCATGTGTTAAGTGAATTACAAGAATTTTAGTGACATGCTATTGCAGAAGTTTATGAATCATTAACCATAATAATAATTCTCTTGTTAATTGAGTATTTGGTTTCATAAGTTTATTCAATAACCTTATTTCTAATGCTGAATTTGACATTTAATTTTATTAGTTCAAAAGTTAAATGTTATGCATTCAAATTTTCATTCTCATATTATTTGTTTTTTTGGATTCATCAGTTTACAACCTTCATGAATTCATACAACATTTATGTTCCTATTTACAATTAGTGAATATGCTATAAAGTTTGGAACATACCAAAAATAAATTAAGAAATATTTACTCCATAATTTTGACACTAATAATGTTCTTTTATAAGTTCTTTCACAATCTAGTTATTTCAAATATTTTAATAAGTCTATGAAAAAAAACTCTTATACAAATATATGTACATTTTTTGTAAATGACATAAAAAATTATGTGTTTTTTCATTATATTGTATTTGACATTGATGATTAAAAGAAGTGTACTTGATGAGAATCTCTTATGTGTTAACACCGATTTTTATAAAAGGTAAATAAACCATTAAGATAAAATATTGGGTCAATCAGAGGTGAAAAAGTGTACTATGATAAGCACGCTAATTTAATTCCCCCAATTTATATGTCTTATATGTGAGGAATGAGGTTATATAATCACCTGATTAGGCCTTAACTAACTCAATTAAATGATATTACCTAAAGGCATTTGTACCTTCATAGACGTGGCACAATTCTTTTTTTTTTTTTTTTTTTTTGAAATTTAACTTTTATAAACAAACACTCACATCAAACCGGTGGAGCAACTATACAACAAAACCGTTACAAAATATTGAAATGATACCATTCCTTCCAATCAATAACACGGTGTTTAAACCGATTCCTAAACCACAAAAAACTAAAGGATTTAACATCTTGAATAATTTTCCGAGCATCAGGCCTTAAGCTACCTAAACGTTTGTCATTCCTCGACTTCCATATGCACCAACACGTAACAAACGCAACCCCTTTCACAATCTCCTTTTTCTTCCTATCCATACCCGACCATTTATGGATATTAAAGATGTCAAACCTATCAATCAAGACACTTAAAGAACCCTCTAATAATGTGGAACTCGTTTTCCAACATCTTTATTTACGGTTTATTTGTTGTGGTCTTATAAAGTAACTAGTTTTAGTTTTCTTAGTTTCTACTATTTTTGAAACTAGTGTCTTTTTAGAAGCTATTAAACCATTGACTATTAGCTCATAAATAGCCCTAAATGTTATGAAATGTTTCGTTCTCTTGGTTTTTAATGTATAATTAGAATCGTCAAAATAGACTAAGTAATGGCAAAATCAATGAGAGTATTTTATTTAAGAAGAATTAATAAATGATTCTACTTTCAAGGTACATGTAAATCTATTTAAGATAACCACTTTAATGGAGATTTATAGCATCATCTATAAACTACTTATAATGGAGGGATGACCCTCTCTCCTAAAATTTTTTAAGATGTCATTAATGTGTTTTTTAAGCATTACAATTTTTAATGCATAATGTACAAAATAAATTGCTTTTACTAATTTATCTTCCACAACATTTTAATGCTTCATTTATTATTTCTTTTTGAATTAGTTTATTTTTAATGCAAAAATGCACATATAAATAAATATGATTTTAAAATGCATGCAAAACTACAAAGTTTCAAAACTGTTATTATATCGTAAGAGTGTTTCGAGAACCAATCAAAATAAAATTTGAATTATTTTAAATAAAAGTAACCACAAAAGTTAAAAATGGTTTTTTGTAAAAGTCGGGACAATTTTTTTAAGATAACTGATGCAAAGATGTGCAAAGTACTAAGTGCTAATTCAATGATTAATATATTAGTATATTAATTATTATACTTTTCATAGATAACTCTAAATGATTGTTTAAACATGTAAGTTTTCTTTACATTATAAACATTCTTTTATTTATATCTTCTAGGGCAAATGACAAAAAAATGTATCAAACTTGACACTTTATGTGATTGTGTGTAGCCAACTATTTTTTTTTTCTTATTGTATGTACTGAACTTTCAAATTTCGATCATTATGTGTATTTTGTGACTATTCTGCCATGTAAAATGACCATTTTACCCTTCAAATTTTGAAAATATTAAGGGTAAAATGGTCACAAAATACACACAATAATCGAATTTTGAAAGTTTAATACACACAATAAGAAAAAAAATAGTTGGCTACACACAATCATAAAAAGTGTCAAGTTCGATGCATTTTTTTGTCATTTGCCCTATCTTCTATCTATGTGGGACAAGTGTTATAAATATAAACAATATTAATGATTCAAACATTTTTATAAATATATACTTTACAAGATGTATACATTATAAGTACTCTTTTATTTATATCTTTTATATATATAGGACAAATGTAATAAACAATATTAATGATACAAACATGTTCAAAAATATATATATATATATATATTTCATAAAAAAATGTTTCTACTTACTTGTGACTACGGACCACTATCAACTAATTTGACCATAACCACATAACATTATTGACTACCGCAACGCAAAATCACACCACTTTCAATTATTTTTATATGAATTAATTTGATATTATCAATCAGTTTTTTTAAAGTTACTCAAACTCTTTATGTTTTCGCTATCGGTAAAGTTATTGTAAAAGAAAATATAAAATTGAAAACATTTTTTTCCGAAAATTTTATTACTTGATACCCGCCATCGCAACGCACGGTTACCCTACTATAATATTCTTAAGAGTTGAAATATGCGACATGAAACTTTTGACATCCGCAAATTTATAGTCACATAAAACGTTTCAGATTATAAAACTGGTTAATTGAAATTTTTTATTTCAGGGTACCCGCCGCCGCATCGCGCGGGTACCCTGCTAGTTTAAGTAAATACTAATTAAGATCGACAAAACATAAGAGTATGTTATTTAAGAAGAATTAATACATGATTCTACTTTCAAGGTACATGTAAATCTATTTAAGAACTTGAAACAGTCATTTCATCTCATGACGATAAATCACCACATAAATTAATAATCCCATAATGTTTTAACTAATTAGCTATCTTGTAATTCATATTTTCTTTTAAAGATTTCATTATTTGTGACAAGTTAACTTATTGGTGTAAAGTCATTAATTAAAAGTTAAGATATTTTATCCAATTGATGTTAGTTACTTGCGGGTTATCTATATACTCATAAGTCATAACTCATTTTGATGCAAATTGGTCTACTAAATGAAGTTAGACCTAAAAGAAACATCAAATAATAAAATTATATATTGTCACATAGTGTTGTAATAAAAGGAATGTATTTATAATAAGACGTTCTCTTTTATCGAATAAATATGTCATAAGCTATTACTTTTAGTGGTTCATCATGTTTGGGAACTATATATTACATGGACTTTAACGTTATATTCCTTAATTTTAAATTGCATAAAATATTTAACCATAAAGTAGGTTGGATGCAAGTATTAGATGAGATATAAATTGAAAACAATCAATTTGATGTCTATGTTATGGTTGTTTAGAAATGGTATATGAAAATTCTATGGTTATATGTATTACTAAATTGATTGACATATATATCTTAAGGTTAGTGGGAGCAAATTCGTTATCATTATATTATGTGATAAGATAATTATATGATAATAAATGACATAACTAAGTTGTTATGAATTAAAAAAGATTGGTTCAATCTCTTAAGATCTAAAAGATGTCATAACATCATAGACATCATAATGTATATTATGGGTCAACTCCTAATTAGCTAATGATCATGTTAATTAATTATGATGTCTATGATGTTATAAAATCATATTTAAGCTGAGATCAACTCCTAATTAACTAATGACTATGTTATTTAATTATGATAATGATTACATAGCCATAACTTAATTAGGAGTTGATCCCTGCTTGACCTCTCTTATAAATAGAGGATTATTCATCTCATGACAATATACACAAACATTATGATCCATTACTAAGAAGAAAGGATTAAGTATAAGATCGTCATCCCTATCGGTGTTTTTCGTTCATGGTGATTTCGTTCCTCGACATCAAGTAAGTAAGTTTTAATGTTATGCTTTATGTTATTGATCGTTCATACTTTGATTACATGTTTCTTGGGATACGTTAATTAACACTACTAAGCATCTAAATAAAGATTTATTAAGAAACAATAACATAACTCTATAAGGCAAACTAAATCATGGCATTAATAAAGATAACTTCGTTACCTTCTTGTTGTGGCACAACCGATTCAACAACTCCTAGCAACATATCAAAACTTAGTATTACAGCCAACATGAACTTAAATTTTGTTGCGGCCATTGTTGAAGAAATGAAGAATATCATGGGAAGTACAAAAAGAAGATATGACATATATGAACATACGATGATATGGGTGTGAAATTAATGAATTATTAAGAAACAAACTGGGGCTCAGGCTAAATACACTCGAGTGTTGACCATTTCATTTTGCATTCTTTATTGACAAAATTTTGATTGATAGTCATCTTTTAAATATTATTTATACTTTATGTAATTTTAAATTTAAAACAAACTTTTATAACGGATTACAATAAGATGGCAGGCAAACGGGTAACAAGTTGTGTCGCAACCCTCTTTTGAATGGCAAAACCAATTCTACTAAAAATGAAATTTTGTGACTTAGGGGTCGCAAAATTACTTTGCACAACCCGTTGAACCCTAGTCAAAAACTCCACAGCTGCCGAAGCTAGAAACCCAAATGTATCAAAAGAAAAAGGGGTAAATACGTGTTGATTCTCTAAACAAGCTCTCTCGTGTTTAACAACTTTGCTCGATTCCGCTTTCAACGCCGCTTGTCCCTCAACAAACCCATTGTCCTTTAGCCCAACAAGAGGGGACACTCCGGTAAGATCCACACAAGCATGTTTCCCCCCGGCCCATCCAAACACAAGTATATCAGCTGGTCGTAAAGTAGACCTCCCTTCAAGCGGATCTGTCAGAAAGTTCACGACGGCCTCTTTTTTAGAAGAAATTCCTGCTCGTTTAAGAACATCATACAGAACATCCCTAACCAAATCATGCCTGTATTTGAAACCCGGTAACTCCTTGCAATGGACCGCATGCTCGCCAAAGGAATCTAAACAAACCTTGCGGCAGACTGGGCAAGGCTCATCAGCCGAAAACAGAGGGATCATTAGCCGGTGCTTAAGGATAGTCCGGTACTCCAGGGCCGACATATGTTGGCCTAGCACTTCAATGGGGATAACCGTCAAGAAATATTGAGCATGAGGAGCTCGGAGAAATTCAAACACCGCTTTTTGCCGAGGGGATAAATCAAACTTCTCTCCCAAACTCCGGACGATTCCACTAAAAAGCGCACACGCCAAAACATTTTGGGCTTTAGGTGGGGCGGTGTCCTTGTTAGAGAATCCGCTAAGATCGAAATCAGGAAGGGACATGTTTAAGCGATCCATTGCATACCCATAATCAAAGTCAACCCCATCAATACCACATCCCCGGAGAATGTGATCCTGCAAACTCCAAGATTGCGCCCTCGAGGCCACAAAAGCATAAGTAGATACATCCTCAGTCGAACATAAACCCAACCCACCAAACCGAGTCGGAAAGGATGCGAGCCTCCATTGAAAATCCCCAAAAAAAAGGCCCCCACAAACAACAATATACTACTTTCAGTCTCATAATAATTGTTCACTTCACTAACTACACTCTGATCAATCAAATAAATTAAAAACACTACTTAAAAAATTCAAATAAAATGAAAATACAAATTAGTGTTCATTTGTTCGACGTCAAATGTGCTCTACTAAATTGTCTTTAAGACTTAGATGAGTTTCCTCGTTAACTAAATCTCTATCAATTTGTAACGTATCTTCATGCGTTCGTACAAGATCATCATCACGATGTTGCTCCTCTAGACAAAAGTCGGGAGAGATAGTCCTTCATTTTTTTATTATCATATTATATACATCTAATAGAATCATAATTATTCATATTTTATTCATGATAGTGCCCTATTTTATGCTAAAATTGATAATAATATTGAGGTTTTAATTAGAAATATTACGTATATTGTTATTTTTTCTTAAAATATCGTTTGAGATTTATTGAAGCAAATGTAAAACAAAGTGGTGATTAATTTAAAAATTAGATGATATTAAAAATCGTTAAGAAATAAAAGATTTATGAAACTTAGGCTAGCCCCAGTAAGGAACTCCAATCCCCTTCATTTTCCCTGCCACGTCAGCTTTCTCTCTCCAGCGACCTTCAGGCGATTAGGTGCCCCAGTAAAGGCGACCAAGTTCATATTAAAAAAAAAAAAAAAAAAAAACGTTTTTAACACAAAATAAAATTTCATTAATCATATTAAAACGTTACATAAATAAAAACGATACGAAATACATGAATCATAAATCTAATCAGAATGCTCCCCGCATGTAGAGTCATATGAGGGAGTACGAGAACGAGCAAATCCCTCGAAGCGAGCCAAATCTTCCTCGTCTACACCATCGTCTTTGTTCTCCCGATAGATCCAATTGATTTTGGTGCTGATGTTGTTCGTTATCATCGAAACAGCTTTCCACAACTTGTCAGCAACCTCGCGATCTTTGCGGGCTTGATCTTTCAAAAATTTGTCCATCACAGCTTTTCTTTCAGGAGTGATGTCGTTGCAACTCTGGTAGTTTTGTCTCATTTGTTCCTTCTCCGCCTTCGCCTGATCAAACAATTCGATGACGCTTATAATAGCGGTTTTTCGAGCCTCATCGTCGATATTGCATTGATTTTGAACGTACACTTGCATATCTTCAACGGAATGGGAGAGACGGCAAGCCATTTTGAGTTTGAATATCTTGTGTTGAGAAGTATTTTGAGTTTGAATTGTGTGAAATAGATTTGTGGATTGAAGTGTGTTTGTATAGTGTATTTATAGGGTAAGATTTTTTTATTTTTTTTTAACCGTTGCGAACAAACGGATTAATTTGAAATATGGTTTGAATTCGATCGCATGCACGACCTTCAGGCCCCTCGATCGATTTGTCCACAACAAAGACGATCGATACAACTCGATCGAATCACCACACGATCGACAAGGGATTCATGCCATTGGGGTAGCCTTAAGTCCCATATTGAGTCCAAGCACACGAATATTCAAAAGAAAGTTACAAGTGCTTATAATTCCCTTCTAGAACAATCAAACAAGTGGGCCTTCTAAACTTTTCATAACTTCACAATTCAAAAACGATTTTGAAAGAAATGTTGCGGCTGCTATTCGAGTCCTCCTCGCAACGTGTCCCCAATTAAAAGATGCCAGCCGCTGCGTTTGGTTTCCCCTCGCCAGCTCCCTCTTTTGAGTAAATATTGTAGCAAACTCGTGGGCCCAATCCTTGCAACGGTCTGCTGTCACTCCGAGGTTAGAGCATTAGGCTGCCTCGGGATTCAATCCCCCTCATTTTTCCTGCCACGTCAGCTTTCTCTTTCTAGCGACCTTCAGGTGATTAGGTGCCCCAGTAAGAGCGATTGGTTCATATACTTTTTTCTTTTTCTTTTTCTTTTTAAAAAAAAAAAAAAAAAAAAAAACATTTTTAACACAAAATAAAATTTCATTAATAATTAAAACGTTACATAATAATTCAAATAAAATTAAAACATTACGACAATACAACGACTAAACTAGTTTTGATTCTGACGATGCCAAATGTCTTCCACCAAATCGGCTTTGAGACTAAGATGAGTTGTTTTGTCGCATATCTCCTTGGTAATTTTCAACGATTCCACATGCGTTCTTATGGGATCATAAGAACGGTGCTGCTCTGCTGGAAAGAATACGGGAGATATCGCCGCCTGTTCGTCCTGAATTATCATATTATGTAATATGATGCATGTGTACATTATATGCGATAGACGCTCTTTGTCAAACCCTCTAGCCGGATGTTTAATCATTAGCCACTTCTTCTTTAGTACACCAAAAGCACGTTCCACATCTTTTCTTGCTGCTTCGTGCATCGTCTTATACAATATTCGTTTGTGATCATTCGTCCCAGGATTTTTAATGGACTTCATAATAACCGACCATTCCGGATATATCCCATCAGCAAGATAATATCCGCGTTTATAAGGCACGCCGTTAGCAACGAATTCCACATCCGGAGCTCTCCCCGTTTTGAGATCATTGAAAAGAGGCGATGCACGTAAAACATTTACGTCGTTATTCATCCCGGCGACACCAAAGAAAGCATGCCAAATCCATAAATCTTGGGACGCGATCGCTTCCAATAAAATGAAAGGATCCTGCCCGTGATCACCCCTACAAAATTGAGCTTTTAAAGCATGTGGGCAATTCGCCCACGGCCAATCTGTGCAATCGATGCTACCTATCATCCCAGGAAACCCATGAGTTTCGTAGTGATGAGCATAGACTTTGTCAACGTTACTAACCGTCGGCTTTCGCAAATACTCTGCACCATATAACTCCATTATGGCCTCACAAAATTTTTCGAGACACTCACGAATTGTTGACGCACCCATTTGCACGTATTCATCTAGAACATCAGCATTGACTCCGTATGCCAATTGACGGATTGACAAAGTACACTTCATCAATGGAGAAATACCCAGTACGCTTGTACAATTAGGAGTTTGTTGGAAATAAGGTAAATGATCGGTTATATCTCGGACAATTCGTGTGAATAGTCGTCGGTTCATACGGAAACGATCATGGAATGCTTGATCGCCGTACCTTGGGGTCTCGCTGAAGTAAGCATCCACTAAACGGTTATGAGCACCCACACGATCCCTACTAACTTGGGTTCGTGAGCCTTTTTGTGACGCTTGAATAGCCTCCCAACAATCTTCCGCAAACATCATAAACTCGGTACTAACTTCATTTTCATCATCCGATGACGAATCGGCAATGAATAGCTCGTAAGAATTAAAACTCATAGTGTGTAAATATAGGGTAGGATTTTTTTTTTCGTTTGGATATAGAGAATGTTTGAAATGAGATTTGTGAGTTTAAGTGTGTAAATATGTTGTGTATTTATAGGGTAGGATTTTTTTTTTTTTTTTTTTTTTTTTTTTTTTTTACTTTGCAACGGCTACAAATGAGATTTTTGTATGTTTATGCTTTAGATGTCGATCTTGCAGACGATCGGTTTCGTTTTTTTTGAAGGGCGATCGATTCATCCACAGCAAGGGGATCGACTAGGTAATCGATCGCCTAGGGGCTCGATCGATAGACGATCGCCCTTGCTGCATCCAGCCTTAGGTGTCGTGAAAAGCTCAAGCTCTTCATTCGAGCTCACGAGTGACACATCACTATAACAAACATTCACAACTAACCACAATTAACCCCCTCACTCACAACAAACCCCAACTTACTTATTTGAGTCCACATACACATTTATTCACACACACAACCACAATAAATAAATAAAAATAAAAATAAAAATACAAAATGTCAGCACATTATCTCGTCGTGCAGACGAAGAGCTTTTGAATGAAGAGCAACGAACAAGGGGGCGGTGTCATGGCTAAGAACGGCGAGGTCCATATCACCTCTACCTAGGACGGCGAGCAACCACAACAAACCCACACCTAGTGCTCTTATAGACAACAACACAATACCAGAGATGACCTATCTCATTTACCTATCATTTTTTCTTTTTTTAGAGACAGTTTATACGGATCCTCTATAGGAGGCTTTTCCAGTCGTTGTATACATCAGAGGATTGTATTATGTGCATCACGATGTTGTACTATATGCTTCGCGGTTTGTATAGTTGACTCATAGGGAGATTCTTATAATATATCCCTCTTTTTTATTGCAACTTTTACAATGCATTTAGTTGGGGAAAACATCATTATTTTTCATAAAATATTTTGTGGAAAACAAGGAAAACAAAGATCGCGATCAAATTATCGTTTTTCAACAAAATGTTTTGCAAAACACAAAATCTCATATTTCCTCACTTAACAAAGAAAATTACAAAACAAATTTTAGTTATTTTATTACTTTGTAACCTACAATCCTCCCTCCCTTTTTTCAAAATAGGAAAAAAAATGCGTTTTCTATATTTTCAAGTGTTTTGTGAAGATAAACTTCCTTTTCAAACTTTTTACAAAACTAAAGATAGAAAACAAAATAATTTTTTTCTCCAACTAAATACACCCTTAGTATTTCAAACATTTTTTTTGTTTTGTACGAGATTCGAACTCTAATTCTTGAGAATAAATAATTCACTGTTTTTCTTTTCATTATCTTATAAATTCGAAACAAAATAAAATAAAAAGTGTATTGTCTATTTCTTAAAAGTTTTTATTTACAAATACAAAAATGATTACTTAAACTCTTTCAAAAATAGCTTTATTAGTGTTTTTTAAACACTTGTTTAGTTTCTAAACGTCTTTTTAAAACATTTTTAGTAATAAAGTTTAAACTTTTATAGTTTTTAGTCTAAATTAGTGTTTAGTTTTAAAAATCACATTTTTAGCTTTGATAAAATAAAGTTGCAACTTTTGCCTTACTAAATCACCTCAAAATCACAAAAAGATTCAAGCTTTGGAAGAAATATTGAAGATTAAGGGGTTATTAAGCTTTATTAAGGAGTATTTGGGTAAATTTAAGTGCTTGGATGAGGATTTTAATGTAGTTATCGTTCCGTCATTATTACTCTTAATCCATTCGCCATGCTTTCTAATCTCTTTATTTTCGATATTTGCCATGTTTAGATTAGTTACTTATGTCATGTTTTTAGCGTTAGTTAGTATGTTAGAGTAGTTTTACTTATATACTTGTTTGATGATTGGTTATGTTTTTAAAATTGAACGCGTATTCGTATGGTTTTGATATTTTAATTTATTATTAATTGAAATAAACTGATAGAACTAGCTCGCCCATCAGGTGGATTTTGAAGCTAGTGTGTGTGTGTGTGTGTGTGTATATATATATATATATGAATCGTACTACTGGATGTTTGACGCCTTTTTAAAAACTCATGTTAAAACAGCCATGAGTTTTGTTTACCATGAGTTTTTAAAAAGGCTTCAAGCATCCATCAGTACGATTCATACTTTTCATCAGAAAATAACGCCGCACCAAAAGTAACACATTTCAGGTGGTGGTCAACACCAGTACATGGTACGAAAACCATGTTATATCTGTAAATGGTAAATATAATTAAATGGTCAAAAATGACATAACTATGAAATAGTAAAATGACATAAATACAATATAAACATGTCTGTATAACTATAAAAATGACATAACTGTGAAATAGTAAAATGACATAAATACAATATAAATAAATGGTCAAAAATGTTATATATGTAAATCATAAAATGACATAACTTATTTGTTATAATTTGATAACATGATAAATACAATATAAACGTGAAATAGTAACGGAACTCACTTGTTTGTTTCAAATGTAGCATCAAAAGCAACAACGTCACCAAATGCAACATATTTGCATTTCATTGTTTCGTCAACCCAAAACATACGACACAATTTCTTTTCAATGGTGTGATGATAAAAAAAGAATTGGGGGACGTGTTCTTTCCTCTTCATCATTTTGTCAACTTACATTTATGCATCCCTTTCACCAATGAACAAATTCATACCACGTCTAAAGTTACTCCAATCAACAGGCATTCCCCGAACTTTATCAAACCCACCAAATAGTGCTACTCTTAACCTGTGTGCTTTTTATGCACCAATATTAGTCAAGGACGCGCGATGAATAAACATATAGTCGCCATATTGCAGCTTTCGTCGAGCACGAGATAGATCCATATTCGACTGATCTATAAGTGGATGGTTATGATTCTCCACAAAGTCAAACAACTCATAGCAGTTTGTCCCTCTAATGACTTTCAAACTAATCCTTGCTTTACCATCAATAAATGTTGTTGAAGATCTACATTTCCTTTTCTTTCATCTACGTTATCATTTTCTTGGACATGCTGTTGGACATCTTCATTTAGTGTATTTGTTTCAACAATCTTCCTAGGTTTACCACCTCTATTACATATGACATATTTGTGTGTCACTTGCCCATTCTATTTTTTGGACCCTGATTTACGTACACCAAACCTGCCCTTAGCCGCATAAACCTTGTACATATTAACCGCTTCGTCAAACGTTTTGTAAAGAGTGCCCTTTTTAGGTTTTTCATCGACAGGAACATTTGGGACCCAATATGAGTGTCCGTTTGATGTGGGAATGAACTCAGGGTCAATATAAAAAACATCAACAACATCATCTTTTACAAATAGTTAAAACACATGTATTAGCAAAACGACTTAAGTAATCAAGGTAAGAAATTGTATTTTATTAAATATGCGCCATGTAACAGATGCACATGCATGTACATGAGAAAATTCATATTACCGTAAACGATAAAAACATCCATACTCAATAATGGAAAAAACAATATGAAATCAACGTAACCACATTATAATAACATAACAAGCATGTATACGATAAAACCAATTTAGAAAAATAAAAAATTAAAAAATAACGAAACCATTATTTGTCGTCTTCATTATGATGCGCATTATCCAAAATAAGAACTTGTTCCGATAACAGTAGGGTTTGATCATTGGGTTCTTGCACATTTCCCGTAACTTCTGTATGCGAATCCTGAACATAATCAAGAATATCAATCATGCTTGTTTATTTGTGTGTTTTTTTGATAAATCTGGGTTAGGGTTTGATTATCGTGTGTTTTTTTGGTGATAAATCTGGGTTAGGGTTTGATTATGATTCATGAATTTTAGATTAAAAAAATATGTATAATAAGTTTGTAAAATAAGAAGCCGTATATTTAGCATGATTATAGGAAAATTCGAATTATCAGTTAAAAGATGTATGGATGTTAATTACCCTAAATACCCTTACAAATTTACAATATTAAATTAAATGTAAAATACTTTACTAAATTATGATTGGTTAATGAGAGTTTTCAAAGTTCTCGCACTTAATAGGGTTCTGAAAATAAAGATACAATATATATATATATATATATATATATGAGAATATATTAGCTACAATTAATTGTAGCCAATTGGCTACAACTTTGTACTAAAAATAGTGGGTCTCTGATTATTTTTGTGGGTCCTGATTCTTTTCTGTGGGTCCATGAATCATTGCTAGTGTATTTTTTATGAAGCATTGTAGCCAATTGGCTACAAAAATTGTAGCCAAGCTATCTCCTATATGTTTCCTTACCTAAGTATAATGCCGTTATTTTGTTGCTATTTCCTTAGCTATAGTTTACCTTTTTTTTCTTTAGTTTCCATTTTAGTTTTAATTAAAAATACAAAAATCGAAGAAAATTAAGCATAAAACCGAAAACTAAAAACACGTTTCTCAAATTCATCATTCCTTGAATGACATTTGGGAGATCTATACTTATCATTATACTTAGGTATTTTGATTTGTATCCATATCTTTCCATCCTCCTTACAAATAAATTTTTGATCGAATTACCTTTTATCAACATCATATCCATTATTTCCTTAAAAGACGTCAGTTGTGCGAGCACGGGTGTTCATCGGTTCGGTTATCGGTTTGTTCGGTGCGGTTAGTTTGGTTAATTCTTTTTCTAGGTATAACCGAGAATCCAACCGAACCGAACCGAATTCAAACTGATTAAACCGAACCAAAAACCGAACCGAATAACCGAAAACCGAACGCCTATAACCGAAAACCGAACCGAATAACCCGAATTATATAAATTTAATTATTTATTCATTTATTTATATATATTTTTAGAAAAAAATAATTTTAAGGTTAAAAAATATTATATTTATAGTATAAAAGAGTTTTAATATATATATATTTTAATATAATTATATAAAAAATATATATATATTTATTTAAATTCGGTTTTCGGTTCGGTTTTCGGTTTGGATTGCTAAAACCATAACCGAACCGAAAACCAAATATTTAATTCGGTTCGGTTTTGGCAAATTCGGTTCGGTTACGAGTTCGGTTTGGTTATTTTCGGTTCGGTTTCGGTTTTTGGTTTATTCGGATATTACCCAACCCATGAACACCCCTATGTGCGAGAGTTTTTATTATAGCCTACTTTTTTTTAGTACGCCAAACGTTCGATCCACATCTTTTCTTGTTGCTTCATTGATAACGCTACACGCGTCGTTCGGGGTCAAGGAAACTTCCTTTTCTTCGAGCAAGTTTTATAACACCCTAGGCAGTGAACCTAATCGTTGTAGTGTAGTAATTAGGGTAAGCCACGGGTATTGATATCGTTCTCTAGGGGAATAGGAATGCTAGTAAGGAGTTACTACGCTAAGGTTAAGGTTGAGGAAGATTATTTTTTTGTATTTTTATGTTTTATGAAATGGAAAGGTACGAATCTCGGGTATTGGATTTGGGGGTGGTTGGTATTTCTACCGATTACTCTACTATTATCTAATTATCTAAACTAAGGTTGTGGGAGTCTATGTCTAATTAATGTGTGCTCGTATGATAGTTTAAAGATGTGTTTACTTAGGTTGTATTACTCCTTAATTATCTCCTATTGATGGTTGAATTGTCACGTCCTTATTCTTAGTAGCGTTGTGTGTCTAAAGTTGTAGGGTATGCGTTTCTCCCTAACTTTTTGAACTTACCAAAGGGTCTCGTCTACAAACCCACTAGGGATGATAAACTCCTACTCTAAGGCACTCTTTGGATGGTTTAGCTTACAACTACTCAGGTAATTATATTCTAAGGTTCACAAAGATGAATCAAGCATTAAGTACACAACGAATAACCTATCGCATTACTAGATCATTAATCAACTAAGATAAGAAACAACCAATCAATATTCAATAATTAAGTTTCATACTTCCTAAGCAAACACACAAATAAATTAGCCGGACATGGAGAACATGCAAGCATACACACAAATAATCAAAGACATAATTGAATTAATGAAGTAAATACTTATCTTGATGTAAGATAGGGTTTAAAACCCAAAAATACTGTACAAGACACCTTAGGTTCAGTTTTAGGTTTTCACTCCAAAAGACTCTCCTTAAAACTGAAAAATTCGGATTCTATATATAAGATTACATATGCGACGGCGTCACCTTATGTTTCGTGACGCCGTCGTGTCGCCGTCATTAGGGTTTCGTCTTGGCCACGTTAACCTTGCGACGGCGTCACCTTATGTCCGTGACGCCGTCCTCTTTAGCTTCTGACGTCGTCTGGATTGCATCTAGGCCGTCTGAGTAGCGACGGCCTACTCTTTTACAACTGGACGTCGTCTCTTGAAAATACGAGTTTTGGGTTCTGTCCCGTCACAAATATCCTGGGACGGCGTCGCCATTAGCACCTGACGCCGTCGCCTTCTATTTTCAGCAGCTGTGAGTGTCTCGATTTTGACTTTGGCCATTTTCTTCATATATTCGCGCCTTTTCGTCCAAATAAGTGCCATTCCAGCATTTTGCCTTCAAGAGACCTAAAAAGTGAAAAGGAACGATATTAAGCAATAACGGATACAAAAGTGATCAAATAAGGACTAAAACGACCCCTCAAAATGGTACCTTTTAAAACCTTATCATTCATACACTTGCTTATATCATACTCACTTCGTATCATTCGAGCATGGCTGTGAAATAGACTTAACAAGAATCGACCATTTCTGATATATCCCTTCTGTAAGATAATATCCCTATTTATAAGTCATGTTGTTAGCCACAAACGGAACCTCTAGTGCTTTCCGTCTTTGAGATCGTTGAAACTAGGCGATTGACGTATAACGTTGACATCGATGTTCGCCCTGGAAACAATAAAGAACGCATGTCAAATACACAAGTCTTGTGAACCAACCACTTCCAATAAATATAAATTTTAAAAGGTTTTTTTAATAAAATACCCAATGTGTGCTTTTTTAACCGTTAGGGTATAGTTTTTTGCAAAGCATCTCACACGACTCAGTCAAAATGAAGACCGAGTCCTCCTATTTTTCATTCTGAGACACGTCCATGTAGGGGGAAGTAACAAGGGAGGACGCGTCCTCCTTTGGGTGATCGTCTCGTACCAACTATCATCACAAGTTATTTTATAATGATATTGTTGAAACTGATCTAGGCTTGACTAGGATAAAGAATAACATTGAACAAACAGTGCACAATGGAATAAACATAAACATCAATGTTATTAACAAGGTTTCTCGTCATCATCTCTACCAACTATTACAAACACGATAATCCCCAATTCTATCTAATCAATGATAGAACGGTTACTCAACAATAACAGGAATCAAAAGATCCTTGAGGCTTAGACCAATACAAATGATAACCTAGGCATCTACTTTTGAGGACTCACGCCTAGTACACACACACCCCTTTGGTGTTTTACATCTTGACACACTTTAAAACATAAGACATGTATCTCTTTATATAATAGAGAATTAGGTTTACCAAAGGACTCATAACTGTATATTCTGTAATCTCCATCTTTTTGTAGAATTTCCTTTTGTCTTTTTAGGTCCTTCATGTTTTGCATTGTCTTCATTCTTCACTTATTATTTTGTATTTATCTACTCAAATCCCAACAATTTTTCCCTAGTTGATAATTACAAAACCTTCATCTTAATCTTCCATGAATGAAATAATCTTCCCCATAAGCTCATCTCATGAACTTAAATAATATGTACAACCAAGGATCTTCAAGTTGCAAAACATCTAAGTACTTCTTCCCCTTTTTGTCATTATCCACTAGAAGACTCTAAGTAGACGCAACTTTGATTTTGACAACCACAAACCACTATCATACTTCAAATCCAGTATTCCAAGGACTCGAATTACCCTCCATTAAGAACACCAAAAAGCTTACTATAAATGAATAAAAGAAACCTAAATCAACAGTAGTAATAACAACCAGCAGTTGTAAAAACCTTCCCCACGAATGGCGCATGTAAATGGTTAAACATTTTAACATTAAGCATCCTCTGAAACCCATATGTTAACCATCTGTTGAATGTCGCCTCTATGTAATGATCATTGTTGAAGAAAACCAAGTATAACGAACTTGATGCTGAAGTAGAACAACCCAGACTTATGTCTTATGTCTTGCACTATCCATATGACTTTGAACTTATACGAACACCGTATAAGTAGAGCGTAATCTCTTGACAAAATTTCAATCTTCAATGAGACACTGAGCACTATAATGTAACTCCTTTAAGTGATAGCAAAGACCTATTGCTAGATTTGACAAGTCTTAGTCACAACATTGAAAAAGCACGAACAAGTTATCTCCTGCTAAAAGATATAATAAGAACACGCATCTGTGATATTCCACTTCAACTCCAAATAAGTGATAATCCATCTTCTTCGTAACCATTTAAACCAATAAATAGGAGTCTCTAACCTTTTAAGAACAAATAAACCAAAAGAAATTTTCGAATAACTAACCACCACGGTAACAAACACCATTTAGTACTATCCATGAACGAGCACCATCCTCAATAGGTAAATGACTACAATAATATTTGTGACCAAGCAGTAGTAATGATGAAGAATAGTTCTTTGGCTGAGCAATAGAAACCATGTAGAAATAAGAAAGCTTCCCCTTAACATGAACATGATAACTACGTTAAACAAACCAGAACATAAACCTGACCTAGAATAATAATCAATGAACATTAGGTCACATCATGAATCCCAAAACCAAACTTCTATGTGTGTTATCTCCATACCCCTCTGAGAACTAAATCAAACTAGTATTCCCAGCTAAGGGTGAGCATCAGTCCGGGACCGAAAAAACCAAAGATCGAATTAAGGTAAAAACCGGGACCGAGACCAAGACTGAATGTGGTCGGTCCGGTCCGGTCCAAATAGGCAAGATTTTCGGTTTTTTGGTCGGACGGGACTGGACCGAGACCGAAATAAGGTAAAAATCGGGACCGAGACCGGACCGCCGGTCCTTTGGTCCAGTCGGTTTCAGTTCGGTCCGGTCGGTTTTGTCGGTCGGTCCGGTCAGAACGGTCGGAATGCTCAGCCCTATTCCCAGCCACATCCTTCTTCTGCTCGTCCAACAGGCTGATCATACTAAGCATAAAAAACATTCGAAACATCCATACCCACGTATATTAAATAAGCCCAACCTTCATCCAAATAAAACCTGTACTACGCTACTTTGAAAACCTAACAGTATTATCATGTGAGAGCAATTTTAACACTTAAATAAGCAACATTAATAACATAACTAGCCCATAATTAAATTTAAGCCCAATGATAGCAATAATGCACACCTCATTCCTCAAGCAGTACTAATCATAACCTTGGCAGTATTAATAATTTACAAGCAGTATCAAAGGCAGCAGTACAAATATGCGTAGCAGTATTAACTTAGAACAAGTTGAGAGCAGCAGCAGTATGGAAGCAACAGTTTCAAGCTCCATCTCTTCTGTTGTGCTTTGAACGATTCTTCTAATATCAAAGTTTCATAGACACAAACTCTGATACCACTTGTGGAATCCCAAACTATGGATTGATTCACTAGCTTGTTAAGTGTATGTTGCTTTGAATAAATTCAAGATAACAAAGGTAAAAACTTTGTTTAACGTTCAATGAGTATGCGGAATCTACTCAATAACACTTAGAAGATATGATCAATGGAATAATAATTATGATCAAACAACAATATCACCAAAATGCTTCAATATTATTAATGTTAATAATATGAGTAGTCTTTCTAGTACTAGGGTTTACAGCCTTGAAGCTATATCAAACTCTATGCAAAATGTATTCTAAACATATAACCTAGGATATCATTTTATAGACTAAGGAGTCCTTTACAAGATAAGTACGTATCTCTTATATTGTTACAAAATATACGTATATTGTAAATAAATAAGATCAAGGTTGCAAAAATCGTGAATCGGTAGTCGGGCGGTCGACCACCTTGTAGGGATTAATCGGTCTAGGTGAGATTAATCGGATTGGCATTTCGTGCAAGTTTTGGGTATTTCTGGAGACTAAACTAAAGATCTTAACTAATTCCAAGCCTATTATGTTCCCAAACCTAAATAAAAGGCTCTAGTTCTGATTATGAAATCCATTGTGCGTTATAAGTGAAATAAACGATCCCTAAATTTAGTAGAACGCCTAAATTAATATTTTTTTAAAAGTTGACTGATTAAGACGATTGGCTGATTAGTCCGATTTTTGACCGATTAGTCTGATTTTTGATCGATTAGTGGCCGATTTTTTTACCAGACCGATTTTTCTCCCGATTTTAAAAATCAACAATGTAGAAGGCCTATTACCTAGTAATCGCCGATTAATCGGCCGAGTTGGCCGATTTTTGCAACACTGCATAAGATATACTCTAAATATCTTAATATAAATATCTTAACGCGTCTTTATCTTTTGGCAGTTCCTATCTTCATGTAGCAGTACCAAACATCTTCAAAAAACTTTAAATTTGGCAGTACTAATATTGCTCTAGCAGTACTAAATTCAGTTAGTACTGTTAGCGTAAACTGAAAATGTCTTAGCAGTATTAAGTGTGCAGACCCTTAATTCCCAACAGGTTAGATGAAAATGAATCAACAATTTTCGGCGGCAAGGGAGCTAACGTATGTTGAGTTTCCTACACAGTATGTCTGAAACGCTCCAAAAAGAATTTGGATGCTTAAAAAGCAAGGAAGATCGATTGGAAGAATTCACAATGTTCCTATATCAACAGGAGACGCTTACTATCGCAGGATGCTGCTAAACAGTGCAAAAGGATGTCAGTCACACGATGAGATTAAAAAGGTTAATAGTATAGTATATCCAACTTACAAAGAGGCTTGCTACGCAGCAGACCTTTTAGAGGACGATAAAGAGTATGTTGAAAGTATTAAAGACGCAGCCCATTGGGCACACCCTGAACATCTTCGTGACCTATTTGTGACATTGCTTTCGCAAAGGGAACTTACCACGCCTTTGGCTGTTTAGTTACAAACATGGCATTTGCTAGCGGAAGATGTTCAATATAAGAGAAGGCAGATTTTACAAATTCCAGGTAATACCTACAAAATCTCTTTGTTACTATAATCTGTTATGCATTTTTCTTACCACATGTTTGCCTGAAATTGTTATATTATTTAACACTCATCAAATATCTGTTATGTTTGCTGATACCATTTTGCAACAGATTATGTTTAATGTTTTAATAACTATGCCGTTAATTAAGTACTGACATTACCTTTATTTAATGCATATTTGATTCTCAGAGACGACGAAAAAAAGTATGTAGCTTTGTACTATATTGAACAACTTATGAGATTAAGAAACTCAACTTTGCGGAATTGGCCTGAGATGTGTTATCCGGATGATAGATACATATATGACTTTAGTAATCGAATTATATACGATGAGACAGATTATAACCCGGTCGAGTTACAATCTGAATACGAACGGCTGTACGCCTCTTTGATCACAGAACCGAAGAGTGTGTATGACACCATAATACACTCAGTTGACAAAGGAACATGGGGTGTACTTTTTTTTACGGGTACAGAGGTAAGGGGAAGACCTTTTTATAGAAGACGCATACTTCTGGCATTATAAGAAAAGGTGATATAGTTTTAAATGTGGCATCCAACGGTATTATGTCTTTATTAATGTCAGGGGGCCGAACTGCTCATTCAATATTACATATTCCTATCAACGTGGATGACACTTCTACTTGCTCTATAAGTGCTCAAAGCAATCTTGGAAAAATGTTAAAGAAATGTAAGCTTATTATCTGGGATGAAACGCCCATGGCAAATAAGCTTTGTTTTGAAGCATTAGATCGGTCTTTGAGAGACATACTTCGTGGGAGCAGGTATGAATCGTGCGATCAGGATTTTGGAAACATGACCATGGTTTTTGGCGGTGACTTTAGGCAGGTTCTACCTGTTATTCTAAAGGATCCCGGAAAGACATTGTTGCTGCTTCTTTGAGGAAATCTTACTTGTGGGACTACTGAAAAGTTCTTAATTTGACCGCATATATGAGGCTAACTATGGGATCACGCCCTGAATATGTCAACGAGATACGGGAATTTGCATATTGGATATTGAGAGTCGGAGACGGCGACCTTGGAGAACCGAATGACAGAGATGTTTCTATAGATTTGCCACATGAAATTTTAATAGATGTGGGCTGATGACCTGGTTAAATCTATTATTGACTTCACTTTTCCAAACATTCTGGATAACATACATAATCCGGCGTAATTTCAAGAAAAGGAAATCCTTGCTACCACAAATGAAGTCGTGGACAACATAAATGACCATATGTTGGTCAAATTTCCCAGAGAAGAAATGGGTTTTCTGAGTTGTGACAGTGTTGACAAAATTGAACATGGTACCATCATTGATCAATCCGTTTTCTTGCTAGAATTTATCAAAGGATTGAAGTTCTCAGGTATTCCAAACCACATAATTACTTTAAAAGTGGGAGTCCCGATAATGTTGTTGCAAAACATTGATCAAGCCAATGGATTTTGTAATGGGACAAGAATCCAAGTTCTTAAATTAACGAGAACTTCTATTCACGCACAAATCATTAACGAAACAAACTTTGGAAAAACGGTAATCATACAAAGGTTGAGAGTTACACCGTCTGATAAGCGTTTACCGCTTAAGATTGAGAGGAAACAATTTCCTATTTCACTTTCATTTGCAATGACAATTAACAAAAGCCAAGGTTAATCGTTATCAAAAGTTGGTTTGTACCTCCCCCGACATGTTTTCACACATGGACAACTATACGTTGTTGTCTCAAGAGTTAAAAGCAAACGTGGTTTGAAGGTTGTCGTTTGTGATCAAGATGGAAATATGTCTAAAACTACTACAAATGTCGTGTACAAAGAAGTACTTGAAGGCCTATGAACAAGGTCGAAAAAGTATGTGCAATATACATGATATAAGTTTTTAACCATATTTAAAATTATAATGCATTGTGAATCATGAATTGCTTTTGCTTATATTTTCTATGGAATGTTAGGTGTGCATGGAATTGGCATTTGATACCAAATTGGTGTTTGCTCAAATACCTTATTTGCTATTCAAGACCGTCAAATTTGGAGACTACAACGTCATCGATGTTTATTATTTTAATTGTTAGTAACTCAATTTATTGTCGAATAATTCATGTATTATCTCATTGTTTATCTTATGTATTAATTGGACATGTTTACATTTTTCGTTTTTCTATTATCTCATTTTCATATTCCTTTAAAACCCCGTGAATTTACGAGTCTTTAAGCTAGTGTAATTATAAATTTAAGTTACGCAATTTTGAGCTTTTAAAAAGATGAGAAATGATATATGGACCTAAACTTAGGCCTAAACTTAGACTTAAAATCACTTGGCATCATCCTGATGGGTTGTAAGATAAGTGGGTCCCTATCTGCAGCCATCAGGATGCTGACACTTAGTTTTAGGTCTAAGTTTAGGTCCATATATCATTTCTCTAAAAAGATATATATGCAATTTCTCCAAATAAAAAAATGATGCCCTAATGTTAGACCGGTTAATTAACCGACACAAGTTGACCGACTTTATTAAATAACAAATATAATATAATTACGGATAAAGATCAAATAAAAAGACAAATATCCGTAAAAAAGATAAAAATATTTTTTTCAAAAAAAATTCTCGAAAAATTCCAAAAAAAATTCACAAAATTGGGTATAACGGTGCATGAAAAAGTTGTAAAGGAAGTTTTTTTAAAAGTGCATTAAATCGTTTTTTTTTTGCATCAAAAATTGGTTTATGCACCCAACTTCTTTTGACTTTTTTCATCAAAATAACATTGCGCATCTAACTAAAACAAGTAGAAAATTTTGTGCATCAAAAATTTTTTGAGCATCAAAATTCGTTTTTTATGCATTAAAAAAAACGTATCAAAACTCAAAATTATAAAAACTGTTTTCACAAAAGTTTTATGCACCAACATATACCCGATCGTGTGGAATTTTTTTGGAATATTTTGAGAACTAAAAAAAAAAAAAAAAAAAAAAAAAAAAAAAACTTTTTATTCTTTTTACGAATATTTCTTTTTATTTTAACTTTACCCATATAATTACACAATTCTTTTATACATATGATTGTTACTCCGTGCTAAATATCGTTACATATTAATTATAAAAAAATACGCAAATACACTAGTGGGACATCGAGGCCCCGAAAGCGACAAACTTTAAGCTCAAGATATCAAAGATGGTGTTTAAATTGAAAATCATGTGCTGTTCACATCTATTAGGTATGAGGGAGTGGTACCCTAATACCTTGGGTGCCATATCACCTCTATCCAATAAAAACCTTTCAACTCAAAACTACTCAATTTTACCCTAACACTACCCTAAGTCGATGGAGTGGTACCCTAGTACCCGAATTTCATTTTTTTTAATACATAAAATCACATACAATATTTAAAATAAAAACATACCATTTCATTAAAAATAAAAACATTACACAATACTTAAAAAAACTACAACTTAAAAATTGAAACTACAACTAAAAAAAAAAACATTACATAAGTTGAAATTAAAAAAAGTTGAAACTACAATTTAAAAATTGCAAGCCCATCCGTGTTTGGCCGCAAGTTCACGTTTTTGGCTAAGAACAAATTCCAATATAGCGGGATCACTAATGTGATCATGCGGCTCCAAAAAAAACTTCATCTCCCGTTGTGTATTCTTGAACTTCGCCCCCTCGAGTTGTGTAGCCAACAATTGTTTCGCCATCTCGCGTTTTTCTTCCAAATATTGTGTCTTCTTTTGTGTGTAGGCGTTGATTTCATCCGCAACACTTGAGATCGACTAGGAGGATGCGCCTTGCTTCTTTTTCGTCTTTCTTGATTCAAGTGGAGGGGTGGGGTCTTCATTCATGTCGGGAATGGTGTTGCTTGCCGATTCATACCTCTCCTTGGATCCATGGTTTTGTGTTTTTGAAAGATTAGTGTGTGTTGTTATTTGTGTTTTGTGTGTTTTTATTTTGAAAAATGAGTATGAATGGTTTGGTTTTAAATAGGATTTTTTTTTTATTCATGGCTATCTAGCCGTTTGAAGCAAAACCACGCTCCCCCCAACGGATATATTTTCAATTTACTCAACAAAAACATGCGGGCTCTGAGCTCGAATTTGCTACTCGATTTGGGAACCCGATCTCCACGGGGCGGTGTACCCGCTCGAGTTCAACTACTCGATGGGGTACCCGCTCTCCACTCCCTCCTCCCTTAGAGCGTTGGGTGGTGACATGTCGTTTTCTGAAATCAGCAGTGTCTCATCATTTTATAATTCACATTCACACACAAAAAATATCTTTTTTGTAGTGACTCAAACCATTTGCATGTCGTTTGCTAGTTTTTAAGCCTCACTATTTTAATTTTTTTTTTCATTTTTTAAACAAACTAAATTTTTATTTATTAAATAAAAATAAAACTTACAATACAAAATTAGAGAAAAAAAAATACAAAATCTAAAAAAAACATACGAAAATATTTTTTTGCATGTAAAATTCATGTATGTTACAAAATACAAACCAAATACCCATTTATGTTACAACAATTTAAAATACAACATACAAACCAAATACATTTATATTTAGTTTGACTTTTGACCGAGGCCCATTTGTGTTTCTTCTTCCTCAATTCGCTGCAAACACACATAAAACACATACACATGCACACAAAATTCACAAAAACACACACACTTCACTGCAAACACACAAATCAAACACACTTCACACAAACACAACACAAATAAACCATAAAAAGGAAGAAAATAAAATGGTTGTGCATTTAGCGAATGTGAGTTTACTCACTTGAAATGGCGCTGCCATTTGGCATGCCATGTAGGATTTGGCGAACGTTTTTTCCATTATCCCCTTCCCTCTTATATTCCAATGTGACTTGTAACCAATCTCATTTTTCAAACAAGATTGCCTTATTAATTAAAAACTATGTCGGGTCTAGAAGGTAGGGCCGTATTGGGTGCATCTTTCCAAGGCGACTTATATACCAATCTTATTTTTCAAACACGGTTAGCTAATTAATTTAGTAACTGTCTCGGGTCTAAAAGGTAGGTTTGTATTGGACGCATATTTCCAATGCGACTTATAACAAATCTTATTTCTCAAAAAATGTTGCCTCATTAATTAAAAACTATGGTGGGTCTAAAAGGTCGGATCATATTGGGTGCATGTTTGACCAAGACATTGTACATTTAAAACTAAGAGTGCAAGGTCAACACGTTATTCGTCTGTCACATCAGCGTCATCCCTTCACTCTTCCAATAACACACCAATAACTAAAACACTCTCTCCAACAAAAAAACCAATAACACTTTGTAGGTCTCACAAAATGCCTTACGAAAAATACACATTCACAGTGGCGAGGAAATGGCGCTGCCATTTGGCATGTCATGTAGGATTTGGCGAGCGTTTTTGCCATCATCCCCTTCCCTCTTATATTCCAACGAGAATGGGAACCCGCGCGTTGCAGCGGGACGACTTTTGCATATAATTTTTTATACTATATGAGAGTTTGTTGGTTTTATTAGGGTTTTTTTTTTGTCATTTTTATGAACTTAGGTGTTTTTTTAAAAGTATTATTTTTATTTCATTTTCTCTTTTTCTAATTTATTTTTACATATTATTAATTATGTATCAATTTTTTTTATATGTTTTCTTTAAGACGTTTTTGGTGATAATATTAAGGTGTGTGTGAGTAGAGTTTGTTGGTTTCATTAGGGGGTTGGTTTTTGTCATTTTTATGAACTTAGGTATTTTTTTAAAAGTATTATCTTTATTTCATTTCCTTTGTTTCTAATTTATTTTTACATATTATTATTTATGTAACAATTTTTTTTTATATGTTTTCTTTAACACGTTTTTGGTATTAATATTAAAGTGCGCGTGAGTATGTGCAGATTTTGACAATTGTTATACTATAGGGGCTTGTGCATAAAATTTTGGCTGCTATTGTAGTTTTCAGTATTAAATTTTTTTATTGTATTTCACAATTTTTTTTCACATATCTGTTTTCAGTTATGTTTTGTAATCATTCTTTTTGTTGTGGATTTTTGGTATTAAATCTTTTTTGGATGTGTAAATATTTGGTACTTTGGGATCTATATAAGGTTTATATTACTTTGGGCTTTATACACTTCTCTGAACCAATTTTTTTAAGATCTAGGTTTTGCAAGAGTTATGTCTGCCACTCCCAATCTCGATGAATTGAAAGCGGCTGCCGGATCCGAAAACATTGCAACATGTTTCAAGCTTTTTTTCAACAGTGATTTGGTGGAGGCGCGTAATCTTTTGCTAAGGTTGGAGGAACTGGCTGGACAACTTAGGGAAAAGATCGAGAAGGTTGAGCGGACACAAATAGAGGTGGAATTATTGGGGCCTTTTCATCCTGAAGGGGTGGATGCTTTTACTTGTCTTGGGCAGATGGAGGTTGTGGAACGGGATATTTTGGAATCTTTGGAAGAAACTTTGGGTTTGATACGTGATGGGATTAGTCAGCAGGAACAACATGTTACTTTGATGGAGGCCAACGAAGATTTGTCCGATGGTTAGTGTCTTTTGGTAATTGTCTTTTGTGTATATATTTGATGGTTTCCTAAGTTGTTTGTGTAAGGTTGTTAGTATGTTGGATGAGGGTGTATGATCATTTGTCCCTCCGTTTTGGTGGTATGGGTTTAAGGAAATTGCAACTACAGCTAATGGGTAGGTTTTATGATTGTCGGATTACGATTTTGTTGATGTTGGTGTTTGCCACATATGGTGGTATCATTGATGTAATTGAAAATTAATATATAAAAACCCTTTGTCTTTATTTTGTTGCAATTGTTATTTTGATTTCATTTTTTTTTTGCTATTTTATGCCAAATATTTCTGTTCACAAATGTGATTATATAGTGTTGTCAATAGTGATGGTTACATTATTTGATGCTGATAGTGGTGTTTGCAGATTATGTATATCTGCGTCTTTTTCATTCTTATTTTTTCCGTGGTCTTAGTTGAAGTGTGAGGTTGGCTAAATATGGCTAAACATTGTGGTTAAGAGGCAATGTAATATCAGTTTGTTGTTCAAGTGTCCACGCGTATATGCCTTTAAGCTATTTGAGATCGCTTTTTAGCATACATATTTATAATGGTTCAAATTATTGGTAGTAGGCTGTGGTCAAAATTTTTTTTCCTGTTATGTTTTGTAGTTTTATGATGATAGTGCTTTGATTATGTGGTAGTGGTTTACATTATTTTGTCAGTTTCCAATGTTGCTATTCAAGTCTGCATGCGTCTGTGCCTTTAAACTATTTGAGATTGCTTTTTACCAAAGTGTTTGTACTGGTTTAAATTTTTGATAATGGTGTGTGCATGTTCCTTTTTTTTTGGGTATAAATATTACTTTTCCCTTGTGTTTGTTTGTGTTTGGTTTTCTTGATTGGTATACTTGTTATTGCTATTATGTCACGGCCTGCCTGTCTTGCGGAACTTGGTTTTACGTGTAATAGTGATGCCCTCCAGGATCAGATGGTTCTTTTTTTCGAGAGGGAAGTGATCGCAGCGCGTGAATGGGAGACTATGGTGCGTGTGCGTTGTTTTGAAATTGATGCACGTATCAGGTATATAGATGATTTAATCCAAGAGGTTTGTGACAAACCACGTGATCCAGTGGTGGTTAATTCAGTTACATTTTTAAGGGAAGTACGTGCACATGAACATTTTAAGCAGGTTAGATTTCAAGGAATGTTACGTGAGGCTCATAGAGCTCTTCGAGCTGCAACGGGTTACATTAACAACATTCGTCGTTTGTAATGGTTTATTCAGTTTATGTGGTGTCTGTTTCACATTTAGGATATTGTGTTTGGAATGTAATGTAGGTTGAAAATGTTTTGAGCATAATGTAAGCTCTAAGTGTAGTGAGTTTTATCACATGCATCTTTAGTAAGAACTGATCTTGTAATATGTGGTTGCTGGCCTTGTTGGGTGGTGTTTTTTTTTGTTATTCGCCTAGGTGTGGTCTACCTTTGGGTAGTTGTGTTGTTAGGTTTTAATTCCCTTGTCATTTGACTGGGATTGTATTTGTTGTGTTTTGTGTGTGATAAATATAAGTTATGTTGTCGCTGTAAACATTGTGAATCTGCGTCTTGCTGGAAGTTATTTTGCTTCTCGTTGTGTACAAAAGTTGATGCAAATAACATTGTATTCATCCCCAAAAGGTTATAATTGTTTTACAAAAGATGCTATCACATCGCATGGCTAATTTTCATGGGATGACATGGTTAGCTACCATGTTATACATAGTACATATGCATTACGATTAGTTACCTACGGTATGTACATAAGTGTTTACAACACGTCCGATGCTAATAAAGTTATATACATATGTTAGTAAAGTTCAGTTGTCTAGTCTTGTTTCCCCTTTTTCTTGCTTATCTTAGATGGATCCTCAGAACCTGATGAGAATTTCAATTCTCTTTTTGCTGATTTCTTTTGAGGATTTGTTTGTTCAGTTTGCTTCTCAACTACTGTGATGGCTGATCTGTGCTGAACTACAGTCAAGCTACCTCACACAAGCCGGCCACTTGTGAATGACTGACCGTAAGAAGTTTAAAACTGCTCAGACACAAATACAATGAAGTCCTGGAGAATAGATTGAATTCCCGGGTCGTTTAGTCCCACGGAGACTCAATGGTGTGTCAAACAAACTCAGAGGATAGAATGATCACTAAGGATAGTGATCTGTAAAGGTTATGATTAGAAATAGTACACTACTGATTGATTGGAATGGAATGGAGTACAGATTTGGAAAGCACAACAATCAGATCAAAGAAACGTAAACGTAAGTTTAAAAACTACGTCTACGTACAAAATAAAAAGTGAATCTGAGAAATAAAAGACCTAAAAATATAAAAATGACATTTTTGGAATCCTAGAAATAAAAGAAAATTATTAGAAAAGGAAAATTATTTTTAACACTATTTAATTAATTATTATTAATTAAAAACTATTTTAACTATTTAATAAATACTCTAAAATGAAAGAAAATAGGAAATGAGGCTAGAAAAATAAACTTATGATTCTGAAAAATCTAAAATACTATAAAACTAATTTTAAAATTAAAAATATATTTTTCACACTTTTTATCTAATTATTACTAATTAATAACTATTTAAAATACACTTAATTACTAGAAAATATAAAATAAACTTGAAAAAATAAAATTTTAACTTTGAAAAATCTAAAATAAGATAAAACTAATTTTAAAACTGAAAATTTATTTTTTAGACTTTTTAATTATTTATTACTAATTATTTATTATTTATTAACTATTTATAATTATAATAAATACTAAACAGAAAAAGAAAAATATGAAACTTTTTCTAAAAATCCTATATGATGACAGAAAACAAGGAAAAATAGAAAAACAAGATTTTCTTATTAATAAGATGAAAATAAAAATCAAAAAGCTAAGAAATATTAAATAAACACTATCACTGATTTTTAATTGGACTTTTTCTGGATTTTCTTTTTGAAAACTACTTTACTACTGATTATATGAAACTTTAACAAAGACAAAAATTTTATAAACTACAAATGAGCTGTTTTGATGGCTTATTGGCCAACAGTGGCTTAAATGAGCTTATTTTGTGGAAATAAGCTCAAACAAGCTTACAACTTGAAACAAAATCTCAAAATGGATGCAAACAAGCTAAATAAACAGAAATGAGGCTAAGATATACAAAGAAGCACACTGAAAAGCTATGGATAAGCTAATAAGCAATTGACTTAAACACAGAAATGGGACAAGCTTGAGGCTTGTTGCAGCCCTAGTAAACAAGCTCCGAAATGAAAAACCAAACTTGATACTTCAAGATGGCCAGGTTGGCTTTCCAAAAAACCAGAGAACACAAGATTTGAACAATTAATAAGCTCTATGTGAGCTTATCAATATGGACTTATTAACTGTGCACAGGGCACTTTTTCAAACAGGTGTCCACAAAAAGCAGTAAAATAAGCACTTAAAAAGCTGAGAAATAGAGATCTAGCATTTTTGTATTTTTGTTTAGCAACCAAACTATAATACCCCTAGAGCTTATAAGCTGAATCTTATTAATAAACCCACAGTGAAAATATTTGTTTTAATCAAAAACGACCCAAGTTAAATTTGACTTTTTGGTTTGCACTAAAAGTTTGACTTAGATCAACTTTAATCTGATATTAACCACTGATTATGTTGTTTTGAGGTTAACTAAAACTAATTTAAGCAAGATTAACAACTTTTAAACACAAAATCAAGATCTTATATCCTAAAAATCCAACAGTAAGCATCTAAGACATGATTAACTGAAATTTTGACTTTTGATGAACTAGGACTGGATTTCTTGACTGATATGAGTTGTTTGAACCAAGTTAGACAGATTTCCAACAAGTCCAATGACCAAAGTACCTTTAAACACAATAAACCAAACACCCCCTTTAGATGGCTGTTTTGAAGTTTTTACAAAGCAACTTACAAAATTAGACCATAAACTTGATTGAAGACTCTATATTATTGTTATGTGAGACTAAATAAACATGAACAAACAGTTTTAACACTATAAAACACAAGAATTAAGACTATGCTACTTTAACTGCCCAAATGAGATTTTCACAAAACACAAATTTAAAAGAACACCCTACTGATTTTAGTGATTAATTCAACTTAACTATGCCTAATGAACACAAAGAAACAGAAATGTAAGCTAATTAACAACTGTAACAGTAATATGCCAAATTGGTCAAAAAGCTTACAAATGGATTTTCAACTGCAAACTGAGAACCATGACCAATGAACACCCCTATAAGCTTACCACTAAGCTACTAACCCAAGGCCATCCATGATTTACCCTGCTCCAGCTGTGATCACCTTCTCCATGTGTTTTTTATTTTTGAACTATTTAATTTGGATTTTTGGTGAATTTTGATTTTTTTGATGCTAAACTGGTTTTAACTGTATCTAAAAGCTTGATTAAGCTTTCTAGGAGCTTAAGTGTACTATATCAGTCCATACAAACAACAAACAACAACATTAGCATAAATTGAGATTTTTAAGTGAAAACTGCATACAATGAAATTGATACTAAAAACTTGAAATTGATTATTGAAAAGGATTCAAATACACTTAAGAAACTTAGATAGAACAATTGGAATTGAAATCATACACTAGAAAGCTTATATAAAAAAAACGACTAAAGAAAATTTAAAGTACACTAGATAGATTTGATACATTGCATTTTCCTCCCTATATAATGACTTTTAGCAATCCTCTTTGACCTCTGAGTGTTTCCCACCAAGTTCTAGCCATTGGATCTTCATTTATCATCATATCCGTCCACTTGTAAAATTTGGCGCCAAATATCTTCAAAGCAGGTTTTATCATTAATGAGGATTTGGTTTCAATCAATTAAAGCTTTTGGTGTTTAGAGGATGTGGAGGGAACATAGTATGGGGGGGAAAGAAAAAGGAGGAAAACCATCTCTGGTTTTGAGTATACAGAGGGGGAAGAGGTGGGTGAACAGTGCCTGGTATTTTGGGCGCGTTTTTCTTGATGTTTGACTTGCGTTGACCGGGGCTTAATAATACGGGGTCCAAGGTTCAAGGGGTCAAGTGATGTTGGGCTTGTTGGGTTGGATAGTGGATTTGGGCTTTGCTATTTAACAATGTGTCCGTTTGGTTTAAGTTAACACAAGGACCAAAATTGCAAATCTGCCAAACCTCAAGGACTGAACATGAACTTTTTCCAATGCTCTCATAAAGACCAAATTTGACAAACTTGAATAGAACAAGGACCACTTTTGCATAAAATCCATTTTTAAAAAGTCCAAGGACTAATTTTGCAAAATTTCAAAGTTTAGGGACCTTTCTTGCCAATTGACCAAAGAATCATTCAAGGATCATTTTTTACAACTTAGAATACTTTAAGGACCTTGAATGATAAAATTCCACATTTTGATATTCCAGGGACTAGATTTGACAACTTTTAAAACTTGGGGGACTAAAACTGCCAATTTTGCAAACTTGATACATTTTTCATCTGATTTTGATATTTTTGCATTTTAAACACATAAAACACTGATTTATGATATTTTGATCATTTTGATGTGTTTCTGAGTGTTTTCAGATGATTTTGCAGTTTAGATTATACAAAAATGATGAGTATTTAGATACTCATCAATCCCCCACACTGAGATATTGCTAGTCCCTAGCAATGATTTGAGAAAACTTGATGGATTTGAAAAACTCTTTACCAAAAGCCATCACTTCTGGAGTAGCCAATTGTTTCAGTTCAAGTAAGAACCTTGGTACAATGATAACCAAATGATCTTGAGCAAATCATAAGCTGTAAACGGATTTGATTTGTCTTTACCAGAAGCCGTTTGCTCTGGACTAGCCAACTCTTAGATAAATTATCAGAATTATCTTTGGTGAGCTGAATACCAATTATGGTTTTTCCACTGCCTTTACCACAAGCCATAACCTTGCGGGCTAGCCAACTCTTCACTTTTTAGGATATGGTGAGCTGAGAACCATACAATTTTGGGCAAATTGCAAGCCATATAAACGGATTTGAGAAATCTTTACCAAGAGCCGTTTGCTCCTGGATTAGCCAATCCTTTTGTCTTATAGACATGGCGGACTGATAACCAAGATGAGTAAGTGTAGAACACTTACTCCAAAAAAAATTTTTGGCCAAAAACGGGGGAATTGGGTAGATAATATATGAAATTCGCGAGAATTCCCCCCCACACTTAGAAATGAATATTGCCCTCAATATTCAAAGTACCGGCGGTTATGCCGAAACAAAGAACGTAAAAGGGAAATATTACGGCCATTATTTAGAAGATTTTTTTTTTTTTTTTTTTTTTTTTTTTTTTTTTGAAAGAATGAGAATATACAACAGCGTGGGGAGACTCCCCCACACTAGGGTGGTAGAAAGGGGGTAAAAAGACAGAATTATGGGTGAAAACCCATATGGTGTGTGCTAATGTTTTTGATTACCGAGTCACTAGCTTGACTCGATCCCCGCATTCATTGGTTCATGGGGAATGTTTGTAGATCCGGGACAACCACAAGGGGAATGTCCTCTCCAAAGTAATGCTTTACTCGATGACCATTCACTTTAAAATTAGGACCATTGGGTTGAGATAACTCAACGGTACCATAAGGATAAACCTTAGCAATAGTGAATGGACCAGACCAACGGGACTTGAGCTTTCCCGAGAAAATCTTCAATCTTGAATTGAAAAGAAGGACTCGATCACCAACGTTGAAAACGCGGTTCTTGATCTTGGAGTCATGAATCTTCTTTGTCTTTTGCTTGTAGATCAAAGAGTTCTCATAAGCTTGATCACGAAGTTCATTTAATTCATTCATTTGAACTTTTCTATGATCACCAGCTGTCTGTATATCGAAGTTTGCATGCTTTAAGGCCCAGTATGCCTTGTGCTCTAACTCGATCGGAAGATGACATGCCTTTCCGTACACTAGCTTGTATGGAGTACACCCGATGGGTGTTTTGAAAGCTGTACGGAAGGCCCAGAGTGCGTCATCAAGCTTATCCGACCAGGATGCACGATTTTCGCCTACTGTCCTTTCAAGAATCCTTTTAATACCACGGTTTGAAACTTCCACCTGCCCACTTGTTTGGGGGTGGTAAGCAGTAGAGAGACGATGGGTAACACCATACTTTTGCATGACACGATCAAATTGGTCATTACGAAAATGTGTACCACGATCACTGATTATCGCTCTCGGAGTTCCAAACCTGGCAAAAAGAGATTTCAAAAATTTCACAACAACTCGGGCATCATTGGTGGGTAAAGCTTTTGCTTCAACCCATTTTGACAGATAGTCAACAGCCACGAGTATGTACTTGTTACCACGAGAAGATGGAAATGGCCCCATAAAATCAATACCCCATATGTCAAATATCTCACAAACTTGAATGGCATTTTGTGGCATTTCATTCCTTTGAGAGATATTACCATGACGTTGACAAGCGTCACAGGCTTTGACAAATTCGTGGGCATCCTTATAGATTGTGGGCCAATAGAATCCGGAATCAAACACCTTTTTGGCGGTGTAGTTTGGACTATGATGGCCCCCGGTGGGTCCAGCATGGCAAGCTGTGAGAATATCAAGAGCTTCTTGTCCATAAACACACCGTCGGATGACTTGATCCGCACAGATTTTGAATAAGAAAGGGTCGTCCCAGAAATAATGTTTAACATCCTTGAAGAATTTGTTCTTCTGTTGGGTCGACATCCCTTTCACAATGAAGTTACCCGCATGGTAATTTGCAAAGTCAGCAAACCATGGGGTGGTAGAATTTCCACGAAAAGAAACCGCATTGAGTGTCTCGAGAGGAAATGTTTCATTTATTTCCTTTTTCTCAAAAACATCTTGGTGAGGGTTTTCTAATCTGGACAGATGATCAGCAGCTAGATTCTCAGCTCCTTTTTTATCACGTATAATGATGTCAAATTCTTGGAGGAGGAGAATCCAGCGAAGCAATCTCGGCTTTGCATCGTGTTTTGCAAAGAGATATTTAAGAGCCGAGTGATCCGTATACACTACACATTTGGTCAGGATTAAGTACGGCCGAAACTTCTCAAATGCATACACCACGGCTAATAGCTCTTTTTCTGTGGTGGTGTAATGAGTTTGAGCTTCAGTCATAGTCTTACTTGCGTAGTGAATAGGCTGAAAATGCTTATTTCTTCGTTGCCCTAGGACTGCACCGATAGCAAAATCACTTGCATCGCACATGAGCTCAAAAGGCAAGTCCCAGTCGGGAGCAACGAGAATGGGTGCTTCAGTAAGCTTTTTCTTCAATGTTTCAAAAGCTATGATGCACTCGGGTGAAAAGATAAAAGGAGCATCCTTTTCAAGAAGATGGGTCATAGGCCGGGCGATTTTAGAAAAATCTTGAATGAATCTACGATAGAAACCGACATGACCTAAAAAACTCCTAATACCTTTGACGGTAGTAGGATGAGGCAGCTTAGCAATAATATCAACTTTTTCTCTATCAACCTCAATCCCGTTCTTTGAAATCTTATGGCCAAGGACTATGCCTTCTTTGACCATAAAGTGGCTTTTCTCCCAGTTTAGACAAAGATTGGTGTCTTTACACCTTTGAAGCATTTTATCTAAATGGGAGAGACATGATTGAAAAGAATCCCCAATGACCGAGAAGTCATCCATAAACACTTCCATTGTTTCCCCGATCATGTCGTGGAATATGGCCATCATACATCGTTGGAACGTGCCAGGAGCATTACATAAGCCAAAAGGCATACGTTTGTAGGCAAAAGTCCCGTATGGGCAAGTGAATGTGGTCTTCTCTTGATCCTGTGGATCAATAGGGATCTGAAAGTAACCCGAGAAACCATCAAGGAAACAATAGTATTCATTCCCTGCTAATCTCTCAAGCATCTGGTCCATAAAGGGTAGAGGAAAATGGTCTTTACGGGTGGCGTCATTCAACTTACGATAGTCAATACACACACGCCATCCCGTAACCAGACGAGTTGGAATTAACTCGTTATCTTCATTTGTGACAACAGTAATGCCACCCTTTTCGGAACACAATGAATTGGGCTAACCCAAGGACTATCTGAGATCGGGTAAATCAATCCTGCATCAAGAAGTTTGATAACCTCTTGTTTGATAACATCATGGATTTTTGGATTCACTCGTCTCTGATGTTGAACTGCTGGTTTAAAGTCATCCTCCATCAAGATTTTATGAGTACAAAACTCAGGGTTGATACCCTTGATGTCGGAGAGTTTCCAAGCAATTGCTTGCTTGTGTGACTTCAAGATTTTTATGAGAGCAGCTTTTTCATCTTTACTCAAATCTCGAGCAATAATGACAGGTAATTTATCATCACCTTCAAGAAATGCATACTCGAGATGAGGAGGTAAGTCCTTAAGCTCAACCTCAGGAAATTCTTCAGTTTTCTCAACTGACTTGACTTCCTTGTTATGAAGTTTGATGGGAGGGAGAGGAGGAGAAGTGTCCAGATTTAACAATTTCTCAAGAAGAATATCTCCCTCCAGATTAATCTCATTTTGATTAATCTCATTAGGAATTGAATCGCTAGGATGAGGGGTTGATGATGGATCATCATTGAGCAGCTTCTCAATAAGAAGTATGTCCCCCTCAATATCAATTGGAGCGTGATCAATTTCCCATGGAACAGAATCACTAGCCAAGTATGCTTCAATCTCATCTAAGATGAAGTCTCTCCCCTCAAACGGAGTGAGAGAAGGAGTAGAATTGGCTATGATAGGCTGAGAAGATGTGGTGGTATCCCCACTCACAGAATTATGAGAATAACCAAGAACTTCTTGAGAGTACTCGTCAGAAGCAACATCAATGATATCTATTCGGTTAACCGATTCAGAATCATAGTTTGCGGAGTACCTCGAAGTTTGGTCAAGGTTGAAGGTGACAGCTTCATTACCAACACGCAATGTGATTTCCTGCTCAAATACATCAATGAGAGCACGGCCCGTTCTCAGGAATCCTCGACCAACAATGAGAGGAACCCGATGATCGGCATCAAAATCAACAACCACGAAGTCAGCTGGAAAATGGAACTTTCCTACTTTCACAAATACGTCCTCAGCAATGCCAAGAGGACGGGATATGGAACGATCTGCAAGCTCGAGAGTCATGCATGTAGGAGTGAGTTCCGGAAGAGAAAGTTTCTTCCATACTGAATAAGGCATAAGGTTTATGCTTGCACCAAGATCTGCTAGGGCAAAGCATTCAACCATTCCTGGGAATACACAAGGTAAGAGAAATTTCCCAGGATCTCCAAGTTTTTCTGGAAGCTTCTTCAGAATAACTGCTGAGCAGTTCTCATTCAGTGGAGTTTTTGCCATTTCAAACAGCTTTTCCTTATTGCTTAACATGTGCTTGAGAGTCGATGCAAACTTGGGCATCAGCATGATAGCATCCGCAAAGCTTATGTCAAAGTGTAACTCTTGGAAAATTTGGAAAAATTTATCCATTTGATGACTAGCTTTTTCACGGAGCTTTTGCTCATTCAAACGTGATGGATAAGGAATAGAAGATTTTGATTTCTGATTCTCAACAGGAGCTACAGGAGGTTCAAAAACAACTCCTTGATTTGACTTGGGTTTCTGGACCACATGGACTACCGAAGGTAAGACGTGTGTTGTACTTTGTGGGCTTGAATTATGCACTTTGTCCGTAGTATCCTTGGTAACTTGACTCATTGGCACTGGTGGAGGAGGCATTGGAGTCGTAGGTCCATTGTGTGTCCTCGGTTCACTTTCCACTACCTTAGGGAGAGAAGAAGAAGAAGAAGAGGTAGTAGGAACAGCAGGTCCAGTGTATGAAACACCACTTCGGGTTGTGATCGCCTTGGCATCGCCCCTCGGGTTAGCGATCGTGTTGCTCGGAAGTTTTCCTGAGCCCGAGCGTTGATCATTTAAAGACTTCTTAAGATCAGCGATCTGACTGACCAACAACCTGTTCATTTCATCTTGGGACTTCATGAACTGCTTCAGTAACTCATCAGATGATGGTCCTGGAGGAGTAATGACGGGAGGAGCTGGAGGGACAATTTGAGGCCGTATGTTTTGATTATAGCCAAAATTCCCTTGATTAGGATTCATATTCCCATGAAATTGATTCCCTCGATTGAAATTGTTTTGATGAAGGTTTCCTTGATGTTGGAAACCTTGATTGGGTCCAGGATAGAAATTACCTTGGTTTTGATAACCTTGGTTCATTCTTGGTTGGTTCTGATTCCGGTTTTGCATGTTATGATTCTGATTAAAACCGGGTGGTGCCTGATTAGTGTTAGCACGGTAGTGTGGTTCATTTTGAGGACGGTATTGATTACCTCCTTGTTGTGAACTACCGGCTAGAGCATTGGCTTCAAAAGGACTACCATCGGTGGCAGTACAATTGTAGTAAGCATGAGGACCACCACAAGTGACACAACTCTCAACCTTCTTCACTTCAGCATGTGTGGGTGTCTGAGTGAAGGAGACTTTCTTCTGGTTAGCAAGAACCAAAGCCTGAACAATGTCTGTGAGTTTATCAATCTTAGTATCGGTGCTAGATGTACTCACGGGGGATGAAGAAGAAGAAGGTCCAGCATGAGACTGATATGTCTTTGCTCTGAAAGGACGGACCTGAGATTTGTTCTCAATGATTTGCAAGGCCTCTTTGGTGGTCTTGCTCAGGAAATTACCTCCCGCGGAGGCATTCAAAGAGTCTTGATTGGTCTGATTGAGACCATTGTAGAAAGTATCCATTTGCATTAACTCGGTAAAACCGTGATGCGGACACTTGCGAAGCAATTCTTTGTAACGATCCCATGCCTCCCCGAATGATTCATCAAATCTCTGAGAAAATTTCATTATCTCATTCTTAAGACTTGTGGTTCGGGATGGAGGATAGAACTCGTTAACGAACTTGGTGACAAGATCTTCCCATGTCTCTATAGAACGAGGGGGTTGTTTCTCAAGCCAATTCCGGGCTTGTCCCTCTAGAGAAAATGGGAACAGAAGAAGCTTGATAGCTTCATGTGGGACATTCTTGTACTTGATGGTAGATGCTATCTTGTTAAACCATCGAATGTGTGCATGAGGATCATCCCGCTCAAAACCATAGAATTGGCTTTGGGTTACTAGATTAAGCAACCCGGTTTTGAGCTCGAAAGTGTCAGCCACGATGGCTGGAACAACAATGGCATCTCCGTAACCCTCGATGGGTGCTTGGAGAAGCTCATTCATGGGTTTGTCTTCTGCCATTTCGACAGGAGGTGGTGGTGGTAGACGTTCCTCAGTCACGGCTGAAGGAGCTGAACGTCCTCTACGTCTTCGAGGAATCTTTTCAAGTTCAGAAAGTGGACTTGTAGAACTGGAAGAACGAGTGCGCATGCACTATGTATAAAAATCAATTTTCAAAACAAATGAGGCAAAACACAAGTGAACTTAACCAATAATCACAAATGAAATGGCTTCTTTGAAAAAGGTACACCAAATCACAAGTGACACAAAGGCAAGTTTTAAATCTGATGTTCGGGAACTTATTAATGGTCGCACCCCCAGTTAGGTAGTGCACTGCCTTGATTTGCGGTGGTTGATTTTTATGTATATATTAAGTACCACTAAAAAGACGTAGGTAAGATTTGTGCAGATGGGTTCAAAAACTTTTGGACAATATTTTTGTTATCGTCCCGTTTAACCAAGTCGTATCTCTTCAAGAATCACCTTAAAAGAGAATACAAAATAGAAAACGTTTCGATTGTTTTGTTGTTTTATATATTTTTTGGTGTTTTAACACTTTAGGAAAAGTGCTAATGAACTTTTTGATTTTCTTATAACTTTACAAAAAACTTTTTACAAATGGTGGGTATGTGCAACAATGGATCTGGAAATGGCTAAACACACGCTAAAGCCTCCCCGGCAGCGGCGCCAAAATTTGATCCGTGCTGAACTACAGTCAAGCTACCTCACACAAGCCGGCCACTTGTGAATGACTGACCGTAAGAAGTTTAAAACTGCTCAGACACAAATACAATGAAGTCCTGGAGAATAGATTGAATTCCCGGGTCGTTTAGTCCCACGGAGACTCAATGGTGTGTCAAACAAACTCAGAGGATAGAATGATCACTAAGGATAGTGATCTGTAAAGGTTATGATTAGAAATAGTACACTACTGATTGATTGGAATGGAATGGAGTACAGATTTGGAAAGCACAACAATCAGATCAAAGAAACGTAAACGTAAGTTTAAAAACTACGTCTACGTACAAAATAAAAAGTGAATCTGAGAAATAAAAGACCTAAAAATATAAAAATGACATTTTTGGAATCCTAGAAATAAAAGAAAATTATTAGAAAAGGAAAATTATTTTTAACACTATTTAATTAATTATTATTAATTAAAAACTATTTTAACTATTTAATAAATACTCTAAAATGAAAGAAAATAGGAAATGAGGCTAGAAAAATAAACTTATGATTCTGAAAAATCTAAAATACTATAAAACTAATTTTAAAATTAAAAATATATTTTTCACACTTTTTATCTAATTATTACTAATTAATAACTATTTAAAATACACTTAATTACTAGAAAATATAAAATAAACTTGGAAAAATAAAATTTTAACTTTGAAAAATCTAAAATAAGATAAAACTAATTTTAAAACAGAAAATTTATTTTTTAGACTTTTTAATTATTTATTACTAATTATTTATTATTTATTAACTATTTATAATTATAATAAATACTAAACAGAAAAAGAAAAATATGAAACTTTTTCTAAAAATCCTATATGATGACAGAAAACAAGGAAAAATAGAAAAACAAGATTTTCTTATTAATAAGATGAAAAGAAAAATCAAAAAGCTAAGAAATATTAAATAAACACTATCACTGATTTTTAATTGGACTTTTTCTGGATTTTCTTTTTGAAAACTACTTTACTACTGATTATATGAAACTTTAACAAAGACAAAAATTTTATAAACTACAAATGAGCTGTTTTGATGGCTTATTGGCCAACAGTGGCTTAAATGAGCTTATTTTGTGGAAATAAGCTCAAACAAGCTTACAACTTGAAACAAAATCTCAAAATGGATGCAAACAAGCTAAATAAACAGAAATGAGGCTAAGATATACAAAGAAGCACACTGAAAAGCTATGGATAAGCTAATAAGCAATTGACTTAAACACAGAAATGGGACAAGCTTGAGGCTTGTTGCAGCCCTAGTAAACAAGCTCCGAAATGAAAAACCAAACTTGATACTTCAAGATGGCCAGGTTGGCTTTCCAAAAAACCAGAGAACACAAGATTTGAACAATTAATAAGCTCTATGTGAGCTTATCAATATGGACTTATTAACTGTGCACAGGGCACTTTTTCAAACAGGTGTCCACAAAAAGCAGTAAAATAAGCACTTAAAAAGCTGAGAAATAGAGATCTAGCATTTTTGTATTTTTGTTTAGCAACCAAACTATAATACCCCCAGAGCTTATAAGCTGAATCTTATTAATAAACCCACAGTGAAAATATTTGTTTTAATCAAAAACGACCCAAGTTAAATTTGACTTTTTGGTTTGCACTAAAAGTTTGACTTAGATCAACTTTAATCTGATATTAACCACTGATTATGTTGTTTTGAGGTTAACTAAAACTAATTTAAGCAAGATTAACAACTTTTAAACACAAAATCAAGATCTTATATCCTAAAAATCCAACAGTAAGCATCTAAGACATGATTAACTGAAATTTTGACTTTTGATGAACTAGGACTGGATTTCTTGACTGATATGAGTTGTTTGAACCAAGTTAGACAGATTTCCAACAAGTCCAATGACCAAAGTACCTTTAAACACAATAAACCAAACACCCCTTTAGATGGCTGTTTTGAAGTTTTTACAAAGCAACTTACAAAATTAGACCATAAACTTGATTGAAGACTCTATATTATTGTTATGTGAGACTAAATAAACATGAACAAACAATTTTAACACTATAAAACACAAGAATTAAGACTATGCTACTTTAACTGCCCAAATGAGATTTTCACAAAACACAAATTTAAAAGAACACCCTACTGATTTTAGTGATTAATTCAACTTAACTATGCCTAATGAACACAAAGAAACAGAAATGTAAGCTAATTAACAACTGTAACAGTAATATGCCAAATTGGTCAAAAAGCTTACAAATGGATTTTCAACTGCAAACTGAGAACCATGACCAATGAACACCCCTATAAGCTTACCACTAAGCTACTAACCCAAGGCCATCCATGATTTACCCTGCTCCAGCTGTGATCACCTTCTCCATGTGTTTTTTATTTTTGAACTATTTAATTTGGATTTTTGGTGAATTTTGATTTTTTTGATGCTAAACTGGTTTTAACTGTATCTAAAAGCTTGATTAAGCTTTCTAGGAGCTTAAGTGTACTATATCAGTCCATACAAACAACAAACAACAACATCAGCATAAATTGAGATTTTTAAGTGAAAACTGCATACAATGAAATTGATACTAAAAACTTGAAATTGATTATTGAAAAGGATTCAAATACACTTAAGAAACTTAGATAGAACAATTGGAATTGAAATCATACACTAGAAAGCTTATATAAAAAAAAACGACTAAAGAAAATTTAAAGTACACTAGATAGATTTGATACATTGCATTTTCCTCCCTATATAATGACTTTTAGCAATCCTCTTTGACCTCTGAGTGTTTCCCACCAAGTTCTAGCCATTGGATCTTCATTTATCATCATATCCGTCCACTTGTAAAATTTGGCGCCAAATATCTTCAAAGCAGGTTTTATCATTAATGAGGATTTGGTTTCAATCAATTAAAGCTTTTGGTGTTTAGAGGATGTGGAGGGAACATAGTATGGGGGGGAAAGAAAAAGGAGGAAAACCATCTCTGGTTTTGAGTATACAGAGGGGGAAGAGGTGGGTGAACAGTGCCTGGTATTTTGGGCGCGTTTTTCTTGATGTTTGACTTGCGTTGACCGGGGCTTAATAATACGGGGTCCAAGGTTCAAGGGGTCAAGTGATGTTGGGCTTGTTGGGTTGGATAGTGGATTTGGGCTTTGCTATTTAACAATGTGTCCGTTTGATTTAAGTTAACACAAGGACCAAAATTGCAAATCTGCCAAACCTCAAGGACTGAACATGAACTTTTTCCACTGCTCTCATAAAGACCAAATTTGACAAACTTGAATAGAACAAGGACCACTTTTGCATAAAATCCATTTTTAAAAAGTCCAAGGACTAATTTTGCAAAATTTCAAAGTTTAGGGACCTTTCTTGCCAATTGACCAAAGAATCATTCAAGGATCATTTTTTACAACTTAGAATACTTTAAGGACCTTGAATGATAAAATTCCACATTTTGATATTCCAGGGACTAGATTTGACAACTTTTAAAACTTGGGGGACTAAAACTGCCAATTTTGCAAACTTGATACATTTTTCATCTGATTTTGATATTTTTGCATTTTAAACACATAAAACACTGATTTATGATATTTTGATCATTTTGATGTGTTTCTGAGTGTTTTCAGATAATTTTGCAGTTTAGATTATACAAAAATGATGAGTATTTAGATACTCATCAATGGCCACCTGTGTTGGCGGAGTAGAAGCATCAGTACTCTGGTCTTCTATACCTTGTTCATTTTCTGTCAGATTGTGATGTAAGTCTTGTGGCATTGGTATGGCAAATGGTGGCTCGTTTACATCTTCTGATGGTTCAGATGGTCCAATAAAAAACGTATGTTCTTCAAGGGATGTAGCAACGGGTGGGATTGCTGCTAATGGTGTGGGGTCGAGGACTTTGTCCAATACGAATTGTACATTCCCTTGTACGCTCTCTTTTGTAAAATGCAATTGGAAAATATGTTAGGTACCTTCAAGGGAGAGTAGCGGTTGTGGATAGTGATACGGGTTTTGGTCTTCAAGGGTTGCCAACATCTTGTTGCACTCAGGTACGATCCTTTCTGATTCAGGGCTAAAACAGATTAACGTAACTGTTGCCGTGCCATCATGAATCATTGCTCTAAAATAGTACCTATGAAACATAGATTGGGGAATGAATAGTGTTTTCTAGTATTTCTAGGGAAGGAGTAATTTTCTAGGAAAAAGTGAAAGGAACTGTTGGTACCCGTAAGTTGGAGTAGGATGAAAACCATGATCATTGCATCTTGGTACTGGTAATTCTTCAATGGTTTTAAGAGGACATTAAGAGCATTTTTTGTAGTACCATGGTCTTGTACGGTCGATTGATAAGATTGTAGCTTCGTTAGTGAACCTGCCATACTATTGTGTAACATAGTTGTTAACAAAAGTGTTTACGACAGCAATGAATTATAATGTATGTATGTGTGTGTGTATATATATATATATATATATATATATATATATATATATATATATAGGGGACCTTTCTTTTGAGAACCCTGTTAAGTGCGAGAACTTTGAGAACCCCTCTAAACCAATGAGATTTTTTCAAATATTAAAAATTATTATTAATCTAAAAGGGTATTTTAGTAAAATACAATTTTTTATATTATTTTTTATTAAATCCCGATTTTAAGCATTAAATTTTCGGAATTTTTTTTTTTTTTTTTTTTTTTTTTTTTTTTTTTAAGCATGGTTTCATAATCTTGCAGGTGCATGCATGTTTTTTTTTTTTTTTTTTTTTTTTTTTTTTTTTTTTTTTTTTTTAGTTAATGAGATGCATGTTTGTTTTAAAGCATGTGCATGTATGTTTTTTAAATGTGGTGCATGTATGTTTTTTAGTGAAGTACATGTATGTTTTTTGCTAGCATTATTATTATTTTTTTAAAGTTTGAAGCATAAATTAAAAAACATAAACCATTATAAAAGAAAAAACAAGATTCATATACTTAAATGTTACATTTCATTTAATTACAAATACAAAAAACACATATGCAATAATCGTATATTTTCAAAAGTCGCAAATTATCTTCATGTACATTTGTATTAATCCACTCCATAATCTTTAATGATATCATCATCTTCATCAATCTTCATCAATCTAATCCATCTATACACGTGAGCACTAATAAATATTCAACACAAAATGGACATATGTGCACACTCATTGTTATCATCATTTTTAGAAGTCGAACATATATGTACGCATAGCCGTCAACATTGTTTCAAAAGCCGGACGTATATGCACACTCATAGCCGTGAACATTCTTGTAATTACACCTGATACATAGAAAAGTACAAAAATTAACAACAATAATATCATTAAAACATACATGTTTTAAGCATTTCCTTTATATAAATAATAATTTTATAAAACATACCTGTTTTGAACATACATGTTTTAAGCATTTCGTTTATAATTTATAAAACATACATGTTTTGAACATACATGAGTGTTTACAATAAAATAAAATGTCACCTGAGGATCCTTTTTAGTATTACTATTGTACGAATTCAATCCAAGAACATCAAGACATGTTCTAAACACATTTAAAGACAAATACAAATAAGCGTACAAAATCCACAAACCTTAACAAAAGCATCCAACGTAATTAAATGAAAAAAAAGTGAATAATATAATCTGATAAAAAGGATGGTCATGGATCTATCCTCATAGGTACATACATGAAATGAAAAGACAAACACACTCTTTTTTTAACAACATCATCATCATATATTATTTTTTATAAAATTTAACTTGCATCATAAATGTGTCACATGCACATGTGACCTTTGTCTTCTCTCACTTCACTTTTCTAACAAGTATATTTGAATCTTAAAAACATGTGAAAATCAAAAGATCTAAATTTTTTTGAGGTTTTGACTTTGACCATCATTTGAAATATACATGCTCGTTGTTTAGTGGGCCGAGATATGATGAAGATTTGAGAAGATCATGATGGTTCCGGTATGTCGGTCACATGAACCCAATATTAATTTGATGTAGAAATTTTTATAAATTTACTTCGTAAAATGTTTCTGGCCATTACCACTAGGTAACGTATCAATTTTTAGCATTATATTGTCAAGACTAGTAAGTTAATTGACTACGATGGATTAGAAATCAACAGAATCATAAACGAACCTTGAAAAAAATGTGACAACTTGATAACCTGATTTGTGAATGAAGGTTCTTCATTTGATATCCCGCTTGTTTTTAACAAGAACTAATTGATGATGATGGAGGCGAATGTTAGTAGATAAGAGAGAAGGGGGCGGCTAGGGTTTCATTGTAGGGGAGGGAGGTTATGTGAGAAGGAGAGAGATACGGTTATCTTGTGGTGATTGTAACTGATTCACAATATTATCCAATTAATATGGAAACAATTAAAATATATATATAATTTGTAATCCCTAAAATACCCTCTGACCATTTTCAATCAGTTTCAAAAGTTAACCTAGTGTTTCACTTTATTACATTTATGGCACAAGTCATTTTAACCATTGATCAAGTAATCCAATGGCTATAAAAGAGTTCTCGCAGTTCTCGCACTTAGTAGAGTTCTCATAATAAAGATACACTATATATATATATATATATATATATATATATATATATATATATATATATATATTGTGGTTTACCCTGTATGATTGCGGATTTATGTCAAGCAATGTTTTCAATGACACGCGATTCCTATTCCTTTCTTGGTCCAGATCTTCAAACCTTTGTGACTCAATTGTAAGTGCAGGAGGTAGATCAAGGATTGTGTTGTACCTGTGTTGGCAATACTTGTTATGCATTACTGTGTATGAATGCAATGTTTTTTATATTGTAAGGAACATTTTACTTACACATTGCGGATCTCTTCTGCTTCTGGGATGTTTGGATTCAGAAAGTAACGTGTTGCAGATGTTCCTGTAAGTTGGATTTCTGCACATATGTATGTAAATTAGGTTTAGACATGTATTTTTAGACATTAATGTGTTTTGTTTTTATATATTGGATATAGAAAGTGTAATAACAGTATTTACCATTAAATCTGTTTGTGACCCTGCAAGACGCTATGGCAATGATCACTGGTTTTTGAAGTGTTTTCTATAAAAGAGTTCTCGCAGTTCTCGCACTTAGTAGAGTTCTCATAATAAAGATACACTATATATATATATAAGGAATGAAAAAAAGATGAAATATATTAGTTTGTGTTTATTTTAATCTGTAAACGTGAACTTACTCCAAATTCTGCACGTCTATGACTCTCGATCGTGTCAGACTTGATGTTGTGCTTCCTGCGTGTCTGACAGTGTCTCTTCGCTGAATCGTTCCGATATAATCTAAAGGCAAAACATGTGGCCATTATTATTTTTTGTAAGTGTCAGTTATGCTAAGAAAACAAATGTCTAAGCGAATACCTGTGAGTATGGCTGTGCTAACGTCTGCTCTTTTTGGAAGCTCATTGTGTGCAGCAAACTCAAAATAATATTATGGGAAATCATCAGCTGGAATAACATCGAAAGTAGTTGCATGTCCAAAGATGAGAAACGTTTTGTGGCTGACAGCGCGTTGCCATGTTCTCGTTGGCTCACAGATGAATCCTGCAATTCTGTATGCCATATTTTCTTGCACCTTTCTTTCGAAATACTGAATGTCCTTGGCAGCCATGTTTGCATGAATGGCGTTACCCTGATTGATATTTTACTTTTTTTTAATTCATTATAACAAATTTTTTTGTATAAATTTGTGAAATTTGGTTATGAAAAATGTTTTGTTACATACCTGTCTATCAAGCAGTATACAACACACACCTGTAGGATCAGTTCTTTTAGGGTTCCTACCAATCCATTTTCGATAAACTTTAACTTCAATCATTTTGTTTGAGTCTGTTGGTCTTATGTCTGCTACGCTGATTGGTTCTGCTGGGGGCATTGTCATTTTTCCTTTGTCGTCTGGGGTTTAAGATTGTTGAGTTGATCCTTCCATGTTTGGGAAAATCAGATTGTCGTTGCCTGTTTAAGAAGAAAAAAAAATGAATGGAAGTGGTATTAGTACCAATGGTAAACTAAAGGTTTATCATAATAAGCAGGTACTATCTATATGAAGGAGCAATTGTAGTAAAAATAAGGAATAAAAAATCGATTACCAAATAATAGTGCCAAAAAGAGTGTATCTATTCTTATACAATAGATGTTACATATATCTGATGGATAAAGATAGTTGGTTCTCAACGTAGATTAAGCATATTGGATATAATTAAAGGCATTGAGGTAAAGACAACATGTGTTATCTATTTTCTATTGCTATAAAATAAGTGATGAGAATAAATGATGGATAAAGCTGGTTTGGTACAATCTGTGACAAAAAATCTTTATACAAAATATTTTTTGTACTATTTGGGTGTTGGTTAGGCTGTTGGTAGATGAGTATTTTTAACCCTTTGGCAGATGTTGCGCGTGAGAGAGCAATGTATAACTGACCATGGCCAAAAACAGGCTCTGGCAGGTAAACTCCTATCTTGCTGAGCGACTGCCCTTGGCTTTTGTTGATGGTCATCGCGTAACATACTCTTAAAGGAAATTGCTTTCTTTTGAAGATAAAGGGCATTTGTTCTTCCTTGTTTATTAACAGAATCCGTGGAATAAAGACTTTATCTGAGATACGCGTGCCTGTGATAATTTTTGCCTCAATGACTTTATCCAACAATTGAGTGACTATCAGTCTTGTTCCATTACATAATCCACCCGATAAATTTAAGTTACGCAAGAGCATAACCGGTGTTCCAACTTTCAATTGCAATTTATGTTGTGGAAAACCTCCAAACGAAAGGCTGTTTAAATACTCTATAGGATATAGAAGTTCAGTTTCCCCACCATCGTTGCTTTTAGGTAATGCTTCGTCAGAGCTGAGATAGATTTTAAGCTGACCTTTAACCATTTCTAAGACCTGTGCATTTATCAGATCCGCTGTCTCATTTTTAGGACATACAATTGCTCTATCTTGTAAGGCTTTAGCTGTTGGGTTTTGCAATGTTTCATTATCGTATATAAAGCGTATTAGTTCTAATCTTGAGTTGTCAGATTCAGGTATGCAAAAGCTATCTGGAATATGTACCCATGAGCTATTTTCGTTGTCATCATCATCTGGTATACCTATCTTGCCGTCTCCAATGGCAAGTAGCCATTTTGAAAAGCTGTTTATACTGTCTCTCTCTTCTTCAAGTAATCCTTCTTTTAGTAGCCGCATATTTTCATGGAGCCTAAATACCTTGAAGTGTCTCCACAGATATGATTGCGTGATCGAAGCTGAAATAATTTCATTTTTCGACGCTTTTTTCTTCACTGGAAGTGTTTGTCTAAAGTCGCCACCCAACATCACAGTTTTCCCTCCGAACAAACAGTTTGGTGCATCAAGGATATCCCTAAGGCTGCGATCCAATGTCTCAAAGCACTTTCGATCATTCATTAGAGCTTCCTCCCATATTATCAGATCTGTTTCCTCCAATAAAATTGCCAATTGACTTCCCTTTTTTACACTACAGATTGACTCGTTAGTTAGATCCAAGGGTATATTGAATCTTGAGTGAGCAGTACGTCCACCTGGTAAAAGCAGTGATGCAATACCTGATGACGCTACCGCTAATACTATCTTGCCTTCCGAACGTATTGTAGATATTATAGTTTTCCATAGAAATGTCTTTCCTATGCCTCCATGGCCGTATACAAAGATAAGTTGTTGCTTATTCTCTGATATCGCATCCATAACCAAATCAAATATTATCTTTTGATCGCTGTTCAACTTTGGTATCAGCAATTCTCTTTCTTTCTGCAGCATTTGACGGTCATAGTTCCTTTCTTCCATCAAAAGCCGATTTTTTAATGCCTTAAGCAGATGTTTAGGCGGCAAAGGAAGACCGAATTATGGTAACAATTTTGAGTAGCTGTTTAACATTGCTTCAACTTCGCACAAAACATACGCTTCTAGGTCTGTATCATTTCTTTCGATAACTCGAATCCCGAGAGTTTTTGAAAGTATGTTGGGGACATCATCAGACATCTGTTTCCAAAAAGTTTCCCATAAGTTTTTAGGATTTGATACGTCGCAAAAAATGAGAATCTGTACGAATAAAGCCCTTAGTTGTGAAGCAGTTGCGTGGAAAGCAGCCTAATGCTATTTTTCATTCGTTATCGTCACCAAGCAAACCCATTGCTTCACACGCTGCCCTGTATGTTGGATATATTGTGTTATTGACTTTTCGTATGTCTTTAAAGGATTTGCAACCTTTTTGATGGCATAAGAGCATCCTCTCATAAAATAAGTCCCCTAGGCTTGGGTGTATGTACGTTAGTCTCCCAATTGCTGGCTTATTCAGATTCCGTCGCCTTTGCCAATAGTTATCGCCATTATACCATGCAAATTCACTTAGGAAGTCTAGATATGTGAGGTGTCTTCCATCTTCCCATCTAGCATTATAGTTTAACCATTCTGTCAGTGTTGTCTTCTTATTGCATGGGTTAGAAATTATTGAATTACGGCTATCGGTGGCTCTGAAAGTAACGCGTTGCTTGTTTTCTAGATGAACTGCAAGTATTTGAACAGTTGGGTCTCTACTGTGTATGTCAAAACCGAAGATCCTCCAGCATGCTTCGTGGGGTCCGATGAATCTTGATTCTTGAAAGTTCTTGATTTCGTCAATTCGTATGGGTTGCTGTTGTGTGTTGGATGATGACGGTTCAGCAGCTTTCGTTATGTTGGAGACGACACGGTCAGTGCCCTTTGAAATATACTTGAAAAGGTATTTAATCAGCATTGACCATCCACAGTATTCAACATTGATGTGTGCGTAGTATCGCATACACGGTAATCTGTTGTTTGGGATGACATACGCATTATCAAGCTGAACGTTGTTTTTCTTGGTAGTTATGCCTGTATCGCGTCTTCTATAGTGTACGTATCCATCTCTGTCTATGTATGTTTTGTTACAATATTGTTTTGGGAAGTTCCTGTTACATGTCTCAACTCCCTGCATACATGGAGCATTCTTGTTGGCTTCTCCTCATGGGCCATGGATCATAAACTCTGAAATTACTCTATAACCTTCTGGATCTTGAGTCTGGTCTGGTAATTCTGCGGAAATGTATATGTCTACTTCTTCGTCATTCCGTATTTTTGTTGCCTCTGATATCCAAATTAATGTATGACAATGTGGAAGACCACGTTTTTGAAACTCGATTGTATATAAAACTGTGGCACAAAGATTAGGAGTAATGTTAGTATTTTAGTTTAGGTTTAAGTTGTTTAATTTTTTTTTAAAGGCAGTTAAGAAATTTGCATATACAATAAGGTAGTTTTAGGGAATACCTGCTGTCAATATGCCTAGGGTTCTTGTATCTCTGAGAAACTTGATGAAATCTTGGACTTTTTCTTCAAACATGCGGACTACAATGTCTGCCCTATCTGTAGCAGTTAGTTCTGTGAAATCTTCCATGTATTCTGTAATCTCTGGCCACTTTATGTTGCATGTGAATGTGATAAAGAATGATGGGTTACCATGGACGCGGCAGATTGCTAGTGCATCTAGGTAATGGCTGTACTTGTATCTAGGACCACCTGTGAAAGACGCTGGTAATATGATTCTTGAACCAACATCGTGTCCATCACAGTCTCCTCTCATAATTGCGTCATATAGGCCTGAAAGATATTCATTTCTAAAGTCATTTTGCTTTTCACGAATAAAGTCAAGGCGACTCTGTTCAACTGCACAATAGGCTGTGACAACATATTGTTGGAAGAGCCGTCCTGCTCTTGGCAGTAAATTGAAACAGTTTACACGATCATGTATCTGGTAAGCGTAATACATTTTCATGGAGATTTTCTTTTGTTTGCGAGAGCTGCCTTGTTGAAGCTTTAGCGGCATATCTTTTTGGTATCCTTGTTCACCGTAGACAAATATCAGCGGAAATTAAAGAGACATATAACACGGATGCAGCTTGTTTACCCTTTGAGCCGTCCTCGAATGCTCTTGAATAATAATATCAAAATCGGCTGCTGCATCTTGACTTTCTTCATACACTATTGCACCAACTGTTTCTGCTGTAGGTAGTTCATACTGACGGGTGCCTGCTACACTGTACAGCTTTACTTTGAATTGTGGTATTGTTGTGTCTAAGATTTTATCTCTTGCTGTGCGAAACAATTGTACCAACGCATTATGCTTATCCAGTAAGTCGATCAATCCTTCTACGATGTCCCTTTTCAGTCCACTTTTTTCTTCACCGCCAAAGTGAAACATACGGTTGTCAACTTCATTGTCTGTATCATATATGTATAGTTGTAAAAAACATGGTCGTTCCCTTTCTTGTGGACAAAGTGACCCAATATTATGGTATATTTGACCTGAAATGCGGAATACGTAAGGCCATGCTCCTTTGTTAATTGAGTCATCAACCTTTGCTCCATAAGATGTCATGCTGAACATCTGGTTGTACGCTCTTATGTTTTCCATGAAGTGGCGGTCTTTGTATAACTGTTTGATGTACTCTGGGTATCCTTCGTGTTGTTTTATAACGACGCAACCACCTAAGCAGCATTTATGGTACTGAGGTAGAGCACTTTTGTACGGTTGTGCCAATCTTTCTTCATACCAAAATCTGGCACCACAGTGTTCACAAACCTGGTCACATTTTCCAAACTTTGCGTATTCCAAAGGTGGGCCTACACAATTTTAGAATACAAATAAGAAAGCATTCTAAAAAATGAATGAGTTAGTGTAAACAAATAAGTCTAAAAAGTGATACAAACCTTTGTTTCTATTGCGTGTAAAATTCTGGTTTTCATTTTCACTGTTCAACATAGTAGTTTGTTCTGTGTTGATACCTCTGGCTGTGTTGTCAAAAAGTTGTAACACTTAAGGCAAAGTTGTGCAGACATTTTAAGTTTATTTACATATTGGATGTAAAACTTACCTTTAGAATGTTGGTATATGTCGTTATAGTTATGAGAAGGCAATCGTTGTTTGTTGTTGCTGTTTTTTTCTTTAACTGCACCATGAGTTTGAAATATGTTTACGTATACATTAGAAGGTGAACTATAAAATGTATAATTTGAAACAGAAAACGTAATTTAACTGACCTTTGCATTTCATATGTTCCTGAACATTATATTTAATCAGTTTTCCCGCAGTGTTGTTGAGTAACGGTTTAGTGTGTATGCCTGCAGTTTACAGATATTAAAATGTCAATTCCCAAATTTATATACTTCTAGTAATGATAACCACTAATATAGAAATATTCAATAATTCTTAACAATGGTATCTGGTGTATTCCTTGTGTAACATTTGTTGCCGTTAAACATGGTCTGTAATCCATTTTTAACTATACTATAGGAACTTATGATAAGTATAGTACTTACTTTCAAGTTCCTGATGCATCATCTTATTGTTGTATCGTGTATGCATATAGCGGTCTTTGTTTTGAATACTGGTAGCTGTAACTGAAAGTTAGGCATTTTGTAAGTATGCATATCGTATTGTAGAAAACAGATAACAGAAAATATAACGATAAATATGCAGTAAATATTTTGCAAGATCTCTTTCTTACGTACTTTGGCTAGTGTTATCAGGTTTATGAATGCTTGTTCTGGGATTTAAAGAATCCGTTGATATGTTGCAATCCATTTGCGTACGTGGAAAACAAAAATTTGCTGCAAAGAATAGAGGAATAAAGCAAGGTGGTCAGTTGTAGTTAAATTGTAACTATCATATGTTATGATAAAAAGATGTTGACATATGGTTACTTACGCATCTGTTTGGCTAGTGGTGTGTTGTTGTTGCTTTGGCATTTAGTCTGATAATCTGTTGTTGATCGTTGGACGGCATTTGTTGCTGGTGTCTTTGCATTTGCAGATGTTGTAAAGTAGATAGAACCTTTCTTTTCATTTGCCATAACGGGTCTTAAAAAAACGCCTTTCCTTTTCGTTGTTTCATAAGGGTTGTTTATTTTTTCAAGTAATTGTGGATTGTTTAGTGTATATGGTGTAGGGGTTACAGAGCCATAGCACTCAAGAACATTGTCATATGACACATTGTTCGATTTGAGAGTTTCAGTAACTAAACGATTACAATGCTGTGTAGGTTGTTTTTCACTTTCTATGCTATTTTGCATATAGTTGTCACGCATACATTTTTTTTTGCTATTATTAGGAGGTATAACACTAACGACATCAATATTATGACTAACGGCATTAACATTATCCACATTGGCATCAGCGGCTTGATTAAATTTAGGCTTATTGTCATGTGTTAACTTTCTTTTTGTTTTCATTTTATTTAGCAGACAACAAATTGCTACACATTTAGGCATACAAAGTATACGAATAAGGGTTTTAGTTAGTTCCATATGCAAACCAAAAAACATAAGCAAATAAAGTATAAGGGTAAGAGTTTCAGTTAGTTGCATATCAAAATAAGAAAGCATAAAATTTATAAGTTACAACACCATATCGTTTCTTATATAGCATCTGCAACATCTTTCTACTTAAATACCCTATCAAAATTACAGTTGCTTTATTAGATTATGCATTCAATGTTTGGATAGTAACAGTGTTACATTTGATAAGTGTATGAGCATATTAAATTGAGTAGTTGCTATACCTTACACGGGATGCGCTTGGTGGTTGAGATGAGGTCAATGCAGTAGATCACGTGTTAGAGAAGAGTTGTTCCTGAAGCTTCGAACATTTGCGCTTTTTATTTTTTTTGGCCCAGATATGAGGCGGTTGTGATGTAAAGCGGGTCCTTTGTTACCCGAAACGACAAATGAAGCCTTTTTCTAACCTTCGAAACGACAAAAAAGGGAATAAGCACTGTGCACTCTCTCACATGCAGTCGGATTGAACTCGGGTTTTTACTATAGCATACGACGTCGTTTGGCTCATCGATTAAAATGATTTATAATGTGACTTGTAACCAATCTCATTTTTCAAACAAGATTGCCTTATTAATTAAAAACTATGTCGGGTCTAGAAGGTAGGGCCGTATTGGGTGCATCTTTCCAATGCGACTTATATACCAATCTTATTTTTCAAACACGGTTAGCTTATTAACTTAGTAACTGTGTCGGGTCTAAAAGGTAGGTTTGTATTGGACGCATATTTCCAATGCGACTTATAACCAATCTTATTTCTCAAAAGATGTTGCATCATTAATTAAAAACTATGGTGGGTCTAAAAGGTCGAATCGTATTGGGTGCATGTTTGACCAAGAAATTGTACATATAAAAACTAAGAGTTCAAGGTCAACACGTTATTCGTCTGTCACATCAGCGTCATCCCTTCACTCTTCCAATAATACACAATAACTAAAACACTCTCTCCAACAAAAAAACCAATAACACTTTGTAGGTCTCACAAAATGCCTCACAAAAAATACACATTCACTTACAACAACAAAAAATAAAATAAATAAATAAATAAATAAATAAAACTTGGCACCTGTTGGTGCAATGGTTAAATTATTAATGGCGGACGAACAATGAGACACACGATGCAGAACAATGTGTTATTGGGACTATGGCGAATGAATATTTGCTCCTCACCGAGCTCTCTAATCAACTCGATCTGTTATTATAGTATTATGCAATTCTGTTAGGCCGTGCTAAACACGGCCCAAGAGAGTTCACTGTCGGTTTTTATGGTTGGGCAAATGTCTAAAAGAAACGGGTTGAGTCTTATGGCATCCATGATATATTTATGGTATTTCATTCAAGTAGCGAGGGTTTTAATTCCGCGATGAAAATCAATGTAGAGTAGCTTGTGTATGTATTGGCATTTAGATAACGGAAAATCATCCCTGCTTCTAACATCAGAAATGATTCGCTCCTGCTAGGCTAAATCATGGACCATTTTTGTTGCAAAGTGAACATCAAGGACCATGTTTTGTGTGGTTGCAGCAGGTAACTCCCTGCTGTTTGCAGCAGGGATGTTATCCCGTTTAGATAAATGGAGTGTAAGTTAATAGGTGATTTAATAATAGACATAATTAATTACACATATGAATAGGCAAATAAACTTTGCAGTCATGGTTACCAAAAGATTAAGAAAATTCTCATGTGATGCATGTGATAAGGATTTAAAAGGTACACTTTTGAGGGGCCATTTAATCCCTTAATCGACCACTTTTATATCCGTTACTGCTTAATTTCGTTCCTTTTCACTTTTTAGGTCTCTTGAAGGAAAATTGCTGGAATGACACTTATTCGGACGAAAAAGCGCGAATATATGAAGAAAATGGCCAAAGTCAAGAATCAAGACACTCAAGCTGCTGGAATTGAAGGTGGCGGCGTCACAGCCAAATGGTGACGTTGTTGCAACACGCTTTGTGACGACTCAATACCCAAATTGCTATTTTGCACTTGACAGCATCAGGTTTTAAAGAGTAGGGCGTCACAACTCAGACGGCCTAGATTCGGATCCCGACGGCGTCAGAAGATGAAGCCGACAACGTCACAACCATAAGCTGACGCCGTCACAAAGTTGATGTGGCCAAGACGAAAACTTAATGGCGGTGATCCGACGGCGTCACAAATAAAGAGTGACGCCGTCGCATGTTGTAACTCTATATATAGAATTCGAATTTTCAGATTTTTAGGGAGGTAGTTTTGTGGAGTAAAACCTAAACCGAACTTTGGCTATCTTGGGCAGTATCTATTTTACAACAAGATAAGTGATTTACTTCATTAATTCAATTATGTATTCAATTGTTTGTGTGTATGCTTGCATGTTTTCCATGTCCGGCTAATTTACTTGTGTGTTTGCTTAGATCTATGAAACCTAGGTATTGAATATTGATTGGTTGTCTCTTATCTTAATTGTGATTGACCTAGTATTGCGATAGCTCATTCGTTGTGTTTTAAATGCTTGAGTAATCTTTGTGAACATTAGTTTATAATCACCTAGAGTTATTGTAGGCTAAACATCCAAAGGTAACCTTAGAGTTAGTTTATGAATCCTAGAGATTTCGTAGGCAATAACCTTAAGGTATTCTTAAAGAGTTATGGAAAAACGCATACCCTACGACCTTAGAAGACACAACGCGTTAAGAATAAGGGCGTGACAATTCAACCATCAATAGGAGATAACTAGGGAGTAATAGCATCTAGGTAAACACATCTTTAAATCATCATAAGAGCACACAACAATAGACATAGACTAACCTCACCTTAGCTTAGATTAGATAATTAGATAAGTAGGGTAATCGGTAGAAATACCACCCCCCCCCCCCAAATCCAATACCCCGAGATTCGTACCTTTCAATTTTCTATTAAAAATTAAAAAAGATAAAAAAATAAGTTTCCTCAACCCCAACCTTAGCGTAGTAATTTCGTACTAGCATTCCTATTCCCCTAGAGAACGATATCAATTCTCGAGGCTTACCCTAATACTACACTACAACGATTAGGTTCACCGCCTAGGGTGTTGAAAAACTTGCTCGACGAAAGGAAGTTCCTTTGACCCCGAACGCGCGTTGTACGCGTATCAAGTTTTTGGCGCCGCTGCCGGGGAATAGAATAGCTAGTTAGGAGTCCACCTCGTTTAGGTTTCCTTGCTTGATCCCTATCAAGTAATCTTTTTTCCCATTTTTTAGCTTCCTTGTAGTCTATCCCCCTTCTTAGTGACCTTTGTTAGTAATCCCATCACTTTTTATTATGGAAGGTGATAATCAACCACCACTCAACAACCCACCACCAAATAAATCACTTTCACTCAAACCCCAACCCAATGACCAACACAACCGCCAAAGCCGTTATGTGAGTAGAAACAACGACCTTCAAGATTTGCAAAAGGTATTTGACAGTACAATTAGGGATGCTGTTGAGAAAGTGGTTAGCGCCTCTGTTGTTAGCTCCATGATCAGCAGTAATTCGGATAATGTCTTAGTGGATAAAAATGTGAATGAGGAGGATAATGCTTATTTCAATCTTTACCCCACTAAGGAAGAGGTTGCTTATCATCAATACATAATCAATAATTGCCGATCACCCATCATTAGGATATGTCCAAGGATTAGGAGAGGAAATCCTTGGAACCTCAAAATCCTTTGTATGATTGGATATAGGAATGTCGAGCATGCTTACATAGATACAGAATCTCAAATTAATGTGATATCATCAGCTGTTTACAATGACATTATAAATGAGCGCCTTAAGATTATGAGAGACCCTAAGTATCCGGGCGGGGTTTGCAACTTTGTGGGAAGAGTCAAAGATGTATACGTCTTTATAGGGAATTTCACCTACTTAGTTAATTTTGTGGTCCTAGAAGACATCAGATGTGTCATTGACTATAACTTATCCCAAGTAGTGCTAGGAAAACCGTTTGTTGAAAAATCTAAAATGAGCCATAACAAGTATGAAGGAACGGTTAAGTTTAAGGAAGGATACGATGAGATCACTTATAGGATGCCTTGGAAGACGAATGGATATAGCCCTTTATCCCTTTTCGAACAAGACAACATTAGAGCTTTTGAGGAAAAAAGTGAAGACGATGTTGAAAAAGGTTTGAACTTCATGTGGGAGAAAAGAAGACTTTATTATAAGGATTGCTTGACCCTAGGGCCTAGGTATAGAGTCGATGAAAATTTTGTCAATATGATAGAATTTTCATTGAGAATGAAAAACGAGACCACGTAGGGGCACGGCTTCGAGTCTAGCTACAAGACTCATAAATATAGAAAAGCGCTTCGTGGGAGGCAACCCATGCTTAATTTTTTGCTTGTTTGTGTGTCGTATATCTTTTATTGATTACTTATTCTCATGTTTGAATTTGTAAAAATGTTTTATTTTGTCTTTAACCTCGTCTTAATTACATATAAATGTATTTTACAAAAGGGATAAGTGTAGGGAGGATTACATACGTTTTCAAAAAGAACTTGAACATGAGAATTACGATTATTAAAAAGATATACATGTGTGTTTGTTTGAGTCAAATGCTTGTATCAAGTCATAATGGATGTTTTGCAGGAAATTTTTCCAGATTCTAAAGATATAAATTTTCCAGAATTTTTTCCAGAAAATGACAGACCAGTTTCTGTCAGGATAACCTGACGGCGTCAGGATCGCAACCTGACAGCGTCAGGAGAGTAGAAACAACTTCTAACTTTTTCTCGTTTTCTGTGCTACTTATAAATTTTTGGAATTTCTCAGGTCTTAATTTTCCAGAAAATCTGTAAACATCCATTCCACAAGCATTATATCCTAGTTTAGTAGAGTCATATATAGTGTTACCACCGATTTTACGCGAAGGTTTCGTTTATTTTCTTCAAGTGTGCAGGTTTTATTTATCAAGAAGAAGATACATAAGATTGGATGGAGCTTTTCACGCATACGTTCTTCTTGGAGAAGAATTTAAACACTACTTCACACGGATCCTACCGAGCTAATCAGGGGAGTATTAGTTTCTTTTGTTTTTAATTACCTTCCATTATCATAACTTTGATGCTTTCGGGGTACATTGGGGACAATGTTCAGTTTAAGTGTAGGGAGGGAAGATAAAACGGGAACTTTGAAACTATACTTATCCTTGACTATTTGCCTTGTCCAATTTCAATTGTGTAATAAACTATGAGAAATATCGGTTAGGGTAATTTTGGCACCAAATTTAAAATTTTTCATGACATATAGGAGTGGGCCATTAGTCTTAATAAAGCATCTCATGGATAGAAAATTATATGACTAGCACAAAACCCTTTACCACTTAAATTCCACCTAAAATGTGAGGATCGCCCTTAGATTTGTAGGAATTAAAGCACTATACTTTAATGCTTCGAGAGTGTACCGGTATTATAATAGATTCTAGAACTTATTTTGTGATGCATTCCGAGATCGCTAGTGAGACTGCACTTGTGTAGTTAGGAATAACTAAATGATAAGAGGCATTAGGATAACCCTTGTTTGATACTCGTATTATGATTACTTCTTCCACATCGGTTGAGTAATTCCCCCACACCCTTGTGTTGTACTCATCTTTAGTACACGATACCCCTAGTTAACCCCTCAGAGCCTATCTTTTTTGCGGTTCTTGTGATGTTTCGGTTTTTTGGTATATCAATGAAGAGCATTGTTTACAATCCACCCCCAAATGTACACCCAAATCGCCTTAGCCTACCTTGTATGCACTCAATTTTAGTGCATTATTGTTATCATACTAAACCCTTAGTTCAATTATCTAGTTGCTTGCATAAGTTGCTAAGTTGAGCCATATCCTTTGTATACAGTTTTGGGACGATTGGGACTCATGGGAAAAGCTAAATTTTATGAAGTGACGGGAAAGAACGTTAAATTCAAATTCCCTTTATTTACGTAATAATGTACTCCAAGTGTTTTGATCTTTTTAATTCGGGTCAAATTAATGTTAGAGTAATAAAAACTCAAGTGTAGAGATGTGCCTATAAATCTCTATTATTTTGATGTTATCGTAAAGGATGGTAGAGTAAAAGTGTATGCAATATATATATATATATATATATATATATATATATATATATATATACGGGCTACCATCCTACATCTATCTTTAAATTTATGTTTGTTTATTTCAAAGTTATCTAGAGTTTAGAGTCTCGAGTCTTGGCTTAGCAACGCCATTTTTCTCATGCTTGTAACATAAAGATTTTTGACTTGCCACCACTAAATCGCCTATCCTACCAAACCGTTTGTTTCCCTACCGTAAGCCTAACATTACAACCCTTTAAAAGATCTCTTGGATAGTTTTTTCTAGGTGCTTACGCCAAAGCAATGGAGGTTTGATTTGGTCACAAGCCAATGGTAATCCATGTACTAGGACCGGTTAATGAGTGTTTATCTTTCATTTCTAACTTGATATATTTTATATACACCCGAGAGATGAGAGTATCTAAACACCACTTGTGAGGTGCTAGTATGTAATTTCCGTGCTTGTTATGACTTTTGCGGGGCTTATACTTGTTGTGAATTGTTCTAAACTAATGCTTCATGACCCATAACTTATAAATTAATTGGCTAAAAGCACATTTGCTTGAGGACAAGCAAATACCAAGTGTAGGGATATTTGATAAGGATTTAAAAGGTACACTTTTGAGGGGTCATTTAAGCCCTTAATCGACCACTTTTATATCCGTTACTGCTTAATTTCGTTCATTTTCGCTTTTTAGGTCTCTTGAAGGTAAATTGTTGGAATGACACTTATTCGAACGAAAAGGCGCGAATATATGAAGAAAATGGCCAAAGTCAAGAATCAAGACACTCAAGCTGCTGGAATTGAAGGTGACGGCGTCACAGCCAAATGGCGACGCCGTCGCAACACGCTTTGTGACGACTCAGTAGCCAAATTGCTATTTTGCACTTGACGGCATCAGGTTTTAAAGAGTAGGGCGTCACAACTTAGACAGCCTAGATTCGGATACCGACGGCGTCAGAAGATGAAGCCGACGCCGTCACAACCATAAGGTGACGCCGTCACAAAGTTGACGTGGTCAAGACGAAAATCTAATGGCGGCGATCCGACGGCGTCACAAATAAAGAGTGGCGCCGTCGCATGTTGTAACTTTATATATAGAATTCGAATTTTCAGATTTTTAGGGAGGTAGTTTTGTGGAGTAAAACCTAAACCGAACTTTGGCTGTCTTGGGCAGTATCTTAGGGTTCCATACCCTATTTTACAACAAGATAAGTGATTTACTTCATTAATTCAATAATGTCTTCAATTGTTTGTGTGTATGCTTGCATGTCTTCCATGTCCAGCTAATTTACTTGTGTGTTTGCTTAAATCTATGAAACCTAGGTATTGAATATTGATTGGTTGTCTCTTATCTTAATTGTGATTGACCTAGTATTGCGATAGGTCATTCGTTATGTTTTTAATGCTTGAGTAATCTTTGTGAACATTAGTTTACAATCACCTAGTGTTATTGTAGGCTAAACATCCAAAGGTAACATTAGAGTTAGTTTATGAATCCTAGAGATTTCGTAGGCAATAACCTTAAGGTAGTCTCAAAGAGTTAGGGAAATACGCATACCCTACGACCTTAGAAGACACACAGCGTTAAGAATAAGGATGTAACAATTTAACCATCAATAGGAGATAACTAGGGAGTAATAGCATCTAGGTAAACACATCTTTAAATCATCATAAGAGCACACAATAATAGACATAGACTACCCTCACCTTAGCTTAGATTAGATAATTAGATAAGTAGAGTAATCGGTAGAAATAAAAAAAGTAAAGTAAAGTAACTCCCAATGCCGTCTTCCACGGGTTATGGGTACCCAATACCGTTTCCGGTGTTTGGGGGAGGTTAAGATGTAGACAGCCTTTCCCCTACCTAAGGTAGAGAGGCTGCTTTCAGTTCTACCAAAGGTAGAAAGGACCTCCGGCCTTTTGTAGGGAGTGAGGATCGAACCCCTGACCTCTCGGTTGAGAGGCAAGGGGTTTTCCAACTGATCCAACCCTATTTGTTAGTAATCGGTAGAAATACCACCCCCCAAATCCAATACCCCGAGATTCGTACCTTTCAATTTTCTAAAAAAAAATTAAAAAAAGATAAAAAATAATCTTCCTCAACCCCAACCTTAGCGTAGTAATTTCTTACTAGCATTCCTATTCTCCTAGAGAACGATATCAATTCCCGAGGCTTACCCTAATACTACACTACAACGATTAGGTTCACTGCCTAGGGTGTTGAAAAACTTGCTCGACGAAAAGGAAGTTCCTTTGACCCCGAACGCGCGTTGTACGCGTATCAGCATGCAAGTTATTCATGAAAAAAAAATGAAAAAAAAATAAAAATAAAATAAAATAAATAAATTGCTTATTTGTTTACTATGTAAAAAAGTAGGTTTGATTAAGAAAAATCTCACCCCTACCATGCCTTTTACTTTCCATTTCTGACACTAAGTATATTTAATTGATTTACTTTTCGCCTGATTTATATTTTCACTTTTCACTAATAGACGAATACTCACACAAAGGGATAGTGTATATCGATAAATAATTATATTTGTAAAGTCGTATATCTGTTTCGACCTTATTGCGAGAAAAAAATCTATGGGTTAGTTACAACGAATGGTAAAAATTTAAGGAGAAAACAATATTTAAAATACTAATTTAGTGGCAGATATTATTATTATTTTAATTAAAGATATAATAGTCCACTAACATTACTCAATTTTTAAGTCATTTTAAGTTTCAAAAATAAACATACACTCTTTATAAATAGTAGAAATAAACAAACTGACATGCTCCTATATAACATGCAATATATAATTACCCGTGTATTAATTAAAACACACAAACAATAAATCTTACAAAATTTAAATAAAATCTTTTGGTTATTGTGGAAAAGATTAATGCACAAACACTATTAATTTAACCCGGAAAAAATAACCATAAGAGGCCCTTAACTGTAAAATCTTTATGCATTAACAATACTAAACTTTGGTTAATGTTACCCTTAGGCCTTCTAAAAAAAATTTAGAATCTCAACCTAATATACAAATATAATTACAAATAATACATAATTGAATGACCTTAACATGAATATTTATTTTGATAAAAAGTAAATCATGACACCTACAAAGCCCAATGAGATTCTTATCACCACTTAACAAAATGTCACTATCTCCATTTTATAATAAGTGTCATGTTTTGACATTTTAATTTTTTTTTCAACTTTAATTTTAAATATTTTTGTTTGTTTTATATATTACTTGATGAAAGCTATACCCATAAAAATACATTTAAAACCTAATTCACTCATATATTTTTCATCAAGTATCATATAACAAAAATAAAAATAAAAATAGTTAATGTCAAAATTGAGCACTTATTATTAGACGAAGTGAGTAGTAAACACTTTGAATAATGTAACAATGTATTTAAAATTTTGAATTGGATTAAAAGGAAATGCATACATGCATTACAATGATTAAGTTTGCAAATCATATTAATCAAAATGTGCACTTTGAAAGTTTTTCTACCATGTCCAAGTACTTATAGAGTTATAGTCACTTTAATGATAAGAACAGACAACATTATTAACAATTGCATCATCTTCAACAAACCCGTGTGAAATGAGAGATTGTAATTGTGGATGCGCATAAGATAGATAATTTAAAAGCATGACAGAATAACACAAATTAAAATGATATATCATTGTATGAAAATGTTTTTGTAAAAATTATATCATTTTCTCATTTCTCGCCCAATAATATGAAATAAACAATGATATAATGATAATACAATTCAGTTTATAATAGTAATATTAACTAATTAAATTAAGTAACTTAACAACTCACTAAGATTAGAGTATTTTTTTTTTTTCTTTTTTTCAGATTTTTGTTTAAAAATACATTAAGTACATATCTTTCACAAAAGTCATACACTTTTAGTATAGTTTGTAACCATTGAAAAATGAACAAAAAACATTTGTTTACAATGTCACTTCTACCAGGCTACCATACAATCTTTTACAGTTTACTGTCCCCAAATCTCCATTCAGTATTAGACCGGTTCCAATGATAACGCATGAGAGGTTTTTTTGTGTGTGTGTCACGCGTGAGCCCCTTTGTGGGTGTTTGGGTGGCCAGCTCGCCATTCAGATATTGTGAAAAAAGTGAGCCTCCAAAATATCTTTATTATTTATTTATTTGATTTTTGAGTGTGTGTGATATATTCTGTAAGGTGTCTTTGTATAAAAGTGAATATTTTAATTAAAGGTCAGGGGGTGATGACCATTGTGAGTTAAAGGTGAGAGTAAAGAGATATAAACGGTAAAGTGACCCTGAGGTTGAATGTGAGGGAATATGACCATTGTGGGTAGTCTTATGTCACATTTTTATTCAAAATAACATATATCATATCGTATCACCCCATTTCTTGTTTCCGGATTACATGTATATATTGACTTTTGCTCCTCACCGTACTTCAAAAAAATTAAAACCAAATCTATGAGTAATGAGTGTTTATCACTTAATATATTATGGATGTTTATCGTTTCTGTTATTGGATTGTTCGGTTTATTCAGTTCGGTTAGTTCACTTAACTTTTTTTCTGTGTAAAACCAAAAATCGAACCGAGCCAGATACAAATATGATTAAATAAATTTGATTAAACCGAACCGAATAACCAGAAATAGTTAATTTTAATTAATTATTTATTTATTTATACATATTTTTAGCAAAAAATTTTCTAACTTAAAAAATGTTAAATTTATATAATGAAAGAGTTTTCATGGTCCTTTTATCTATATCTATACTACATATAATAGAAAAATGGTCAAACCTTGAAAAGTGAAAAGTTGAAAGTCAAATGTGAGATAAATATATTGTGCAATTAATACTTTAACTTAAAAGTACAATAATTTATTCACATTGTACAACAAATTAAAAGCATATATACCAAATTAAAAACAACCAATTAAAATACCATTTACTAAAAAGTACAATAAAATTTTTACAATGTACAATTTAAACAAGCTACAACATAATTATAAATATAAAATAATGTTATTTTTAAAACACCCTTGATGCAGGTTTTACTGACCAGGTCTTAATATTTATAGTGTCTCGCTATACCTATGGTCTACCCTAATGCACTAACGGGCAGTGTACCCGATCGTGTGTAGTGTAGTAAATGGTAAAGCCGAGGTCGTCCCAAGAGCTATGTGTGTCGGATAATTACTAAGTATAATTGTCACAGAATATTAATGGTTTGATAGGGTTTTAATTAATTAAACTACTAATGCAGAAGTAAAAGCAAATAAAAGGTAAAGGGAAATCAATAGAGGAATAGTGGTGCTAACCTAGTTAATCCTCCTAACTAGTTATGTCTACGTCTACCTACTTCCAATTACTTCAGGTGGGGTCAAATTCGAGAGGACGACATTTGGTCAATTCGCCCTAACCTATCAGCAAAGATGCCACCACAGGAGAAATCAGGCGCACCGTCATAAGTCCTGTTGTTCCTGGTCCCCTAAGCCAAGTCATTAAGTACCGTTACATGCTAGATTCTAAATAGTGAGTGCCCGGCCATTAGGAACTTAGACACTACACCCCCCAATTCTTAAGTTCATCCAAACGATAGGTGATCAGTTGGTCAAATCGCACAAGTAGAAAGGGTCGTTTGTTGGTCATATCTTACCCTTCCCGTCTCAGTCCGCTCACCTAGGGTCAGTTGGTCATATCTCCTAGGCAATTGGCCTCTATCGCCATTCAAAACTACCGAACCAAGGGTGACTACCAAAGAACTATGCATGCATACATTTAGAAATAATTATACGGAAGTAAAGGTAAACGCAAACAAAACAATTAAGGAATCATAACTAGGCTAGCACCAAAGGGTGCTTAGCCGCTCATATTAATCATGCACATCAATTCAATATTCAAAGGTACGAAATACATGAATTGAAAGTAAAAGAAATATAAAATGCTAAAGCTTATCGTAATGGTGTGACTTCTCCCTTGGAAACAGCTCCGTATGCTTCCCTAGACCTCCCTTGAGCTTTTTCCCACGTTCTCAGAGTGTTGTGTGTGGAATGGGATGCTTTGAAATGCTGGAATTCGTGGGGTATTTATAGGCCAGGTCTGGGTTACGGCGTAACCTAAAGAGTAGTTACGCCGTAACCTTCTATTTCTCCGTAAATGCACTAGATCTGCTAGTTACGGCGTAACCTTATAAGTGGTTAAGCCGTAGTCTTCAATAAACTCGGTTACGTCGTAAGTGATGCAGTAGTTACGGCGTAAGTATCAGCGGCGTGAAACCTCTTTTGACCTAATGGAGTTACGTCGTAACCTTTGGCAAGAGTTACGCCATAACCTCTTGATAAGTTGGACTTTTGGGTCACGCAATAGTTACGGCGTAATGTGAGAGATGAGTTACGCTGTAACTTCTTCAAAATAAGCATACTGTGATAAATCTTTAGTAATGTTTCCATTTCCGCGTCTCTTCAGCTCCAATGCTCGTAATTTACCTGAAAGTGGAAAACAATGGAAAACAAGCGTAAATCCATATAAATGATATAAATAACGAGTATTAACGGGGGAAATTGACGCTTAATATTCAGGACTATTTGATGTTATCAACCCTAAAATGAAAAGTACATGTTATTATACACATTATACAAATTAATAAAACTCACAAAGCTTCATACAAGCTAACAAGTTGATGGTACATATAGTTTTGAAAATTGGACCGGACCAATAGGTTCAACCGGAAATCGGTGTCGCCACCGGTTCGGTTAACCAATAACAGCCATCCGAAAATGAACTAGAGAGGACCCGTTGAAACCGATACAAACTAGTGAATCATGTCTCATTGAGATCTATTTCTCTGGTTAATTGTCACAGGGTACCCGCCGCCGCAACGCGCGGGTACCTGCTATACTATATATAAAGGAAAAACCAAAAAGTAAAAAGTGAAAATTTGAAACTATTAATACATATCGAAAACCGGGTTGACCCTGGACGCTTCAAACCCGGTGGGTTGACCCTGTTTAATTTGACCCGTTTTGACCCAACCTGTCAGGTTGACTCGGTTTAAATCGACCAGTTTTTCGGCGGGAACGGTTCAACTGGTTGAACTACCCGGGTTGAACCGGGTTTCAAAACATTATGTTTAATCCCCAAATCTTCAAACTTTTATTATTTTTCGTTTAGAACCCATTAACTTTTTTAACACAGAACGATCTGTCGCTATATAAATATATTATATATATAAGTTTTTCTTCAAAAACAATTATAATGTTTTACAATTAAGAGAAAATATGTGCCCGTTAGCGCACATTTAACTTTTCAATAGGCTAAATACGCTCATTTTTTTGGGCTAATCACATTCATGCTAATTTTGGTACTTGCGTTCTTCTTAACAACGGCACCATTAATCTCATCCTTGTTAGTTTTTACGCGACAAGTAACGTGTGTTGTTAGTTTTTATCTCATAACTGATGTAATGTTTACTTTCATTTTTATTAAATGTTTTTATATGTTGTTTGATAGATGTTAAGAATTTTGTCTAGACTTTAGTTATCGTATAGTACAACCGTTTGCAATTGCATTTTATCGGTTCACGTTCTATTTTAAATGCTACACAAAACACTCACCACAATATCAAAAATCATTAATTATCTGACGCTAGAAACCGCTGCCACTAGGCGCGGGTACTCGCCTAGTGTATATAAATGTATAAAATACATATATTTATATGAATTCGATTTTCGGTTTAGATTGCCAAAACCATATATAAACTGAAAACCAAATATTTAATTCGATTCGGTTCGGTTTGTTTTTGACAAACTCGGTTTGGTTATAAATTCAGTTTGAATTTTTACGGTTCGGTTTGGTTTTGGTTTTTGGTTCCTGAGGATATTACTCGAATTTTGAACACGCCTACAATATATTGACTCCACAAGTCCACATGGACCACATACAGTCAATAATAGTACATATACTTTAGGGCCCATTTGCTTCTGGTGTATGGGTATGAGTCTATGATTTTGAAAGTCATTAATGTTGTTTGGTTGATTATGGGGTCCATTATAATAGATTGAGGATACTCAAATATGAAGGTTTCCTCATATTTTATGTGTGTGGGTGGTTTCGTCCTACCCTCTATTACTATTCCATCCTATACGAACATCCGTACCCATTGTGATTCATAGCAACAAACCAAATGCACCCTTAGTATCAATAATACCATTTGTTTCATGTTTGGAACTTCAATTCATACTTCTATACAAGTAACAATACAACATGTACAAATTTTTAAGAAATTTGCTGTGTATTGCTCCATCTTTACCATCAACACATTCCTTAGCAATGTAAGTAGAAGTTCATAAACGATAACGGGCCAAAAAAAGAAAATGTAAGCTACTCCTCTCCGGAAATGGATCCACTAAAAAGAGAAAATAAAATAAGAAAAATGAGAAATGTTTTTAGTCACATATTTCAAAAGAAAAAGGAGAATTTCATGGGAGATGCATCATTTTTTGTTTGTGTATCTGAATTGTGCAGTTATGATTATTTCTCATCCTTCTCATTTTATTTTTATTTCTCGTTTGATCATTGGTCACTCATCCATTATGTTTCACCACAAATTTAATATTAAAAAGTTAATTAATAAGAGAAAAACAAAATATCCCACAAGTAAAACCGTTTAAAACAATCGTTGGTCGATCATTAAAACACTAACAAAGCAATAATAATAGATTGTTGGCAAATAGCAAGGAGAAAATGAAAAGAATCTGATGTTAATGAATCACTCAAGGCAAGAAAAAGTAAGCATGCAGATATCAAAGATGATATGAGGGGTTGGCTTGTAGGAGGTTAGGCTAGATGGCAAGGTTGTGCCACACTCACTTTACACATCAGCGTTACGTCAGCTTTCTTTCTCCTCTCACTTCCACTCATCTTTTTATGGACAAGACACTCACTTCCACTCACCTTAACTTTTACAAATTAATATTACACAAATTAATATTACAACTCTCAACCGATGCTTTTTACAAATTCAAGAAGGTGAACCACTACCTTAAGTTTCTTGAAACGCGTGACTCATGCGTGAGTGGAGGGAGATGGCAAGGAAGTCATGGGTGAGAGGCTAGATGAGGTGAGTGTGAATGGTCCCTTGCCGACCAACCTTAGATAGATAGCAGTCGGTGGACAAGCTAAGGTGTGTGATTATGTTCACATCATGTAAACAAAATAGTAGTTTAAGCCCATTTCCAGATCTAAAAAGTGTAAATAAAATAAAATTAGGAAGTTCACATCTAACCAAATGAAAATATCAAGAAGAAAAAAAGACGGCAAGTTAAGTTGCTACCTTGTTATGTCATGACATGTTTTAGAGAGAAGAAGCTAGAGTTGTTGGTCGAAAAATGAGGTCGCTGAAAAATAGCAATTGGGCAGGACAGTTGGAGTTTGAGAGATGGAATATAAAAAGCAGGTGAAATGAAAAAGTGAGTGGTTGGTTGTTATAGAGGGCAAAGGGTTTGGGCCTCCTAAGAATACTTATCTCAATATTATTTATTATTGTATTTTTATTACTGTATGAAAGTGTGAAATTAAAAAAATAAAAACAAAACGAAATAGAAAATATAAAGTTGTACAAGTAAAAAGTATGAAAACTTAAAAAATACGAAGCAAAAACCATAGAAGAATGTCCTTCTCTATTAATAAGTGTTAGGTCACCATATTAGTAACACAAGCATCAATATAAGAAGTAGAGAAGAGATAGTGATCGGATGAACAACACACACACACACGTATGATAAATGGAGAAGAGTTATGCGTAGGTGAATATGTGAATTGAACAACCAACCCTCAAGTGAGGGTAATACAAGAGTATTTATAGGTCAAGGAGCTAGGGCAACACATCTATACTCCTTCCCTTCTTATGGGCTTGGGCCAAGGCTCATGGGCCTTCTACACAAGCCTTAGCTTAATAACAAACATAAAGGCCATAATAAGCTAACTATTACATATGAATCACTAACACTTGAATTAAGGTTTAGGAGTGATTCCAACAATCTCCCACTAAGTGTTGGTGATGAATGAAAGAGTGATAAACGTTGTAGGTGCTTATGTAATAATAGCTTTGACGTCTTCTGACATTCTTCTTTCTTGTGAGAAGAAGTGTCTTGATTCGAACAATCTCCCCAGTGTAGAGAGATTGTTTCCTTTGAAGTATTGTACTTTGATGTCATCATTTTCTTTGTTCTTTGATCTTTGTTCTTTGTGATGGTAGTGATAGTATGTTGTTGTTGTCTGCATCAGGTCTGCTTTGTTGCTCCAGTGTCTCCATGTCTTTCTTCAACATGCTCACACGCTCTTTGACGTTGGATTTTGGTACTGATGAAGTTCTCTTAGTCTTTAAACTTTGTAGATTCTTTGACTTTGATGAAGAATCATTCTGACTTTGTGTTGCCATTTTGAGAGAACTTCCATTAGTGATGTTGTTGGTATGAGCATGTAAATAATCTGCACGATCAGTCCGCTCCAGAGCTTCCATAAGAAGAAAACATAAGAAAGGTTAGTAATAAGCGGATTCCGGCACTTACAAGTTTGAACTTCAAGAGTGTTAACAACATAGTGTGAAACCACAACTCTAATTCTCACAAAGGCCGTTCCTGAACTGGAGTCCCACAAGTGAGATAACGCGATGTACCGAAGTACATCTACAGTTCAGATGAGTCGTTGAGGTACACCGAAGCATCACCTCACGACTGTAGACCGTTTGAGACACACTAAGCATAATCCATGGGGAGTTACCGAAGTGACCTGCTGTCAGGGCTGTTTGATGTTGACCCTGGCAGGAGTTTCCATTCAATCACTGAGGATCACATGTGTGAACCTCTCATAAATGTTCTCGACAGATTGCTAAGATCTGTGAAGGACACGATAAAGTATCACTTGCATTCTTATTGTTGAACGACAAGTGATATAATGTCAAGTGTACCTAAGAGATCTTTTGATGAATCTCGTGGCTCTAGACTCAATAGTGCGTTTTGGTTTTCCTGAGCGGAGACTAGGGAGAGGGTCTCCTTCTTCAATACCAGCAATCCCTAAGAGAAAGCCGATAGATTATGTAGGGTTCCCTGTGAGAATGAAACAAGCTTCTGTTGAGAGAAACTTGAGTGGCTAAGAAGGTTTAGTGCATGCGTCACTGGGTCCATGACGACTTTTAATCTTCAATACCGGTGTCATCTAGTGATAACCAGTAGCATATGAATTGAACCCGGTGTCTGCCCTAAGTTGAATAATCTGGAGGGCTATTTCTTTTCACCCTTTTCTTTGCTTTTCTTTTTAATTCTTCAACTCCTTCTTTCTCCGATTCTCATTTTCTCCTTTTTATAATCATACCTAAGGACTTCTAATTCTAACTATTGGTAGTGTCCTTGGGTAGATCCCTCTGGCTCTGGCGGATCATAGGACGGTTATTCCTAACCTTAATCACCTTAGAACTCCATTGCCATAAAACCATTTTTATGAAAATCTCTCGAAGTGTTTGTGAATGAAAAACATGTTTGAACACTTCAAGAGTTTTAGATTTTCATAAATACTCCCCCTCCACATGCGCTTAAGAGTTTTGACAGAAATCTGCACAGTGAGGAAAGAGCACGCACTTTTTGAATTGATCAACTCAAGATAGACACTCCCCCGCGAGACACGGTTACGTTGCATAGTTAAAGAGTTACATTGTCAGCTTTTAGGTGACAACTAGCTCTAATAACTACCTTGAAGGTGTGGACAATCCTCGAAAGGTTGTCAAACCCGTCAAAGTTCATGTCTATCAAGAGCTTCTCGAATAGGTACAATTTACTTGGATAGTCTTGGAAGACAAATCTTTTCAATGTATGACTGTTCAGTTCCCGTCAATTCATGGGTTGAAGTCTTTTCACACGAGGATTCAATAGCAAAACACAACATATTTCTTATCACATATGTCACACCCCCAAATTACCTGTTTTACAGCGGAATGGAATACCTTGGGGAGGACTGTCATAGCATCAAAGTTACAGTTATATCGAACGACCTAAAGTGTCGTTTTGAAAATATCATTTGATTCATTAAAATAATCAGAGTTTACAAACATTAGGTCCCAAAAGATTTCCAATATATCAAAACGAGTTTGTTACAATCAAACGATAGTTAAGTGCATAAAATATTGGTGAGACGCGTCGACACCGCGACTCTATGATGAGTCCACATGCATGCCATGAAGTGAATGCTTTAGATACCTGATATAAAACATGCTAAAAGTGTCAACACAATGGTTGAGTGAGTTCATAGAGTTTGGTTAACAAGTAAAGCTTTTAAAGAGCGTTCATGCAACAAAGGCAAAGTTTTTGGTCATTTAGAATAGTCCACAAAGCAAAGGCATTGTAAATCCACTCAGTTCCAAGTTCCGCCCATACAAAACTTGCAACCTGTGTGTTCACAACCCACTGCCAAAATATGTCTAGTTTATGTTCATGCACACGTTGTCAAATGAGGTCACAAAGCAAAGCATTGTAAATCCACTCAGTTCCAAGTCCCGCCCATACAAAACTTGCAACCTGTGTGTTCACAACCCATTGCACAAAATATTGTGTGTCTAGTAGTCGAGTAAAAGTTACCATAATAATTCACAATATTGCACCACGTATATAATAATTCAGGGATGCTCCGAACATGGGAGACTTTGCACTGCTCCAACAAGGGAGACTCCTTTGTCACTCGACCACCTAGGTGAGAATTATTGAGAACGCTCCACCAATAAGGCGAGACTTTAGAACGCTCCACCGATATGGCGAGAATTTTCACACTCCACCAATAAGGCGAGAATTATTGAGAACGCTCCACCAATAAGGCGAGACTTTAGAACGCTCCACCGATATGGCGAGACTTTGCACACTCCACCAATAAGGCGAGAATTATTGAGAACGCTCCACCAATAAGGCGAGACTTTATAGTGATGCTCCGAACATGGGAGACTTTATAGTGATGCTCCGGTCATGGGAGACTTTAGGTCAAGGTCATAACACGTACGGTTCAATAAGTTCAAACAAGTCATAAGTTTGTATTTAAGTTCAAGAGTTCCGTTTAAAAGTTCGTAGTTAAGTTCAAAGATTTAAGTCGAGTTCAAAAGTTCAGAACAGTCAAAGAGCTCGAATAATATCAAAAGGTTCAAGATAGTCGAAGCATTCAAAATCACGTCAAACAAGTTTAAAATATATCAAAAGGGTCCTTGTACAAGTTAAAAGAGTTTAACTATATGTCAAAAGGTTCATATCAAGTCCAAAGTGTTCACTTATATGTTAAAGGGTCCGAATCAATTTAAAAGAGCTCAAATATAAATCTCGAAGGGTTCAAAATCAAGGAAAGTGTTTCAACTAATAACGTTCATAACATAGTGATCAATTTAGATCGGGCATAATCTACTTACGCGCACATAGAGTGAAACAAAAGATATTTAATATCATATAAGTGTAAAGTAAAAGCAAGTAGTTGAGCATGTATCTCCCCCAAAGAGTTTATAAAATAATTAAAATGAGCAAAAGTGGGGCTACGAACTCACCTGTTGCAATAGTTATGATGACAAAGTGGATGCACAGAAATGAGACGCAACTCTCTAACCGCGATCTATTATGAATGATATGATCTAATATAAGTCATGAAACAATGTCGTGCATGCAAACTCGTATGATATCCATACCACTTGTACATTTAAAAATAATGTTTATCGTCGAAATATATGTTTATGACCTCTTGTCAAGTTACAAAATACTTTACCAGTATTTACGTCAAATGATATCCTACGATAATCATTCAGTGATTTATTAAGAAATTATAGTTTTTCGTCGTAAAATAATGTCATTGAAAATTTCATGAAAGTGAGTAAACGGCCTTGAAAAGCTAGTCGTAAAATGGTGCACATCGAGTGTTGGGAAACAAACTCAACGGTTTTGGGAAGCTTGTATCATTATCTCAAATTTTTAGCATTTAAGTTTTCATCCTAGAGGTCTCGATCATGGAGAAAATATAAGTAAAGTATGGTACTTGTGTCCAAAATATTGTTTAAGGGTGGTTTTCGGCAAAGTTTAAGTGACCGTATTTTATTCATTACAACTCCGCTTGACGAACGGTTGGACATTTTGGAAAATATGCTTGGCGAACTTACTTTTACTAGAAGACATCACGTTATAAAAAGTATTACATCCATGTTAAAAACGACCCTCAACATGGTCCTTCGTGGCCGATATGTTTGTCTATTAGAAAATATATTAGTTATAGTTATATAAAATAGTTACGGCAACTTGTTTAAAATGTGAATAACTTAGTCGTTATAAGTCCGTTTTCTACGTTCTTTATATCCACGGTTTCGTATTAACATATACTAATATATTTTTGATAAGTCGACACATTTAATAACGCTTAAGACCCATTTCTGACTCGTAAAAAGTTGAGAATACATGCTGAATTTTCTGAAACAAATAGTTTTCGTCGTCAAACTTGAAAATTTCATATCTTCTTCGTTATAACTCCGTTTTAACCCGTTCAAGCGACCACGTTTTCGTTTTAAAGTATATTTTCTAAATGTCTAGCCCAAAAATTTTTATCTACTGTCGAGAACTCCAGAATTTGAAAATAAGATCAGACCTCTAAATAAAGTTGTCGAAATGAGTTTTTCTCGCGCAAAACCTATTCTAACCAATTCAAAACAACTCCGAAGCTATTCTAATCCTACCATACACCTTCTTAGGGTGTCATGGGTTCCTAGACATCACCAAAAGTGATATGTTTCAAGGGATTATATATAGGATGATTATAATTCATAATAAGTAATAAAATCACTAAAAGTGGTATAGACACACATGATACTTGCATATTTTCTTGCAAAAATGATGAAATAACATAAATATGAATATGATAGATTTATAAAAATCATGAAATGCTTACTTGAATGACTTATGAATTTTTGAACAAAGTATGCTTAATAATCTTGAGGTTTTTATTTCAAAACCTTAACAAGATCACTAATGGAACTTGATAAACACATGAGCTAGAAAAATTTATGGTTTCCCCTTGGTGTCTTGCCATGGCCGGTTATGGAGGAAGGAAAGAAGAGAGAAAATAAAATCTTTTACACCTTGAGATAATGAATGATCTATGTGTAGTTATGAGTATAAAACTAATATATGTAAGATATTTAGTGTAAAAGGTGTGTGAGTCACACCATTTGGTCGACCAACATATATAAGAAATGAAAGAGTTGAGTATTTTGTATCATTTAATGTAATAGTATATTAGAAATGTGTAGTTATTTTAAGGATACTTGGTAACTTGTGTACATATTTGAGCTTTTAGGGTAGCGTTAGCTAAAAATAAATTTTAACGGATCCAAATAAAATATATTGAAGTCATAAAAATTATAGAAATATATTTCTCGCAAGAATTGAGTGAAATAATAATTGTCGTGTAGAATTTATGAAAACCGTCGTAAATATTTATATATAACCATTTATATACAAAATAAATTTAAAACACCGGGTAAACGAATAATATAATTTTTATGGTCTTAAATTGAGTATAAAAATATATCAGGATAAGTTTTGGGAAGTGTCGGATCAATTGTTCAAAATTAAAGATCGTACGATAGCGTTTATTTAATAAGAATTTATGCGTTTAACGTGAAATGCAAAACCATGCATGAACTAATATGATAAATATTGAGTTTGAGAAATGACCAGAAATTGAGAATTGTGACATTCTTCCCGTGTCAGAGGAATCACATCATCGTGATTCAATTAATGATAACTATAGTCCGATCCTCGACAAGGGTTCTAAAAATTCATGCTCGTGTATAGTCTAAATGATCATGTCAATGCTCATGCATATATCGTGACTATATCCCATTCTAAAGACATGCTCTCTTATGGTTAGGTTTGATGAGGCAAGCTTTCCCATTCCCGAGCAAAACCCTCAAAAGATGTTTAGGTAACCGATTTTTACTTAATCCCACAACTCATCAAACAAGAACTGTCATATGATTAGGCTAAATCGGTTTAGGTAACAACTTGTTTCTAGCTTGATCGTTGCAACTCATCAAACAAGAACTGTCACTCGGATCAAACTGGAAACAAATGGTTTGAAGAAAATCTTTTGAAAATTTGGCTCGATTACGGAATTGCTTACACATATGAGACTACTACTCCCTTCATTGCATGATTCTTCCTAAATTAGACATAGGTGATCAGGCTATGTATAATTTAGGAGTAACAATGCAATGCTTGGACTAATTGACTCATATGATGTTTGGTGTTGAGTCATGAACCCGCATGTATAGTGAGTATGCACTTATAATGATATGATGAGATGCTATGATGATGTAGTTATAGTCTAGGGTCAATGATGCAACCTAGTTATCTATAACCGATGCTCTGATAGCAATCTGTCACACCCCCAAATTACCTGTTTTATAGCGGAATGGAATATCTTGGGGAGGACTGTCATAACATCAAAGTTACAGTTATATCGAATGACCTAAAGTGTCATTTTGAAAATATCGTTTGATTCATTAAAATAATCAGAGTTTACAAACATTAGGTCCCAAAAGATTTCCAATATATCAAAACGAGTTTGTTACAATCAAACGATAGTTAAGTGCATAAAATATAGGTGAGACGCGTCGACACCGCGACTCTATGATGAGTCCACATGCATGCCATGAAGTGAATGCCTTAGATACCTGAGATAAAACATGCTAAAAGTGTCAACACAATGGTTGAGTGAGTTCATAGAGTTTGGTTAACAAGTAAAGCTTCTAAAGAGCGTTCATGCAACAAAGGCAAAGTTTTTGGTCATTTAGAATAGTCCACAAAGCAAAGGCATTGTAAATCCACTCAATTCCAAGTTCCGCCCATACAAAACTTGCAACCTGTGTGTTCACAACCCACTGCCAAAATATGTCTAGTTTATGTTCATGCACACGTTGTCAAATGAGGTCACAAAGCAAAGGCATTGTAAATCCACTCAGTTCCAAGTCCCGCCCATACAAAACTTGCAACCTGTGTGTTCACAACCCATTGCACAAAATATTGTGTGTCTAGTAGTCGAGTAAAAGTTACCATAATAATTCACAATATTGCACCACATATATAATAATTCAGGGATGCTCCGAACATGGGAGACTTTGCACTGCTCCAACAAGGGAGACTCCTTTGTCACTCGACCACCTAGGTGAGAATTATTGAGAACGCTCCACCAATAAGGCGAGACTTTAGAACGCTCCACCGATATGGCGAGAATTTGCACACTCCACCAATAAGGCGAGAATTATTGAGAACGCTCCACCAATAAGGCAAGACTTTAGAACGCTCCACCGATATGGCGAGACTTTGCACACTCCACCAATAAGGCGAGAATTATTGAGAACGCTCCACCAATAAGGCGAGACTTTATAGTGATGCTCCGAACACGGGAGACTTTATAGTGATGCTCCGGTCATGGGAGACTTTAGGTCAAGGTCATAACACGTACGGTTCAATAAGTTCAAACAAGTCATAAGTTTGTATTTAAGTTCAAGAGTTCCGTTTAAAAGTTCGTAGTTAAGTTCAAAGACTTAAGTCGAGTTCAAAAGTTCAGAACAGTCAAAGAGCTCGAATAATATCAAAAGGTTCAAGATAGTCGAAGCATTCAAAATCACGTCAAACAAGTTTAAAATATATCAAAAGGGTCCTTGTACAAGTTAAAAGAGTTTAACTATATGTCAAAAGGTTCATATCAAGTCCAAAGTGTTCACTTATATGTTAAAGGGTCCGAATCAATTTAAAAGAGCTCAAATATAAATCTCGAAGGGTTCAAAATCAAGGAAAGTGTTTCAACTAATAACGTTCATAACATAGTGATCAATTTAGTTCGGGCATAATCTACTTACGCGCACATAGAGTGAAACAAAAGATATTTAATATCATATAAGTGTAAAGTAAAAGCAAGTAGTTGAGCATGTATCTCCCCCAAAGAATTTATAAAACAATTAAAATGAGTAAAAGTGGGGCTACGAACTCACCTGTTGCAATAGTTATGATGACAAAGTGGATGCACAGAAATGAGACGCAACTCTCTAACCGCTACCTATTATGAATGATATGATCTAATATAAGTCATGAAACAATGTCGTGCATGCAAACTCATATGATATCCATACCACTTGTACATTTGAAAATAATGTTTATCGTCGAAATATATGTTTATGACCTCTTGTCAAGTTACAAAATACTTTACCAGTATTTACGTCAAATGATATCCTACGATAATCATTCAGTGATTTATTAAGAAATTATAGTTTTTCGTCGTAAAATAATGTCATTGAAAATTTCATGAAAGTGAGTAAACGGCCTTGAAAAGCTAGTCGTAAAATGGTGCATATCGAGTGTTGGGAAACAAACTCAACGGTTTTGGGAAGCTTGTATCATTATCTCAAATTTTTAGCATTTAAGTTTTCATCCTAGAGGTCTCGATCATGGAGAAAAATATAAGTAAAGTATGGTACTTGTGTCCAAAATATTGTTTAAGGGTGGTTTTCGGCAAAGTTTAAGTGACCGTATTTTATTCATTACAACTCCGCTTGACAAACGGTTGGACATTTTGGAAAATATGCTTGGCGAACTTACTTTTACTAGAAGACATCACGTTATAAAAAGTATTACATCCATGTTAAAAACGACCCTCAACATGGTCCTTCGTGGCCGATATGTTTGTCTATTAGAAAATATATTAGTTATACTTATATAAAATAGTTACGGCAACTTGTTTAAAATGTGAATAACTTAGTCGTTATAAGTCCGTTTTCTACGTTCTTTATATCCACGGTTTCGTATTAACATATACTAATATATTTTTGATAAGTCGACATATTTAGTAACGCTTAAGACCCATTTCTGACTCGTAAAAAGTTGAGAATACATGCTGAATTTTCTGAAACAAATAGTTTTCGTCGTCAAACTTGAAAAATTCATATCTTCTTCGTTATAACTCCGTTTTAACCCGTTCAAGCGACCACGTTTTCGTTTTAAAGTATACTTTCTAAATATCTAGCCCAAAAATTTTTATCTACTGTCGAGAACTCCAGAATTTGAAAATAAGATCAGACCTCTAAATAAAGTTGTCGAAATGAGTTTTTCTCGCGCAAAACCTATTCTAACCAATTCAAAACAATTCCGAAGCTATTCTAATCCTACCATACACCTTCTTAGGGTGTCATGGGTTCCTAGACATCACCAAAAGTGATATGTTTCAAGGGATTATATATAGGATGATTATAATTCATAATAAGTAATAAAATCACTAAAAGTGGTATAGACACACATGATACTTGCATATTTTCTTGCAAAAATGATGAAATAACATAAATATGAATATGATAGATTTATAAAAATCATGAAATGCTTACTTGAATGACTTATGAATTTTTGAACAAAGTATGCTTAATAATCTTGAGGTTTTTATTTCAAAACCTTAACAAGATCACTAATGGAACTTGATAAACACATGAGCTAGAAAAATTTATGGTTTCCCCTTGGTGTCTTGCCATGGCTGGTTATGGAGGAAGGAAAGAAGAGAGGAAATAAAATCTTTTACACCTTGAGATAATGAATGATCTATGTGTAGTTATAAGTATAAAACTAATATATGTAAGATATTTAGTGTAAAAGGTGTGTGAGTCACACCATTTGGTCGACCAACATATATAAGAAATGAAAGAGTTGAGTATTTTGTATGATTTAATGTAATAGTATATTAGAAATGTGTAGTTATTTTAAGGATACTTGGTAACTTGTGTACATATTTGAGCTTTTAGGGTAGCGTTAGCTAAAAATAAATTTTAACGGATCCAAATAAAATATATTGAAGTCATAAAAATTATAGAAATATATTTCTCGCAAGAATTGAGTGAAATAATAATTGTCGTGTAAAATTTACGAAAACCGTCGTAAATATTTATATATAACCATTTATATACAAAATAAATTTAAAACACCGGGTAAACTAATAATATAATTTTTATGGTCTTAAATTGAGTATAAAAATATATCAGGATAAGTTTTGGGAAGTGTCGGATCAATTGTTCAAAATAAAAGATCGTACGATAGCGTTTATTTAATAAGAATTTATGCGTTTAACGTGAAATGCAAAACCATGCATGAACTAATATGATGAATATTGAGTTTGAGAAATGACCGAAAATTGAGAATTGTGACAACATAATTTTTCTCCCCCTAAAAAATGGCATATAAATGTTATTTTTGACGAAATTTTGATATTGAATATGTCCATTTTGAGTTTTGCGGGAAGATTATCACGGAGAACAATTTGTGATCAAAGTTTTTAATCACATACTCCCCCTCAACAAGTGATATAAACGGTTGAGGTTTTGAAAAACATAAGGGGAAGTACTTGTTCTTTTGAGCAAAACCTTTGAAAAATGAAAGGTTTGATAAGTTTTACTCAAAAGTAAGAAGCTTTCGCTCCTTTTATAAGGTTTGTGGCACTGAAGCGTACCACAGGGTCCTTTCATTACAAGAACAGGTTGTACATTGTTATGTGTGCACAAACCATTGTCATGATAAAATCACACATCCAAATTAATCTGAAATTGAAACAGTTTAAGGGGTACCAGGTAGTCCAGTAATATCACCAGGAATGCGAACTGGGCGTTGATAGCCTGTGAGAGTAATTGTGGGACGACCACCTACGAAGCTCTCCAGAGTTCTGAACTGGTCCCTTCTGTACAACCTTTCATCAATGCGAGTGATTATCCTCTTCACATCCCGTCTTTCCTGAGAATTCCATCGCTTTGGAGACCCAATGCCTTCATGTATCGCCTTCAACCTATAAGCCAAGCCATCCCTGAACTTCTTCAATGTGTGATCCCCAAACTTGTGAAGATCTATACACGCCATCAAGCAGTTGCGTTGTAGTTCACTACGGTAAACTACTCCAAATGGTTTGCTGACGAGAGTGTATTGTGGAAGCTGGTTGATGTCAGGAAGTTCTAGCTGAGGTCTGGTGAAGTTGACACGAGTCTGATATGATTCAACAGCAAGTTGTAAATCTTCTACACGTTCCTAGATCACTATGCTTCTGATGAAGATGAGCAAGGACTTGATGTATTCACGTTGAATTTCAGTCGAGAAATGTCTCATTCTTCCCTGTACTTTGGCAAGATACAGATCTTCAATGTCGTTGAGAGACAAGTTCTGAAAGTCCGCTTCACAGAATTCATAGTCCCTTTCGTCTTGTCTTTTGACCACGATAGTCTTGAGGAAGGTGTAATCCCATTTAGACGAAAGAGTGACATGCTTAACAGCAACGATCCCTTTATCACTGTGCACTTCATGTTGAGACTTTCGGACCTGGCAGCTTTTGTAGTAGATTCGTCGGCGTTCCGGCCAATGGTGAATCCCGTACATTGCATCAATGTCATACCGTTCCACGCTGTTGGAAAACATGTGGGTAGCCTTTTCTTCGATGGCTATGCAATTGGAGTATATGGCTGCCGGGAACGGAAGTGTAAGTGAGGTAGCGTATTTCTTTGAACCATCGCTACCGTGGAGAAGAAATTACAAGTCATTGTTGAAGAAGTAGCGAAATGGAATCTTAGGTTGATCCGGTTGGCCAATCGTTGGTAAAGGTTTAGACCAATCGGTGTAGTATGGAGCCTTGTCTCTTCTGGTGAAGTCGATGTTTGCTTCAGGGTTGAGCCAATCAATGTTGTTTGACATGGCTCGTGCTATATTTTCAAGGTGATATTCAACTTCAATAGCACTTTCCGAGCTGTCTTTGAGTAGTTGAAAGGCTTCATTCTTGATTCGTCTCAATTCTGATTTCGTCATCTTCTTCACTCGGAACTTTTCTTGCAGTAACTTAGCATGCTCCAACGTACGACCTTCTACCATATCTGGATCATCAGTTAGAGCGGGAGTAGCATCAACAAGTGTGGAGAACCAATCATACTCGGTGTCGTCTTCGTCAAGCCAAAAGATGACATCAGCCTTAGGCGTCTTCTTCTTTTTCTTTGGCCTTGATGATGATGATGGTTTCTTTGTTGAAGCGGGAGATGCGGGTTGTTGTTGGGGCTCAGGGACTTCCTCATCGTCACCACCAGTATACTCGAAGTGATCACCGATTTTCTCTGTCTGGGGTGGTAACTCAGAGTCCTGAGGTTTGTCAGCGGAAGAGCGTGGAGGAGATCGTCTTGTTGTTGGATTCCTTAGGGGTGGTGGTGGCACAGAGGAGGGTTCTCCAGTCTGCTTTGGACGTTTAGGTTCGTTATCTTTATCCTTATCCTTATCTTCATTGTCTCTTGGACGTTTGGGCCTTTGAGCTTCTTCTCTGCATGCTGATTTGAGTTGGTATTCCAGTAATGCATCAAACAATTTACCTTTGTAGGAAGTAAATTTTGCAGATCGTTTAGACATTTGAGTTACCAGCCTGGAAACCAATTCAGCATCGGAGAACACTATAGGATCAATTGGGTTGATTGTTACGGTCATGGGTGTTGATCTTATAGTTTGCTTGGCCAAATGCATCAGATTCGGATAGAGTTGTCTGTTGAACATTTCTCTTGTCACTCCAGGAACGATGTCGAGAAGGAATTTGTGAGTATATCCTTTGATTATCTCGTTCATTTCCCCTTGAAGATCACGTTGCATGAACTTCTGGACGTACTCCCTTTCATTAGACATCTTTTCTATCTCGTCATGAAGATGTTTGATGTTGTCAGCGAGTATATCTAACTTTTTATTGGTCACATCTTTCTTCCTGACCTGCTTTACTGCTTTAACAATCCTTGTCTTTGCCCAAGATATCCAAGAGTCCGTCGGCTTCTTCACAGATTTGGATGTAGATCTAGTTGTTCTTCTAAATGGTGGAGGTGAAGAGTGAGAAGACGAATCTGATGACGAAGAGACATGAGGAGATTCAGGGTCCTTAGGAGGTTCAGAGGTTTCCTCCTTGGAACGAATTGGACTGTTGAGAAGAAAGTCATCATAATTTAATTTGTCATCTTGTCCAGATTTAGCCTTTTCTTCAGCCTGAATCCGGGCCTCTTCCTCTGCTTTGGCTTGAGCTGCAGCCTCTTCATCAGTCTTTTCTTTCTCAGTCTTATCCTTTTCAGGTTCCTCAAAGTCATAATCAATAGAATCCTCTACGCGCTTCTGTTGTTGCTCAAGAGTGGTGGCACCAATTCCCTTATCGGGTTGTTAACTGCATCAGGAATTGGTGTAGATTGGACACCACCACTTGACCTTCTGGGGCCACGCATTTTTTCCTGTTCAAACTCCTTTGCAACGTGTTGGAGTCTTATGATTTTGAACTTATTCCTGTAGTCAGTATCCAGTGGCTCTTCATCTAAGCTTTCTTTTTCTTGCTCAAGTACTGGAGTCTTCCCTTTGCCTTGGTTAGCTTTTGGACTGGGAGGTTTAGCTACTATTGGAGTGACATCGGTTGCAGTTTCAGAGTAGATGACCTCTTCGTCTGATTCGGTTTCCTCAGAGCTTTCATCCACTAGCTTTCTTTGCGGTTTAGACTTGGGAATGGGAATAGGAACAGCTTCCTTAGATGGAACTGTCCTTTTGAGTGGAGGTCTCCTCTTAGGGAACTTTCTTTGACTCTCAGTGCTTGCAACACTTCCTGCACTGCCTCTCCTGGTTTTCCTAGTAGGTGTGCCAGAAGACTTGTCATCGAGAAAACCAACTTTGCCTTCATCAACTGCTATCAGATACCTTTTGTATGAGTAAAGCTGTTTGATTGCATCAGAGAGAAGGTGATCCGGCAACACAGCACCTTGTTTCTTTGTTGTTGATTCCTTAAATCTGACTGTTAGAGTAGGTTCATACAACATGTCGTGATTTTTGGGGTCATTGATTCTCTTGGGGATATCAGGGTTATACCCAAGTGCTCTTTGGATCAACAGTTTTGTATATCTGATATATGGGATCTTTGAGCCAAGTTTTTTGAGGAATGACATCATGTCGTCCCATATCAGAGCTTCGACTTCGATGTGTTTCATGTTGACTAAAGCCCAAAAGATCTGCAGTTCCATGAGCTTGGGATGCTCATAGCCACTGTCACGTCCAGAAATAGATTTGGTGATGATGATGTAGAGAGTTCTCCATGGCTGAGGACTATTTTTAAGATCCACGTATGAAAGCTTTGTGATTACTCCTGAAGCTTCGTCATAACCAATGTCGATCATGAATTGCAGAACAGTCTCTTCAGTTGGTGCGGCATTGTATTCGGTTGGCTCGATGACAGGAATGAGGAGGACAACCCTTAAATCTGCTGGTGTGATGGTGACATGTTTATCATTGAGAGTCACCGTCACAACATTTTGTCCTTTGATCTTTTGCATTGTATTCCAAAACTGATGAATGTAGATCTCCGGCACTGTAGCAGAATTGGTGAGCATGTTCTAATAAGAATGATTCTTCAGAATATCCACAGCAATCAAACAAGAAGACTCTGAGCAGGTGAGAGTATCAAAGTCAACACGAAGGTTGTTCTTTCCAATCTTCATCGGATAACCATTCGGGAAGATATCAGCAACGGTGAGAACATTTGGTGCATCCACATTCTGTATTTGAGCGTCCATGTCGTGATCTGAAAGAAATTTAGCCAAAAGAACCAACATATCGAAAGACATTATGTTAGTCAACAGATGGTTTTATTGTCTAATTTTTAAATGTGATATGTCGATGATTGTTACGAGTCCAATGTCACTTGTTTGTCCAATAGTCCAATGACGTCGTGATAAGTTTCGTGAGTTGATTAACTTTAAGTTTTAAAGTCCATGTTTTCACTTATTTTTCACAACATATTAAACGTTTAAGCTTATTAGTGACATTATTGGTTTTGTGGCGTTATGATTTATTTATTTACAAGTTTGCACGCGTAACAATTCATAATTAAGGTTAAACTAGACTTAGGCGTAGAAATGGCAAGCTTATGTGTAAACAGGAGTGATTATACTCGTAAACGTAAGCTTATGCGTAGGTTCTTGTCTTACGCGTAAGAAATATTACGCGTAGGAAAAGAGGACCTTATGCGTAGAGCTTACGCGTAAGCGTATATGGAACCTTACGCGTAAGGCTTACTCGTAAGAGTCAACCTTATGCGTAGAGGTTACTGTTTACGCATATCCTTCACAGGATACGCGTAGTCCCTTATGTATAACCTTACGCGTAAAAGTTACGTGTAATATTTCTCTTACGCATAACATGCTACGCGTAAGGTGATCCTTATGCGTAGATGGCAAATACCCTTGATTGTGAATTTTCACATGTAATAAACCTAAAATAAGTTCATCATAGCACCAATATTAACACATACATTCAATTATTTTCAGATCAAATCATGAATACTCATATAAACACTTACGCGTAAGAAGACTTATGCGAAAACCTAAACCCTAAGGCTCAATTTTTACGTGTAAGTTATCTAGCCATAGGAATTGCACCAAAATGATTCTGGGATGTCTGGTAAGCTAATTGAGTTGTTCTATCCAAGTTATAACATCAAATTCTAAGCGAATCACAGATACCCAAATTTCAAGAACATAAACCCTAATTCTTAATAAACTAGCAATTAATGTTTCTGGGTTGATTCTGAGCCTAAAAATGATCAATTAAACTTGTAAACAACATCACACAACAATCTTTTTAACCAAAAACGTTCATATTTGAGAACCCCCAAATTTACGCATAAACCCTAGTTTTCAAAAATCATTTAATTCATGATTATGGGTGGATTGGATTGATGAAAATAGTTAATGTATGATTGTTTAAACATTTTAAAGCCATTTTCATTAACAAAAACACATGAATGAAGGATTTGTGTTCATTGCTTACGCGTAGAACACAAATCACTCTCAAACACATCATTTGACTGTTGGATTTGCGTATAAATCAAAACCATTGTTTAAAAACATGTTAAGATTATAAAACCACTTACAAAATGATGATCAGTAACACGGATTTGGAGATTGATTGTTAAGCGTAGGATTTGGTAGGTGTGGTATTAAATGAGAAGAGTTAATGCATTAGGTGGAAGTTTTATTAGAAATAACTTTGAGCTTTTGACAATTTTAGCCCTTCCACCTTTTCCATTTACATCCATTGTCCATAACTTCCATCGACTTAAGAAATGATGAAGTTTTATAGATTTTAGTCCGAGGAGTGTCAGTAAACCAGAAAGGTGACCACCATTTAAAGAAACAACCGTGATAAGGTAACATGCAAGTACAAGGTTTTATGAGACAGAAAAATATTTGCTTTCTCCCCCTCAACACTTGATCGAAAAAAATACTGAATTTTGAAAGATTTGAGTGTTGACGGAAGATTTTTACTTGCCACGTTAAAAGAAATATAGATAAAAGAATATTTTTGTTGTTTTATCTGATTTTATAATTTTGTATTTTGTTTTTGAAAAAATATTTACAAGAGAGGTTTTGGTGTTTGACTGGTTTTTAAGAATGTTTTAAGAGTTCATCCAGTTCCTCTTGAGTCAAACACCGCATACCAATTCGGTGGACCAACTCATTAAACCTAGCAGAAGCTAAGGCTTTGGTGAGGAGATCTGCCAATTGGTATTCTGTACCCGCAAAGTATAATTCAATAGTACCCTGTTCCACGTGGTCCTTGATGAAATGATATCGAAGATCGATGTGCTTTGATTTCGAATTTTGAACTGAGTTGCACGAGATCGCAATAGCACTCCGATTGTCACAGTACATCGGGATTTTGTCAAATACCTAACCATAGTCTTTGAGTTGTGTTCTCATCCAAATGACTTGAGCAAAACATGCCGACATGGCTACATATTCTGCTTCTGTTGAGGACAACGATGTACAATCATGCTTCTTTGATTGCCATGACACCAATTTATCACAAAAAATTGTAAAGCTCCTGAAGTACTTTTCCATGAATCTAAGCATCCTGCATGGTCAGCGTCTGAAAAAGCTATTAGTTCAAAACCAGACTCCTTCGGATACCAGATCCCCAAATTAATGGTTCCCTTGATGTATTGGAGGATTCTTTTAGCCTCAGAGAGGTGGGTTTCAGTTGGTCGCGACTGATAACGGGAGCAGAGATATACGGCAAAAACAATATCAGGTTTGCTAGCTGTTAGATACATGAGAGACCCAATGATACTACGGTATTTGGTAGGGTCCACCAATTTCCTATATAAATCAGCGTCTAGCTTCTTGGTATGAGTCATTGGTGTGGCATAGGTGTCACAGGTTTGCATTCCAAATTTGTTAAGAACTTCAAGGGCATATTTGGACTGACTCAAAAAAATACCACGGGGTGATTGATGAACTTGCAGTCCTAGAAAGAACGTAAGTTCACCCATCATGGACATTTCAAAATGTTTCTTCATTAGTTTTGCAAAAGCGATTGAGTACTTTTTATGTGTTGACCCAAAAATGATGTCATCCACGTAAATTTGAACAATTAAGATATGTGCCCCGTGATATTGTATGAAAAGATTTGGGTCGACCGAACCTTTGGTAAAATTATTGGCAATGAGGAAGGATGATAACTTATCGTACCTTGCCCGAGGAGCTTGTTTGAGTCCGTACAGAGCTTTGTTCAGTTTGTAGACATGTTTTCGGAACGCGAGATCAACGAATCCTTCTGGCTGACATAAACCGTTTCTTTCAGTTGACCATTCAGATTAGCAGTTTTGACGTCCATCTGAAAGACCGTTATATTCATATGAGCCGCGAACGCGAGAAATATCCGAACAGCCTCAAGATGAGCAACCGGAGCGAATGATTCTTCAAAGTCAATACCTTCTTCCTTTCTATAACCCTTAGCCACCAGACGTGACTTATTTCTGATTATGTTCCCTTCAGCATCCTATTTGTTCTTCCAAATCCATTTGAGACCAATGACGTAGACCCCTGTTGGTCTTTCAACCAGTTCCCATACTTCAAGACGTTTGAATTGGTTGAGTTCTTCTTGCATGGATTCGATCTAGTTGTCTTTTGTCATTGCGTCCTTAATGTTTTTAGGTTCAGATTGGCAGACAGTGAGTGCATAAATGCAATGTTCACCATCTGTGTGAAGACGTTGTCTCGTGACGACTGGTTGATTTGGGTTGCCAATAATATTCTCAAGAGGATGGTCTTTTGTCCAGCGATGTGTAGAGGGTTGATGTTGGTATACATTTTGCAGATTCTGAGGATTCAAATGGCTTGTAGATGATTTCGCGACATCAGGTGCAACAGTTTCATTGGCAAACGGGTTAAAGAACGCATTTGGATCAAAATCTGCGGGTGGGGGTACTTCATTAAGAACATCATCAGCTGGTTCATCGTTGTTGGATGCAGTTTGTTCAACTGTTGTTGTAGAGTCTACTAGTGGTGCTTCTTCAACAGTAGTTGTTGTAGCAGGTGTATCAGGTATAAGAGTATGATCAGGTTGAGCAGCGGAAATATCGGATACACCTGGAGCACGATCATCAATGTCATCACTAAACAGCGGAGCAAATAGCTTTTCCATTTGTTGACGAGTAAGCTGGGGGCTTGGTTCAGCGGATGATGGGGTTTGAGGGAAGTTTAAACGGTTGTGACCGGTTTCCAAGATGTTATGCTCAGAAGCCATTTCTGGAAGCTCATCAAAATTAGCATGAATCGTTTCCATAACCTGATTTGTACGACGATTCCAGATCCGGTAACCTTTAGAATTCTCACAGTATCCAATAAAGACTCCAATGTCAGCTTTGTCTTTGAGCTTTCCAAAGTCATCACGATCATTATTTGGGTAGCAAAGGGATCCAAATACATGAAAGTGTTTGAGATTCGGTTTTCTGTTGTGGATAAGCTCAAAAGGTGTTTTGTTGTGGCGCTTTGTAATCATGGATCGGTTTTGAGTATAGCATGCAGTTGATACAGCTTCTGCCCACAAGTAATCTGGAAGTTTAGCATTGATTAACATAGTTCTTGCAGCTTCCACTAACGTACGGTTTCGTCTTTCAACAACTCTGTTTTGTTCTAGTGTACGTGCAATAGATGTTTGATGCTCAATTCCCGCTTTCTCATAAAATTCCCGAAGAGTTTGGTTCACAAATTCAGTTCCTTTGTTTGTTCTGATTTGGCGGACGGTGTTCCGGAGCTGAACTTGAATTTTCGTGAGAAAGGTGACGATCATCTGTGGAGCTTGATCTTTGCTTCAAAGAAAGTAGACCCGAGTCCATCGTGAGTAGTCATCGACAATTACCAAGATGTAGCATTTTCCATTTATCGTTTGCACGCGCATCGGGCCACATAAATCCATGTGAAGAAGATGAAGCACATGCTGAGAGCTGTGATCCACCTTTGAAGGAATATGAGCACGAGTGCTTTTCCCTTGTTCACACACTGAGCAAAGGTGATCTTTAGAATACCGGAATCTCGGGAGACCTTCAACAAGTTTGTGTCGAGCAAGGTTGGTGATGGTTTGAAAGTTTAGATGTGAGAGACGACGGTGCCATAGCCAAGATTTTGTTGATGTTGCCTTTGAAAGTAGACAGATGGGAGATGAAGCAACCATGTCTTGCATTAAGATTGTGTACAGACTAGAATTGCGAGAGCCAGACATAAGATCGTTTCCTTGTAGATCACGAATGAAACAAGTTTTCTCCCGAAAAGCAACTTCCAAATCTCCATCACAGAATTGACCGACTGAAAAGAGATTGTGACTGAGGCCTTCCACATAATAAACCCTGCTAATTTCGATATTGCCATTGATATAATCTTTGTAGCCCATGATAGCTGGGAAGTGATCATTCCCGAATCTGACAGTGCCAATGAACTTTGCAACAAAGTTTGATAATAGTTTAAGGTTGCCTGTCATGTGTCGGGAACATGCACTATCAACAATCCAAAGGATGAGCTGTATCACCTGCATTACACACAGACGACACAGATGGAATAGAAGTAGATGTGGAACCCGATGAGTTAGAGGGTTCCGAAACAGTTGTAGTAGAAATACACACATCAATGATTTTAGGCATCCATTTAAATCCTAGTGTATTATGTATCCATTTCTGCCATCTCCAACTAGTCTTAGCTTTAGTCTTAGTGAATGCACTAGGTGGTACTACATTCCTTGGAGGTGATACTTGAGCTACAGGGATATCAATGTGTTTCTTAGAATCTAAAGAGGGCGGTTTACCGGCCTAGAGGTATTCCGGATCTTAGGATTCCGTAAATGAGACAAGATAGCTCCAGCAACACATTTGTCATGACAATCAGAAAGCATAATTTTACGACAAATAACACAAGAAGCATCAGATTGAATATCAAAAGTACTTAAAGGTTTAGCATTCGTTACAACACTTTTTCCATTACATTTGTCAGACGCAATATCTAAAGTGGGTGCAACTTGAGTCTTATTCAAAGTCCTAGGGTTTCTTACAACTTCAGCATTCTTTATTGTTCTTTTCTTAGGTCGCAACTTCCTATTCTTCCTTGTATTGCTCCTAGGCTGTGAAGTGCGGACGTTTGGAAAAGAAGCAACTAGTCCTGTTTCAGTAGAGGGAAGCACATTAGTATCTTGTGGTTTGTCAGTAGGCATTCTGGGTTCACGTCTGCTAAGTGTTACAGGTGCAATTCTCTTAATGATGCTAGGCTGAACTTGTTCATACTTTCCTAACGTTTCTCTTAACTTAATAATAGTGTGCACCAATTCTTGATTTTCAGAACGAAGATTTCCAGAAAAATTCATGACTTCTTTAGTGTGTGCAAGAAAATGATCAAGTTCGTTTGATGCTTCATCACGAGTCTGTTTAAGTAAATCAAATATGACACCATATTCCTTTTTAAATTTTGCAAGTTCTTGTTCATATTTTGAGATTTGACATTTTAAAGACGCGTTTTGATCATCCAGTTGCTCAAATTTTGGATTAAACGTTTTGGATTGCAACTGGTTGATTTTGTTTTGTAAAGCAAGTTCACGATTTTGACAATCTTTTGGACACCATTGAAGACGACGTTTTGAATTTGAAAGTTCGTTTAACAGTCGTTCATTTTCAAGTTTTAAAGACTCGAGCTGATGCACAGTATCAGTATTCTCAACAATATCAACAGAAGCAACAGAATCAGCAGAGATATGATCAGATGCGTATACAACAGATTGTAATAACACAAGATTATTGATATCAGCACAAATAACATCTTCCAAGAGTCGATCAACATCTTTTCTCAACAGTTTCTTTTTACATTTAGTATTTGAAATCGATGTTTCTGTTTTCTCGAAAACTGTTTTCATGAGACCAAGTTCCTTGTGAAAATCCATGTCCCAATATAGTGCACAAGTTTTCAAAATTTTGACATAGGGTAAAATTCTTTTCTGAAGAATATCTCTTTGTTCTCGCGCCAATGGCGATTGAAAATGTTCAACTTTTATTTCAGAATGAAATTCAATCTCACGTTCCAAAATTTTGAGGTCAGATAAGAAAGTGTCAAAATATTTGATAATGCGACAACTTTCGGCTTTTGTTATAACTTCACTAAGTGAAGGTAAAAGACCATTAATTTGTGCACCATTGTGTTGGGGACTAACTTCAGAAACTGGTGTGATAACCAAAGGTTTGTTAGAAGTATCTTGTTGTGTGACAAAAGTTACGGATTTTGAATAGTTAAATGGTTTGTTATAAATGACATTTTCCATTTTTGACCGACTCTCGTCATCTGCATCTAATTCCTCCATGCGATTATATTCAACAACAGTCATAATTGAATCATCAATTCTATGTGCTGCACTGTAAACTTCAGGATTTGGTTTGAATGCTCTGTTTGAAAACTTAGGTTGGTAATCAGCAAGAATCGGTCCATATCCATTTGGATTTGGTTTAAAAGTAAACTTTTGAATAGTTGTGATTGACTCACCATGTTTATAAACAACATTTCGAAACTCTTTGATTTTGTGTTGTAAGTCGACAATTTCTTCAAGATAGTTATCTATTCGTTTCGTGGAATGCTTTTTGTACTCAGAGAACTGTTTTTGACAAGTTAACAACTCAGCCTTGGCTTTTTGAGTTTCCAAAGTAAGAGCGTTAATTTGTTGTTTATGTTCATGTTTCAGTTGTTCTATTTGAGACAATAAAGCATTCTTGGATGCGGCTAGATCACGTATATGTCGTTCTAATGATTTTTTGTTTTGATGAGATTTAGCAAAAGCGACTTCAAAACCTTCTTCACGTTTTTCTTGAGTTTTAAAAAAATTGATTTGTCGAATTAAACATTCATTATCCCTAATTAACAGTGCATTTTTCTCTTTTAATTTCGTGCAAATTTCCAAACGAGATTCTTGGTCTTTAATTAAGGTCAAGAGCTCAATTTCTCTATTAGACAAAAGCTCATCTTGTTCAACGTGAGTCTCAACATGATCATTATTTAGATCCTCAAATATAACCACGGAGTCAACTTGATTATCAATATTAACAATAAGATTATCTTGATAGTCAAATGTAACTACGGGATCTATTTGATAATCATCGGAATGAGATGTGGATGGCTCATTTTGAACACTCTGATCCTTGTCGGATGGAGAAATTGGCGGAGATATCAGATCAGAAATGAGTGTATTTTGTTCCGGTACCTGAGACAAGCCGTCAGTGTCATACACTGGGCCTGTGTCACTCATGTGTGGAGCTTGCATTTGTGCCATCAACATCACTGCTGCATTAGCCTGCAAGTCCTCCATATCATCATCAGAATCTGCATCTGCCATAAAGCTCTGTTTCTTGTTGGTAAGAGTTCCACCAGCTTCATCCTTGAGAGCTAAGAGCAACGCCTCTTTGTGATAAGCACTGCCTCTTGTCCTCGGCTTAGGGCATGCATTAGCCAGATGACCCTTCTCATTACAGTTATAACAACGAAGACCATTAACCCCATTCTGAGCATTCCCCTGTTCAACCACTTGAGCCCTTTGTTGTTGCGGAGCACCCATGTTATTCCTTCCCATAGCATTAAACCCTTGACCTCCTCCCATCTGACGACCATAACCACGATTCTGAACTTCAACTCGTCCATTGTTCACAACAGCCTGATTTCTTGTGTTTGATGAGGAACGAATGCGATTGTTAGATTTGTTTGTATACCGGCCAAAGGCTTTAGCAATCATGACAAATCCTTGTTGCAATTCATCAAAAGCATCGGAGTCCTCATCAGCTTCACTGTAAAGTGCTTGAGCATTGTTGTTGTTGTATGGAACCAATTGAGTTTGTTGAGGTTGTTGTTGTGACGGATCATATGGTGTGATGGTTGCAGTTGGTTGAGGAGCAGGTTGAGGAGCTGTTTGAGGAGGAAAACTAGTTTGAGCCCACAAAGCAAGTTGTTGATTGTCCGGAAGTGACTGTGAAGCCGGGAGTCCACGGATAGCCCTTTCTTTGTCAACTTCTTTTTGGTGAGGCTTCAGATAGTCGTACAACAATCCGTATGTAGCATGATGAAGATTCTTAGCTTGACGAAGAAAAATGACATACTTCTCCCATTCCGGACCAAGACTACTTAGGAACTTTGTGTTGACAGCAATTCGTGGCATGATGATGTTGTGTTTGTCCAAATCATTAATGATGTCTAAAAATATGACTCTAATGTCTCTCCTGGTTCAATCATGAAGTGTTCATAAGCCAAGTAGATTTTGGATTCAATGTCTTCCTGATTGAGTGTTGTGCCTTCCATTAGAAGATGAATATGTTCCCACATTGCTTTAGCTGTCTTTTGAGCATCAACACTTCGAAGGATCGGATTGGGTAGTCCCAAAAGGATGTATTGCATTGCTAGTTCATCGGCTTCAAAATGTAGAAGTTCATCACCAGTGAGGTCTGAGATAGTTGCAATGTTGGTGACAACATCTCTTGGTGGATTGGCAGCTGGATCTGCGGGTGTGACAACAGTAGGCATCTGAAATGGACCTTCCATAATGACCTTCTTTAAGAACTTTCCATGTGGATTCTTTAGATCACAAAACCTAAAGAACCTTATCACCCATTGATCATAATTTCCGGGAGTGAGCATTGGAGGTCTATCAAGTGAGCCAGCTTCATGAATTGATTGTTGGCTACTTAATGCTTCACACATCTTGCCAAACCATGTCGGTTCCTTCATAGTACTCCTGGATGGATGTTGATTGTAGAAGTTTGTGTAAGGTTGTACTTGAAGACTAGGTGGTGGTTGAACCATTTGTGGTTGTGGAATTGCTCCAAGTTGTGGAGTATGTTGTTGATTAAATTGTTGTTGATAAATTTGTTGTTTATGATTAAATTGTTGATGTTGTGGACTTAGTTGTTGTTGTTGTTGATTATAAGTGTAAGGAAAATAGCTAGAGTATGGTGGTTGTGACATGTTGAAAACTTGTGTTGTTAAATGGATCTTTGTAGTCGAATGAAACGTTGTTGATGAAGTATCCTTAGGCGTAGAAACCAAGTGTAGGCAAAGAAACACTTAAGCGTAAAAACACCAAACTTACGCGTAAAAATGGTATTTACGCGTAGGATTCGCTTACGCGTAAGAAATGAGAAAACACTAAAGTTATGCGTAAACTGAAAGTTAAGCGTAGAAAACTTAGGCGTAGGATTAGCTTATGCGTAAGACAGAGCTTATGCGTAAGAATAATCTTATGCGTAATGAGTTCTACGCATAAGTTTGAGCTTATGCGTAAGATTAGGGTTTTTGCCCAAAAGATTTTTTACACTATCACAGTGCAAAAGATATCCAAAGTCGAAGTGTTTTCAGGCTTATCCAAGCAAGAAAAACACTGAGTAATCCACGAAACTGAAGATCAAACCAAGGATGAGTTACGCGTAAGATTAGGGTTTCCTTACGCGTAGAAAGTAGCCAAAACTGATTTCTGCCAAATGATGTTTCTAAACCAGATTTTGTGATGAAATAGCTTCGATATCACCAAAATAACACAAAAGTGTGAAACTTGATGATCCAAAACTTCTAAACACCTTATGCGTAGAAAGTATCCCACGTATAAAACCAAGCTTAAAAACAATGATCCACATGTAAAGTTTGAAACTTTTTTTGCCAAAAACAGATATTTTAACACCTGAAACGTTGAAAGTACAAGAATCTTGGATAGAAAAGTGTAAAAATTGAGTTTTTAAGCGTGACAAAGTATGAAACGTTATTACGCGTAAGACCAAAACTTCAAAAACAAAATATGTTCACCCAACTATTTGGCGAATGATACCACTGTTAGGTCACCATATTAGTAACGCAAGCATCAATATAAGAAGTAGAGAAGAGATAGTGATCGGATGAACAACACACACACACACGTATGATAAATGGAGAAGAGTTATGCGTAGGTGAATATGTGAATTGAACAACCAACCCTCAAGTGAGGGTAATACAAGAGTATTTATAGGGCAAGGAGCTAGGACAACACATCTAGACTCCTTCCCTTCTTATGGGCTTGGGCCAAGGCTCATGGGCCTTCTACACAAGCCTTAGCTTAATAACAAACATAAAGGCCATAATAAGCTAACTATTACATATGAATCACTAACACTTGAATTAAGGTTTAGGAGTGATTCCAACAATAAGGTAAAAGTATTGAAGAAAAGTGCAGAACATAAAATATATGTTAAAAGTAAATGAAAAATGATACAAATACAAAAAAAAAAAAAAAAAAAAAAAAAAAAAAAAAAAAAAACTGTTTTGTCTCAATAAAGCGGGTATATGAGATAGGATAGGTAAGCGGGATGATAGCAATAGTAAAGCCGGATGTCAAACGGTGAAGATCAGTTTTTCAAAGATCAAACAGTGAGCTACCATTTGGTGATGATGTATGGTTTTCTCAAGCCTACACGGTAATTTCTAGCCTTTTACAAAATGAATTGATTTATGCATTTACATTTTTGATTGAAATAGTTTATTGTATGTATTACATACTTGTACAGTGTTTACAATATGTTTTAATTGCTTATACAGTTGAATGTCCTAATAAAAAATATGAATATCCTAGTCTACTATATAGGCCATCATTGATTCGTCTGCTTTTGGGGTCCCAAATCTAACATGGCATGCAAGCCGAACGGAGAGTACCTTGATTGAGTTGATAATTATATTTTTCAACCTTCATATTTATTCATGGTACAATATAACGACTACTTGTTTGATTTGTGCTTTTCTTTTCTATTTTTATGAAAAACTAGATTTGATTTAGAATAAACTTTTCTCAATGTTGGAAAGTTTTAAAAGTGTAAAAGAAACTAAGTTGAACAAGTGAAGAAAATATGTCACACAGATAGAAAAAGCTAAATCGAAGCTGTTAAAGTGTCTATAATTGCCACGAGGTTTTTAGCCCACGCTTCGCAGCGGGGTGTTCGCATACAGAAGTATTATTTAACATTCGAGCTAAGCGTGTTCTTAATAGATATGTTAAGTATTTTAAGCGTAAACAATATAATTAAACGGTTGCGAACTTACAAAAAAGTATGTTATCAAGCCTTCGCTGCATTGCGTTTTATATAGAGTTTTTTGATTAAAAATGATAGAATGTCGTTATGTAACAACCGTTAAGTAGCGGCCGTTAGTAGGACTTCTGTGTAACGAACATCTAACATGAAAGACCAATTATGTAAATTTTTTTACATTGTTAGACCCTACAGGACCTATTTAGCAATGCAAGTTAAACCTCAGGGACTGTTGTCGCATATTAGTTTTTATTTAAAGTATTTTTAAAAAAAAGTTAACAACAGTTAGTAGATAACGGACGTTAACTAACACCGTTAGTAGCGTAGCTTTTACTGTTCATTAGGCCCCTAGCAAAAACAGGATTGCCCCTAGCAATCTCGCCGGCATATTTTATGGTAGCTAATGCTTGTTTTATGTGGAGCTAGTAAAAAAAAGAGTGGCTTTAGCCACGTTCATAAATGTACTTTAGTAGAATTTCCTATATCATTTAGTTGACAAAATGGTTATTGTTTAGGGTCGTTGGGTTTAAAACTAAAGTTTTGGTGTCAGTGTTGTTGCTCTATCTATGTTGCGGGTGTTTTAGCGTCGATTGCCAATATTTTACAGTATTATTGTACATAAGGATTGTCTAACGAATGCCCTAAGGGCATTGGTTAAGAAGGCATGAACCCTTTCAAAATAACTCAGGGACCCACACACAAAGTACACTTTTCAAATTAAAAAACGTTTTTTTAGTCATTTTTTGTGGGTCCATGCCCTTTTTAACCAATGCCCTTAGGGCATTGGTTAGACAATCCCTTGTACATATATAACACGTAAGGTTTTGTTAACAACAGTATTTTTGGTTGTTGTTTACGTTGTCCAAATAAAATAATGAATATTAACCAACAATTTGATTGATTATCTCAAACACAAATATAATGCAATTTCTCTATTGGGTATCTTAGCGGACAATGCGGCGTTAGTGATATCCTTGTCTAAATATTCACAATTTTGTTTAAACAATGTATATTGTCTACGCTTAAATATCATATATTAGTTGCTAATAACAACCTTGAAAGATGTTATTAGCAAAAGCTTAACATATATGGCGTAAAAAAGAATTACATATAAATGAGTGTACACTATAGTCTTCAAATAGAAAAATTGAGTGTGCAAATTATCTCTTTTTAAAATTATGTAAAACTAACCATTATGCCTTGTGATGAGAAAATTGTGTTTCAAACTAATGTTTAGACGTGAAAATTAAATAATTCATCAAATTTCAAAGAAAAGACATCCTACATGATCTTGGCTTTTCAAAATAAACCTAGTCCCGAGATTTTGTGTCACATAAATGCGTGTCTTATTTAGTTAGTTCACTAATATGTCAAAAAAATACATATCTTCTTAATTTAGTTACTAGTTTTAATGAAATTGTACCTTTTAGTTCATTTTTAATAGTTTGTGAGTGAGTTAGAGTCTCGAGTCCGCCTCAGTACATGACTACATGTATGGAATTTTGGTTATAGAGAAAACGCTTTTCTAGCATCGATATAGTATGATATAGAAAGGACATGCTTAACATATACCTTTTCATTTCAAAATTATTGTTTACAGACAAAAACATACGATTTAAAAACATGTATTTATTACTGTTTTGAGAAATGCAAAATCAATAAAATGATAGTTTTACCCTTGATAACTAATTAATCTTTTCAGTTAATTTTGTAAATAATTTTTTTTTTATTAGGAACTTTTATTTTTTGTATTGTATAATCATTTTGAAACAAACAAAAAAGAAAAAGTACACAAGAAAATTGAGACGGAAGAAGTAACTTTATAAAGAGAGTTATAGTTAAAACCTCAGTAGGTACGAAAAAAGTATTATTTTATATTACGGACAATTATGCCGCGTAGATACTATTTCCACACTGTATAACATGTTGCGAACATTTTTAATGGACACAATATTTGTCTTATTTGAGTCACAGGAGGCTTTTATTTTATTTTATTTTATTTTATTTTTATGTAAGTAAATGTAAATGTTTAGATGGCGTTTAGTTAGAAAACATTTTTTTTCATTTTCTATTTTTTGTTTTGTAGGAAAAGGGCGAGGAGTTTTATTTTCACAAAACAATAAAAAATTTAAAAAATTTCACCATATTACATGCTCCAAATATAACTAGCATCAAAGTTGACATTTCTGATGTTTACAGTGCAAACGATCGTGAAGCCAACATTTTTTTTATTTAATAATATTCAAAAGTCTTAAATAACTTGTAGAAAAATCTACTAAAACTTTGTTGAACTGTTTGAAGGGAAAAAAAATAAAAAAATAAAAAATAATAAAAAATCACCCTCTCTGCAAGTACAAAACAAACTCATGGTTCAGCTTGTGAGTTCCTTCAGTTTTTGGCTAGTTCGTCGTGGTAATCTATAGATCAGACCATTGATACATCAAGAAAAGAAACGGTTCATAGACCAGTCCATACATACTTCAACGAGGATCGATTTAAAAACCCGACCATAGATACAGTTCATAGACCAGACTTCTAAGTCAACATTCATAGACCAAACCGTAGATACGGATCAGTTCAGTTCAATGTTCCAACTCCGTCAATCCTGATCAGGACCGGTTCCTCTCACCTTTTAACCATCACTTAATGAAGACCAGACCAGACCATTATATGATATAACATCAAAAAAGAGGGTTTTGTAATTCACTAGATGGGGAGTAGTTTGACATCCTTAATAAGAAAGAGTTGGTACAATATACAGAATGTGACAATAGTAAGAATAAAAATGTTGTCGGGTCAACCAAATTCAACCCGTTACAAAAGCAACCCATGACGTAATGGAACCTTTAAATCTCGATGATACCCAATCATAAGCTATATAACTTGAAGTTCATCACATAACGTTGATTAGAGACTATTTTCGTAGACCTTTTTGTTTCTAGCACGCCACACAAAAAAGCATCGACCAACATACCGCTTCCCAAATGATCTTTTGCTTCTTGTTGAAATTAGATTTATGTTGAAGCAAATTCCCACCGTCCGCTTAGGCTAGAGAGTCTTGGTTCAGTCAACGATGCCGGAGGAAAGGAGTCTTCCTTCCTGCACAACAAGTAATCACACGTTAGCCTCGCCCTGGATGATGTCCAGGACCAAGCTCCGGCGTGAGAGTAAGCTGGAGGGTAAAGATAGCAGTAAATGCAGTGATTAATGTATGTGTGTGTCTTTATCTGTCCCGAATCATTAAATGTGTTGGGGTATTTATACTACCCCAACTATGTACCTTCGTCACTGTAGAGATACTGTTCGTGCAGACCTATATTACCTGTTTGCAAGCCTATAGCCACCCTAGTTGATAGGCCACGTGGTAGGAATCCCTTAAAAACTGGATACTGTCACTTGTCGTCCGGACAGCTTAGGGCATGCCGTCCGGCCAGATATGATGCCGGACAGCATTCCTTCCGGACATATACGCCAACATGTCCCCCCCCAGTATTGGATTACCGGGTGAAAGCCGGTGGTGCAATACTTGAGAGTTTATAACGTCCCGGAATGTGTTTTTTGGAATACCTCGCGGTGGATTCTAACGATATTTGGTTTTTGGGCTGATGATGGGCCTGCCAGCCTGTTGGGCTTTCATCCGTGTATTCTCGTCTTCCGAGATTGACGTGGACGGGCCAGATGAGGCCACGTCACTTTTCACTGACTGATGGGACGTTTTGACAGCCTATTAGGGTTTCTTCCTTTGCCTATAAAAGGGCTTTTTACCACAGTTATTTTCTCACACATCTTTCTAATTTTTTACACTGTTCTTGCTCTCCGGAACATCTTCTTCTTCGAGTCTATAAGGTTCGTATCGTTCTTCCTTGTAATTATTTGTATATCCCCTCCGGCATCCTTTTAGTAATGGCCGAACAAATGACCGAAGAACAGAGCAACCCTATTTCGACCGAGGTTATGCAGCTTCCGGTAGTTCCGAAGTTCGATATGCATATCCACACATCTAAGTTAACACAACCTGAGCTGGACAATATAATCGTAGAATACGGTATTCCTCTTGACCTTCGCCCCCGTCTTCCTCCGGATAATATGACAATGGACCAACTTCCGAAGGATACGATTGGTATATATCCTCAACAGTTGGATACCGGAGGTGTTAGGATTCCCTTCTCTACTTTTCTGCTGAATGTGATTAGACATTTTAGAGTTCATTTTTCCCAACTGGTTCCCTTAGGTTTGAACAGAGTGACCCTTTTTGAGATTAGGTGTTATAGTTTGGGCATTCGTCCTAGGGTTTCCCTGTTCCGGGCGTTCTACCGTTTGTGCAAACAGGGGCATTGGTTTTCTTTTGAGAGTAGAACGGGAAAAAAGGCTTATAAATGCTTTAAGGAAGTGTTGACCGGCCTTAAACACTGGAAGGAGAAATTTTTCTTAATTGACCGTAGGGCCATTCCGCAAGCCATGGCCTGGAGGCATAAAGATTCCAAGATAACGGATCCTTACCCGGACGGTTTTTCCGAGCTAGATGCCGAGAAGTTGAGCAGTACGCTTATTTTGCTACGGAAACCCACCGTAAGCTTGTTATGGATGTGCCATCTGTCTTCGGTCTTCAAGAATCCGGGGTTCGAGCCTCTTCTAAAGGATGCCGAGGGCCATGGTAATCATTTGTTTTGTGCCCTAGGTTTTGCTGTGTTTATTATCTGGTGCTCTGCTTTTAATGAGCTCTTTTCTTGCAGTTGTCAATATGTCTGAGTTTCTTGAGCTTCCCGAATGGGATGATACAGTGGTGAGCAAGGGGCCAGCCGTTGACCCAACCCGGGAGATACCAAAGAGGACAACGGAGCCTCTTCCAGTGGGTGCATCCCTTCCCCCCAAGGACCTCTTAGCCCTCCGAGCAGAGGAAGCCGATCCGGATGTGGTGGCGGCTAGGGAGAAGAAAGAAAGGGAGACCCGGGAAAAAAGGGAAAGGGAGGCGGGCAAAAGGAAAGGTGGTGAGGGCACATCCAAGGCCCAAAGCAAGAAGAAGAAAAGGAAGACTGGTTTTGTTGAGCAGTTTTGTTCGGGCTCTCCGGTGGTTAATGCGGATCCCATCAACCAAGCTGATCCGAATGATCAAGGGGCGAATCTGAACCTCGCCGCCGAGCAGGGAACTCCTGTTGTTGCTGCCGCGGGAGGGGATGTGGCCGTGGCCCGAGAAGGCATGGGCAAAAACGCGGCCGGGGGCGGTGGTCAATTACAACAGCCGCCGCTGTCTCAAGGAGGAGGGCCGATTCCTCCGGTGAACTCTCCACTTCGTGTTTCTGACGGTAAGCACTTGGAGCACATGCATCATCTCTTTCATTTTATCACTTCTAATTGCTAACTTGGTTTTTTGGTGTACTCTAGGCCAATCGGCCCCTCGTAGCCACGGTCCTGACCACGTTGAGAGGGTCAACTTATTGGATTCAGGTATGCTCAGATCTTACTTCTGTCTTTGCCTTACTAAATTTTTTTTTTTTTTTTTTTCAACCTCTCCTTTTGTTTTTCGCTGCAGATGAAGCTACAAATGTTTTCCTTCCCCAGTGGGGCCTCCGTGACGATGTCCGGATAAACACATACCGGTCTTGCCGAGAGATGATTGACAACGTTGCCACTCCGGCCGAGAGAGAGGCTTTGGAACAAATAAACAATATAGATCTCATTCGGCAGGCATACGAAGATTTTGGAAAAAGTGTGATTGTCCAGGGAGAACTGTTAAGGAGATTCCGAGATCTTTCCAATGGTTACTTCTATCTGAATGAAGCTCACAAAGGTTGCGAGGGGCTCGCGGAACAACTCCGAGCTGCCGCAGGTGAGAACAAGAGATTGACGGAGGACATGAGGAAGCTAGACTCCGATCTGAAAGCCAATGCTGGTAAAGAGAAGGATCTGGAGGAAGAGGTTGATAGGGTAACCCGGGACCGAAATGAGTGGATAGAGACCTCAAGGGCCCAGGCTGAAAAAATAAGGAAGCTGGAAAGTGAGTTGGCCGCCAAGGACCAATCGTTGGCCACCCTGCAGACGGAGAACGGCAAATTGGCAGCCGAGGTTGCACAGAGTGAGGTGGTTAAGCAAAATGCTGTTCGGATGTTGTTGCCTTCGGCTGTCCGTCGTTTGTTTGGTAGCGTTGAGTATAAAAAAAGTATGGCTAAAGTGTACAGTTTGACCTACCAAGCAGGGTTTGTGACCGGGGCCAAAGTAAACAGGACCGAGGAGGAAACAGAGGTCGCCTTGCAGAAGATCCGGAAGGTCAACAGGGATGCTCCGAGCTTGTGGAGGGCTGAATACGATAAACTTTTTGAAGCCGAGTATCCCTTCATTCAGAAGCTTGCCGACTCTTGCCGCTTGCCTCTAGGGGATCTGATGAACCTGGAACCGGATGCTCCTGTTAGTAAGGACATGCCCGGACCATCAGGGGCTCCTCTTACCGCCGAGACTCCGGCAGATACTGCGGAGGAAAATGCTTAAGTCTGGACATTTTTGGGACTTGTATTTCTGTAAACAATCGTTCGTATGATCTTCTTGTAATAACTAACAATGTTCGTTTACTGCTTAACTGTCGTTGTGAATGTATATATATTTTTTTTGTTTGATATGTGTTCCTTTGGCACTTTCTTTCTCTTTTTCGGCTTGGTAATGCCTTCCTTAGGTTATTCTAAGGGCATCCGGCCGCGTTCGGCCGTGCATCCGGTGTCCGGGCATCCTCATGAAGTTAGAGGGCATCCATTACTTGGGTATGCGCCTTCCTTAGGTTATTCTAAGGGCATCCGGCCCCGTCGGCCGTGCATCCGGTGTCCGGGCATCCTCGTGAAGTTAGAGGGCATCCATTACTTGGGTATCTTATGTTTTCATACTCGACGGGGGCCGACCGTCGGAATTGTTGTATTATCATCAATTGTTATTTTCCATACTCGACGGGGGCTAACCGTCGGAATTGTTATACTATCATCAATATTTGGAAAATCGCCTCCCTGCTACGGGGAAACTTTCATCATTTAGTTGATTATACATAGTCCTTTCGGATTATACAATGACAATAGGATTCCTGTCACAATAACAACTATAAGAAGCAGTTTCTAAGATTTGTAGCATGCCAGGTCCGGGGGACCTCCTTCTCCTCCATTGTCTGCAACTTATAAGAGCCATTCTCACTTGCTCCTATTATACGGTAGGGCCCTTCCCAATTGGGTCCTAACTTTCCTAGATTTTCCACCCGGCTTGCTTCGTTCTTGCGGTAGACAAAGTCTCCTATTTTGAAATTCATTGGCTTGACCCTTCGGTTGTAGTATTGCTCTACTTGCGTCTTGTACTTAGCTTCTTGAATGGCAGCGTTTTCCCTTCTTTCTTGTAAGAGGTCTAAGTTCAGACGTTGTTGTTCCTCGTTCTGGTCCTCTCGAAACATCATCGTCCGGTGTGTGGGCATCCCTATTTCCGCTGGGATTACAGCCTCACTGCCATACGTTAGGCTGAAAGGGGTTTCTCCATTACATGTTTTGAGAGTCGTCCGGTGCGCCCATAAAACGTTGGGCAGCTCATCTAGCCATCCCGCTCTTTCTCTACCCAACCTTGTTTTTATCCCATCCATCAGGCTTCGGTTCGCTCGTTCTACCAGTCCATTGGCTTGCGGATGTGCCACGGCTGTGTTTATTTGTTTGATCTTTAACCCCTCGCACCATTTCTTGAACGGGTCATTCACGAAATTGGTTCCGTTGTCGGTGACTATGATCTTCGGTAAACCATACCGGCATACAATGTTCTCGTACACAAATTTTATGACATCCTTGCCCGTCGTTTTGACCAACGGCTTCGCTTCTATCCACTTAGTGAAATAGTCTATGGCCACGATCACATATTTGATGCGGCCGGGTGCTTCCGGAAAGGGGCCTAATACGTCCATTCCCCATTGGTAAAAAGGCCACGGGGACATGATCGACGTTAGTGGCGTCTTGGGTAGTTTGGGTACTGGAGAGTGTATCTGACAAGAGTCACATTTCCTGATTTCTTCTCTAGTATCTCGGTGCATGGTAGGCCAATAATATCCCTGCCTCATAAGCTTGGCCACGACGGTTCTCGGTCCGACGTGCATCCCACAGCAACCCTCATGCACTTCTCGGATGATGTAGTTTGCTTGCAACGGCCCTACACATCTCATCATCGGTACCAAATAGCCTTTCTTAAAGAGGACCCCTTCTTCCATAACATACTGGGGAATTTTCATCCTTAAGCTTCTAGCTTCATTTGGATCCTCCGGCCACACACCCTCCTCCAGACACCTAATGATCGGTGTCATCCAATTGTCCGTTTCCTCCTCTACTACGGTGTTAATTATCTCTTCATCTCTCGATGGCCTTTCCAGAACTTCCACGAGCACCTTTTTTGTCAGGTGATCGAAGGCCACTGCCGCTAGTTTACTTAATATATCTGCCTTCTGATTTTGAGCCCTCGGAATGTTGCGAATCTTAAAGTTTTGGAAGCCGGAGATGTATTTCCTCGCTTGAGCTAAGTACTTCTGCATGCTTTCCTTGGTAGCTGTGAATTCCCCGTTAATCTGACTAGCCACAAGTTTCGAGTCCACCCGCACGCTTAAAACCTTGATTTTGAGTTTTCTTGCGATCCTTAGGCCGGCTAGTAGGGCCTCATATTCTGCCTCGTTGTTGGTGCTAGGAAAGTTTAGTCGGAGGGCGTAGGTCAGTTCTACCTTTTCTGGGCTTATGAGAACCAAACCTGCTCCGGATCCCTTGTTATTTGAAGCTCCGTCCGTATACAACAACCATTCTCCTTCCTCTACTTCCATAACGTCCAGACTTGTCTTACCTCTTGATTCCACCGGCACTTCTGTTAGGAAGTCCGCTAGGACTTGCCCTTTGACTGCGTTGCGAGGAGTGTAGGTGATGTTGTATGCTCCTAGCTCCACAGCATATTTGGCCAACTTTCTCGAGGCTTCCGGCTTATTCAGTATTTGTTTGATGGGTTGATCGGTGATGACCCTGATGGGATGAGCCTCGAAATACCTCCTTAGCCTTCTGGATGCGTGTAGCAGACACAAAGCCAACTTCTCTATAGGGGCGTAGTACCTCTCTGCTTCATGTAGTGTCCGGCTAACATAGTGCACCGGCAGCTGCCTGCCATTTCTTTCTACCAGGAGCACCGCACTCACGGCTCCAGATGAGGCCGAGAGATATATGAACAATTGTTCCTTCGCCTTCGGAGTGGATAAAGAAGGTAGTTCGAGTATCAACCTCTTCATCTCCTGAAAAGCCGACTCGGCTTCCTTCATCCATCGGTATTCGTCCTTGTTCTCTTTAGTGATGTTCTTCAGTGTGTCGAAGAAAGGGAGGGCTCTTTCTGCTGACTTTGATAGGAATCTGTTTAAAGCCGCTAACTTTCCACTCAGGCTTTGCATTTCTTTTAAGGTTTCCGGAGATTTCATCTCCATTATAGCCTTCGTTTTCCTTGGGTTGGCCCTTATTCCTTCCGATGTCACCATGTAGCCGAGGAATTTACCTTCCTCCACACCAAAAGAACACTTTCGCGGGTTCAACTTCATGTTTATCCTCCTAAGGTTGTCAAAGGTTTCCGCGATGTCAGCGATCATTTCTCGTTCTGTTCGGCTTTTTATGACCATGTCGTCTACATACGCCTCCAAATTTCTCCCTATCTGTGATTGGAAAGCGAAGTCCACCAACCGTTGATAGGTTGCCCCGGCATTCTTTAATCCGAAAGGCATTTTTGTATAGCAGTATGTCCCTCGGTCTGTGTAGAATGCAGTTTTCTCCTCATCATCCTTGTTCATCTGAATTTGGTGGTAGCCTTTGTAGGCGTCAAGGAAACATTTATATTTATACCCCATGACGGATTCGATCTTCTAGTCTATCTCTGGCAAAGGATAGTAATCTTTCGGGCATGAGGAGTTCAGATTTTTGAAGTCAATACACATTCTCCAGCTTCCGTCACATTTCTTGACCAACACTGGGTTGGCTATCCATGTCGGGTACCTTACGGGTCGGACTATGCCGGCTTTGACCCATTCTTCCACTTCTTTATTAATTACTTGGTTCTTTTCTCGTGAGAATATTCTCCTTTTTTGGGCCACCGGTGTGTCGGAGTTGTTTGCGCAGAGAGAGTGCTGTATGAGGCGTCTTGGCACTCCGGTCATGTCTACCGGCTCCCAGGCAAAAATATCTTTATTCTTCCTCAAGGTCTCGATGAGTTGCCTCCGGCATTCTCATGAGAACTTGGTTCCTATGGTTACTCGTTGCTCTGGGTAGGCTGCGTTAACTAGGATGTCCTCCGTTTGCTCTTGGCTTTCGTTTTCTTGATCCCAAGTTTCTACTTCCCTTTCGGAAGAGCAGCTTCTCCGGGGATCCTGCTCTTCCTCAAATCTCCTGCATTCCATAACTACCGCCCGTTTGGCAAACAGAGTGGCTATCCCTCCCGGAGTGGGGAACTTCATCATTGCATGAATGGTAGAAGGTATGGCCCTTAATTCTTTGAGACCCGTTCGGCCCAGTATTATGTTATGGGGAGAAGGTGATCGTACTACTGTGAACGTCATCATCACCGTCCGGAAAAGACCCTGATCCCCCATGCGGACCTCTAGTTCTATCTTCCCCATTGGTTGGATGACTTCACCGGAGAATCCCACCAGCGGAGAGCTAGTTTCTTTCAGTCGGGATTGAATGGAAGGACAAAGGTTCCTGAAACAATGTTCGTACATGACTTGGACGGAAGCGCCTTCATCTACGAACACCCTCCTTACAAAATATCCTTCTATTTCGGCTTCCACGATTAACGGCTCATCATATAGGTCGTCTGTGGTTATCCGGGGGAAGGTTATAGGGGTATTCATCCAGCCTTCGTCATAGAACCTGCCCTTTCTTTTACGGTCTTCCGAGTATTGGCGGACCATGTTGATCACCTTTCCTTTTCCGTTGTTACCTCTCGGCCTCTCCCTTCCTTTTTGCTGGACGTTCTTGACCAAGTGATCCAACTTCCCTGATTCAAGAGCCACTTCCAATTGCCTCTTTAAGTGATAACAGTCATTGGTGAGATGACCCCTTTCTCGATGATATTCACAGAACCGATCTTCATTTTCTTTGCTTGGCTTTCCTTGTAGTGGGGGGGGGGGGGGGTGGAGGTAAGTTTAGATGGTGTTCGGTGGAAAGTATTTCTTTGGGTTGTTTGGTAAGGCTGGAGAGCAGGATCCGATTACCATCCTGTTTGATGAAGTCGTTACGCTTGAATTCATTTCGGGGTCGTGCTTCGGCTTTAGGAGAGACGTAAGGGGAGAAGACTTCTCTCTGTCGAGAATCATTCCTTTCCCAGGGCCGCCGGTCACCCCTCTTCCTGTCATTGAAACTTCCCCTGAGGTTCCTATCTCTTGGGGCCTGGCTGCTCGGCTTCCGGGCTAGGTCAGGGGTTTCTCCCCTCGGTAGCTCGGTGTTCTTATAAGCCTCTTCTGCCCGGATGTAATCGTCCACCCTGGTCATCATTTCCTTCACGGATTTCGGGACCTGATCAGAGAATTTTTTAGACAAGTCGGGGCACCGATGGGCGCTCATGAACGCCGATATTTTCATGAGCTCTGGTACTCCCGGGATCCGGCTGGCCTCGTCGGTCCACCTTTCTTTGAATACCGGAAGGGCCTCATTCGCTTGCCTGACAATCCGGGTGATTTCTGTGGGGTCTTTTAGGTTCTTTTGCCGAAGGGCAAACCTCGTGGTAAACTGGTCCCTCAGTTCGCCCCATCCGTCAATGCTTCCTGGTTCCAAATTGCTAAACCAGGCCTGTGCCGCTCCATCCATGGTTTGTTGGAACATTCGGCACCATACTGGCATTGGCCACTCTCCTTGATTTGCTGCCCCGACAAACCGGTTAATATGGTCATCGGGATCGGCTGACCCATCGTACAATTTTAAGTTAGTAGGCATTATACATTTAGGACCAGCGAACTCCACTATCCTTCTTGTAAACGGTGACCGGGCCAATTCCTTAAAGGGTTTGCTGAGATCGTCCTTGGGTTTTGGCGCGGTGTCTTCCTCCATCTCATCATCGTCTGTGAAGGTGAGACGAGTCGGTTTGACGACTCCGGCTCCCGCGGCGTTGTATTTTCTAAAGAGAGCCTCCAAAGAGGCCATCTGGGCTTGTATTTCCTCCGGTAACCCAGCGGTTTGAGTATTGAAAACCCCGCTTCCCCCTATGTGTCCCGGGGGGGAATCGGGTTCCGGTGGAGGTGATAGTCCGGCACCTGTCATCCGATCTTCGGGTAGAATGAATCAGGGTCCCACGGATGGCGCCAATTTGTTGAAGCAAATTCCCACCGTCCGCTTAGGCTAGAGAGTCTTGCTTCAGTCAACGATGCCGGAGGAAAGGAGTCTTCCTTCCTGCACAACAAGTAATCACACGTTAGCCTCGCCCTGGATGATGTCCAGGACCAAGCTCCGGCGTGAGAGTAAGCTGGAGGGTAAAGATAGCAGTAAATGCAGTGATTAATGTATGTGTGTGTCTTTATCTGTCCCGAATCATTAAATGTGTTGGGGTATTTATACTACCCCAACTATGTACCTTCGTCACTGTAGAGATACTGTTCGTGCAGACCTATATTACCTGTTTGCAAGCCTATAGCCACCCTAGTTGATAGGCCACGTGGTAGGAATCCCTTAAAAACTGGATACTGTCACTTGTCGTCCGGACAGCTTAGGGCATGCCGTCCGGCCAGATATGATGCCGGACAGCATTCCTTCCGGACATATACGCCAACAATTTACCCTTATGAGCTAGAGTATTATTAACTGATATAAAATCACATCTACCCATATTCCACCATTTGAAGACATTATTCCAACTCTTCTTGACTCGAGAGCAATGAATAAACAATGTTCTAAAGTTTCAATATCATTACCACAATGGGGAAAAGAATTGAATTGAGATCAATACCAATATGATGAACATAGATGGAACTAGGATCAAAATATGATCAGGTGCACAAATTTTTTGGAGCTGTAATAAAAACACATTTCAATGTACTAGGTACATTTAAGATGTATTTAGGAAACTTTGATATTTTTTCAAAAATTAACAATACACCCGCGGGAAGGAAGTCTTCTATGTTGCAATCTCCATATGAAGATGCACACTATTTCGTCTATTGCGATCCAATATGATTTCAATCAACTCTCCGAGCATATTATGCCGTCTTTTGGTTCGCGGAACTAATCTTCCAAATTTTGGTCCCTGGCTTTAACTGTCGTTAAGTGAATTTCGTTAGAATTAACACGTTAGCCCTTATTGGCCAAAAACTCTTGCAGCGTTCATACTTTTGGCCAAAAACTCTTGCATGGTTCATCCTTTTGGCCAAAAATTTTTGCAGAGTTCATCCTTTGGGCCAAAAACTTTTGCAGAGTTCATCCTTTTGGCCAAAAACTTTTTCAGAGTTCATCCTTTTGGCCAAAAACTTTTGCAGCGTTCATCCTTTTAGCCAAAAACTCTTGTAGCGTTCATCCTTTTATACATTTTCATATGTTTTTAATCGTCTTCATCCGCTTTTATGCGTTTTTGTCCGGTTTTATACGTTTTTGTTCGTTTTAATACGCTTTCGTCTGTTTTTATACGTTTTCATCCGTTTTTATGCGTTTTTGTTCATTTTTAACCGTTTTTGTACTATCTCAACATATTGAAATTTTTTTAAAAAAAGAAAAAAATTTTGAAAATAAAAAATTTGGAATTTTTTCGTAAATTTTGAAAAACAAATTCCAAAAAATTTTGAAAAAGAAAATTGGAAAAAAAAATCCAAAAAAAGAAAAAAAATTCCAATTTTTTTTTTCGTAAATACTTTTTTTTTCAATTTCTTTTTGAAAAAGAAAATTTGGAAAAAAAAATCCGAAAAAAAAATTTGGAAAAAAAAATTCCTATTTTTTTTCGTAAATACTTATTTTTTTCAAAAAAAATTTCGAAAAAAACAATTTAGAAAAAAAATTCCAATTTCTTTTTTTTTTGAAAAAAAAAATGTATTTACGAAAAAAAAATGGATTTTTTTTTCCAAATTTTTTCGGATTTTTTTTTTCTAATTTTCTTTTTCAAAATTTTTTGGAATCTTTTTTCCAATTTAGTTTTTAAAAAAGAAATTGAAAAAAAAAAGTATTTACGAAAAAATATTGGATTTTTTTTTCTTTCTTCGGGTTTTTTTTCCAATTTTCATTTTCAAAATTTTTTGGAATTTTTTTTTTTCAAATTTGCGAAAAAATTCCAACTTTTTTATTTTCAAAATTTTTTTCAGTTTGAAAAAAATTTCAATATGTTGAGATAGTACAAAAACGGTTAAAAACGAACAAAAACGCATAAAAACGAATGAAAACGTATAAATACAGACGAAAGCGTATTAAAACGAGCAAAAACGTATAAAACCAGACAAAACGCATAAAAATGGATGAAGACGATTAAAAACATATGAAAATGTATAAAAAGATGAACACTACAAGAGTTTTTGGCCAAAAGGATGAACGCTGCAAGAGTTTTTGGCCAAAAAGATGAACGCTGCAAAAGTTTTTGGCCAAAAGGATGAACTCTGCAAAATTTTTGGCCAAAAGGATGAACTCTGCAAAAGTTTTTGGCCAAAAGGATGAACTCTGCAAAAGTTTTTGGCCAAAAGGATGAACTATGCAAGAGTTTTTGGCCAAAAAGATGAACACTGCAAGAATTTTTGGCCAAAAGGGCTAATGTGTTAATTCTAACGAAATTCACTTAACGGCTGTTATAGCCAGGGACCAAAATTTGCAAAAAGGTTTGATTTGGGGATGATTTATACACTTTCAAACTATTTGGGACGAAACATGCAGTTTGACCAAACTTTAGAGACGATTTCTGCAATTAACTCTTTTTAATTTTTAAAAATCACTATATTAAAACTTTGTTACACTATCAAAAAGTTTGTGTTTTTATAATATCTCATGTTATTTGAGAAGCTCTTCAACTAAATGATTTTAGGTTTAAAATTTGTGATATAAATCTTGTTAAACAATTAAAATTGTCATTTAAAAAAAATTGTTACCTTATTTTGGTAGGAAAAATAAAAAATAAGAAAACAGATCCGCCACGTGACCCGCCTTGTCAAAGAATAATATGTCGGTCACCTTCTACGTATATCCTTGGTTCAGCTCCAACCCATGGTCCCCCTCCAAATTCGTTAACCAGAAGGGACCAGTTTAGTTTCGGTTCATAGACCAGACCAGACCAGACCATGTCAGTTCAGTTTAGTTTCGGTAACCAAGTCCTTTAAGTTTTTGGCCAGCTCATAAACCAGAGATCAGTTCAGTTTCAAGTTCAAACTCCATCACTCGGCCCTTATGATCAGGACCCATTTTTTTAATCTTTTATATGCTTTTTTTATTTATGCAACACGTTATTTAAAAAAAACTGTTAACGCGTAAAATACACGAAAATGAAAATAAACATTATCATCATCATCTTCATCATTTTCATCTTCATCCCCAAATTAAACAAACAAACCCTAACCCTAATTACATGACCCTTCAAATCAACACAAATGGACCTTCAACCACCAATTAAACCCTCAATTAACACCATATCCAAACACCCTGAATCCGAATTCCACGACGCCGTTGACGAATTCCCCTTCACCGACGCCTCATCCACTTTCGAAGATGATGACGTCATCACTTCCGTCATCTCACCGTCATCTCCGTCATCTCCGTCGTCGCCGTCGTCCGCCGGCCTCCGTCACCGCCGCCGTCAACCACACTCTCAGCTGTTCATCAACAATCCTGATAGTAAACTAGACCTTAATGAAAAGAAATGTAAATTAAATCGAAATGTGAACTTAAGTAGCGAAAACGATGCGATATCGACCGTTACGCGAGATACGAGTGATACGAGTGTTGCGACTGACGAGTCGAGTACGGCGGATACGGCGCGTAGTGCGCCGAGTGTTTGGTATTTATTAGTTGAGTTTTTACTTAAGGTTATAGGCTACCAAGCGAATAACTTAGTTAGTTCGGTTACGTTTCCGATACGTTTGTTACGTTCGTGTTACGTGTTGTTTACGGATCCTTTTGCGGTTTTTAAGCTAGGGAGAGATTTAATGTTTGGGAATGTGTCTAGTGTTTGGGGGATATGTTATAGTGGTGTTAAGTTGGTTTATTACGTTTGGTTTGAGAAGCATGATTCGACGTGGAAATGGTGTTGTAGGATCGGGAAGGTGTTGTTGTGGATGTGTTATTGTGGGGTTGTGACGGTTGGGTTGATGGTTCCGGCTTTTGTGGTTAGTGGGATGGTTGTGGGTTGGGTTGTGGAGGAGCCGGTGAGGGTAGTGGAGGAGTTGAATTTTGATTATACGAGAGAAAGTCCTGTGGCTTTTGTGCCGATAATTTCTTGTGAGGGGTTGGGAGCAGTTGGACAGGGTGGGAAGAGTGAGATTCGGGGGTTTGGTGGAACGCGGGTTATACCGGTTGGTCATGAATTGCAGGCGACTGTCTCGTTAACTATGCCTGAATCGGACTACAATAGGAATCTTGGGATTTTTGAGGTATGTGATAAGAATTGCAGTAGGTCGTATTTTAGTTTTGTTAACGAGGGCGTTTGGATGTATGTCTAAACTGTTATGCAACTTAAATTTATGAAATGATTGATTGTCTCTCTGAACTGATAATTTCTTTGATTATTTGATTAATAGTTTAGGATACGACTAATCATATTGTGATAAATATGTAAGTAGTTGCCTTAAGAGAATCGAATATTGATATATGTGGCTATATGATTAGATTCTTTAGATCACGTAGATTTTTTAGCATCGAATGGTGGTCCTGTCTCTGATCATTGTTGATTGTATTGAAGGTGAGGGTAGATTTTCTCTCTAGTAATGGTAAAGCTCTTGCAAGTACACGGCAGCCCTGCATGTTGCAGTTTAAAAGTCAGCCTATCCGCCTTCTGTCTACGTTCTTTAAGTTGGCTTCTATCCTGACCGGCTATTCATCAGAAACACAAACTTTGGACATAAAATTTAAAGGGTATACTGAAAAATATGTTCCTACATCCTGCTCAAGAGTTGTAATTGAACAACGAGCGGAATTTGCAAGAGGGGGTGGTGTTCCTGAACTATACTCAGCATCTTTAAAGCTCGAGTCTCAACTTCCTTTTCTGAAAAGGATGTTATGGTATTGGAAGTGGTTGATATATATATGGATTAGCATTATGCTGTTTTCAGTGGAGTTGATATTCACGCTACTATGTTGTATTCCAATCATATTTCCTGGGGTACGGCATAGGGGTGCTTCGTCAAATAATAATGCGTCTCGCAACACAGCACCTGGTCGAAGTTAGCTGTTGGACTTTTATTCATGGCGTTGCTTGGAGTCCCAAATGGCCATCTTTGTTCCTGGTATGCCTGAACTCTTACTCTACCATGTATATTAGATGATTAAAATATAGAACTTGTATAGCTGTGAAATTAATATGTTTGAATTGGTTGTTGTGTACGAGATTCATTTTTAACATGTATATACGTGTTCTGTGTTTAGTTTATGCAGGTTGATTTGTATTTTACTTATCTAGTTTTTGACTTCATATAAATTTAGCGTGTTCATCTTGTACCATATATATTCATTCCATTCATGCTTATTTTTTATCTTGTATCCGTCACACACAAGATTTGCTTCGACCCATATCAACCTTTGATTTGGGCTCGTTTCTTCGCTATTGAATTTCAACTCGTTTTCGGCTTTTCGCATGCAGTATTCAGTCTTTACAGTGTGTAAAATAAAATTAAGAAAACCCAAAAAGCATATAAGAAATAACAAATCAACATGAGATGCAATTCGTAGAAAGAATACAACTATGGGTTTTGAACCGTTTCTTGTTTTTGTCTCAAATTTACACCGAGTGCACAGTATTTCTTTAGAGTATAGATGAATTCTTGACGATCTCAGCTAGAGGCTTATCGGTGAACCTTATGATATTGTGTGCCCATGCCCCGGCTATGGCTCCTACAATCGGTCCCAAGATGTAGACCCATAAGCCTCGGTATTGGTTTGACACAATGGCTGGGTTCATTGATGCACCTGATATTGGTCTTCACCAACCAACAACAACAACAACAACAACAACAAAAAAAAAAAAGTTTTGAGCACTTCAAAAAATAAATTACAAAAAAAGTGACATTTTAGTAATAAAAAATATTGTACCCTGCAAACATGGCATTAAGTAATATAGTTGATCCGATGGCAAGTCCTGCTGCTTCTCCTATCTGCATTAACATAATTAGAAATGTGAAAGTTAAAGAATATTTCTAGAATTTTGAAATTAAAAAAACAGTTAGTTGTCAAATATATATTTAAAAAGGATTAGTACAGTCGTTATCATTTAAGTCAACCCGAATTTATAATATATATAATTAACTTTTTTTTTAATTTGAAAATAGAATGTCAGCTCTAATTGTATATGAATTTGATATTTTGGTACCTCTTATAAGAATATAAAATAACACAATAGTTAAATTTGAAATTTGGTACTAACAGCTCGATCATCTGTGGCAACACTGGAGATGACAAACATAAGATAGAATGTGATAATGAATTCCAGCACCAAAGATTGGAGATTGGATCCCGTGGGAACTGTTGCTCCTAGATTATTGTTTCTCCCGTTGAATATTAGCCGTAGTGTTCCGCTTGCTAGGATTGATCCAAGGATTTGAGTAATAATGTATGCGGGCACCTAAAGATTGATAACAAACATCAATTGCCAATAATGTAACCTAAATATATTAACCAACTCACATTTTTTAAAGGGAAACTCTTGCTAGAGGCGAAGGCAATGGTGACTGCAGGGTTGAAATGGGCACCAGAAATGTGGCCGACTGAGTAAATCATCACCATCACCACCAAACCCCATACTATGGAGATTCCGGCATGACCAATCACATGGTCCCTTTTGGAATCCACCACCACTACGCCACAACCTGCAAACACCATGAAGTATGTGCCCAAAAATTCTGCTATCAGCTGCCATAGAGTTAAAACCATAAGCAATAATTAGAAATACAGAGGAGCTATATGATAAATATTTACTCATTTATTAAAAAGGGAATTTCAAAGAAGAGTAATAAATCCTACACCATTACAGCAACGATAACAAAAAATACACATGTCAAAGATGATAAAAGACGTGCAACCTTAGGGCTTAGATTATCTTTGTATGAAGCAATATACACATGTACATATGTATGCTTCATGTATAGGTGTGTATTTATGTGTGTGTGTGTGTGTGTGTGTGTGTGTGTGTCTTTATAACTTTTAGCATGAAGAAACCTACATGTAACATGGTCACATATAGGCATATCATTTGATGCATTTAACCCCTTGATACTGATGGATTTTTGAAAGTTATAACAAATAAACTAAAACAAAAATATCATTAAAGAAGAATTGGGTGGTCATGGCATATGATTTGAACTCCTGAAGAAGAAACAAAGAAGAAAGTAATCACCTTTTGGCAAAAAGGAAGGGTGAAAAGTGTCTCCCCATAATGTCCATTAACGGCTGCCCCTCCATCATTCTCAGCCATGCGCAGAAGCACTATGTGTTTTCAAACAGAGAGAATCAGCTGTGGACCCAAAAATTGAAAAATAGATATGTATATCTCTCCACACGTGTGTGTCTAATGAAATAGAGAATGGGAGAGAAATGTCAAAGCTATTTAATATATTCTTGTGAGATTGAGTATGATAATGGTTAGACACATTGTATAAAAGAAGCTAATGGAATTAGTCATTTACATTTTATTATAATAATCGTTGGTTGTTTTGGTACAAATGAAAAGACAAGCTTGAGAAATAAATGAGAGTTGAAACTCATACTGGTATGGTAACCCTAGATTGGCCCAAATACATGTGACAGACGCACCCCCAAGTGCTTACGCATGAGCTTGTGTCTAGAAGCACAGGACATGCTAGACCGGCCTCCTTGCAGACAACCTTCACGCTAGACATACTTGACTGCAATGCTTTCTCAGTTTTTCTTATTAAAGGTATTGTATTTACTATAATAATATAAGAGACAACGTGTTATTACCATTTTTATTCGTTATATTATATAGTTTCAGCTTCTGTTTTTTAGAATGATTAAATGGATTGTCAAGGAGTCAATACAGATGATAGAGCAGTTGACTTTTGATTATACAAATATCCATACTCCCATAGCTTTTGTGCCTGAATCAAACTACACCGAAATCTTGGGGTTTTCCATGTATATGATATAGATTAACTGCAGGTCATCTTTTTGAGGTTTGATACTGGGGTGTTTCATTCATGACTATTCTTCAAAAACTTGATTATGATTGTATTTTTAGTTTTTAGGATGAAGCTAATCAGATTCAGAATGTTAAGATACTGAATATCTGGTTATCTAAATTCAATTGTTTTCGAGGTAATAATCACTTTTTCGAAACACACGTCCAAGCATCAGTAGGCCATATATTATTTAACATCATATAGTTTAGTTCGCAGATCATTGTTGATTGATTTTGTATTGAAGGTGAGGGTAGATTTCCTTTCTGTATGTTGTGTGGGATTGTATCTTGAAATGCATCTTACAACATCACTCCTGGTTGAAGTTAGCTCTAGGTCTTTAATTCATTGCTTGGACTTGGAGTCCTATGATCATTTTTGTTCCTGGTATGCTGCTAAATTCGTATCCTTACATATATATTGGATGATATAAAAAAGAGCCTAGTATATGATTATAATGTACTTTCGAGTACATGTTCACATTCCCTCACCTGCTGTGTTTACTCGGCCGTTGAACTGTCATTAACTTTGCCCTGAATGAATCAAGTGTCGGTTTTCAGTCTACTGAAGTAATGTGGTTCTGGTGTTCGATCCTGTGATGCTATGACTTTCTATTTGGTGATATATGGTTTTCGATTTTTTTGAAAAAATTCAGGGTTCTGGGTTTTCTATATCAAGTTTGAGTTTTAGTTGAGTTGAGTTCGGTTGTTTTAGGTGAATTTTGTGGGTTTTACAATTGTTGATGGTGATAGGATAATAATGGTGGTAGGGTAGAGATGGATATGTTGCTATCTGATTGACAAATGAATTTATGGATCTTATTGCTGTTTTCTATGGTAATCGACTCTCCTTATAGATGATATATGCTGGCCTTTTGACGTTGAAGGATAAGAGATAGGATGTCAGACACCACGAAGGAAGAAAGTAAAGCACTCCTTAGCACCAAATTAAAATGACTTCTTTCTATCTTTAAACGAGTTTTAGATAATGCAGGTAGTAGGCTCCCCGTCTGTTTTTACTTCATGAACATATCTTAAAACTTAGTACATGGTTTCCAACAATTTTTGCAAGCGAATTTGTTTGTAAAATTTTCACCCGTGCAATGGTATCTTTTTTGGTGGTTTTTCACCCGTTTGACGTGTTTGCCTTTTCAGCCAACTTTTTTTTTTTTTTTGATAACTATCACTTTCTTTTAGCTACCTGCATAAATTTTAACATTTTGTGATTAAGCTGTGATAGGCAGTGTTGCAAGGGGAAAAAAAAAACCAAAAATGTGATGTTTAATACTCTTGGAGTTGACTATGTGTGTTTAACTTTTGCCATTGAAAATTGCTCGCAAATAAACTTTTGCCATTGGCTGCTATTTTAACTGTTGCACTCGGAAAGTTGTCAGTTTTCAACCGCAAGACACCGAAAAAATTGCAAATTAGCAATGTTGTTTCTTGAAATTTGGACTGGTAGTGATTAAAATAACAGCAATTTATGTTATAGCCAAACAAAACAGAGTATATAAGAGTATATTACATTACTTGTACTGTCTTATTTGTTTAACATGTACTTGTTTTGTCTCATTCAAACAGATCCATATATTCAAACATACATACAAATCAGTGTTGAGGTGCACCCTTGGTTATGTCACTCGAACCCTTATCTGTGAGCCTTATAGTGTTGTACGCCCATGCACCACCCAAGGCTCCAATCGTTGGTCCAAAAATGTAAACCCATAATCCGTCGTACTTGTTCCACACGAGCGCTGGCCCAATGCTTCTTGCTGGGTTCATTGACGCCCCTGATATTGGCCTATCATGGAAATGCATGTCTTAAGTCTTAACATACATATTTAATTATTATTTGTAAAATAATCTATAACAGTATATCTAAATTTATACCCTGCGAACATGGCGTTAAGTAGAACAGTTATACCAATGGTAACCCCAGCTAGTTGTCCAGTCTGCATTAATTGAATGTCTATTGTTATATTTAAAATACCATTAGTAATAAGGAAGAACTAAGAAAACAGTACTGACAGCTCGATCATCTGTGGCTACACCAGAGATGACAAACATGAGGTAGAAGGTGATAATGATTTCCACCACCAAAGCTTGAAAGTCGGACCCAGGAGGAGCGCTACCAGCGAAATTATCATGCTTTCCGCTGAGTATTAATCGTAGGGTTCCACTAGCTAAGATCGCTGCAAGGACTTGGGCAATTATGTATCCAGGTACCTAAACATAATCATGAATAAATCATTATTTGAATCCAAAAGATCATCAAATATCAATATATAATTGTAATCACCTCTTTCCAAGGGAACCTTTTGCAAGAGGCAAAAGCAATGGTTACTGCAGGATTAATATGTGCACCAGAAACATGACCAACAGTGTAAACCATAACCATCACTGCTGCTCCCCATGTGATGGCAATTCCGACCTGACCCAAAAGCTTGTTGTTGTCTTTGTCCACCATGATCGACCCACAACCAGCAAATATTAAGAAGTACGTGGCAACCAATTCCGCTATCAACTGCCAACAAATAGCAACCACAACCAAGAAACCATTGAAATGGTCAGTCCAATATTTACATTCATTTATTTTATTTGCATTTTTGAAACAATTTTAATTTTCTAATGAAAAGCAAAATACAGTGGTTTAAAGATCAAATTATCAAGTCAAAACATGAACCTTTTGGGAATATTCACGAGTGAAAGTGGACGAAGAAGGTTTTGCAACTTTTACGTCTTCTTTTTCTATGTTCAAGGTGACTCCAGGGTGCACAGTCGCAGGGCTACCAACCTCCACCATAGCCATGCACCTCAAATAACCAGACTGTGTGTGTGCGTTTCAGATGGAGAAAAGAGTATGAAAATGGAACTAGATTTCTAGGAAGAAAACCAGACACACAAGTATTTATAGAAGTAGAGGAATGCGAAGATAAAATCTAGATACATAAGAATGAGTTGTTTGGACGAGTGTACTAACATATAAGAACGGGTTGCTTTTGTAACGGGTTGGATTTGGTTGACCCGACAACATTTTTATTCTAACTATTGTCACATTCTGTATATAGTACAACTCTTTTTTAGTAAGGATGTCAACGGTTGTATACATCACAAGAACTAAGCCGTTAGACAATTTAACCTCGTGTCGTATTTAAGGATGTTCTTTTTTGACTTACTTATTTGACTGTTAGAGGTGAAATAGAATCGAAATCGGCCATTTTCAAGTATATACATCGTAATCCATGGAAGTGAGATTAGTTATTTTGTGTGCAACGGAAATGGACAAAGCCGAAAATGTATATGCTGGAATATTATATTTCTTTCTAGTTGATTTCTTAGTATATGTCGTTCACTAGTAATCAACTTTTTTTTTTAGAACGGCACCACACTTGAAATCGAACCTCCGAGTTAAACCATCCAAATAAGCAAGCCCCGGGACCCGAACCACTAGGAGAGACCCACGAAAGGAAACCCCTATAACTCACGGCTTCACACTAGGAGGAAAACCTGGATTTTTTGTCTCTTGCGAGAATATAACCCTGGGTAAAAACCTCCCCCAAGCTCCAGAAAAAGCACAGATGAAAAGCTAAACCAGTTGATTACTAGTAATCAACTAAAGTGCATGCAATTTTCAAACAGTAAAAAGATATTGCCATTTGGACTTCAACGAACCACTTCTTTTTCTTTTTTTTCCAACCATTTTGATGTTTATGACGAGTGTAGAAAATATTCTATGTTATCACATTATTTGATCAACCAAGATAATGATTAAAAGCACTAAAACAAGTTTATGATGAAGAGTACAAACACTTAACACAACTACGGCATCGATTAATATGAAAGTATATCGTATACAAAGAGATACGATAGTTCATAAAGTTCTAAGTTAAATGAAACTATGTAACACCATTGATCCTTATCTCTAACATCTGTTGATTCTGTCTGTTAATATATAAAGGTTAAATTTGAAGAAATAAAAAGCATATCCAGACGGCTTGAATTGTTTGTTTCTGCTATTATTTAAAATAATGACTCTAGGGCAAAAACTATAGTGTAAAACAAGGTTAATAGAGCATAATAATCCAAAAAGCGAAAAACACAAGTGCTAAAAGCATATGCAGATGATATTGCTATATCGGTATTTAATGAAAAACGTTGAAACCATATACAAATAGGGACGGACTCAGACTTTTAGTCATCGGGTTCCCGTGAACCTCCAAGAACCACCTAAGTCCGCTAGCTCCTATATACAAATGTAGCCAAATAGTTGTATTCTTGTTTTATATCTTTGTAAGATTTGCTTCTTTTTGAGGTATTATTATAAGGTTGCTTCTTTTTATATATAAAAAGGTAACGTGAAACTTGAAATATAATGCCAAAATGGTATTTTAAAGATTGAGTATGTGAAGATCGTTTTTGTAACAATATATGCAGACACTGCATTTCTGTCAAACACCACTTTTTGTTCTATTTATGGTTTTTTGCTTAAAAGTTAACTAGGAAACTTGTTTGATGACAATTGTTTGGGTTTTGCTGTTATAAACTAGATTATTGTGGTTCTTAAAAACTTGTAATTATAGTAATTGAGTATTGGCTTGCCTATCTATGGCGTATAGTATAATATGACCATGAAATGCTGAAAAAGCAAGCAGATGCATCAGGTAAGCTCGTAAATGTCTCGCGTGTCAGTATTAGACGTCAAAATAAAAAAGCCGCTTCAATACACATATTGTACTTATGATTATGAATATGAAGATAACTAATACTCGGTATTAGTTATAATATTATCGATAATCATGCGATGAAGTACCACAATTGTTATTGCTTAAGGGCATCCCCAATGTATTGGATCATTCATGGTCTAATACACTGCAACTAACTTTGTTATTTGAATTCAAATAAAAATAAAAGCTTTTACTTTTAAAACTTTACAGTTTCAAGTAAATTTATTTACTTTTTAAACTTATATAACATAATATATTTAAACTTATGAAACATAATAAAAACTGACAATTTTACAGTAAATGGCTCATTTTTATATAAGTTTTGAACTTAATTATAAATTTCATCGGCGGTGTTTATTTTTTCTAAATTGAAACTTTTTGCCTCTTATGTATGTAAGCGTGTAGACAATATTGTTGCAGACCGTTTGTTTTTAAGAAGTGAAAAGCGGCAAAAATCACTTATTAGCTCTTCATTCTTAAAGACTTTAAAATTCACTTTTTCCACTTCAATCTTTACAACCCTATGTTATCCCATCTAAACTACTACTAGTAAAAAATTATTTTCTCCTTAGGCTTCACTACAACATTCACTGGCTACCCCAGCGACATATGGGGGGGATTCCCCAGCGACATGTCGCTGGGGAAAAGTATCCCCAGCGACATGTCGCTGGGGAATCCTAGCTGGGGAAGTCTCGTAAGGGATTGTATCCCCAGCGACAATCCCCGGCGACGACGTGGGTCCCACTCAAATTTAAGTCAAAGAAGCAGTGCCACTGTGGCACATTATCCCCAGCGACATGTCGCTGGGGAATAGTCGAATTAAGCAAAATGATTAAGACACTAATTATATTGATTAAGTATCCCCGGCGACATGTCGCTGGGGATACTATGGTTACTTGTTGACAAGTCAACGAGTTAGCCTACTATCCCCGGCGACATGTCGCTGGGGAAACTTGGTTTTCTCGTTGACTTGTCAACGTTTAGCGTGTGTTATCCCCGGCGACATGTCGCCGGGGAAAGGTCTGCATTTTTTTTTTAATGCAGCCTGCAGTGCAGGCGATTTCCAGATTTTTTTCGGAATTTTTCCGGAAAAAATCTACCAAATAAACCTGTACCAAAACCTGTATAGACTCGCCACAACTTGTACCAAAACACAAATACCATATAACGGATCAACGCAATACAAATAGATCACAACTTTTACATAAACACGACTCAAAAGTCAATATGTGCATTGATAGATAGGGAAACAAGTGTTTAAATGGCGCCAAGATGAACCTAATAATATATAACACAACTACCTAAAGTACCAATGTAGCATACTAATAATATATAACACAACTAGCTAAAGCTAGTACCAATGTAACATACTAATAATATATACACAACTACCTCTCGCCGTTGTTATCCTCATCACCGCCATTCTCCTCGTCATCACCACACCCACCACTCCCGCTAGCACCACCCGAGTCATACTCCCTGAACATATCCGCGTATCTGTTGTCGCTTCTGAGGAGACTCATCATAAAGCTTACATCTTTGGTGACTTTCTCGGCGGGGGCGGGCATACTTGGCCTGGATGTGGCCCGTGATGGCAATACGCGACCCACACCGGGAATATGCCCACGAAGCTTGCCCCCTCTTGCCAACGCATTGATTTGATCCTCCGTGTATTCACCCGTGGCCTCAAGCTTTTTCATCTCGTCCTATGTAGTGACAAAAACACAAGATAGTAAATATATTAGTCGGGTTGCTACATTATTTCTCGATAATTCATTAAAGTGTGTTTTGAAACAAAACTTACATATATCCGGCGGTCCTCATCGTTAAGGAATACCCCATCAACAGTATGTGTTCGCCAATAAGTGTCGATGAGTGACGGGTATTCATGAGTCTCTGATGCCTGCATCTGTACATACACACGCATATAAGATGAATAATTTTAAAAACGACAAATCACAACACACCAAAGCGTATAATCAGATATATATATATATATATATATATATATATATATATATATATATATATATATATATATATATATATATATATATATATATATATATATATATATATATATATATATATATATATATATAATGTTTATTACCATATTATCTCGAAGGCGAGTCAGCGACCGGGATCCCTGTCTAGATATGACCTTGCTCTTTTGCCGGTTAAGCCGATTTGTAGCGGCTCGAGAAATGTTCTTGGGATCATTCCAAAACTTAATGTACTCATCCCAATCACCCGCTGTAATTTCCTCGGGACGTGCCCGCCTAATCTCCTCCGCATCGTAATCCCCGGTGGTGGGGTCTACCTTCCAATGTTTGGCTTTGAAAGAAGCCTTGTTAGTATTGTAGGCTTTTTGCAGGTGCGAGTTTATGCCTTCGTAGATCTGGGGCCAGCGGGAGGAGTCGATGTGCGGCCTGAGGTCAAATAGGGTCTGCAATCATATACAACAAAACGAAAAGAGAGTTAGAGATATAATTTATATATTTATTTAAATTTGTTTATTTATTTATATGATATAAATAAATAAGCGAATTTAGATAAATATACACAATTAAATAAATGAACACGATAATGAAATAAACATAAAAGGATAACTGACCCCAATATCTGAAATGATTCCCGCCTTCTTCTCCTTCGGGACCTTGTCCCAAGAAGGGTAGTAAAACGGCACCTTCCTAACGACCTCCCCTATGTAGTTAGACCAATGCGCCGCATGGGGGCCGAGAGGGTTTAAGGTTTGTTTGTCACCCACCTCAAAAGTGATCGACACGGGACCTTTTTCGTCTACGATTGGCTTCAGCGAAAGGTTCCGGGTCTTGTCGCGGGTATTCAGCCTGCCCGCTGCCCTGCCGCCCAAATTGGGCTTTCGTTTACCTTTGCCTGCAAAATCAAGTTAGTGATAAAAGTCATAAATATGTATCAAATTTATGCTTGTATTACAATACTCCGGAAATTCTTACCTTTGTTAATGAAGCTTGCCCAGCAACCGGTGGGTACGCGGTCTGGAGGGGGACGATCCTCCCCGCCACCGTCACCGCCGTGGGACCGTGCAACATCTGTCGACATCTGTACAAGTACAATTATTAATCCAATTATAGTAATCCAATTATACGCATTCATATCCTAAATGAGACAAAACATTCAAAAAGCAGTCCCAAACGGGGGACTTTCCGAAATTAATTTCTAATAAATTAATTTCGGACGGGTTTTCTATAGGATGATTAAATTTAGACGGGGATTTTCCAAAATTAATCACTAAAATCCTAAAACAACTAATTATTATAAACTATAAACGGCTCATATCAACAAATAATAACTATAAACTAACAAAATAATATAAACGAGCACATGTCAACAAATAATAACTATAAACTATAAACTACATATCATTTCACTTTTTTAACATACATACCATTATTTTAACATACATACCATTTCACTTTTTAACATACATACCATTTCACTTTTTTAACATACATATCATTTCACTTTTTTAACATACATACCATTATTTTAACATACATACCATTTCACTTTTTTCACCAAATAATAACTATAAACTAACAAAATTTAAACAACTAATTATTATAATTATAAACGAGCACATTTCAAGGCAATTGAACTAATAATAACTATAAACTAACAAAATTTAAACAATAAACATTCCCCAGCGACATGAATAAACATTCCCCAGCGACATGTCACCCGGGATACCAAAAGGAGAAAAAAAAATTATTACATACCTTGTCTAGCCTCCTCGTCGCCTACTGCCAAAAAAAAAAAAAAAAAAAAATTAACTTTCCAAGTTAACAACTTACAACAATAATAATCTGCAAAAATTATAACATACCTCGCTCTTGCTCCTCGTCGGTCCTCGTCGGCTACTGCCAAAAAAAAAAAAAAAAAAAAAAAAAAAAAAAAAAACTTCACTTTTTTAACTAACAACAACTTACAACAATAATAATCTGCAAAAATCATAATATAATTAACTAATTTAGTTGAATAACATTTAAAATTTGTAAAACAAACCGTGTAACGTGTGGTGGTGGTGATGGTGGATGCGTTGGTGGTGATGGTGGATGCGGTGGTGGTGATGGTTGATGATTGTTGGTGAATCGGTGATGGTTTTTGCTGCAGAAATCGCCACAGGAAGGAGGAGGATAAGGTTTTTTTTTTTTTTCGTTTTCTGCAGTGAAGAAGATATCCAGATCTACTTTATGATAACGTTTTTTCCCCGGCGACAATCCCCGGCGACATGTCGCTCGGGAAAGGTATAGTTTTTGTCGTTTAGCGTAAATGGCGCGATAACGAAAATTTTGGTGGGTACGTATCCCCGGCGACATGTCGCCGGGGAAAACTATTTAATTTTTTTTTATAATCCCCAGCGACATGTCGCCGGGGAAAAATGTTTTTTTTTTTTTTTTTTTTTTTTGTTAAAATTTAATTACTTTATGTTGTTAACGACTTCAAAAGAATACGATTTTATCTTTTATTTTTATTATAATCCTAAATATTTTCCTTTCTTTTAATATAAACTCGGGAACAAAAAGTTACCATTCGGCATCTTTATATTCTTATATGAGAGTTAGATTTACAATCTAGTAACGGGCTAGAGGAACAAGAACATATTACATCAAAATGTTGCATGCAATATTTAATTGGATCAAGAAGCCAAACGATGCATAGTTGAATGTGTTTTATAAATCTATGATTCACCGAAGAATAATTATGGTTACACATTAGACGTTCAACGGATGAGTCCGTATGTTATGGTTACACATTAGACGTTCAACGGATGAGTCGGTATGTTATGGTTACACATTAGACGTTCAACGGATGAGTCCGTATGTTAGGGTTACACATTAGACGTTCAACATCCGAGTCGGTATGTTATGGTTACACATTAGACGTTCAACGGATGAGTCGGTATGTTATGGTTACACATTAGACGTTCAACGGATGAGTCCGTATGTTAGGGTTACACATTAGACGTTCAACGGATGAGTCCGTATGTTAGGGTTACACATTAGACGTTCAACATCCGAGTCGGTATGTTATGGTTACACATTAGACGTTCAACGGATGAGTCGGTATGTTATGGTTACACATTAGACGTTCAACGGATGAGTCGGTATGTTATGGTTACACATTAGACGTTCAACGGATGAGTCCGTATGTTAGGGTTACACATTAGACGTTCAACATCCGAGTCGGTATGTTATGGTTACACATTAGACGTTCAACGGATTAGTCGGTATGTTATGGTTACACATTAGACGTTCAACGGATGAGTCGGTATGTTATGGTTACACATTAGACGTTCAACGGATGAGTCGGTATGTTATGGTTACACATTAGACGTTCAACGGATGAGTCCGTATGTTAGGGTTACACATTAGACGTTCAACATCCGAGTCGGTATGTTATGGTTACACATTAGACGTTCAACGGATGAGTCGGTATGTTATGGTTACACATTAGACGTTCAACGAATGAGTCGGTATGTTATGGTTACACATTAGACGTTCAACGGATGAGTCCGTATGTTAGGGTTACACATTAGACGTTCAACATCCGAGTCGGTATGTTATGGTTACACATTAGACGTTCAACGGATGAGTCGGTATGTTATGGTTACACATTAGACGTTCAACGGATGAGTCCGTATGTTAGGGTTACACATTAGACGTTCAAGGGATGAGTCCGTATGTTAGGGTTACACATTAGACGTTCAACGGATGAGTCCGTATGTTAGGGTTACACATTAGACGTTCAACATCCGAGTCGGTATGTTATGGTTACACATTAGACGTTCAACGGATTAGTCGGTATGTTATGGTTACACATTAGACGTTCAACGGATGAGTCGGTATGTTATGGTTACACATTAGACGTTCAACGGATGAGTCCGTATGTTAGGGTTACACATTAGACGTTCAACGGATGAGTCCGTATGTTAGGGTTACACATTAGACGTTCAACATCCGAGTCGGTATGTTATGGTTACACATTAGACGTTCAACGGATGAGTCGGTATGTTATGGTTACACATTAGACGTTCAACGGATGAGTCGGTATGTTATGGTTACACATTAGACGTTCAACGGATGAGTCCGTATGTTAGGGTTACACATTAGACGTTCAACATCCGAGTCGGTATGTTATGGTTACACATTAGACGTTCAACGGATTAGTCGGTATGTTATGGTTACACATTAGACGTTCAACGGATGAGTCGGTATGTTATGGTTACACATTAGACGTTCAACGGATGAGTCCGTATGTTAGGGTTACACATTAGACGTTCAACATCCGAGTCGGTATGTTATGGTTACACATTAGACGTTCAACGGATGAGTCGGTATGTTATGGTTACACATTAGACGTTCAACGGATGAGTCCGTATGTTATGGTTACACATTAGACGTTCAACGGATAAGTCGTTATGTTATGGTATACTTATTATTATTATTATTATTATTATTCTTATTCTTATTATTATTATTATTATTATTATTACCATTACTGTTATTATTAGTAAAGTCAAACGAAGTCAAACTGTATCCCCGGCGACATGTCGCTGGGGAAAATTGAAAAATAAAATTTTAAAGTAATGAAATTAACACTAATTACATATTTTAAATAATCAAAGGATTCCCCGGCGACATGTCGCTGGGGAAACGTTAAAAATAAAATTTTAAAGTAATAATATTAACACTAATTACATATTTTAAATAATCAAATGAATCCCGGGCGACATGTCGCTGGGGAAAGATAAGCGGGAAAAGTTCCCGCCACGTTGCACGATGAAATTTTCGGTCAAAATATAACAACCGTATCCCCGGCGACATGTCGCCGGGGAAAACCTCTCCATAATTTAGCTGACTTTTCTACGAGACTTCGTGCCACGTAGGATCTATTTTTGTCGTTTAGTGATGATTCCCCAGCGACACTTGTCGCCGGGGAAAACAGCGATGGGGAAACTGGTAAATGTGGTAGTGCTTCCTCCCCATCACCTTTGTCCATCGTCACCATTGGCGTATCTCCCACCACCACCAGTGCATTTGCGGTCAATAAAGCGGGTACCAAAGGATGAAAGTGATAAAGGGGTACTAATAGTACAACCTTTTCAAAAAAAATGTCTAGCATCATGTTTACAAATATTTTGATTGTGCCAAAAGAAAAGTATTTTGATAATTTTATTGGGTTGTCACATCTCATACTTTTAAAAGGACTGGAATGTACTTTTGTAAAAAGACTAGAGGCAAAACTGAAACTTAATATAACCATTTACGTAGCATAATTTTTATATGTTTCATGAAGGCAAATCGATCAACTGGTAGCCGCCTTCTTGTTAACGATGGAAGGAGAGAATTGTCTAAATCCACCAAAAAACAAAATAGTCAAATTTAAGGAAGATCGAATAAGTTCGTTACCAGACTGCTTACTTGTTGAAATCCTGTCTCGTTTACCTTCCACAAAATACGCCATTAGAACAGGTACACTCTCTAAACGATGGAAACATCTTTGGCCTCAAGTTCTTAATCTTATTTTTAAACTTTGTATGTGCTCCTGGGAATGGAACGATCAACGGCTCTCCGATTTCGTTTCGTTTGTCGACAAAACCCTAACTCAATGCCGCCAATTTAATCTCACCATATTCAAACTTTTAGTCAGCTATTATGATACTCACTTTGAGTCACGAATGAATAACTGGATTCGTTACGCCTTTAGTTGTAATGTTCAAGACCTTGAGTTATTAATACTGAATAAGTATTCGGAAACTTGGTTTGTGTTGGATCAGTTCTTTTTCATCAGCTCGAGTTTCGCTCGGTTGAAGTTGGATGGTTGTGTGTTTAATCCAGCTGGTGTGATCAGTTGGAGTAAACTTACGAGTTTGTCTATTTCTCGAGCGGATTTAAGTGAAGATTTGATTCAAAATATACTATCCGGGTGTCCTCTTTTGGAAACTTTGGAGTTAAGGGATTGTTATGGTTTTGGGCGGATTGATATTACTTCAAAGAGTGTTAAGAATTTTGTGTTTCATGGATATAATCCTCCCGAAAAGCCATTTGATGATATTGTCGAAATCAATGCTCCTTATATTGTGTCACTAACAATCTCGGGTAATTTGTGGTTGTGGAAGCTTTTGTTGCTAAATGTGTCATCCTTGGTCAAAGCTGACTTGAATTATGTAAAATTGGGGTATGATAAGACAACGCGTAAAGAAGGGAAAGAAGAGATTCTCAAAGCATTTATACAAAGCCTTCACCATGTCAAAGAGCTCAAAATTGGGATTTCTTGTGTTAAGGTAAGATTTGTCATTTGTTTTATTTCTGTTATTTTCTGTCTCTGTTGCTTTAGTAGTACTTTAATGATTATTCTTTAGTATACTTGTTTCAATTACGTGACCGAAGTCACGGATTAACTCATGGGGTGTTTGGATGTACGTTATAAAAGTGAATATCAGTTTGCTTGAACAAGATATTGGTAGATAATCTACACTTTATTATTACTTGGCATGTGTTTATTTTGAACGTAAAGATAAAACCAAGTTTTGTGATTCAAGTCACAATGTTCAGTATTATCGTACAACCAGGCACCCCCTTTGAGTTCAGAATATGAAACAATTGTGAACATCAACAAACCATACATGTATATTGCAAAAGAAACTATGCACTCTGTGAACAAATTTACTGTCACAAACACAAATGTACATGTACGGTCCGATGATGTTCACTATTGTTGATTTTTGTTGTAGGTTTTTTCTTAATTGGCGTTAGAACTCATGCATAGAGTTTAAATGTCTTTCATACTCTCTATTGGGTGTGTTTTTTGTTCATAAGGGATGTTTGCACGTTCTGTTTTCACTTTGCCCTTTTAACTTGTATCTACAGGCATGCCTGTCTTCTAATTTTTCCTCTTTTTTCATTGCTATTTTCATGTCGGTAGGCTTTATCTCGTTTGGAAGCTAAAGGTTTAATCCCTTCATGGGAATTGGAGGTTGTCAATGATGTTTCACTTATATCCTCCGATAGTGATGGTTTTGAAAGTGAAGACGGCGAGGCTGATTAATTGATGAGCTTTGAATTCATGTTTAGGTAGTTAGGCAATCTTGCTATATTTCAAATGAAGTAATTTTTTTACTCACCGATTTTGAAAAACGCTTTGTTTTAACCTCCAAAAATTAGTTGTCCAATCCATTTGGATGCCATAAGAATTCTGTCATAATTTTGAACTTTTGTTGAAATTTGAGAAATATTGAATTGATCATGTTGAGATTTTCGAGGATGGTGTTGGTGTTCTTCCGCTTTGTTCTCAAGTTTTTTTTTTTTTTTTTAAGGAATGGAAGAGGATAGGAAGGGAAATCAAAAAAATTAGTGTTCTTGAGTTTTTTTTTAGATTGAAAGGTAAGGGATGGGAAGGTGGGAGGGAGGGAAGTTACAGGATTTTATGTGTTGATTTGTTCCGTCCATTTTTGGGGGGATAGGAAGGGAAATGGGTCACTAACATAATGGGCTTGTGTAAAATTAAAATTCTATCCTCACTTTTCATGCACGTTTTATATCTTTTGACCTAGTTATCCCATATCACACAACTATCTCTGTACCAAACGGCCACAAAACGTTTTTGCTCTCAATCAAGAAACCAACTGTAAGTTTATTCTTTGATTCTAGTTTCAAATTTGAACAGATCGTTTGCTGTTTTTAAGTTTTCATTGTTTACATGTGTTTTTTTAAAGATATAATAAGTGTAGAATTTTACTAAATACACAACAACAACAACAACAAACCCAATCCCGCCGGGACGGGGTATGGGGGAGGTAAAAATGTAGACAGATCCTACCCCTGCCCCCGGGTAAACCCGGGAGTAGAATTTTACTAAATGTGAATGCCAAATTATAATGCAATGTGTTTAGTGGTATGAACTTTACATGTCTACTGGTCTTGTTATTGTTTAAGGTCCTTTGAGAACTTTTTTTTGTGACTTCAGTTTGTGATTGACCATTGTGATTCTTTTATTTGGAAGGTAACATTAGTACTTCAGATATTACATGGTCTGGTACTGTTTTTTTTTTGTTAGTAAGTTTGCTTAATGCAGCAAAAAAGATAGTGTGAGCTGTTCTACCAGCAAAAAAGATAACGTGGTCTGCTAAGATCAAAGATTTACAAAAAGTAATTCAAGTAAATTGATCATAATATGTCAAATTTTATGCATGTGTAAATGACCACTGATCATCTGACTATTGCAGTGCATTAGTCCTAAAGTGCAGCAAAATCTTCCAATGTTTAGCCATTTCTCTTCTTAGAAATGGACTTGTTACTTTGTTAGTATCCCATTGTTACAATGTGATTAATTTTAATGATATGTTCACTGTTGTTCTCTTTGATGAACATCTTACGAGTAAGGATGCTCACATCTTTAGTCAAGTTCTTAGATTTTACATTGACTGAGTCCAACTCTTCATAATTCTCGAAGTGATTAGGCTCCTTCCAGTTACCACATAATATCAGTCTTTAGTACCGTGAGTTCATGTGGTTAACTTATCTCGTAATTGTCTTGCATTTGGATAAATGATCAAGTACAGAAACTCTTGTTTACTTAGAGCATGAGGTATGGTGACCTCTTCACTTTCTTCACTTGTGTCTTACATGTACCACATCACTTCAACTCATCCACTTAAAAATACCCCTCATTCACAACTAACCCAAACCTCTTCACTTGAGCCCCACCCACCCTCATTTTATTTCTTTTCCATATTTTTCAAACACAATAAAATTCATTTCATTTAAATAAAAATACAAAATACAATAGTAAAAATAAAAAAACATACGAAATTTAAAATACATTGCGAAATAAAAAAAGATACGAAATTTAAACTAATGTTGTTGTTGCTGCTGTAGTTGCCAAACATGCTCAATAATATTTCATTGAAGTCTTGCGTGTGTTGGTTTATCACGGATTTTTTGGCATTCTTCCGTTGTAAATCGCATCGCTCAACCCATGTCCGTAATATATTTGCTCGCGGACAAACATAAATTTCGTTCATTTCGGATATCGCAAACTTTTGATCTTTCAAAATCATGTTATGCAATATGATGCACGTGTACATGACTCTTCGTAGCTTGTTGATAGTCCAAGCACGCGCCGGTTGGCTTATAATATGCCAACGTCCTTGGAGGACCCCGAAAGCTCTTTCAATGTCTTTGCGAGAACTTTCTTGCTTTTGTTTAAATAATGCATTTTTCTCCGAATATGCAGTCGAGAATGATTTGACAAAAGCTGACCAAGTTGGATAAATCCCGTCAGCTAGGTAATACCCGTTTTGAAATGTAACTCCGTTTTGAAACGGAACCTTGGGGGCGATGTCATCAAGAAGGTCGTCGAATAACGGTGAATTATTCAAAACAGTTAGATCATTATTCGCACCCGCTACCCCAAAAAATGCATGCCAAATCCATAAATCGTATGATGCAACGGCTTCAAGCATAATAGTTGGATATTTTTTATCACCTCTATGAAATTTCCCCTGCCACTCAACGGGACAGTTTTTCCATTCCCAGTGCATACAATCAATGCTTCCAATCATTCCCAGAAACCCGTGGACCGTGTTATGTGCGTTGTATAAATTTTGAATGTCATTCAAATTAGGCTTTCTTAAAAACTCGGGCATAAACAATTCAATTACACACATAGTAAAAAAATCTGGACAATCGCGTGCCGTGTGTGACCCCATTTGCAAATATTCATCAAATGCATCAGGTGTAATGTCGTATGCCAATTGGCGTATGGCGGACGTGCATTTCATAATAACACTCATATTCATTACACCCGTAGCATCGGGTCGGACTCTAAAGAAATCAAAATGCTATGAAAGAGGATTAACAGTTTGAATATGATTTTCAATACCTTGTACTATTTCTAAAAATAGTTTACGGCTCATACGAAATCGGCGTCTAAAATAGTAATCCGGATATTTTGGATTATCACCAAAATAGTCGGACATCAGTCGTTCTTCCGCAACGTCACGCTCATGGTAGATGTAATTACGGCTGTGTGAACTTTTAGCTTCTTGTTCTCGCGACGATTGCTCATAATCTGCAACTAAAATCATCCTGATATCTTCTATATCATCAAGATCGGATCGTAAGGAATCCGTATTTGAATCACTCATGTTTTTATTGCTTAAGATGTAGAGGTTTGAAAGAGAAGTGTGTGAATGATTTTATAAAAATGAGGCATTATTTATAAAGGGGGTAAAGTTTTAATTTGAAAAAAAAAATGTTTTTTTTTTAAAAAATCCAACCGTTATCAAACGGTTATGTAATTAATTTTTTTGTCATTTTCATTTCGTGGGAGTGACGAAGAGGAAACTGGCGAAGGGGTCTGGTGTGGTGGCGAGGGGTGGCGGAAAACGGCGAGCCTGCCACATCAGACCGGCGAGGAAAACTCTTCACTATACCTGATGTTCTTATCACCACTTTTTTCACATGCAAATAAAGATACTGTCCAACAAGTAATATGGTAATATAACCCTTTAATAACATATAATTATCTTAGTACTTCAGGTTATTACATTTTATGCTGATCAAGTTTGACTCTATCTTTTTAAGCTTACAGACTACACAAACTTTGTATGCTAAAGCTACTAGGCACTAGCTAATTTAATTCAAGTATACCATCTAAAATAGGCTTTCATCTTCCACTTTTTCTGTTGTCTTCATCTTCAATCACCACAGTTTTGTTCGAACTTTTTGTTTTCATATGAGTAACCTAGTCCCCAGCAACGCACCTAGCACATGTGACGAGTAAATTATGTTTTGAGGGTATATTGGTAATTTGGGTAGCTTCCTATTCTTTTCTTGCAACTTAAAAATAAAAACTCAATAACACAAATAAGAATAACCACTTTCTTCACAATGTCATTCCTTACTTTGCCCTTCTCATCTCATCTCCTTCCATTCTTTAAATATTAGACTCGAGAACAGAGCGTTAATATTTGTCGAACTTACCTGCAGTAGAAGTAAAACAACGCTATAAAGATCATTTTTGGCCGGATAATATGGAGGTGACCCACCACCCGGTGGTGGACTTGACGACGTGCGATCTCCAATGAGAGAAGGCATCATCGTGCGTGGTGGTGTGACCCATTTTGGTGCTTGTAACCACTGAACCACACCCAAAGAAAAAAAATTAAGAAAATGCCAAAAAAGAGGGGCCCACAAAGATTGCATGCAATTTTGTTTCTCTTTTTCTTTTTTTAAAAAATTATTAAACTTCAATCATTTTATTTAAGGATAAGTGTTTCTAAATGTATCCAAGTTACCACGTTTTACTAAGTTGTGTATCAACAAATTAATCTTCCTAAACAATGCAAACAATTTACTAATCATACTATTATATACATAATTTAACATTTGTTAAGAGATATTTACGTAAATCGTCCTTGTGGCAAGGATCAAATTGCAATCACAGTCCTTAAAGTAATTTACATAAATCGTCCTTGTGGTTAGGCTGGTCAAAGTTCGGTCAACGCCACGTGTCACCACCTGAGTGGTGCCACGTGTCATCGGGTCGGGTCATAAACGGGTCGGGTCGGGTCGGTAAACGGGTCGGGTTGCCACGTGGACCAATGAGGTGGTGCCACGTGGCGTTGGTATAATATACAAATTTTTGGTTGGCCTAGGATTCGAACCCGGGATATTTGTGTTGGAAGCAAAGCTTTGCCCAGCTGGGCTAAGCATAGCTTCAATAATATTTTCCTTAATCATCTATATAACCCTTCCTAAAAGTTAAGGGCCCAATCCAATAATACAAAAAGGTTCAATTTAGTTTTTGGCCTATCAATTTAAAGGGTTATATTGACTGTAAAAAAATATATAAATATACCGTCGGACTCGTTTTTTCGTGCTCTTTCCAATGGTATGCTCGGGGAATTTTTTCGACTTCGTTTGGACCTCGTAAAATGCAAAAATCACCGTTTTTTCTTCGTTTGGACCTCGTAAAACGGTGATTTTAGTTTTTCGAGGTCCAAACCAAGTCGAAAAAATTCCCCGAGCATACCGTCGGACTCGTTTATTAAAAAAACATATAATTAAATTAACATATGTGTATTAGATATTTTTGTGGGTAATTAAGTAATTTAACATATTAAAACCTCGTCTAAAAATTTTAGCCTCATTTTGGGCTTATAATTTCAAAAGCCCGAGGCTAATATATGCCCGGCTTATATTTGAAGTTTAAGCCCCACAAGCCCCAATAAACCTCCTCCCAAACACACCCTATTTTTCTCAATATATACACAACTCAAACAAGTTCTTGTATAATGCAGCAAAGGTCTCATGTTCACGATTATTGTTCTTGCAAATCTCATATGGTATTAAAGCACATTTATTCCTCAAGTTGTCGTGTTAGTTAAAAGTGCATACGACATATCAACTTCCACTATCTAGGTATGGATTGGATGCTCCTCCTGCCCGGGCATGACTCATAGAAGACCATAATCAGACAATAGAGTATGTAATTTTATATCCAAGTGAATTCTGAAACACTGATGTTCATAAACTTATTGGAAGAAGAAGTTACTAGTAAGTTACAGATGAGGATATTATATTGTTGATGGAATATATCCGGATTGGGTGACACTTGTTAAGTCGATTTCACATCCAAACGACAATGACCACAAGTGAATATGGTATAAGTGAATGCATGAAGCGGAAAAGTAAGATGTGGAACGAGCGTTTTGTGTTATTAAGAATAAATGGGCCATATTAGGTAATTTCACACGAACGAGTTATATTCACAGAATAAGGAATATAATATATACATGCATCATATTACATAATATGATTCAAAAACACAACGGGAAGACAATATCTCCCGATTAGCATCCAGAGGAAGCCCATCGTGAGGAAGACCTTTTACGAACTCATGAACAAACACTACAAGTTATAAAATAAATCAAAACGGCAAACACGCATCAAAACATTCGCGCCAATTTGGTCGAACACCTTTCTCGTGGAATTTAATTTATTTTTTTGTATGTATGATGTTTTTAATTTTCAATGTAATGTTTTTAATTATGAATAAAGGTTTAATTTGTTTTTAATTATATTTGTTAAAAAAATGGTTTTAGTGGTGGGTTAGGTGGTGCCACAGATAGTAAAATGTGGTGGTTTGATAACTGGCGATGTGGGGTGATGGGTTTGATGGCCAGAGTGCCTAGTCTTTGAGGTGAACATGTTAAGACTAAAAATCAATAAACTTGGACAATTTGTTTGGCTGGGTGTAATGGTCACCCGACCACTACCCCCACCTTAGCACGTCAACTTTTCAACACATAATCTTATCACCACTTTTAGATTCTTAGTGGTCACCACCTAACCAAACACATACAAATATCTCACTTAATACAAAATATCCTACAATATGCCCGCACACATTCACAAACAAAAAAAATAAGAGTGCATTTCTTAAGGTGGGGCACACCACCCAACGGACTCCATCTTATGTCCTTGTCGCACGGTCGTTGAAGAAGTGTAGTGGTTACCACCCGCAATCTAAGCTACCATAACGACATGTCTTACGATATCAACTTTCTTTAAATTAAGTGCATCTACTTCATAATGCAAGGTTACTACACAATTTTACAACTATAAATGCAAGGTTCTAAAGCCATAATCGTTGTAACTCAACTCAAGCTACTCTCACAATGTAACGCTCATAATTATCCCTATCCCTCTTAGTATTTACCTTCACACTTAAGGTCGATCACAGGGATAAAACCCTTGTAGTAAAGCTAACGGTGTCGTTACATTATGCAAATCAAAGAAGGGTGGGACTAGCCATTTATAAACAAGGGTATTTTTCGGTATCCGGGTGACTTATGTTGATTGTATTAAGAACAACCTTTTTAAGCTTTTGTTTGATGTAATTCTAGAACTAAGAGAAAAATTAATTGGATTTGTTGGCTTCAAAGCCCTAACTTAGCTATTATGTAATTTCCTTTATTTTCCAGCTCCTTGTTAGATGGTTTTAATAAACTTGCCGTTAGAAAAAAAATAATAATAAAAATAAAAAATAAACTTGTTAGCAACTTATGGAACTTTCAAAAAGTTTATGGATTAGTGCTTTGAGAGAGTATGAATTATATTGTAAGGCTAGTCCAATCGTAGTTTTGAGAACATTTCCTCACTCGACCGATGTTAACATCGGGTATTTTGGATGTGGACATCGGTCGCCACATCGGTTGTGTGGCAAAAAAAAAAGATATCGGTTCAAATTTCGACCGACCTTTAAAGTTTAAACACATATATCCCATGCAAATTTGACCGTTGGGGTTTGAAAAAAAAAAAAAAAAAAAAAAAAAAAAAGTAACCGTTTGTCATTCAAAAAAAAAAAAAAAAAACTTTTTTTTTAAACAATTTTACCACTCTATAAATACCAACTTCACCTCAAACACAATTCACCACTCACCATTTCTCATCTATATTCATTTCAATCTAATTCTCATCCAAGTTCACGATGTCAAATAAAAATACCCCAGCATCAAAAAACAGATGATCCCGACTACCACAAAAGAGAAAGTTAAGCTCATGAGGCTATCAAAACGGGAGACCGACATAATCTTCTACAACACCCCAATCGACCCAACTTTGACCGGACGATAATTAGAAGAATTGATGAAAGTCAAGGCAACAATCAAGGCACGCAACGATTTAGATTATTAGTTTAAGTATTGTAGTGTTTATTTTAATTTCGTATTGTAATGTTTTTTTTTTAATTTCGTATTGTAATGTTTTTTTTAATTTTAATGAATTTAAATTTAATGTTTAAAATGTTTGAATTAAAAAAAAAAACGAAAAAAAAAAAACAAAAAAAACAAAAAACAAAAAGAAACAAAAAAACTTTGGGTCATTGATGAGTGTGTAAATACTCATCATTTTTAGTCAAATCTGAACTGCAAAACGTTTAAAAATGCTCAGAAATGCATCAAAATACTGAAAATATTCCAAAATTGCATTTTATATGTTTCAGATGCAAAATGTTTAAAATCAGATGAAAAATGAGCTAAATTTGCATAATTGGCAGTTTCAGTCCCCCAGGTTTCTAAAATTGTCAAAAATAGTCCCTGAGCCCTAATTTCAAAAGAAAAATCACCAAAGGTCCTTTTTAAATCATAAGTTGTCAAAATTAGTCCTTTGGTGAAAAATATCAAAAGTTTGAGAAAATTACAAAATTAGTCCTTCAAGTTTGAAATTTGGCAAAAATGGCCCCTGGAAATTTGAAAATGGCAAGTGTGGTCCTTGTACTTTTTGAGATTGTCACTTTTAGCCCTTGGAACAACTTTGATGAATTGGCAGAATTGGTCCTTGCAATTTTTAGATTTTACACTAATGGTCCTTGATAATTAAAGCCCTTAAACCCATTTTTGGACCCTGCCATAGCTTTGGACCCCTGTCATTTATCCATTTTGACCCCCCTTCTATTATTAACCCCCGGTCAATCCTTTGGTCAAACCACACAAAACGCGCCAAAAAGTCTTCCCCTCCCAACTGCTAACCTGCAACAATCCAACTCCCATCCCCCCTCCTCTCATCCACTTACCCATGTCCCCCCCACCTCAGCTACCATCCAATATGCATTAAATGCACTTTCCCCCCCCCCCTCACTCAACCTCTCCAGCTGTTAATCCAATTTTGGCGCCAAAACTGATTGAATGGCCATGATCTCTCCAATCCATCCAATGGCTAAGAAAATAACTGGGAACTATTCAGAAGAGAGAGAGAGAAGACTTTTGGATTATAAAAGAAAGCAAATGGAGCAAGAGAGAGGAGTCTTGTAGTTTTTAAGTTTTATTAATGTCGTTTTTATCTTAAAGTTTTTAATTAAGTGTAATATCTGTAATCTTTTGTTGTCTTGTATCAAACTCATGTTAAATCATCAATATAATCTATTTTAAGCTTCAGTTTCAAAGTTTATCTCAAAGTCATAATTTTGAGTCCACTGTTGAATATTTCAGTTTAAGTTTCAAACATTTAAGCTTCTACAAGCTCAGTTCTCAGTTCTAATAAGCTTTTATCAGCTACTTAGAGCTTTTGATAAGCTTACATTTAAGTTTCTAGCAAAATTGGACCTTGGTCAACAAAAGTCAACTGGGAGCAAAAATGGTATGAAAAGGGGCAATGGTTGATTCAGATATGGATTTGGGTTAGTTCAGAGACATTGGGTTGGATAAATTAGGTTAGAGGTTCATGGGTTCATTGTTTCAAGCCATTGTGGCTAAGGACCCTTTGTAAGTGATTTTCAAGATTTCTTTGCATAATCTTCCTTTGTAGTTATAACTGGTTCTAATCTGTTTATTAGGCTGTATTTAAGTTATATAAACTCAGTTTGATCATTTATTTTAGCTGGTTAAGGGTTTAGCTTAGAATTGATTGCAATTCAGTTAATAAAGGTGTGTTTGGGTCAACTTGTTATACTGTGTTCAAGGATTACTCAGATGATAGAACTTGTTGGATTAGGTTTGTTTAGCACTATTAACTTATATCTGTCTCAAAAACTGCATCTGCACTGCTCAAAGTCAAATTCATGAACCATCTGTCTTAAATCCTTAACTGTTGTGATTTGTGAAAAGCAAACTCTTGTTTTGTGTTTAAAAGTCATAAACATAGCTTGTAGTATCTTTATTTAATCACTTAACATCATTTTCAGTTGAGAAATTAAGATCAAACTTCATAAAAGTCAACTTTTCAAAAACTGCTCAAAAGTCAACATTGCAAATTCCAGTTTTGAGCTAAACTGAATGGAATTTTCTTGGGTTCATTTTTAAGCCTAATTAAGTGAAATCTTGGGTTTTAAAAGTTCAACTGGTCTATTTTGTTATTAGCATTTTTATACATTTTTGTGAATTTTTTTATAAGTCTAAAACAAGCTTGTCTTTTAGGTCTCATGTGCCATGTTCACCAAAGCTCAGCTTAAGCTGAGCTTTCTCAGTTTGTGCAGCCACTTGCACAGAGCTCATTTGAGCTTGCCCAGAGCTCTAATTTGGTTCATAAGTAGTTGGCTAGGTCTAGTATAGAGTCCCATATCTGTTTTTCATTTTCAGCTTATTTTAAAGCTTGTGCTTAAGCCCAAAGTTGGTCCCAAAATCTGTTTTAGCTTATAAACTCAAAAACATCAAATCTGTTAATCTTGCAATTCAGGGGCTATGGCTTGTTGTTTTTAGTTTCATTTGGGTTATTATAGCATATTAGGACTTCTGTAATCAGTTGGTGGCATTTGGTGCTTATTTGCTTATTAAAAGTGCTTATTTATAAGCACTTGCAATAGCAGTTGCTATTTCTTGCACACAACCATCTGATTTTCCATTTTTCCTAGATTCTAAATATAATTTTAGAGTTTTCCTGAAATTTTCAGATTTTTCCAAGTCAGTTTGCTATTTTTCTTGATTTTAATTAGTTTTTAAGCATTTTTAATTAGCATTAAATACAAATAATTAAGAAAAGCTTCAAAAAAATAATTTTTAAATTTTATTAAGTTAAGATAAATATAAAAAGTCAAAAAAATATTTTTCCAAATTTTTCTTAGTTAAATTTGTATTTTTAAGCAATTTAATTAGTTTTTAATAGTTTTTAATTCCTAGAAAATAGAAAAATAATCAGAAAAATACAAAAATAGTTTTGAAAATTCTCTTTTGATATTTTAGATTTTTCTAAGTCAAAATTTTATTTTTCTAGCTTTATTTCCTATTTTCTTGTATTTTAGGCTAATATTAAATAGTTAAAAATAGTTTTTAATTAATAATAATTAATTAAATAGTTATAAAAATAATTTTCTTTTTCTATAAATTTTCTTTTATCATTAGGTTTGTAAAAATATTATTTTCATATTTTTAGGGTTAATATTGATTTAGTTTCACATTTTCATTTGTACGTCGCGTAGTTTTTTAATTCAGTTTTATAAAAACATAAAATCAAAAACATCATTTTAAATATAGTGATAGCGTTTATTTAATATTTTTTATCTTTTTAAATTTCCTTTAATTTGCATTTAAGCCCCTGTAATTTGTTGGCTTTTTCTTTAGTTATAATCATTCAAATCTCTTTTCCATTCAAATTTCTCGATCACTATTCGTTGGGTGATCCATTGCATAGCTCGCTGGGACATAACGACCCGGGGAAACCCTATACTCCCCAGATCTTCATTGAGTTCGTTTATGAACCGTTTTAAGTTTCTTACGATCGGCCATTCACAAGTGGCCGGTTTGTGTGAGAAAACTTGACGGTTTGGCACGGATCAAATTTTTGGCGCCGCTGCCGGGGAGCTGTGCTGATTATCTATCGTCTAGCAGATTAGTGATTTGAATCCTCACTCTTTGTTCATACCATCCATCTATATATATCTACATATTTTCTTATAAAAAATCCAAAAAAACCCAAAAACATCTCAAAACATATAAAACACAAAAATATTTTTTCTTTTGTTTCTTTATATATGTATAACCATAAAACTCAAAAATAATCTTCTTTCCCAATTTTCATAATTCCTCTCCTTAACTCTGAGATCCCTTAGAGTTAACTCTAGTGCATGCGCACTCGTTCTTCTAGATCATTGAGTCCTTTGCGTGATCTAGCAGAAATTCCTAGAAGACGTTCTCGTAGACGTACTGCCCAAATAGTCGAACCCGAGATTCGTACTATTTCAATCAACAATATGGCAGACGAACGCACTATGGCGGAAATGCTCCAAGCACCCACCGAGGGTTATGGAGATGCCATCGTTTTACCAGTAATCAATTCTGATCACTTCGAATTGAAGACACATTTGATCACACTTGTGTCTACAAATCAATTCCACGGGTTTGATCGTGAAGACCCGTATGCACACATCCGTTGGTTTAACAAGTTGACATCAACTATCAATTTCAAGGATGTACCACAAAAAGTCATCAAGTTGATGCTTTTCCCATTCTCACTTGAGGGGACAGCCCGGATTTGGCTGGAAAAAGAACCCCCTCGATCTATCGAAACTTGGGAGGATCTTGTTCAAAAGTTTGTCAATTACTTCTTCCCTCCATCAAAGACGACTAATCTTAAAAATGAAATTTCTGGATTTCGTCAAAATTTCGATGAAAACTTTGGAGAGGCATGGGAGAGATTCAAAGATCTCCTCAGGAAATGCCCCCATCATGAATTCACGGAGCTTCAACAAGTCAATATCTTTTACAATGGGTTGAACGGTAACGATCAAGATTCCTTGAATGCAGCCGCAGGCGGCAATATCTTGAATCGTAGACCCAAAGATGTGATTGAGATTTGCGAGCAAAAATCAAAAGTTCCTATTTCTCGCAACAAAGTCAATACTCCTAACCCTCCCGCTTCTTCATCCAGTAACTCTTCTGAGTTAGCAGCTCCGATAGCCGCTCTAACGGATGCCATCCGTTGTATGATTAAGGATGTTAAGGAAATCAAAAGCGAAATTCATAAGCCAGAACCAGTCAAAGCCGTAAACAAGGTGTGTGAAACTTGTAGTGGTCCACACGCGTATTATGATTGTCAAGCAACCGATGCTTCCTTTTACCAAGCTCCCGTAGCTTCGATAAACCACAATCAATACCGACCACAAGCTGATCCTCATTACCGTGCACCTAGCGGTATGACACCACCTGGTTTTCCTCCTGTGCAAAACCATGGCAATCAAAATCGCTTTGTTCCGAATCAAGGACAAAATTTCATTAACTCTCAAAATTTCAATCAAAACCGGAACAATTTCAACCAATCATATCAAGCTCCTAATCATCAAAGTTATCAACAACCTCCTCAAGCTCCCATGCCAAATGACTTCATGAAAATTACTGAGTCAAACATACGTGCAATGCAAACTCAGATCAATAACATGAGAGTTGAGCTAAAAAAGGAAATTGATACCACAATGTCTCGGCAGACAAATGAGTTAAAGAATATGATGAGCAGTTTCATGAACATGAATATGAACAAAGCTTCATCATCTTCTGGAGGACTCCCCAGCAATACAATTCCTAATCCCAATGCCGAGTTGAAAGCCGTCACCACTCGTAGTGGTAAGACGCACAATGGACCTTCGACTCCAATGCCCCCTCCTCCTGTAGCATTGAGTCAAGTTACCAAGGAGACAACGGACAAGGTGCAATTCTCAAGCCCACGAAATACCGCACACGTCCCACCTTCGGTAGTCCAAGCTTTAAGTCCGGAACCCGAAGTTCCGAAGAAAAATCCTGAGCCAGAAAACACTTCCATCCCGGCTCAAAAGTCTAGTCAGCTTCCTTACCCATCAAGAATGAATGATGAGAAGCTCAAAGACAAAAACAAAGAGCAAATGGAAAATTTTTTCCAAATCTTCAATGAGCTTCACTTTGATATAAGCTTCGTTGATGCTCTCGTTCTAATGCCTAAATTTGCATCCACGCTTAAAGGCTTACTCACCAACAAAGATAAGCTATCAGAGATGGCTAAAACTCCTCTCAATGAGTAATGCTCAGCGGTCCTTCTCAAGAAGCTTCCCAAAAAGCTTGAAGACCCTGGCAGATTTCTAATCCCGTGTGATTTCTTGGGGATGGTTCAATGCTCCGCCTTGGCCGATCTTGGCGCTAGCATTAACCTCATGCCACTCTCAGTATGGAAGAAACTGTCTCTTCCTAAACTTTCATCCACTTGTATGACACTCGAGCTAGCGGACCGTACCGTAACTCGTCCACTTGGGATAGCCGAGGATGTCGTGATGAAAGTGGGAAAGTTTCACTTTCCTACTGACTTTGTTGTAGTAGACTTCGATGCAGATCCTAGAGTTCCCCTCATCTTAGGGAGAGCTTTCTTGAGAACGAGTCGTGCTCTGATTGATGTGTTTGCTGAAGAGTTGACCATACGGGTTGACAACGAAGAGCTCACGTTAAATATCAACCAGAACTCCAAACCTCTGTACAAACAGAGTGTTGCCACAATTAATCAAAGATCTGAAAGATTCAATGCAACACTCTCAAATTTCACGGTTAAGTCGAGTCACCAAAAACGTGCTGAGCTCAAAGCTTTGAAAATCACCCCTGGTTCAAACAAATGGTTTGAAAGCTGTACCAGGGAAGTCAAGAGTGTTCTGGATGATGATGATGATCTAGATTCGGAGACTTCATCGGAAGTGGTGGAAACTGCTAGCTCTAAGAGCACACCACTTGTCCCACCTCCGGAATCAGTTTGTCGCATCGAGTTTGTTAACTCTGTGGATGAAACCAAACTCTCTTCAGTTTCATCTGAATTGGATGATGATGATTGTGATCCAATGGGAGACATCCTTCCCATTGATGAATTGCTCAAAAATGATCCATCATCTTCTAGTCTTATTCCCGACTCTTCCATCCCTTCTCTCACTCCTGATGAGGAAGATGACAACTTTTGGAATGAAGTCGATGCCTTTCTTAGTGATGAGTCAATTCCAACAGGAATTGATAACACTTACTTTGATCCGGAGGGAGACATCCTTTTTCTGGAAAATCTGTTGATTGAAGAACCGTTCCCGGACATCTTCTTGACAATCACCATCTAAGCTTCAAGTTTAAGCTTAAAGATGTCAAAACTGGTGATTTGCTTCTCTCTACTGAGGAATGGACTTGCATTCTCATGTACGTCTTTATTCCATTCTTCACAGATGGTGTGGTTGCTCTTTCCCTTTTCTCTTTCGGGAATGAGGACACCATCTTTGACCCCGGTATCATCCCTTATAGTTTCTACTATTAACAATACCGAGGTTGTATCTCGTCGGTGTGGAACTTTCTGATGTTCATATGTTTATTAACATTGTGAACGAAAGTCCGATCGAGATTGGTTTTCCACGTTACTTTCCCCATGAACAAATGAATACGGGGTCGAGTCAAGCTAGCGACTCGGAAATCAAAAACAGTAGCATGCAATATGGGTTTTCACCCATATTTCTGACTTCTTTCTATCTTTCTACCACCCTAGTGTGGGGGGTTGCCCCACATGTTGTGTATATATGCAAGTTTAAAAAAACAAAAAAAAAAAAAAAAAAAAAAAAAATCTTTCAGAATAATGGCCGTTGTATTTCCCTTTTACGTTCTTTGTTTCGGCATAACCGCCGGTACTTTGAATATTGAGGGCAATATTCATTTCTAAGTGTGGGGGGGAATTCTCACGAATTTTATCATGTAATTATACCGCCTAATTCCCCCGTTTTTGGCCAAAAATTTTTTTTTTGGAGTAAGTGTTTTACACTTACTCATTTGGTCATCAGTCCGCCATGTCTAATAAACAAAAGGATTGGCTAATCCAGGAGCAAACGGCTCTTGGTAAAGATATCTCAAATCCGTTGACGGCTTGCAATTTGCCCAAAATTGTATGGTATTCAGCTCACCATATCCTAAAAAGTGAAGAGTTGGCTAGCCCGCATGTTTATGGCTTGTGGTAAAGGCAGTGGAAAAACCATAATTGGTAATCAGCTCACCAAAGATAATATTGATAATTTATCTAAGAGTTGGCTAGTCCAGAAGCAAACGGCTTCTGGTAAAGACAAATCAAATCCGTTGGAAGCTGGTGGTTTGCTCAAAATCACATGGTTATCGGTGTACCATGGTTCTTACTTGAACTGAAACATTTGGCTACTCCAGAAGTAATGGCTTTTGGTAAATAGATTCAAATCCATTAAGTTTTTCTCAAAAGATTGCTAGGGACTAGCAATAGTTTAGTGTGGGGGATTGATGAGTGTGTAAATACTCATCATTTTTAGTCAAATCTGAACTGCAAAACGTTTAAAAATGCTCAGAAATGCATCAAAATACTGAAAATATTCCAAAATTGCATTTTATATGTTTCAGATGCAAAATGTTTAAAATCAGATGAAAAATGAGCTAAATTTGCATAATTGGCAGTTTCAGTCCCCCAGGTTTCTAAAATTGTCAAAAATAGTCCCTGAGCCCTAATTTCAAAAGAAAAATCACCAAAGGTCCTTTTTAAATCATAAGTTGTCAAAATTAGTCCTTTGGTGAAAAATATCAAAAGTTTGAGAAAATTACAAAATTAGTCCTTCAAGTTTGAAATTTGGAAAAAATGGCCCCTGGAAATTTGAAAATGGCAAGTGTGGTCCTTGTACTTTTTGAGATTGTCACTTTTAGCCCTTGGAACAACTTTGATGAATTGGCAGAATTGGTCCTTGCAATTTTTAGATTTTACACTAATGGTCCTTGATAATTAAAGCCCTTAAACCCATTTTTGGACCCTGCCATAGCTTTGGACCCCTGTCATTTATCCATTTTGACCCCCCTTCTATTATTAACCCCCGGTCAATCCTTTGGTCAAACCACACAAAACGCGCCAAAAAGTCTTCCCCTCCCAACTGCTAACCTGCAACAATCCAACTCCCATCCCCCCTCCTCTCATCCACTTACCCATGTCCCCCCCACCTCAGCTACCATCCAATATGCATTAAATGCACTTTCCCCCCCCCCTCACTCAACCTCTCCAGCTGTTAATCCAATTTTGGCGCCAAAACTGATTGAATGGCCATGATCTCTCCAATCCATCCAATGGCTAAGAAAATAACTGGGAACTATTCAGAAGAGAGAGAGAGAGAGAGAAGACTTTTGGATTATAAAAGAAAGCAAATGGAGCAAGAGAGAGGAGTCTTGTAGTTTTTAAGTTTTATTAATGTCGTTTTTATCTTAAAGTTTTTAATTAAGTGTAATATCTGTAATCTTTTGTTGTCTTGTATCAAACTCATGTTAAATCATCAATATAATCTATTTTAAGCTTCAGTTTCAAAGTTTATCTCAAAGTCATAATTTTGAGTCCACTGTTGAATATTTCAGTTTAAGTTTCAAACATTTAAGCTTCTACAAGCTCAGTTCTCAGTTCTAATAAGCTTTTATCAGCTACTTAGAGCTTTTGATAAGCTTACATTTAAGTTTCTAGCAAAATTGGACCCTGGTCAACAAAAGTCAACTGGGAGCAAAAATGGTATGAAAAGGGGCAATGGTTGATTCAGATATGGATTTGGGTTAGTTCAGAGACATTGGGTTGGATAAATTAGGTTAGAGGTTCATGGGTTCATTGTTTCAAGCCATTGTGGCTAAGGACCCTTTGTAAGTGATTTTCAAGATTTCTTTGCATAATCTTCCTTTGTAGTTATAACTGGTTCTAATCTGTTTATTAGGCTGTATTTAAGTTATATAAACTCAGTTTGATCATTTATTTTAGCTGGTTAAGGGTTTAGCTTAGAATTGATTGCAATTCAGTTAATAAAGGTGTGTTTGGGTCAACTTGTTATACTGTGTTCAAGGATTACTCAGATGATAGAACTTGTTGGATTAGGTTTGTTTAGCACATATTAACTTATATCTGTCTCAAAAACTGCATCTGCACTGCTCAAAGTCAAATTCATGAACCATCTGTCTTAAATCCTTAACTGTTGTGATTTGTGAAAAGCAAACTCTTGTTTTGTGTTTAAAAGTCATAAACATAGCTTGCAGTATCTTTATTTAATCACTTAACATCATTTTCAGTTGAGAAATTAAGATCAAACTTCATAAAAGTCAACTTTTCAAAAACTGCTCAAAAGTCAACATTGCAAATTCCAGTTTTGAGCTAAACTGAATGGAATTTTCTTGGGTTCATTTTTAAGCCTAATTAAGTGAAATCTTGGGTTTTAAAAGTTCAACTGGTCTATTTTGTTATTAGCATTTTTATACATTTTTGTGAATTTTTTTATAAGTCTAAAACAAGCTTGTCTTTTAGGTCTCATGTGCCCTGTTCACCAAAGCTCAGCTTAAGCTGAGCTTTCTCAGTTTGTGCAGCCACTTGCACAGAGCTCATTTGAGCTTGCCCAGAGCTCTAATTTGGTTCATAAGTAGTTGGCTAGGTCTAGTATAGAGTCCCATATCTGTTTTTCATTTTCAGCTTATTTTAAAGCTTGTGCTTAAGCCCAAAGTTGGTCCCAAAATCTGTTTTAGCTTATAAACTCAAAAACATCAAATCTGTTAATCTTGCAATTCAGGGGCTATGGCTTGTTGTTTTTAGTTGCATTTGGGTTATTATAGCATATTAGGACTTCTGTAATCAGTTGGTGGCATTTGGTGCTTATTTGCTTATTAAAAGTGCTTATTTATAAGCACTTGCAATAGCAGTTGCTATTTCTTGCACACAACCATCTGATTTTCCATTTTTCCTAGATTCTAAATATAATTTTAGAATTTTCCTGAAATTTTCAGATTTTTCCAAGTCAGTTTGCTATTTTTCTTGATTTTAATTAGTTTTTAAGCATTTTTAATTAGCATTAAATACAAATAATTAAGAAAAGCTTCAAAAAAATAATTTTTCAATTTTATTAAGTTAAGATAAATATAAAAAGTCAAAAAAATATTTTTCCAAATTTTTCTTAGTTAAATTTGTATTTTTAAGCAATTTAATTAATTTTTAATAGTTTTTAATTCCTAGAAAATAGAAAAATAATCAGAAAAATACAAAAATAGTTTTGAAAATTCTCTTTTGATATTTTAGATTTTTCTAAGTCAAAATTTTATTTTTCTAGCTTTATTTCCTATTTTCTTGTATTTTAGGCTAATATTAAACAGTTAAAAATAGTTTTTAATTAATAATAATTAATTAAATAGTTATAAAAATAATTTTCTTTTTCTATAAATTTTCTTTTATCATTAGGTTTGTAAAAATATCATTTTCATATTTTTAGGGTTAATATTGATTTTGTTTCACATTTTCATTTGTACGTCGCGTAGTTTTTTAATTCAGTTTTATAAAAACATAAAATCAAAAACATCATTTTAAATATAGTGATAGCGTTTATTTAATATTTTTTATCTTTTTAAATTTTCTTTAATTTGCATTTAAGCCCCTGTAATTTGTTGGCTTTTTCTTTAGTTATAATCATTCAAATCTCTTTTCCATTCAAATTTCTCGATCACTATTCGTTGGGTGATCCATTGCATAGCTCGCTGGGACATAACGACCCGGGGAAACCCTATACTCCCCAGATCTTCATTGAGTTCGTTTCTGAACCGTTTTAAGTTTCTTACGATCGGCCATTCACAAGTGGCCGGTTTGTGTGAGAAAACTTGACGGTTTGGCACGGATCAGTCATCGACTGTGGCATCCTGCTCATGTCTGGTCGCCGGAGAGAGAAAGCTGATATGGCACCTAGTGACCTGGGTCATCTCCGATCACGATTGGGACTAGCCTGACAAGAAAATTCTCATGCTAGTTTTTATAAAGTATACGTGTGCTACTATATAAAATAACCAATTTACTATAATTATCATATAGATTCAACCCAACCCACTAATCATTCATCAACCAACCAAATTCGAATCATGATAGGCGTACACTCAACTAAGACAATTATACAAACTAAATGCATACTTAACTTTAGATGTCAAGAGTCAAATTGTTTGTATTCCACTAGTGTGTTTTCTATGCTCTTTTTTTATTTTATTTTATTTTTGGTCTAGCCTAGTAACCTAAGACTAAATTATCGATAGTTCAACGAAATGACTGTAAGTAGATGGTCCAAACTCCAAAATATTGAAATTCAATCCGAAGAGTCCTTCGTTAACCCTTTTTGTACAAGAGAATAAACATGAAGTGACAAAGGTAAAGTCAGGTTAAAAGATAGAATATATACATACGTGTCACGAGAAATGTATATTAAGTTTTGTGTCATTTTATATATTGTTTCACTTTAAGAAACTTAAAGATATATAGATTACATTATTACCTCTAAACAAAAGGCCTATTAGCTCAGCTGGTTAGAGCGTCGTGCTAATAACGCGAAGGTCGCAGGTTCGAGACCTGCATGGGCCAAATGTTTTTACACTTGAATCTTTTTTGCTAAGACAAGTCATTAGGTACTTGGGCCCTTTTGGTTTGAACTAAAATCATTTTTACACAAAAGGACACACTATTTTATGAAATCGGACTGGTTCATCTTGGGTGTCGACGATTTGTGTGGTTACTTTGTCAAAAGTATGGTTTACGCATATTGGAGATCTATGCGTAGATGAACTTGAGACTCCGCAAGCACAAATCTCTCGTTCTCTATGCTCTTGACGCCATATATATAAAGTAGAAATTATGATTCATTTCCTACACTCAGGAAATGAGGTATGGAAACATGCAGAGAAACAATGACATATCATGTAATGATTATCTCCTTCCAAGTTGAGACGGGTTGAGAAGTTATGTTCATCCGAGACTCAGTGTTGAGATATACGAACTTGCATATCAAATGATGGTCATTTACAAAAAAGACTACCGTAAAAGGAAGTGCTTATGTTGAAAAAGTTTCAAAGTGCACGCGTTTGATGTTTACAGTTTTCTTTTGAAAATCTAACAAGTATTATGCAGGAGTGTTGGGATATACGAACTTTCATATCAAATGATAAGTCATTTACAAAAAAAACTATCGTAAAAGGAAGTGCTTATGTTGAAAAAGTTTCAAAGTGCACGCGTTTGATGTTTACAGTTTTCCTTTGAAAATCTAACAAGTATTATGCGGGAGCAGGAATTCAGACCGATGAGAGACGTAGGAATTTCACTTAAATGTCAGGAAGGCTGAAATAGCTTTCTCGTTCTAGGAGGTCCGGATATTCAATCCCATGATATTCGGATACCCGGGGGTTCCTCTATGGAAAGTTGTAACAAGATATCCCATCCTAGTTCTAGATATAAGTGCTTATAGTAAAACTTATAAACTGTACTAAATTTAGTTAGCATTTCGACTACTTGTAACATATACTTACGAGTCAGGATGTTCAAACTGGTCAATTTGTAAGTTGTAACCATGTTAAACACATACACTATTGTTGGTTGGTCAACAGGCCGATTTTCACGTACATGTTATCTCAGATGGTATGAAGATACTTCAATATTTCTATTCAAGAAATCCAGACTGAAAAAGAATAATAGAACAAGAATATATTCCAAAAGCCACTAATTTGGATACTGAGATCTTGTATGATACATGAACTTAGACAAATAAAAAGAATAAGATTATGTATTTGGTGTGTCAATGATACTTTCTGAATAAAAATAAATAAATTAGGAGAATATAATAGAAAAATTCTTTAAAAAAAAAAAAGAGAGAGATACAGAAGCCACCATACATTGAGCTAAACACCCTATAATTTACTATGCATTTCTCTGTGTTTCTGAGGAAGAAAAAAAAAAAAACTTTTTATAAAAAAAAAATTAATTGATGATACTCCAGTATCTAATTTGCAAAACAACATGAATACCTTTCAATTAGAAGGATCTGCAAAAGCAGAAACCAAATGAATAATACATTACAAATTGCACTATCCTTCATTGGGCACTCTTATCTGCAATTAAAGAAAGAAAGAAAGAACATTGTAAGACCGATAAGAAGGAAGGGATGCGTTATGTTAAGAGAAACAATCTACTGCAGAGTAATATTTACCTGGTGCTAGGGTTCCCAAGTGTGAGTTCAAGATCATCTGAAACGCATTCTTCGTGTATCCTCTCGCCTTCCCATGGTTTGACTAGACCTTTCATGTTACTTCCGAATGCAAACTCAGATGAAATTGCATCAGACATAGGTACATCTGCTGTTTGGTCAAACCCAGCAGTGATGGCCGGTGAGCAAGTCCCGCTTTGGCCTGGGGTCCACATTCTGGAGCCTGTAGCCGAAAGTGCCTCCTTGAATGCAAACGGATTTGATGCAACGAGACTAAACGTGGGTGATGATGGTCCTTCTTGGGGGGTTTGGACCCCGGAGAGCCATCCTGAATCAGTTGGTGTTTGGCGGCCAGGACTTTGGGGAGTTGAAGAAGGTAAGAAAGGGTAGTGTTGACTGGCCCATGCGGGGTCCATGTCGTTCATTCTAGGAGTCTGACATGTAGGTGAACTTAATGGAGGTGTGACCGGAGCACTTATTGAACCACCGGGTATGTAGAGATGGTGTGGGAAATTGGATGATGGAGAGGAACCCGATGAGAGATTCTTTAACCACGGTATAAGAGAGTTAGGATCGGGATTGCCATTACCAGCATAGAGTGATGAGATGGAGCTAGGGAAAGATGATGAACTAGGGTTCAAACTATAGGAAGTATTAGGACTTGGTTGATATGACGAGCATGGACTAGCTGATGCTGATCCACCTGTAGCTTCCACGCGTGCAGCAGGTTTACATCCCTACACAAGTAGAGAGACAAGAGCAGAACATTAGCAAAACGTAATGCTAATCTAATTGGTATGGATAGAGATGTATGCATACTCTCCCAACTCAGACGGTACAAAGTTTGTCTGTTGATGTGAACCTGTTGTATGCACATTATTGTGCATAATGAAGCAATAATTGATGTCACTACAATCATATCTAACACATGGTAGCACCGCTAGGCCCCAACTCACATAGATTGTACTCATAGAGATGTCCTGACCGTACCTACATGGATGTACAAGACAACCCCTCTATATTTGTGACACGCACATGGACTTCTTAGTTTTCTATAATGTGTATGGTTGGTTAGCAATATGACCGGTTCATAGAATCTCATATGAAACATTTATCTTATATATAAGCAAAAAACGAATTTTGACTATTGCTCTTACAAGCAACAAGGTTGCCACCAACAACTACATAGTACCATCAATATGAACGGATTTCCTATTCAATCTGGTATCCTGTCCAGTCAACTAGTGAAAACCTCCAATTGTGCCTAGACATTCTACAAAACCTCCAAAGACGCAATGACCTTGATGGAAGTTTAAATGGTTTGCTTCAGCCTTTGAGGTGGTGTGGCAACCAAACATCAAGACAAATAATCCCAGTCACTGATCTCGTGTCATAACATTTCAAGTAAACGTTCTTATTCTAGAACACACAACGACTACAAAATCAAAATGTGACCATTCATAATCATAGTAATTAAACCTCTTATGCAGATAACCACTTATCTATCTAGAAAGCTAAAAGCAAACTTTCGCAACAACATCCAAATCTGTACTCAATCAAAGTAGCACAAAAGATAAATTCAACTTTATTTTCAATCTTCTTTCTTAAACTAGTAAACGGATAACGTTTTCCCTATTCAGGTTACCACGGTAGACGAGTCGAGTCTTTGACTCATATGTACGCAGCCTAAATCTCTGTGACCGTTTCCGCCACCCCAAATGTGTGCAAGTAAGGTTAGAACCGCAAACCTATTGTGAAATAAACCTGAAGTGGTCACGCCAAGCTCCTCAAAAGAGAGGACTTTACCTGATTTAAGTCTGTGTGGCGGTGACTTTAAAACACGTGAATTAGTCGGCTATAAGGTCCGAGACCATGGTTACCAAAGAAAGTTAGTGACTTATTGCGAGAAAGTTCAATTCCTGTTAGGTACAAATAAACCTGAAACGGCCACGCCCAGCTCCAGAAAAAGGATGTTTTACCTGGTTTGAGTCTATGTGCCGATGGGTTCAAAAGTAAAAACCCTTTGATTAGTACCACTAAGAAAGCTAGAATCCATTTGATCCATTATTCCAAGAAAAAAGGACCACTAATTCAAAATTAAAAAAAGCAATAAAACAGTACCCAACCCCAATATTTTCAACCCCAACCAAAACGTAAAGATCACTCTACTCTACTCTACTGTTCCATTAATATAAAATAAATAAAAAAAGAATATTTCGGTTTGCGTGTTTTGTTCACATGAATCCTGGAACAAAGTCTTATTACATCTATCGTACGCTTCCAGGATCTTATTAAGTACTGTTACACTGAAACAAAAAAACTATTACTAGTACAAGTTAGCTGAGTCGTACACCGTCTTGCTAAAATGCGCCGTATGCTCAGTAACCACGTTACCTTTGTCTCTAATAAAGACAATTCCTCAGATCCAGTCAAACTTTCATCTTAATTAATTAACTAATTATTCATTAATTCAGCTTATTTAATCACTAATCACACCTTTAATTTCTTATTCATATTTATAAAACTAGATCGGTTAAAAACTTATTTATAAGTGAGCTTATTTTTATTTTTACTTTTTTTGGTATATCATTACGAGCCAACTAATCCCTGAGCGACTACCCTTTTAATAAAAGTGAGCTTATTTTCGAGTTTTTCGGCTTATTTTAACTTATATAAGCTTATTATATCATAATAAACTTATATTAAATTTAAAAATAAGCCGAAAAGTTTAAGCTACCGTGTACTTGATTATGACTAAACGCCTCTAAGTCAGAAACAAAATCAAATAACTCAGCCTTCAAACCAAACCTAGATCGATAATAATATTCAAAAGAAACCCTAATTTTGAACCAAGAAAGTCAAACTTAATCATCACCGTTAAAAATTATAGATCTAATACCGAAGATGACGTAAGCATATATAAATAAATACCTTGCGATAAGTAGTACCGTCTTCTTCAACGATCCAACCAGCTTCATTACACAAAGCTTTCAGCACTTCGTTATTATCACAATGTTTAGGCAGTTTGTAGTTGCCGTAAACTCTAAGTCCGGCGAATATCTTTGCGGCGATTGCACGCCGTCTTCTTTCTCTTCGTTTATTATTCTCTCGTTCCTTCCATGTAGGTAACCGTGTTCCTGACGTCATGTATCGATAATCGGAATATTTATTTTTGAGTTTTCGCCGGAAAAGTGTGGATTGATCGGAATAATATATTGTGTGTGTGTGTTTTAGAGAGTGTGGAGAGAGAAAATGGGGAAATGAGTTTGTTAAATGGGAATTGGAGTGAAGTGTTTGACCTTGGAGTTGTAGTTATTTCCATAGCTGCCACTCATGTTTTAAGCTTTGGCCAGGAGCATTTAAGAGCGGTGAGTATTGAACGTTGTGAATTTTAATACTCGTTTGTCAAGAGTCATCATGTAGTCTTACTTGTTTTTTTGGAATACTTACTTTTCAGCGTTTCATGAAGTAGCATTTAGGAGCGTTGAGCAGTTAGAAGTTGTTTTACACGTTATGATTACACCTACAGCTATATTACTAAACGTTTTAATAAAAAAATCGTTACTGCTCACTGTTACTGCTTAGAATTACTATCATTATTACTGCTTACGGTTACCGATCACTGTTACCACTTATTGTTATTGCTCACTGTTACTATCACTATTACTGCTTATGGTTACCGATCACTGTTACTGCTACTTTTGTCAGACATGCCCTTAAGGTGCGACACTGTGACAGTTAATGACAGCAATTACTTGAAAGATTGTTGTTTACTTCTTCGATCTTAAAATAATTATTTCTCAAAGAAAATACACAAATCCAAAAATATCATTATTACTCCGTAATACTTTTAATTTATTTATTTTCACATATCGACAATTATGCTCTTAACTATTCACAATAATTTATGTTTCCTTCAAATTAATAACAATTTAAAGTAAGTCAATATGGTTAATTTGATCATACCACTCTATTAAACTACGAGTAATGATGCAGATGACTAAATTATAGGGCTGAGCAAAATCGATCAAGAACCGAACCAACCCGACAAAACCGGAAAAACAGACTGAAACCGAACTAAACCGAACTGAGTAACTTCGATTTGATTCCCGATTTAGGTTTTTATCGATTTTCGATTTCGGTTCTTGCCGGCTTTAAACCGATGCTCACTCTTACTAAATTACATGTCTAATTTATATAAAGATTAACACATGTAATGGTCATCTTATTTTTTTTTTTTTTTCAGCTTTTGAATTTAACATGTGTTGTAATCATATTTTTAGTAATACTTTTAAGCATTACTTCTAGTCACACTAATCATTTTCCTTAAACTACTCTATTTAGTTCTAGTAGTTGACAAATAATTTGATACAGCCAAAAATAAAAAGTTAACAAATAGTTTTAAGACAAAAGAAATAGTTTATGAATTTGTATTATGGTGTCATAGATATAATTAATTAATTATAATATATAAAATAATATAACAGCTAAGTATTTTCTACTTCGTTTTAAATAAGAACATTTAAACAAAACAAAATTAATAGACGTCTCTTGTCAAACAGGTAAACATTTGAGGTTTTTTATGTTCATGTTATCCGAGAAAAAAACATATTCTTTTTATTCAGATGCATGCAATCTTGTGAGAAAACCAAAAGTTTTAACGCCAGATCATTTCCGCGTGCTCGTCATCAAAACAATGATTTAAAATGCTTGTTAGAGTGGTTGGTGTGGGTGTCATTGGGCACGCCATGGGTACCAATGGATAACCAACAACACGTTGTACTGCATCATGAATCTAGCTATCCGTTTGCCATTCGGCATTTAGCCAATGCACCAACATACGTTGATATCTTTATTTTAGAACATGTTTTATGTGGGACTCAATAAGTATTGTTAATTTTTTTATTGGGTTTGATTATTGATGTGTTATTGAAAAAATAATAATGTGACATTAATGTGACAGACTAATAGCGTGTTATTTGTTTCTCCCGTATCTAGCTTTCTTAAGAACACAGGAGATGAGGTTTATTAAGGCTATGTTTGGCGCGCAACATTTTAGAGCTTTTTGGGGCAATGAGCGGTGAACAATGAGCTTTTTGATTTTTATTGTTCGTTTGGCAAATGAGCGGTGAGCTTTGCTATTTTTTAGGAAAGCTCATTTTTCCAATGCTTCTTTAAGAAGCTGTGAGCGGTGAGCTGTGAGCTGTGGCTACTGCTCACAGCTACTGCTCACAGCTCACAGCTACTGCTCACAGCTCACAACTACTACTCACAGCTATTTTTACCAAACACACCCTAAGTGGGAAATGGATTAAAATGATTGACCTTGAAGTTGGTTTATTTACGGATGTGCCACTGATGGTTTGATTTTTTTAATATTTAGGGGACCTGAAAATGCGGGTGGCGCACGTGTTTAGTCTTTTCAAAGGTTGGAGGAGGATTAGGGGGTTTTCTAGGAGAGTGGTGAACGTGATATCTTTATAAGTCTAATATATACTACTGATTATTGAATTAACAATGTAATTATTGATTTTTATTCTCCTATTGATATTCTAGGTTGATTATTTTGAAAATGTCAAAATTCTATTTTAAGAGTTGAAATTGGTATACGTAGCTTCTGGATGATCATAAACAAGTTTTTTTAGTAGGTTGCAACAAGTCAACATAATAGTGATATCAATGGTGCTAAACTAAAATTCATGCGAAATCGAAATGGCAAAAGTACAAATATCAAATATGTTGCTTCGAGTATTTTATAAAAAGTAACATCAAGAAAAACACCGTGTAACACAGTTTGGGAAAGAAGATAAAGCAAAGGGATCGATGGATGAAGATGTGTTTCCTTTGAGTGTCGATAAGAATGATAAACATAAGATATGTTTCTCATTTTATACCAATCAAAAAGTTACTGATATAAGTTATTTTAGCACATGTTTTGTGAACGGATTATGTAAATGAAATTGGCACATGATGTGTTTGTAACAAGATAACATTGATCTTTTGCATAAGAGACTTAAATACAACTAAGATGATAAGATAAAATATCGATCTTAGCCAAGGATATTATGAAAATGAAAGACCCTATCAAATATTGGAGATTTTAATGTATGGTTAAAAATTCGAATGAAGAATCTATAACGAAGACATCCCTTCACACACATCGGGTATGTTTGGCGCAATGGGCTGGGGTTAGGGCTGGAGCTGGGGCTAGAGTTAGGGCTTTTATTATAAGACGAAGTTGAAATTTGTATTTTTTAGACTTGTTTGGCAAATGGGCTGGAGCTGGGGCTTATTATTGCAAAATTACTAAAAAATATATAATTAAATGACTTTTATGGTATATGTTAGATATTTTTGTGGGTAAATATTTAATTTATGGGTCATAAGCCCCGGGCTAAAAATTTTAGGCCATTTTATGGGGCTAAAGTTTTAAGCCCTTTTTAGGGGCTTATGATTTCATAAGCTCGCATGACAAACGAGACTTATTTTATAAGCCGGCTTATTTTAGAAGCCCAAGCCCCATAAACCCCTCCCCAAACACACCCTTTGTGGTTCAAGCAACAAGTTGTTAATGGTTAGTGCATTAGTGCTCTCTAGCCACAATTACTTTAGCTCAATTGATGGATTTACTATTAATCTAATTAAAGAAAATGGTATTTGATTTTTTTAATTTTGTTTAATTTAACAAGAAGAAAAGCATGACTTGTCATATAACAGAAGTCAAGAATGATGGATCAGAGGCTATCTATCTATGGGAATGGATCTATTGAGAAGAGTTACTGAAATGAGAAGAATGAAAAAATATATATATATATATATACTAGCCACATATTTTAAGTAAGAATAGAGAAATAATAGGGAGATGTATCTGTTTTTGTATATGGATCTCAAATTTGTCATTGTAATTTCTTCTTATCCTTCTCTTCTTAATTATATTTCTTATTTGATCATCACTCATCTATCATTTTATATTCTATAATTACGGGTAAACGAGTCGAATCGAGTATTACTTAAATTCAAGCTTGAAACTCGACTCAAGCTAGATCAAGCTTTAGAATTTATGCTCGACCTCGGCTCGTCATCTAAAACTCGAGCTCGACTATTTCACATTTAAAACTCAAAGTCAATGAAAATAGACATATCAAGCTTGACTAGACTCAATTTTATGAATCGCGTAACTACATGTATATAAAGAAAAGTATAATATTATTGAAGCTCAATAAATGCTCGCGAGTCTTACAAGCCGAGTATTTTTGAGCTCAAAAGTGTACTCGAGTAGCTAAACTCGACTTGTTTATATCGAGTCGATCTCAAATAACTCGTAAACTGTCTCGTCTCGTTTACACTACTATCCGTAACTACGTAGTTTGTTTTTTTTATTTGTGTTGATGATAAATATTAGGGTTTTTCTAACTTGTGCCCTAGGGGCACAAGTTAAGCACACAAAAAGTACATTAAAAGTACACATAGACCCACATAAAAGTACATTTGTCTGTATTTTTATGTGTGCAACTGTGTACTTTTTTTAAGCCCTTATATACTTATTGTGTGCTTAACTTGTGCCCCTAAGACACAAGTTAGAAAAACCCTAAATATTAGCTAATCCTTTTTCTTTTCTAAAAAAAAAAGTACCAAAGTTTATGAATCAACTATCAAACTAAAGGGTATAAATGTAATGAGCATCAAAACACTTGGATTGAAAGATGGTGGGGACAGAATAAGATCATCACCCACGGGATGAACTTAAAAACATGCACGTGCAGTGGAACAGTTGATATAACGCGTTTAATTCTTTTCTTTTTATTATACGGCGTATTTCTAACTAATTAAATCAAAATTCATAGTATAATTTAAGTCTCCAAATTGATAACAAGGATTTAGATTGAAAATTTGTTATGACTTATGTATGAGGTGACTTGATATAAGCAAATTGTGGTTGTGTGTCAATTTAGCTTTAGTCTTTAATATTTGTCATCTATTTTATAAACATACTTAAGGTAATTTTATGAAAATATGACATTTTTTTATATATATTATTGTTGAAGGGGGATGTACTTGTTGTTTGGGTTTTGGCATGAGAAGTAAACAACAAATGGAGATGTTGGGAAGATGTGGTATTACCCATTTGGCAAGCTCTAAAAACACCAAATAATGATGGACAACTCATGTGTCATGTTATAGTTTATATGTGTTTTTTAATTGAGTATTTTATAGATAAATTTGTATAAGTACGATCATTAGGTGTCATATCAATTTTTATATATTGTTTACTGAGTAGATTATTTCAAATTGTTAGATTTAGGATTTGGTTCGAGGGTTTAAACAAATTTTTATTCTAACAGTATCAATAGCAAGATCGTTTATCCTTTTCACGCCAACATCACATATTTTACATTCTCACAAATACGGGTGAAACAAGACGAGATAGATCGCGAGTTACTCGAGTTTGACTCACAAAATACTCAAAATCGACTCGATGTAAATCGAGTCGAGCTCGAGCTCGAGCTACTCGAGTATACTTTCGAGTCGAGCTCGAGTATCAAAATACACGACTCAAAAAGCTCGCGACCATAATCGAACTCACATATTTTTACATTTTTATCCTTATGTATACGTATATTTATATATATTTCATACTATATAAGCAAATCGAGTCGAGTCAAGCTCAAATATATCGACTCGAGTAATGTAAACCTCTATTAATTTATTTTGCAAATTCGCCGAGCCGGGCTCGAGAGTATTGACTACATCACCGAGCTCTTGAGTATGAAAATGTATCCTCGGTCTAGTTTCGAGCTAGTTAACTTTTAGTCTTTTAGTGCTTTAATGGGCCGGTCTTATTAGATGAATATGATTTGATCTATGGGCCTCGGTATTAAAACCATTGTTATCCATGGGCTCCAAACTTCTCAAACCAAGATAGAAGTAAACGTGTGGGCCAAGTTGGTTAAGAAGGGTTACTCATGCAAACTATATATACGATTCTTTTGTTGTATGCATTGACTTAAAAACAAACTTTGAATCCTGAGAGAGAAATTTTGTTGTAGCGATAAGAGCAAAGGAATTTTTTCGTTAAGGTTTCGCGTGATCGAGCTCTCTAGGTATATATATTTTCAACTTTCATTAAGAGTTGTAGTCTTTATTTTCTTATTCATACATTGTCAAGTCTTGATTTCTTGTCGTTAAAGTATAATTTGATTTTTCTTGTCTAAAACTATATTAATTAATTAGTTAGCATGCATTAATAAAGTTTTTGCTCAGAGATGGTAGCTTAGGAACTTGTCTGATTCTTATATTGATGTTGGAATTTTAATAGCATATATCATACATAAATTAAACAAGAGTACATCAAAGCATGCAACGGAACATGTAACATATAATTATAAATTAATTAACTGAATTTAAAACGTATGCATACCTTTTAGCAATTCCAAGCAATCACAAACAAGAACCCTAATTAGGGTTTATATGGTTTAACGAATTGACCCTTACCGTTTTTCAATTCAAACCAAGATGTAAACAATAGTGCGTTTACACCACGTTCTTGTACACACGTACTAATACCGATTTAACGTGAACGCTAGTTCTTAAACACAAAATCAAACCAAAATGATTTTGTTTTAAAAGCAAAAAATCGGTCACCCCTAAGCGTTGTGTTATCGGTCGAATACCACAAAAGGGAGAGAGGAAAAAGGTTTAGGGTAGTATTATGTGTACAAGAGTAACAAATAATGAACCCCTAACCTTGTATATATATTCTATAAACTTAGTGTCCAAGTTAGGGTCGCACAGGGACTCCAAAGAGCCATATACGACCGGTTATATACCCCAAGAGGGTTTCCAGGTCCTTCTTGACCTCTAATTTACACTATAGTCCTTCTCTTTATTATTCACCGACCGTTAGTCAATTATCGTTAATTACTTAACGCTCGTTAGTCATTATTGTGCATTTAATAATTAATCGTAACATTTTACATTAAATCTCATACGTAAAGTGTGCAATCCCGTGGTCTCAAGTTCGAATCCGGACATACACGTATTAAATTTGTCTATAAAACTAACAGCTCCCACTTAGACTGATCTTAATAGTGTAATGACATTGGTTAGCATCACATAATCAGGACGCATCGCAGTAACCTATAACTGCAAGTTCTGCTTCTGGATTACCCACTAAAAACATTTCTCTTGTAGCCCTTAAGTACTTGAGAATATGTTTAACAGTAGTCCAGTAAAGTTCACCTGAATTCTGTTGATATCGTCTGGTCATGTTTTGAGCAAACGCCACATCGGGTCTTGTGCGTCTCACCGCATAAATAATAGATCCCACATCCAAAGCATAAGGGACTCTCTTCATGTGTGCCACATGTGCTTGTGTTGAAGCACATGCTTTGCTACTTAATCCATGATCTACTTGCATTGGCAAATATCCCTTCTTGGAATTTTGCATATTGAATCTCTTCAATATTTTATCAATGTAAGCACTTTGGCTTAATCCAATCAACCGCTTAGATCTGTCTCTGTAGATCTTGATTTCAAGAATGTATGATGCTTCTCCTAAATCGTTCATAGAAAAGCATTTACCAAGATAGGAATTCACCTCATTTAAACTTGGTATATGATTTACCATCATTAATATGTAATCGACATATAGGATAAGGAAAGTAACATTACTCCAACTAGCTTTATGATATACACATGACTCATCAAGATTCTGAGTAAATCCAAACCTTTTGATTTTTTCGTCAAATCTTTTATTCCATTGTCTTGATGCTTGCTTTAATCCATAAAAGGATCTTTGAAGCTTTCATCTCTCTCATAAAATTGTGGATTCACAAACCCCTCAGGCTGCGCCATATTGATATCCATTTGCCAAATCTCATAATCATAGTATGCTGATATGGCTATAAGAATCCTAATAGCTTTTATGTCTGCTACAGGAGAAAAGGTCTTCTCGTAGTCAATCCCGTAGGTTTGAGTAAAGCCTTTAGCTACCAGATGAGCCTTATAGGTGTGTACATTGCCATCCATGTCAGTTTTCTTCTTGAAGAGCCACTTGCTTCCAACGAATTTAGCATTAAGAGGAACGTCTACTTCAATCCAGAATTCATTATCTTTCATGGATTGCGTTTCCCCATTCATTGCAACTCGCCATTTTTCCTTTTCAGGATCATCCATGGCAGCTTTATAGTTAGTGGGTTCACCAAGATCCCCTAACATATTTTCCTCAACTTCTACTTTAAGATATAGACATTCAGGTGCACGTATAGTCCTTTCAGACATACGAATGGGAATAACTTCAGGTGGAGAACCTAGAATTTCAGGCTCCGCTTGAAGTTGGCTAGTGTTTTCAGAAGGTGATGTATCTTCATGATCATCTTCTAGATCATAATCTCTCTCACTGAATTCTTGAGATATGAGACTCCTTTCAAGGAAACTCCATACCTAGCCACAAGCCCACAATGACTTTATTCTCAGGTGGGAAGTAAAAGTAGTAACCCATCGTTTCTTTTGGGTATCCTACGAAGATACACTTAACATATCTTTGCTGGAGTTTAAATAGTGAGTGACGTTTAACAAACGCCTCACAACCCTGACCTTTAAGTAAGAAAAGTTGGGAGATTTTCCAGTCCATATTTCATATGGAGTCTTATCAACCTTCTTTGTTGGAACCATAAATTTAAAATGCGAATAACAGTTTCTAGAGCATAATCCCAAAAGGATAAGGGAAGAGTTGTATGATTAAACATTGGTCGCACCATATCTAGCAATGTACGATTTCTCCTTTCAAATACACCATTTTGTTGTGGAGTATATGGATATGTGAGTTACTGGACAATACCACACTCAGCAAGATAATATTTGAACTCTTGGCTAATATATTCACCACCTCTATCGGATCGAAGAACCTTAATCTTCTTTCCGAGTTGTAATTCTACTTCATTTTTTGAAAACTTTGAATGTTTCAAAGACTTCATGTTTATGTTTAAGTAAATAAGCATAACCATAACGACTGAAATCATCCGTAAAGATTAAGAAGTAGTTAGCACCTTTCTTTGACACATTTCTAAGTGGTCCGCACACATCAGTATGTATTAAACCAAGTAGATCTGAAGCCCGTTCCACTTGATGTGAAAATGGTTTCCTTGTCATCTTCCCAGATATGCAAGATTCACACTTATCAAATGATTCCTCATTGATATTTTGCAAAAGCCCATCGTGTTGCAGCTTTTCCATGCGTTTCTTGCCAATGTGGGCAAAGCGACAATGCTATAGATAAGTAGAATCCAAGTCAGACTTTATTCTCTTATTGTTAATGCTATACAAAGAATTATTTCCATTAGACACATGATTATCCATGTCAATTTCAAACACACCATTTATGGGATTGCATTGAAGTAAAAATAATTATTTAAAGAAACAGAAATTTCATAACTAGTAAATGTGTGATCAAAACCAGTATCTAATAACAAAGAAACTGAAATAACACCTCTAATAATAGAAGGTGCATAATGACAATTATTCAATACTAGTACTAAACCCAAAGGTAAAACTAAATCGAATGTCCTTATGGCTTTAACAGTTACACGTATGCCATTCCCTACGTACAAGTATCTTTCTTTATAGGCCAGCTTCCTTGCTCCTCCAAGTCCCTGCGATGTGTTACAAATATGAGTACCACATCCTGTATCATATACCCAGGAATTATGCTTACGAGGAAAAGAAAATAATTCAATCATAAAAATACCTGAAGTGCTCTTGACATTCCCAAACTTCATATTTTTATTCAGACGCAACTCATCAAGGAACAATGGATAGTTCCGGTTCCAGTGTCCTGGTGTGTTGTAATGGTGACAAGCAGCCAAATCCTTCTAAGGATTCTCCTTCTTCTTAGGAGGATTCTGCTTCTTAAGCATTGGTTGGTAGGTCGCAACTTGTTTACCCTTTCCTTTGCCTTTCACCTTTCTTGTTCGCTTGTTGTGGTTTGTTGGGCTTAGTAATCCTACGACCTTGTATTGCTAGTACCTAGGGTGTTGGTGCCTTCTTGGGTAATACTTTCTCAAAATCAATGAGCATTGCATGTAACTCAGTGACTGTCTTCCCCGTGCAATGCATGTTATAGTTTTGCACAAAACCGCCAAACAAATACTGGTTAAAGGATCGATTGATAAGGCCAACACATACATCCTGCGAATAACCGTAGTCAAGTTGCTCCAGTTGGTCCAAGTAACTTTTGATTTTAAGGACACGAGTACTCACAAATCTCTTAGCATCCTGCTTACAGCTGTGTAAAGAATAACTTGGGTCTTATGACTCATGCAGTAGTATGATATAATGGACGATAATTAAAGATAACTAAAGTTATTCTCCACACAGCTCTAAGCAGGATGCTGGTAAATCCGTGAGTGCTCGTGTCCTTGAAATCAAAAGTTATTTGGACCACCTGGAGCGACTCGGCTATGGTTATTCCAAGGATGTATGTGTTGGCCTTATCAATCGGTCGTTTAACCATGATTTGTTTGCTGGTTTTGTGCGCAACTATAACATGCATTGCACGGGGATGACAATCACTGAGTTGCATGTAATGCTCATTGATTTTGAAAAAGGATTACCCAAGAAGGCACATACACCCCAGGTACTAGCAATACAAGGTGGTATGATTACTAAGCCAAATAAACCGCAAAAATCGAACAAGAAGGGTAAAGGCAAATCGAAATGGTAAACAAGTTGCGACCTACCAACCAATGCCAAAGAAGCATAATCCTCCGAAGAAGAAAGATAATCCTTAGAAGGATTTGGCTGCTTGTCACCACTGAAACACACTAGGACATGGGAAGCAGAACTATCCACTGTTTCTTGATGAGGTGCATCTGAATAAAATAAAAAGGTTGGGAATGTCACGAGCACTTCATGTATTTTTATGATTGAATTATTTTCCTTTCCTCGTAAGCATAATTCATGGGTATATGATACGGGATTTGCTACTCATAATTGTAACACATCGCAGGGACTTAGAGGAGCAAGAAAGCTAGCCTATGGAGAAAGATACTTGTACGTAGGGAATGGCATACATGTAGTTGTTGAAGCCATAGGGACATTCGATTTACTTTTACCTTCGGGTTTAGTACTAGTATTGAATAATTGTCATTATGCACCTTATATTACTAGAGGTGTCATTTCAGTTTCTTTGTTATTGGATATTCGTTTTGTTCACACATTTACTAGTTATGAAATTTCTATTTTTTTAAATAATGTTTTTTACTTTAATGCAATTCCTGTAAATGGTGTGTTTGAAATTGACATGGATAATCATGTGTCGAATGGAAATAATTCTGTGTATAGCATTAGCAATAAGAGAATAAAGTCTGACTTGGATTCTACTTATCTATGGCACTGTCGCCTTGCCCACATTGGCAAGAAACGCATGGAAAAGCTGCAACACGTTGGGCTTTTGCAAAATATCAATGATGAATCATTTTATAAGTGCGAATATTGCATATCTGGGAAGATGACAAGGAAACCTTTTTCACATCAAGTGGAAAGGGCTTCAGATCTACTTGGTTTAATACATATTGATGTGTGCGAACCACTTAGACATGTGTCAATGAAAGGTGTTAGCTACTTCTTAACCGTTACCGATGATGTCAGTCGTTATAGTTATGTTTATTTACTTAAACATAAACATGAAGTATTTGAAAGATTCAAGGTTTTCAATAATGAAGTAGAATTACAACTCGGAAAGAAGATTAAGGCTCTTCGATCTGATAGAGGTTATGAATATATTAGCCAATAGTTTAAAGACTATCTTGCTGAGTGTGGTATTATCCAACAACTCACATATCCATATACTCTACTACAAAATGGTGTATTTGAAAAGAGAAATCATACATTGCTAGATATAGTGCGATCAATATTTAATCTTACAACTCTTCCCTTATCCTTTTGGGATTATGCTCTTGAAACTGCTGTTCGCATTTTGAATATGGTTCCAACAAAGAAGGTTGATAAGACTCCATATGAAATATGAACCGTAAAAGCTCTCAACTTTTCTTACTTAAGGACTAGGTTTTTGATGCTTTGTTAAATATGAGTCACCAGATAAACTCCAGCAAAGATCTGTTAAGTGTATCATCATATGATACCCAAAGAAAATGATCGGTTAATATTTTTAATTCCCACCTGAAAATAAAGTCATTGTGGCTAGGTATGGAAATTTGCTTGAAAGGAGTCTCATGTCTCAAGAATTCATTGAGAGAGATTATGATCTGGAAGATGATCATGAGTATACATCACCTTCTGAAAACACTAGCCAAATTCAAGCGGAGCCTAAAAGTCTGGGTTCTTCACCAGAATTTATTCCCATTCGTAAGTCTGAAAGGACTATACGTTCACCTGAACCTCTATGTCTTAACGTAGAAGTTAAGGAAAATATGTTAGGGGATCTTGGTGAACCCGCTAACTATAAAGCTGTCATGGCTGATCCTGAAAAGGAAAAATAGCGAGTTGCAATGAATGAGAAATGCAATCTATGAAAGATAATGAATTCTGGATTGAAGTAGACCTTCCTCCTAACGCTAAATTCGTTGGAAGCAAGTGGCTCTTCAAGAAGAAAACTGACATGGATGGCAATGTACACACCTATTAGGCTCGTCTGGTAGCTAAAGGCTTTACTCAAACCTACGGGATTGACTACGAGGTGACCTTTTCTCTTGTAGCAGACATAAGAGCTATTAGGATTCTCATAGCCATAACAACATACTATGATTATGAGATTTGGCAAATGGATATAAAAACCGCCTTCTTAAATGGTCGCCTGGATGAGGACATCTATATGGCGCAGCCTGAGGGGTTTGTGAATTCACAATTTTCTGAGAGAGTATGCAAGCTTCAAAGATCCATTTATGGATTGAAGCAAGCATCAAAGCAATGGAATAAAAGATTTGACGAAGAAATAAAAAGGTTTGGATTTACTCAGAATCTTGATGAGCCATGTGTATACCATAAAGGTAGCGAGAGTAATGTTACTTTTCTTATCCTATATGTCGATGATATATTAATCATGGTAAATCATATACCAAGTTTAAATGAGGTGAAGTCCTATCTTGGTAAATGCTTTTCTATGAAGGATTTTGGGGAAGCAATATACATCCTTTGAATCAAGATCTACAGAGACAGATCTAAGCGATTGATTGGATCAAGCCAAAATGCTTACAATGATAAAATATTGAAGAGATTTAATATGAAGAATTCGAAGGGATATTTGCCAATGCAAGTAGATCATGGCTTAAGTAGCAAAGCCTATGCTTCAACACCTGCAGGGGTGGCACGCATAAAGAGAGTCCCTTATGCTTCGACTGTAGGATCTATTATGTATGCAGTGAGATGCACAAGACCTGATGCGGAGTTTCTCAAAACATGACCAGTCGATATCAACATAAATCAGGTGAACTCCACTGGACTGTTGTTAAACATATTCTCAAGTACTTAAGGGCTACAAGAGAAATTTTTTTAGTGGGAAATCCAGAAGCAGAACTTGATGTTACAGGTTACTGCGATGCGTCCTGGTTATGTGATAAGTATGATACAAAGTCTCAGACAGGTTATGTCTTTATCATTAATAGAGGAGTTGTGGATTGGAAGAGCAAGAAGCATTGTACGTTTGCGATGTCTGCTACAGAATTTGAGTGCATAGCTGCTTCAAAAGCTGCCATGGAAGCTGTTTGGATCAGGAAGTTCATTTCAGGACTTGGAGTTATGCCTGCAATTGAAAATCATATTAAAATTTATTGCGACAATTCTGATGCAATTACATTCGCCAATGAACCTGAAGTCATGAAAGGCGCAAGACACTTTCCTAGGCGATATCACTATGTTTGAGAACAAGTTGAGATTTGTGAAATCAAGCTACTTAAAGTTCACACAGATGATAATCATAGTAGCTGGTTTCTCAAACATACGTCTGAATTCATTGAGCATGTCCATGGGACCAAAGTTCTCAAATTGTTTTTGCAATTGAGAGTTCATCCCAACAAGCATGATACAAGCCGCATCATTGTGCTTATCATACTCAATAGTATAAGCTTCTTGGTCTGTAGTAGGTGCAATACCAGCAGGAGCAACAGGAGGAGGCTTACTAATATATTAAAGTCTTTTGGCCATACGCAGGACAATCCTCAATGAACGATACCAATCATTGAAATTTTCCCCGATCAACTTTTCTCTATCAAGCATTTGCTTGAAAGCAGAACTCATGTTGTTTATATTAGTATTTTTGGGTAGAGCCATTCTACAGAAAAAAAAAAATTAAAGTTAGTATTTTTGATAATTTAACCTTTCAAGAAAATTAAATACCCATGGTAAATAAACATATAACCATTTAATTTTCACTGAAACTAGGATCCAAGTTGACATATTTTCATCACATCAGTTGATCTGCTAGTAATGAAATTCCTAGAACATTATGAGATTTACATATTTTCCAACTCTAGTTGCAATGTAAGCATGTTTTATCCCTATCTTATACATTGAGTTACTAGTTCTCACTATCAACTCAATTAAATTATGTAACTTAAGAAACTGCAAATTCATCCATGCCCGTTCGCACGACAAGTGGAGATTTATCCTTTGATTACAATCTAGCCATGTCTCACGGTAGCTAAATGGTAACCTTAGGTGTTCCGGTTTCATTGGATTACATATAAATTAAATTTAAAGTGTAGTAATTTTGATTTTGGTGTCAAATCAAATATGTAAAAAGATATCATGCATTCATCTTTGTATCATAGGTTTTAACAAAAAACTTTACTGATTAGTTTCTTTACTAAGTTTAAATCAACAAAGTTTCAATCGAGGTATTAGGTAAACCAATCAAAGAATTACCTTTAATTATCGTCCACTATATCGTACTACTGCATGAGTCATAAGACCCAAGTTATTCGGATAATTACCACAAAAGTGTTGCGTGGAATTAAGGTTAATTCACCCTTAAGATGTTTTGTACATGTAAATATTCGTAGGTAGCTACAATTTGACGCACAAAGAAGCGGAGAAGCGGATCAGCGCGAAGGTTATTAAAAACCTTCTTCTTTTTTGTCACAATTTAATGTGTACCTCTCCTAATACCTCTCATATAGTTTGTCAAACTGGGTGAGCCTTTCTAACTATTTGGTACAAGAAATATCAATCGACCAAAATTTTAAGATTTAACTCTTAAAAGCAAATCTTATTTCACCATTGTTTAGTCCGTTTTATTTTTCTATTCAGAAATTACCCTTTGCTTACAGCTTGTCAAACAAAAATAAACAAACAAGTAAATAAAAAGTAAACAACTAAAAGAATACGCACATAACTTAACAATTAATATGTGTAAAGAAATAGCCACATGCAAGCTAATTTGATAAAAACATATTAATAATCAATTATAGGTATTAATTAATGCGTATATTTAAATACGATTTTCACTTGTTTTCATCTATGTACAATGTGAGCCACTTACATCGACGAATCAATTGCGTAAGTCATAGCTAAACATAATTGATTCATTAATGTATTATTGAGGTGTTCCCCAATTAAGATTTATGAAAAACTACATGTGTACACACTTAACAATTAATGCATAATAGACAATAATCCACGACAAAACTAGCATGTTTTTCATCATGGATATCACATAACAGTTATTGGTAGTCCCAAAGACGCATACAATTAATGACATAACATATACTCACTAATTTTAAACACATAAATATAGCATGCAAACCTAGGGTTTCTAACCCAATTAATTAATAAAACAAACCCTATTTTTTTAATTGAAACCAATAAAGGGCCACTGCCCCTAAAAAAGTTAGGGTTTCGAGTTTAAACCCTAAAAAATGATTAGCATGCAAACCGCAATACAATATTCGATTTTTACGTGTTTTGGTAATTAATTACACATTATAGCGGCTCGTAATGCAACTATTTTTAATAACATGTCATACATAAATTAAACAAGAATACATCAAAGCACGCAACGAAACACTTAACATATAATTATAAATTAATTAACTGGATTTAAAACGTATGCATACCTTTTAGCAATTCCAAGCAATCACGAACAAGAACCCTAATTAGGGTTTATATGGTTTAACGAATTGACCCTTACTGTTTTTCAATTCAAACCAAGATGTAAACAATAGTGTGTTTACACCACGTTCTTGTATACACGTACTAATACCGATTTAACGTGAATGCTAGTTCTTAAACACAAAATCAAACCAAAACTATTTTGTTTTAAAAACAAAAAAAACCGTTCACCCCTAAGGGTTGTGTAATCGGTCAAATACCACAAAAGGGAGAGAGGAAAAAGGTTTAGGGTATTATTATGTGTACAAGAGTAACAAATAATGAACCCCTAACCTTGTTTATATAGTGTAAAAACTTAGTGTCCAAGTTAGGGTTGATAGGGACTCCAAAGAGCCCTATACGATCGGTTATGCACCCTAAGAGGGTTTTCAGATCCTTCTTGACCTCTAATTTACACTCTAGTCCTTCTATTTAATATTTTAACTCTAGTCCTTCTATTTAATATTTTATGACCGTTAGTCAATTATCGTTAATTACTTAACGCTCATTATTAGTCGTTATTGTGCATTTAATAATTAACCATAACATTTTACATTAATTATTTAAACATTAAATCTCATACGCAAAGTGTGCAATCCCGTGGTCTTGAGTTCGAATATGGACATACACGTATTAAATTTGTCTATAAAACTAACAATTGTTTACATGTTTTGTGAATATATTCAATTAATCTAATGTTCAATGATAAGAAATCAGACAAGGTTGGAGAAAAGAGTAAACAAATAGGTAAAGAAAATAAAGTTGCAACAATGCTTGCCAACATGGGCCAAAAACCATATACAACACGTAATCGAAAACCCAAAGCACATCCAGTAGTACAACCTTATGAAGGCGTTGATCTTCCTCCTTCAGATGACGAAGAAGATTGTATATATAAAGAAGACGAGACTTTAAAAAATCCTAGCAGAAAAGAAAAGGCTAATGACAAGAGTCTTGAGTTATATACTATAAGTGATAAGGAGTTAAAGAAACGAAAGAAAAAGCATATGATTATTGGTCAGTCTATTGAGCAAGATTTTGTGAAACAAGATGATCCTGATGCATATACAGTGGTGATTGGCAGTCGTGCTAATTATGGTCAAGATGATGCTGATGATGCAAATGTGAAAGATATAACCATAGATGATTTCTCAGTTTCGGTACGTAGGACAGATTTGTTAAAAAATGCATCTCTGAAGATCTCTCATGGTAAAAGGTACGGTATGAAAGGACCCAACGAAAAGGTTAAGTCGACTTTGCTAAAGCTTCTTGCTTGGAGGAAAATTCCTATTCCGAAAAACATAGATATGCATTTAGTGAAGCAAGAAATAATTGGTGATGGCACAACTGCCCTTGATGTTGTTCTTTCAGCAAACGATGAGCTTATTAACACAAGACAAGAGGTTGAGTTGTTATTGCTTGAGGGCGAAAGTGAAAATGACGATGGGAAAAAACTTGCCGAGTTATATGAAAAGTTACACATAATGGGTGCATATGCTGCTGAAGCGCAAGCTTCAAATATTCTATCTGGTTTAGGATTTACAAAAGAGATGCAATGTAGTGAAACGCGTTCACTTAGTGGTGGATAGAGGATGAGGATTTCGTTGGCTCGAGCTCTTTTTATGCAACCTAGTTTGTTATTATTTGATGAGCCAACCAATCATCTTGATCTTAAAACTGTTCTTTGGTTAAAAGAGTACTTGAGAAAATGGAAGAAAACTCTTATTGTTATTTCACATGACGATAACTTCTTGAATAAGTTTGCAATCGGATACTTCATCTTTATGGTTGTAAATTGATATGTATCGTGGAAATTATGATGATTTTGTTAGTGGGTGGGAGCAACGTAAAAAAGAGATGATTAAAAAGCACGAAATATATGAAAAGCGGTTGATAGCAGCACAGAGGGCTGCAAATCAAGAACAACAACTGCAAAAGATCAAGGCGCCACAAAAATGGCGAGATTATACTGCGAAGTTTTGTTTTCCTAATCCTATTGAAGTTTCACCGCCCTTGCAGCTGATTGACGTGAGTTTTAGTAGAGAAAAAGCCTTCAAGTTATCTGGTATTGTTGTTCCCCGTTCACTATCGTTTAAAACAGATTAAGTTTATAAAACAAGTTAAAAGTGAACTATGACTGAAATTAACATAAAGAAAACACACTAAGTAATTTTCAACATCATATTCTTATTAGAAATAATTCAACAAAGAATACGTTACCCAAGTACTTGCGGAATAGTACTTGGGATTGAAATGACAAAGTTGGGTGATTCCTCTCTAAGCTCAGGCTATGTCTGAGCACAACTCTTAGAGCTCACTGAGCTATCTCAGGAACTAAGTTGTATTTGGAGGAGTGAAAAGATGGCTTGCGTGTATGTGTTTTTACAATTCACAAGCTTAACCTTTTCACTCCATCTCTTATGCTATTTATACATGTATGATATTTGACTCTTTCCTAAGTGACAAACTGACATCATACAGAAGACAAAATACTGATGTATTTTGTCTCTGTTTACAAAGACTATTCTAGGTAAGAGACAGGACTACTTTCCTAAATTCAGTGATGACACTGAGCCTGATCTTTTGCCATTCAGGGAAAGTTGACTTTGGTTGATAAGGACTTCGTCTTATCTGATTCAAACTTTCCCGCCTTGTCCCGCTCTTTCTTCAGTCTTTACATCCTTCAGTCTTCTACTTCAGTTTGTCTTTAGTGTAAGAAGTTGGAGAGGAATCTTAGGGATTCAGTGAGTTATTGTCATCACTCACTGAATCCATCATCTTCTTCTTGACTCAGTCTTCACCCTTTAAGTTCCGCCTTACTGAGTGGAGAGACTTCTTCTTTGCCTCTTACTGAGTATCCTGAAGACGACTCACTGAGAGACTATGCACTCAGTGACCTGTTTGTGTTAACGGATTAAATGCTTGGGCTATTTTCTATTCAAATCCTAGATTAAGGGGTTTGGGTATTTACTGAACCCAACAGTCTCCCCCTATTTGGATATACAAATAGCCTAAGTGGTTGATCAGTGTAAGTGAGCAAGAGGCTTCTTCTTACACTGAATGTACTAATGAATACAATAAGGAACACTGAGTAAATGAATAAAACATACATCGTTTATTGATCAGATTACATAGTTCCTATCACTAGTACAAAAGATAAAACAAAATGATGTCAATCCAGATGGATACCCAGTGCTTCAAGCTTCACTTTCTTGGTGATGAGTGTTTCCCTGTCAGGATGGTCTCTGATCTTTGCATTCAGGTCTTGACAGAACCTGACGTTTGCTGGGGATTGGATCTGAGAGGCCACAGGTATATAACTAATCATTGCAGCTACTCCATCCTGATCAATGTCACTCCATCTTTGAAATGCAGGGTTCCCATAGACATCAATGTGGAATAGCCCTCTTTCAGGCTCTTCAATCACTAGACAGTTTACAAACTTTACACCCTCAGGCAGTTCTCTGTTGCATTCAAGGCCAGGCACTTTGATCTCGGGTTGGAAATCAACTCTTTTCCTTTTGCCAGTGGAAGCTTGTGGTTGAGATCCTTGAGGTGCAGTCAAGGCAGGCTGAATTCTCAGTTGGGTTGGTGCTTCCCTCAGCCTTTCATATCTTTTGCTAAGCATCTTCATCAGCTCCTTGACCACCTTGTTTTGCTTCTTTCCAATGATCGGACCAAGTTCATCGAGTTCAGTGATCCCAAAGTCACTGAATTTTAATGGATCATGAACTTCAAAGTGTCTTTTGTCATCCCCTCTGTAGACATTCATAGCCAATGGTTTGGTGTTAGGAATGATTTTGACATCAGTGATTTTTTCAGGAAGCCTTCGGCTGGTCATTGTCCAGTTATATTCTTTAATTCTGCTTTGCCTGAGAGCTTCAGTTTTCTTTCTCTTTTCTTCATACTGAGCTCTCATTGCAGCCATTTGAGCAGCCTGAGCTTCCATGAACTTCTGTCCTGCCTGACCCTTTTTGAGCTTGCTTGCATCTATTCCTACATTTTCAGCTTCTTCGGCAATCACTTTGGTCAATGCCTCCTTAGTCTTCTTTTCGTCCTCAGCTTGTTTCAATTTCCTCTCTTCTTTAGCAAGGTGTTTGGTTAGCTGTTGAGGAGTGAAGAGATATTCAGTGTCACCGATTTTGTAGGGAATCCTCTCAGGCTCAGTAGTTGTCAGTATGCCTTTGCCCTTGCTTTGTCCTGAGGAAGATGATGCAATGATGGGAGGTGTTGTTGTCATGATTGGTGCTAAGACTGTCAGTGTTGTTGTTGTTGCTTGAGGTGGTAGTGATGAGATTGGTACTGCAGAGACTGGTGCTGATGATGATGATGTTTGAGGTACTGCAGAGACTGGTGCTGATGATGATGTTTGAGCTGCTGAGACTGGTGGTGTTTGCTCCCCCTCAGTGTGAAGAGGAGTTTCTTCAGCAGTATTCTCCCCCTCAACTATTGTCGTAGCGTCAGTGAGAGCAAGAGTTGGAGTAGGTGCTGAGGGGGACGGAGTAGCTTGACCCTTGAAGGCCTGATAAATTTCTGAGATCATAGCTTTGATGTCTGAAGTGTCAGATTGAATACCAGTGACTTTTGTTTCCAAATTAGCTTGAGAAACTTCCAAGGCTGTCATTCTGGGCCCAAGATTCCAGGCCATAGAAGAGGATGCCTGAGCCAAAGTAGTCACCTGCGTATTTATAGAGTCCAATGTAGCTTGAAGAGACTGGACTGAGGATGGAAGACCCTGAACATTTGCAGACTTGAGCATGTTGAGCAGTTCAGTGAGGTTTGAGGATTGTTTCAAGTGCTCCTCAGTAGCCTCCAGCACTTTAGAGTTGAGTGCTGGGTCTTCTTTGACAAACTCCCTGATTTCATCTATCGTGGTTCCTACACCCTGAAGATGTCTGAGGAATTTAGCCATGTTTTCATCCAGTCGGTGAATGTTGTCATACATCAGATCCCTATGCTCATGAACATTTTCATCAAAACCATGTACTTCAGCCTTTAGATCAGCATAACTCGCAGCAGCCTCAGTGTGTTGCTCCCATAATATGTCAGTGACCCCAGAATATAACCTTCTTGATGCTTTGGTGATCCACTGAACGAGCTGTCTTTCAGTGAGTGGGAGAACATTATCAAATCTGTCAAATTCATCAGTGGATGAAGAGGAGTCATCATTGGCAGCTTTCACTGGTGATTTAGTATGCTCCTGTGGATCAGGCTGAGGCTCTTGTTCAGCTTGAACCTCAGCGTCCATTTCTTCTCCAGCTGATAAGATTTCATCATCACTTTCAGCAAGGTCATCATCAGATTGTAGCAATTCAGTAACCTCAGCAACAGTTAACAAAGGAGTGGGTATGGGTTCCATATCAACGGGTGGTATTGATCCCTCTGAGTCTTTGTCCCCCGTGGACCCCTCGGACACTGGTGGGAGTTTCCCAGCGTCTTCTCGGGAGTCAGGATTGGTTTTGGGTTCCGTATCGGCGGGTTGTTTCTGTCCCTCCGAGTCTTTGTCCCCCAGTGACCCCTGAGACACTGGTGGGTATTTCCCAGTGCCTTTAGCAGAGTCAGTGAACGTTGTATCCCTATCAGTGGATTGTTTGTTTTCCCTTGAGTCTTTGGGATCGATCAGTGTGCCCTCAGACAAAGGCTTGGATTTGCTAATGTCATCACTGGGCGTTGTGGAAGGCGCTCCCCTACCAGCGGGTTGTTTGTTTCCCTCTGGATCTTGGGGAGTAGTAGGTGTGACCAAGGGCACTGACTGTGATGTATCAGTGTCCTTCGTTGTCACGGGGGTGGTTGTTACCTGGTCAGTGGGTGTCTTTTTGGTCTCAGGCCTTTTGTGCCTCTTAGGCGGTGCTCCTGAAGCCTCAGGGCCCTGAGACTTTGGTTTAGTCTTAGTCCCAGTCTGAGACTTCCCCTTTTTCTTTTTAAGAGCAGGGTTTGGAGACACTGATCCCTCCTGGTTGTTTACAGCAACCATATGGGCCGTCAATTCAATAGGTGTGACAAGGGATGGGTCCTTTTGAAAATTTGAAGGACTCAGGATGCCAGGTAAATTTCCAAATTTTTCATCCTGAGTATAATTGGCACCCAGTAACGATTGTAAAGCACAAGAGACAAACCTAGGATACGAAATATACTTCGTCCTAGTTTTGCTCTGTAGCTTCGTTACAAGATCACTGTAAATGATCTCCCTTATGTCGACAGTGACCCCATTCATCAGGCAGTATGCCATCATCAACTGAATAGAGTTAACTTGTTCAGTGGATGAGTGGTTCCCGCCGAGGACCTGAATCACAAACGTGAAAAGGATCCTCCAAGCCACGGGGAATGAACTTTTAGTGACTGGGGTCCTGTCCAAAAATGTGGGATCCAAAACGATTTGTTTTAACCCATCCTTCACTGTGGAAGGTTCAGGATGGGCGACATAAACACCTTTGTTGTAATCTAACCCTGTTGAAGTGCAAAAAGTTTTGTAATCCAGGGTATATTGTTGCCCCCCATTAAGACTGAACCTGATGAGATACTCCCTGAGTGGTCTAAGGTTATTCTCATCAGTTGAAGGTGTCGGGTCAAAGGCTTTAGCAGTTGCCCAAAACTCCCTGAGGTAGTTTGGGTACACCATTGAGGGACATTTTACAAAGGCCGTTTTGAGTGGGCAGTTGAATAAAAATTTTACAATGTCTTTATAGGTTGGGACATTTTCAGGGTATTCGAAATTACCTATGACATTGTTTGTTTTGAATTCAACGTTTGTGAGATCCCCTACCCACTGAGAAGCAAACTGGAGAGATTGTGTTCTAGCCATATCTATTTAAGAAGTTTTTTAGGGTTAAAAAAACGTTTGGCAAGAACAATCAAAGTTTAGATCTCTCTAGTTTGTGATGAAAAACTTTTGTAAATGTTTACAAGGAAGGTTTTCCAAAGGAGATTTTGAGCACACACAAATGTTTTTGATATTTTTGAAATGATTTTGACAGAGTTTAGTTGCAGAAAAGATTTGTGTGTGTTGATTGTGTTGGAGAAGGGGGTATTTATTGAGTGATAAGAGGGGTGTTTTGTGCACAAATGGAAAAACTAAGAGAAGGTTTTTTAAAGACTCTTGAATTTCCCATTTAATGCTACCACTCCATTACCCGCAGTAAAAATTCCGTTTTTCAAGGGAACAGTTGCAGTGCACAGTAAAAAGTGCACTTTTGCAGAGATTAAAATATCAATTTGATATTTTTGTGAGAGGCATTAAATGCCAAGTGGGATGACAGTAAGACAAAGAGACATATATTCCTTTATTAAATTGGCATAGTCACCAACCTAGGACATTAAAGTAACTGATACTTAGACCATTAAGTTACTCATTCAATGCTCTTTGTCAAGTGTCAGGGACCCTGAATGAGTCTTACTCATTCAGTGAGAGGTTTATTTTGGATATTCAGGGAGGATGAACCATGTCAGAGAACTTACTGAGATTGGTTTTCAGATACTTGACTTTCAATGTCAAGCATTCCCAATTCAGCTTTCAGTCTCCTGAAGGTAAGTTCATCCAAGGGTTTTGTGAAGATATCAGCCAGTTGATATTCAGTAGGGATGAAATGAAGTTCTATGTCTCCTTTCATTATGTGATCCCTGATGAAGTGATATCTGATATCAATGTGTTTGGTTCTTTGGTGGAGGACAGGGTTGTTGGAGATTGCAATTGCACTAGTGTTATCACAGAAGATGGGCACCATTTTGTAATGGATGTCATAGTCACTGAGTTGACTTTTTATCCATAATACATTGGCACAGCATCCTGCTGCTGCTACATATTCAGCTTCAGCTGAGGACATAGCCACTGATTGTTGCTTCTTTGCACTCCAACACACCAGTTTTCCTCCAAGAAATTGACAGGACCCTGACGTACTTTTTCTGTCCATGTTGCAGCCAGCATAATCAGAATCAGAGTAACCCTTGAGATCAAACCCTGAGCATATTGGATAATATAGTCCAAGGTTTGGGGTTCCTTTCAGGTACCTGAGTATTCTTTTGGCTGCAGTGAGGTGGGATTCTTTGGGATTGGACTGATATCTTGCTATTAGACAGACTGAAAATTGTATGTCTGGTCTAGTAGCGGTTAGATACATCAGTGAGCCAACAATCCCTCTGAAATGAGTTTGATTGACTGATTTGCCAGTGAGATCAGGTCCAAGGTTGTTAGGTGGAACCATTGGTGTCTTCACTGAGGCATAGTCAAATATCTCATATTTCTTTAAGAGATTTCTGGTGTATTTCTCTTGACTGATGGATATACCTTTATCAGTTTGCCTGATTTGAAGTCCAAGAAAGTAAGTAAGTTCTCCCATCATGCTCATTTCAAACTTCTTTGTCATTAGTTTTTCAAACTGTTTGCAAAGTTTGTAGTTTGTTGAGCCAAAGATGATATCATCAACATACACTTGGACTAGTATCACATCCTGTTGGGTTCTATAGACAAACAGTGTGTTGTCTATCTTTCCTCTAACAAACTTGTTTTGTATCAGGAAGGCTGAGAGAGTTTCATACCATGCCCTGGGAGCTTGTTTAAGTCCATAAAGGGCTTTGTCAAGCTTGCAGACATAGTCAGGGAATTCACTACTCTCAAAGCCTGGAGGTTGCTGAACATACACATCTTCCTTGAGATCACCATTTAAGAATGCACTTTTAACATCCATTTGGTAGACCCTGAAGTTCATGTATGTTACATATGCAAGGAAGATCCTGATGGCTTCCATTCTTGCAACAGGAGCAAATGTCTCATCATAGTCAATGCCTTCTTGTTGACTGTATCCTTTGGCTACAAGTCTGGCTTTGTTTTTAATGACAGTGCCGTTTTCATCAGTTTTGTTTTTGAAAACCCACTTCATTCCTATGACTACTACATCCTGAGGACATTTGATCAAGGTCATGACCTTGTTTTTGTCAAACTGTTGCAATTCATCTTGCATAGCCTGAACCCAGCTTGGGTGTTTTAGAGCTTCAGTGACACTTTTGGGTTCAATGTCTGATAGGTAATCAGCATATAGACATTCATTGGCTGAAGCTGCAGTTAGACTAGCAGCCATGCTTCTAGTGAGCATGCCCTCAGTGGGTTCACCAATGATGTTTACAAGCTCAATGTCCTGAGATCTAGTCCACTTACATTGTGGTCTGGGATCTGAGCTTGAAGATGTCACTGGGAGTTCAGATGTGAGTTCAGGTGCAAGAGCCACAGGATCATTGTTACTTATCCCAGTAGGGACAGACTGATTATCAATGAATTCATTGATGGTTGGTTGGGGTAGGTTGTGGGGTAAGACATAATATGAGATGTCAGCATCAGCTTGATATGAGGAATTGACTTCAGTGTTGTACTCATCAGGAGGATATCTTGATGAGTTATCAATTCCTATTTCCTCCACTGAGGTGTTGGTGAACCTGATGCTTTCAGTACTTTCATCAAAGGTGACGTGAAAGGTTTCCTCAACTTGTTGTCTCCTTGTGTTCAAAACCCTGAAGGCTTTGGAGATCAGTGAGTAGCCTAAAAAGTATCCATCATCAGCTTTTGCATCAAACTTGCCTAGATAATCCTTGTGGTTGTGAATGAACACAGGACATCCAAACACATGAAAATAGCTGATGTCTGGAAGTCTACCTTTGAAGATCTCATATGGGGTTTTGTTATGTCTTTTGACAATGATTGACCAGTTTTGAGTGTAACAGGCAGTTTTGACTACTTCAGTCCAGAAATGTTTTGAGAGGGCTGAGCCATTTAACATAGTTCTAGCAGCCTCAATGAGAGTTCTGTTTTTCCTTTCAGCAACCCCATTTTGTTCAGGGGTATAAGGAGATGAGAAATTTTGAGAAATTCCTTTTTCATCACAGAAACTCTCAAGTTCTTGATTTCTGAACTCAGTGCCATTGTCAGTTCGGATTTGTTTGACAGTAATGTCATTATGGTTTTCAATCTTCCTGATGAATGACATTATTGTATCAGCTGCCTGACTCTTTTTGGAAAGAAAGTATACCCAAGTGTATCTTGAGAATTCATCAACAATGACAAGTGTATACTTCTCATGCTGGATTGATCTGGGACTGACAGGTCCAAAGAGATCCATGTGCAGGAGGTGAAGGCAGCTTTTGATGGAGAAATTTTGTTTGGTTTTGAATGATGCTCTGTGGTGTTTACCCTTTTCACAGGCAGAGCATGGTTTGTCTTTTGCAAAGACCAGTGATGGTAAGCCAAGGACCTTGTTTTGTTTTGCCAAGTTGTTGAGGTTTTTGAAGTTCAAGTGTGAGAGTCTCTTATGCCACAACCAATTGATAGTTTCAGTGGCTTTAGTAAAGAGACACGTTCCATCTTGGGAGAGAGTTGACATGTCAAGCACATAAACATCATCTCTCCTAGGAGCTATCAACACAACTTCCTTGTTGGCATTAAAAATGGTACCTTGTTTATCATTGAATTGTACAATGAATTTTGCATCACATAGTTGACTGACACTGATGAGATTGTATTTGAGATCGTTGACATAGGCTATTCTAGAGAAAACTATTCCATTGCAGTTTACTGAACCATAACCTTCAGTGGGACATGATGAGTTATCACCAAATACTACCTTGGGCCCTGGTTCCTTTACATACTTGTGCAGATATTCCTTCACACCAGTCATGCTTCTTGAGCATCCACTGTCTAGATGCCAAATAGGCTCCCTGGTATGTCTCTTCTTCATTGTGATGTTGACCCATTCCCCGTTCCTAGCATGATTCTTTCCAACAACTAGCTTGTCTTCTTCTGAGAGAGCCATTAGAGCACTGACATGTACCATTTCATCATCCGATGAGATTGGCTCTTCATCCCAGTCAAAGGTTTCAGCAACAAGGCCTTTGTTCTTACCCTGCACAGATTGAACATTTTTTGTTGTTTCTGAGGGACTGGCCTCAAGCAATGCAAGCTTAGCTTTTGCTTTCTTATACTTAGCTTCATAATCAATGGTTTTGTTAAGATCAGATTTGTTTTGAACATTTTGATGAGACTGATAGATTTTAGGTTGAAATTTGCTAAAGCCTGAAGACTGATTAGATCCTGATGGTTTGTAAGAGGGTTCAGAAATTGTTTTTGAAAAACAGTCTTTTGCAAAATGGCCTCTTTTATGACACTTGTAGCATTCAGTGTCTTCAGTTGCTTTAGCAGTTGAAAAACCTTTGTTTCTTTTTATAAACCTTCGAGAGTTAGCGAGGAGTGCCCATTCCTGAAATTCAGCATTCAGGTCACTTAGGTACTCCTCACTTGATCTCTCATCAGGCTCATCATCTGAGTTTTCTTGGAAATCTTGAACTACATTGTTAGAAAAGAAAGCAGTTGATATTGGTGATGAGGTAGTGGTCAGGGACTTCTTGACTTCCTGAGACTTCTTTAAGTCAGGATATCGTCTGTTGATGAGGTTTTCCTCATAGACAAATTTCCCATAAATTTCAGGAAGCTCAAGATTTTGGATATGATTAGCATTCCTGAGTCCCTGAGAGAAATTCAACCACTTCTCAGGGAGACTGTTTACAAAACCAACATTGATTTCATGCTTAGACAAATTAACACCATCATTTGAAAGTTCATTTAGAAGAGTTTTATATCTGGTGTAAGTTTGAGAGAGAGTTTCTGAGTCCTTAGCCCTGAAGGTGTTATACTCAAGTTTCAGGTCCATTATCCTGTTTTCCTTGGTATCAGATGGTCCTTCATGACTATGAACTAGGTCATCCCAGGTTTGCTTAGCAGTGCTACAGCTTATAACAGACTCCATAATATCGTCAGGAAGACAAGATATTATGATACTTTTGAGTCTTTGGTCCTGGTTGACCACTCTCCTTTCATCCTGGGTCCACTGAGCTTCAGGTTTGGGCAGCCCTTCAGCAGTCTTTGGGACAAATGGACCTTCATTTATGCACTTGACATAATAAGGTTCCATCCCAATCAAATAGCAAAGCATTCGCTTTTTCCATTTGTTGAATTTGCCAACTTCAAGTCTAGGGGCAACAGCTGAATAAGCTCCACCCTTTTTATCGACTAGTTGGGGTACATCAATTTCAGCCATTTAGGATCCTAATTTAAAAACTTTTAGAGCGGCCTAAAAACGAGTTTTATAATTAGCCTTGCTCTGATACCACTTGTTGTTCCCCGTTCACTATCGTTTAAAACAGATTAAGTTTATAAAACAAGTTAAAAGTGAACTATGACTGGAATTAACATAAAGAAAACACACTAAGTAATTTTCAACATCATATTCTTATTAGAAATAATTCAACAAAGAATACGTTACCCAAGTACTTGCGGAATAGTACTTGGGATTGAAATGACAAAGTTGGGTGATTCCTCTCTAAGCTCAGGCTATGTCTGAGCACAACTCTTAGAGCTCACTGAGCTATCTCAGGAACTAAGTTGTATTTGGAGGAGTGAAAAGATGGCTTGCGTGTATGTGTTTTTACAATTCACAAGCTTAACCTTTTCACTCCATCTCTTATGCTATTTATACATGTATGATATTTGACTCTTTCCTAAGTGACAAACTGACATCATACAGAAGACAAAATACTGATGTATTTTGTCTCTGTTTACAAAGACTATTCTAGGTAAGAGACAGGACTACTTTCCTAAATTCAGTGATGACACTGAGCCTGATCTTTTGCCATTCAGGGAAAGTTGACTTTGGTTGATAAGGACTTCGTCTTATCTGATTCAAACTTTCCCGCCTTGTCCCGCTCTTTCTTCAGTCTTTACATCCTTCAGTCTTCTACTTCAGTTTGTCTTTAGTGTAAGAAGTTGGAGAGGAATCTTAGGGATTCAGTGAGTTATTGTCATCACTCACTGAATCCATCATCTTCTTCTTGACTCAGTCTTCACCCTTTAAGTTCCGCCTTACTGAGTGGAGAGACTTCTTCTTTGCCTCTTACTGAGTATCCTGAAGACGACTCACTGAGAGACTATGCACTCAGTGACCTGTTTGTGTTAACGGATTAAATGCTTGGGCTATTTTCTATTCAAATCCTAGATTAAGGGGTTTGGGTATTTACTGAACCCAACAGGTATAGATGCAAGGATCAACATGGGCACACGCGTTGCTATGTTGGTTAAATTTGGGCTCCATAGTAAGAATCACATAATCCCATGATACATCATCCGGAGGTCAGAAAACCCGAGTTGTTCTCACTTAAATAGTTATGTCCAAATCGCACATTCTCATACTTGATGAACCTACAATCCATCTAGATATGGAGAGTATAGACGCGCTTGCTGATGCACTAGTTGAGTTTTCGGGTGGCGTTGTGGTAGTTATTCATAATTCTAGATTAGTATCGCGTGTTTGTGAGATCAAGAGAAGAGCGAGATATGGGAAGTAGATAATGGAAGTGTAGAGCGATTCAACGGTTCTTATAAGGAGTATGAGGAGAACCTGATGAAGGAAATTCGAGTTGAGGTGGAAAATTTGTGGGCATTGCATTGATTGGTTGCTTCCATTGCTTATGATAAACATGATTATAAGTGTATTATGTCACTTAACGATATATCTTTTTGAGTATCCACCTTGACTACATGCACATCTGTGTTACTCTAATAATTAAGATTTCTCTTTGTTATTAGTTTTATAAAGTACAGTTTCGTTGTTTAAACTTTGAAGGTTAAGTTGTTTATTGATATATATCTATAACTGAGCCCATTAAAGGCCAAGGTATAGTAACGCAGCAATGACGTTATGGCCTACGTGGCTTGCATTGCCTTAGCATTACCATACCCCATCGTACTGCGTTGCTCGTGCGTTGTGGTTTACGTTGCTAGACAAACGTGCGCTGAAACGCACTAATGGACAAAAAAATCATTTTAAGTCATTAACGACTATATATTTAAATTTCAAAAAAAAATCACAACACCCCCTTTGGGGTTAACAATAACTTTTTTTTTTCTTTTTTCTTTTTAATTTTTGTAATTAAATTTAAACTCCCCTATAAATACAACGCCCCATAACCTAATATTTTCACTTTTAACCCAAAAACTATTATTCATTTTTAAACAAACATTATGACGTGTTCTCTCCTCCATTTTATTGAAGAAATTAAAGATTATGATCAGAAACAATGCGTGCAAGAGGATACGGCTCGTCAGGAAGCTATTGTCCAAGTTATCAAACTGTTTGAGGACGCAAAGGCGTCGAAAGAACGTTTGAGAAAATAATACGCGAAATGCAAAGACATATCGCTGGAAAGACTTGTTGTAATTGACAAATTTTTGCATGATGAATTCTGGAAAGATTACGAGATTAGGTAAACGTTGCGGAAGTGTGTTTCACAGATACGTGATAATACCAGTCACAAGATCCGTTTGATGCATAAGGAAAACACTATGGGTGGTTCGGTATCACAACAACTTCAGCAACTTAGGCCAGATGAAGATGAACCAGTTGATGAGCATGGATTTACTGCAAGACAACATCATCAATTTATTCGAGATGAAGAGGCTTTAAGAGAAACATAGGAAGAACAAGCAAAGGTTGACGCACAAAAAGCAAGGCGTCAACAAGAGTTGGATGAGTTCTTTAGGCAAGAACAAGCTCATGATGAGTTGTTTAGGTTGGAATGTGGGGAGTATCCTGATTATGTTTTGGAATATCGGGATTATTCAGATTAATCTATGGCTGAAGATCTTAAGTGTCCTCTTATTCTGTATTGTAGTTTTTAGCTATGTTTATGTAATGTTTTCTTTCGTAACTTTCTTTATTTCGTATTTTTTCCATTTTGTAACTTTTTTATGTAACTAATTTATCGAATGTTTTATTTTTAGTAATCGAAGTTTATGTAATTTAGTTTTTAATTTTACACAGGTTTAAAAAATTTAAGTATGTTTTTAAAGGTATTTGTAATTTGTAATAGTACTTAATGATAAAATATTAGTTAATGGTTTATTTAAGAATTGATATATTAGTTAAAGGGTTAATTTGTATTTTGTAATTTTTTTAAAAGAATGGTCTCAAAAGGTGGTGTTATTTGGTACTATGATAACGGGTGATTTTTTAGTGTTAAATATTTTGGTACTGAAATGATGTAGCACTGACTTGACGACACATTTTTCGTGTGAACATGTTACCGTATCTTGACCTCTTAGATGTTGGATTACTGTTCATCAACGGTTTTTTAACATTTGGTAAATGACAAAAATTTCCCCTAAAGTTTAATGTTCTAACAAATTAGTCCTAAACTTGGTTTTTTTTTGAACTTACCTAAACTTGGTTTGATAAATGCCAAAACATCAACAAAATTGTCCTAATTTTTCATTTTGATAAATGTTAGGACCACCTCTAAATTCCGATATCTATATCTATATTACATATAATGCACGAAGGCACCTCACTCTTAATTTTAAGACGTACAAGATAAGAAGCATAATTTACACCACTTTAATGCACATTCTCACTCTTAATTTTCAGACTTACAAGAAATGAAGCATAATGTACACCACTTTAATGCACATATTAAAAAGACAAAACACCACTTTTATGCTATTAATGTAGTCAAAAAACATCCACAAAATTGTCCTAATTTTTCATTTTGATAAATGTTAGGACCACCTCTAAATTCCGATATCTATATCTATACTACATATAATGCACGAAGGCACCCCACTCTTAATTTTAAGACGTACAAGATAAGAAGCATAATTTACACCACTTTAATGCACATTCTCACTCTTAATTTTCAGACTTACAAGAAATGAAGCATAATGTACACCACTTTAATGCACATATTAAAAAGACAAAACACCACTTTTATGCTATTAATGTAGTCAAGATATTTAATATAGTCAATTAATTAACTGTTCAATAAATACAATTAATGCAATTATTAAAACACCATTTACATAAAAATACAAATGATCAAGCATATTGTACAACTAACTTAAACACAATTCATGTATTAAATGTCACCAATACAAATAATAAAGCATATTATACCAATATCCAAACCCGAACGGGCAACGGGCCAAATGGGCTCGAGCCCGAACGGGCACGGGCTAAACAGGCACGAGCCAAACGGGATCGAGTCCTAACGGGCACGGGCCAGACGTGCATGGGCTAAACGGACACGTAGCAAACGGGCTCATGTTATACGAATCGCTTTAAAAAGACCCAAAAAGACTGAAATAAATTCCTTAGTTAAGGAGTTAAAATACGTCACATTAAACTCTTGATATCCATAAATTTATTGTCAAAAAGAGAATAATAAACTAAAATAAATGATTTACAGAAAATTTTTATTTCAGAGTACCCGCCGCCGCAACGCGCGGGTACCCTGCTAGTACTACTAACAAATGAGTCCCGATCAGATGTTTGATAAATTCCAAAAACACCCGCTCGAGTTTAATATAATGACAAATTAGTCTCTACATTAAAACACTCTTTATTTTAACCCTAATAAGTTTAGTATTATAATAAGTTAACCACTAAAATAGTTAAACTTTATTTTTTCCCCCTCATTTACATCATTTTTTTCATCAATCATTATTATTAACACTTTTAATAGCAAAAATACATAATTACTAAAGATATCGTAGATTTAAAACAAATATCTTTCAGATTACTTTATCATAACTTAAGTTTTCGAATCAGATTTATTAGACATTATAATCCCACCGCAAAGCGCGGGGTTAAAATTCCTCGTTTTGAAAACATTTTTTTTTTTTTGAGTAAGCGTTTTAATAACCTTTGGGCATCCTTTTCTAGACATTTTTAAGTGTTATATATGGGTCTAAATAAATATATATGGAATTCACTATATAATGTGTTTTCTTTTTTTCTATTTTTTCAAGACTTAATTTTTTTTTCCTATTAAATCTAGAATCGTCGAGAAATGTGAAAATCTGGATGAAATGTAGACCAAACAAATTAAATCCCCTTTCCAAGAAGTTATGAATGTCACTACTCACTAATAATTCACAAGGTCCACCTTCAAGAAAATCCTATGTTTTAGTTTAGTTCGAAGCACTTTCTTGCACGTAGGAATGATATTATCCTCTATCAAACAATGTATAGTTAAACAATAGCAGATATAACTAAAATGTAATATGCTATAACACTGTAAATTGTTGGAATTCAATGGAGTTGTTATGGTGTTTATGACGTTATCGCGATGGAGTTACTTTTTCCTTTCAGTAAAAGTGACATTTTCGATTTCATTCGTACTTTTTCTTTCTCTTAACTTAAAAGTAGAGGGCATAATGTAAATTATTGGAACTCTAGACTTATGAAGCCTTTGTAATTTTTCTCTAACTCCTTGCTAGTTTGTTTTAATAAATTCGTTGTTAAAAAAAATGATATAACACCGAGACCGTGTTTGAAGATAACATATAACCGCAACAAGTAAGTTTTATGAAAACTAGCGTCGCACATAGTTAAGCCAGGTGGGATATACGCGTAACGCGTGTGCCAAATGTATATTTTTTCAAGTTTAGCATGGCGTTTTGAAAAATATTGCATACTCGCTGTCAGATTTCTGTATTCGGTAATGATGAGACCAATTCGAAAAATCAACAAATTGGGCTATATTTACATTGACATTTTGTAGCATTGCGCTTGGAAACAAGTTGCATTCTAGAAGATGCTCTGGGTCCAAAAGAAATTTGATCAGTTGAATACAAACACTAGTTCGATGATCAACTGTAATCATGGGTCCCAATAGAATGTTATACGATGACAACCTGATGAACATTATCTGCTTATTAAGATTCATTATGTATTTGTTGACGATGAGACTTGAACTGTATATCAATAACTTTGTTATACAAAAGCCCATTGAGTCGTAGATCATATCGACCTGGTTTCGATCTTTTTCATCATCATTTTATAAAAAAGATGGATTATCACATATCTACATCATGTGATGTCTCAGACATGTCTAAAACTCTAAATCGAGTCTTGAATCCATAATAGTCAATATATTAGTTGGTACTTGTTAGGTCACTCGATCACAAAACACTAGACCAAAGACTGAATTGCTTCTGAGAAGCTTGAAAGACATTGGCGTGCTGCGATAGCACGGTACGGAGAAGCTCTACCGTTAGCTTAGCAGTGCATCATCATCATCGATATCGCATCAATGCCTTCTCAATCTCGACCTTCAACCCTTGATACATATTCTTCTGATATATATATACCTATTTTCTTCAATACATGGCTTGTAGATAATGTTATATAACTGGGTTAACGTCCAAGCTTAATTGTAGGCTTAGATTCCATTAGGTTTAGAGTTAATTGCTTGTTCATAAAGTTATGTGTTGATTATAAATTCATATGCAATTATTATTATGTAATCACACAAACACAAATCAATAATATATGAAAAATGCTAAATATTCTTACATTTTGTTCCTACAAAATGTCCTACTTACCGGATGTTGACATATGTTAGAACGGACGGTTTGGATGCAAAAAGAGAATGGGTGAAAAAAAAACTATATAATACTATTGTATGTGTAGAAAATTTTATAGGGAGAAAAAGGTTGTGTTTGGCAAAGGACTTATGGGGCTTGGGCTTTTAAAATAAGCCGACTTGTCAAACAAGTCTCGTTTGTCATGCGGACTTATAAGATCATAAGCCTTTAAAAAGAGCTTAAAACTTTAGCCTCGTAAAAGGGGCTAAAAACTTTAGCCCGAGGCTTTTGAACAATAAATTACTTATTTACTCATAAAAATATCTAACATATACAAAAACTCATTTATTTATATTTTTTTTAGTAATTTTGCAATAATAAACCTAAACTTAAGCCCATTTGCCAAACAAAAATAAAAATTTCAACTTCGGCTTATAATAAAAGCCTCAGCCAAGCCCCAGCCTAAGCCCAAGCCCAAGCCCTAGCCCCAGCCCAAGCCCCAGCCCCAGCCCAAGCCTATTGCGCCAAACATACCCAAAGTAGGAGATTGTAGCAAAGCTCATAATATATTCATTTGCTATTTTATATGATATCAGAGCTTTAGGTACAACCCATCATAAAATAGTTATTGATGTAATTAATGCTCTTATTAAAACATTTCATTACTTAAAAATACAATAATTCATTCACATTGTACAATCAATTAAAACCATATTTACCAAATTAAAAACAACTAATTAAAACACCCCTTACTAAAAAGTACAATAAAATTTTCACAATGTACAATTTAAACAAGCTACAACATAATCCAAAATATAAAATAATTAAACAAACTAAAACTAATTAATGTTATTTTAAAACACCCTAAAATGAAAAGTATATATGTTATTATACACATTATACAAATTAATAAAACACACAAAGCTTCATACAAACTAACAAGTTAATGGTACATATAGTTTTGAAAATCGGACCGGACCAACGGGTTCAACCGGAAACCGGTTCGGCTAACCAATAAAAGCCATCCGTAAACGAATTAGAGATTACCCGTTGGAATCGATACAACCTGGTGAATCCGGTCTCATGGAGATCTATTTTTCCGGTTAATTATCATAGGGTACCCACCGCCGCAACGCGTGGGGTACCCTGCTATACTATATATAAAGGAAAAACCAAAAAGTAAAAAGTGAAAAGTTAAAACTAAAAAAGGAAATGTTGAAAACATATATTTCAAAAGATAACTATTAGTACATATCGAAAACCGGGTTGACACGGGACGCTTTAAACCCGGTGGGTTCACCCGGTTTAATTTGACCCGTTTTTGAACTAACCCGTCGGGTTGACTCGGTTTAAATCGACCGATTTTTCGACCGAAACGGTTCAACCGGTTGAACCACCCGGGTTGAACCGGGTTTCAAAACATTATGTTTAATCCTCAAATCTTCAAACTTTTATAATTTTTCGTTTATAACTTATAAACTTTTTTTAACACAAAACGATATGTCGTTATAAAATCTCGTTGCTATGCACGGGTACTCGTCTAGTTTATCTTTTATGAATTTATTGTTTTATTTTTTAGTCTTTTCATTTTATTACATAAACCATGGCTTACAAATCTCTAGCCGTCATAACACACTCATATTATGTAACCTAACTCTTTGTTTTAACGTCGGAGATTGTTGTCGTCTTCGAAAATAGTTGATCACAAAATTGTCGCTCCTACCTAAAGCAAAGCAAGTCATGACGTAAAAAATAAAGTCACAAAAAAGGGGAAATTGCCAAGCAGTATTCAATTTTGCCACCGAACACAGCAACCTCCGTGCAAAGAAAAACAAAAAAGGAAGAAGTACATAATTCAAAGAAGACGGAAAGCCAGAAGATTTCAACATTCTAACCAGTTTGTGCGTCCGAAAATCTCATTCAAACTGCGGGGGGAGTGTTCACTAAAAATTGTTAACTTAGAATTGTGGAGAAATCTTATAATTCTTCACAATTAAAAATGATTTTTTTTACATAACTATAAGTGTGAAAAATCTATTGTTATATAATTTTTTCACACTTATTAATGTAACCAATTTTTACACATCATTAAGTGTTATTAAGGTAATAACTAATAAAATTTTACACAGCTTTAAATAGTGTATAGAATGAACTATTTTTTGTAATGGTCAGATGACGAGGTTAAGGCGCAAGCCTAGTTGTTGGCTAAGGGTTCATTAGTTTTGGGGTTAGATAGCTTGTTCACAAAACTTTGTATTGATTATAAATATATATGCAAATTTTTTTTATGTAATCACACAAATAAAAAATCAATAATATATTCATTTGCTATTTAATACTATATCCGTCTCAAAATAAATGTTCAGTTTGAATTTTCAGAGTCAAACTGGTTCAACTTTAACCTTATTTGTATTTGCGGGTGTTATATAATACTTGATACAAAATATATAAATGGATTAGGTTTTAAGTGTATTTTTCAATGGTATAAATTTTCATCAAGTATTATATAACATAAAGAAAATATTTAACGTCAAAGTTGAACCAGTTTGACTCTGAAAAATCAAACTGAACACTTATTTTAAAACGGATAGAGTAGATACTTATGCCACGATTTCCACCATCCTTAGTGACTCTTAGTACAAATCTTTTGTTTTAACTTTTAACTGAAAATGTGGAAAATATTATTTCAACTTAGTAAGTTTACTCAACCGAAATCGACCCTTAGACAACTCTACTCGATACTAAAATTTTATCCGTCACTTTGATAAATTATCAATCGACCTATGAATATCTTTATAACAAAAGAACGATATGAAGTATATGGATGGCTGGTGAAACAAAAATTCTCCTTATTAAGTTTGAACCATCAAGAAATGTGCACGTTGTCGATGGAAAGTAGACCAAGAAATTTGACAATTCCCCATTCTAAGAAGTTGTTGATACAAAAGTTGGACGTTCCTTGTTCGGGGCTCCGGCTCTCGTACCAATTGAGGATTGTTGCTTGAGACCTGCGCACTAAGAGACAAAAGACACCGTTAGGCTTACCGTGGGATTGTCTCCCACGATTATCCTCCGGCGTGAGAGTAAGTAATCGGTTTAGGGTTAAAGGAGAATTAGGGTTTCAGATCGTACCTTTAACGAGGGATGTGATTCCCTTTATATATGCACGGAATCCTTGTTGGTTCCGTGTTCCCCAACCTTCGGCGTATCCCGCCTAAGTCGGTTGGGAATGATAATCCTCTTATTTAGAAGATATCGGATATCTATTCCGTGAATAGCTTTGGGCTTGGGCCTTCGTGAGCCCAAACCTCTAATCGATGTAGCCCGACTCGTACCGGGCTAAGTTAGTGTTGGACTTTAGCCGGGTTCGTGACCCGGATATAGACTATACGTCATCATGTCCCCCCAGTCTAGTATGCGCAGTGCGTAACTGCGGATGCTAGACTAATAACCGTAGTCAATAAAAAATAAACGAGGCGTAGCAAAAAAGCCAAAAAGATATCCGCTTGATACATTGTATCTAGACGTAATATGAAAAAAAAAATGGGCGCCTCGTAAATCGGGGGAAAGTTACTGCCCCCGTGTCCCATCAAGGAATCTCAACCACACAGTTGGGGGTAGTGGAGTCCACGTGTCTCTCATCACGTGGATCCGAAAAACTATATAACCTACCGTTTCATTTTCACCGTGTTTCTCACAGTAAAACTCAATCCGCCATTGTTAAAGCATTCTTGTATTTGCAATCCAGAAAATAGCCTACCACAAAGGTAACCGCGCGTGCGCTTTATCAAAAAATAATAACACTATGGTCAAACAGTTGTCTGACTTCACCTCCGACCTCACCGTGAGCGATCTGTTGGAATTCACCTCGGATTACTTTATACCCCTGGATGTGCATCCGGTTGTTCCGGGTGCGCAAACTACTATTGCGGACTTCCCCGAAGGGAAAGTGGGTGTATATACACGGTTATTCGAATTCGCGAATCAACGTGTGCCCCTGTCGCGTTTTCTGTGCGACGTGTTAAACTATTATAATCTGCACATATCACAGTTGCACTGTATTGGTGCGGCCAAAATTACCAATTTTGAGGTAAATTGTCGTCTGTTGGCGATTAACCCCACCATCCACTTATTCCGTGCCTTTTATCACACTACGTGGGCACATGGGTGGGTATCTTTCGCGAAGCGCGCTGGTAGGTTGCAATGTTACACGGATAAATTAGATGCACTTAGGAACTGGAGGGAGTATTTCTTCTGGGTAGATGATACATGCTTTCCCTGGAATTATGATTTTTATACCCGGGGTACGTTAGAGAGGGATGAGTGCCCCTTGCCTGGGTCTTATAGCGCTGAGGATGCGGAACTGATAAATGCTAACCGCATCCCCATTAGTGCCTATCCTGAGGGATTTTTGGTACACATGGGAATCAGCCGTAATTATTTCGGTCCCGAAGATGAGATCCCAATCTTTCTAGACGCCAATGGCCAGGGTGGGTACTTATTCCTCCGTACCTCTGTGTGTAAATGTAAGAACAATATTCCATTTTTTTTCGCGCATTATATAACCTATGTATATGTTGTCTTGTATCGCGCAGAAATGGATCTATTCACCATAGTACAGCTAGCAAAGCCCGTAGAGGTAAAGACAGGGGTACGGCCCTTGAAGGATGATGAAGAGCCGATCCTAGACGCAACCGCGGGGCGCACGATGGAGCTGAATTTAGGGGAAACAGGAACTAGCTCATCGGTCGCAGTGGAGGCGACACCACTGCAAAGCATTCCAAGCCCCCGCGTATCTTCCCCTGTGGTGCAGCCACCACCCGTAGCAGTGCCTCATCCTATAGAGGAAGAAGAAGAACAAGAATCTGGGCTCAATCGCAAAAGGACACGAGGAGATGATGGCGCAGGCACTTCAAGGAAAAAACGCCCTGTGATACACACTGTGGAGTTATCGTCCACTGATGAAGCGTCTTCGCACCCCTCGGCTAATATCGCGGGACCGCAGTAAGTGATGCCTTCACTATATATATTCTTGTTTTATTGGTTGATGCGCCAATTGTGTTATATGTGAGCATAACATTTCTCTTGTAAACGTACGCAGGGTGGAACAGATTGTAGAGTCACCCCCCCCCCCAGGCTAGTCCTGCACGTTCAGCGCATTCTGAGCCGCATAGTCAGAATGATGAAGACCTGTCTGATGTAGATGCACCCATAGAGCAATTGGTCGAAGAGTTGGTGCGGGTCTCTGCACATCAGGCTTCGCTAATCGTGAAGCTGAAAGACCGAGTTTCTGGTGGGGATAGTCAAGATACGCAAAAGGACCAGACAATAGCATTGCTGGAGGCGCAACTGGCGAGCACCCGGGCGCAGCTGGATAGCGCCCAAGCTGAGGCAAAGGATCTGAGCGCGTACGCTCAGAAGCAGGCTGAGGAAAAAATGGCGCTGATGTGCCAAATAAATCAAGAGCGTGCGGATGTTGCCGGGTACAAGTCTGCGTGCCACTGGGTACTTAAATATCTTGAGAAGGGCAAAGATGCGATGACATCCCAACTTGAAGGATTTTGTGCTATTGTGAAAGATGCACTGGAGGTGTAAGAGGCAAAACTGCGCAAACTCAGCATTGAGTACGACGAGGAGTTGTATCCTCAGCTGATGTCTACTATAGCTGAGCGCAGGTGGCTCATAGGTCATGGTCTTCGTCTTGCCGCACTTAATACCCTGGGCTCACCGGAAGTGGTTAATGCCTTCGAGGAAGTAGTTCAGTGCGCTCTGGAACGCGGCAAGGCATAAGCTGTAGAGAAGCTGCATGAATCGGAACTGCTAAAGGTACCCGTTAATGAGGTACCAAATTATGATGCTAAGGCGTATGATCACCTGGTTGCTGCAATGAAAAGGATGAAGGAGTTAGAGCTCCCGATGATTGCTGATCTCGAGCGTGATCAGGATTATCCTATAGATGTCATCATGGCAGGGTTGACTCTTGCGCGTCATCGTGCCGAGGATGCAGAAGCTCAGCCGGATTACTTTTTGAAACCCCATGACTCGCAGCTTCAGGTACCTGTTTTCGCGCGTCCAAGGGATATTTTGAATCCGTTTGCTTTAGAGAAAGAAGTGCCTTTGAAGGAGGTACTGGAAGCGCATGCGACCAGACTTGCCCAAAAGAAAGGTATCAAGGGGAAAGCAATCTTGTGCGGGGTTGGTGCAGCGCACCAGCCAAGGTCTGATGGGGTGCCGGTAAGTGTTGCTATTGTGTCTCGGCAGGATTCAGATCTGTTGAAGAAGCTTGACGAGGCCAAAGATACCTCGAACCGCGTGGGTAGCTCATCTATTGAGCGTTGTAATAGTTGGTAGGCGTATATGTTGTAAAGTAGCACTCCTTTTGTAATAACTCGTAGTTATTTAATAAAAATCATCTTGTATCATTGTCATTCGTAGCATACATACTTGTCTGTTTGTCTTCGCGTAAAAGACGTATTTGTTGTTACATGTACATGCAAGTGTGAATAATATAAGAAATCCATAATCATGTATGAAGATCCTAAGATACTTTAAAAAAAAATTTCCAAGTATCATCATAATCGTCTATGTTAATGATATGCAGCGTGCTGTAAATACCAAATTAAGGAATCAGGTGTCTTGGTTCCAAAGTTGTTAAACGTGCACATGTGCGTTGTTGCGCATCCGTCGTGGGATGCGCACAAAGCTTATTCCAACGTCTTGAGAACAAGGTGTTTAACAAGGATTCGTGATCCGGTGTTGATGGGTTTGCAACCCTCTTATTCAACAAGTTATTTAGTAGGTTAACTTATCCTTTTACCACCGTGGGTTTTAATATAGTGCATGCGCGCCGCGTGGGCATGAAATTAAAGATTGTTAAAACATACAGTATATGGGAATAACAATGTAAGATGTGTCGCAGAGTTAGCTAGAAACCGCGGCGTTTTATTGATACTTGCAAGTTTTTTATAAGAAAGAAATAAAGAAGACATAATACTAATGAAAAAAGTAAATACATGGATGTTTATTTGGCACTTCAGTAAAGTGCAGGGGCGTCGGAGCGCTGGGCCGTAGCCATTCCTATAGGTAACACCTCTTGAGGTTGCATATGTTCCATGTGCGCGGCAGCTCTCTACCATCCAAGCCTCGTAACTTGTACGCGCCCGTTCCTGATGCTTCAGTAACCTCGTAAGGTCCTTCCCATTTTGGTCCGAGCTTGCCCGTGTCCTCTGCATGGCTCGCGTCATTAGCGCGGTAGATAAAATCACCTGGTCTGAATGAGACACTGCGTACTTTGGCGTCATAGTATCCTTTCATCCTTGACTTTGATTTTTCCTCCCTTATAGATGCGCGTTCCCGCCTTTCCTCAAGTAGGTCTAGATCGACGCGCCGTTCGTCATCATTGGTTGCCACGTTAATTTCAGCGGGGCGAATAGTTGGCATGCCAATTTCGGCTGGTATGACGGCTTCTGTCCCATAGACTAGTGAAAAGGGAGTGTCTCCCGTGCTGGTCTTTATGGAGGTACGGTGCGCCCACAGAACATGCGATAGCTCTTCCACCCATCTTCCTTTGTGCCTGTCCAGGCGCGCTTTAATTCCTTCACCCAGGCTTTGATTTGCGCGCTCTACTAAGCCATTGGTTTGTGGGTGTTTAACTGATGCGAAGTGCTGTGTGATGTTCAACTTCTCGCACCAATCCTTGAAAGGATTTTCGCAGAATTGTTTCCCGTTGTCCGAGATGATTTCGCCAGGTAAACCGAAGCGGCATACAATATTTTCCCAGACGAAGCGTTTCACCTGGTTTCCAGTGATTGTTACCACTGCTTTTGCTTCGATCCACTTAGTAAAGTAATCTATGGCGACTATGAGGAATTTTAACCCTCCCGCTGCGATTGGAAAAGGTCCTGCAATGTCGATACCCCACTTGTAGAATGGCCATGGGGATGTGATTGGTGTTAGCTCGTGCTGTGGTTGGCGCGGGACGGGTCGATGAACTTGGCAATCGTTGCACTTCCTTATTAAGTCCCGCGCATCGCGGTGCATGGTTGGCCAGTAGTACCCTGATCGCATGACGCGTGCCACAACGGACCGTGGTCCTGAGTGCATGTTGCATGAACCTTCATGGATTTCCCGCAGCACGTAATTTGCTTGTAGTGGTCCTACACAGCGGAGCCATGGTTGAAGGAAGGAGCGTCGGTACAGTATGTTGTCTCGAAGTTCGAATCTTTGTGCTGTGCGCCGTATCCTGTGAGCTTCCTTCTGTTCCTGGGGTAAGGATCCTTTGTTTAGGAATTCCATTATCGGTGTCATCCATGTAAGACCTTCCTCCTCTATCACTGAGGAGACTTCCATCTCCGATATGGATTTGCTTTTCAGTGTTTCCACCAGCACTTGCTTTGACAGATGTGCGAAGCTTGTCGAGGCGATCTTGCTTAGTGCATCTGCCTTGCGGTTTTCTCCTCTAGGAACTTGCCTGATGGAGAATCTATCAAAGTGATAACGCTACACGCGTCGTTCGGGGTCAAGGAAACTTCCTTTTCTTCGAGCAAGTTTTATAACACCCTAGGCAGTGAACCTAATCGTTGTAGTGTAGTAATTAGGGTAAGCCACGGGTATTGATATCGTTCTCTAGGGGAATAGGAATGCTAGTGAGAAGTTACTACGCTAAGGTTGAGGTTGAGGAAGATTATTTTTTATCTTTTTATATTTTTTTTAGAAATTGAAAAGGTACGAATCTCGGGTATTGGATTAGGGGGGTTGGTATTGCTACCGATTACTCTACTATTATCTAATTATCTAAGCTAAGGTTGTGATAGTCTATGTCTAATTGATTTGTACTCGTATGATAATTTAAAGATGTGTTTACTTAGGTTTTACTACTCCTTAATTATCTCCTATTGATGGTTGATTTGTCACGTCCTTATTCCTAGTTGCGTTGTGATTCTAAGGCTATAGGGCGTGCTTGTTTCCCTAACTCTTTGAAATTACCAAAGGGTCTTGTTTACAAATCCTCTAGTGATTTATAGACGCCTACTCTACGGTTGTCCTTGAATACTTTATCCTACAATTACCTAGATAATTATATTCTAAAGTTCACAAAGAAAAGTCAAGCATTAAGTACACAACGAATAATCTAGCGCACTCTAGATCATTAGTCAACTAAGATAAGTATCAACCAATCAATATTCAATAATTAAGTTTCATATTCCCTAAGCAAACACACAAATAAATTAGCCGGACATGGAGAACATGCAAGCATACACACAAATAATCAAAGACATAATTAAATTAATGAAGTAAATACTTATCTTGATGTATAATAGGGTTTAGAACCCTAAAATACTGCACAAGAAAGCCTTGGTTCGGTTTTAGGTTTTTACTCCAAAAGACTACACACAAAAACTGAAAAATTCGGATTCTATATATAAGATTACATCTGCGACGGCGTCACCTTATGTTTCGTGACGCCGTCGTGTCGCCGTCATTAGGGTTTCGTCTTGGCCACGTAAACCTTGCGACGGCGTCACCTTATGACTGTGACGCCGTCCCCTTCAGCTCTGACGCCGTCTTGGCTGCATCTAGGCCGTCTGAGTAACGACGGCCTACTCCTTTAGAACCTGACGTCGTCCCTTGAAAACATGCAATTTCGCTTCTGACCCGTCGCAAAATTCCTTCCCGACGGCGTCGCAGATATGCAGTGACGCCGTCGCCTTATGTTTCAGCAGCTTTGAGTGTCTCGATTCTGACTTTGGCCATTTTCTTCGTATATTCGCGCCTTTTCGTCCAAATAAGCATCATTCCAGCATTTTGCCTTCAAGAGACCTAAAAAGTGAAAAGGAACGATATTAAGCAATAACGGATACAGAAGTGATCGAATAAGGGCTTAAATGACCCCTTAAAAAGGTACCTTTTAAAACCTTATCACAAAGCCTTTAATCAGTGTCTTGGTCTTGTCGAGATACTGAATCATATTTTCTTCTTTAGCCACGTATTCGCCCAACACGTGGTTGGCTACTAGGCGGGAATCCACATTTGCTTCCAGGTTACGTACACCCATTCGAGCTGCAATGCGTAGTCCGGCGATTAGAGCTTCATATTCTGCCTCATTGTTTGTCGCTGTAAATTCAAAACGCAGTGCGTAAGTGAATTCCATTCCCTCTGGATTTGTGAGAATGAGGCCAGCTCCTGACCCTTCGACGCATGAGGATCCATCGGTAAACAAGATCCATGGATCTTGTAGTACCGTCTTATTTGGTGCGGGTACCTCGTCGGTGTCTGGCTTCTCGATGATGAAGTCTGCCAGAATCTGTCCTTTGATTGCGGTACGTGGTCTGTAAAAGATGTTGTGTTCACCTAGCAATACACTCCACTTTTGGAGTCGGCCTGATGCATCAGGTTTGGAGATGATCTGCTTGATTGGTTGGTCTGTGATTACTGCTATCGGGTGCGCTTGGAAGTACCTGCGCAGTCGTTTGGCAGCAAACACCAATGCCAGAACTAACTTTTCCATTGCGCTATAGTTCATCTCCGTCTTTTTGAGCGCTTTGCTTACAAAGTAGATGGGGGTTTGTACTGAATCCCTATCTGTTAGTAGCACTGCGCTGACTGCTCTATCAGTTGCAGACAAGTACATGATCAGCTCTTCCCCTGGTCGGGGTGCAACCAGTGTTGGGAGTGTTGCCAGATGCTGTTTAAGCTGAGTAAAGGCCACTTCTGCCTCCGTAGTCCACCTGAAATCACCCTTCTTTATGCACTTCTTGAGTGTCTTGAAGAGAGGTAACGATTTTTCCGCTGACTTGGATAGGAACCTGTTTAGGCCGGCCAGCTTTCCATTGAGGGATTGGACTTCCTTCAACGTGCGCGGTGAGGGAAGATCAATAACTGCCTTTGTCTTTTCTGGGCATGGTTTTATACCATCAGGTTCTATAAGGTATCCAAGGAACATGCCTTCAGTAGCTCCGAAGGTACACTTTTTCGGATTCAGCTTCATGTTGATCTCTCGGAGGGTTTTAAACGTTTCCTCAATGTCGCGTACTAACTCACCTTCAGTATGGCTCTTTATGACTAGGTCATCAACATAGACCTCTAGGTTGCGGCCCGCATGCTTTTCGAAAGCATTATCTACTAACCGCTGGTAGGTGGCGCCCGCGTTCTTCAAGCCAAATGGCATTTTTGTGCAACAATAAACGTCTTGGCTTGTGTGGAAAGCCGTTTTTTCCTCATCCTCCTTAGCCATTTGTATTTGATGATATCCTTTGTATGCATCGAGGAAACACTTTAATGGGTATCCGTACAAAGACTCTATTTTCCAGTCTATCTCTAGTAATGGATAGCAGTCTTGTGGACATGCTTTGTTAAGGTCAGTGTAGTCTACACACATACGCCAGCTGCCGTCGCTCTTCTTTACCATGACTGGATTGGAAAGCCAGTCATGGTAATAGACTTCCCGCATGATTCCTGCATCCACAAGTTTGTGTACCTCCGCCAGGATTGCTTGCGCGCGCTCTGGAGCCTGCCCGCGCTTCTTCTGGCGTATTGGTGAGTACCCTTGTCGGATTCTCAGTCTATGCTCTGTTATGGAGCGTGGTACTCCGGTCAGGTGTTTTGGCTCCCATGCAAAAATGTCCAAGTTATTTTGTAAGAGCGCGCACACAGCCGCTTTGCCGTTGTCCGACAGTGACCCTCCAATAGATATTTCCTGGTCTGGGTATTCAGGGTGAATTGCAACCTTCAGATTTGGAATTCTGGTTGCACGTTGTTCTGGGGTCGGTGCCGCTTCGCATGTAATCGTGTTACATTCTCTATGTGGGATAGTGGCACTGTAGAGAGTAACAATGCCTCCTTCCACTGGGAATTTAAGCATCCCGTGCGCTGTTGATGGTACTGCGCGCATAGCTGATATCCCAGGTCTCCCGATAATGCCATTATATGGCGATGGAGATTTGATCACCATGAATTCCATCCAGGCCGTCGCGGAATGTTGTTCATTTTCGATGCTGACTGGTAGTCTTATTTGCCCCATCGGCCATATTTTTTCACCTGTAAAACCAGTCAACGCCGTGCTGACCGGGCTTAACTGACTGCGTATTTCAGGGCGCAGCCGCTTGAAGCAATGCTCATACATGATGTTTGCAGAAGCTCCACCGTCAACATACATGCGGTGGATGTCGTGACCCCCCGCACTTATCTCTATAGTGAGTGGTGCCACCTCTGCATTGTCCGCAGTTAAGGTGGGGAAAGAGATTTCCTTTCCACGTGAAAATTCTTGGCTGACCTTCTGCCTAGTGATTCGCTGCCATGATTGTATCATGTAGATCGTGTCAGCCTTGTCTTTGGGTGTCTCCTTCTTGTTTTCACTCTTTAATCTATCATTTCCCTTTTTAATGTTTTTGACCAAGTGGTCCAATCTACCTTCTTTAACCATCTTGTCGATGAGTTGGCGTAGTTGGACGCATTCGTTGGTGGTATGGCCCTTCTGTGCATGGTAATCACAGTGTCCATTCCCAGTGCGCCGATCCTCTGGAGTGCGCATCTGCGTCGGTCTTGGAAAATTCGCACCTTCTGTTGCGAGTATTTCCTTCGGGGTCTTGATTAGCGGGGTGTATCTGTCATTATCCCTCCCGCTCCCCTGGCTGCGATAGCTCCTATTACGGTTACTACCCCGGTCATTGGATTGTCTCCCAGGTTGTTCCTGTGACCGGTCGTTTGAGTAGTTCCTTTTGCTATCCGCCGCGGTGGCTTCTCCCTGGACGAAGGACCGAGAGCGCTTCATGAGTTCATCAAAGGTTTCAGGGATCTTGTCGTTCAACCTCTTGATGAGTTCTGGATTGTTAATCCCATTCATGAAACCAGAGATCTTCAATACCTCCGGGCATGCTTTAACTTGCATGCATTCATCTTTGAAGCGTTCCATGAATGCGCTTGTAGACTCTCCTTGGCGCTGCTTTACCCTGGCGAGTTCGACAGGATTTTTAGCGCACTTCTTCCTCTGAGTAAAGTTTAGGCGAAACGCCTTTCTCAATTCCTCAAATCCGTTGATGCTTCTGCGTGGAAGTTTGCTGAACCAGTTCCGCGCGTTTCCTACTAATGTGGAGTTGAACATGTGGCACCACACAGGCTGTGGCCAATTTTCAATTGTCGCGGCTGATTCAAAAATTTTAAGGTGATCATCAGGGTCACCTGTTCCATCATAGGTCTTTACGTTGGCGGGCATGCGCCTTCTTTTGCTTTCTGAGAAGTCACTGATGCGCCGAGTGAACGCATCCACCTTTTGGCGGCGCCAAGGGAGGGATATATCTTCATCCTCCTGGTCATTACATTTGTTTCTGGACTTCCAGTGTCCAGTTTCACTATCCTCATTGTCCGAGGAATTTTCAGAGGACGAATTTTCCCTCTTTCGGCGCTTGCGCCGACTGTCCTCTGAGTTTGTACTCGGAGGGCTTTCGCTTGGGGAATAGCGTTGTCCCAATCTGTCTTGGATTCTGCGGTTACCAAGTCTGGTATGGACATTGGTACGCTTTCCATCTTCATCACTCTCACTCAGATGATGCGAGTGAGATGTCTCATCATCCTCGATTCTCCTCCCGATTCTGTTAAATACTGGGGGTCGGCGGCTGTCTCTTCCACGCTTCTCTTTCTGACAGTGCAGTGGGGAAGTCTCGTATTCAGAATCGAAATTGAGTCGGGCTTTCAAGTCCCGACCTGATCTCTTTTTCTCTTCCTCTTGCATGAGGGCAGTTAATGTTTCGTAGTTTTGGGATACGAAAACTTCTGGTGTTAGCTCTGGTGCGACCCCCTCAAGAGCGAGTGCGTTTGTTTCTATCACTATACCCTTATTCCGGTCCGGTGCATCTGGTACCTTTGTCAGGTCAGTTTCTAGCACCGATTGAAAGAGAGTAGTAAGGACGGTGCGCAGTGGATCTACTCCACTCGTGGTGGTTGTGGTGGCTTGGGTTGTTCCCGAGCGCGGTTCCACTGGAGAGAAGACCAAGTCTTGGCCTGGTCCCTTGTTTTTAGCAGCGCTGGTTGTCCCAGAGTTCTGCTTAGGAGTTAGTCCGGTTTGCGACTTTTTTCCCATAAGGTCTGACTGTGATCGTTGATTTCCATGCTTCGTCATTCTAGTGTTGGTTCTTAGTGTAGGGTCCCACGGATGGCGCCACTTGTTGATACAAAAGTTGGACGTTCCTTGTTCGGGGCTCCGGCTCTCGTACCAATTGAGGATTGTTGCTTGAGACCTGCGTACTAAGAGACAAAAGACACCGTTAGGCTTACCGTGGGATTGTCTCCCACGATTATCCTCCGGCGTGAGAGTAAGTAATCGGTTTAGGGTTAAAGGAGAATTAGGGTTTCAGATCGTACCTTTAACGAGGGATGTGATTCCCTTTATATATGCACGGAATCCTTGTTGGTTCCGTGTTCCCCAACCTTCGGCGTATCCCGCCTAAGTCGGTTGGGAATGATAATCCTCTTATTTAGAAGATATCGGATATCTATTCCGTGAATAGCTTTGGGCTTGGGCCTTCGTGAGCCCAAACCTCTAATCGATGTAGCCCGACTCGTACCGGGCTAAGTTAGTGTTGGACTTTAGCCGGGTCCGTGACCCGGATATAGACTATACGTCATCAGAAGTTATAAGGGCCATTAATTGACAAGGTAGGGGACCTTCAGTCAATTTGATAGTTTTTAGTTTGGGTATGTTTAGCCAAATGTGTTGTAGCTGGTGTTTTGACTGTAGCTGGTCTGAGGCTTATATTACAAACTGAAAGCTAAAGCTTATATTTTTACAAAAAAGTTTAGCGAATTAGCTGAAGTTTAATCTTATTGATGTAAAAGCGTATAAAAATACATCAAATTAAAATTAAATATATTTTCAGCTTTTACGTGATAATCTATTATATTTTGAAAAGTATTTAAGTAATTTTACTAGCTATAAGCCCTTTCAATGGATGCGCTTGGGGTTGTAGAAACTTATGATTAATAAAAGCTTTTATAAGTTTGTGTAAAAAACAATATTTATTTTATAAGCTAACTTATTTTAAAAACTTAAACCTCTATAAGCCCTTATAAGTCTCGCGCCAAACACAACCTTTATAGCACTTCTTGCACGCTGCAATGATATTATCCCATAACATAATGTTGGTTTTCTTAGACAAAGTATAAAACGTGAAGATAATGAATGAATGAACGAATGCTCCTAACTCTGAAACACAAATGAAGTGAATCGAATTCAAATACTTATTTACAAATGAAGTCTTTCTAATGCGAGTAGTATACAAATATGGTAAAAAGTTACTACTAGTATTTAATTTTTTAATGCAAGTTTTCTGTTAATAGTAGAACATCAAAATATACTCATTAACATATTTGGAGTTTTGTGCCTGGAAATAAGTTGGATTCTAGAAACATGATCTCATTTATTGGGTCCAAAAGGAACTTTATCAGTTGAAAAAGATAATATACAAAGTTTACAAACCTTTGGTTTGACGGTTTCATGGGGCCTAGTAGGATTGTTATTTAACAGAATTCGAGAAACAGCATGAATTGATGATTACTTTTGAACATAATATTCAAAATTCATTGGTTTGAAGTGATAGTTTTACTTTTTATCATCAACTTTGATACATGTGGAATTATTAAAACCTAAAAATAGGTGCAAATAACCAACTTCCAATTAGAGAGACCTATATAGTTGGACAACAAAATTTAGTTAGGCCGGACGCATTTGACACCTTTTTATTGGTTGGGCGTCGAGAAAAACTAGGGTCGACCGATGTTGAGATCGGTTGGCTCGGATGTGGTGCTCGGTTGCTACTTCGGTCGACGAGACAAAATTTCAAACATCGAGCTAAAATATGCCCCGATGTAGACGTCCACCTTTTCTCACAATTTGCAACTTTTTAATTCCCCATCAATTTCAAAATATGATCGTTTGGTCATTTAAACAAAAAAAAAAAAACTTTTTTTAAACCAAATTTACCACTCTATAAATACCAACTTCTCCTCAAACACAATTCACCACTCACCATTTCTCATCTATATTCAATCAACCATTTTAACGAAATACTCACGAAACACAATTTTTAATATGTCGTCATTCGAGCATTTATTCGGTTCTTCTTCGTCTTCCGACGATGAAGAAGTTTTTAGTGAGTTTGTGGAGTTTGCGGATTTTGCTTGGAAGGCTTACAAAGCATCACAGCCAAAAACCCGACGAAGGTACATACGTAGGGATCATGAGGGTGCTCATAATCGTTTAGTGGCGGCATACTTCTCCGAAAACCCGCAGTTCGACGCAAGAACATTCTCTCGGCGGTTCCGTATGAGCCGAGAGCTATTCACAGAAATTGTTCGAGAGATAACCGATCACTCTACTTATATTCGACAAACTCTTGATGCTAGGGGCGTACCTAGTATTAGCCCATTGGTCAAGTGTACTGCGGCCATTCGTCAATTGGGATACGCGACCGTTCATGATTCTCTTGACGAGAGTCTGGCACTTGGTGCATCCACAGCCCGTGAATGTCTTCGTAAGTTTTGCGAGGTTATCATGGAGTTATATGGTCGTGAGTATTTGCGAAGGCCCACGTATTCTGACCTTGAAAGAATATATGCTCATCACGAGCATAAGCATGGCTTTCCTGGGATGATGGGAAGCATTGATTGTACAAGTTGGGAGTGTGAGAATTGCCCGAATAGTGAGAGAGCTCAACATTGTAGGGGTGATCACGGGCCACATCCATTCATTTTGTTGGAAGCGGTCGCTTCCCAAGATTTATGGATTTGGCATGCATTCTTTGGTGTCTCCGGAATAAATAACGATGTAAACGTTTTACGTCGTTCACCTGTTTTCAATGATATCAAATCTGGGAGAGCACCAGACCTTGAATTTGAGGCTAACGATGTGGCTTATAAAAGGGAATATTATCTTACTGATGGGATATATCCACAATGGTCCGTTCTTATGAAGTCTATTTCAAATCCTCCCACGGGCGATCGTAAAAGAATATTGTACAAGAGGAGGCACGAAGCAGCAAGGAAATATGTGGAACGGGCTTTTGGTGTGTTGAAGAAAAAGTGGAGAGAGAAAGCTGACGTGGCGCTGGATGACCCAGGTCGTCCCAGGTCACGACTGGGACTAGCCTTAAGAACTTAAGACAATAAAAATTTGGTCTTCTAAGAAAATTGGTTCATATTATTATCACATAACCGACTATGCAAAAGTTCAATATAGATCTCAAATTTACCATAGATCCAATAAACCAATAATAGCCATTCATTTTTTTATTATGATAAACTTTCACCCTTTTTTAAAAAATTAAATATCTCGCAAACCGTTAATCGTTACGCCATAAAAGTTATACCATCACGACGAGAATTAAATTATCTTTCTATAGATATGCACTACTATATATTTTTAACCTTTTTTTTTTCAAGATTTCGGTCAACAAAAATCATATATGATTTGTGAAAATCATATATGATTCGATTTTTACGAATCATATATGATTTGTAAAAATCGAATCATACATGATTTTTGAAAATCATATATGATTCGTAAAAATCATATATGATTTTTTCGGACGGAATTTTTGAAAAAAAATGTTTGTCGAAAATATATAAAAGTGCATATCTATAGAAAGATAATTTAATTCTCGTCGAGATGGTGTATTTTTTATAGTTTGAAAATTTACCGTTTGTAAGATATGTTGTTTTAAAAAAAAATGTGAAAAATAATTTTTTATTAATTTAAATAAAAAATTGAGGGCTATAATTGGTTCATTTGTTCTATGGCAAATATGAGTTCTATATTGATCTCAACTCAACCGACTATATGACATAATGATTATACAAATACATGGAAGGAGATTGATGTTGACTTTTAATTAGCTTAAAAGTAACAAATAGTTAGTTTAATCAAAAGATAAAATAAGTAAATGGGCTCATCGTTGCATAAATAATATACTTTCTTGCAAAATTAGACTGGGGTTTGGGCAATTGGGCTTAGGGGTGTAGGGTGTTCATTGGTTCGGTTATTAAGTTGTTCGGTTTATTCGTATATGTTAGTTCGGTTAAAAAAATTTATGGGTCAAACCGAAAATCAAATCGAACCGAATCGAAAACCAAATTTGAATTCGGTTCAGTTATTAGGTTTGAATTCGGTTCAGTTATATGTGTGCTAAGTTCGGTTTTGATTTTCGATTTATTCGATTATTACCCAGATAACGCACGCCCCTAGTTGGGCTTGACACTTATGACAAGCGTTTAGTTGTTTACAAACAATTTGTGCATGTCGACATGTGTAATAAATGCGTATTCAAGTTAACAAAATGTTATTTTCACTCACACTTGCATGATTTGGAAAGTATTTATAGGTAATATTTTTACATAAAGTGCGAAGTTGATATGTTTAATTATTACTAGGCGAGTACCCGTGTTTAGCGGCAGCGGTTTCTAGCATCAGATAATTAATGATTTGTGATATTGTGGTGAGGTTTTGTGTAGCGTTTAAATTAGAACGTGAACCGATAAAAATGCAATTGCAAACGGTTGTACTATACGATAACTAAAGTCTAGACAAAATTCTTAACATCTATCAAACAACATATGAAAACATTTAATCAAAATGAAAGTAAACATTACATCAGTTATGAGATAAAAACTAACAACACACGTTACTTGTCGCATAAAAACTAACAAGGATTGGATTAATGGTGTCGTTGTTAAGAACAACGCAAGTACCAAAATTAATATAAATTTGATTAGCCAAAAAAGAAATGGGCTAATTGGCTATTTTGTAAAAGATTTGGGCACATTTAGCCCCATTTTTTTTGAAATGGCGTATTTAGCTTATTGAAAAGTTAAATGTGCACCAACGGGCACATATTTTCTCTTAATTGTAAAACATTATAATCTTTTTTGAAAGAAAAACTTATATATATATATAATATTTATATAGTTACGGATCATTTTTTGTTAAAAAAAGTTTATGTTCTAAATGAAAAATAATAAAAGTTTGAAGATTTGGGGATTAAACATAATGTTTTGAAACCCGGTTCGACCCGGGTGGTTCAACCGGTTGAACCGTTCCCGTAAGAAAAGGGTTGATTTAAACCGAGTCAACCCGACAGGTTGGGTCAAAACGGGTCAAATTAAACAGGGTCAACCCACCAGGTTTGAAGCTTCCCGGGTCAACCTGGTTTTCGATATGTATTTATAGTTTCAAATTTTCACTTTTAATTTTTTGTTTTTCCTTTATATATAGTATAACAGGGTACCCGCGCGTTGCGGCGGTGGGTACCCTATGACGATTAACCGGAGAAATAGATCTTGATGAGATCTGATTCACCAGTTTGTATCGGTTTCAACGGGTCCTCTCTAATTCGTTTTCGGATGATTGTTATTGGTTAGCCGAACCGGTGGCGACACCGGTTTCCGGTTGAACCTGCTAGTCTGGTCCAATTTTCAAAACTATATATACCATCAGCTTATTAGATTGTATAAAGCTTTGTGTGTTTTATTAATTTGTATAATGTGTATAATAACATGTACTTTTCATTTTAGGGTGTTTTAAAAATAACATTAATTAGTATGTTTACTTATTTTATATTTAGAATTATGTTGTAGCTTGTTTAAATTATATATTGTAAAAATTTTATTGTACTTTTTAGTAAATGGTGTTTTAACTGTTTGTTTTTAATTTGGTAGATATGTTTTTAATTAGTTGTACAATGTGAATAAATTATTGTACTTTTAAGTAATGAGGTGTTTTAATAAAAGTATTAATTACACAATACATTTATGTCACATTTGACTTTCAACTTTTCAGTTTTCAAAGTTTGACCGTTTTTCTATTATATGTAGTATATATAATTAAATTGTGTTTTTTAAATAAACTAAAATACTTAGCACACATATACAATGAGATGAAAGAAATATTATTTTTATTTTATTTCTTTTTGACAAATTTTTCTACAATTAAAATAATATTTCTTTCAAAATATAAAATAAAATAAAAATAATATTTCTTTCATCTCATTTTATATGTGTGCTAAGTATTTTAGTTTATTTTAAAAACACAATTTAATTATAATAATTAAACATATCAACTTAGCACTTTATGTAAATATTAAAAAGAAAAAAGAAATATCATTTACTAATTTTTTTTTCCTACACTTCTTAACTCAAGTGCTAAAAAAAACCGTGAATGTCTAGTGATTTATCAAGTTCAAAAATTCACGTAAGTTTTACATAAGAGAGATATTTTGCACACTACATTATCCAATCAGTTAAAACAAATTGTATACACAATATAACTATTTAATGCATAGGTTAGAGTGTCTTAGTAAAAAAATTAAACGTGCAAATCATTTATGGTGATCGGATAATTTACATGTCATATCGTCAAAACTAGCTTGACCATATATAGTTTTTAGCTCAAAGAAACCACCATAATTGAACTAAAAATTCAAATTTACCGGGAAAGATTCGTAAGCAGCCAATAACGGAAAAAACTTCTGGAACAAAGGTTAATAAGCCACCGAAGCCATTACGTCATTCATTTAACATGTTCTTAATATAATAATACCCACGGTATAATAAAATAATATTTAGTTAGGCTACGTTAAGAAGATTATTAACTTCCCAACGTGATACCTCAATTCCAGCACATCTTGCCTTTGTTCCATTATTCATTCATAAATACCCATGTTCAGATTCTGGTAATTCTTTATGTTTTTATTTATATATAAGTCATTTAGTTATATATAGTTAGTTGATTATGTGTGTAAAGTATAGGATGCTTTTGCTTTAAGTTTCCGGAAATTTTTTTTTAACTACTTTGATGTTTGATGTTTTCTTTTCTAAGTAATCATAAGTTTGTATCTTAAAGTGACATGTTTTTTGTTCATTGGAGTATTTGTCTTTTTTGGTATGAAGTATAATTAGGGCAACAATGACTTTTTAAGTCTTTTAAGATTAATCTAAATTGTTGTTTGGTGTTTTTTTTTTCTTGTCTCAGGCAAAGATTTTGAATTTTGATAGTGGCAAGATTTTGGGTATAGTTAGAGGTTTGAGGTTTATAGGTGTTTTTTTATGGTTTTACAATGAATGATGTTCAAGGTAATGTGAATAATTTGCCTCCGTTTATCGTCAAGACGTATGAAATGGTGGATGATCCTTTAACCGATCATATAGTGTCTTGGAGCCATAACGAAAGAAGCTTTGTCGTGTGGAACCCGCCCGAGTTTTCGGGTGAATTGCTTCCAAGGTTCTTCAAGCATAATAATTTCTCGAGCTTTATCAGACAACTCAATACTTATGTAAGTAAAAATTTCTTTGTTTATTTTGATAAGGTTTTGATTTTTTTTTTAGCCTTTGGCTTATTTCGTTATTGGGTTTTAATCTTTTAGGGGTTTCGAAAAATTGATCCAGAACAATGGGAATTTGCTAATGAAGACTTTGTTAAAGGCCAACCGCATCTTTTAAGGAACATTCATAGAAAAAAGCCTGTTCATAGTCATTCGATGCACAACATTAATATGAATGGAGCTTCTTCGTCGTCTCCATTGACTGAATCAGAAAGAATTCAGTACAAAAAAGATTTATACAGGCTGCGGTACGAGAAAGAATCTTTGTCTTTAGAGTTTCAAAAGGTTCAACAAGTACAAGAAGAGATTGACTTAGCAGCACGCGCATTGACAGAGCGTTTAAAGAGTGCTAGAAAACAGCAAATAGATTTCTTATGTGCATTAGATAATACTTTGCAAAAACCAGCTCAATTTTTGGAGACTAATGATCGAAAGAGACGCCTTTTGGCTGAAACTAGTGATCAAGCGTCCTCTTTTAACGTCCCATTATCCGATGCTTTTTCTACAGACACCCTTTTGGATTTCGATACAGAATTGGTAGAGAAACTGGAGTCTTCTGTTACGTTTTGGGAGGACATTTTAACCGAAGCTAGGGGAGCTTTTGTACAACAAGTACCGCAACCAGTGGTGTATCACGAGCCACCAATTAGTCCTCACATGGACTCTGAACCATCCAAGACTGTTGAAACAAATGAAGTACGAGAAAGTGGGAATGTGGGACACGTGCAAGCGGGTGTTAATGACGGGTTTTGGGAGCAGTTTTTTACGGAGACTCCTGGTGGTTCAATGACTGATAACGATCGCAAAGGGTTTGATCAATATGGAAAGTTTTGGTGGAATATGAGGAGTGTTAATAGTCTTGCAGATCAAATGGGGCAGCTTGCTCAATCAGAAAGAACTTAAGATTTATAGATTGTTTTTGTGTGTGTGTTTAAATTTTGAAGATTTATTATGTTTCCACTTTTGTGGGATATAGATGTTTGTAAATCATAGTGAGGGTTTGGTAGACATTTGTTAGTACTTGACTGCTTATTGTGTTTGTAAATATAAGGACATTTTGATTCAGATTAAATTATTAGCTAATTATGTGTGTTATTTGAGTGTTTATATGTTCTGCAATTTTGTGAAGATGCCGGTAAAGGGGTTCTCAAAGTGCTAAAAGTTTTACCGGAGATTAGAGTTCAAACCTTGTTGGTTAAACATTTCGGGATGACTAGGGAAAAGTCCAGAAACAACCACGAAAATACTGGTTTGGCCACATACATAAAAGCTCGAAGCTTCTCCGAGTAACCTGAACATATCATTCTCCGTTTCTATACAAATTTGACAAGAAAGTAAAGAGAAAAAAGCTTATATGTTTTTATTATTATATACTTCTTAAACATTTAATTTACGATTTTTACATCATATGTCAATAAACCATCACTAAATGGCTTAACAGTAAGACACTTGAATTTCTCATAAGTGAATCAGTCGTTCAAATCTTACTGGATACACATTTTTTAAAGTGGCTATATCAAGTTAAGTCGCGTATATCCGTAATCATATTGATTTATATATCTCTTCATGTGTTGAAGAGGCACCGGTTCTAAGAAATTTAAATTAGATCTCATATGAAGTTTCTCTAGGCATGCTTATTTGTATGTTTACTCGCTTGTTGAAAAAGAAAGGATTGTATAATTTATATACTTCTTAATTCAAGTCAAAAAAGAACCTCACAAAAGTCAAGTGATTGTTATTATAAAAGTAAGACATGATAGTTGATTAATACGAGTAGCATAACACTTGCTTGACAATCTTACCTAAAAGCGTAGCTACGTAGCATGTTGGCGTGTAAACTTCATTTATAGGTCATTAATAAATCCGTGAATCGATACCAAAATAAGGTAGGTCAAACATTAATAAAGTTAGCTTGAAAAAGTTGAAATTAAAGTAGTATACAAAACAGTTTTAACAAGCGACTTTTATCAATTATCATGTCGTTGATAAACTTTAGAGTACATATAGCATTTTATTAAGGGAATGTCTAACCAATGCCCTAAAGGCATTGGTTAAGATTTGTCTTCTTGTGGGTTTTAATTACAAAAATAATCCTTGTAATTGACACAAAATTGCATATTTGGACGGGACTCACCTAAATAGTTATTAAAAAGCACAAGAAAACAAATCTTAATCAATGCCCTTAGTGCATTGGTTAGACATTCCCTTTTATTAATTCAGAACTCCAAAAAATAATTACTTTTTAACCTTTTATTACAAAATTAAAATTAAGTATTTAAAGTTAAATAACACAGATATTATAATAAACAAAATTGTAATTAGCCAAAACTATATGTATCATGCGGCGAACTGTAATTCCGTCACAAAGAACGGTTAGAAGGGGTCTTGAGGTAGAAATCTCATGAACCACCTCCGATGGTTAAGTCATAACCTTTGATTGAATGAAATGGTCACCACTTCATAACTTTTCACTTCAGCGTCACATCAACATTCAACCTATCATCATTCCCTTTTGTTTTCATTTAAAATATACACTTTGTATAAAATATTCTCGTATATACTCACAAATCAAATAAATAATAATAAAATACACATTCTGTTTTTGGGTTGCTCACGTGTGAGGTGGCTACCACACAATTGAGCTGGCGCGTGAAGTGAGGGTCGAATGGTGAGGCATCACACGCATTATGTGCAGCCTTATAGGTGAACTTAACACAAAAAATATATTGTGTCGTATTGTATATAAGGCGTGTGTAGTATGAGTATGTTATACAAGAGAACGAGAAAAATACAACCCTCTCAAATAAATGAGAATTTTAGTTTTTTATTGTTAAGTCTTATAAAATCCGATTATCGGCTAATAAATCGTTATGTAAAATCATCACCATTAATATAAACAATATTCGTAATAGTGATATCACCTGTCTTTTAGATGATGTTTGGTTCGACACCCACAAAGCATATCTAATAGTAAGGATCAACCCGAGAGATCAGATAAGTCTTCATTAGACATCAGAATCATTTTCTTAATAAAAAATTATAAAACCCTATAAAAGTTCAAAATTTGGCTTTCAATTTGATTTTAACCAAAAACTGAACTAAACCGCATCGATAGTAATCCTATCTAGGGGTGTTAAAAAGTCTGACCGACCCGAACTCGACTAAAATTATTCGGGTCGGGTTACTCACTTACTCATGTAAATAATCTTATTCGGGTTATCTGGGTCATCCCAAATAACCCGAATGCTAAATAGGGTTTGGTATAAGGTTGATTTTTTTTGGCTAACTCTGCCCATTTGACCTGACGTTGTTTTCTAATACAAATTTTACAAACTATGTAACTAAACTAGTACAAATCGATAATTTATAACCATTTTACTCATATTCGGGTTGATCTGAATCTGAAAGGACCCGACCCAAGTTGACTCGACCATAATGCACTTGAACTCAGCTAGCCCGAATTCAAATATGATCGGATTTTGATATGTTAATTTTTAACCTGAATTGACCCGAACCCGATCAATACGCTTTTATAACCGTTGGGGTTTTAAATTTTAACCATTCCACTTGACCAAACTTTGACCAAAAAAATGTCAACCACCTTCTTCAACCCACCACCACCGCCACCACCACCAACCACCGTACCGGAGCTCCACCAAACCCACGCCCACCTCATCAAAACCGGCCTCATCCACCACCCATTCACCGCCGGCCACCTCATCTCCGCCGCCGTAAAACTCAAAACCCTCACATACCCACACACCATTTTCACCCACTTACAAAACCCTAATGCATTTTCATACAACACCTTAATCAGAGGCTACGCCACGTCACCCACACCCATGACGTCACTAACCCTTTTCAAGGAAATGCTGGTTGATGATGACGTGGTGCCTGATAAGTATACTTACACATTTGTGTTGAAAGCTTGTGGTGATGTTGGGTGTGTTTGTTTTGGTGAACAGGTTTATGGGCATGTGGTGAAAAGTGGGGTTGGTGAGGATTTGTATATTTGTAACACTTTGATTCATTTTTACGCGAAAAACGGGGAGTTTGGGGTGGCGCGTAAGGTGCTCGATGAAATGTGTGTGAAGGATGTGGTGTCGTGGAATGCGGTTTTGAGTGTTTATTGTGAGATGGGTATGATGGAGGATGCGCGTGAGTTTTTTGGGGGGATGGGTGTGAGGAATGTGGAGTCGTGGAATTTTATGGTTTCGGGGTATGTTAAGGAGGGGATGGTGGAAGAGGCGAGGCGTTTGTTTGATGTGATGGGTGTTAAGGATGTTGTGTCGTGGAATGTGATGATTACGGGGTATGCGAGGAATTGGGAGTTTGGTGAGGTGTTTAGGCTTTTTGAGGATATGCGGAGGGATGGGGTGGTGCCGGATGATTATACTTTTGTTAATGTGTTGTCTTGTTGTGCGAGTGTGAGTGGTTTGAGTCAAGGTGAATGGGTTCATGGTTATATTGATAAGAATGGAGTTGAGGTGGGTGGGTTTTTGGCTACTGCTCTTGTGGATATGTACTCGAAATGTGGGTGTCTTGAGAAGGCGGTGGAAGTGTTTGGTAAGACGTCAAGGAAAGATATTAGTACATGGAATTCAATGATTGCGGGGTTAGGCCTACATGGCTATGGTAATAGGGCGATAGAAATATTTTATGAATTAATAGACGATGGTTTCAAGCCCAATGAGGTCACATTTGTTAGCGTTTTATCAGCTTGCAGCCGTTCTGGTTTATTGGATGAAGGTTACAAAATGTTTGAACTTATGGTGCACACTTATAACATCAAGCCCACAATAGAGCATTATGGCTGTATGGTTGATTTGCTTGGTCGGTTTGGACTGTTAGACGAAGCTGAAGGACTTGCAAAAGAGGTTCCTTTCAAAGAAGCTCAGGTAGTATGGGAGTCTCTTTTGGGTGCTTGCAGAAGTCACAATGACATTGAAATGGCAGAGCGTGTGACCAAGAAACTTCTTGAATTGGACCCACAGGACAGTGCTGGTTATGTTCAGTTGTCAAATGTTCATGCGTCTGAAGGTAGGTTTAATGATGCCACAGAGTTAAGGAAGAAGATGAGGACACAAGGTGTATCTAAAGATCCTGGTTGTAGCATGATTGAAGTCAATGGCGTTGTTCACGAGTTCTTAGCTGGTGAAGGAATGGTCTTGTAGCCAAAATACCTTGTCCAACACTCCAACTAATGTTCTTGTGAGCAAAGTGTGTATATTTTTGGAAGCGACAGAGGTAATTTGACTAATTTCCAACTCGTGTAGCATGCAACTTGAAAGCGAATATGCTATGTAGTTTGAATGATACTCTGTATATTGTTAGCAAATCCTTTTTCTTTAGCCTTAGAATGGCCGAGTCCTATGTAATTGCTGTATATGGCATATCTTATGCACTTGAAGTTTCTATATTTCTCTTAATTTGATCAGTTAAGCACGTGAGAAAGAGATTACTTAAAATTCAACTAAGTTTCTCGTTAAGCACTTTCTTAATGAATTTTTGGAATTGAGATTCTTTTACTTTAATTTTCATCTATTACCGGCTACATACCATGGAAATTCACAGTAGTTGACCATATATGTAGATCCATGAAGTGTCTACAGTAGCATAAAAATATTTTTCACTACCATTCAGTAAAAATAGATACCGACTCTATCAATGATGATGATATTGATATATAAGATGTGCATTCTGGACATGGGGTTGATACCGTTGCCACATTGGTGTCCAGAAAAGATAACGTGTTCAGAAACAAACTTCGGAAGATCCAAAATGCATATCTTAGAGCACAACGTGTATGAGTGTGACCGCTGACTAACTTTTGTGTAGAGATTTAATCCTAAGTTTAGCTCCAAACTTAGCAAAAAAAGTGAGCATGACAATTTCCATTTACTTAAAGTTGCAATTGTGATGGGATAGTGGGAGTATTATTTAAAAATGGAAAGATTTTAAAAAGCCAAAAAAGATAAAGCTAAAGGGAGAAACAAAGAGAAAGCTTGTCAGATGGAATGACAGAGGTCTAATATTGTCCACCCTTTTCATTATTTGAATATATGAGTACAGGAGAGATCAAGCATGGTGTAAATAGCATGGTGGAACTTATAATTTACAAATTCATTAGATTCGGCCGTACAATGATTACAGTAGTAACTGAAAGTACGGATCAAACTGAAGTTGGTTTACTTCTAACCATACCTGCTGAAAAACCTTGACGATAAGATCATGATATTCGTTACAATTTAAAGTCAGATAACAAGCCAAAAGTTCCTCGAGCTCTTCTCGTTTCCTGATTCCATTCTCTATGATCATCTCAATCATTGAGTCTCTGAATTCTCGTCGTGGATCATATGAACTTTTTATGATTGCAAAGCTATCAAGAGAAGTTCTAAATGCATCTTTAATTACTTTCTCCTTGCTCATCTTCATTCTTGTTTTCTTCAGGTCTTCAATAGCTTTGATTCTTGGAGAATAAACGCTGACCTTACGACCCTGCTTTGACCTTTTTCTATTTGTTTCTTGTTTTACATCAACAGGTTTCCTCTGTTTCTCATTCTTTAACATGATCTCCTCTCTTTTCATGTTTTTCAGCTTTTGCCACTCTTTCTCCAAGCTTGTATCCAACTTGCTTCTTCGTGTTATTGCATTGTCAACATTTGAATTTGACTTCAAACAGTCTTTAGATGCTACTTGAATTATGATCTCAGGTTTGTTTTCAGACACAACATCACCCACTTTTTCTTTTCTTGATTTCTGCTCTTGCAAAGGTTGTATCTGCATTCTTTCAAACGGTGCTTCTTCGCTAATAAACTCTCTCATCGTTCTTTCATTCGCCACCATTTTCTTGAAACTTGCAGAACTCACAGGCGAAACATTGAGCCGATAACTAGAATTGCGTAGTATATTCTCATCATCATACATCTCACCATAAACTCGATCATTGCCTGATTTGAGTTCTGCACCGTCTTTCATCTTCTTGAACTTCAAAAGCCATGTCTTAAGTGACACGTTCGCTTTCAAAGAAGCTGAAGATGTCGTCTGCAGCATTTTCTTTCTTCCCCACTTCATCATGTATGTTAAAACCGATCCCTTTGTATTCTTCTTCTTCTTGGCTTTTTCTCTTTTTCACAATGGAAGAGACAAAGTTGTGAACTTAAATGGTAGGTACTATATGCGAAATTGACTACTGTAGTTGTTATTTTTGAAGTTTAAAAGAAAGGCCCGCCATAGATATTGTGACCACATTCACTTTTCAATATACTTAAGGCTTGTCCTTTGCTTTTTGTAGCCTTGTTCTAAATAAAGGGGACCATTTTTGTCATTGTCCTTTTCTTTGCAAGGCATGACTTAAGAGCCTGCAAAAATTATTTTTTTAATTATAGTGTCGACCATAGTTAAATTTTTAATTACCAAAAAGTTCCTGCTTGTTTTAGTGTAAAATGTCCAAAAATACAGAATTAGATTGCGGTTACAGTAGAATCTCTTGCTTACCTGTGCGTTTGTTTGGATATGTCGAGACTGAATCTATTAAGCTGAACCCCTAGAGAATAGTTCGAATGCGTGAAAGAAAATGTCCAAGTATGGCTAAACTAACTTGTAGATATACGTGTTTCATGTGAAGCTGAACTAAGGTGTTCTTAACAGATAACGAGTTTCATGTGTCATGTACCTAGCTTTCGAAAAGTGTCTTAAAGCATACTGATGGGATTAAGAGTTAATAAAGTATTGTTGACACGCATCTTGGTTGAACGTATGTTTTTTTTATCACATTCAACAAGTGCTCATTTGAGATATCCATTAGCATTCCTTGCGTTCAAGGCACATATCGACCCAATTTGAACATACGAGATCTCATTAGTATTATCTAACGCGTTTATTTGCTCTATAGATGTTGCCATGATGCCTGAGTGTTTAAGTTTTGACAGAAGATTAGGGTACCCCTAGAAATTTAAGTTTCAGTCTATCTTGAGCTAATTTTATCAAACTTTATTATCTAAACTTTCTTTCAATTTAAAAGCTTCCTACATGTAAATGATCAAGATTGTACTTGTTCTAAAGCATGCAATACGAATGGGTGAAACACACTAGCAATAGGTTCTTCAAGAACTTTTATGATCTAGGACTAGGAGTTAGTTTCATAACATTACTTTGATTTTTGTTAAGAGTAAACATTAATGAAAGCATGTGAATAATACCGCTTTAGGTGTACTAGATCAACACTTTGTGTTTTCAGCTTTTATAATTGTTGTAGGAAGCTAAACTGATTAAAGGTGTTAACAAGATGTTTTATTGGCAAGAATCATTTTTAGTAGGGGTGTGCAGAAAACTGAAAAACAGAACCTAAATCGAGACTGAGAAAACCGAAACCAAAAAACCGAAATCGATTGAAAAATCGATGGTTCTGTTTTTGTAATTTATAAAAACCGAAGTTTATAGTTCCGTTTTAGCAAAAATACCAAACCGAACCGAAAAAATACATATAATCTTAAAAACTCGTGTTTCAGTTGTTGCTTTTTGAATGTGTCATTTATAACACATAAACATTTATCATATAGAATTTTTGTGGCCGTTAGTTTTCTATTGTCGTTATTGTGCCACTTTACGATGAATAAACAATTCTCTTATCTAATATTTTTTTATGATCCATAGTTTCTTATTGTCATTATTTTGTGTTTCTTTATTCTTGAAACTTGAAAAAGTTATTCTCTGTTGCATTAAAATTCGACCATTGACCAAACTGCGATAAACGGAATAAAAACTTAAAAAACCGAAAACCAAACCGAAAATAAACCAAAAACCAAAAAACCAAACCTAAAATAAACCAAAACCGGACGGTTTTTAAAAAGGAAAAACCGGATATTTTCGGTTCGGTTTCAGTTTTAACCAAAAACCAAGCCAAACCTAGCTATGCTCGCCCCTAATTTTTAGTTTGGTTTGACAACTTAGCTACAAGAAGGCATGCGATTGTGTTCATTTACAAAAAGTCCATTTGCCTTTCAACCAAAGAAAAAAAGAAAAAGCAATCTCGACCATATGACATCAAAATTTTGTAACCCTTAGTTCAATTTAGGGCAAATGATAAAAAAAAGTATTGACATCATTTACTTTTGTGGGTAGCGAACAATTTTTTTTGCTTTTGTGGGTACTATACTTTCAAATTCATCATCTTTAGGGTATTTTGCGAAATTTTTGAACATTTTTGCCCCTCTTAGCTAATAGAAATTTTTTTTTTCCCGAAGGACAAAAATGTCACATAGTACCCTAAAGAGGATGAATTTGAAAGTATAATACCCACAAAAGCAAAAAAAATTGTTCGCTACCCACAAGAACAAATGATGGCAAGTATGATATTTTTTTTTTTATCATTTGCTCATTCTCGTGTTTGCACATGGTACACTAGGAGGTGCACGTGCACTTACGCGTTGGTGGGCTCCCGACTTGTGGTGTTATTTGTGTGTGATGTTAGTTTTTGTAGGACATATTTGTGTATAAGTCGGGTATGTTTAGATGGTGAAATTGATAATCTTATTACATCTTGTTGATGGTGAAGTGAAAAACGTGATTACTTCGTTAAGTTAGCGGTATTGATGTTGGTCATCACTACAGCTTTAAATAAGCTTACTGATATCACTAATTTTAATGGCTCAAGCAATTATTTTTTGTGTCATTTCAACAATTTTTCAAAGCAATGTATTAGAGCACAAGGTGCCATGAAGAAGGGTGGTTACTCATTCGAGGCCTATAGGGTGTCACATCACTATAACAAACCTCCACAACTAAACCCCCTTATTCATAACTAACCTCAACTTACTCATTTTGGGTCACCACTTTTTAAAAATACAAATATTACAAGTATAAAAAATGAGAAAAAAATTTGACAATTTACTTGCCGTGCAGACGACAAAGGTAAAATGGCGAAGGATGAAGAGGGGGAGGGGGTGTCATGGCTAGCCATGGCAAGCTTGCCCAGTCACTATGACGAGACTATAACGAGCCCACACCAGGTGCTCTTACAAATACAAACCAATAAGCAATGTATTATAATCTTTAGAGGCTAAAATTGAAACAAATATTCTATAGACTGAAAATGAAAAACGATCAAACAAACATGAAACACAAGCGGTTTCTTCTTCGCCACCGTGATGGATGCGCGATGGCTCGAGGTAAGATGTGGTTGTGCAGCCATTAACGCGATGGCGTAGTTTATCATTTGATCGACACCTTGTGCTCATAACGAAGCACAATACATGTAATAGACTAATAGTGTTTTGAGTAAACTTTGTGGTATCAAAATGCAGAGGTGCACAAATTAATCGGGTTTTTGAACTGAACCGGAGAAAAAAGAACCCAGTTTTTTCAAAAACCGGTTTTAGTATAACCGAACTGGCGGTTTGAAAACCAGTTTGCATGTTTAGATGTCAACCGGTTTGAGAACCGAACCGATTTGGTCTAAAACCGGTTTAAACAGAATCGGTTCAGGGTCATGGAACCACTTTTTCATGTCTAAAATCGGTTTCATACCAAACCGGTTTGAGTCAAAACCTGTTTTTGACCGTTCAACTCAAACCGAAAGCGGTTTGAAAACAGGTTCGGTTTTAAATTTTAACTTATTTGTGCACCTTTATCGAAATGTAAAACTTATGGGCATACGCTTCTGCTGAACGAGAAGAATAAAGAGGAAAGTTTCAGTAAGAATGTTAATAAAAATAAGCCAACTACCTAGTAGAGAGAAGCTTATTAATTAGTAACGTTTTATAAAGATAATTAAGGTTAAGTTGTTCACTTGTTTGGTTCTATCCGAACGCTCAAAACAGCAATGACTTATTGCATTTTAATAACACGTACCAATACACTACATAAAAAAGTAGGAAGTAGGTGTAACAACTCTTGATATGACACGATAAACGACACGAACTTGATATAAAATTAAGCAGGTTTTGGTTGAGAATAAACAATTTTGGGTTAAAAACAGGTCGACCCGTCTAACCTGTTTAATAAGCGGGTCGTGTTTGAGTTGAATAAGTATTAAACATATCACTCATTAACCCATTTAAGTATACCTCATATCATTTTTACTTATTTTCACGCTGTAAGGGTATAAATGTTAAAACACTTATAATTTAAGTGTGTCAATCAATTGTGAGAGTGTGCAAATCAATTCTCATAAAATATATAACTTAGATTTTATGTTGCATTTGGATTATATGTATTTTGTTATGTACTTAATATACAATAAATTACGATCATAACTCGGATAACGTTGAAATTGTTGTATAGTTATGTGTATGTTATATTCATTAGTTTTCAAATCGTATATCATTTTTGGATTTAGACTAGTTGAATCGACAAAAATCAACCCATCATTGTTTGACCTATTTACTTAAACAGGTTAAATGAGTCACAAACAGGTTACACGTGTTATGCAGGTCCGAGTTAGAGTTGAGTTTCTTGACACGATTAATAAATGGGTCGTGTTTGGGTAGAGATTGTTATACTAACCCGCCAACCCGTGAATTCAAACAAATTAATCCAAACACGACTCGATTCACACCCCTAATGAAAAGCATATGAAAACATTAAAAGGTAAGTTTTTAGCTTGTACTCCATATGTTTCAGCCACAAAAAGTTACTGCAACTATTTTTATGTTAAGCAATGAAAACTTAAATTTATATGGACCACCAAACCAATACTATATAATAGAGTACGTCTTTCTTTTAGCTAAGTTTGGTAAACAACGAGCACCATTGCTTATTTGCTTTCTTTTTTTCGTCACCTTTAGTTCCCTAGTTAAACCATAACAGATAATTCGATAGTTATTGTACTTGTATTCTTGAGATGACAATTACAATTTACAACTTATTTATATGAAAACAGTTAAATTTGGTGGGAAAAAAAAACATATCAACAAACTAACAAAGGAATATTGCTTTGAAGAAACATTTCAAAAAATAATTACAAAAGTCACTATATAGAATTTTAGAAGAATACACATAGAGGCTTTTTTGGGAGCTATTAATTTTTTATTACAAAAATAATCTTCTTTAAATAAGTAGCTTCGTTTATATATATTAACTTCAAACTTTTATTTCAAACAAATATCTCATAAATGAAAACTGATTCATGAAGCTTTTTAAACATTTTGGAGCTGTTAAAACTTAAAACTTTAAATTACTGATATACCAATTATAGATATGTTTTCTTATGTTATTTTACATCTTATAATTACATTTAACAACTAATTTATCAAACATTTTTATTAAACAAAAAAAATACTGCTTGTAGCTCATGTTAACAGCTTTGCAGTTTACAACTAGTTTTGACAAACATACCCACAAACAAATATTGACACGGGAGCAACCAAAATTCAGCGTATTCTGATCCAATTTAAAGCATCTCAGACGTAATTTTCCTTCAAAAGGTTTTAAGATATCGAAAAACTTTTTAGCATACAAATAAATAATTTATTAACGGCTAATTTTGGGTTAGAGCATCATTACATCTTTGCTTTAATACTTTGATGAAATTCTTCTCACACTAAAATTATAATTTAAATATTATCAAACTTTTTCTTTTACATGTGAGTCTTTGAGGTGATCTTAAGGGATATCTTTGTTTGTTGACTTTTAATTTCTGCCTTACCTTTTGAATCTGATGAAAACAATTTATTTATGGCGACGATGTCGATTGTCATTGGTAGGTGATCTGCACACTTCAATTTTTAATTGACACACATCAACGTAGAATCACAACAAGCATTCTGTAAGACATGTACAACTATTTACAACACATGATAGAGTGTTTCGATCAAAAGTTTGAGTTTGCAAATCACTTCCTTGACTCGTTACTTATAGGTGCACAAATTAACAGGTTTTTCAACCGAACCGAAAAAAATCGAAACCGGTTTTAGTATAACTAAACCGATAGTTTAAAAATCGATTTGCATGTTTAGATGTCAACCAGTTTAAATGAACCAGTTCAGGGTCATGGAACCACTTTTTCATGTTTAAAACCGGTTTCAAACCGAATCGATTTAAGTCAAAACAGGCTTTTTGGACCGTTTGACCCAAATCGAAACCAGTTTGAAAACTGGTTCGTTTTGAATATTAACCAATTTGTGCACCTCTATCGTTACTTAACCATCTATTTTACGAAATACCTTGTTTTCCTATAACTTAATTTACTATTGATAATGGGTGATGCACAACCACTTAGCGTTGCTTCCATTTGTAATGATTTTACGCCACACAAAGTGGCCATTGGTGCTTGTTTGCCATCATTTAAAGATTTTGACTGTTTGTTTGTCAAAAAGTCCACACCCATGTGTATCATCCATTGCCTTAGGCTTTATTGGCCATCAATATTCCACTCCTTGGACTGGTAGGCGTATTATGGCATCAATAATCGTTATTGGTGTGACATCTTAGCAAATGCTTAATAATAGCATAATAACTAAAATATTATTTTTAGCAAGAAATGTTATTGGTGTATGTGAATCTCATAACACATTTTTAGCTATTTTTTAGAGAAACAGTTTACTTCAAAATCAAACAAAATACCCTTCTTTTTCAGTTCTTTTTATTTTCTTTCCCTTCTTAAGTAATACTCGAGAACATCAACTTTTTTTGTTTCACTTTATTTCTTTCCTTTCTTTGCTTAAGTGATGCTCGATAACGCATTATTAGTGTTCTCAAATCGGAAAGAGAAAAAAGAAAAACCAATTAAAACTTGAAAATCATCTTCTCTCTTGTATAGAAATTAGGAGGGGTAAACTTGACATAATTTTCTTACCCCTTTCTCGTGTCTTCTTTCAAAAATAAAAAATAAAAAACTCGAAAACATGACTTTCTTTTTTCCTTTTTTTTTTTTCTTTTCTTTTTTTACGTTCGCTTCCTTTCTCTTGAAATAAAAACTCGGGAACAAAGTGAAAATGCATATTATAAAAACTTAGTAAGACTTCTAACAAAATTTCTTTAAACATCATGCATTCTATAAAAAATGAGAGTTTTTACCATACTTAACATTACGCAGGAAAAATGCATTTGATTCACGAAAACCCCATAACCACTCCAGGTCCGCCCCTAAGTGTTGCGTTTTATGGCTTGCATACTAATTTGTATGGCAGAAAGTCGACGTATTAATTAAGATAGCATGCCGAACCTGAGTAAACACGACATTTAGCTTGTAAAATACAAGTCACTGTCACGCAGAGGTGAATCTGTGAGTTGAATCTAGAAAACATGAAATCAGTTTAGTTCGTTTGACAAATTAATTTTACATTAGGCAAGAAAAATGCACTTGATTCACGAGAACCCTAGAAACCACTCTAGGTCCGCCCCCTAAGTGTTAGGTTTTTTGGTGTGCATATTAATTTGTATGGCAGAAAGTCGACGTATTAATTAAGATAGCATGCCGAACCTGAGTAAACACGACATTTAGTTTGTAACATACAAGTCACTGTCACGCAGAGGTGAATCTAGAAAACACGAAATCAGTTTAGTTCGTTTGACAAATTAAAAGATATGACTATTAATGCGTAAGATACATGCCATCGACTATTCTACACGTACTAGGAAAAGAGCTAATTCTACTAAAAGAGTTCACCTGTGTACGGAACATGCAAAGACAAAAGGCAGCATAACACAATTCTAACACGGGTGCAAAACATGTGACAATTGATGGAACGCTCAAGTTGCACAACCTTTTGCAGCTTGTGTTGCAAGTAGTTGAGAATGGGCAGACTCATTTTTTTACTATTCTAACCCTAGTAAAAACAATTCACCCATATTGCAGAACTGAAATTCCAAATGTATATAAAGCTAGATCATACTGATGTATGCACAACAGAACATGGATTGGCACAACTGCAAAAATGTCATTGTTTAACGGTATTGCAAGAGCAAATGCACAGATATTAATGTATAACGTACAAGTACAATATCGGAAATAACTGGACAAGTGATGTTAATGAATGAATCTTTGGTATTATAAGTAACAATATATAGTAACATGACAATGAATATATTCGGGATAAACATATTACCAAACTATGACACTGAAACTGACATAGACATTGAAACCGAAACGGTAGAAACGGTCTCTGCTGGAAAACCCGACTCCAGATTTCCGGTGGTTGAGTTCCCGGCAAAACCATACCCTAACCGCAACCCATTGAGATTCAACGAATCATAATGGCAACGTTGAAAAACCCGAGCCAGTGATGCTGCTTTCCTTCTAGCACGTTTAGTCCCCGTAAACAACAAACTTTGGATAAGACCCGCCAAAGCTGGAGCTTTTAAGACCCGTTCGGTAGTGTGGGCCCCACCACTCCTACAAAGCTCGAGTAATGCAGCAACTGCGTTTTCTTTCCCTCTAGGTGTCCCACACCTCATCATTCCAATCAAACCAATAACCGCCAGTTCCTCGTTTCCAACCGCCTCGGCACCGACCGGTTGCCGGACTAATAACGCTAATGCACCGGCCGCTTCTTCCGAAACACCTTCAGATTCCAAGGCCTCGACTAGTGCCTTAATAACACCGTATTCAATCATTTTAACACAGTTTGCTGTGTGTGTGGAAAGGTTAAATAACGCAGTAACGGCGTCTTTCTTCCCTCTTGGTGTCCCGTCTCTTAGTAAACCAGCTAATGAAGATAATGCCCCTTCTTCATCGGCTATTCTTTTCTTGTAATCATGAACTGCTGAAAGACTAAACAACGTAGCAGCTGCATTTTCTTTTGATTCAATTGTATGCCCAAATCTTAATACACTTACAATCGACCTCAAACAATCGTCTTCATCCATAATTCGTGACTTATTCTTATCATATATCGAAAGATTTAAGATGGCAGTCACAGCATTCTCTTGAGCAACGGCACTTTCTGAAGAAAGCAAAATCTTTAAATGAGGAATCACACCCGATTCCGCTATAAACCCTCGGTTTTCCCTTCCTGTTTTAGCCAAGAAACGTATCTCACGAGCAGCAATTGCTTTACCACAATCCGACCCGTTTTCCAGCTGTTGAATCAGAAGCTGAACCGTCGCTTTATTAGCTTCAACTGCAGCCCTACTAGCAGCAGCAGCCGGAAACGGTTCATATCCAAGATCCGAGCTTTCCGGAGGAGTATAAGGAATCTTGTGAGCCATACACCACTGCATAATCAAATTCCTTAACGCCCTATTCGGCACAAGCTTCTTATGCACAAGAACTTGACCAGTTTTCGGACAATTACAATGACCTTCCTCAATCCACCTAGAAATCGACCCACGGTCAAAAGTCTGTCCTGTAGATATAATCACAGGATCCATCATCAAATCTAACGAAATCGGGCAACAAAAGTCTTTAGGAATCGTTATAAAAGTATCCGCTATTTCTTTACTAATCAACCCTCGTCTTTTCCCTCTCCTAAACCTTTTCGCCATACTAACCTCAACTTCATCTTCCGCAAATCCAAACAACAAAAACCTACAATACCTAATCATAGCTATAAACCCACCCAAAACCGAAGCAGATGGTTCTAAATCACTCTCATGGTTCACAATTTGTTCCTCCAAAAACTCAATCTCAACTCTACAAGCTCTGGCATCAAAAAGTCCCAACTTTTCGACAAAAAAAGCACGAAAATTTTCCAAACTCGGTATCTTTCCGAACCCGATATCATCCAACAACTCGAAAAACTCCAACCTTAAAACCTCATCGTTTCCATCTATAAACAACTTCCCTTTCCTAGACTGTTTTTGCATCAAAAAAATCTGTTCTTTAACATCATCACTACTAGTACTTAAACAGCTTAATTCACTAACTGGCATAACATCTAAAAGGGTATAAATTTCTTGATTCAAATCATGAAAATGACCAGAAATTGAAGGGTTTTGTAACAACATCCATATTTTACTAGACTGGCTACAGTAATCAAGTAAAATCTTACACCTGTACAGCACAAGGTACATCTCTTTAAAGCACAAAACCACAGTCGTTGGTAAATTTAGCGACCAATTTTCTGAATCAGCGACGAAATCCAAAAGCGTCGCAAATAGTTCAATTTTTCTTAACAAAGATCTAGTGTTCTTCTTCTGGAACGACATGGTTTTGTTGGAGTATGTGGAGATGAGATCTTTAGCGACGGTTTGTAAAGTTTGTAGCAACGAAACGACGTTGTCGTCAAGATCTACTGGAGCTAAAAAAGCATCTAGCGACGGTGACCTGCTCCGTCGCAAAGATGAAAAGATGGCTGCAGAGGCCATTTTTGGGTGAAATTTGATGGGGTTTTTTTGGGTGTGATTGAAATTTGGTTTTGGGAAATGGGTATTGAATGGAATTGAATTTTATTGATGGGTTTTTTTTTGGTTGAATTTGTGTGATGTTGAAGATGATGATGGATGGGTTTTTATTTATTTGTGAGTGAGAATCCGCGTGAAATGAATTTTGACGTTTAAAGAAAGTTTTTAGGTTGAGTAGGAAAGAGTTATGGCTTTTTTATTTTTTCCATTTCTCATTTTTGTTTTTCTTATCCAACATCTTCAAGATTATATAAGACTAGTAGTAAGCATGAAACCACAAAAAGAGACCCGCTAGTACTGACATATTAGCGTTAACTCAGTTTTTCTTTCATATGCCAAATACTCGTAGTAAAAAGACTGTTGTTAGAATCAAAAATAACCCTACAAAAATAAATTAAAAAAAACAGACACACACAAACTCTTTCATTCTTTCGGTCACTTGACATACCAAAACTTTCATTTTTAGAAGCAGGGGACGCGCTGGTTCTCCGTAGTGGGGACACGCATTCCCTTTCATTCTTTCGGTCGCTTGACAGACCAAAACTTTCATTTTTAGAAGGAGGAGACGCATCTGATTCTTCAAAATGGCAAGACCGACCAAATGGTTTGGTCTCATTATAACTAGTCTAAGAGTATAAGACCAACCTTAATAACAAGGTGGAAGACTCGCGCATTGCCGATGTGGCACCTGAAAACCGTCGATCCTTATTATCATCACTCTCGTCAAACACGTCTTAGGTGCATTTGGGGAGAATTCGGTCGTCTGAACGACCGAGTCATGGGAGTTTTGGGTTTTGTGTGTGTGATTTTGGTTTTACTGGGGTATGTTTGGGTGGTGAAATTGGTTTGTCTTGTTACATTAAATTAGTGTAGAAGTTGGTTGTAAAGAGAGAACGCTCATGTGATGCTAAAGTGACGGTAATAAAGTTGGTTTGTGGTGCTCTTTTATTACCCATGTTTACAAGAGTTGTAAAGTTTTATAAATGATTCAAGGTATTATTTACGAAATCAAGTGTTCATATTATTATTTTAATATATTATAAAAATATAAAATAAGTGTTTAATTAATCTTTCAATTAAAACTTTTAATGAGTCGAGATAATATTTGATTTGTGTAAAGTGTAGTTAGTGAGATTTTTTAAAATTGTATAGTATTTTAAAAGTGAACACTTATTATGTGACGCAAGGAGTATTAGTAAGTGCCTTTTTATAGAATATATTTGGTAATATATACAAATATATGTAATTACAAAGTATAAAATAACGAAAACCAAAACGTCAAATATTTCTAAAAATATTATTTGAAAAGTCACGTTTAGAAAAGAAAAATGTTCATGTTAAATAAGCTTTTAATTCAAGACGTTAAATGTTTCTAGACATTCTTAAATGCTATTCGTTAAACATACCCTAAAGTTAAAACCTTCTTTCGATAACTTTTTTAGATAGTTAAAAAAAAGTTCGTATATACCAGCAGGCTTGTGTCTCAGTAATATTTCATGTTATGTGAAAAAATCATTAAAGAAATGATCGTGAGTTCAAGTTTGTCGTGTGAGATAAATAGTTTTATAGAAAGTATTAGTTTTTTTCTACCTTAGGCCAGGTGGCTCATTTCTTTCTATTTCTATTTTCTAAACAAAACCTTATCTTTTAACTATTAAAAAAGCATGCAGTCGACAACAATCTTTTATGATGACCCAATCCTTATTCTGTTATGTATTTTAGTGAAGGTTCAACATTTCGAGGCAACGGGTCGAATGGGGGCAACAAGCCAACAAGTCAAACTCAATAAATGGTTTGATACATATTATCTCATTTAATTATTATTCAATAGTTTTCTATATTATAAGCACTAGCAATGCTAGACCTCCTCAAAAAATTCGTACGCTAATATGTCAGTGGGTGATTGGTGCATTTTTTTGCCAGTTTTATTCCCTTTTTTTTTATTAAATCAATTGTCCGCTAACAAATCAATGAATGAATTTTTTGTTTAGATTTTGTGAGTAAATTTAACATTTCTGTTTAAACACAAAGATTGTGACAGTTGTCTATATGACCCATGTCTCAAAGGTTTGATATGCAGATTTCATATGTATTTTAGGAATTATTTCCATGTTGAAAAGCTAACTTTATATGTATCTTTAGAGTAAAAACACCACGACTTTGATAGCCAAATTTACTTTATTTACTACCATATATATTAAAGGTATATTGTATGATAAAGTTGCTATCAATATATATCAGTAGTAGAGCTATAACTATGGTCAAACAATTTATTTTAATAAATGTGTCACTAAACTTGACTAGACTGGACAATTATTAACGTTCAATACATGGAAATGAATACATAATTATCATATAATTAATTTGGTTCTTTATATATTTCAACATTCAAATCAATGCAGGGATTGACTAGGATATTCAAACTGAATACGTTGTAGTAATGAATAATGAATTAATGATAGTTGATTCGAGACTAGTTATTAACCAGAAATGCTTAGGCTATTAATATTTCAAAACGATTATCTCACAAATTAAAAGTCCAATAGTCTCCAATGTCTAAGTCTTTGCTCGTGGTCCTCCATTGAACTTATGTCTAAGCTAGTTTTCGATATTAACAACAAGTTTAAGTCTTATATAAACAAAACCAATTTGAACTCGTCGATTGCTTTAACCGATTTCTCAACGATAATTCAACAATGCAAAAATTACTTGGCTTATTTCTTTTATGAGAAATGATACATGGACTTAAAAGTGGACTTAATTGTGGATCTAAAAACATGTGGCGTGATTTTGATGGGTTGTAAAATAAGTGAGTCTCTAGCTGCAACTATCAGGATGATGTCACGTATTTTTAGATCCACAATTAAGTTCACTTTTAAGTCCATATATAATTTCTCTTCTTTTTATATGACATTATGTTAAATCTTAATTAGAGCGTTGTAATAGGTCTTTTTTGCTCCGTGTTACTATGCCTGTGGTCGGGGTGGCCAGAGCGGACCCAAGACTGTAAATCAGCAGGTACAAATTTCTTTTACAAGTATAAAAAAAAAGTAAAAACAAACTAAAAGAAACATTCATCAAGACATGTATATGTGTGGCACAAAATTTTAAAACGAAGATTATTTTCAAAAAACATTCATTAGGTTACCGTAAATCTCGGGAAACCCCTAGGTCCACCCCTGGGGCGGCTCAATCTCATCACTGTGGCTAGGTAGTAGTCAGCTTGTGGTCGAGGTGCTCGTTCTATTGACGCCGAGCAAACACAAAGCATTTTTTTTTTTTGATAGTAATCATTATTAAAAATGATAGAAATTATAATAGAAATGATAATAAAGATAATAATAATGATAACATACAGTATTAATGTAGGACAACAATTAACCAGTTCTTGTGAAATATTTTCAGTAAGTTCATGTGAAAATAAATTTATGTCACATGTGAAAAGTAAAGAAAATAGTTCTCGGAGAGTACAAAGTCAAATGACAAAATTATTAGAAAATGATAACAATATAGAAAGAAGAAATGTACTAGAAAACAAAGAAAAAGAGGACCAGTTAAAAAAGAACACGTACATACTGATGTAAATCAAGTCAAAGAATTAGACTCTGTCAAAGACGTAGACGGAGTTAGAACGCCAAAATTCTGCCGGTGAATAGAAATATAAGATACCAATTTCATCACACTTATGGGTCGGTTACCAGTTTAACAGGTTATCTTTGTTTTGTTTTCTATTAGTACCTCGTTTTCCGGTTGTTAAGATCTCGATCTTAATTTTTATTAAAATTTTATGATTTTAAAATATCACAAATCAAAAATTATCTCGTTCTTATATAAGATTTTTGAGAGATAAAATCTTAATAAAATCCCAATTTTAACTATAAAATTTTAAAATCATGTTCGGTCCAATCGCACTTTTCTCAAACCACAATTAAAAAACTACAAATTTATGTATTAAATTTTGTAGAATATAAAAACAAGAAGCTAATAGTGTTAAACATTTTACAATCATAATTTTGACCTACATTTTCATGATATATGATATATAATACTATGTAGATTTTTATAATTTTCCAACGCTTATCAAGAAAATGACGCTATAGTAAGATCTTAAAATCCTGATTCGATTTTACGATCACGATGTTGCAATGACGAAAACGAACTAGGTTGGATCCTGATCGTTAAACTTTGCTCTATCCGTTTGATAATAATTAATAAGTATCCACTTGCAAAACGCAAACAATTTTACAAAGTCAACTAACTACACTTTTCACTAATCAAGTATTATCTCTATTTACTATTTTTTTTATTGATTGATATACAAAATATTTGCTTTAGGATATCTCAAAATAATTTCACAAAAAGATGTAGATTGGCGGAAACACCCTGACTCCGGGTGCCTTTTGGCACCAGCCATTGTCCACCACACAAGGAATAGCTCTGGCAACTCTCCTGGCCTAGTGGGGCACCAACTGGAGTGAGCACGAGCAAATACTCGGACCCCTGAGCTCTTATTTCACAAAGTCTCTCCAGTGTGCACATAGGTTTTGCAGAGGTGGATACCTATATGAAGCAAATGCCAATGATGGGACTTAAACCTGTGTCAATTGACTCAAACACAAGTGCTCCAACCATTGAACTAATGCTACATTGGTGATATCTCAAAATAATAATGTGGACACGTAATATAAGACTGAGAGAGTAGAAAATAATGGAAATAGAAACAAATAGGGTGTGTTTAGTTGAAAAAATTCTCTTGTTTTCTATCTTTAGTTTTGTTAAAATTTGAAAAGGAAATTTATTTTTACAAAACACTTGAAAATATAAAAAACGCGTTTAGTTGATGTTTGTATTTTTTATTTTGAAGAAGAGGAAGGAGAGTTATGTGTTACAAAAGAAAACAAGGTAAACAATTAAAAAAAAAATTGCAGTTTTTCTTAAGTTAAGAAATATGAATTTTGTGTTTTACAAAACATTTTATTAAAAATGTTGAACGCGATATATGTTTTCCTTATTTTTCACAAAACATTTTACAAAAAACAAAGATATTTTCCCCGATTAAACACACCCATACTCTCATAGTATCTTACTATTAAAATTGAGAAACTGTCACATATGTTGAATGGTCATGCAACTTCCATTAAACTTCCTAGCTTTGATTTCACATTTGCTTAAGATTCCACATTTGCTTAAGATTCCACATAAAGAGACAAAAATGTAGTACTGATAAGAGTACAATAAGATTAAGATGTAATCGTGACTTTCAGAAACACGTCTCATCTTTTTCACTCTCGTAATCATCATTTACCCTTTCACTCTCATTTTTTTTACTCTCGTAATCATCATGACATAACACTTACACTTAGTTACACACACATAAGACATTTGATTTCAGTTGATGGGCGTAGCAAAAAATTTTTGATTGAATGACACAGTTTTATAAATTTTAAAAACTACAGTACAAATTGGTTTTTAAAAAAGAAAATTAAGAAAAAAGAAAAAAAAAAAAGAAAACAAACATTTTAACAAATTTATACTATAATTTTTTTCGTTAAAAAGACACGTGCCCTTGTGCCCCCTCTTATCTCCGCCCATGGCGTTGCCAATTACACACAAAATTCGTCCTTCATGCATGGTGCATACACCCTTTAACAATGCGTCATGTGGAGTGCACACACCTCATGCTGCGTGGTGAATAACATCGTCACGTCTTGTCTAGCATACTAAAAGAATGTTTAGATGTAAACAAAATTCATAATTAGGGAGGCTAAAATATTTCGGCATAAATTGAACACTTTATACATATATACTAGCCGCAGGCTCGCCCGCTGGGCGGCTAGCTTCAAGAATTATTTAAGATAAAATTAATAATATAGTTTTTAAGATATCGTTAAACTTAATATAATGTTCACAAAAAAAATAAGTTTCTGCCAATCATAATCGTAAAAGAAAAAAGACACATATCTATTATAGTAGGGCATAATGAAAATGAAGAAATACTCATAATCTGTGAAGAACCTCTTTATACACGATGTTTGTTGTAGCATTTGTGTAGTTATCATCTTTGTCAAACCTTTGCCAATGTTTGACCTCGACTTTTGTTTATTGTCTTAGGAAAAGAAACAAAAATTGGAACCGTTTTCTATTAAGCTGAAAAAGCATTTTCTTATCGAATAGGGTTATATCATCCAAGGAATAGTTCTAACATCGCCTAATTTATCTTCTGATATAATTTTTGCAATCATGTTACAGAAAAAATATATTAAACGAACATAAACAAATTGATGTTTTATGTGTTTGTAGGTTTAGAATCACACATGTACCAAAATCACCACATAAACAAAATAGAACATTTTCTCTTAAACACCAAAAGGAGAGAAAAAGAAAGCAATGTCAAAAAGGAAAAATGATGGCTATATACCATCAAATAACCAATGATAACAGATGTTTGGGTAACCATCCCCAACTTCTTATGGGTAATCCACTTCCAAAAGACATCTGAACAACTTAAGCATGCATATTATGTCAGTGAAGACTTGGTGTGAAGCCTTGGAGCTTACGTTAGAAGAGCAAAAGGCCGGGGGCTAGGGTGAGCTGAGGGAATAAGATCAGATAAACATTAATGACCGTAGACAAAATGAGAAGGTTGTGGCCATAGAAATATAAACTTATAGTTGTTACGTGCTCACGCATCTGATGAGACTTTATTTTGGCTTTAATTAAATCTCAATAATAGATATTTGTAAGTAATTAAAAGCACACCGTGAACGCGAAAAGCGAAATGTATCATTTTTCTCAATAATTTGAAACTATATTTATTTTGGATGTTGCACCATTCCCTGTGAAGACAGAGTGGGACATGGGCTGTTTGTGACAATGGTTTGGGACATCGTTAACCTTAATATAATGTTCACAATAAAAATAAGTTTCTATGAGTCATAATCGTAAAAGGAAAAAAGATACATATCCATTATACTTGGGCAAAATAGAAACAAAGAAAGATACTCATAATCTTTGAAGAATGGTTCTACATGATGAAAAATAACTAACATGTATTGTTAGTTAACGACTCGTGATAAATGTACAACTCCATCACATTAACCCCTTTTGCAATATACATCATATAACAAATGAGGTTAATATCAGAAAGCTTCTTTCCATATAAATATTATACATTGAATAATTTATTGAACCTACTATAAATTGACAGCAAATTCTTCTTATTTCGAATACTTTTGGGCTAACACATGCCCATGTAATGCAATATCCAGCTTTCAAATTTTGTCATAGCTTGCTCGCCTCATCGACGCCATTCTCCTATGCCATCCAAGCATCCGAAGAATAGCCAAGAACACAAGAGCAACGAAGATCAGTGGTGGCTATTTTTTTTTTACCCTTGCTCTAACAAATGCCAGACATCATTCTATCCCATGCTTACTGTTATGAACCTCTACTTTTTTCTTTTTACTGTTATAAGCTATGTTTATAAACTTATATAAGCAATTAGCTCAAGTTGATATGATCATAAGCAAAAAGAACTGAGATTATGAGCTTTTCTAATTTAAGTAAGCACATGAGCCTGAAAGTTAAGATGATCCAAACATTCCGTAAGTTGACCCATTGGCAAGTAAATAGGTCGAGATTGCCATTCAAATCAAAGAACTCTGAAGAAGTAAGTTATGCACTTGCATTCCCATTTTGTAAATAAATTGCATTGATACAATATCATAAATAGGCTCGTTGACCAAAATTACCTCCTTAGTTGTTTGTGTACAGCAAGAAGCATACAAAGAAGATAGTTAAACATGTATCACAGAAGGGAAATTAAAACTTATTAACCACATTTTATCTATTGCAAGAGATGTATGATAATTGTCCCTCATAAGCTTTTGGCTATGATATTCTTTTGATGTTTCCACCCATTTTGAACATTATAAATTTTGTTGTGGCTTCCCTGTTAGAAATAAAAATACCCATTTGTTTACATACCACATCTCTTAATTGTTGTTGACAGACATGAATTTATGACAAATTTTGAAAATTATGTCAAAACAATTTTTTGGTCCATACTGAGAAAAAAAGTTTTGACAAGTTAAAATGTGTGGAAACATAATTCATTTTAATTTGTCTATAAAGTTGTCATAACTTAATCCAGAGGACAAATAATATCTAAAAACATTAACAAAAAGGGCTCTATCATTTAAAAACTGAGAGACATAAGCTCGGGTAATCACTTGTCCTACATTCAAACGTTTAAACATATTCACCAATTTGACCCACTTTTTTATACAAAAGTTTTAAAAATAGAACCATTTTAAGAAACAGGTAAAATATGCCACCTTAGGTATCTATTAACTTGCAACTTGAGGTCCATGTTGGCTTATTCTATGTAATTCTACGTACACTAATAACTCATATTTCCTAATATCAAACACTTAATGGGAACGAAACACATACCTCCATTCCCTTATCCATAATTCCATCTCAAGATATCTCTTCCACTTTGCTTCCAATTAGCTTGCTACCTGCTGCATGGAACTGAGTATTTTATGGTTGCACTCAAAACATGCCATAATTCATATGCAATGTTCCCAAATAGAGGAAAAAATATAATATAACTACACACATGTTTGATCAATAAACTTCCTATATAAAAATGACAAGTTTAAAACAAAAAGAATAGGATACCAACTCCCTTTATTAATTATAGCTACAGGCCCGCCCGCTGGGCGGCTAGCTTCAAGAAATCTTCAACATAGCGTATAGTATACGTGGTGCTTCCCCGCCATTTCAACCTCAATATCACGCAAAAACTTTGCCGGGTTTCTACAGTGATCGAAAGCGTACAACCTATGCATCATCCAACATTAGATAATGCAAAAAATTTTGTTAAAAGATCTATTTTACACAAAAGCGCGCTTCAAAAAGTTAAATAGATATCACAATGATAATAATACAATAAGTACATTTGTTAAATTGTAAAATCACTTTTAAAACTACATATTTTCGACCACTTCAAAAAAGCCTGAACATCAGGACAACGACATGTTTCTGTATTTTCGACCTTAAGATGTTTCTGAAAGCAAATGACGTCCCCGTCTTGAAGCTATACTATCATAGAAACCAGGAACATCAGGTAAAGGAAAATGCAATTGGAGTGTCAAAAAGATTAAAATTGATAACAGATTAGCTACAAATGCAATAGAAAAAAATACCTTCTTAGCCAGAAAAGTTGGCATTTGTCATCGCGTAAACACTGAACACCGAAGCCAGACCTATATTTTTGAATGCATAGGGATAAGATGAAGTTAATGACCTTAAAGGTTGACAAGAACATAAAAGTTGAATAGAAGAAAAATAATTAAAAAGAAACCTCGAATAGTTCAATTTCTTCATCAAGTGCAAAGCCAACCATTTCATTCAGCCTTTCCAGTATATCTATTGGCTTTCCATTATCCTTCACACAGAGCCGTCCTGCATACCTGTCATGTAACAGAGTTTCAGGTATTATGCTCTGACATGGCACATGAAATTTGGTTATCAATTACTATATTCATTAATTTCTGGTATGTTATCTATCTCTGCACAATCAATGAAAGAAAGAATCCCATTCAGTACGACTCCCTTTTTAACATGTTTGACAAAAAGATGATTTATGTAGAGTGAGTTATAAATAATCTCCTTACACTGACACATCAGAGAAATAGGTTTTGGTGTGTAAGGTTATAAGTTATGCTGATTAGCTTTTCTCTTTTTGCTTAAAATGCTTGCACTGTTCTGGGATATGGCGTTAAGAATGAATCATGTGTTAACTATGCTTTCTTTAGAATTTCTTCGTTATTTATCCAAACTGTATGATCAACTTCATTTGAAAATATAAAAGGATCCTTTTTGTAGCTGATTATGAATAATGAAAAGAAAAATGCAACAAAAAGGTCAATAGCTTTGGTAAAAAAAGAATCTCAAAATGATTATCCTATTCAAAACCAGTTTGCAATTTTTGGGGGGGTCTGATGACTATTTTGTCAAAACCTGTAACTGTTTTAATCATTTTCCCTAATTAAATAGATAAAAGGTGCATACATCTCATGCATTCATGTATAAAACTTACTTGATCAGTGAAGTATTGTCCTGGAAATTCGACCTCAACCACATGGAAATCACGCAGCAGTTGGCTTTCTTCCTCAAGTTTCAAAACACTAACTTGTCCCGACCCCTTATCACTTAAATTCACACGGACGATAAGGTTAGTAGATTGACCAATAGGAATCTGGGACTGAGCATTCCACCCAAGTGCAAGATCTCTATGCCAATCTAGTTGACAAAAATCGACCCAGAGAAAAAAACCTTATCTCTTAATGTAGCCTCCAAGCTGCCCTCGTAAGCTGTGAACAGTAACACGTTTCCAAAGATCAATAAGGGGAAAAATCGATAAGACAACTCTCATAAGATGTACATTGTAGCTGCAAAAGGCATGGCATACCAGTGTGTTTGGCAACATTGTCAATCCTATTAGAATTTTAGGAATTAATATATTATCTATAGAACTTAAGCAAAGAAAAAATTAAAAAATGTTGTTTGCCAGTGGTTCACCTGAGCCGATCATTACTCATTTTAACTGTTACCTGTTTCCTGTTATCAAAGCTGCTCATTCTGCCAACTTTGGTCTTATCTCATTTTGTGGTTTGCATCTCCATTTGTGTTCAGGTACCGAAGCTATGTTTGCTGATCTTGGCCATTTTATTACATTCTCAATAAGAGTAAGTCTATCAATGTTACTAAGATTATTGCACAAATAATTGATTTCATAAAATCCATCATACCTTTCCAAATAATTGCACATACTTCAGTTTGATTTTTGCTAAAAGGGGGTCATATCGTTGGGTCAGTCGGATTTGGCAATGGGACTCAAAAGGTTATAGGTAAAAAACGGTTATAATTTCATGTAACTAATGTGATAAGGCCACATTGGTAAATATTAGCTCGTCATTTAAGGAAAGAAACTTAGGTACCTGATTCAACTTGTAGTCGTTGAGGTTTAAACAACACCTTAGAACGAATAGCATTCCACCAACTATCCGATCAAGAAATGGTAGGTATATGTCGTGGTAGTATATTATGAATAGCTTATTTTCCTCGATAGCCTGTTAACATGGACAAAAATATGCCATTCTTTAGTTACGTGCCTCAGTTAAATATTTATCTCTAACAGATCAACATATAAATGAAATAAGAACGGGTCAAAAGTCGTATTTTCAATGCATCACCTTTGGTTGACACTAAATGAACTTATCAGTGGCTTCCAAAAGCCAAGTATTATCCACGCTATCCTTGGAGAATATTAGTCGAGCTAGCCCATTCTTCTGTTCCAGTATGGCTTTCATCCAATGCTCAGTCTCACTAATCTGATGCTTGTTCTCCTTTGCCACTTCACGCGAAGACATCTTGCCATGCCATCTCTGTGAATTCTTGCTCAGGAATCTGACATAACATTACCCATACATAAGTATACAATATAAAAAAATAACTTTTAAGAAAAACACCTCAAGTCAAGAAATATATTATATTTATGTGGTGCTGCTTGCTTTATTAACGCAAAGAACATCGTGAAAATGACAGTACAAACATAAAAGAATAACATGTTTATTTTCTCCAAACTGATAACATTAGTCGAAAAGGAGGACGAAGCATCTGTCAAAACTGACTCTCATCTGAAAAATGCTTATGGAATATGAAATTAGGCCATCTGATTCGAGATTTGTTTAACAGTATATGGTTCAATGTTTACTTGAAGACTGTGTAAAATCGCCTATAGACCAGCCCATACATTTATTATTGTGGTATAAATATATGGACCAGGAACTTTATAGTAGTCACATGGGAAGAATTCCTTTGGTCATTAGTATATCATAAGGTATTTTTTTGATCTCAAGTATAGTTTGGTGTGAGCATCAATAAGATAACTTTTTCTGACCTCGTCAACATAGGACCAAATCTTTGTGAGATGAGCATTAAGCCAGGTCAACTGAAAAAATAAGTAGAATAATAAGTCCCAAGAAATAAAAATCAGCGAGAAAAAGTGAATAAGCAGGGAGAATAAAAAAATTGTAACAAATGAACTTGGAATAATTTGCAAGCGCACCTGAAAAGATGTCAGGACCTATTTTCTATGAGTCACTGCACTGGTCTAGCTGCATAAATAATACCGAACATATGAAAACCGTAACTATAATCCATAGGATACTATCTTCTATCATCATAAAAACCTTATCCACATCCATATGACTGCAAATAGCAACACCAGCAATGGGACAAAAACCAGACACAATATTCAACACACCAGCACCACATGAGTGCATATAAGGGGGCGTTTGGCAGCTTATTTTTTACGCTGGTGGGCTTATTTGAATTTCAAAAACCACAAAGGCCCTTTTTCCGCCTATGGATTTATTAGGCCGACTCGCTGAGCTTATGGGCTTGAATAAGCAATAAGCTCATAAGCCAGAAAAAATGTGCCGATGAGCTTTATTTAATTCAAATAGGTCCATAAGGCCTGAAAATAAGCTGATCCAAACACCAGAGAGAAAAGAATCTAATAAGCATTAGAGTAAAAAAAATATTACACCAATTAAACATTTTTTCATGTCAGACCCCGTAAGCTTCTTATAACGATACAACAATAAGCAAATGATAATATTTGTGATTCAAAAGGAAGGAAAGGAGCAACTTTTAACATTGAAATGAAAATGCTGTTTTGGTTTTCGCACCCTAATTTTATGAAATTGATCGGGTATTGTTTGGAAGATGAACACCGGCTTTTGGTTTATGAGTTCAAAGAAATTTATTTCGCTGATGTTCGTATGCTAGTATACATTTTGATCAATATTAATTACAATAACAGTATAGAAAGATGAATTACCGATCTTTTCACTAAACAGCGGGTCGGTTGAATACAATATTGGTTCTAAGTGATTGACCTAGCACAGGTCCCGAATTTCTTCGCCTTTCTTCTACATGATGGTCCTATAACATTTGCACATACACAAACATATATAACCGTAGGTTATGAAGGTAATATTTTCAAATTTTAAAGTGACAGAAAATGTAAATGATGCTTACAGATGATAAATCTTCAGCCTTGTATACTTCAGATGAATCAAAAGTTCGTTGCTTCTGGATTGGCTATATTAGATGATGAATTTACTTGATACATGAATTTAATTCCCACACAAACTCACAATTTAATTCCCACACAAAAATAAAAACCCTAATAAATCAATAGATCAATCAATAGGTAGAAGATTACCTATATTAGATGATGAATTTACTTGATACATGAATTCAATCCTTGTAAAACATAATAACTAATCAAAACCCAAAATTAATGAAATTAAAAACCCTAGAAACGAAGAAAATCAAAAGAAAAATATTACCAAAATCAAGTATCCAATTTCATTCGATTGGTTGATTTGTTTTTCCAGACAATCAAACAACCTTAATCGTTCGTATTAGGGATGAAAATTATGTTTTACAGGAAGGTTGATTAAGGTTTTTTGTTGGTGGTTTCGTTTGGGGATTCGGGTGAGCGGATATGGGAAGAGGTGTTCCTTGTGGATCATGAATCACTGGATCTGAAAAAATTGTTGTTGATGAGAGTGTTTATGGGTTTTCATTAAAGATCATTTATTGTTAGCGTTTTGATTTTGGAATAATTGAGGAGTGTTTAGGGGGGGAAAGGAAATAGATCGGACGGCTGTGGGGATTTTGAGGAGTAAAATGCCAGGTGTCATTTTTTTAGAATTTTGAGGGGAGATGAGATTCAAACAAACCCTCCCTTATATGGAGGGGAGATAAGTATTCATATAGTTATATCAAAAGCAAAAACAATAAATAATCACTAAAGCAAACAAGTTACAACTAAAAACAAATTAACAAAAAGTTATAAATAAGAAGAAGAAAGTAGTTTATTATGATTTTAACGTTCAAGTTAACTAGCTAGCTTATGAGCTTGAGTTCGATTGGCTTGTTTTTTTGTTTTTTTTTTTGAACGGCAAATATATATAGATAAAAGAACTTATGATTTTAAAAGGAATGGTTAAGTTTTAGACATGGAAATTGGAAATGGTAACACATTTTTTTAAAGGTTAATTCCATATATACCCAATACCTCAAATATCATATTTACCCAACCAAAAATTATAATGTCATATATACCTAATTTAAACATTAAATTTATCATATTTACCCATTTCAATTAAATACATTAAACTTATATCATGAAATTCCCATAACACCCTCAATAATATGAATAGAATCATTTTCTCATCTTTATATACATATATGCAGATACCATACGTCCCAATTTATTAATTTTCAGCCCAATTCTGTCACATAAATATCAACATCTTAAACATTCGCCAGTAAAGAATGTTGTGATTGGTTGTGTAGGATACCTAATAAAGGTGTTGTGATGTGGGATTCGTGAGTGTCTAATACGGATAAACGCAAAATAATTATTCGTGTTGAATTAGGGATGCTTTGTTTGGCTGCTGCACCACTCGTTTCGGGGCCAAAATGTGGCGCCTGTGAGATTTAGTCTCATCTAGTTAAGTTATAAATAGGATTATATAGTACAATTTTAAGGGTTTATTCTTATATTTGCATGATCAATTTAAATTGTAAATGGGGACGTGCAACATCACAGATGTATATGTAAACACTAGCTTATAGACCCGTGAAATTCACGGGTTTTTAAAGAAATTATTTATTAAGAAGTTGAGTTAGTGAATAAAGTAATAAACAACAACGAACGTAAGTAGGTTCAATTATTTTTGAAAATATAAAGTAATATGTCGATGATACAATAAACAATTTAGTTTGATACGATAAACAATTTAGTTTGTAGCTATTAAGAAACTAAACGCCCATTAATCGCCTTCTCCAACTGATAGATAGTCTTGTAGATCAAAGGTATGTTGTCAGCGTCAAACACTTGAGTAGTCCATATTCATTTTGTGAACACCTAAATACTAAAAAAATCGAACTAAAAGGAAGTTGTTGATAAATATATATATAATAGTTGTACATACATGTTGAATTTTGATCATAAACCTTGAAGTACTTCTTTGTAGACCCGTATAACACATGGGATTTAAAAAATTACTTATTTTAATTAAAACTAAAAAAGAGTTACCAAAATTTTGATATGTACTAAGAATTCGAAAGGAAAAGTAGACAACGTTACCGACCCTTATCTCATTACATGATGAGAATTAGAAGAACCGAACCACACTAACAATATAATACAATTTCAGCTTTGGTCCTGAAGACTGATATAAGATCAATATAATACAATTTCAGCTTCAATAGAGCTATATGTTTTCATTTAACATACCTGACTAAAGAGATGATATCAGACATATGAACTAATATAAAATAAGTCAAATTGTTTTTTCAATAGCTTCAAGAGTTGAGTTAGCTTTGAATTTGGGCATCAAGAACATGACATGATCCTACCATGAGCATGGCTAAAGCCGAAGATAATCCACCCACATGCCCTGATGGAGCAGTATGCAAATACACCTGTATTTACAAATCAAAGAGGCATTAAATAAAAAGAAGATGAACATAATATTTCAATCGCTAAAAAGAGTGCTACTTTACTATTTTCCTACTTTTCTAGAGATCATTTCGTTATTTTCTTATTTCTAACATGAAATTAGGTTTGTTGTTCTTAAACACCTAATTCAATAGGGTAACGGCATCCACATACTCATCCTGGTTAATGTAATAAGTAAGTATGACAGGATGATAACGATTACCAAATATTCTAATATTGTTTTTTTCACTCTTCCAAGGCTAAGAATGTATGAAATCGTTATTAAGTAAAACATAACACTAAGTATACGTCTATTACGTGGTTACATTGATTGTAAACTCTTTTTACTGGAGAGTGTTTTATATTAATACCAAAACTGTGAAGTGTTGAAAACCGTGACTATAAAGTTTTAAGAGCAATAAAGATAATATAGTGTGAAAAACTTGCCCCCAATTTCGATCATAGATTTGAGAAACCCACTGACTTTAACATATATATTTAACAAAAGAATACTAAAGGTACTCATAAATCTTAACTAAATAGCAAATGGACATCTCAATCATCGACAAAAAATTTATGTGAAAATCTATTAGAGGATATGTGTTACCTGGTTTTTGTTTGAAGTTTGAAAACCACAGTCCTCTTTGATCCTCAATTGCAAGTTTTGACCACTCGCTTGGTTTAGCTTGATATCATTACAAAATGCGAAGAAAAGTTTTGACTACACTAAGCCTAATTAACGGCGGAAAAAAGTTTACTTGAACTTTATAGAAACTGGTATAAATGGGATTGTTTTAAAATTACTTACTAAAATTGCAGGTTATGAAAGGACTGTTTGGGAGAGCTTATTGAAGCTATAGAGGTCGTTTGAGATTCCAAACAGTCTAGTAGTCCCAGTAAACAATTCCAAACAGCGCCTAATAAGAAGTTTTAATAAACAATACAATATAAGTAGATAAACACTTAAGTAAGTATACCGTACTCCTAATGTGAAATGTCCTATTAGTCATATGTCAATTAAAGATTTAACAAAAAGCCCAAAAATGGGATGGTGACACAATTTTAGTAAGACTTAATGTAGACAACAACCAATAAATGTTGTTGTGGCTCACTCTTAATGATTTAAAAACATATAGACTCGTAAATATAAGGTTATGTCAAGTAGAAACTAAAACATATGTACTAATCTGATTCTCTTATAAATGACCAAATGGGGATTTAGGTTTCGTTTTATCGCAAAAGGGTATAGAAGGGATTAGCCGAAAGTGGAACAGTGACCCATTACCCACCCTGCCCCTCATACCACATCTAGGTAATGTAAAGTCATTAACGAATTTACATACCTTTGAATACATATGGGGTCTAGAGCTTCTGCCATACATGTTAGTACGCAATAAGATCTATATTTAAGGACCTTGCAGCAAGATATTATTCCCCATTAGCAATTTTGTGTGGATTGAACCAAAGCCAAAGTGAGATACATACAAAAGAATTACTCAAGCTTAGGATAACATCAAAATGAAAGATCAGCTAAACAAAGGAAGTCAACCAACCCGTTTGACATGTATAAATAAGTGGTCATTTCAACAACCAATAAAAATTTTCGAAACATATTCCTGAACCCACAATTATTTTCCATTTCCAAGTCCACGTGTTACTAACATTTTATCCAACACTTCATGTATACAATATGTCCATTCGAAAGGTGATTCATTTCAATTTAAAAAATCAAACAACAAATGTAGTATTGATTACCTTAAATGGGTAACAAAGTTTTTAAGCAAACAATTACAATAGAACATTAAAAGGGTATATAGAAATAACTTACATGATATTGACGATGACAAACACATAAACTTTGAATTCTTGTGTTTGAGGTACCGATTTTCTTTTCATTACTAAAACATTTGACAGTTCAGCACCATCAACTACAGAGGTCTTGTCGATCTTAGTGGTTCTCATTGATTTAAGGTGTTTACCACCACCACCACCCAAAGCTTCTGATTCTGATCATGTCTCGTGATTTCTATACCATCATATAATCTTCTCATTTTTGCATGCTCCACAGTCTTCTCTTCCTGGGTCTTCTTTTCCTCGTCTACATCTGGTTCTGTGTGAGGATTCACGAATACTGATATGACCAAGGATTTACAAATATTGGTACGCTATTAAAAGAATTTGTGGGTTTCCTGAGTAAAATATGTATCTAACTACATTATGTCAGATCATATGTCAATACTAAAGTCTCATGTTCACACACTTAACAACACTCGGACTATCATGAAAAAAACACAATTTTATTACTCATTTTGTTAACTGAAAGAAAACTTACAAATAAAGGGGAGTTTGAGTTTTTATTGCACATGATCGAAGGTATATGATAGCTTAGAGACGGTGTTTATTTACTAACCAATTTTATGTGATTATGCTGCTATGATCACATCAAATTCCATCGAAACTCAATGAGCCAAACTTTATAACAAACTATCTGAACTAAATACCCCTTTTGAAGGACTTTCAACCAGTATAAGTTTTATTGCTATCATCTCCATTTTCTTAACCTTATCACTCCTTAATTATACATATAAGTATCACCAATTGACTCATTTTATAACTTGAATGGTTCAAATTTATGTCTTAAACAAATATAAATACACCTAATATTCAGGGGCTTACTTCAATTGTGAAGTGAGCCAACAATCGAGTAGATACAAAAGGCTACAACGGCTTAATGTTTTTTGTATCTGATTTCGTGTTGCCACTCGTTTACTTGACGTCCATACATCAACTACAAATTAGCCACATGTAACATGAATATATTAATACCAATTGATCTAAACAATAAACTTTAGAATGCGAAATTAGAGACATTACATAACCATATATAATTGTTTCATTTGTTAAAATAAATTGCTTCACGATTATATTTTCAATAATAAGTTATCTAGATCCTGTTACGATTACCGTAAAAATAAGATAAGCAATAACAAATATTTATTTAAATAACTTTTCATACGATTGTTACTCTTGAACTTTAATGCGTATTCTAAAATGTTTACAAACGGTTGGATCAAGTATCATTAACCACTATTTGTGCAGCGGCTACTTTTTATAAAAACCTAAAATCCATATAGTATAAATCCATACAAATTCAAAATAGATATTTGAGATGAACATTTCAAGCAAAAGGTAAAGAACACTTACAAATTACGTAGAGTATGTGATTCGGTTTTTCATACTCGGCTGTATCCAAGTATTAAATTAGTTGGTTTACATCATAAACATAAAAAATCAGCAATAATATAATCCAGTCCGATTCAATACAGTTAGAACTTACCAATATTATAGGGTGATATTCAAGATCATCCATGGTAGTTGAAGACCAATATGCATCCCTTCTAGTCCAATACTAAATCAGGTTCATGCATCGACATCTTAGGGTTGATAAATCTCGTTGACATTATTGGATGATGGAAACTAATTTGTGAATTATTTGATATTGAAGGGGTTTGGGAAATTAAGAGAATAAAAAAAACGCGTAATCTATTTTAGGGATGATTTGAATAACGTGTATAATCATTAATGTGTTGTAGAAACTGATTTCTTGATATTAATCTTATGGAAGAAGTTTTATGATTAAAGAATGAAGAAGAGAACTTGTACTTGCCTATATTATTGACCAATAACATTTGTGACACATCAAAATATTAATTGCAATATGTGCTTTAAAGAGTTGTGCAAAACTCTTGTTTATTATATTAGATAGATGTATTGTATTCATATTATTATATGGGTATTATGGGAATCTCAAGAGTGTTAAATAGAAATGGGTAAATATGATAAATTTAGTGTATAAATTGGGTATATATGACATTATGATTTTTGGTTGGGTAAATATGACATTTTAGTTTTTAGATTGGGTATATATGAAATTAACCTTTTTTTAACTGCAGTTGGTAAAACAAATTATTACCATTAAACCGTTCACCAAAAAAGGACAGATGAATTAAACATAAATGAATACACGCTTTTAAAGGTTCACACTCAATGCTAGGTAACATTTATCATTTTCCTTTAATTTAATATATTGATCAATTAATTTATGAGGTTTGAACAACCATCACACACAATCAAAGGATAAAAATTTTTCTGTCTTAGAAGGTTGTTGTGAGTTGTGACCACTTCAAAGTTATTTGCATCTACTAAGAAATTGAACCTGATGATATTAGTCACAACTCTTTTGCTATTAGTGAGGTGGGTACCATGGCTTGAAACCCCGTCAGTCTGATGTGGCATGCATTTTGATGCCGCCAGAGTCGAGCCAGGGTACCGCCCCCATGCGCCAGTGGTTGAGTAAGTCTTGTGGCATGTGTGAGTTTGTGTTTGTGTTTGTGTTGTGTTTTTTATTTTTTAATTTTTATTTTATTTCATCAAAATAAATTTACATATTGGTGAAAGTCAAACCGGCAATAAGTTGCATCGCTAGTCTTTTTTGTATTGCAAAACCAATTCTAGTATAAACAATGTTTGTGGATTTGGGTGTACCGTTCATAACACGTTGGACTTTGCTGAGTAGCTCCACCGCCTTAGGTGCAAGAAAACCAAATGTATCAAACACGTGTTAATTTTCAAGGCATGTTTTTTCGTGTTTTTTAACTTTGCACCAACGACTTTTAAAGCAACATGTCCAACTGTAAAAACCCGACTACTCAAACCCACGAGAGGAGAAACACCGGTCAGATCCACACAAGCATGTTTCCCTCCAACCCGTCAAAAAACCAAAACGTCAGCCGGTCTCAGTGTGGATCTTCCATTTGACGATTCAGTCAAAAACTTCACAGATGTTTCTTTCTTGGCTGAGATCTCGACACACCTACATACGTCAAAGTCTCTAACCATATCGTGTTGGTACTTGAAGCCCGGGAGCTCTTTACAATAAACTGCATGTTCCCCAAAGGTATCCAAACATGCCTTGTGATAAAACAAGACACATCAACCGGGAATAATAGAATCATAAGACGATACTTAAGGATAATACGATATGCCACCGGTGACATATGTGACCTAGCCCCCCGTATATGGGGGTAGCTAGTAGAAAATCCTGAGCATGTGGTGCTGTGGACATTTAAAAACAGCTTTCTGTCGCACAATCATGTTAATTTGGACTTCCATATCCTGGACCATTTCACTAAAAAGGGCACTCGCCAGTGTTTGTTGGGCTTTAAGGGCAGTGTCCTTATTAGCGAAACTGCTAAGATCAAAGCTTGTAATCGTATCACGAAGATAAGCCAGAGTACAAACATAATCATCATGCATACCATATATACCACTGCCACGCAAGATGTATCTTGTAGCACTAAAGCTTGGGTCCTCGGGGTTACAAAAGCATAAGAGGAAATCACTTTTGCCGAGTACAAACCTATTTTAATGTGATTTTAAAATGGGCTTGTGTTTGTGTTGTGTTTTTTAGTATATGTGTTTTGATTTGGTATGTGTACATGATTGTTGTGTGTCTAGGAAATATGAAAAAGATGATTCGTGTTTATTTTTTTTAAATATGTTAGTGGGCTATAATTATGAACAATGGGGCTTACTTTAGACCCATGGTACTTACTTTAAAGAAAAAAAGAAGAAAAGTTTAACTTTAGAGTTTTTCATATGATTCATTTTAATAGCTTGATTTGCATAACAACCAGGAATTAATAAAACGTTACAAAATTAAGTTATACTCCGTATTTAATTTCCAATAGTGAACGTTTAATGTTGAGGACGATAATTATATATAACGTTTTTTTCTTCCTAAGACATCATTTAGGTTTGAGGACGGTAATTATATATAACGTCTTCTTCTTCCTAAGACACCATTAATCGCACGTAATGGGTTGTGCTATATCATCAAATGCTAGTGGCGAAGGTAATTTACGAAGTGAAAGTATTCTAGCTTTTGAATATACATATTTTCGTCACGTTAAGTTTCTTGGCTCTTATATTTTTTCTTGTAGATAACCGAGCCAACATTGTTAGGAAACCGACGCCTTGGGGCTTTGACAATGGCCCGATATCTAAAACTGAGCTACAAGAGATGCGTAACGAGTTTTGGCATAATGTTGTACGAGCTGGTGGAAGACCAGGTACTAACTTTTCACGACCAATTTCTTATACCAAAAAGTTTCTATGAAACAAATTTGAGTTCTTAAAAAGTTCTTTGATAATTGTTAGATGTTTGGGAAGCCCTTAGAGCGGCCACGAAGGGTGATTTGCGCAATGCACAAAAAATTATCGAAGAGAATAATATTAGACTTTGGAACCAAGACATGTCGATCTGCTATGACGATGATGGTATGTTAACATCTTCGAAAATATGCATGTGTACACAATATCGTATCGTTTGTTCACTTGTAGCATGTTTTACGTACAGGTACGAGATATGACTTACCTTTGTTCGTTTTGAGCGAGCCAACTAACATGGACTATCGTGTTCTTAATGTAAGAAGAAAACCACGTCAAGAGGTTTATATTGTTTGATTATTATTATAGTTGTACGTATTGAATAATAAAAGTATAGAAAATCTATACCCAGTTGTGTGATCAGATTACAAATTGTAATTTTTAAGGATCAAATGCTTTTAATGAAAAATCGAGATTTTTTTTTAAACAAAATTAACGTCATGTCACAAAAATCCATAGATGTCCTGGGACCCTAAAAACCCACCCTGGTTCCATCACGACATAGAATTCATTGAGAAAAATGCTAACCAGAGACGATCAACGTATCATTTAAGTTATAAAAATTCAAGATTTATTAAAACCTTTATAATCTATTTCAACCGCATTGTATTTAATATATCATGTTTACGTGTCATGAAAAGCTTCATGATCTTACCTCTTTACAGTTAAATGAATTTGAGTGATGTGAGATAATTATAAAGTTTTACAAGTTTATGCATAGTACACAAGTTTATAAAACAAAATATTTATAATTTAGTTATGTTATATGAGTTGACACAATTATAAAGCTTTTTACTTTACCAATGTGAATGTCCTATAATTTGCTTTTAAGTTATATATTAAAGGAATGAAAGAAACTTGGGGAAAGGAAAAATATTTTGCTATGTTTGGTAATGGGCTTTTGAGGGCTTATAAGACCTTGAGCCGTTAAAATAAGTCACTTTATAAAATAAGTCACTTTATAAAATAAACTTTATAAAATAAGTCACACAAATTTATGAAAGCTTTTATAAGCCATAAGTTTTTATATGCTCAAGCTCATAGAAAAAAGTTTATGGGAGCTTATAGCTGTCAAATTACTTAAATACTCTTCAAAATATAATGAATTATCACGCAAATGCTGAAAATATATGTGAATTAATGTTGATGTATTTTTATGCGATTTTACGTTAATAAAACTTCCACTCCAACTAATTCGCCAAATAGCTTTATAAAAATATAAATTTCAGTTTTCGACTTATAATATAAGCTAAAGCCCCGACTCAGCCCATTGCACCAAAAATACAAACATCCCCCTAATTTGTTTGACTCCACTATTGGAGTGAAAGCTACTGAAAGAAACAATGCCCATAACAAACAAAAAATACTTATGACGAAATACCCCTTGTAGCCCCAAATTATACGAACGGGAAAATTCTACAAAACTCCATCATTTCCAATATTTTGGATCTTTCCAAATAATAGTCAATTTATGCAATTGTTTATGATGTATACAATGTATTCTTATTCATTGCAAAAATCATATCATCTGCCAAAATTAATAACACCGATCTTGTGACTCCATTGTGGGGTTGGGTCTTGTGAAATTGGGTGTTTTTGTTGTAATTTTTGTGAGGTCATATAAGTTAATGCCCATACCAACTTTTTTATTTTCCTTTTCTTGTCACCCACCTTTTTCTGCCCTTTCTTACGTTTCTTTACTCTTCTTTCTCTTTTACTTTCCTTTGAAAAACAAACTTGAGAACGACTCTAAGAGTAAATGATGGCATGGTATCATAATGTAAAACCACCGTAAGCCCCTTTTGGCGCATGGTATGGCATGTTATGACACCGCCCTCGGTGCCAAACGAGCAATGCTATAACGCTAGTCATGCAAGTGGCGTGTGCCACAATGTGGGCTGCGTGTATTTTTTTTTGTTATTTATTTATTAAATAAAAGGTGTATTTGTGTGGTATAAAAGATGATGTTATGAAATGTTATGAACGACGGTGATTTTTTGTGGTGTGAGTAATGTTAGTGTTAAAACTGATATGACATGAATAAAATGAGGGTTTGGCATGGTATGATACCCGGTGGTCTAACTTGTATTACTGTTTATTTAAACTTATTAATACTATTTTTTTTTGGGTTACCTGTGTTTCGACTCGACATTGCGAGCCAACTAATTCCAGGAAGATTACCTCTTTGGATAGCCTGGAGTCAGCGCAAGTGAACCTCCGTGGCTACAACGGGAGTAATTTTCTCCCCGTCATTAATACTATGTAAAAACGTTTATCTCTAACTTTAATTGTTTGTTTAGTTCAAATCTTTAACTGTGTGTGACTCTTTAAGCCAATTTTAAAGTCAATGAGACTTGCTTATAAGATCTTAATTTTTTTTTTTTCGAGCTCCAACCAAAACTTGCTTTACATATTCTTACTTTGTTTGCATTGACTTGAAGTTGAAAATAACATGAATAAAAGTGAATGCTTAAAATGAGTTGAATTAAGAGTATCAACTATGTTTGGTTCTGTCAAAAGCTTTAGAAGATATGAATAGATAAGGCCCGTTTATTTCTACATGTTGTTCAAGCCTAATAGGTTGAAAAATAAGCCCATTTAGCATGCAATAGGCCCATTTACCAAAAATAAATGTACTGGTTCCAAGTTTTCATTTATCTAGTGGTTAAAAGCCATTAAATAACAACGTACTTTTCAAATTTTGCCGACTTGAAACACTTACTTTTTTATTAGGGGCTTTTGCATATATATCCACTCGAAAATGCAAAATTGCATATATATCCAAAGCATGCATAAAAACCATTGTATTATGTGTAATAAAAACTTGTACAAAGGATATATATGCAATTATTCACTTTGGGAGGGATATATATGCATTTTTGCCTTTTTATTACCTTACTTCACCAACAAACTTTCAAAATTTGTTCCGACTTTACCTATATGACCCGTTTATATTAAAATAATAACTGAAATGATTATATTATCCTTGTATTCTTTAAAATTTGTTCCGACTTCACCAACGAACTTTCAAAATTTGTTCCGACTTCACCAACGAACTTTCAAAATTTGTTTTGACTTCACCCATATGCCGAGGGTAATGTCGTCATTTCAGTTATTATTTTAATATAAACGGGTCATATAGGTGAAGTCGGAACAAATTTTGAAAGTACGTTGGTGAAGTAAGGTAATAAAAAAGTAAATGTTTCAAGTCGGCAAATTTTGAAAAGTACGTTGTTATTTTATGGCTTTTACCCTTATCTAGTATATCAAACTAGTATGTCTAATTCTTCAAACATAAAATCCAACTTTTCAGCATTTTGTTTCAGTTAGTCACTCTTCTTCAGGAATCCGATTCGTTGGCTCACTGAGCACAGCTCATACATCGCACTTGTAAATGGTATAGGTTAGCCAAAAAAGACGCAAGATCATGAGCTTTATACAATAAGTTTGGTGGAGAACTTAAATTAACCTTTCTCGTCATAGCATAGAGTCAAGTCTGGATTCTGACCAATGGTACCAACACTGCTAACTATTGCTTGCGCCAACTGTATTTCAGACTCCGCTGCAGCTTTAAGTGCATCGCAAATCTCTGTCAAACCATCAAGAACAAAACCTTTAACAGTCTCTATTATGAATGCACATTAACACTAGAATACTAACAAGTCATAAGTAAAACTTGGCCTACCAAGTATCAGATCAGTATAAAAAGGCTAAAACTTCAATAAAAAAATGACCTTGTTTGCTGCCATAATGTGGAGCAGTACCCCAGAACTCCTCACGCAATGCATTAAGCTGAGCACTAGTTATCTCTAGCTTCAGTGTGATTCTAGTTTGTACGAGCCTAGCCCACGTAGTTGTCTTGAGCCCCAAGCTAATTTGTACTATATATGTTTATGTTACTTAACAAGCAAAATCATTCCTATACCATTATCATCGTTAAACCATGTCAGTCTCAAACGCTCAAGTCACCGTTAAACCCCCTTGTGACACCAACTACAGCGCTCAAGTTCAGCCCACCCTAGTTGAGTTTAGTGGCCGATAAAAAATATACATGTTAATTGTTTCATGTATCTGTATACGTAATCTTGTATTGTATCAGTTCACTTTTAGCGTGTCTACAGGTGCAAGATACGAGTTTCCCTTGTTCATTTTGAGCAAGCCAAGTAATCTGAACTTTCGTCTTCTTAATGTGAGAAAACACATCTGTTCAATTAAAAAACTAAACATTCAAAAGTAAACTTTAACCAGGTCTGCAAAGCTGAAAATCTGGTGAACTTTATTTAAAGTTTGCATTTTATAAGTTTTAATCACTAAAAATATATTAAAAATCACAATTATCTGTTTTTGTAATTTTAAACCAAATTTCAATCTTTGATGAGAATTAACATGACAAGTTTTTATTTAGTTGCAGACTTGCAGTGTGATTCATCAAGTCTTTCAAAGTATGTCTAACGAGTAATTCATCAAAAATATAAAAGCAAGCAATCTGTGATTCATCAATTATGTCAATGTATATCAAAACAGCAAGACTATCGAAGCACGTCTAATACATCAAGAATATCAAAAACTATAAAAAACATGTCTAATTCATCGGCAATAGCAAACTATCGAAACATGTCTAATTCCATCCAGAAAATCGTATTTTACATTTTTTCCTTGTTATCTCAGTCAGTCAGCCAGTCCGTCACTCTTCAGGGATCAGATTCGTTGGCTCACTCAGCACATACAGAGGTAGCTCGTACATCGCACCTGCAAATGGTAAAAGTTAGCTAAAGGGATGGACACGTGAGACCATGTTAAGGAACTTTATACAATGAGTTTCATGAAGAATCTAACCAACCTCTCTCATCATAGCATAGTGTCAAGTCTGGATTCTGAACAATGATACCAGCACTGCTTACTATTGCTTGCGCCAACTGTATCTCGGACTCAGCTGCTGCTTTAAGTGCATCCCAAATCTCTGTCAACCATTATAAAAACCACATCTTTAAAAGTTCCTATTATGAAAGCATATAAAAACGAGAATACCCACAAATAATATGTGAAACTAAGACTACCGAGAAGCTGACCTGTATAAAAAGGCAATAACATTTACAAAGGCAGTGTTTGGATATTCGAAAGACTAATAGTTTATAAAGGGGGTGTTTGGATTTTCTTTATGAAACTGATTATGTGCTGTTAAATAGCTAAAAATCAAGTAGAAGACTACAATTTGAACAAAAGGGGTGTTTGGATATTCGTTTTGAAACTGTAAATTTACACAAGATTAAAAAATAAAAGTGACCTTGTTTGCCGCCATAATGTGGAGCGGTGTCCCAGAACTCCTCACGCATTGCATTAAGCTGAACACGAGTTACTGCTTCAGTGTGACTCCATGGTGCTGGCTTTCTTATTCTGGTAGTTCGTGGTCCTGCAACAACGCCCAAACTTATATAAAGTTTCAATGAAAGACAACGCTAATCGAATATAATCAAGCAGCATAAGAAAAATATGAAAACAGAACAGCTAAATCTCCCTATTGAGAAGAATCAGCATTTGACTTCTGGAAGTCAAACTATGTAGGTGTACTAATCGAAAGAACTTGCTTGAGTTAGAAATATGTCTCATAATTATACTAGATCATCGCGACTACATATAGGCATGTGTATAGTATATACATGATCTTGGGTCAGCAATCAAAGCCTGATTAAAACAACCATTTATTATTAACAAACCAATACTATCTGCGGGACCTAAAAACATGATATTGATCTGATTATCGCTAAATAGGTAACCTTAGAGCGAAAAAACAACTAACTATCCAAAGATACTGTTTTCAACAATTACAAAAGTAGATTATCTTTCGGATCAATATCGATTAGCAACAACACTAGCTAATCACTGATATTTTTTATGAAACACACCAATCATCAAATTATTCAACGAAATACCCTAGAAAACAGCAGATAAACTAAGAACATCCATTAATCATACAAAGATTTCACAGAAAAGATAGAATAACATCAAAATCAATCACCACAAATATCCAATATCACTGTATCATTGATTCAACTTAGAGCACAGATCACTTTTCAGTTGATTCAACATTTCAACTTCACATTTAAAACCTATTTAACCAGAATCACTACATGTTTAGCATTCAACACCTTATTGTATCGAGAAAATTCGCCTAAAATACTTTCCAAATCATTATTCAAGAAATCCCAAGAAATGAATGCAACCCATCATCATTCAAACAAAACATAACGACTTAATAGACTTCGAGTCCTTTAATCCAATGTCTATTACATTCATGCAACAACTTCAAATGCCACAATCATGCATGCAAGAACTCATCACAAACCACATCAAGATTCAACTTAGAATACATTAACCACTTTACAACTGATTCAACTCCAAGTTTAACACGTAATTTCATCTTGAAATTTTGTCCAATATAATCATTATTCAATTAAGAAACCCGGAGAACTTAAAACAAATCATCGTAAAACCTCAAAGATCAAACACTGAAACAAAATCCTTTTCGCTAAACGTCTAATCACTTCGATTTTAGCAGCAGATTAAAATAACCACAATCATGCATGCAAGAACAGATCAAATACACATAACACATGTACATGACCAAGATCAAGACTCGACTTATAACACATAAACCACTTCACAACTGATCATTCTGATTCATTTATCTTGAAATTTTATTAAAATAACCACAATCATTATTCAAGAAACTTCAAAAAGTTAATACAAATCATCATAATTCAAAACAACTTACAATACAATCTCAAAGATTAAACACATTAAACAAAACCCTTTTCGCTAACGATCTTACTTCATTTTTAGCAATGATTCAAATAACCACATTCATACATGCAAGAACTGATCAAAACACACAGAACCAACATCAAGATTGCTATCAAATTGTTTAAAAAAGATGAAAAACTTACTGTCCTCACTGGTTGATGGTTTAACACATGCACACCCCATTGTAATAAATCTTTGCGTAAGAGTTGATTACAGCGAAAGCAGAAGAGTTTCTGCTATGAATCTTTGAGAACAAGAAAATGACGTAAACTTTTGATTGATTGTGAAAGTGAATGGGGTGTGGGATTGTGAGCTGCAGATATTTCTGTTTATATACAGGGTTTGTTTTTGTAACTGAATTTTGATAGACAACCGCCAAAATTAGTTAAGTGTTGTGCTATGTCGTGTTGTACAATTTGCTGATAGTATTGTACATTTTTTTTTTTTTTAAAAGAGTTAGATTACTAAAACTGATTTGTTAACTTCAGTTAAGTCAACTAGTCATTGGACATTTTTTCAATGATTTTTTAGTTTGATTTATACAATAGCAACATATCATATCAGTATATCAGATAACATATGAGCACGAATCATCTCACACTAATCCGAAAAAAGTCAATGTTACAAGGTCAAAACGTAACTCTTTTGTATGAGCAAGTGATCAAACTGATAATTGGAGCAGGATCAGTCCCAAACCATTCAGTTATCTATTGGAGCTGGTGTTTCACCAAAACGACGTTTGCATTGATTAAAGCATGGAAGGGAGCAATAGTTTTAGGACGATTGGTCAACATATTCTTCCTTTGGATGATTTTTAAATCCTTCAATCAAGATGATGATTGCACTACTGTAGTGATGTACGATTAAGCTCGTCGTGTTATATCTCTCACAATCGCAACCTTGATAATGATACTTCTAGAGTTCTTGATAAATGATTATAAGTAAGACCATAAAATTATTATTCATAGCAAGTATCCAATCAAAAAGTTACCAAAAACAAGCTAACATGAAATGTCAACAATGGTCTTGTAAAAATGATTCCATTATACTCATCGTTCATTATTCAATTCTTTTTTTTTTTAACAGAGATAACATTTCACTCCTCACAAATAGAGGTAATTTGAACACAACAAGTTACATCGAACACAATGAGCAAAATCGAAACCCACTTGCCAAACAAAATACACAAGATAACAAGTTAAGCCAAAACAAGACATACACCATAATAGTTGTGACAGACTACAGCAACACCATACAAGGGTGGGGGGAATCACCAAGGCGAGCTTTTGGTAGACACAACCATATGAAGATGTAGCTTGACAAAAGTACATAAAGTACATAAAACATACATAGAAGATAAAACTGAACATCCTTAAAGGAGCCAGACCTAAACCAAACAGATCTAAAGTCGAAACCCAAGGCAGCAGCAAGCCATCGATGACGGACTACAACATATCTGAGCAGAAGAGACCGGATGGTAACGGATCTGAGCAGAAGACAGCGGTGACGACAACGACTACAGCGGCAGCGGCGAAGATGGGAGATGACAGATCTGTGAGTAAGGGCTTTATTCTAGGAAAGGAAAAAGTACAAGAAAAGATGGGAGAAGGAGGTCCAGACGGCCGGCTAAAATCGACCGCAGGAGAAAGTTGAGATTTGTTTGGTAAGGGTTAGGGTGGATTGGGTTTATTTTTTAGAGCGTTGTTCATTATTCAATTCACCAACACGAAATGTCATACAACGAATCAGTAACATCTGTAACACTAGAAAACCGTATTCTATGAACATTTGCATCTGTCATACTCTGTAGTAAGCTAAAATCTGTTAAGGGGTTGAAGAATGAAAAAGAATTAAATGAGAAAAGGGTGAAAAGAAATAGCCCTCCATTAATTCAACCTTAGGGCAGAAACCGGGTTCAATTCATATGCTACTGGTGGTTACTAAGATAACACCGGTATTGAAGACAAGACGTCATGGACCCAGTGACGTACTGCACTAAACTTCCCAAGCTACTCAAGTTCTTCTTAAAAGGACTTGTTTCATTCTCACGGGGAACCTACATTATCTATCGACTTTCTCTTAGAGATTGTTGATATTGAAGAAGGAGACCCTCTCCCCAGTCTCCGGTATAGGAAACCAAAGTGCACTATTGAGTATAGAGCCAAGATATCATCAATAAATCTCGTTAGGACACACAATTAATGAAGACTCGCAGTTTCACACAATGTGGAATGTTAGAATATATTTTGAGAGTCCTACGCATTATTGATGCAGGTTTTACTGACCAGGTTTTAATATTTATAAAGTCTCGTTATACCTATGGTCTACCCTAATGCACTAACGGGCAGTGTACCCGGTCGCGTGTAGTGTAGTATTCGGTAAAGCCGAGGTCATCCCAAGAGCTATGTGCGTTGGATTATTACTAAGTCTAGGTGTCACAGATTAATAGTGGTTTCAATAAGGAATTAATTAATTAACTACTAAAGCAGAAAATAGCAAATAAAGGCAAAGGATAAATCAATAGAGGATAGTGGTGCTAACCTAGTTAATCCTCCTAGCTAGTAATGTCTACGTCTACTTACTTCCAATTACTTCAGGTGGGGTCAAAGTCGAGAGGACAACATTTGGTCAATTCGCCCTAACCTATCAGCAAAGATGCCACCACAGGAGAAGTCAGGTGTCCCCTCATAAGTCCTGTTGTTCCTGGTCCCCTAAGCCAAGTCATTAAGTACCGCTACATGCTAGATTTATAATAGTGAGTGCCTGGGCGTTAGCAACTTAAACACTCACCCCCTAATTCTTAATTTCATCCAAACGGTAGGTGATCAGTTGGTCAAATCGCACAAGTAGAAAGGGTCGTCAGTTGGTCATATCTTACCCTTCCCGTCTTAGTCCGCTCACCTAGGGTCAGTTGGTCATATCTCCTAGGCAATTGGCCTCTACCGCCATTCAAAACTACCGAAACAAGGGTAGCTACCAATAAACTATGCATGCATACACTTAGAAATAATTATACGGAAGTAATATAAACGCAAAAAAAAATAATTAAGGAATCATAACTAGGCCAGCACCAAGAGGTGCTTAGCCGCTCATATTAACCATACAAATCAATTCAATATTCAAAGTTACAAAATAAATAAATCGAAAGTAAAGAAAAGATAAAATACTAATGCTTATCGTAGGGGAGTGATTTCTCCCTTGGAGACAGCTCCGTATGCTCTCTAGACCTGCCTTTGGTTTTTTCCCACGTTCTCTGGTTGTTGTGTGTGGAATGGGATGATTAGAAATGCTGGAATTCGTGGGGTATTTATAGGCCAGATCTGGGTTACGGCGTAACTAATATAAGAGTTACGCCGTAACCTTCAATTCCTTCGTATTTTGCACTAGATCTGCTGGTTACGGAGTAACCTTATTAGTGTTTATGCCGTAGTCTTCAATATACTTGGTTACGCCGTAGTTGATGAAATAGTTACGGCGTAGTTATCAGCGGCGTGGAACCTCATTTGACCTAATATAGTTACGTTGTAGCCTTTGGGGAGAGTTACGCCGTAACCTTCTGATGAGTTGGTTTTCTGAGTCACGCTTTAGTTACGACGTAATGTGAGAGAAGAGTTACGCCGTAACTTCTTTAAAGTCAGCATACTATGATAAATCTTTTGATATTTCTCCAATTCCGCGTCTCTTAGCTCCAATGCTCGTAATTTACCTGAAAGTGGAAAACAATGGAAAACAAGCGTAAATCCATATAAATGATATAATATACAAGCATTATTGGGGGAAATTGACACTTAATATTCAGGACTATTTGATATTATCAAATATCCCCCCACTTGAACTCTACTTGCCCTCAAGTAGACCTTATTAGAAAGATTCCTAAAAAGATATCTCCCACACAACCTGGAAAATATAAGTTTACAAATCCCTTATGCTAGAATAAAACAAAGCCGAACACCTCACGAAATGGGAACGAAACACTCAAATCTCTCAACTATTCTAAGTGTCAATTTCGGGGTGATCACTCAATCGCACAGTCATAGCATGTATTCTATCATAAGCTTGGCGGTTACACAAATCTCCACCACTAGAGTTAAGGGCTAAACAATTCTCGAAGGCAATATGGGTAGACACGACAAAGGTTAAAGGGTGACTCGTCATTACTAACATGTCACGGCGAAGTGGACAAAATCAATGATACATGACCAAATCCATGGCCAAGACACCAAAGATTGCTCGCTGCATCACCTAGACATGCTTCATGACTAAAGGGTAGGATAAGACATGGGATATATAAATGGTGTGAAATAAAAACAAGCGGGTAGTCTAAATCTATAACCAAGTCATCACCACTTACCGTCCGCCCAAAGTTCAAGCTTTGAAGTCAAGAAACCGAATCATGAAATACTAGGTAGATGTGTCATTAGAGGACGTCGTGATGGGCACACTACCTTTTCTCCAACTGTTGGCATAATTACCAACTCCAATATTTAAATGTGACAGAGGTGACCTCCTCGATTCTAAATCTATAAAGCTCATAACATAGTGCTTATAACATCGCACTTTACAATAACTAAATAACATAACATTTTTTTTTAAACATAACAATAATAACTAAACATAATATCCCCCCACTTGAGATGAACAATGGGAATTTGGGGGGTCTTCAATGATCTTCAGGAATATGTTGTTGATGAAAGCGTGATTTCCGTACCTTTCCACTTGAACCTTGAACTTGGGCAAATGATGACTTCCCAATCACAAATAAAGACTACAGGGTAGGCTAAGGTGTATAGGTGTATCAAAACAATATATTGGGTTAACAAAATGAAAGGAATGACTCAGATGGGTGTATCTAGGGGTATCTTGCACTAAAGGTGAGTGCAACAAAATGGTTTCACATGGGGGTCGAAAAGTCGAGGTGACTAATCGATAGACACACAATGGTAGGCTATTTGGGTGATAATCCTATAATATTGCCTTTTAAAACTGAAAAGTCCAAATACATCGAGCTAACTCAACATACCTCGTCTATGGTCTCGAAATGATGCAAAGGCCAAGTTCTAAAGTTTACAAGCTACCGGCACACTCATAATTTGGTGGATTTGGGGTAAAATATTGGGAACGGATATGGCTAATCTCACCATATAATATCAAGGGTTGTATGTGTTCGGCTAAGGTCTAATCTAGTTGGGTTAAGAAAAACATGTCAAAATTTTAAAAATGGCATAATTTTTCAAAATAAACTAGAAAAACAAGGGCAAAATAATGTTCAAGAGATAATTCTACTCCCGTCCCCCCACTTGAATTGTACAAAGTCCCTTTTGTACTAAGCATTAAATAAAGGTGAAGAGAAAAGTAGAATTAGAGCGAGAACTTCCCTGAAATTTGCTCCATAAAGAAAGAAGGCCCACGAAAAAGAGACATGCCTTCGTATAAGCATCCATGAGCAAACTTCAATCCCTGAAATCACACTACCGACAAGCATAATTCTAAAAAGAAAAAATAAAAAATGAAAAACAAACCTAACTCACTTTCGTAAGAATCACGGTTGCATTTAGCATATGCAACAAGCCTTTTAAACCACTTGGTGTCCCAAGTGGACGAGTGAAGTCTCGTGAGGGTTTACAGGGAACACACCCACAAAGTTCATTAAAAAACTAATACAAGGTTATTGTGTTTTAAAATGAAAGAATTAAAGCAGAGGAAGGTTACGTCGTAACTCTTTAAGGGAGTTACGCCGTAACTGGCACAACCTGACATAAGCTGCAAAGCGAGTGGTTATGGCGTAACCACTGAGATGGTATTACGCCGTAATTGGTAATGCGTCTAAAATTCTGCTGCAAAAGGTAGGTTACGGGCGTAATCACATAGATGAGTTAAGCCGTAACTATGATCAGATCAGCAAACTGCAGCAGTAATTACTTCCTCGTTTCCTGTAAAAATGGTTAGAAAACACAAAACCCTATAGATATGGAAACAAAATAAAATAAAGGGATAATTCGGGTTGTCTCCCGAAAGAGCACTTTTCTTTATTTACGAGTCTTTAAGTTAGTGTTGGGATTTAGTAAATCCAGTACTTAAAGTGTCGGTCACCTCAAGTATGTATACTCGTTAGAAAGCTCGTAGTCGTAGTAATTCAGTAATAGTATTTAGATTACTTTGTATCACCGTGGAGGACGGACGGGTCTTTACCCACTGTATGCCTGATCCACAGCCTAATAGAGGCATCTAAGCTTGTACCCTATAAATACCCTTTGCCCTCCAAGGCAAAGGGTTGGAGCTTCATAATACATTTTTCTTTGTCTCTCTAGGGTTCTCATCCTCTCCCACTTTCTCTCTCTAAACTCTTAACCTAACACCGCCTAATATGTGTTTGATATAAACCAAGATCCTTCAAATGGTATCAAGAGCCATGGTTTGATCATCCATCTCTCATGTTCTTGGTTTGATAGTTATTGTTTGGGTTAAGGTTTAGTTTTGTTTTACGCGTAAAAAGGGTGGTCTCGTATACGAGTTTTTGAATCCTTAAAGCTTTAAATTTTACACTTTTTAATCCAAGATTCTTATGGGTTAAGGTTTATTGAGTGTTAAACTTTCAGTTTCTTGCAAAAAGGTTCAAACTTTACAAGTTTTTCTTGGTTTTTATGCGTGTTTAGATACGAGTGTACGGTACTACGCGTAAGAGAGAAAGGTGGTTTTGATCCTCAAGATTTGTTGTTTTAGTGTTTTTAAGGTTGTTTCATCATCATAATCAAGTTTAGTAAAATGTTTTGATCATAAAAACGTGTTTGGCAAAATTTGTACTTTCTACGCATAACGAAACCCTAATCCTACGCGTAAGGTATTTGTCACTTGATCTTCATTTCTGGTGGTTACTCAGTGTTTTTCTTGCTTAGATAAGCCTGAAAAACACTTCGACTTTGGATATCTCGTGCACTGTGAAGTGTAAGAGATCTTTGTGGGTAAAACCCTAATTTTACGCATAAGCATAAAACTTACGCGTAACAATTCTTACGCATAAGCTTTTTCTTACGCATAAGCTTGTCTTACGCCTAAGGGAGACTTACGCATAAGGTTCTTACGCCTAAGCTTTGGTTTACGCATAAACTTAAGCCTTTTACCCTAAAACTCTACGCGTAAGCTCTAGTCTACGCGTAAAATCTGTGTACGCGTAAGCTTGTGTCTACTCATAAGTTTGTAAGTTACGTGTAAGTTTGCTGTCTACGCGTAAGCCTTTCATCTACGCATAAGTGTCTACGCATAAGTTCCTACGCGTAACAGTGCTGTCTACGCATAAGTATATAAGTTTTACGGTTTATCTCTTGATTTTGTAAAATCCCGTGAAAGAATCTATTTCCCGGTTAAGTCAAAGATTTGTAAAATCCCGTAGAATTTAAACATGTCTTCCGTTGCTGATGATGTGCAAGCTACAGGATCTGATACTCGTCCTCCCATGCTTGATAGAACTGACTATGAGTCTTGGTCACAAAGAATCAGGCTGTACTGCTTAGGAAAGGAGAATGGGGTTAACATCCTTAAGTCAATTGATGAAGGACTGTACCAGGTTGAGACTACGAGAGACATAATTGATACTGCAGCAGATGGAACAATGATCTTTGGGTTAGACAGACCAAATACTTATGATGAGCTGAGTGATAAGGAGAAAAAGAGATTCGATGCTGATATCAGGGCTTCAAACATCATACTTCAGGGTCTTCCTAAAGACATCTACAAGCTGATCAATCACAACACAGAAGCTAAGGCGGTTTGGGATAATGTCAAGATGCTTCTCTCAGGTTCTGAATTGACCATTGAAGACAGAGAATCCCAGCTGTATGATGAATTTAAGCACTTTAGGATGAAACCTGAAGAAAGCGTCTATGAATACTATGTGAGATTCCACAAGCTGGTGAATGATATGCGAAATATCAAGATGACTATACCAAACATTCAGCTGAACTCAAAATTCGTGAACAACATGAATCCCGAATGGCACAAGTTTGTCACTTCTGTGAAGCTTACCAAAGGATTAAAGAACACAAACTATGAGCAATTGTATGCCTTCCTTCTTCAGAATGAGAAACATGCTATGTTTGAAAAAAGGATTCTTGAACAGTTCAAATCTCAACCAAGAGAAACAAGCTCATCAAATGATACAACTGCATTCTTCACCAAAGCATCACAAGTCACACCCACTGGAAATGATTATCATAAGCCCGTTCCTGATTCGGGATATAAGCAACCTAGTTCTGATGCAGTCATGGAGCACTTTATCAATCAAGTGGCTCTTATGGTCAAGCAAAACCTGAATCTCACCCCTCACACTAACAACTATCTCATAACTGCATCCAATCGTCAAAATCATGCCACTGTGAGAGACGGAAAGATTGTGGGGGAAAATGTGCAAGGAAGACAGAATGCTAATCCTCCACACAATGAACAAGGTAATGTAGGTTATGGGAACGCTGGTGTTGGTGGTGGATATGTTGGAAATCAGAATCGTGGAAGGAATATAGTTCAGGGTCAATTAAAACCAATCAAGTGCTACAACTGTGGTGGAGAAGGGCACATTGCTAGGAACTGTACTCAACCAAAACACCCTCAAAACGCAGAATACTTCAGAGACAAGATGTTGTTGGTTCAAGCACAAGATAATGGTGTAATGTTGAATGAAGAGGAGCTGTTGTTCTTGACTGATGGGAATGCTAGAAAATATGATGGAGATGTGGACGAACAACCAGTGCAGGCTGCTCATAACAATCCCAACGCCTTTCAAGTTGCAGACTGTGATGCATTTGACTCAGACGTTGATGATGAACCATGTGCAAAAACTATCTTCATGGCTAATATTTCTCCAATGACCTCTTCATCTCAACATGCCAGTTCATCCAAGGAATCCATCATTAAAGAGGTACTCAAACTATATGATGTGGTTGATGAGCAAAAGATTCACCATGAAGTACAATCTACTGAAGTCATTGAGTCAGATATTGAAAATATAGGAAATAACAATGTTATCCCATATGAACAATATGTGAAACAAGATGACAGTCTTGTTGTATCTAGTGATGAATCTTCTGCAATTAACAATGAATACATGCCTGATGAATACACTGTATTTGTGCCTGATGATTCCTTGACCACTAAGCTCAATACCTATAAGGAACAAGTTGCTATTTATGAACAGCGTACTAAGTTTGAGTTAACTACCCGTGAGCAGGATATGGATAACCAAATGCGTACAATCATTAGAAAAAGTAATTTTAGAGAAGAAGTATTAAAACAAGAGTTAAACTCCTTACAAGAAAAGCTTTCTAAAACTACTAAGCAAAAACAAGAACTTCAAGAAAATGTGAAAATGCTTAAGCAAGAATTCAATACTAAGGAATCAAAACTTTTGAATGATTTTTCCAATCTAAAAACCTTGAAAAACAAACTTGAGAATAAGTTGTACGTACAAGGGAATACCATTCAAACTGCTCACATGATCACTAAGCATAGAGTCTTAAGCGATAAGCATAGCGTTCCCCTCGTTGTGGAACCAAGTCCTGAGGTTATTAAAAAGGCTAGAGCTGCTCATAAAGTACTGTATGATGGTAATGAGATTCTTAAACCAAGGCAAACACCATCATGTATTGGATCCACTGAAGAAGATGGAAAATTAAATGATGCATCTAGGGAGAAAATAAACAAGAAACTAGATGATCCTAAATGTAAAGAGAAGAAAATAATTATCACACCTCATGATTACACTAAGGAAAACTGGATCTCCTTAAACATGTTTAAGTCTCAGACACTTCTAACTCCTGAACAAGTGTTCTGGAAAAAGGACATGGATATGCTAAAATCTGATAATATTGTTGAAAAGAATTCCCCTTGTAGGAAATTGCCAAAAGCAAATGTGTATCCTCCCAATACACCAATGCACCTAGTTCCTAGATCTATTGCCACTAATAGCAGGACCTTAATCAGCCTATATATTGTTTATCAGCTGTTTGTTGATTTTGAGAAAAAGAAGAGAATCACACCTACAGGGATAACAGAGGGGGAAAGGGGCTTTGAGCAAACCAAAGAATGCTATTTAACCGAGGTCATGCCTTTCTTTAAATAATTAAAAGGTCATTTTGAGAGTCTTAAAATTGGAATAAACACTGATATTAAAGAAATGGAAAAGGAATTTGATGCAATAATTGCCGAGATCAATGATTATGAACGGGCACTTAAATATAATGAAATTAAAAGGAAGAATCTGCATATATTAAATGAGAACTTGATTTCTCAATGTGTTGCTCAAGATGTGTTTTACATTGCTACGAATCCTTCTATTACTGCATCTCAATTTCATGAATTATCTGTTGCTTTGAAAGTTTCCCATGATCGTGTAATTGAGCTTGAAACAGCAAATTCAAAATTGTATGAGAAAATCGAACAGGATGATCATGATAACCTGGTTAAACATCTTTCAAAATTAGGAGTTGAACATCTTGCTTTGCAATTAAAATATCAACATCTCAAAGAAAATGTTAAAACCTCAAATATCAAGACATCCTCTGATGTTCCTGAGTTTGATGCAGTTTTTGAAATTAGCAAACGTGATGAACAAATTCGAGCTCATTATAACACAATCAAAAGATTGAAAGCCCAAATCTCTTAATTAAAGGGTGAAAAGACCAATGTGACTGGCACCCAAATGCCTCCTCCTTTAGATTCTCAGAATTCTCAAACGTTTCATCTTCAAAACTTAGTAAATGCATTACAAAAGGAAAATGAGAGCTTTCTAGAAGAAAATGAAAAGGTTAAACGTCATTTCAATGAGTTATTTGAGTCAATAAAAGTCAATCGTAACAAAAATGATGAAAAAATAACTTCATTGCAAAAAGAAATTGAGAATCTGAAGAGTCAGGTAAAAGGGAAAATGCCATTGACCAATGGGGAGAATGATGTATCAAAGGTTCACTCTTGTAATAAATATGCTTTGTCTGTAAAATATGTTCCACCTCATCTTAGGAATAACAAACTTGCAATTCAAACATATTTCTCATACCTTAAGGATTGTCTAGAATGTCTCCGTAAGATTGTTGAAGAGGATAAGTTAGAGAAACCACTTGATAATGCAATTGGGCATGCATGCTTATATGCCAAACGATCTCAAGAACTTCTAGAATGCTTAATCACAATATGCCCTAAGTCTTTAGGTGAGAGAGTCAATCCTTTGATTCCGTGCTCTATGCCTAGTGCCAAGCATGAAATCCATTCAATGCCCAATGTTATGAATGTGAACATTAGTGTGCCTTCAAGTAGTTCAGATTCCAGATCTGTTAGTGCTAAGAAAACTAACTCTAGTGTGCCTTCTAGGAGTACAAAGCCCAGCACTTCTAGTGTTAAGAAAGTGAACCTTAGTGTGCCTGCTTGTAGTTCAGATCCCAGTACATCTAAACAGGAAATGCAAAGAGTAGCAAAACCAACTAATGTTCCCATTCCCTCTACAGGAGTAATCAATGACATTAAAGCGAGCAGGTCAAAGTCTCAAGAATGTGCATTGGAAGAGAGTAGAAGACCAACCTAGAAACTTTAAGCTTGAGTCGAATAAAACGAATCGTGTTGATTCTAGTATTAGCCATAGGCGTACTGTAATTAATTCGAATTCTGATACTATTTGTAAACCTTGTAATGATGTCTGCTTAAATTTTGTTTCTAATCATGAATGTGGTGTGAAAGCTTTGTCTAATGTTTTCAAATCTCCAATTAACACTGTTAATGCAAAATATCATGCTAAGAAGGCGAAATGGCAAAGGAAAAAGAAAGTTAGAAAACAGTGGAAGTCTACAGGAAGAACATTAGAAAGATAGGTTATCAATGGATACCTGTTGGCCATAAGGATAATCAGGCAATGCCCACTAGAAAATGGATGCCTACTGGTAGAACTGTTCCCTTAAGAAGTGAACATACTTTGAATAGGGTGAATACGAACACTAGTACTGCATCTATTTATAATGATTCCATTGCCTCAATTTATGATATAAATGCTTCTATGTCTGATGTGGGTGATCCAATCACTGTCACTAACCAAATGGAACCCATTCTTGCATGGGGATCCCAATTATCTAGTCATCCATTCTTGTCTGTGTTCAACTGCAGATCGTTCAAATCGTTCTGTGGTACCTGGACTCAGGCTGTTCAAAGCATATGACTGGAGATCGCTCGCGGCTCATGAACTTCGTGAGTAAATTTATCGGGACTGTTAGATTCGGAAACGACCATTTTGGAGCTATTATGGGTTATGGTGATTATGTGGTTGGAGATAATGTAATTTCCCGGGTATACTATGTGGAAGGTCTTGGTCATAACTTTTTCTCTGTTGGTCAATTCTGTGATTCCGATCTTGAAGTGGCTTTCCGAAAACACACTTGCTTCGTTAGAGAACTTAACGGTGTAGAATTATTGAGAGGTACTCGTGGTTCTAACTGATACACCATCTCTATCGATGACATGATGAAGTCTTCTCCAATCTGCTTGCTGTCAAAGGCTTCTAAAACAAAGTTTTGGTTATGGCATCGTCGTCTTAATCACTTGAACTTCGGCACCATAAACAATCTCTCCAAAAAGGATCTTGTCAGAGGCTTACCCAGATTAAAATATGAGAAAGATCATCTTTGCTCAGCTTGTCAATTAGGAAAAAGCACGAAATATGCCCACAAACCAAAACCCACAAACTCTGTAATGGAAGTTCTTTATACCCTTCATATGGATCTGTGCGGACCAATGAGAGTGCAAACGATTAAAGGGAAGAGATATATTTTAGTCGTTGTTGATGACTACTCTAGATTTACTTGGGTAAAGTTCTTGAGGACTAAGGATGAAACTCCAGCGGCCATCATCAAATTTATCAAGCAACTTCAGGTTCGTCTTAACAACACGGTTAGAATTGTTCGAACTGACAATGGCACAGAGTTCGTTAACCGAGACTTAAGTCAATTTTATGAAAGTATTGGAATCAGTCATCAAAGAAGTGTTCCACGAACTCCTCAACAGAACGGTGTAGTTGAAAGACGAAATCGAACTCTTGTGGAAGCCGCAAGAACAATGCTAATTTATTCGATGGTTCCAATGTTTCTATGGGCTGAAGCCATTGCCACTGCCTGCTACACCCAAAATCGTTCCCTTATTCACACCTCTCATGGAAAAACTCCATATGAACTTGTTCATAAAAGAAAACCTGATTTATCCTATCTTCGTGTGTTTGGTGCTTTGTGCTATCCAACAAATGACAGTCAAGATTTAGGTAAATTAAGAGCTAAAGCAGACATTGGAGTTTTTGTAGGTTATGCACCAAACAAGAAGGGTTACCGAATCTACAACAAAAGAACTCGAGATATCATGGAAACTATTCACGTTACGTTCGATGAGCTGTCCGGGCAATTGGCTCCAGGACAATCCAATTCTGGATCCGCACTTCAAAACAGTCCCATTGGTTCATCCCTTGTACCAATTTCCTCTCCAGCAATTCCATATGTACCTCCATCTGAAGATGATTTGAAGAAATTGTTTGATCCAATGTTTGATGAACATTATGAGCCAAGTGCCACTGATCTATCAACTCCAACAACAGAGGCTGCAACTATCTCTGTCAATGAAGTCAACTCTTCAGTTTCAATATCATTAAGTCAAGAAGCACCTGCTGCTGATCACTCTGTCTCATCAACAAATCATCAATCATTGAATGTACACCATGAAATTGTTTCTGGCACCTATGATGAAGTTAATTCCTTTGCTACTCTCGAAGATGCTCCATTTGAAAACATCTTTGCCCCTGAACCAACATCTGAACCATCTTCATCAGGGGATATAAACTCTGCTACATCAGTCCTTCAACAACAACCACACAAACATCTTAGAAAATGGACACATGACCATCCATTGGATAACATCATTGGGAATCCTTCTCGTGCTGTATCAACTCGAAAACAATTAGCTACTGATGCCTTATGGTGCTTCTTCAACTCAGTACTCTCTAAGATCGAACCAAAAGATGTTAAAACTGCAATGTCTGAGGACAGCTGGTTTAATGCAATGTAAGAAGAAATTCATGAGTTTGAACGTCTAGATGTATGGGAATTAGTACCTGCTCCTGATTGTGCAATGATCATTGCTCTCAAGTGGATCTTCAAAGTGAAGCTTGATGAGCACGGTAATGTTCTGAAAAATAAGGCATGGTTAGTGGCTAAAGGTTATCGTCAAGAAGAAGGTATCGACTTTGAGGAATCTTTTGCTCCTGCTGCACGTATCGAAGCAATCAGAATCTTCTTGGCTAATGATGCTAGCAAAAACATGGTAGTTTATCAGATGGATGTAAAAACCGCTTTTCTTAATGGAGATCTTAAAGAAGTGGTATTTGTCAGCCAGCCAGAAGGTTTTGTGAATCCAGAGCATCCTACTCATGTCTATCGCTTGAAAAAGGCCCTTTACGGTTTGAAGCAAGCTCCAAGGGCATGGTATGATACGCTATCAAAGTTTCTTCTATCCACCGGATTCAGCAAAGGAGCAGTTGATCCAACATTGTTTACCAGAAAGTCAGGCAAACATTTAATTCACGTTCAAATTTATGTTGATGATATTATTTTTGCCTCGACTGACCCCAATGAATGTGACCGGTTTTCTATGGAGAAGGGCTCCAAATTTCAAATGTCAATGATGGGACAAATGTCATTTTTCTTGGGATTACAAATTTCACAAAGTCCCGGAGGCATTTTTATAAATCAATCTAAATACGCTAATGAAATATTAAAGAAATTTGGATTTACCTCCAGTGACCCTGTTGACACTCCTATGGTGGAGCGTACAAAACTGGATGAGGACCACTCAGGGATCATAGTAGATCAAACGAAATATCGTAGTATGATTGGATCCCTGATGTACCTCACAGCCAGCAGACCAGACATTTTGTTCGCTGTATGCATGTGTGTTAGATATCAGGCTAAGCCTACCAAAAAGCACCTTGAAGCGGTTAAACGGGTCTTTAGGTATCTCCAAGGAACCATTAACATGGGACTTTGGTATCCGAAGGACTCCGGTATGTCACTAACGGCCTATGCAGATGCTGACCATGCAGGATGTCAAGATACACGTCGAAGCACGTCAGGTGGTGCTCAATTTTTAGGTGATAAAATTGTAAGCTGGTCTTCAAAGAAACAAATGAGCACTTCCATATCCTCTATAGAGGCTGAATACATAGCCATTTCCTCATGTTGTGCTCAAATCTTATGGATGAGATCCCAACTATCTGACTATGGCTTTGTATTTAACAAAGTTCCTATGTACTGTGATAACAAAAGTGCCATTGCTCTCTGCTGCAACAATGTTCAACACTCTAGAGCAAAGCACATCGACATTCGACATCACTTCATCAGGGAACAAGTTGAAAATGGCGTGGTTGAACTATACTTCGTAAGGACTGAATATCAACTAGCAGACATCTTCACCAAAGCTCTTTCTCGAGAACGTTTTGAGTTTATTCTTCCACGACTAGGCTTAAAGAGCCTTCAACCAGAAACGCTCAAACGTCTTCAGGAAGAAGTCGAGGAGTAAAGGTGTTCGACTCTATCTATTCTTTGTATATATCTTTAAAAAAAAACACCAACAAAACGAAAATAGAAAAATACAAAACCTTTCAAAATCCATAAAAATCAGAAAATCTTGAAAATCTTCAAAAAATATTGTTTATTTATCATGTTTTCTTGTCGGTTCGATAACATCTACGGACTTTGAGTTGCCACTCAAAGAATGGCACGAGTCTCTAGATGAAGTTCGAATCTTAAAAAAAAAAAAAAAAAAAAAAAAAAGGAGATGGAGAAAAATGTTGGTTTATTGTCATTTCAGACAGTAACCCTCTTTTCAAAGAAAGAACATAGCCATGCTTTATCATGTTTTTTAAATTTCATGCTCTGATTCTATAAACATTTATCTGCTGAAAACCAATTGCTTTGCAATATAACTCGGACTCTATTTTTGATAATCATCTGGTCTTATTTGTCAAAATATCTATCTCTCAATCAACAACCTATGTCATTGATTGAGGGGGATAATGATTTCAATTAAATCATTAAGTTATTTGTCACTCAATTATTTTCAAAAGATAATCATGCGTGTTTATTCAATGGAGTTTAAAGTCTTAAAATCTGATCATTATCAGTTAAAACGTTTTTCATAATCAAGTCACAATGATTTGATAATAAAACGTCTTAAAAAGCTTTCAAAATCAATTTAAATCCACAGAGATCACAAATCTCAAATGATTTGATAATTGTGATCGGGGGAGAATTTGTGATTTAAATTGAATTTAAATTGATGATTCGGTAAATGGTTTTATAAGGATGTACAAGTTATCCTCCCCGCATGTGACAAACGATTTTAAATTTTCCATGCACATGTTGAAGGGGAGTATCTATCTTAAACCTCAAATTATTGAAACGTGATTGAATTGTCTCGAAGTGCAGGTTCCTTCTAATATGTGCATAACTCTTTCTAACCTCGAGGCACATATTGAGGGGGAGCAAACTTTTGAAAACCTCATCCATCCAAAATGCTTTATCTACTTGATTTAATAAGGGAAGTGATGTTGATATCTTTTAGAAAATGGAAATCAAAGAAGTTAATTCTTTCTCTTGCCTCCATGTGCAAAACGATTTCAAACACTTGATGCACATGTTGAGGGGGAGCTCTTGTTCTAAAAATATCAAAAATAATTCAGGTACAAAATGCTTTGATAATATATCATAAATATCTGGATTGATTTTCAAATGGTTTTCAATTGGTTCCTATGGCAGATGAACAATACCAAAAAGACCGACCAACTTTACATTATGTATGGTGATATAAGGACAATAAGGTTAGGTATGTGTTCCCATGATCCGCCAGAACCGGAGGGATCTACCCAGGGACTATCCACTAGTTAGTGTAGAGTTCTTAGGTATGATGATAAAAGGAGAAAAATGAGATATGGGAAGAGTGCGGACTGAGACTGAGCTAGTATTGGAGCAAACCCAACAAAGTTCTAGTTATGAAGTCTCGGTAAGCACTGAAGGGGTTGAAGAATGAAAAAGAATTAAATGAGAAAAAGGGTGAAAACAAATAGCCCTCTATTTATTCAACCTTAGGGCAGAAACCGGGTTCAATTCATATGCCACTGATGGTAACATCGGTATTGAAGACAAGACGTCATGGACCCAGTGACGCACTGCACTTAACTTCCCAAACTACTCAAGTTCCTCTTAAAAGGACTTGTTTCATTCTCACGAGGAACCAACATTATCAATCGAATTTCTCTTAGAGATTGTTGATATTGAAGGAGGAGACCCTCTCCCTAGTCTCCGATATAGGATCCAAATATGCACAAATTGAGTCTAGAGCCACGAGATCATCAATAAATCACATTAGGACACTTTCAATGAAGACTCTCTGTTTCACACAATGTGGAAAGAGAGTTTATATCTTGAGTCCTTCGCAGTATCCTTGTGGTATTGCCAGAACATCTGAGTGATATGCTATCATATTCACAATGAAGATGGAAAGCCTTCTGGAGCCAACATCAAACAAGCTCCTGGTGGGTGGCATGTGAGACCTTTCATTAGATCAACCATGTGACAACGGAACAGAAATAATGGGGCGATTCAATTTTTTGAATCAATCCTGGTTCAGGTTATGGATTGACGGATACCTTTGGAAAACCGGTCGTTGTGCTTAAAAACTCATTTCTTTAGCACATCAACCATGTACGAATACTTCAAATTAAAGGGTATTTATGATTGATAATTGATTTTCCATAAAACCTCCGTTGTATTGCAAAACACTTTCTATTAAGCAATACACGATTGTTTTTCAAATCATTTTTCATCAATCAGTGAATCTCAAATTCGCTGGTTCACTCAATCCATGTTGTCTTCTTTGAGACGTTCCGGTTTGAGAACATCTAGAGCAGCTGCGAAACCCTGTCAAGGAAATTCTTCGGAATTATACCTGATCACAGGCAGTACTTGTACTGATCAACGGGGAACCGTGGGCCGTGTACCTCAATTCAACAAAAGTGTTCAAAGACACTTTCGTGTGCTTTATTGCTAACTATTGTATGCAGGTACGCCCGACGTTTGCAGCTGATCAGAATGAAGCGGTCAATCCATAGCCGCATGCTCACTCAACACATTCATCTCGAAAGAAATCATGATTAGTGCATCAATGACTCTGATATTTACACTCCATGCTTCTGCTACGCTGCTGCAAATATCATGAATCAGCTAAAACTTCTGCTACGCTGCTGCAAATATCATGAATCAGCTAAAACTTCCGCTACTCTGATAAGAAAATATCATGATCCAGAATGTGAGCATGTCAGTCCAAATGTCACAACTTCACATGCTATCAACACCACAAAGGAAGAGTCAGAGATTTATGGTTGCTGTTAATCTCAAAGCTGGCTCAAATACTCTAACATCACGTGGATCAGTTTAAGACCTCCACTCGATTTTTCAAAACATGCAGAACATGATGAATCAAAGACTACGGGCTAAAGAACAAATGTGCTTAATCAAAGAAACCAAGAACAATGAAATGTCATATCAGTTTGTAATCATTGTAAGTTGAGGTGACCTCCCTTAGGGGGAGATTGTTGGGATTTAGTAAATCCAGTACTTAAAGTGTCGGTCACCTCAAGTATGTATACTCGTTAGAAAGCTCGTAGTCGTAGTAATTCAGTAATAGTATTTAGATTACTTTGTATCACCGTGGAGGACGGACGGGTCTTTACCCACTGTATGCCTGATCCACAGCCTAATAGAGGCGTCTAAGCTTGTACCCTATAAATACCCTTTGCCCTCCAAGGCAACGGGTTGGAGCTTCATAATACATTTTTCTTTGTCTCTCTAGGGTTCCCATCCTCTCCCACTTTCTCTCTCTAAACTCTTAACCTAACGCCGCCTAATATGTGTTTGATATAAACCAAGATCCTTCAGTTAGACTCAGAGCCACAGGGCTCTATGGGGGCCTTTGGACCTGGCCGACTTCCACCACTCGTTGGCACTCATTCATCCCTTTGTTAAATCCTTTTTTCCTTGCAGTATTACGGATGCCATCTGTTCCAAATTTTTGTGAAAGCCATTCATCACATGATTTTCCCCGGTCATCATCTTCAGCAATAAGACTACTAGTTATACTTATGCTAGATCTTTCACCGTTTATTGTGTCAGTGAGATGATTGTACTTATACTGCTTAACAAGTCCCTTATGGATTTTTGAGTTCCCAAATCTTATTTTGTACCAATCTTCTAATGCTAATTCAATATCATGTCTCTCACCCTTGTGAGGGTATATCCATTCATTCGCCTTTCTTTCACATTCTTGATTATACGGGGGCCATGCTGTCACCGATTCGTTATCCTTGGTTAATATCGAGTTGCGGAAATGTTTGTTTGGAACTGGAGTTTCCTCAATCCCTTGGACAATCTTTCCCTGTTTCTGCTTACAATTATCAACATTCTCTCTACTATCATTAGTAATAGGATTAAAATGTAGAGGGGGATCTAGTGATTGAACATTAACAACATCAACATTATTTGAAATTTCAACTTTTGGTTTTAAATGCTCTTTCATACTAAAAGTTATTCGTTCATTTTCAGTTCCCAAAGAAATTTGTTTTTCAAAAACATTAATTTGAGCCCTACAAGTGGCCAGAAAAGGTCTTCCAACAATTAAGTTGTAAGCCTCCCGCTTCCCCATGTCAATAACCACAAAATCAGTCGGGAAAAAGAATTTTCCAAATTTTAAAAGCACATTATTCACAATTCCCCTCGGTACAGCCTTAGAGGAACCAGCCATTTCTATCATAATTGTTGTTTCTTTTAAATTGGTAAGTTTTACTTTATCAAATAAAGTGGTAGAGATAAGGTTTACCCCGGCCCCCAAATTAGCTAATGCGGGAATCTTAATATTACCAATAGTGCATGGAAGAAGAAAACTTTCCTGGTATTACTGTTTCTCAGGAAGTTGGCTTGGCAGGACCTCGTCGTCTTCCGATTTATCATCCTTTCTTAGGTAGTTAATCCCGGAAAGATCATTTGTGATAGAGGATGTGCACTGCTCTTTCTTTGCTTTATCTTGCGCAAATATGGCTTTGCAGGCAATGGCTTTAGCATTACTCGTTTCCAGGTTTTTAGCCAATTGCCCAATTTGTGTTTCGAGGTTTTTAATCGCAACATCTTGGTTACGCAGGTTCATATTGGTGTCCTCCTTCACTTTGACCATCCATTCCTTGAGTTTATCTCCCTTTTTTGTAGATTCTTCGATGTGCCTGTGCATTATATCTTCAAGGCTAGGTTTAGGAGGATTGTTGTTGATTCTTGTGTAGAATCCTGTGGATTTTTCTCGATATCTCGGCCCGTTATTATTGTAATTGTTGAAAGGGTTCTCTCTTCCATATTCAACTTCTCCGATCCTTTTAACTTCCTCGTTGGAGGAACATTTTTTAGTAGGTGGAGTTCCATTTCGCTCTACTTGAATGGAATGCACATTTTCCTTGAGCTTCTTCATGTCTCTTCCTAGACTTTCTAATTTGTTATTTATTGCTGCAAGACCTTCCATATCTTCATTCTTACTTCGGTTGCTCCCTCCATTATGCCATTTGTGAGAGTGGTCTGCCATCTTTTGAATAGTTTCTAAAGCCAAAGTGGGTGTCATACCAGGAATTGGTCCCTGAGAATCGACCATTTGTCTTGAGGAGATGTTCTGACCTTTGTAGAAGACGTTCACCTTTTGTTGGCTATTGAGGTCATGAGTAGGGCATTTGTATAATAATTCGTTATACCTTTCCCAAGCTTGATATAACGTTTCATCACCCTCTTGCTTGAAGTTATGGATTTCTTCTAATTGCTTAGCCGTCTTTGATGGACGACAATATCTCTGAATGAAACACTTTTTTAGGATAGGCCAGGTGTTGACAGTCCCTACAGGTAATCGATCAACCCATCTTTTAGTAGTTCCCGTAAGAGAAATAGGGAATACTCATAACATGATAGCATCGTGTGAGACTCTGGGAATTTTGAATAGGCTGACAATGTACTCGACGTTGTCTATATGTTCATGGGCATCATCGATGATGCTTCCAGAGAAGGGATTTGCAAGTAATTCCCTCATGAATTGAGGTTTGATTTCGAATTGAGCATCTTCTGCGATAGCCAGCCTAACAATTGCTGGTCCTTGTTCTTCCCTTGTTAATGCCAAATATTCCTCAAGAGCGAGGTCATCGATGTTAACAACTTCCATGGTACCTGAAAACTCGAATAATGATTGTGAGAATTATAGAAAATTTTAAAACAAAACGAAAGCGAAAGACTTAATAGCAAACCTAATATAACTCCCCGGAAGCGGCGCCAAAAACTTGATGCAGGTTTTACTGACCAGGTTTTAATATTTATAAAGTCTCGTTATACCTATGGTCTACCCTAATGCACTAACGGGCAGTGTACCCGGTCGCGTGTAGTGTAGTATTCGGTAAAGCCTCCCAAGAGCTATGTGTGTTGGATTATTACTAAGTCTAGGTGTCACAGATTAATAATGGTTTCAATAAGGAATTAATTAATTAACTACTAAAGCAGAAAATAACAAATAAAGGCAAAGGATAAATCAATAGAGGATAGTTGTGCTAACCTAGTTAATCCTCCTAGCTAGTAATGTGTACGTCTACTTATTTCCAATTACTTCAGGTGGGGTCAAAGTCGAGAGGACATCATTTGGTCAATTCGCCCTAACCTATCAGCAAAGATGCCACCACAGGAGAAGTCAGGTGTCCTCTCATAAGTCCTGTTGTTCCTGGTCCCCTAAGCCAAGTAATTAAGTACCGCCACATGCTAGATTTTTAATAGTGAGTGCCTGGGCGTTAGCAACTTAAACACTCACCCCCTAATTCTTAAGTTCATCCAAATGGTAGGTGATCAGTTGGTCAAATCGCACAAGTAGAAAGGGTCGTCAGTTGGTCATATCTTACCCTTCCCATCTCAGTCAGCTCACCTAGGGTCAGTTGGTCATATATCCTAGGCAATTGGCCTCTACCGCCATTCAAAACTACCGAAACAAGGGTATCTACCAATAAACTATGCATGCATACACTTAGAAATAATTATACGGAAGTAATATAAACGCAAAAAAAAAAAAAAAAAAAAAACAATTAAGGAATCATAACTAGGTCAACACCAAGAGGTGCTTAGCCGCTCATATTAACCATAAAAATCAATTCAGAATACAAAGTTACGAAATACATGAATCGAAAGTAAAGAAAAGATAAAATGCTAATGCTTATCGTAGGGGAGTGATTTCTCCCTTGGAGACAGCTCCGTATGCTCTTCTAGACCTGCCTTTGGCTTTTTCCCACGTTCTCTGGTTGTTGTGTGTGGAATGGGATGATTAGAAATGCTAGAATTCGTGGAGTTTTATAGGCCAGATCTGGGTTACGGCGTAACTAATATAAGAGTTACGCCGTAACCTTCAATTCCCTCGTATTTTGCACTAGATCTGCTGGTTACGGCGTAACCTTATTAGTGGTTACGCCGTAGTCTTCTATATACTTGGTTACGCTGTAGTTGATGAAATAGTTACGGCGTAGTTATCAGCGGCGTGGAACCTCATTTGACCTAATATAGTTACGTCGTAGCCTTTGGGGAGAGTTACGTCGTAACCTTCTGATGAGTTGGTTTTCTGAGTCACGCTTTAGTTACGGCGTAATGTGAGAGAAGAGTTACGCCATAAATTTTTTAAAGTCAGCATACTATGATAAATCTTTTGATATTTCTCCAATTCCGCATCTCTTAGCTCCAATGCTCGTAATTTACCTGAAATTGAAAAACAATGGAAAACAAGCGTAAATCCATATAAATGATATAAATTACAAGCATTATTGGGGGAAATTGACACTTAATATTCAGGACTATTTGATGTTATCAATTATCCTTGTGGTATTTCCAGAACATCCGAGTGATATGTCAAATATTCACGATAAAGATGGAAATCCTTCTTGAGCCAACATCAAACAAGCTCTTGGTGGGTGACATGTGAGATCTTCTCGAAAGATCAAACTTGTTACAAATGGATAGAAACGATGGGACGATTCACTCTTGAATCAACCTTGGTCCAGGAAATGGATTGACGGATACCTTTGAAAAACCGGTCGTTGTGCTTAACAACTCTTTTCACTAGCGCATCGACTATGTATTAAGTTTTCAAAATAAAGGGGTATTTATGATTGAAAATTGATGTTTCCCATAAAACCTTCGTTGTATTGCAAAACTCATTCTATTAAGCAATACATAATTGTTTTTCAAATCATTTTTCATCAATCAGTGAATCTCAATTTGCTGGTTCACTCACTCCGTGCTGTCTTCTTTGAGACGTTCCGGTTTGTGAACGGCTTAATTAGCTGCGAAACCCTGTCAAGGATGTTCTTTGGAATTCTACCTGATCACAGGCAGTACTTGTACTGATCAACGGGGAACCGTGGTTCTTGCAACCCCATTCAACGAAAGTGATCAAAGACAGCTTCGTGCGCTTTATTGCTAACTGTTGCTTGCAGGAACACCCGACGGTTGCAACTGATCAGAATTGAGGAGTCACCCATTACCGCATGCTCACACAACATACTCACATCTAAAGAAATCATGATAAGTGCATATCTTCATAACTGGCTCTGATATTTCTCAATCCATGCTTCTGCTACGCTGCTAGAAATATCATGAATCAACAAAGCTTCCGCTACTCTGAAGAGAAGATATTATGATCCAAAGATGTGAGCATGTCGGTCCAAAAGTCACAACTTCACATAATGGCGATACAACAAAGGATGAGTCAGAGATTTGCTGTGGCTAATGATCTCAAAGCGGCTCAAAGAATCACCAACACGTGGATTAGTTAAAGACCTCCACTTGACTTACAATACATGCGGAACATGAAGAATCAAATACTACGAGCTACAGAGCTAAGAACTTAATCAAGAATTCAAGAACACCAAAATGTAATTTCTAGTTGTAATTGAAGAACACCAAAATGCATAACTACACTTTCTTTCCTAGTACCAGATTTAGGACATATTGCTATTAAGCATTCTAAAAGTTTCTGAAATCGTTTGGCACATGTAGGGAGGAGTGCTTGTTATTATATTTCTAAAACCACTTATCGAATTATCAATTTATATCCAATTTAAATCACAAATTCTCCCCCGATCACAATTTTCAAACCCTTTGAGATTTGTGATCTCAATTGATTTAAATTATTTTTGAAAACTTTTTGAGGAGAAGTGTGACCTGCTTTAGAAAACATTTAACTAATAAGGCTCAGATTTTGAGACTGTAAACTCCAATGATCAAACATGCTTAGGTATCTTATGAAAACACAATATTAGCATTGGTCTTGATCCAATTGTACAAAAAAAATGTTCTTTTTGATTATCCAAATGTAGACCTTGCTCATTTTAGTGCCAATTATTTGAGAAATAACCTTTTTGTCATTTGTTTGAAATCATTCTCCCCCTCAATTAATGACCGAAGTTGTTGATTGAGTGATAGAGATTTTGACAAATGATAAGTCCAGATGATTTTCAAAATTAAGTCCGAGTTATTTTCAAAACAATTTTGTTTTCATTAGATAGAAAATATTTTTCAGAAGAATATTTAGAAGAAAAAATATTTGTGAGGAAACATTTGTCTTTTTGGCGACAAACGTCCCTTATAAACTTTTGTTTTTAGAATCAGAGCATGAGGTTTCAAAATTAGATTAAGCATGGCTCTGTTCTTTCTTTAAAAAACGGGTTACTGCCTGAAATGACAATAAACCAACATTTTTCGCCATCTCATTTTTTTTGAAAACGAAATAAAAATATTTATTACTTCCGTTCGAACTTCATCTAGAAACCCGTGTCAATTTTGAATGACAGATCTAAGTCCGTAGATGTTATCGAAAACAGAAAACATGATAAGTAAAATAATCTTTTTGAATTTTTCATGACTTTTTTTTTTTTTTTTTTTTTTTTTTTTTTTTTTTTTTTTTGGTGGTGGATTTTGAAAAAATTTATATTTTTCTATTTTCTTTTTGTTGGTTTTATAATTTTGTATTTTGCTTTTTGATAGATTATGTACAAAAAAAAATGAAGAAACACCTTTACTCCTCATCTTCCTCCTGAAGACGTTTGAGTGTCTCTGGTTGTAGGCTCTTCAAGCCAAGTCGTGGAAGGATAAACTCAAAACGTTCTCTAGGAAGAGCTTTAGTGAAGATGTCTGCCAGCTGATATTCAGTCCTTACGAATACAGTTCAACCACACCTTTCTCCACTTGTTCCCTGATGAAGTGATGTCGAATGTCAATGTGCTTTGCTCTTGAGTGTTGAACATTGTTGCAGCAGAGAGCAATGACACTTTTGTTATCACAATACAGAGGAACTTTGTTGAATACAAAGCCATAGTCAGATAATTGGGATCTCATCCATAGGATTTGAGCACAACAAGATGACATGGCTATGTATTCAGCCTCTGTAGAGGATATAGACGTACTCATTTGTTTCTTTGAAGACCAACTTACTAACTTATCTCCCAAAAACTGAGCATCTCCTGATGTGCTTCGACGTGTATCTTGACACCCTGCATGGTCTGCATCTGCATATGCTGTTAGTGACATATCAGTGTCCTTCGGATACCAAAGTCCCATGTTAATGGTTCCTTGGAGATACCGAAAGACCCGTTTAACCGCTTCAAGATGCTTTTTGGTAGGCTTAGCCTGGTATCTATTACATATGCATACAACGAACAGAATATCAGGTCTATTGGCTGTGAGGTACATCAGGGATCCAATCATACTACGATATTTTGTTTGATCAACCATGATCCCTGAGTGGTCCTCATCTAGTTTTGTACGCTCCACCATGGGAGTGTCAACAGGGTCACAAGAATCAAATCCAAATTTCTTTAAGATTTCATTAGCATATTTAGATTGATTAATAAAAATGCCTCCGGGACTTTGTGAAATTTGTAATCCCAAGAAAAATGACATTTGTCCTGATTCGTGCCAAACAGTCAAGCTAAATCACTCAAGCCTGCCACTTGTGAATGGCAGACCGTAATCAGCTTAAAACTGCTTAAGCACGAATGCAATGAAGATCTGAGGAGTATAGTATTTCCCCGGGTCGTTATGTCCCAGCGAGCTATGCAATGGATTATCAAACGTAAAGTGATCGAGAAATTTGAACGAAAAAGGGATCTGATTTATTATAACTACAGAAATAGCCAACAAATTACAGGGGCTTAAATGCAATTTAAAGAAGATTAAAAAGATAAAATCTATTAAATAAACGCTATCACTATTTGCAAAATGATGTTTTTGTTTTTATGTTTTTATAAAACTTAATTTAAAAACTACGCGACGTACAAATAAAAACGTGAAACTTACACAATATTAACCCTAAAAATATGAAAATGATATTTTTACAATCCTAATGATAAAAGAAAATTTATAGAAAAAGAAAATTATTTTTATAACTATTAAATTAATTATTATTAATTAAAAACTAGTTTTAACTATTTAATAATAACCTAAAATGAAAGAAAATATGAAATAAGGCTTGAAAAATAAAATTATGAATTGGAAAAGTCTAAAATATCAAAAGAGAATTTTCAAAACTATTTTTGTATTTTTCTGAATATTTTTCTATTTTCTAGGAATTAAAAACTATTTAAAACTACTTAAATTACTTAAAAATACAAATTTAACTAAGAAAAATCTAGAAAAATATTTTTTTGTCTTTTTATATTTATCTTAACTTAATAAAAATGAAAAATTATTTTTTTGAAGCTTTTCTTAATTTTTTGTATTAAATGCTATTTAAAAATGCTTAAAAACTAATTTAAATTAAGAAAAATAGCAAGTCAACTTAGAAAAATCTGAAAATTTCAGGAAAACTCTAAAATTATATAAGGAAGCTAGGAAAAATGGAAAAACAAGTGCTTATGTGGAGGAATTAGGAACTGATGTGCAAGTGCTTATTATTAAGCACTTCAAATAAGCCAAATGAACAAAATAAGCCACCAACTGATTACAGAAGTTCTAAACTGCTAAAATAACTAAAATGCAACAATTAACAACAGACCTTAACCTCTATTTAGCTGAATTCACAGATTTGATGTTTTTGAGATTATGAGCTAAAACAGATTTTGGGTAGCTACTTTGGACACAAGCACAAGCTTTAAAATAAGCTCAAAATGAAAAACACCAATTGGAACCTAAAGCAGACCTGGGTGAGACATATCAAACCAAAATCCAGACTATGACCAGCTCTTATGAGCCCTGTGCAACCCTGGACAAATCTGAGAAAAACTCAGTTTAAACTGAGAGTGGGAGCAGGGCAACTAGTACTTAAAAGAGAAGCTTGTTTGGAGCTTTTAAGAAATTTGTAAAATTCTACTAAAATGGTGATAAGAAAGAACACCAACTGAAGTTTTCAAAATGCCAAGTCTCACTTCATGTGGCTCAAAAATGAGCTCATGAAAAATCCTTGCAGTTGGCCCCAAAACAGGTTTTCTAAATTTTGACTTTTGAAGCAATATTGAAAGGTTTGACTTTATTGAACTTTGATTCCAATTTTATGACTGATGTTGATGTACTATGGTGTAATGAACACAATGCAAGCAATGTCAATGACTTTTAAACACAAAACAAGAAGTTGCAAATCCAAAATCACAACAGATGAGCAGTGAGACAGATTTTAATGTAATGTTGACTTGAAGCTTTGCAGACCCAATTTATAGACTGATATTAGCTTAAATATGCTTAAAAAACATAAAACCACAGGAAACATTCAATGAATACACCTTAAAGACAGAATAAGCTTTAAACCAAACACCCCTTTCTCACTGTTGTGCAAACTAAAACTAAGATAAACTCTGAACAAGCATAGATTATTGATCAAACTAAACTCACTTAACCTAAACACAACTTATTAAAACAGGCTTGAGCTTATTAATACTACAAAAACAGATTATGCATAAGAACTTTGAAATGACTTACAAATTGTCCAAAGCCACTATGGCTTGAATCCTGTGAAACAAGAACACTATCCTATATAAACCAATCCAACTAACTATAAATCACCCCAAATCCATGCCTGCATCACCCATTGCCATTTCTGCTTCATTTTTACCCATGTTTGACTTTTATTGACCAAACTCCAAAATTGTTCAAAACTGCAATGTGAGCTTAGAGAAAGCTTTAACAAGCTTGATTGAGCATGTTTGAACTTAAAAACAAGTGACTAAGAGATTTGACATAGGATTTTGAGAATGGAAATTTCAACAGTAGACATATAATATGGAAATTGAACTTGAACTAAAATTGATACTTAAATAAAGTTGAAATACACTGCAATGGTTTACTTTTATACAATGAAGCTTTAAAATACAACTAAAAACTGATTAAGACAAGATAAGCTAAAAGTCGACATACATTTTTAAGAAAATAACTAACTAACTCTTTGCTTCTCTGTCTTCCTCTTCTTTTATACACCCAAACTCTTTCTCTCACCTCTCTCTTCAAATCCCACTAACAATTTCGGCCCTTGGATTGGTAAATCTGATCTTGGCCGTTTAAAAGGTTTTTGGCGCCAAAACCATTTTAACAGCTGTAGCTTGAGTGAGATATTGGATAAGGCATTAAATGCTTCCTTGGAGTTATGTGTTTGGAGGGGGGGGGTAGGAATGATGAAGGAGGTGGAGTGTTAGCAGGGGGTGCAGGTTTGTGATGATAGAGAAGTAGTAGAGGGAACCCGTGACCTGTTTTATTATTTAAAATGTGGGTGGGTTGGTTTCGGGTCAAGACCGGGTAAAAGGTTGGGCTTGGGTAGGCTTAGGATTGGATTGGAATATATTTGGGCCTAGAGTAGTAAAAGGGTCCGTTTGGATGAGTAATAACACAAGGACCATTCATGTAACTTCTGAAATTCCAGGGACCAAACATGTACTTTCTGAATTTATGATCCAAGGGCCTATCTTGCCATCTCAAATAATCCAAGGATCACAATTGCCAAATTTTGAAACTTTAAGGGTATTTTCTGACAATTCTGAAACTTGGGGGACTGAACTTCTAATTTTCTCAAACTTTTTATATTTTTCACCAAAGGACTAAATTTGACAACTTATGATTTAAAAAGGACCTTTGGTGATTTTTCTTTTGAAATTATGTGCTCAGGGACTATTTCTGACAATTTTTGAAACTTGGGGGACTGAAACTGCCAATTATGCAAACTTTGCTCATTTTTCATCTGATTTTGAACATTTTGCATCTGAAACATATAAAATGCAATTTTGGAATATTTTCAGTATTTTGATGCATTTCTGAGCATTTTTAAACGTTTTGCAGTTCAGATTGACCCAAAAATGATGAGTATTTACACACTCATCATGTCCCATCACAGACATTTGAAATTTGGAGCCCATCTCCTTTGAAAATCGGTCACATTCATTAGGGTCGGTCGAGGCAAAAATAAAATCATCAACATACATTTGAACGTGAATTAAGTGTTTGCCTGACTTTCTGGTGAACAATGTGGGATCAACTGCTCCTTTGCTGAATCCATTTGTCAAAAGAAACTTTGAAAATGTATCATACCATGCCCTTGGTGCTTGCTTCAAACCGTAAAGGGCCTTCTTCAAGCGGTAGACATGGGTAGGATGCTCTGGATTCACAAAACCTTCGGGTTGACTAGCGTAAACCACTTCTTTGAGATCTCCATTAAGAAAAGCAGTCTTTACATCCATCTGATAAACCACCATGTTCTTGCTAGCAACATTAGCTAGGAAGATTCTGATAGCCTCAATTCTTGCAACCGGAGCAAATAATTCCTCAAATTCAATACCCTCCTCTTGTCGGTATCCTTTAGCCACTAGCCTTGCCTTATTCTTCAGAACATCACCGTGCTCATCAAGCTTTACTTTGAAGATCCACTTGAGAGCAATAATCATAGCACAATCTGGAGCATGTACTAATTCCCATACATCAAGACGATCGAACTCATGGATTTCTTCTTGCATAGCACTAAACCAGCTGTCCTCAGACATTGCTGTTTTGACATCTTTAGGTTTGATATTTGATAATACAAAGTTGAAGAAGCACCATAAGGCATCAGTAGCAAGTTATTTACGAGTGGATACCGGGCGAGAAGGGTTCCCAATGATGTTGTCCAATGGATGATCATGTGTCCATTTTCTGAGATGTTCATTTGGTTGATGATGAGGAACTGATGTAGCAGAGTTTGGATCCCCTGATGAAGATGGTTCAGGTGTCGATTCAGGGGCAAATATGTTTTCAAACGGAGCATCTTCGGGAATAGCAAAGAGGTTATTTCCATCATAATTAGCAGCTTCATTTCCATGATGTACAACCGAAGATTGAGGATTCGAAGATGATGATGAGTGATCGGTAACTGGCGCTTCTTGAGATAAAGACAATGAAACGGATGGACCATTCGTATTGGTTGGATTAGAAGCAGCTACAATTGGTGGTGTGGAATTGTCATTAGCCAGAGGTTCATAATATTCATCAAACACCGGATCAAACAATTTCTTCAATTCTTCTTCGGATGGAGGTACATAAGGAACTGCAGGGGATTGATTCTGTACAAGAGAACTGATGGGATTACTTGACAAAAATTGAGGTGCGGGTCCAGAACCGGATTGTCCAGGAGCCGTTTGCTTAGTCAGCTCTTCGAACGTAACGTGAATAGATTCCATGATGTCTCGGGTTCTTTTATTGTATATTCGGTAACCCTTCCGATTTGGAGCATAACCAACAAAAACTCCAATGTTCGCCTTAGCTTTCAATTTTCCTAAATCTTGACCATCATTAGTTGGATAGCATAAGGCACCGAACACACGAAAAAAAGAAAGATCTGGTTTTCGGTTGTGAACTAGTTCGTATGGAGTTTTTCTATGAGAGGTGTGAATTAGGGAGCGATTTTAGGTATAACATGCGGTGGCAATGACTTCAGCCCAGAGAAACATTGGAGCCTTTGAATAGATCAGCATAGTTCTTGCGGCTTCAACAAGAGTTCGATTTCGTCTTTCAACAACACCGTTCTGTTGAGGAGAACGTGGAACATTTCTTTGATGGCTGATTCCAATGCTTTCATAAAACTGACTTAGTTCTTTGTTTACAAACTCAGTTCCATTGTCTGTTCGGATGATTCTAACTGTTTTATTGAGCCGAACCTGCAATTGTTTAATAAGTTTGATGATGACGTCGAGAGTTTCATCCTTTTACCTCAAAAACTTAACCCAAGTGAACCGAGAGTAGTCATCAACAACAACTAGTACATATTTCTTCCCATTTATAGTCTGCTCTCTCATGGGTTCGCACAAGTCCATATGAAGGGTATGAAGAACTTCCATGTTGGAGTTTGTAGATTTGGGTTTATGGGCATACTTTGTACTTTTGCCCAATCGATAAGCCGAACAAAGATGATATTTTTCATACTTTAATCTGGGCAATCCTCTTACGAGGTCCTTTCTGGAAAGATCATTGATGGTGCCGAAGTTCAAATGATTGAGACGACGATGCCATAACCATGACTTTGTTTTGGATGCTTTTGACAACAGACAAATTGGAGAAGACTTCATCATGTCTTCGATAGAGATGGTGTACAAATTAGTGCCACGAGTTTCCTTTAAAAGCTCAACACCGTCCAATTCTCTAACGAAGCAAGTGTATTTTCTGAAGGCCACTTTAATATCAGAGTCGCAGAATTGACCAACAGAGAACAGATTATGACCAAGACCTTTTGCACAATATACCCGGGAGATTATACTGTCACCAAATACATAATATTCGTAACTCATAATTGCCCCAAAGTGGTCGCTCCCAAATCTAACAGTTCCGATGAATTTATTCACAAAGTTCTTGAGCCGTGAGCGATCTCCAGTCATATGATTTGAACAACCTGAGTCCAAATACCACAGAACGATTTGTACGACCTGCAGTTGAACACAGACAAGTATGGATGACTGGATAATTTGGATCCCCATGCGAGAATGGGTTCCACTTGGTTAGTAAATGAGATTGGAACACCCACATCAGTAATAGAAGCTATGACATCATTAGTGGTGGAAGCAATACTAGTAGAAGTACTAGGCCTATGTGAAGTATGACTACTTCTTAAGGGGATGATCCTACCAGTAGGTTTCCATTCCTTAGTGGGCACAAATCTATACTTATTAGGACAAAATTCATTAACTTTGAAAATGCGGCCAGTGGGTGTTACACCCGTATCCCGAAATATAAATAGGCCCCACCCTAGATGAATATGGTCTAAGGATCTGACGGGATTGACTAGTTGACCCGATAGTCAATCTAATAATTTATAAATGTTATGTTATAGTTATATAAATGAGGGGGACCTAAGTTGCCACATTGAATAAGTATCTTGTGGTCAAAATAGAAAGAAAGAGGCTTGAGGGACCAAAAGTGTCAAGTGTTGAGATAACTTTAAAATGAAGAAAGTTTTATGTATTAAAAGTCCATATTTCTCATTATTGATGAATGTCGGTTTAGAGGAATGGATGGAAATTATGGGTTGGTCTTGTAGACCAATTGGTGATAAATTAAAGGTGTTATCCCTAATGGGAAGTCATAGAGATTATCATTGCAAGGTGAGTAATCCTTATTTGGGTTTAATTGTAAATTTAAGAGCTAGGGTTCATGTACTCAAGTTGGGGGGTTTTGGGTAATTGTGGTTTTAAACACTAATTAAGATGTTAGAGTGTAACTGGGTGGAACCCCTTTTGTTTGAATAAATTTATTTATTTATTAAAGAGACCTTTAAAGTTCCTCACTTTTAAAAGTGTAAAGAATTTTTTTATAAATCCTCACACTTGAAAGTGTGAAGATTTAATATATCACACTTAAAAGTGTGAGAAATGTTTCTAAATCCTCACACTTAAAAGTGTGAAGAGTTAAAAGCTCACATTTAAAAGTGTGAGGAGTTTTTTCAAAATCCTCACACTTGAAAGTGTGAAGAATTGTTTCAAAACCATCACACTTTAAAGTGTGAAGTTTTTATAAATCTTCACTTTTAGAAATGTGAAATTATTTGCTACACCAATATGGTTCACACACAAGATAAGTGTGAACTTTTCAATTCTAAACACTTTATAGTGTGAAATAATGCTTTAATAAGTGTGAAGAGTTGGCTATTTTGTTGTAGTGATTACTTCCTGTTTACTAAGTCGTTTGTGCCAATTTCATGACGTAAACTAATTTGATATATTATTTTGTGGACTGGTGGTTTGTTAGAGATTTGGGAAGCTCTTAGAGCAGCTACCGAGAGCAACTTGCTCAGTGCACAAAAAATAATCGAAGACAAGAATATCAGACTTGGGAATCAAGACATGTCAGTCTCCTACGACGATAGTGGTATGTTATAATCATTTTAAGATAATTTCATGTTAATGTCTTCAAGCATGACACCGGTTTCACTTTTACCATGTATCTACAGGCACAAGATACAATTTACCATTGTTCGTGTTAATAATATGGAGTATCGTGTTCTTAACGTGAAAAAACAATGTCAACGGTGATATATATGACTGTTTTAACGGAAATATCATGGATGATGGATCATGTTTTATCAGATTTTGCTATGCTTTCTGATGAGAATGAAATCTAACACAAGTTCTTACATTGCGGATATTGATATGTTACATTTAGTGTTGTTGATGAAGAACAGAAGCGTATTGAGATATCTTCTTATTCAAACAATGTTAAAGATTGTAGGCATCCAAAAGGTTGTCTTTTTCGTTGGAGAAATAAAAGGTTTTGTAATCAAATCTGAAAGTATATTAGCTTAGCTTAGCTAGTTTGTTGCTAGTTTTGTGTCAGTATGAGCAGTTTAGGCTGTTAGCATGCAAAGCCAGCATATGACGCGGACACTCTCGTTGTTTATAAATAGATCAAGTGTGAGGAGACAAGTTGTCGGTTCATTTCTTTAATTCAAAGAAAATATTTTTTTCATACGTGTTGAAAGCTAATTGCAAATTACCTTGTCGTATGCCATAAATTGGAACAGTGTTCCAAAACTCATGGCGCATTGCATTAAGCTGATCCCGAGTCATTGCAGGTTCTTGTTGACTCCAAGTCCCTGGTTTGTTACTCTGGTAGTTTTACGTCATGCACAATAAACATGACCAAAACACCCTTTAATATACTGTAACAAAGATTATGGCCTTATGGGCAAAGATGTTATTTATCTTAAAACTGTGCTAAAAGACTTAGGGGTTGTTTGATAACTACTTAATGAGCCTCACCCAGCATTGAAATCCTAATCGGTCAGCACTAAGTTGCTTGATAGTAAAAGAATTTATTCCACTTAGGGGTTGTTTGATAACTACTTAATGAGCCTCACCCAGCATTGAAATCCTAATCGGTCAGCACTAAGTTGTTTGATAGCAAAAGAAGTTATTCCACTGAATCATCCCATTGGGCTTTGAATGATTAAGCATAAATTGCTTTCTAAATCACTCACTAACTGATACGGAGTATATACTTTATTTCCTCTTTAGTAGCGCCCCACCTTTTGGATAATTAATTAATTATATACTCTTATTTAATATGTCACAGTACATTAAAATTACCAATCTACGTGCGTGATATTTTAATCTATATTTATCACCTTCGACTTCTCCATGCTTCTAGCGTGACATTTTAATCTCATAATTTATGCTATTCAAAATTTATAGATATTTTTAACATAAGCACAATCATATTTATAACTATGTGAACTGCTATTATTAACGAAAGCTAATTGTTTAACCAATCTAAAAATAATAATAAAAGTTATAACAAATAATCTATTTTATAAAAACTAATAATGAAAAAAAGTAATTAATCGCATAATTTACAACGTTAATTTATTGTAGTTACATATATTTATTCAGAATGTTTGCCAAACAGCATGTTTTCATTCATAATCCGTTTGATTCGGAATCTTTAAACCATTCAGAGCCTTCAAACCATTCAACACTAAATCATTCTATTTTAACAAACAATGTTAGGATTTAGTAAATCCAGTTATTAAAGTGTCGGTCACCTCAAGTATATGTAATCGTTAGAAAGCTCGTAGTCGTAGTTATTTAAAGTTAAGTTGTATTTAGTTAAGTAACACCGTGGAGGAATGACGGTTCTTTACCCATTGTATGCCTGATCCACAGCCCGTAGGTGGCGATTTGTGTAAGACTATAAATACTCTCTACCTCCCAAGGTAGAGAGTTGGAGCTCATAATAATACTTTCATTTTCTCTCACTAACTTCCCAAACCTCTAACTATTTCTCTCTCTAAAACCTTGAATTATACGCCCCACTTGATCATGATATGATGTGTTTGTGAAATCCAATATGTTACAAATGGTATCAAGAGCCATGGTTTGATCATCTCTCTTATATATCCTTGGATTTCTAGTGGTTTTATATGGTTTTTGAGTTTGAAAACGTTTAGTGGTTTTTGCATCATATGGATAATTTCTTGTGTTAAAGTTTGAATTTTGAGTGTACTTTTGTGTTTTGAATCATTGTAAGTGCTTGGGTTTTGATTCGGAAAGCTTGAATCACTGTGGTTAGGCTTGTTTTGGATTGAAAAGTGTGTTTTTGAAGTTTTTCAAGGTAGCGACTTGAGTCTCGTTGTGAATTTCTTCGTAGCGACTTGCTTCAGTAATTTCTAGCGAGTTGTAGTGTTAGTCATAGCGACTTGTCTATTGAGACAAGCCGACAAACAGTACAAGTTAGTGGATTCTCCACTACGGCTAGCGACTTGGTGGGGTTAGCGACTTGCTTTCATTATTTCTAGCGACTTGTACTTATTGTTCTCAGCGACTTGGATAATTAGCGAGTTGCTCTTTAGCGACTTGACTATTTAGCGATTTGGTGCTTTAGCGATTTGTGTCCAGCGACTTGGGTCTTAGCGACTTGGGCTTAGCGACTTGATTCATAGCAACTTGAGGTTTAGCGAGTTGCTATTTAGCGACTTGGTGCTTAGCAACTTGGTTCAAGGATTCTTAGCGACTTGGTTGAACTTTTGTTTCTTATACGGTTTTCTCTTGATTTAGTAAAATCCTGTGAAAGAATCTATTTCCCAGTTTAATCATAGAGTTATAAAATCCCGTGAAATCTGTAAACATGTCTACCAACGCACCTACAATCATCTCCACTGTTGCTGAGGATGTTCAAGCAGCTGGTTCAGATACTCGTCCACCCATGCTTGACAGAACTGACTACGACTCTTGGGCTCAACGAATCAGATTGTACTGTCTTGGAAAGGAAAATGGAGTCAACATTCTCAAATCAATTGATGAAGGACCTTATCAGATTGAGACTACAAGAGACATAATTGATACTGCTGTAGATGGAACCATGATCTTTGGATTGGACATACCAAAGACGTATGATGAGCTCAGTGATAAGGAGAAAAAGAGATTCGATACTGATATCAGGGCTTCAAACATTATACTTCAAGGTCTTCCAAAAGATATCTACAAGCTTATCAATCACAACACTGAAGCCAAGGCTGTTTGGGATAATGTCAAGATGCTTCTCTCGGGTTCTGAATTAACTAAAGAAGACAGAGAATCATAGCTGTATGATGAATTTGAGCACTTCAAGATGAAACCAGAAGAGAATATCTATGAATATTACGTGAGATTTTACAAACTATTGAATAATATGAGGAATATCAAAATGACTATGCCAAATATTCAGCTGAACTCAAAGTCTGTGAACAACATGAATCCCGAATGGCACCAGTTTGTCACCTCTGTGAAGCTAACCAAAGGATTGAAGAACACCAACTATGAGCAACTGTATGCCTTCCTCTTTTAGAATGAGAGACATGCTATGTTTGGACGAAGGATTCTTGAACAATTCAAAACTCAACAGGGAGAAACAAGTTCCTCAAATGATTCAACAGCCTTTTACACAAATGTTGGAATTACCACCAAAGCTTCTCAAGTTATACCCACTGGTAATGGTAATCACAAACTCATTCCCGATCCGAGGTTCAAGCAAGCTGATGCTGATGCAGTCATGGGACACTTCATCAATCAACTGGCTCTTATGGTTAAACAAAACCTGACCCTCAATCCAAATACCAACAGTCTTCACACTAACAATGAGATCAGAACTGCATCCAATCTACACAATCATACTGTTGTCAGAGATGGAAAAGTTATGGTGCAACCAGTTCAAGGTAGGCAGTATAAACAGGGAAGAGGTGGAGTAGGTGGAGGGTATGTGACTAATCAGAACCATAGGAGAAATGCCAATCAGGGACAAGCAAAGCCAATCAAATGCTACAATTGTGGTGGTGAGGGACATATAGCAAGGAACTGCACATCTCCAAAACGTCCACAGAATGCAGAATACTTCAGAGACAAGATGTTGCTTGTGCAAGCTCAGGATAATGGAGCAACTTTGGATGAAGAGGAGTTGTTATTTCTTGCTTAGGGAAATTCCAAAACCTATGATGCTGATGTTGATAAACAGCCAATTCAGGAAATAGGTCACAATCATCAAAATGCCTTTCAAGTAGCTGACTGTGATGCATTTGACTCTGATGTCGATGATGAACCCACTGCTCAAACAATCTTCATGGCTAGCATCTCATCTATAGTCTCTCCAAAGGTCTCTTCACCACAACAGGCTGGCCCATCCAAAGATTCAATCATTTCAGAGGTATTAAAACTATATGATGGAGTTGATGAGCAAAAGATGCATAATAAAGTATAATCTCTTGAAAATTATGAATCAGATATTGATGATGAGGGTAATAGCAATATTGTCCCATATGATCAATATATGAAGCAAAGTGAAAGTGAGAGTGTACCAAGTAATGCATCTTCCGCAGTTAATGATGACTATGTTTTTGATGAATACACTGCATGTGCCCTTGATGATTCTGTTATCTCTGAACTGAATGCCTATAAAGAACAAGTTGCTATTTATGAACAACGTGCTAAGTTTGAGTTAACTACCCGTGAGCAGGAAATGGATGACCAAATGCGTATAATTATTAGAAAAAGTAATTTAAGGGAAGAAGTATTAAAACAAGAGTTAAACTCCTTACAAGAAAAGCTTTCTAAAACTGCTAAGCAAAAACAAGAACTTCAAGAAAATGTGAAAATGCTTAAGCAAGAATTCAATGCTAAGGAATCAAAACTTTTGAATGATTTTTCCAATCTAAAAACTTTGAAAAACAAGCTTGAAAATAAGTTGTACGTACAAGGGAATACCATTCAGACTGCTCACTTGATCACTAAGCACAGAGTCTTAAGTGATAAGCATAGTATTCCCATTGTTGAGGAACCAAATCTAGAGGTCGTTAAAAAAGCTAGAGCTGCTCATAAGGTACTATATGATGGTAATGAGATTCTCAAGCCTAGGCAAACACCATCATGTGTTGGAAGCACGGAAGAGGATAGAAAATTAGATGATGCCTCTAGGGAGATAATGGATAAGAAGCTTAACGATCCTGTGTGTAAAAAGGAAAACATAACGATAAAACCCCATGATTACACTAAGGAAAATTGGATCTCCTTAAACAAGTTTAAGCCTCAGACTCTATTAACCCCTGAACAAGTGTTCTGGAAAAAGGATATGGATATGCAAAAAGCTGAAAATATTGTTGCAAAAAACAATCCCCTTAGGAAAATGCCTGCAGCTACTGTGTATCCTCCAAATACACCAATGCATCTAGTTCCTAGATCGATTGCCACTAATAGCAAAACCTTAATCAGCCTGTATGTTGTTTATCAACTATTCGTTGATTTTGAGAAGACATGTAAGAAGAGAATCACACCTACAGGGATAACTGAGGGGGAAGGGGGTTTTGAGCAAACTAAAGAATGTTATTTAACTGAGGTCATGCCTTTCTTTAAACAATTAAAAGGTTAATTTGAGAGTCTTCAAAAAGGAATAAATTCAGATATTAAAAAAATGGAAAAGGAATTTGATGCAATGATAGTTGAGGTCAATGATTATGAACAGGAACTCAAATATAATGAAGTTGAAAGGAAGAACTTGCATATCTTAAATGAGAATTTGATTTCGAGTTGTGTTGCTCAAGATGTGTTTTATACTGTTACTAAGCACTCTATTACTACTTCTCGATTTCATGAATTATCTATTGCATTGAAAGTTTCCCATGATCGTGTCATTGAGCTTGAAAACAAAAACTCAGAACTAAATGAGAAAATTGATCAGGATGATCACGATAATTTGGTAAAACATCTTTCTAAACTAGAAGTTGAACACTTTGATTTGCAACTAAAATATCAACATCTTACAAAAAATGTCAAAACCTCAAATATCAAGACATCCTCAGATGTTCCATAGTTTGATGCAGTTTTTCAGATAAACAAATGTGACGAACAAATTCAAGCTCATTGTAACACGATCGGAAAGTTGAAAGCCCAAATTTCACAATTAAAGGGTGAAAAGAACAATGTGGCTGGCTCCCAAATGCCTCCTCCTTTAGATTCTCAGTATTCTCAAACTTTTCATCTTCAAAACTTGGTTAATGTTTTACAAAAAGAAAACGAGAGTTTTATAGAAGAAAATGAAAAAGTTAAACGACACTTTAAAGAGTTATATGATTCAATGAAAGTTATTCGTGACAAGAACAATGAAAAAATAACGTCTTTACAAAAAGAAATTGAGAATCTGAGGAGTCAGGAAAAAGGGAAACTGCCACTTGTCTTTAATGAGAATGTTGCATGAAAGTCATCCTCAGATTGCAAATATACTGTGACTGTTAAATACATTCCTCCTCATCTTAGGAATAATGAACTTGTGTTTCATAACTATTTTGCTCACCTTAAGGATAGTCTAGAATGTCTCCGTGAGATTGTGGAAGAGGATTTCATAAATAAGCCGCTTGATAGAGAAATTAGGTTTGCTTTCATTCAAGCCAAACGATCTCAGGAACTGCTAGAATGTTTAGTAGCAACATGTCCTAAATCCTTAGGTGCGAAAGGTAAAGCTGTGATGCCTTGTTCTATGCCTTGTGCCAAGTATACAAACCATTATATGCCCAGTATTAAGAAAGTGAACTCTAATATGCCTTCAAGTAGTTCAGATCCCTGCACGTCTAGTTCAGAAATGCAAAAAGTAGATCAACCAACTAATGTTCCCATAATTCCCTCTACAGGAGTAATCAGTGACATAAAAGCAAGCGGGTCAAAGCCTCCAGGCAATATCAAGCAAGATAGGACCTCGCAAGCTAAGAATGTGCATTGGAAGAGAGTAGAAGATCACCCTAGGAATATTAAGTTTGAGTTGAATAAAACGAATCGTGTTGATTCTAGTATTAGCTATAAGCGTACTGTAATTAATTCGAATTCTGCTACTATCCGCAAACCATGTAATGATGACTGCTTGATTTCTGTTACTAATCATGAATGTGGTGTGAATGATTTGTCTAATGCTGTCAAATGCCCAGTTAAAGTTGTTAATGTTAAAATTCAAGCTAAGAAGGCTGTAAGCAATGGCGGAAGAAAGTTAGAAAACAGTGGAAACCCACAGGAAGAAAATTTAGTAATATAGGTTATCAATGGATACCTACGGGCCATAAGTTTAACCTTAATGAGTCTTACCCTAAAATTGCTAAGTTTGCTAAGTCAATGCCCATTAGAAAATGGATGCCCACTGGTAGAACTATTCCTTTAAGAAGTGAACATACTTTGAATAGGGTAAATACGGACACTAGCACTGCATCTATTCCTGATGATTCCATTGTTTCTAATTCCGATGTGGGTGTTCCAATCACTGTTACTAACCAAATGGAACCCATTCTTGCATGGGGATCCCAATTATCCAGTTATCCATTCTTGTCTGTGTTCAACTGCAGGTCGTTCAAATCGTTCTGTGGTACCTGGACTCAGGCTGTTCCAAGCATATGACTGGAGATCGCTCGCGGCTCATGAACTTCGTGAGTAAATTCATTGGGACTGTTAGATTTGGGAACGACCATTTTGGTGCAATTATGGGTTATGGAGATTATGTTGTTGGTAAAAGTGTAATCTCCAGGGTATATTATGTGGAAGGTATTGGTCATAACTTGTTCTCTGTTGGTCAATTCTGTGATTCCGATCTAGAAGTGGCTTTTAGAAAAACACTTGCTTCGTTAGAGAACTTGATGGTGTGGAATTGTTAAGAGGAACTCGTGGTTCAAATCTATACACCATCTCTATCGAAGACATGATGAAGTCCTCTCCAATCTGCTTATTGTCAAAGGCTTCTAAAACAAAGTCATGGTTATGGCATCGTCGTCTCAATCACTTGAACTTCGGCACCATTAATAACCTTTCCAGAAAGGATCTTGTCAAAGGCTTACCCAGACTAAAATATGAAAAAGATCATCTTTGTTCAGCTTGCCAATTGGGAAAAAGCACGAAATATGCCCACAAACCAAAACCCACAAACTCAGTAATGGAAGTTCTTTATACCCTTCATATGGATTTGTGCGGACCAATGAGAGTACAAACGATAAATGGGAAGAAATATATTTTAGTCGTTGTTGATGACTACTCTCGATTTACTTGGGTGAATTTTTTGAGGACAAAGGATGAAACTCCAGATGTCATCATCAAACTTATCAAACAGCTTCAGGTTCGACTCAACAATACTGTTAGAATTGTTCGAACAGACAATGGCACAGAGTTCGTTAACAAAGACTTAATTCAGTTTTATAAAAGTGTTGGAATCAGTCATCAAAGAAGTGTTCCACGAACTCCTCAACAGAAAGGTGTAGTTGAAAGACGAAATCGAACTCTTGTGGAAGCTGCAAGAACAATGCTAATTTATTCAAAGGTTCCAATGTTTCTCTGGGCTGAAGCCATTTCCACTGCTTGCTACACCCAAAATCGTTCCCTTATTCACACCTCTCATGGAAAAACTCCATATGAACTTGTCCATAAACGAAAACCTGATCTATCATATCTTCGTGTGTTTGGTGCTTTGTGCTATCCAACAAATGACGGTCAAGATTTAGGTAAATTAAGAGCTAAGGCAGACATTGGAGTTTTTGTAGGTTATGCATCAAACAAGAAGGGTTACCGAATCTAAAATAAAAGAACTCGAGATATCATGGAAACTATTCACGTCACGTTCGATGAGCTGTCCGGGCAAATGGCTCCAGGACAATCCAGTTCTGGAACCTTCATAAAGTAGTCCTATCAGTTCTACCCTTGTTTCGAATCCCTCACCAGCAACTCCTTATGTACCTCCTTCAGAAGATGATTTGAAGAAATTATTTGATCCAATTTTTGAGGAACACTATAAGCCAAGTGCTAATGATATGTCAATTCCATCAACAAAGGCTGCTTCTATCCCTGTCAATGAAGTTAACCCTTCAGTTTCAATGTCATTAAGTCAAGAAGAGCCTGCTGCTGATCACTCTGTCTCATCAACAAATCATCAATCATCAAGTGTACATCATGGAATTGTTTCTGGCATCAATGATGGAGATAATTCCTTTACTACTCCTGAAGATGCCCCCTTTGAAAACATATTTGCTCCTGAATCATCATCAGAACCATCTTCTTCAGGAGATTTCGACTCTGCTACTTCACTTCCTCAACAACAACCACATGAACACCTTAGAAAATGGACACATGATCATCCATTGGACAACATCATTGGAAACCCCTCTCGTCCAGTCTCCACGCGGAAACAACTTGCAACCGATGCCTTATGGTGCTTCTTCAACTCCGCACTCTCTAAGGTCGAACCAAAAGATGTTAAAACCGCCATGAATGAAGACAACTGGTTCAATGCCATGCAAGAAGAAATTCATGAGTTTGATCAACTAGATGTATGGGAATTAGTACCTGCTCCAGATTGTGCTATGATCATTGCTCTAAAGTGGATTTTCAAAGTAAAACTTGATGAGCATGGTGATGTTTTTAAGAACAAGGCTCGATTGGTTGCAAAAGGATATCGTCAAGAGGAGGTTATTAACTTTGAAGAATCATTTGCTCCAGTTGCTCGTATCGAGGCAATCAGAATCTTCTTGGCTAATGCTACAAGTAAGAACATGGTAGTCTATCAGATGGTTGTAAAGATGGCTTTTCTTAACGGAGATCTGAAAGAAGTCGTATACGTCAGCCAACCTGAAGGCTTTGTGAATCCAGAGCATCCTACTCACGTCTATCGTTTGAAGAAGGCTCTTTACGGTTTGAAGCAAGCTCCAAGGGCATGGTATGATACGCCATCAAAGTATCATCTATCTACTAGATTCAGCAAAGGGGCAGTTGATCCGACATTGTTCACCAGAAAGTCAGGAAAACATTTAATTCACGTTCAAATATATGTTGATGATATTATTTTTGCCTCGACTGACCCCAATGAATGTGACCGTTTTTCAAATGAAATGGGTTCCAAATTTCAAATGTCAATGATGGGACAAATATCATTTTTCTTAGGATTACAAATTTCACAAAGTCCCGGAGGCATTTTTATAAATCAATCTAAATATGCAAATGAGATTTTAAAGAAATTTGGATTTGATTCTTGTGACCCTTTTGACACTCCCATGATATAGCGTACTAAACTGGATGAGGACCACTCAGGGATCATGGTAGACCAAACGAAATATCGTAGTATGATTGGATCCCTGATTTACCTCACAGCCAGTAGACCAGACATTCAGTTCGCTGTTTGCATGTGTGCTAGATATCAGGCTAAGCCTACCAAAAAGCACCTTGAAGCGGTTAAACGGGTCTTTTGGTATCTCCAAGGAACCATCAATATGGGACTTTGGTACCCGAAGGACACCGGTATGTCACTAACAGCCTATGCAGATGCTAATCATGCATGATGTCAAGATACACGTCGAAGTACGTCTAGAGGTGCTCAGTTTTTGGGTGATAAGCTTGTGAGCTGGTCTTCAAAGAAACAAATGAGTACTTCTATTTCCTCTACAGAGGTTGAATACATAGCCATGTCATCTTGTTGTGCTCAAATCCTATGGATGAGATCCCAATTATCTGACAATGGCTATGAATTCAACAAAATTCCTCTATACTGTGATAATAAAAGTGCTATTGCTCTCTCATGCAACAACGTTCAACACTCAAGAGCAAAGCACATCGACATTCGACATCATTTCATCAGGGAGCAAGTAGAAAACGGTGTGGTGGAACTCTATTTTGTGAGGACTGAATACCAGTTAGCAGACATCTTCACCAAAGCTCTTCCTAGAGAACGTTTTGAGTTTATCCTCCCACGACTTGGTCTAAAGAGTCTTCAACCGGAAACACTCAAATGTCTTCAAGAGGAAGACGAGGAGTAAAGGTCTTTCTTCATCCATCTCTTGTAAATATTTATTCGAAAAGCAAAATACAAAATTACAAAACCTTCAAAAAGCAAATAGAAAAATATAAAACTTTCAAAAATCCATAAAAATTTGAAAAATCTTGAAAAATTTCAAAAAATATTGTCATTTTGTCATGCTTTTCTCGATTCGATAATATCTACGGTCTTTGTGCTGTCATTCAAAGAATAACACGGGTCTTTAGATATTGTTCGAATGTTCATTAAATATATATATATATATATATATATATATATATATATATATATATATATATATATATATATATATATATATATATATATATATATATATATATATATATATATATTTGAGAGAAAGTGAATCTTTATTGTCATTTCAGGCAGTAACCCGTTTTTCAAAGAAATAACAGAGCCATGCTTTATCTTGTTTTTCAAATCTCATGCTCTGATTCTATAAACAATCAATTGATATCTAATGAAAACTAATAGCTTTGAAAAATAACTCTATTTTTGAAAATCATCTAGTCTTAACATTTGTCAAAATATCTATATCTCAATAATCAACAACTTATGTCATTGATTGAGGGGGAGAATGATTTCAATTAAATCAAAAGGTTATTTGTCATACAATTGTTTTCAAAAGATAATCAGGCATGTTTAATCAATGGAGTGTAAAGTCTCAAAATCCGATCCTTATCAGTTAAAATGTTTTCATAATCAAGTCACAATTCTCCTCAAAAGCTTTCAAAATCAATTTAAATCTACAGAGATCACAAATCTCAATTGATTTGAAAATTGTGATCGGGGGAGAATTTGTGATTTAAATTGGATTTAAACTGATAATTCGATAAATGGTTTCATAAGTGTTTAGCAAGCTTTCCTCCCCACATGTGCCAAACGATTTCAAAATTTTCCATGCACATGTTGAGGGGGAGCATCTTTTTAAACCACAAAGAATTGAAACATGATTGATTTGTCTCTAAGTCAGGTTCCTTCTAATATGTGCAAAACTCTTTCAAACCTCGAGGCACATATTGAGGGGAGCAAACTTATGAAAACCTCATCCTTCCTCAATATGCTTTATCTACTTGATTTGATCAGGGAAGTGATGTTGATATAATTTAGAAAATGGTAATCAAAGAAGTTAATTCTTCCTCTTGCCTCCGTGTGCCAAAACGATTTTAAATACATGATGCACATGTTGAGGGGGAGCTCTTTTTCTAAAAATATCAAAAACAATTCAGGCACAAAATGATTTGATAATATATCACAAGTATCTGGATTGATTTTCAAATGGTTTTCAATTGGTTCCAATGGCAGATGAACAATACCAAATAGATTGACCAAATTTACTTTAAGTATGGTGATATAAGGATGATAAGGTTAGGTATTAGTTCCCATGATCCGCTAGAACCGAAGGGATCTACCCAGGGACAATCCACTAGATAGTGTAGAGGTCCTTAGGTATGATGAAAAAAAGAGAAAAATGAGATATGGGAAGAGTGCGGACTGAGACAGAGCTAGTACTGGAATAACAAAGTTCTAGTTAAGCACTGAAGGGGTTGAAGAATGAAAAAGAAATGAATGTAAAAAGGGGTGAAAAGAAATAACCCTCCAATTATTTAACCTTAGGGCAGAAACCGGGTTCAATTTATATGCTATTGGTGGTTACCAAGGTAACATCGGTATTGAAGACAAGACGTCATGGACCCAGTGACGCACTGCACTACAACTTCCCAAACTACTCAAGTTCCTCTTAAAAGGGCTTGTTTCATTCTCACGGAGAACCTTCATAATCAATCGACTTTCTCTTAGAGATTGTTGATATTGAAGAAGGAGATCCTCTCCCTAGTCTCCGATATAGGAAACCAAATGTGCACTATTGAGTCTAGAGCTACGAGATCATCATATAAATCTCATTAGGACACTGTCTATGAAGACTCTCTGTTTCACACAATGTGGAAAGAGAGATTATATCTCATGAGTCCTACGCATTATCCTTGTGGTATTGCCAGAATATCTGAGTGATATGCAAACATATTCACAATGAAGATGGAAATCCTTCTGGAGCCAACATCAAACAAGCTCCTGGTGGGTGGCATGTGAGATCTATCCAATAGATCAACCATGTGACAACTAAACAGAAACAATGGGGCGATTCAATCTTTTGAATCAATCCTGGTTCAGGTTATGGATTGACGAATACCTTTGAAAAACCGGTCATTGTGCTTAAAAACTATTTTCTTTAGCACATCGACTGTGTACTAATACTTCAAAATAAAAGGTGTTTATGATTGATAATTGATTTTCATTAAAACCTTCGTTGTATTGCAAAAACAATTTCTATTGAGCGGTACACGATTGTTTTTCAAATCTCTTTTCATCAATCAGTGAATCTCAATTCGCTGGTTCACTCACTCCGTGTTGTCTTCTTTGAGACGTTCTGGTTTGAGAACAGCTAGAGCAGCTGCGAAACCCTGTCAAGGAAATTCTTCGGAATTATACCTGATCACAGGCAGTACTTGTACTGATCAACGGGGAACCGTGGGCCGTGTACCTCAATTCAACGAAAGTGATCAAAGACACTTTCGTGCACTTTATTGCTAACTATTGTATGCAGGTACGCCCGACGTTTGCAGCTGATCAGAATGAAGCGGTCAATCCATAGCCGCATGCTCACACAACACATTCAAATTTCTAAAGACATCATGTTAAGTGCATCAACGAATCTGATATTTTCACTCCATGCTTCTGCTACGCTGCTGCAAATATCATGAATCAACTAAAGCTTCTGCTACTCTGATAAGAAGAAATCATGATCCAGAATGTGAGCATGTCGGTCTAAAATGTCACAACATCACATAATACCAACACTGCAACGGATGAGTCAGAGATTTATGGTTGCTAATGATCTCAAAGCTAGCTCAAAACTCATTATCACGTGGATCAGTTAAAGACCTCCACTTGGATTATCTAAACATGCAAAAATGAAGAATCAAAGTCTACGAGCTTTTGAGCAAAGAAATTTAACAAGAATCCAAGAACAATCTTAATGTAATATTTGTTTGTATTCAATGTATTTTTGAGGTGACCTCCCTTAGGGGGAGATTGTTAGGATTTAGTAAATCCAGTTATTAAAGTGTCGGTCACCTCAAGTATATGTAATCGTTAGAAAGCTCATAGTCGTAGTTATTTAAAGTTAAGTTGTATTTAGTTAAGTAACATCGTAGAGGACGGACGGGTCTTTACCCACTGTATGCCTGATCCACAGCCCGTAGGTGGCGATTTGTGTAAGACTATAAATACTCTCTACCTCCCAAGGTAGAGAGTTGGAGCTCATAATAATACTTTCATTTTCTCTCACTAAGTTCCCAAACCTCTAACAATTTCTCTCTCTAAAACCTTGAATTATACGCCCCACTTGATCATGATATGATGTGTTTGTGAAATCCAATATGTTACAAACAGCCCCTAAAATACCCTCAAAGATTATCAAGCCGAGATAATCTTATGGACCAAAACTAATTAGTAACCACAGATACATAAGCGGCAGATTAATCAAACACGTTAACTTGAACCAATCAAAACACAAAGAGTATAAACACATTAAACAACGCTTTTCTTTTGTAAACACTTAACTAAAAATCATATACCCATAATGAAACATGCAAGAATCATACACAACACATAAACTATATCAAGATTACCATAATTTCATACTACGTATATAATTAGCGAAAATTCTATAGAAAACTGGTAAAGTTGAGCACTTACAGCCTTGGCCCTGATCAGAAAGTGTCGATTTAGCACACCCCATTGTGATTAAACGCACTCGTTAGTTTCTGCTACAATTCTATCCGAATAGAAATAAAGAAATGGAAGATGTTTTTATGTATGAAAAGTGGGGGGGGGGGGGAGTTTAAACAAGGTAAAGGGTTGATTTTATATTTTATTCCTTTTTGAATATACACGTCAGCATACTTTTGGGTACCACATAAGCATATATGTTAAAAAAATACACATCAGCTAGGACACCACATCACTAATGTTAAATCTTTTTCTTTTTTCTTTTTTCTTCTTCTTCTTCTTTTGACAGAAGAGAATATCATATTAGCACCAAAAACCTACATTCCTTTAATTATGCATGCTAAGCCATAAACCGTAATAAGTAGGCCCATCTTTCTTGCCGCACAACATATGATATGATAGATGGAACTACACATATCCAAACACCCCTTTTATTTATGCAGCCGTAGTGCTAACAATATCATTCCAGCTCCAGCATTGATCCTATTGCTCATTTTAGCTTGAAGTTCCTTCCATATAAGGCTAGTAAACTTACATTTACAAAAAGGTGATCATGGCTCTCAACATCTTCTTTGCACAAAGAACAACACCATACTGATATGAACCGGATCGATAATAAGATAAAAAGAAGAAAATAAACAGGATAGATGATTTATGTTAATGGGATAAACCGACCCCCAATGGTTTATATTAGTGAGATAAACTGACTCCCCGATTGATTAACAAATCAATACTTAATATCATTCAACATAATTAAAGTTACATCCCTAATGCCCTATTTATAATAAAAGATAACCTAATCCTAATACTTGTAGCATAAGTAAAAGACTTACCCAATCCTAATAAAACTGCAACTCCTAATAATTATCTAAATATATTAATATAACTAAATAATAAATCAGTTCATATCATTACTCCCCGCCCAAACTCACACCTTGTCCTCAAGGTGTGGATTTGATTTATCCTCTTAATCGACCTTGAGTGCACAATCCCATGGTTTGAATTGAAGATATGGTTCATTTTCCTCATCATTGTCGTCAACAATCATCACTTTCAAGGTGTGAATTGCACACCGATGGCCCGGCTTGAACTTCTCCTCGCATCGGAAACATAGTCTTTTAGCTCTCTTTTCTCCTAATTCTGACTCGATCATTCTTCGGAAGTGCTCACTAGTGTTGGTTTGTCCCCCTGTCGTGCTTTGCGAACTAACACCAAACATCTTATTTTCATCAATCATTATAGCAAGTTTCATGGAATGATTCAAGCCTTTAGGTTGCATAACTCGAACCATCGATCGCTTTTAACCCTTTAATGAAAGTTCCCTCCATGACCAGCTCAGAAATTCCAACCAGTTGTCCCGCTAACGTCATAAACAAGCTTATATACTCACGGGCAGAACCTTCTTGTGTTATCGCCAAAAATTGCTCATACAAAGTACCCTCTTGTGACGGCTGAAATCTCTCCAACAACCGTCTCTTCAATCCTTCCCATGAACAAAACGGTGATCTTGCTTCACTCCAACGAAACCAAGCTAAAGCTAGCCCCTCCATACACAGAACCGTTGCCCTAAGTTGCTCACCCGGTTCAATGTCTTGGACTTCAAAATACCTCTCTACTTTGTAGATCCAACCATGAAAATCCTCTCCATCAAATGATGGCATCTTTAGCTTCCGCATACAATAGTCTGACCCATGAAAATTGCCCCTATTGCCATGATGTAGCGTGCCAGACTCTTCACAACGAACATAATTCTCAAAACAGTTATCATTCCTTGGTCCCTTACCCACACGATTTGATCCCTAGGGTTTTTCCTTGTCTGTAGGAAAAGGAAAACCAAGGTCGTCAAATTTTATAGAAGAACACTTGGGACCCACCTTTGGCGAACTATGTTCGTTGGATAGCTTGGTGGTTGATAACATCTTCATCATATCTGAAAATTGATGCTCCATCGCTGCACTTAATTTTGATTTCACAGCTCCTAATTCTGATCTAACAGCTCCCAATTCTAGTCTCACGGCTCCAACTTCTTTTGAAAAGTGATTATGCATAGCAGTGAATCGCTGTTTGATCCCTTTCCGGTGTTGACTGGATTCTTGTTGGAATTGAGTAATTGAGTAAACTCATTATCAAGATCAGAAACCTTCTTGTTGGTCATGGTGAGGACTTCCAGATTCTAAAATAGAACAGATTTTTTTGTGGTTGATGAACAGTAGCTTGTGAACAACGATTTTTTTAAAACCCTATAATCGAACAGATCTGATACAAATTTGATATGAACCAGATCGATAATAAGATGAAAAGAAGAAAATTAACAAGATAGATGATTTATGTTAATGAGATAACCCCCCCCCCCCCCGATGGTTTATATTAGTGAGATAAACCGACTCCCCGATTGATTAACAAATCAATACTTAATATCATTCAACATAATCAAAGTTACATCCCTAATGCCCTATTTATAATAAAAGATAACCTAATCTTAATACTTGTAGGATAAGTAAAAGACTTACCCGATCCTAATAAAACTGCAACTCTTAATAATTATCTAAATCTATTATATATAATAAAATAAGCTTTTGTACAAGTCTACTAAGCGCGTGGCATTAAAAATTGGTTTAATGCACTACCATATTTAGCTTCTAAGTACAATCATTTTATGCAAAAGGTTTTTAAAGTCAAGGTAATAAACTGATAATTTTGTATTTAATGTGTTTAATCAAATTAGTCAACACGGTATATTTCTCTCTCTCTCTCTCTACACCTCCTCCTTATCAAAACATCACTTCCATAAATCATTTTATGCAAAAGGTTACAAATCAATACGCTTCAATCTGTTACAAATCAATATTAAAACAACATTCAAAACAATGTTTAAAAATCATAACAAATCAATTTTCAATTTCAAATCATCTGATAATTCCACAGATCCATAAAACAACATTTTCAACATCCCTTCAAAGTCGATCTATGGCGGTTGATGTTTTGCTGTCTACACCGAGTAAGTTTTCATCTTATGGTTTAATCGTTAAGATTTGAATCACATAATACAACAATTGCTATTGAAAAGTGAATGCTTGATTATTAAATAATTCATAATTTTCGCATATACTCACTTTTTTTCAGGGTTTTGATTTAACTAGGGTAATCTCTTTTTATGAACCGATATTCAACAAGCTGGGACAATTTTAGCAGTTGAAGGAATACACAACATTCACAAATCTCGATTCAACTATAGGTTTTTTATTTGAATAACATCGTAAAGGTATTTTGATATGTTTTGTTTTTGTGTCGATTCAGTTTAATGTATTTGATTTGATTAAATTCAATTCAATTGTGTTGTGGTAAAATCCTAAAAAAGAATTGGATGAAAATTAGTTGTATGATAATATTCTTTTTTTGATTATGTAGGTTAAATTCAATTACCGCGTCTAAACTTTTGTAAGTATCGATTTCTTTTGTTTAGTTTGATGTGTTAATTTTTTACTTCTGAATGTTCCATTGTTTATGAATATGAGCTTGGTTAGAATGATCAATTAAAATGGTAAAGTTTCTGTTCAATTTATTTTGGTTGTATATGCAATTTTGATCAGTTATAGGCTTGTGATCTTAATCTTACGTACAGGAATGGATGCCCAAGTGGCTTATGGTTTTCATAATCTACAGAATGAGAAACCTTATCTTGCACCTGCAAACAAGGATGGTTCTTTACACCTTGCATGAATGACCCGAGCTTGAGGTAATAGTTTCTTTCCATATGAAGTGACCTTGATATCTATAGTTTTACTAAAGAGCAACTTTTATAGTTGATATATTGTGCCATGATGAGTGATTATAACCTATTTGTACTATTATTTCCGACAAAAGTAACCCCGCCTTGGAAATTGCCTAAACATGCTTCATTCTTGCAGGGGACTAAAGAACATTTTAGGGGTACCTATTAAGAAATTGAATAGCCCAAACTGGGAGTTGCTTCCTCTTCCATCAAGGTAAGGCTATATCACTGTACATGATATTTGCATAAACTATTGAGCATTATATGAGGCTTTCATTTATGAATGACTGAATAATAATTATTGAATAACCTCCTAATAATAACTTGAATCATAGAAGTTATAAGTGGCCTGAAACTTAAGGCTTATAACCTTAATTTCAGGTTGCTAACAACTTTAAGCGACTATTTTTAAGTTGATATTCAGAGGTCACTAGGCCAGCTTACTACATTGGACATGTTACAACTTACACGTATGTTTTCGCTTGAAGGATATGAGTAATATAGGTCAATTTCATGATCACCAGGTTTGTTTATTCCATGTTTTATATTCTTAATCAGATGTAGGCTTTTGATTCTTTACGACATTGATTAATTATTACTTAGATGCTCTCTTATATAGTGGTTCTACTTCTACATATGCTGAATTGCAGATGAAATAACTAATCCATCATTACCATATGGGTAGTATTCAATGAGGAGTCAGTAAAATGCTTACAAAATATGGTTGGCTTGATTATCATAGCTACTTCATCAATCACTTTTTTGTTTAACAGATACGACCAAACAAAGTAGAAGTTGTTGGTTTGTTTAATAATAAGGCCTGGTTCGTTTAATAATAAGGCCCATGGCACACTTAACTAAAGTTATTATTGATTTTGCAGGAGCACATGATTCAATAAATGGTATTTCCTGTTCGACTCGACAACTTGAGGAGCTAAACTTGAGCAAGAGAACTAAGGTCAAATGTCAGGTCAATGTCCTCAGTTTATATATGTTCTTGCCGTTTTTTGTTATTGCCGATATTGGAATCGGTATTTATAAGTAATATTTTAGCTAAAAGAGGAAGCAAGAAGAGGCAAGTTCTTCTATAAACAGGTTAAAACTAGACCAATCAGACATGTCACTCAATAATTAAACAAGTTAAATTTACTTATGATATCTCATTAGTCGTGTAGTTTAACTCTAATATGTAAAAGTAAAAAACTTAAGTTTCTATATATGATGAGAAATCTATTTTTTAAGCATGTGCAGTTTCTAGACCGACATCACTTACTAATCAAGCATAGTACTGTTAGTGGAGCAGTAATTTCTCTAAACATTCATTTTCATAACGATTTTCTTTATCTTAAGCTTGGTATTGAGATTGGATTTTTTAACGGGTCAAAACTGAATTTTTGTTGTCATAGTGGGTTAACGGGTCAGAACTGGATGATGGAAGACTGAAGGTTATTAGAATTGGATATGTATTGATATAACTGATTATTGTTATTGTTAAGTTGTTTTTACATGCATATTTATTAATTAACAATTTGCCAAATATAAACACACTCTTTTGTTACAGTTTGCTAAACACCGCTTTAAGTATATGTTTCTTTGCTAATTAATTTAATAGGAAAAGTGTGATCACAGCTGATTTTTGGAGAAATGCAGCTTCAAATACGGTCAATTAGACCATTTGATTTTGGATACCATTGTTTAGGATCAGGTAAAAATTAATCTTGAGAATACTAATCAGGTAATTGGTTTATGTAGCTAAATTATACCAAACGGGCCAGATTTTGACTCAAACATTCAAATACTGTCTTTTCTTCAAAGAAAATTTAGTTGTTACCAATTGTTAACAAGTATTGGAATTAAATATGATTTTTGGAAGTTAACCTCTGGCCACATAATCAGAATGTTCTCATAATTGGTAAAATGAGTTGACATGTTGTAGCGATAAAACTGTTTGGTCAATGTAATTGTGCTTCGCTCTAATCATTCACTATATTTCTCACAGGTTCAACAATATCGCTCTCAGGTTCGCTAATTGGTGACGGCTTTCTGCGGGTTACACGGGTCAGTTTGTGCAAGGTTGTGCAAACTTGCAGTCCGCTGTTCTGTGCAAGGCTGCAAGGTTGTGCTTTTCTTGCATTTGTAAGAGGGGTTGACATGGGTGGCCCTGCAAGGTTCTGCAACGGGTGAAAATAGGTTCGTTTTTTACCGGTGAGTATGGGTCAGGCTGACTTGAAACACTTCAGTCCGAAAGTCACTTTTATACATACAACCGTTGTTATTTATTAGCATTATTTTAGAGGTAGTTTGTGTCGTTGTTGCCTGCAAGTTAGTGTAAATAAATAGTTGAATTAACGAAAACGTTTCAATCGTAGGAAAAAAACTGATGGGAGCTAAATACATCAGATGCGTATGTTACAATTTGGGGTGGCTATTACATTTTCTGATTTATAGATTTATTTGTGAGAGAAAAAAAAATTGATGAATGTATATTATAGTTAATGGTTGCTGAAAGTATTGTTTTTTGTGATAAATCGGTTACACTAAAAGAAAGCAAATTTCAAAGTCTTATAGGTATTTGGGTGTGTGGCACCTGCTAATCTTAGAAAGCTTAGCTTGTAATGATTGAACAAGTTAGAGTTTGAACTTGTGATTAGTATTCACATCAGGTATATTCATTTGATCTTGACAGATGTTAATATATATTGGGACAGTTGGGTGCTGAATTATTATATTATTCCCAAATATGTGACAAGTTCCTTATGACTTTCTTATCCTTAAAATATATAAAATACACAATATTTATTGATGTGTTGTGTTATTATCGCATTTTACTTTGCCTATGTTGGTAACATATTTGGGAATAATTGTATAAAAAAGTTTTGATGGATAAAAATGATTCTTTGTTTAAACTCAAGTGTGTTGTGTGAAATTTGTGCTTGATCGTTTAAACTGTGTTTCTATGTTGGAAATTAATAGAATTAGCAGTGGTTTTCTGAGGCTATAGTTTAAAGCGAGAATGCTTTATTGAGTGTTTGAGTGTTTCTTTGTTTTTTAAAGTTATGAAATCGCCGGTTGTTTTATGACATTATGTTTTATGGATCTTAATGCAGGTATTTGTTTGATTCATTGTTTGACGTAGTAGCCTGTGGTTGTGAGACTGGGTAGGTAAGGGTTTTTTTGCATTTGTTTGGTTTAGGTGCGGCAAACTGGAAATGTTTGTAATTGTAGGTTTAGATCTTTAGGGTTTCTGAACCTTCAGATTTTGTTTGATAGATTCAAGCATGGCATTTGATATATGTTCTATAAAAGATTATAAATTATGTTTGATGCCTACAATCTATGCTTTCTGTAAATGCAGCCTTCCAGTGTTCTCCGTTAGAAAACTGGGATCCGAAAACTTACAACAAGTCGGCTTGTATGTGGATTTAGAACTGAGCTATTTGAAAACTCAGAAAGGAGAAATAGATCAGGCTGAAGGAACTAAATGCATACCAGGAGAAAGAACTTCATGATCTTCTTCACCCGTCTATAGCCAATGGAATTAAATTTATTGCACCCCTTATGGGGCAGATTATGCATGGTACGGTGCAAAACTTATTAGCAATGTAAGTTTTATCAGCCAACTTAACTTTGATTAATCATAGGTCAAACTACGAGAACTGTAGCGTACTATTCTCTTTTATCGAGATATATAGTGGAGTTATATAAATTGCTTGCTTTGGTAGGAAGCGATAATTGTGTTGCACTAAATGGTTAATGTTGCGTATACCAATAAAAAGTTATTAGATCATTGTTGTTACTATTCTCCTTATATAATGCGAGACATAAAACTGATTATGGAGCTGTTAAATTAACATTTTGTTTTCTCTTGGCGTTGCATCACAAATAAAGAGTTTGGGTCCAAGGCAAGAAGAAACCTCATATGGTGAACTTGAGAGTTGAGAGTGCTAGAGCTTTTATTTGTCATTGCTAATAAGTATAGATTAAAAGTAAGAAGTGCCTTTCGTAGCAGTGGTGTTATACTCCAACATAATGACATGAATAATTCAAAATAGGTTGGATTGAGTAATGGGTCAAAGAGATGGTTTATGAAGCACTCCTTATCCATCGAAGTTTACTCTAAGTTATTTATGTATGAATTTAAAAAGTGTATCAATTTAATAGTAAAAGAATTATATTGGCCAATTAAAATACAAATTTTGCCTCTTTGCTACTTTTTATCCGCTTGATTTATTTGGTTGTTAGAGGTCAAGTTGTCTATCTAATAGTAAGGATTAAGTACTATGTGATTGTTAGGATTTGTGATTCTACTGATAAGTTATATTAGCATTTTTATTCATATAAAAAATAAGTGTGATTCTACTGATAAGTTATACTACATTATTTAAATAAGACACATTTGGTAACTTTCATTGTGTTTTGACTGTTCAACCCATTTGGTTGACGTTGTAGATTTCAAACATTTCTTTGGGGTGCATTATTTATTTTGTGTTAATGTAGCCATAGCGGTTTTCCCCTCTTTGTTCCAGCACATTCTTACCGATCTGAGCCTCCATTTTTAACCTATATCAAACAACCCGGATTAACTAAATTCAAATAGTCTGTGTAATTGAAACAGTAATCGGAGCAGGTTTGGAGCGGCTAATGAAAGGAAACAGATTTGGAGCGGTATGCGCTTGATAAAGCTAACTTGACAAAGGTTGATCTTTCTGCAGTCCCCGTCCTATGTTCACACATGGACAACTGTACGTTGCCGTATCAAGAGTAAAAAGCAAGCGGGGTTTGAAGGTTGTCGTTAGTGATCAAAATGGTAATCTCTCCAAAACCACAACAAATGTCGATTATAAAAAGTACTTGAAGGTCTTTGAACAAGGTTCATGTTGTATCATGTATGTATCATTGGTGTAATCACGTTATATTATACTATGGTTCATTATTTTTAATGTTACAAGGTTTGTTAGCAACTCAATTGATCATTAAAATCACAGATCATTTTATGTTTGAGTCAATCTATTTTAGATTGGCAACGCGATGGTTGTAAATCGATTGTGACTCACACATATTTTAAATTTAACAAATTTACGTTATTACTTTTATTATCATCTCATTTATCTATTTCTTTAAAAAATAACCCGGTGTCAACGGGTTTCTAAGCTAGTATATTAATATAACTAAATAATAAATCAGTTCATATCACATACATCACAACTTCCCCACTTTTCCATCCTGTCATGAGTTATTAATGACCCATTTCAAGTTTAGTTATATATTATTTCGGTGCTTTGTGTCTTAACTAGTTAACTTATATAAATAGTGGTTAGGGCTTTCTTTGATTGAGTTTTGATTAACTCGTGTTTGCGTAAGTCGGTTTGGTAACATGTGCCCAACATGTTAGGGTAAAGTTTTTGTTTAGAACGAAACCACACTTGAAATCCGACCCCCAAGTTAAACCATCCAAACGGGCAAGCTCCGGAACTTGAACCATTAGAAGAGACCCGCGAAGAGAAATCTCTAGAACACACGGCTTCGCGCTAAGAGAAAAAAATCAGGATTTCTTTGTCACTTGCAAGACTCGAACCCGAGTAAAATCCTTCCCTAAGCTCCAAAAGAAACTCAGGTGGCAACTGAGCTAAGTAAATTGGTTATGTTAGGGTAAAGTTAATTAGCACAACACATTTTTTATTAAAAATGTAATAAATAAACATTAATCAAGTTTTGAATTGCTATAAATGAATACAATTTTTAATTAAGGGCACTCAAAATTTTCTTATAAACATGGCCAAACATGTGTGCATAGACACATGTTAAAAAAACCCTTTGTAAGTATATTGTGTTTGTTTGTAAATAAGATAGTCGTCGTTTGTTTGTATGCCAAATTAATGACCACAATAGTTATAAAAGTATATCAGTGATTTAACTGAAAAAATAGCTAAATCAATCTAATAGCAACAAACTTTTTCAAATGTCTACATATCATATGCAAACTAAAAAAATTACTACAATACACAACAAACTTTCAAAATTTGTTTCGATATCATACTTTTGCTTACCTGTCATGACCGACTACCATGTAATACCAGTTATTTTCTTTTTCCTATGATTTTATTTGCCGATAAGGAAGCCAAGTAAGCTACCATGTCACTTCGTTTTATGACACATCACACTACCCACCGCATCCCCTCCAACAACTTCATCTTCTCCGGCGCCTCTGTTTTTCCGGTGAGAAAAAATAACCACCTACTAATTGCATCTATGACCATTGATCAGTCAACAACATCTATCTCGTCTCTCCTCCTATCTTGGTCGTACTGCGAAAACAAATCGAAACCCCAAATTCCTCAAATTACTGAACTACCACAAACCATCAATGTGGTGGTCGAAAGTAAACACCCTCCACCAGTTGGTGGTTCCGATCGCTGGGAAAGGCGAAGGAGTGGTGGAAACGTCCATTGTCAATGGCCGCCACCACTCAAGCCCAATAAAAACACAGTTAGTTCATCTTCTTCCATCTTTATTGCATATACGAAAAACAAAATCTTAACTAATGACATGGTTGAAAATTGTGGTTGTTGAGTGAGATCTCTTGGACTTTGAACTAAAAGAGGCCTTTTTTTTTTTTTTTTTTTTTAAGGGATTTTGAACTAAATGTGCATTTAGTAAAGCTCATTTTTCTTGTTAATATGGATTTAGATTTGATTTGGTTTTGAAAATAACTGGTAATTAAAGACATTACCGGAAAAAGTGGTCAGAAAAAATGAGGAAGGTGATCGGAAATGACGTAGCATGTCTAGTTGGCGGATAACAAGTTTATTTTAGATTAAAACGAGTGTTTGATGGTATCAACACAAAATTAATAAATTTATTAGGTTCTTGACACATGAGTAAATATTTGAAGAAGTTTATTATTTTTTTTAATATTTTTTATTATTACATGGACTTAACCCAAAAAAGATATACCTTCCTAGTCTTCCATGTAAATTATGCTTTTGGATACATTTGCAATTAACAAACCACTTACTCACTCATTTATAGAGATTAAGTCAAACTCAAACTACTGTAATAGTCAATTATTAGAAGTTAGAATCTTTTATATAATAAAGGAATTGCATCATTTTAAAAGCATGTTGCTAAAACAAACTTATTGAGAAGAAAATTGAGCCAATGAGGTTGCTCTATTCTGACACGTGACAAAATCAAACACTTTTATTGGCCAATTGAAGTCAAATAAAAAAATTGGTCAAACTTTAATAAATTCGGTGAAGAAAAAAAAAACTTAAAATAATATGTGACAAATTTGTGAAGGAAAAATAAAAATAAAAAATGAAATGGTAATTAATAAAACTTTAGTAGTTGAACTTTTAATAAATTATACAAAGTTAAAAGTAAACTCATGAGCTTTCATTTTTTTTAAAACTTTATACCCTGCAGAGGCCTAGACTTTATATTTAAAAAGACAACATATATGTTGTTTTAAAAATACAACATGTATATGCTCGAGATTATAAATATTAAAATAAAAGTACGTGTTATTGTGTATGTAAATAAACATAGGAGTTTGTACGTATACGAACAACTCATGTTAAACCTCTTTATGAGTTTAAGTAAGAATATCTGGAATACAAATAACTACTATCTGCTTTCATAAACGACTCATGTTATTTCTTTTATAAGTTTAACTCATGCGTACATGAGTTTAAAAATTAAATACGGCTAAATTTATTATTAACGAAAATATAAATATCAAAATGTAAGTACGGATAACTGTGATAAAAAGAAATATACGCGATTATACTTATAATAACGACTCGTGTACTTTCTAATAATCTAATTAAAGTTTATATAAGGATATCCGGAAGACATTTTAGGAAAACTTTATATTTTAACTTCATCTATGGTCATTACATGCTATTAAAACCCACATATTGTGTACAACATGATATCAATAGTTAAATTTAAATAATAATATTAACCCCAACATTATGTCAGTTATATAAAGTTAAATCTTTCATTCAATAATTTTTTTTTACAAGATATTAATCAGTATTAATACATAATGAAAAAGTTTATGTAAAACTTATAATTACAAAACATTAATAAGGTCAAATTCTTATATCTCCATATATTTTGTTAAAATTTTAAAACAAATTGTAAACCTCGTTTGTGCATGGGATTTATAAATAATTGTTTGAAATGTTAATTTATATACTTTTTTTTAACATTATATATACTACTTATAAATGGTTTAAGACCCTCTCTCCTATTAATTATTTTAAGACCACCATAAATAGAACTTTAAGCAAATACTATCTTATAAGTATTATTTACAAGTATCTAAAACACACATAAAACTAAAAACACACTACTCATATAATACAATTAATACACTATTAAAAATACTCATTCATCCAAAAATATAACTTTTTAACCACAAAGTACAATATAGTTAGGCTTCCACACATAAATTTTGCTTTTGTTGAAGTATACTCATCTAGCAGCCCAAGAAATACAATTTATAATACACAATATACAAGTATTGTTAACCAATTCCTTTCAATAAAATCTCCAGTCAAATAAAAAAATTATAAACCACCATTTCTTCAATCCTCAATTTTTAATGTAATTCCTTTTGAAGTAAACATTAACATCCCAGTTAAGAACAAGTTAAAAACGATACCACAAAGACTTCTACCCTATTTCTCTGTTTATATCTTTTTAGCTACTTAAATACTAATATAAAATTTCTCACGTAAACACATACTATAATGTTTTCATGCCTCAAAGATTTGAGATTCTAAAAAAAAAAAAAAAAAAAAAAAAAAAAAAAAAAAAAGTACAACTTATGATTGATATATGTTATGAACATGAAACAGGTGAGTCAAACAATCACACATTTACATGTTTGTTTCTTAGACCACTTAAGGTGGCCACTGACGCCACAAAACCGTAAGTTTTAACCGCCACTGCTAACATCATATTCCGACCGTCAACCAAAAATAAAACAAAAAGTAGAAAACGTAAAAAGTAGAAGAAACAAATTTGTATTCACAATTTACATCAACACAAACAAGAGTAAGACCATAGATCTAAATCAAAGAAAAGGAAAAAAAAGATTAAGAGGTTTTAGTGGTCGGTGACGGTCACTAAAGCGGCAAACCTCACACACAAGCGTTTAGGCGTGAAGGCGTTATAATTAGGGGTGGCAATTTTCGACACGACACGATAAACGACACGAACCCGACACGAAGTTAAACAGGTTTGGGTTGAGGATAAACAGGTTTGGGTCAAAAATGGGTCAACCCGTCTAACCCGTTTAATAAACGGGTCGTGTTTGGGTTGAGTAAGTATTAAACAGGTCAACCCGTGAACCCGTTTAAGTATATAAGATCTTAAAAACAAAATATATAACCTGGTTTTTATGTTAGATATAGGGCCTGTTTGGCAGGAACTTTTTGCAGGAGCTATTAGCTTTTTGTTACAAAATAATCTCCTATAAACTAAGTAGCTTCGTTTGGATGCATTAGCTACAAGCTTTTATTTCAAACAAATAGCTCCAAAATGAAAAGCTGATCCATGAAGCTTTTTAAATGTCTATGAGCTGTTAAAACTTTAAATTACTAATATACCCTCCAAACATTTATTTACAATTATAGATTTGTCCTTTTATGTCATTTTACATCTTATAATTACATTTAACAGCTAATTTACCAAATACTTTTATTAAAAAAAGATACAGCTTGTAGCTCATGTTAACAGCTTTACAGTTTACAGCTTACAGCTTACAGCTAGTTTTGCCAAACATACCCATAGATTAAATGTATTTTGTCATTTACTTAGTATTAGTAAATTATAATTTTATACCTTAGATATCATGAAAATTGATGCTTATAATTCAGAAATTTGTCGCATAGTTATTTGTATGGAATTGTTATCATATTTAAGATCCTTATATCATTTTTTGCATTTAAGCTAGTTAAATCGACCAAAAATCAGCTTTATTACTGCTTGACCTATTTACTTAAATGGGTTAAACGGGTCGCAAATGGGTTACACGTGTTATGCAGGTGTGGGTTAGGGTTGAGTTTCTTGACACGATTAATAAATGGGTCGTGTTTGGGTAAAGGCTATCCTAACCCGCCAACACGCGAACCCGAATAGGTTAACACGAACACGACTCGATTGCCACCCCTAGTTATAATAATAGAGTGCGGTGTTGGTCGATCGATAGTGCCCATTGGAACCGAGGGTGGCGGTGAAGATGGCGTGTCGTGGGTGCGTTTTTGGATATGTTTTTTTTTTTTTTTTTTTTTTTTTTACTTTGTGTGTGTTTTTATGAATGACATATCAAAACTACCCTATTGATTTGGAGTTGGAAAAACTTTTTAACTAAAAGTCTATAAATTTGGAAATTTGTTTAATTATTTTATAACACATATATTATGTATTCCGAGGATTTTTGTTAATAGAGGGTTGATCGTGTGTTAATTGGTTATGTATGGAGTACCAAACTAATAATACAATGTTTAGGAATGTAATATTTTGGTGTGTTATGGCTATTGTAATTTAATCACTTATTTGTATAGAAGTATAATATAGAAAGTTATGGCTATTGTTGAGTTGCAATACTATTGTTAAGAGTTATTGTAGTTAAAATTATCGTCATTCGTAAATTTATTGTTATGAAAAATATATATAATCGAATAATATTTGTTCGTCAGAAATTTTAGTTACAAGGTATCCGCTGTCGCATCCCACGGTACCCTACAAGTAAATATACAATTAGCCATCTGTACGTGCATTAATTATGAAAGAGTCCTTATTTGTCCTATTCTAAATGATTGTGATAAAGTGTGTGCTACAAAATAGGGTAAATGACACTAACATTTCACTTTATTATAACACTAAACAATCAATCATTTATAATCATGGGTGGTGCTATATCATCAGATCTAAATGACGACGGTAAGTAACCATTAATAGCTTTTTTTGACATGCATGTTTTCGTTTGTATTATTTGATGATACTGCATTTTAGTCACGTTTCTTTAAGCTTGAACATATTTGTACATAGATGCTCGCACTTGTACTTGCAAAGAAGATAACATGGTTAGAAAACCTAAGCCATGGGCTTATGATAGCCCCTTATCGTTGAGGGAGCTTCAACAGATGCGTAAGAAGTTTTGGCATAATGCTGTACGAGCTGGTGGAAGACGAGGTACTAACTTTTGTCACCAATTTTTGTATCCAAAATAGAAAATTACTTCCTGTTTACTAAGTCGTTTGTGCCAATTTCATGACGTAAACTAATTTGATACATTTTGGTGGATTGGTGGTTTGTTAGAGATTTGGAAAGCTCTTAGAGCAGCGACTGAGGGCAACTTGCTCAATGCACAAAAAATAATCGAAGACAAGAAAATCAGACTTAAGAATCAAGACATGTCAGTCTGCTACGACGATAGTGGTATGTTATAATCATTTTAAGATAATTTCATGTTAATGTCTTCAACCATGACATTGGTTTCACTTTTACCATGAATCTACAGGTACAAGATACAATTTGCCATGGTTCGTGTTAAGCGAGCCAACTAATATGGAGTATCGTGTTCTTAGGGTATGTTTGACACGGAGTGATGTGGAGCTTTTTGGAGCGGTGAGCAATGAGCATTTTAATTTTAGTAGTCGTTCCGTAAAGAAGCGGTGAGTTTTGCTATTTTTTAAGAATGCTCATTTTCTCCAATGCTTTTTTAAGAAGTTGTGAGCGGTGAGTTGTGACTACTGCTCACAGCTCACTGCTATGCCCACTGCTGCTGTCAACGGTGGTGATATATATGATTGTTTTAACGGAAATATTATGGTTGATTGATCATTTCGTTGGACTCTTATAAGCAATTTTATAAAATGTGTTGTAATCAAATAATTACTAGCTTAGCTTAGCTAGTTTTGTGTCAGTATGAGCAATTAGCATGCAAAGCCAGCATAACTGACTTGGACACTCTCGTTGTTTATAAATAGATTAAGTGTGAGGAGGCAAGTCGTCGGTTCATTTCTTTGCAGTTTGCACAATCTCATTTATTATTTACACACTTTAATTTATGCATTCAATCGTTGTACATTTATTATATATTACTTTATCAATTCGTAGATTTGAGTGTGCAATTAAAAATTAAGAGTCCGACAATCAATTTCTTTTCACAAAGTGTCTGTTTCAATTATTGTACTCTTTTCTTGTTTATTCAAGTCGACAATTGCACTATTTATTAGTTATTTATTCTTCATTAAACTTATTAGAAGAGTGCTTAGATAGCTTAAAAGGTTGGTTACTCGTCGAGCTTCGGTGACCCGTTATGACTAGGCTACCATGTCACTTTTTATAAGTTCACATCAACATAATTAGCCACGTCATTATATGATGTCCACCTCATGCTCTTATGATTATCACTTAAAGGCAAATTATGCCTTGCAACGTTTGATATTGCAAACCCCCAAACGAATGTAAAATATCCTGATCTTCTTTATCTTCTAGTGGGAAGTTTGTCGGCATGGTGATAAAATATTATTTTCTTCAATGTTTTGAGTTTTCGTTCCAATTGTTAATTCCATGAATGTGTATTACTGCTGAAGAGGGTTTACTTTTAGTATAATGTATATCGAACTTGGGTGTGATTGGACATGTTTTATTTGGGTATATATGAATTTGACTCTTTAGAGCATCCATATGCGAGGTCCAAAAATAGGTCTATAATTGTTAAAAAAGTTTATGATTCATTTCAATCATAGTCAATTTTTATTTCATGTTTATGTGGGATGCAAAAGGTCCAAAAACTTAGACCTCTTCATAGTTTCAAAATGTTAAATACATGTGTTATGTGAAAAAATTACAAAACTTTAAAATGTTTGTACCATAGTGAAGATAGGTTTATTAACACAAAAGGTTTATAAAATAATGATGTGGCATGAAATATTAAATGACAAGTCAGTTAAATCTAATGGACACATAAGCCTTAAATGACACATCAGCTTCAATTCTAGAAGAAGTGATCGAAATAATTTAGTTTATTTGTACAACTAGCTTATAGACCTGTGAAATCCACGGGATTTTAGAGGGTTGTTGATTAAGAAAAGGTAAGTACGTGAATACAGTAAGAAAGAACAACGAACGTAAACGCTATGAAATTTTCTTTTAATGGAACAATAAGTTATAAGTGACTGAAAGTATAAAATACAATTCTTGCAAATATCTGTGTAATAAACGATCATTGCCTCTTGATCTCGAATATGTTTGTCTTAAGAAGCAAATGCATGTAGTGACCATTCTAACACTTAAACAAAAGGTCCATTCTGTGAGCACCTAACAAGTATAAAAAGAATATAAGTAAAAGAAGTTTGAGATTTATTATAAGTGTAAATAGGAAAAATGCCACAAAACATGTAATATGTATATTTAGTACAAACTTATTGACCGTATGATCATAGACCATGAATAAATTCTTTATATACAACATTTATAGTAGTTTTGATACGTTACCATCCGCATATGAAACAACAACCTTCAAACCTTTTTTGCTCACATATAGCTGTCCATGTGTGAAAACAGAACGTGGCAAATATAATCCCACTTTTGAAAGCGATTGCTCTTAGCTCTTGTTTATTGTCATGACAAATAACACCGGCACAAGATATTGTTTCTTCACGATCTTCTAAGGTAATCGTTTATCATACGGAGTAATTCTCAACCATGGTATGATAACTTTATTTCTAAAATGTGTCCATTAATTAGTTGTTCTTGAATAGAAGTCCTTGTTAATCGAACAACTTGAAGTTGTGCCCCGTTACACAATCTATTAGATTGATCAATGTTCCTCAACAACATTATCGAGATACCAACTTTTTTTTCTTCTTTTTTTTGAAAGGCCGGGACACCAACTTTTATAATCCCACTTTTATAATTAGCTGTCCATGTGTGAAAACAGAACGTGGCAAATATAATCCCACTTTTGAAAGCGATTGCTCTTAGCTCTTGTTTATTGTCATGACAAATAACACCGGCACAAGATACTGTTTCTTCACGATCTTCTAAGGTAATCGTTTATCATACGGAGTAATTCTCAACCATGGTATGATAACTTTATTTCTAAAATGTGTCCATTAATTAGTTGTTCTTGAATAGAAGTCCTTGTTAATCGAACAACTTGAAGTTGTGCCCCGTTACACAATCTATTAGATTGATCAATGTTCCTCAACAACATTATCGAGATACCAACTTTTTGTTCTTCTTTTTTTTGAAAGGCCGGGACACCAACTTTTAACAAAAGCATATGGTTTTGAACACATGAAAACTTTAGTCCATTGATAAAATCTGGTGAGAAAATAGATCCATCGATTGACATGACGTACACTCAAATAGATAACAAATAAAGACATAATACGTATAGTCATCCATGTGTGAAAACAGGACGTGGCAAGTACAAATCAATTGGTAGATAGTCTTGAAGAGGCAAGGTGTGCATTTACCCTGTAGAATCACGGAAATTTTTAAAGAAATTATTCATTAAAGAGTTACTTGCATAAATAAATTAACAAACAATAACGATGACAAATAGGTTCTATTATTTTATGAAAGGAATACTAAGTAATATGTGAATAAACGATAAACAACTTGCTTTATAACTATTAACATAATTAAAGTGCATGTATCGTCTTATCCAACTGGTAGATACTCTTGAAGAGGCAAGGTGTGCAGTAAACGTCAAACACTCGAGTAACCTATGCTCATTCCGTGGAAACCTTAAGGAAGAAAAAAAGGTTGTTGATAAGAGTATATGTAAAAATAGAACATTCATTGTACGTAGCTGTTGAACATTGATCATATACCTTAAAATACTTTTTTGTAGACAACGTTTGTAGAACTTATCAAGATATTACCATCTTTATCACAGATGAAACTGGTTATTGCGACTTGAAATCGCAAATATCTTATTTTAAGGATTTCTTAAAAAGATTCAGCTTTGATTATCTAATAATTTTTCATATCACTTGCTAAGAAACTAATTATTCAAGGGCAATATAAATTACTTAATTACTGTTGGTCTAATGTTCTACTCGAGCTAATGAGTAGTTCAAAAGTCACGAGCTTAATGTGCAGTCCAAAGATCCGAGCAGATGAAAGACAAAACAGTTTCCAAGCATATGGAAGTTTACAATTCTAGTCTAATTAGGACTCCTTATTTGTTAAGGACTATCTAGCTTTATTAGAATTGTAGTAGGATTAGAAAGCAAATTCTAACACCTATATAAACAAACCGAGCTGTGGTTTGTATGTGTGTATTCAATATCAGTTTTTGTAAGCAAGTCTTTTCTGATTAATTGGAGAGCTTATTCCAAGTAATAATCCAGTTATTGTTTTTAGTGATTTCTGTTTGTGAACCGATCAGGTGTGGGTCTTGAATTGGTATCAAGAGCAGGTTCAAGAGTGGTCGATCACAGCAGCAGGTTCAACCAAGGTCGATCACAGCAGGAGGTTCCAACCAGTCGATCACCAGGTTCCAACCAGTCGATCACCAGGCCCCAAACCAGTCGATCACAGAAGATTTAAGGGTTTCCAAAGTCGATCACTAAAGGGTTTCCAAAGGTGATCACAGAAGGTTTCCAAGAAAGTCTAACGCAAGTCGACTAAAGGGTTTCCTAGAAGTTAATAAAGTTTCAAACTTTAACTTGGTTTACTTAGGCAAGAAGTAAAACAAGCGTGTTCTAGGGCTGGAAGACAATCCAACTACACCGGTAACTTACAAAAGGCGTTCAAGAAGGATGGTGCAAGACGATTCGAGTCAACCACCAATTGAACATTCTAAAACGGCTCTTCAATGTCCAATGTTAACAAGCACGAACTATAACATATGGGCAATAAGAGTTAAAGCGGTATTCCGAGTCCATGGAATACTTGATGCACTGGAACCAGGGGAAGGAACACAAGTTGTTGCCAAGCAAGATCACATGGCAGTGGCGTTACTCTTCCAGGCGATTCCAGAAGAACTTGTTTTTCAAGTTTCACAATTCAACACAGCCAAAGAAATCTGGGGAGCTTTGAAGACCAGGTATGTGGGTGTTGAACGGGTTCGAGACGCGAGGTTGCAAACCTTGGAGATGGAATTCGAATCTTTAAAGATGAAAGTCAACGAATCAATCGATGACTTTGCGGCTAGGTTGGGCAAAATTGTAACTGAAGTAAATAGCTTGGGAACAATTTATGAAGACAAGAAACTTGTTAAAAAGCTACTTGCATCCGTTCCGGATAGGTATGTTGCAATTGTTGCCTCAATAGAACAATTTGATGACTTGAATACTATGTCTTTTCAAGAAGCAATTGGAAGGTTGAAAGCTTTTGAAGGAAGAATGAAGGGTGTTGACACCACTTCTGAAGATCAAGGCATGTTGATGTTCGGAAGGGCTGAAAGATATGATAAGAAAGGTCGAGGAAGGAATTCCTCTGGTGGCAACGGTAAAGGTCAAAACTTTTCTTCTCAAAACAAATCTCATGATAGTGGTCAAGCTAATAACCACAACCGTAACAACTCCGGGAGCAATACGGAGCAAAAGAAGAACAAAAGTCGAGATCTTTCAAAGATTCAATGCTTCAGATGTGATGAATATGGTCACTTTGCTTCTAACTGCCCTGAACGAAGTGAACAGAAGCAAAAGCATGAATCAAACCTTTTGCAAACGGAGGATGATGATGACCCGACACTTTTTATGATGAAAAGCGTTCAAGAAGTAGTTTTCTTGAATGAAGAAAAGATTATCCCAAACCAATTGAATACTAAGCCAAACGAGGAAGACACTTGGTATTTGGATAATGGAGCAAGTAATCACATGACGGGGATCCGAGAATACTTTTCGGAGTTGAATGAGAATATCTCCGGCAAAGTGAAGTTTGGTGATAACTCCTACATCGATATAAAAGGGAAGGGTTCGATAATCATTGAAGGGAAAATGGGTGAGCAACGGTTAATCACTGGAGTCTATTACCTACCCGAGCTAAAAAGCAACATAATTAGTCTTGGGCAAGCTACCGAAGGCGGATGTGACATTCGTATGAAAGGTAACCTTCTTACTATGCGTGACTCAGATGGAAAGCTTCTGATGAAGGTTCCTAGAACAAGTAATAGACTTTACAAGATTAAGCTCCAAGTTGGAAGTCCGGTGTGTCTCAAAGCAAAGATGGAAGATGATGCTTGGTTATGGCATGCTAGGATGGGTCGCATTAATTTCGAGACGATGGAATTAATGGCAAGGAAGGGCATGGTTGAAAAGTTGCCAATAATTCATCAAAAGAACAAGTTGTGTGAATCTTGTTTGGTAGGAAGACAAATGCAAGAAAGGTTCGATATGAGTGACTTGGGAACGTTAAGCTATTATCTTGGTATTGAATTAAAGCAAGAGGATTCGAGTATCTCAATAAGTCAAGAAAGCTATGCAAAGAAGATCTTGAAAGATGCTGGGATGCATGAAGCAAATCCTACTCAATGTCCATTAGAACCTGGAATGAAGTTAAGCATGGATAAGGAAGGAAAACCAGTTGATGCAACTTTGTATAGACGACGAGTTGGTTGTTTAAGGTATTTACTACACACTCGACCTGATTTATCTTATTCGGTTGGTTTGGTTAGTCGTTACTTGCAAGAACCAAAAGAATCACATATGGCAGCTGTGAAACAAATACTAAGGTATATCCAAGGTAGTTTGAATTTTGGAATACGATACAACCAAGAGAAGACCAAGGAGTTAGTGGGGTTTAGTGATAGTAGTTTTGCTATGGACCAAGATGATGGTAGAAGCACAACTGGGCATGTATTTTATCTAGGGAAATCACCTATCACTTGGTGCTCACAAAAGCAAAACACGGTGGCTCTATCATCTTGTGAAGCCGAGTTCATGGCTGCAACCTCAGCCGTGTGTCAAGGGATATGGTTACGTGGATTGTTGAGTGAAATAACCGGAATGGAAGAAAGAGTGGTGGTCTTATTTGTTGACAACAAATCGGCTATTGCACTTATGAAAAATCCAGTCTTTCACGGGAGAAGCAAGCATATAAACACACGTTATCATTTTATCCGAGAATGTGTTGAAAGAGGCCAAGTACAAGTTGAGTTTGTAAGAGGTGAGTTAAAACGTGCTGATATTCTGACGAAAGCTCTCGCAAGGATTAAGTTCAAGGAGATGCAAGAGTTACTCGGAGTTGAAGACCTACCTATCTCGAGTCAGAAATTAGGGGGGTGAATGTTGGTCTAATGTTCTACTCGAGCTAATGAGTAGTTCAAAAGTCACGAGCTTAATGTGCAGTCCAAAGATCCGAGCAGATGAAAGACAAAACAGTTTCCAAGCATATGGAAGTTTACAATTCTAGTCTAATTAGGACTCCTTATTTGTTAAGGACTATCTAGCTTTATTAGAATTGTAGTAGGATTAGAAAGCAAATTCTAACACCTATATAAACAAACCGAGCTGTGGTTTGTATGTGTGTATTCAATATCAGTTTTTGTAAGCAAGTCTTTTCTGATTAATTGGAGAGCTTATTCCAAGTAATAATCCAGTTATTGTTTTTAGTGATTTCTGTTTGTGAACCGATCAGGTGTGGGTCTTGAATTACCACTTGATTTAGCCTCACTTGAGAGGCTTTTATTTCGGTTTTAACACTACCTTTGTCATAAAAATATCATTTTGGTTGTTCAATCTACTTCTTTAGATGATCCAAAATTTCCCAGGACTAAATATTTGTTTATCACACCGTTCAAACAGTAGAAGTTCAATCGCTTTGACAATATTCCAAATTGCAGAATTATTTATCAAACACCAGAAAAGACAACGCGTTAATAATAAATAAAATTTACCGCTTCCAGCGATAGCGTAACAAATTTATTCATCAATATGAACGTGTTCTTCGAAGAAGTTTTTAATCTTCTCTTCATAATTCGGCAGCTTTTATGGGCAAACCTCACAAAAGTCCTTACATTTATTGTCTCGTTTTCAAAATCATTTGAAAATTGGCATTAAACAGTTAGAGTAAAGAACATAATACTTAGCACAGAAACCACTTAAGAGTATCCCCGTGATTTACGGATTTTATTCAATTCTTCATCTGTTTCATAGTTGTCATCATCCAAAGCCAACTAAGCACTCCAAGTTTTGTGCCAAACGAAATGCAGAGGCATTTACCTGCAAGTTTTTCAAGGGATATGTTTATTTAATTAACCCCATAAGCTAATATGTGCAAGTTGGGAAAATCAAAGAATGAGTACAAAGATTTAAATTCAAAAGGAATCTTAAACGTAGTTGATATTGGGGAGCATTTGAAGACCAACAGACGACCATAGAGTCAACTTCACTATAAATTGAACACTGCAACACAAAGATATGAATAATGTGATAAGATTCATTAAGAGAATAAAGCAACATTAACAAATGACACCACAAAAACATAATTGACATAGATTACAAAACAAAAGGTATAATTAATCTACTGATCTTAATAATAGATTTAAATAAATTCTGACAAAAATTCGCTTTTGCTAAGGTTATAGGTTATATGTACGCATAACACAAAGGATCCCTTTATAACATATAAAATTTCAATTCTTCATGAAGCCATATTCATAACAAAAGTAGTTTAATAGTACTAATACAAACTTGTTAACCCCATTACCATTTCCTCCCTCCATAAAACAATGCATAAAGGAAACAATATAAGATTAGGACAAACTTGTATTATGTTGCATCTCTAATGGGTCAAATGGGCTAGCAAAAACTTGAACGGGTCAAACGGGTTGAGTTCACTTATGATGAGTTCAGATGCCAGAAAAAGCTATAAGTTTGAATTGTACCTGAGTGTTCATATTACGTCGTATCTCTAATGGGTCAAACGGCTAAGCTAAGGGATAACAAAAAATGAAACGGGGTAAACAGGTTAAGATTTATCTGGAATGAGTTCAGATGTGCAGAAAAAAGATTCTATTTTCATATTTATAATGCGAGGGTTTTGAGTGAACGAAAACTCACTTGCTAAAAGTAGTACGACAATCAAATTATTACATTTAAAAGTTACTTGGCTGTTAATGTGTCACCAAAGTAGCTGAAATACCTGCTCATTTTTTCACCTCTAGGCATATTGCTATTTGAGCTCAGCAGTACGATTGAGATAATAATCACGTTCATATCTTGGTTTACCCTATCAATCTTTCAGAAAAAGGTACATAATGATCAAATAAAACCAAAACATATTATGTACTCCATAATACGTTAGGAAATTGACGTAAATTACCTCATCATCAATTGACCGTATTCAAGTTATCAATGATTTTTCACGCTCACCCTTTTTTTTCTTTATAAGCTTTTATATGGTTTTTTAGCTTGGACAACCGTATCTATTAGACCGATCCCTTCTGCTACGGTTTCTCCGCCTATAATATATGTCCCTATATCGTCCGTATTCCTGAAACTACATTCACAACATAGTTAAAAATACAAAAATAACCAATTGTACAACATATGCAGGAAACCTCATAAATTTACATATTAAAACATTATATATCATTTAATTATAGAAAAAAATAGTTTACCTCATAAGATTTATAAAATTTTGGGTCTATGATCTACTCGCATTCATTTCAATTCTGGCTACAAAATTTACCAAGTCAAGTTATGAAGATACACACATACAAATAGGATACTGAAAACCGAACACCCCAAACACACACAAGACACACACATAATCAGTTTTGAAAACACAATCCAAAACACCCCGAATTGCAGCAAGTCACGCTAATACAACAAACTTCATTCAAACAATAAAAGGGGTGTTTGGATTACATTTTGAGTGAATTATCATAAAGCAATATTTGGTAATATGCAGATAATAAGATTAAAACAGCAATCCCAAACATCCTCTAAATAAGCCTTGCAAACCACATAATGATAAGAACTTTGCATCTATCAAACACTTAAAACTAATTATCTAAGATATCAGAAAACTTATTAGCATACAAACACTTTAAATAGCCAATTCCAAACACCCCTAAAACTCCCTAAGGTCTTTTCTTAATGTTTAATGATACAGGATTTCTGACGAGGTTTTAATATTTATAATGGTCTCGTCTACCTATGGTCTACCATATTATAAAACTTGTAAAACTACAAGCTCTAAATTCACATGTATAATTAATTCAAAACTAAACCAAGTTAATTTACATTTCAATCTATACATTATAAATAATAATTCAAAATAATAAAATTAACATAAGTTATTTTCCTAAATAATTACTTGTTGCAAATTAATAAAAAAAAACTAATAATAAATCTCCTAAAGCCTTTCCAAAACCATCATACGTTCCAACCTTTCTTTATTTTCAAAATCTGTAACTTAGCCAATCAAATCCCTAAATTGCGATTCAATATCAATCATAACCGAAAACAAAATCAAAACCCATTAAAGTGAGCATTGAAAACCTTCCTTATAATTTTTAGACGCTCCTCTCTTCCTTGAACCTATAAGATACGTTTTCTGTTGGGAAATTAACAATTTCAGTTAGTACTCTTAGCATTGGAAGTTAGTACTGATAGTGATAATACAAGAGTATTAACATTAGTACTGATAGTTCAAAGTTTGTACTGCTCCAAAGAACTTAGTACTATTAGCTTTGTAATGTCAAGAGAAGGAGCAGATTATGTTTGATTGAGTTTGTATGGTATTCCTAGTATATGGATTGCATGGTTTTTGGATATTGAGCTGCTTGGATATTGGAGTATGTTGTGATCAGATTACACACACCAGTTGGATTTGAGGGGAAGTCGATTTAGTTTTCGGCTTGATCGCTTAACGACACACACTGATTGGGATTTTATTTGTTCTTCAATGTTTTACATGGCTCGTATTTAGTTTATTTTCATAATTGATTACGAAGGAAAGGATTTATTACCTATTTAAAGATGAAGTGGAATTATTTGAGTTTTTGTTTTATCATATCTTAAAGTGGGTGTTACACTTGTAAGATAACTTGTTCGTGCGTTCATGTGTGACAACGAATTGACGAATAGTAGATGAAGTTTTTCGTCAAGAGATTGCGGTCTCCCTATACACCAAGATTGGGTATACGTTCGATGTCATCTTTAGTGCAAGATATAAGACACAAGTTTGGGTTGTTCTACTTCAGCATCAAGTTGGTTATACTTGGTTTTCTTCATCAGTAATCATTACATAGAGCCTACATTCTTCAAATGGTTAACATATGGGTTTCAGGGGAAGCTTAATGTTTAAAGGTTTAACCATTTATATGCTACATCGAGGTGAAGGTTTTTGCTACTACTTGTTGGTATTTTACTATTGGTTCGGATTTATTTTGCCTTAATTTCATTTTTAGTGCGGAAAACTTCATGGAGGGTATCTTGAGGCATTGGAAAGATGGATTAGTCGTATGATATTGGTTCGTGGTTTCGAAGATCAAAGTTGCTTCTCCTTAGCTTCTCCTAGTGGATAATGGCAAAAAGGGGAAGAAGAGTCTACTTGAAGTTTTGCAACTTGAAGATCCTTGATGGTATAGCATGACTTAAGGGGAAGTTTCATTCATCGTGTAGTTTTGCAAATTATCAACTAGGGGAAGATTGTTGGGTTCGTTATTTTAAGTTGATAATGGCAAAACTAATAAGCTACAATATGACAAGAATGGAACTTGAAGGACTAAAGGTGACAAAGGGGAAAAGCTTCAAAGAAATAAAGATACAGGAAATATTATTATTATGAAGAAACGATTTTCTAATATTATGTATTTATTTAGTCTTATCCTTTTGTAACCCTAGTATCTCTAGTTTTTAAAGAGATACAGGGAATACGTTTTAAAGTGTGTCAAGATGTAAAACGCCAAAGGTGTGTGTGTGTGTGTGGGAAACCTAGGCGTAGAGTTTTGGGAAAACGCCTAGGTTTTATGTTATGTTTAGCCCCAAGGTCAATATTCATTGATTTTGTTATTGTTGGTGTTAGGATAACCGTACTATCATTGATCAAGATAGTATTGGGGTTGTTGGTTGTGTTTGTAATAGAGTAGAGATGATGATGAAGAAACCTTGTAGCAATAACAATATATGTTTTGATGTATTCCGCTGCGTGTTATTGTTAATTGTTATTGTGATCCTAGATAAGGTCTAAACAACCTCGAGCATCGATTCTAACATTTTCCTTCCTGTTATTTCTTCCATGATTCGAAACAAATGCCATAAAACACACAGGTTATTGATTTCTTTCTCTCATTCTAAGGAGCAAACACACAAGGGTTATTGCCGTAGCATAGGGTGGGTTGTGGTATTGTTCGCGAGTTAACAAGTTTCTGTAGCATAGGGCTCGGAAGGGATTTGGTTCGTGTGCATTTCTTTTGCTTGTTATCTTTCTGTTCTGGTCTTGATCACAACATGTATCATCATAGCCTAGTCTCCTTTAACCCATTCAACACACATGTATCTATATCAAACTGAATACCCATAAAACACTTAAACCTAAATACCATATTACTATACTTTTGTATTAAATCTTGGTCATCTAATTCTATGTTTTGCTGTATGTCGCTCATGTTAAGGCTAACAATCATAAACTCATTGATGTCGAGTTCTTTTGCTGTTGACCTAGGTATTGTTGTTACTCTCGTTAACCAGATTAGGACCCTGCTAGTTTTGATGTCGTTGTAAGATGGTGTGTCAAATAACTATTCACATGGCTCGTTAAATAACTAATGTATGTTTACGTGTATGACTTAGTTTGTGTTGATTTATGTATAAAAAGAATGAGCTTGTCGTGATATGTTCCTGATTGTGGAATATAAAGTTAAAGTCATTGTGTCTTGGGCTGTCTTGGTGTCGTATATATATATATATATATATATATATATATATATATATATATATATATATATATATATATATATATATATATATATATATATATATATATATATATATATATATATATATATATATATATATATATATATATAGTACCCTCTGAAATCAGAAATGTCACATATGTGGGTCATACGGGTGTATTGCATGCATGGAGTATGAAGTTGTTAATACAAATAAGCCGTAAAAACGTTTATTTATATTTTACGATCTTCTAATGTTTTGTCGATAACAAACGTAAAATCATTTTAACGAAACAAATAAAATACGTAAATGGTTTGAGCCAATAGTTTTCTAACACACTTACGCTTTCACATAAAACACTAAAACAAGTATAAGTGATTTTATGATTCAACAATACACATGTACAAACAACTAGTGTTTACATATTGGGTAAATATATACATAACTAGTATGTATTATATTGGGTAATGTAAATGGGTAGAAACTTAAGTATCTTGACCCATTGACCAAATACATTGAATGTAGTTGGGTATAACCAAAAGTCTATGACCCATACCCATGGAGCATGACCCATAACCCATTGCATGACATCATACTTAAGTCATATATGGATATTATCCATGACCCATGGTTTTAACCTATGACCCATGGACTAGATGCATTGCATCTTGTAGATACATTGAATCTACTTGATATCCATGATCCATAACCCATGACCCATGACCCAAAACCCATGGGCAAAAGGGAGCGTCCCACGGATCCCCAATAATACACAGGATGGATCCTTCAAGGGAGGGATCCATGGGATCCGGGGAACAATAGTTGTTTTTCTTCTATAAATAGTGAGCCATTTCTTCCTTTTGGGTTGCCACTCCCACACATACTTTCCCCAAGTATTGTAACCTTCTAACCACATATCCTAAGGATCTTTTTATGTAGTTTGTCTTTTGTTTTTGTGTGATTCTCTAGGTTCCTCTTAAAGGCGAGATCACCACTGTTGGATCGATATACTTTAATCAAACTAACTTAAACTAGCTTGTTAAGGTTTAATAACCTCGGATAAATCCTAAGTTATTAACAAAGAAACACTGAGCAATCTTTATCAAGTACGCGGAATTTACTTAACAAAGCTAAGAAGAATAACTTTTATTATAAACTCTAAATCTGCTTATTATGCAGATACTCTAATACAACTCTAAGATAATCGAACTTCTCTCTAAAACACTAATTAACTTGTGAATTCGTAAACTCTAAAACTCTTTCTGTAATCGTACCTCTAATGCCAATCTAGGAGTCCTTTTATAGGCTCAAGGATATCCTAGTCGGTTTACAATTTGTAACCTTGTACAACAAGTAATCTAAACATAGAATACAATTCTTTCCATAAACGAATATAACAGTTCTTTTGTTCTTGCAGTACTTTGACTTCGTAGTGCAGTACTTTGACTTTATCTTTAGCAGTACTTTGACTCTTTGACTGTTTCCAGTACTTTGCAGCTTACAGTACTTTCATGTCTTCAGTACTTTCATATCTTCAGCACTTTCATATCCCAACAATCCTCCCCTAACTTGAATTCTACTTGCTTGACTTCAAGTTCCTTTTGTGAATATATCTTTAACAACTTCATCTTTAAGGACATATTGTTTCTTAGTCCTTGGATTGTATCTTTGTAGTGTCTGTGCTTTGTCAAAGTATCTCTTAGAATTATTCTTTCACAGCAACATCCAGCAAACTCCATCTTTTCAGCAACACAGCAACATATGACAAATTGTACATTAATTCAGTTTAAGTTGCATACTATTCTCATCACTTCCAAGTGAATCATTGAAAATTTAATGGATTTAGATCTCTTTACCAAAGCCATTAACTCTGGAGTAGCCAAATGTTTTGGTGTGTAAGACCATGGTACATTGATAACCATGTGATTTTTAGCAAACCACCATCTATCAACAGATTTGATTTGTCTTTACCAAAAGCTGTACCCTTCTGGACTAGTTAGTTCTTCTATCTAATGGTGAACTAATTACCAATAATGGTTTTTCCACAGCCTTTACCACAAGCCATTTTCTTGTGGGCTAGCCAACTCTTTACATTACTGATATGGTGAGTTGATTACCATACAACTTATTAGCAAGTTGTCAACTAAAAACGGATTTGATATATCTTTACCAGAGCCGTTTGCTCATGGATTAGTCAATCCTTTTGTAACCATGGTGGATTGATAACCTATTGATGTTATCATCACAAAAACCATTTATTCAACCTTTAAAAATATTTATGTCTTAGCAAAAGGTTTCTTTCAAAATTCTTTTAACTGATTTATATCTGCAAACAGTACTTTGATGACAGTACTGTCTGATCAATCAGTACTTTGAATAAAAGTACTGATATATCAAAAAGTATTTATTCAAATAAAATTCATACCAGTTATTGATAATCCTCAGCAATAGTAGTCCAGTTGATAAACAAATTGATAACCATGCAAGCAGTTTCATTATCCTCTTCTACTTCCATTCCATGCTCAAGCATTCTTCTCATGAACTCAACTGTGAGAGGGTATCTTCTTTCTGCAAACATGTGTATCATTGTTCCATTTTTCAGCTCTAAAACATGAATTCCAGACTCTTCAAAGAATCTCCAGCAAACAATTTCCCAGCTTTCTTGATTCTTCCAAACATTATCAGTGCTCTCTTCTTCAGTTTCCCATGTAGTTATGAGATCACCATGTAAAACTAAACCAATCCCTTCTAATGGATTATGTTCAAAATAAGCTTTCACCACATGATATAAATAGAATAAATCTACTCTATCTATAATGTGCAGTAAGTCCCATAGCCTTTTGAAAACTTTGAAGCTTTCATCTTCTTTATGAAAGATCATATAATCTCTATCCTTGGATTTCACAACTTCAAAAGCACTAATCTTTGATCTGTTCATCTTCATGTCATCATCTTCTTTTGAATAATCAAAATCTATCACTCTGAGATAATTCTTTAATTCATCACTAGTCTCAGATCTTAATTCAACTTTTTCTTTCTTTGAGAACTGAACATCTGTAACTTCAGTTTTTCTTTTTCTTTTTAAGCTCTTCTTCCTTTCAGCTTCAGTCCAATGAGCTTCTTCTCTAAAGTCTTTAATGTCAGCAAAACTCTTCTTATAAGCTTCTGTTTCAGCATCATAGAGTCTTTTCATATTGATGAGTGTGTAAATACTAATCATTTTTGGTCAAATCTGAACTGCAAAACATTTAAAAACACTAAGAAATGCATCAAAATACTGAAAATACCCCAAAATTGTGTTTTATATGTTTTAAATGCAAAATGAGTAAAAACAGCTAAAAAACGAACAAAGTTTGCATAATTGGCAGTTTCAGTCCCCCAACTTTCAAAAAAATGGCAAAACAAGTCCCCGAGATTTTTAAAAATGGAAAATTATCTTTTATGGTCCTTGTACTAATGAAACTTGGCAAGATTGACCCTTGGAATAACTTTGAAAAATTGGCAGGTTCGGTCCTTGAGAATTCAAAAATTACACAATTGGTCCTTGTGATAACTACTAAGCCAAAAGGATCCTTTTTTATTAATAATCCAAACCAAACACAAATAAAAAATCCCTTCACCCCTTTTTCCCACCTGCTTTCCTGCTTACCCTCTACCCTTTTTCCTCCTCTTTTCCTGCTTTCTCTAAAACTGAAACACTCAACCACCTGCAACACTCCACCTACCCATTTACCCATCACTCTCACCAGATAATACAAAGAATATTGTCCAACCCATCCTATGTGACTGAGGATGAAGACAGAGAGGCTGCAGAGGCACGTGTGTTTTGCCTTGTCTATCTCACACGAGAAGACAGAAAAGAGAGAGAAGAAAGAGACTTGAAGACCCTCAGGAGTATAAGTAGTTTTGATAACCATTGTAACCAGGAGTTAGTTTTTAATCAGTCTTTTTTGTTTTAATTTAGTTATTAGTTTTTAGTCTAGAATTTCATGTTCTAGCTCATCTTTAGTGTTAGTTTCATTTACATTTCTTGTAAGCTTTTAATTTCAGTGCAATTCAATTTCGGATTTTAATTCCAATCTTTAGTCTATGCAATATTTATTTCAGTTCTGTTCAATTTAAAGTTGTGTTAGAAAGTTGTTACAAGTTGGTAAAAACTCATTTGAGCTTGTGCTTAAGTCTTCAAATTAATTTTTAAAAAGTTTTAAAACCTTTGCCCTTTCTTTCATTGTTCATTTCTGCCATTGGAGGTTGTCTGGATTAGCTAGTTTGGTGGGTCAATAACCCACCTTGACCCATTTTGACTCTTAACCTTGTCGCCGTTAGTAATTTTAACTAGTTTTACTAATTGATTGTAAGTTAGTTCTTGCTTGAAAGTAGTTTTTGCATTGTTTATTTTTTTTATAACTTTTAACACCACTCTGTCCAAATCACCCTTTTAATCTCATTTTTAGGAGTGTTAGGATTAGAATTAGGATTTAATCTTTTGTTGCTTAAGTATTTAGTAGTATTAAGTTGATGCATCTGAGCTTATTTTGTAATCAAGATCTTATTTTGATGCTTTTCTGTGCCGTTGAATCTGCCTTAGTAGCCATTAACTATTCTGTCACAACAGCCCCATCATGCCCTTTTCACAAGCTTGCAAAAGCTTGTAAAAAGCTCCTTATAAGCTAGATACAGGGGCAAATGGAGGATAGCTTGGTGAACTTGAAGACTCATTAAGCTCAAGTGCTTAACTCCACTTTAGCTTATTCTAATTAAGCCGAAAAAAACCCCACTTGGGACTGCTCTGCATCAATCAGGTACACAGCAGCCGCTCGCCACCTTTTTCTAGCTTTTTAGTTGTTCTTGCAAGCTTATGGTGATTATCTTAGAAGCTTATTAGTTAGCTTAGGTTACTCTAGTTTAGGATTAGCTTATTTGTTTTCCATATAGTGCTTATTTTTGCTTTCCTTGTACTCGATTTCCATTAATCAGCTTAGTGTACCCATTCTCCCAAGCAGCTTTTAGTAACCCAACACCCCATTTCCACAGCTTATTTATAAGCTGTAACCAGCTTTTCATGAACTACTCATGGGGGCTAATGATAGCTGGCTAGGGGAGCTTTAGAGTCCCATTAAGCTAAGGAGCTTATCTCCCCTGTAGCTTATCCAAAATAAGCTCCCAAGTACCCCGTTGGGCCTGTTTGGGACTGCATTCCAGCATCTAAGTGAACCTTTTATATGTGCTCATTTCATTTGATCCTTAGCTTATTTGTAGGATAGATTGGATTTGAGGTTGCTGTTAGTAGTATATTTTTCATTTAAAAAGTTTTTAAATGCATTAGGATTATTTAAGGAGTGTTTGTCTTGTTTTAAATATCTTTGGATCATAAATGTTCTTGATAATCTGTTTTCAAAATCTGCTCTTAATCTGATTTCATATAAAAAGTTTTCAATAAAGTTTTGTTTAGCTTATTTATTAGATGGTTAGTTTGTAGTATCTAAAGCTTAAAGTTGAAAAGTTGAAAAATCAAAAAAATTAAACAACAAAACAGCAAGCAGCAGATCAGCTGCTTGCGACCTTCAAGACCCCTTTTTGTTTGGCTTTTTGGCTTATTTATTGCTTAGTTTAGGTTTCCTCACTACTCTTTAGTTAATTAGATTAGGTCCTCAATAGTTTTAGTTAGTTTTCAACCTTTTCATAGTTCTTATTTTCATATGTAAACTGTCCATCCAAACAGCCCCTCGAGTGTTTGCTAGTGGCAAATAAGCTGTTATACAGCTTAATTTTGTGTGTCCAATATTAAGTTTTTGTCAAATATAGCTTACTTTGGTCTTATAATTCGGTTGTAAAAAAAATAATAATAATAAGTGAACAAACAGGTGCAGGTGTGGGATTCGACCACCTGACCTCCAGCCTTCCCACGACCACACACAACAGTTCCTACCATCTGCTCCATCTGCGTTTCTTGTTATCTCTTTTCAATATTATTCTCTTAAATGATTTTTGCCAAACTTTGTGGAATTTTCACGGATTCATTATAAGTCCATTTGAGCTCAAATTTGGGATACAAGATCTTTGGTTGGTCGTGAATTTAGTGATCATTTTAGTTTATTTTTAGGAATTTTATAAGCTAGCTTAATTAGTGCTTAAAGTAGGGCCTTAGAGGCCGTTTGGCGTGTTGAGACTTGAAATCTGGTCTCGAGCTTTTTTTCTATAGCTTGTGCTTTTTAGGTTCCCATCAGTTGCATTAGCTCATTTTAGGTTAGATTTAGGCTTTAGTAGCTTATGGTAGCTTATAGTTAGCTTTTAGCTTATTTCAAGTGCTTATTCAAACTGCTTATTTGCCCAATTCAGCTTATTAGTGGGCTTATCTAACTTTTTATATTTTTCCCAGGCTTAGAATAATATTTTAGATTTTCCTGTAAAGTATCATAATTTTTACTGTTCATTTGTTATTTTTTCTTAATTTTAATTAGTTTTAAATAGTAATTAATTAATAATAAATATATAAAAAGTCTAAAAAATATATTTTCAGTTTTAAAATAAGTTTTATCATATTTTATATTTTTCTAAGTCATAATTTCACTTTTCTAGCTTTATTTCATATTTTCTTATATTTTAGGGTATTATTAAATAGTTAAAAATAGTTTTTATTTAATAATAATTAAATAAATAGTCATAAAAATAATTTTATTTTTCTAATAATTTTATTTTATAATTAGGATTGTAAAAATGTATTTTTCATATCCGTAGGTATTTTCCTTCTTTATTTTCACGTTTTATTTTGTACGTTTACGTAATTTTATTTAAACGTACGTTTTAGGTTTTAAACGTTCATCGATTTTAAAAATAGTGATAGCGTTTATTTAATATAATTTAGCTTTTTAATTTTCTTTAATTTGCATTTAAGCCCCTGTAATTTACAAACTTTTTCTTTAGGTATAATTATTCCAAATTCACAAACCTTTTCCCATTCAATATCACTCGATCACAGATTCGTTGTACTACAGTGTTCACACCTCGTTGGGACTTAACGACCCGGGGAAACACTATACTCCTCTAGATCTTCATTGCTTTGGTCTCAAGCTGTCTGGCTTTTATTACGGTTGACCATTCACAAGTGGTTGATTTGTGTGATAAAACCTGACCGTTTGGGAGCGAATCACATATCAACATAATTTAGCTTCTGCAATCCTTTATATCCTCGACCTTTTAAATAAGCCATTATAGCATTCCTATCCTTAGCTAAATTAGGTCTTCTTGGCATATATCTAACAGGAGTAGGTGACTGTAATGGTTCAGTAGCTTCAGCATTTAATTCATCATGTAACTTCTTAGCTGCTTCTCTACTTTGAGCTTCTTGAGCTTCCTGAGCTTCTCTATCTATGGCATTTAATTCCTCTTGAACTTTTCTAGCTGCAGCTTCATTCCTAGCAACTTCAACTTCTCTAAGTTCTGCCAAAGTTAGTTTCTTTTTCTTGATTTCAACCAGAACACCTTTCCCTTTATCCTTAGGATCAATTGCAGGTTGAGAAGTTCTTTGTTGTTCTTCTTCTTGCACTTCTCGAATGGTAACACCACCTCTAGGTTGTGATAAATCTCCTAAAATTGTAGCAATGAATTCATCATCACTTGCAGAATGAATAGGTTTGAATGTAGCTTCCTCCTCTTCTTGTATAACAGTTGTAGAAAGACCAGCTTCTTCTTCAAAATTCAATACTTTTGGTATTATTACCTCTTGTCTAGAAGTACCTTGAAAAGCAACACTTTGATGTTCAGTACCTTGATCATCGGTACCTTGAACTTGAACTTGTTCTTCTTGTTCCTCAGTATCTGGAATAATCTTTTCTTTAGTACCTTCAGGTTCTTTCTTCTTCGTAACATCTTCTTTCAAATTTTCTTTTTCTAAATTCCTCCCCAATTGGACAGAAGATGGTTGATGAACCTGTTGGCGTTTGTGTTTCCTATACTGCTTTTGCGCCTTCTTCTTGTTTTTGACCCAGACACGAAATTCTTGAACTAATGGCCACACAAAAGTCTTTAGCCTTCTAAACTTCAGTTTTAATTTCTTTATCTGTTTGGCTTGAACCTCAATAGTCTTTTTTAACTTAACCAGCTCCCTTGTCAAAACATAGTTATCCAATGTGATTTCATCAGGAGGTATGGTATGTGAAGCCTCTCCTTGAATAGGTGAATGTTCCTCTGATTGAGAATCAGGAACAAATCCTTGTGGAGATGGAGAAGGTGATCTTAAAACGTCTTCTTGAACCTCAGGGCTTGACAAAACAGTACCCTGTAGAGATGCAGTACCTTCTTATGATGCAGCACTTGCAGATGCAGTACCTTCAGATGCAGTACCTGCGGGTGCAGTTCTTTCAGATGCAATACTTTCACTTGCTGCATCATCTTCATCATCAGCTCTAACAGCCTGAACAACTTCCATCATAGAAGTAGTTAATGGTGTATCCGGACCTCTAAATAGATCACTTCTTCTAGCCATAAAAGTAAAAATATTGGATTGTTGAACAATAATAGGCAATAAGTCTGTAGGTTTTGGCATATCAGCAAGTTGCTTGTTTAAGAAAACCTGTATAAACATTGGGTACATTAGCCAAGTAGATCCATGTGAGATATGCGAGAGCATCCCATCCAATATTAGCCTTGAGAAGTTAAAAACTCGATTCGTAGCTAACCCAACCATAGCAGATGCTATATTGGACCCGAACTGCTCCCAAGAAGTACTCTTAGCACTTATGCAATGTAGCAACTCATGAACCAAAAATTTCCATTGAGGACAAAACAATTGTTTTCTGAATGTTTGTTCCGTTAAAGAACCTTCATAACCAATATGCCCAAAAGTTTCCCAAATCAATTCCTTGGCAAAACGAATAGCACCATCATTATCATTAAACAGAAAATCCTCTCTAATAGATGCTTCAGTAATGTTCACAGTTCGTCCAACAACTGTAGCCCTAATATAAAATTCTTCATTCTCCATGTTTTCTCTTGCAGTAGCCCAAAATTCTTGAATCCAAGGCTCAATAATATCCGGCTCCACTAAAAGAGCATAACTGATTTGCGACCCAGTTAAAAAATCAATAATATCGTGAAACGCCGCGTTGTCTTCAGTCTTGTCTAAATTGGCTACCATATTGTGCTTTGAAACAGTAGGTCGATTCGCCATTGGTTATTATGTAAGCACAATTAGAATTGAATAAGAATGAGAGAAGTATGGAAACGATGCCTAAGTAATAATATGAGAGAGAAAATCGGGAAGTAGTTATTTATAGGTGAGATTTAAAAAATCACTGCCCAAAATAAAAATAACCATTGGCATTAATTACCCCTCAATATAACCGTTGGAACAGTACTTTAATATGACAAACAGTACTTTCCACGTATGCAGTACTTTCCCAAAGCAGTACTTTCCAAGCAGTACTTTCAGGAAAAACAGTACTTTGCCAAATTCCTCCATAGAAACTAAGTATATACAATTATCCTCCCCTCAAGCAATACACAGGACTATACTAACACCTTATAGTCCTCCCCTCAAATGTAGCTTAGTTGTTAATCATGTCAATACTCACCACCAAGTGATTGAATCTTGAAACATCAAAGCCTTTGGTGAGTAAATCAGCTACATTATCATCTGTGTGAACTTTAACCACATTAATGAGCCTATGCTCATAGCAATCTCTGATAAAGTGATGCCTAATCTGAATATGCTTGGTCTTGGAATGATAAACTGGATTCTTCACAATACAAATGGTACTCTCATTATCAATATTGATAGGAGTATTTTTGAAATTGAACCCATAGCCCAAAAGTTGATTCTGCATCCATAAAACTTGTCCACAACAGCTTGCAGCAGCTACATATTCAGCTTCAGTAGATGAGGTTGCTGCAATTGTCTGCTTCTTGCATTGCCAGGAGACTAATCGTCTTCCAAGATATTGGCATCCTCCATTTGTTGATCGTCTATCATAATTATCACCTGCATAATCACTATCTGAAAAAGCTTCTAAGTGAAAAGGTGACTCTTTTGGATACCACAACCCTAACTTTGGTTGTTGTTTTAAATAACAGAAAATTCTCTTTACTGCATTTATGTGAGAGATCTTTGGTGAGACTTGATATCTTGCACATAAACAAACTGCACACATGATATCAGGCCTTGATGCAGTAAGATACATAAGAGAGCCAATCATTGATCTGTAAAGCTTGACTTCAACTGGTTGTCCATCTTCATCTTTGCCCAATGAATTGATAGATTTAATAGGTGTAGTAACAGCCTTCATATCATCAAAATTAAACTTCTTAAGTATGTCAGTAACATACTTGTCTTGACTGATAAAAATTCCTTCCTTTGACTGCTTAACCTGAAGTCCCAAAAAGAAAGTTAACTCTCCCATTGAACTCATTTGAAATTCCTTCTGCATCAGCTGCTCAAACTCCTTAACCATGGACTGTTTGGTAGCCCCAAAGATGATATCATCAATATAGACTTGAACTAACATAATATCCTTCTTGTCTCTCTTGATAAACAAAGTCTTGTCTATAGCTCCCCTCCTGTATCCATGTTGTAATAAGAATGTAGAAAGCCTCTCATACCAAGCTCTAGGTGCCTGGTGAAGGCCATAAAGAGCCTTAACAACCTTGTAGACTTTGTTTGGGTGTTTAGGATCTTCAAAACCTGGAGGTTGTTTCACATACACCTCTTCTGTAATAGTGCCATAAAGAAAGGCACTCTTGACATCCATTTGATAAACCTGAAAACCCATGTATGAAGCAAAAACAAGAAATATTCTAATAGCTTCAATCCTTGAAACAGGAGAAAATACTTCATCATAATCAACACCTTCTTCTTTTCTGTAGCCCTGAGCTACTAACCTTGCCTTGTTTTTGATAACATTGCCTCTTTCATCTCTTTTCACTCTGAAAACCCATCTTGTTCCAATAACTCTCTTCCCATCTGGAAAATCACATAAAATCCAAACTTCTTGAAGTTTAAATTGAAGAAGTTCTTCCTGCATAGCTTCAACCTAGCTTTCTTTAGTCAAAGCTTGAGCAATGTTCTTGGGTTCCTCTTGAGAGATAAAACAAGTAAATAGGCAGGTTTGATGATCCTTATGATTCAGCCTGTTTTGTTTGTAGACAAAGCTAAGTAAAGCATTATGAGGTTTAGAAAAACTCTTAGCTCTGTGTCTTGTCATCACTCCAGAAGTAGAAGGACCAATGATTTGATCAGTAGGATGATTCTTATGAATTCTTAAGATAGGCGACTGTGGAACTCCATATGCATCATCCAAGTTAGTTAAATCAACATCTTCATTTGAATCTGAGAAAATACCTTCATCTGCAAACTCATCATCAATTTCCTTTAATCCAGGCATGGTAGGATCATCCAAATCATCTAAAGTCCTGTCAACAGGTGCAGCAGTACTTTGATCGAAAGTACTGTCCAAAGTACTGTGAGAGTACTCTGCAGTCTTGTTCTTCTTCTTTGCCTCGTCATAAGTTCTCCTTTGTTCATCAGTGTAAGAACGTGCTAATACATCTTGAAGAAGCATCTGATTAAGTTCCTCTTGAATAGATTGATCCTCAGCAGATAATGAGGATTGTGGTGCAACAGTACTTTGTTTTGGAAAATCAGTACTTTGCTTGGGAACATCAGTACTTTGTTTTGGACTTACAGGATCTTCATCAGGAACAGCATCAGGTCTAATATGAACTCCATGAACAACATATTGTAAATCTTCTCCATTGTGCACTGGTTGATTTTCTTCTCTAACAGGTACATAGTTCATTGAAGGAGATAAAACCTCAAGATCAAACATCCAATCAGGACCTTTACCTTTCTCATTGTCTTGATCTTCTAAAAACTCAACATGAAGACAGTCTTGAATCTTCTTAGTAACTCTGTTGTATACTCGAAAACCTTTACTGTTAGTGCAATAACCCAATAAGTATCCTTCTTCAGACTTACCATTTCCCAGATTATCAATGGTGTTTAAAATAGTGAGAGGATATCCAAAAGGCTTCATAAAACGAATGTTGGGTTTATTGCCCATCAGCAGTTCATAGGGTGTCTTCATTTGTGGTTTGGTGACAGAGACTCTGTTAAGTACATAGCATGCAGTACTTACAGCTTCTGCCCAAAATTGAATAGGTAGATGGGAATCAGCTAGCATTGTCCTTGCTGCTTCAATCAAAGTCCTATTTTTCCTCTCTACAACACCATTTTGCTGTGGTGTTCTAGCAATACTAAACTCCCTCTTTATGCCTTTATTTGCACAAAAGTCATCCATAAGCTTGTTCTTGAATTCAGTTCCATTATCACATCTAATACCTCTAACCTTGAGTCTTAATTGATTTTCAAGTGCTATAATCAGTGTCTGAATAGCATCAAAAGTATCATCCTTAAAACCCAAAAAGAAAACCCAACTGAATCTACTGCAATCATCTGTAACAACCAGACAGTACTTTTTCTTATTTAAACTTGCCACAGAGATAGGTCCAAATAAATCCATATGTAACAGCTCTAATGGTTCTCTAATAGTTCTTTCCTCAAGCTTCTTGCAGGAAGCTTTATGTTGTTTACCCTTCTTGCATGCCAAACATGATTGATCATTCTTGTAAGTCTTTGAAGGTAAACCTCTAACTAGATTGCCTTTGACCAGTTTGTTGATATTCTTGAAATTAACATGGCCCAATCTTCTATGCCATTGATGTGCCTCTTCAGATGTTGCTTTAGCCACCAAACATGTGGCTCTTCCATAAGAATGTAGACTCTTCATGTCTAAGCTATACACATCATTTGTCCTTGGTACTCTAAGTACTACCATGTCATCATCAACAGGTTTAAAATCAGAGGATAGGATGAGACATTTTGTGTTAGTGAATAACACAGGATGCTTTTTATTACAAATTTGAGAGACTAAGAGCAAGTTGAATTTAAGCTCCTTTACATATCTAACATTCTCAAAGTCGATAAGCCCTGCTTTGATAGTTCCTTTTCCAGTAATCTTTCCTCCATTGGGGTTATTCCCAGATGCAACTCTTCCTCCACTAATATTTCTAAAATCAGACAGAATTTCTTTGTCTCCTGTCATACTTCCAGAGCAACCACTATCCACAATTAGATGATCTTTAAGCTCCTCTTCTGGGTTGCCCTCCACACAAAGAAAAGAGTTAGTGATTTTTAGGAACCCAAGCCATTACTGACTTGTGTTCCCCTTGTGGAGATACAAACTCAAATTCTTTGAGTATGTAATTCCCACTATCTTTCAAATGATGATCCAAAATTATCTTTTCTTTAGCATGTGGATTTTCAAAACTTTCTGGTTTTTCAACATAAATCTCTTTTACAAGATTATTAGCTTTTTCTTGTGTCACAAAAACCTCAGATTCACTTTTTGTTGAAAGTACTGTGTGTCCCTCAGTAGTACCTTCCCTCTTAACCCATTCTGGTTTAACACGTGGTTCCTGTGATCTAGATCCCCTATGTAAATTGTAATACCTTCTAGGTTGATAGTGAGATCTCCTAGGATTACTATTCCAAGTAGTGTGATCAGTACCTTGTTTCTGAGCAGTACTTTGAAAAGTACTGTGAGATACTGAAGGTTTTGAAAAGGGTCTTCTCTGATAAGAGTATCTGTGATCTGGTGTGAAGTTTCTGTGATTAATCCTATTTGAATTATTCCAAACTGGTTTGTGTTCTCTAGGTTTGTGGTTGACAGGTCTGTTCTTTGGAAATTTGCTAAGGTATTCTGAGTGTCGATCACAGTCTTTGATTAAGTGATTAGGACTATAACACACAAAACACAGTTTTTGACCCATATGTCCAAAGTGATTTCTGCTATGTCTATGCCCAAAATTATTTTGCCTTCTAGGTGAATGATTAAACTTGTTTTGACCAAAATTATCCTAAAAAGGTTTAGCAGTACGGTTTTGAAAAGACTTTGCAGAAGGTACTGCTTGAGGAGCAGTACTTTGATTTGAAGGTACTGCTTGATTTTGAACATTATTTTCAACAGCTTCTTTGGGTGTTTCAGATCTAGATTGAGCAACAAGCTTCTTCCTAAACTCTAGACTATCTACTCCAAATTGAGAAACATCAGGCCTTATGGGTTGATGACTAATGGGATGTGGAACAGCATGATAACCATTATCTTTCTTACACTCAGGAGGTGGTTCACTTATTGAGTCCTCATTACTAGATGTATCTACATAGTTAATGAGTTCATCATCACTAGTGGTTATGTCCTCAAAATCACCATCATCCTGATTACTAGATTGGTTTTCTTCTATTTTACGAAAATCCATTCCAAATCCTAAGCCAGTTCTAAGATAAGCTCTTTGCTGTTTTTGAACGTAAGAAACATGTGACAAACCAGATTCTTTCCAGGCATCAAACTTAGCTAACAGATCATCTCTCTCCTTAGTTAATTTCTCAATTTCAGCAATTTACACTTTAGTTTCCATTCACTAAGTTTTAACTGGTAATCCTGTTTTTCATACTTTTCAGCCCAAGCCATTTCATTATTTTCATGTGTTATGATTTTAGCTTCTATAGACTCTAGAGTAATTTGATAACCAGCTACCTCAGACCTAGCCTTAATACAATTATCTCTTTCAATCACATAACTGTTAAGCAATTTATGATAAAAATCATAACAGTTTGAGCATACCTCAGAGATAGGAGACTGAGTTGGTGAAGTAGCCACCATTGCAAGAAGAACAGGATCATCTTCACTTTCTTTGCTCCAATCAAATACTCCAAAGCCATCATCAGATTCCAAAGCAGCATGTTCAGGTTCTTCATTAAAAACAGTGCTCCAGTCCAATGCATCCACTGTGTCTTCAACTGCATCTTCCACAGCTACCATACAATAAGTTACTGGTTCATCATCAAACTCTTCACTCTAGTCAACTTCTGATAACTTCTCTTGAGCAACCAAAGCTTTTGTTTCAGTAATTGGAATTTCTTTGAGCTCAAGTTTTGGCTTCTCAGATGTTCTATTTGCTTGATACTTAGCAAACCTGCATTCCCTTGCAAAGTGACCAGTCTTTTGACAATTGAAGCATTCAATTTTGGATTTGTCAAAAGTTATTCCTTGTTTTGATTTGAAATCAATGTTTTTGCCTGTCTTCTTCATGTACTTTTTGATCCTTGCAGTGATCATAGCAACTTGCCACCTGATATCAATTTCTTCAAGTGCATCTTCTTCAATCTGTGCTAGATCTTCTTCATAAGTGACAGGTAAACTGGCTTGTTGTGCAAAGAATGAGCACACAACTTCATCTGAGTGCAAAGTAGTAGGTGGTAGAGCCTGCTGAGCATATGAAGGGGGGTTGTAAACAGCAGTACTTTGAGAAACAGTACTTTGAGGAGAAGCAGTACTTTTGATTGAAGTACTGCTCTTCTTTTCAGATGATAGAAAAGCAATACTGTGAGACTTGGAATTTGGTTGACCACTCATTTCATGCTCATATACTTTTAGTTGATGATAGAGATCATCAAAGTCCATGACATCCAAACCTTGTTGTCCTCTGATCATTGTAGCAATTACATGCCATGTAGATGGCAAACTCCTTAGAAACTTCAAATTAGCATCCTCAACTGACACTTCTGCCTTGTATAACTCCAACATGTTTAGGAGATTTTGAAACCTATCATATGCAGCATCAAGACTCTATCTTTCACCTACTGTGAAAGTTTCAAATTGTTGCTTCAGCAAATTTCTGTGCATCTTCTTAGAGGCTTCATTCCCTCCAAATCTGGTCTTGAGAGCAGCCCAGAGCTGCTTAGCATCTTTAGCATCATGAAATTTGAGAAGATGGCCATCTGGAATGGCAGATAAGAGAATGTTTAGTGCCTTCTCTTGATTCCTTAGGGTTGCTGCTGGTAAGACTGCCTTTGGTGCTATAGGTTGTCCAGGAATATTAATAGGTTCTGGAACTACCTCATTGCCATTAACAATTACATTCCATAGAGCATGGTCTGTAATGGCAATATACTGCCTCATCTTCATGCACTAGAGATCATATTCTCCCTTCTTGATTATTGGAATTCTGAGTGAGGTGATTGAGGGTGGTGGAACAGCTTCAGTCGACATCTTGAATATAGTTGAAGTAGGGTTTCTTCCTAGTCAGAGTTTCCACACAAGCTCTGATACCACTTGTTGGATCGATATACTTTAATCAAACTAACTTAAACTAGCTTGTTAAGGTTTAATAACCTCGGATAAATCCTAAGTTATTAACAAAGAAACACCGAGCAATCTTTATCAAGTACGTGGAATTTACTTAACAAAGCTAAGAAGAATAACTTTTATTATAAACTCTAAATCTGCTTATTATGCAGATACTCTAATACAACTCTAAGATAATCGAACTTCTCTCTAAAACACTAATTAACTTGTGAATTCGTAAACTCTAAAACTCTTTCTGTAATCGTACCTCTAATGCCAATCTAGGAGTCCTTTTATAGGCTCAAGGATATCCTAGTCGGTTTACAATTTGTAACCTTGTACAACAAGTAATCTAAACATAGAATACAATTCTTTCCATAAACGAATATAACAGTTCTTTTGTTCTTGCAGTACTTTGACTTCGTAGGGCAGTACTTTGACTTTATCTTTAGCAGTACTTTGACTCTTTGACTGTTTCCAGTACTTTGCAGCTTACAGTACTTTCCTGTCTTCGGTACTTTCATATCTTCAACACTTTCATATCCCAACAACCACTTCTTGAAGTCGAGCAAGCTCAAGTCCATGAGTTGACATGCTTTGTCATCATCAAGACTACTGAGGTTCTCTTGTTGATACTTCTTTCTTACACAATTGAAGTGTAGTGACCAAGGCATTAGTGAAGGATGCCGAAAGATTCAAGACGAAAGCATTAGTGAAAGGTGCTTATCGTCCGTGTCAAAAGCATTAGTGAAGAATGCTAAAGGAGTCAAGACGAAGGCATTAGTGAAAGGTGTCAAGCGTCCGTGTTAAGGGCATTTGTGAAAGATGCCTAGAAGTCAAGTCAAGTGGAATTAGTGAATGATGCCAAGATTGTATATTCGATGAGATGCATCAATATACAAATAGAGATAGGTTGTATCCAAGGATATTGATATCCTTGATGGTGTTGTTTAAGGAGTTGGTCTCCTTTGTGTTAAGGTGTTGTGTAGTGTTGGGTAGTAGTTCCTTTATTGTAATGGAACTCGGTACTTAGCCTAGTACCGGATAAAGGGTAGGCGATGTTGTGGTAGGTATTGTTCAACCTTGTGAAAGAACCCGGTGGTTAGCCTAGTACCAGAAAAAGAGTAGGCGACGTTGTGAAGGCTTCTCCGCCATAAAGAGTTGGTGTCGTGTAGTGATTACGAACTCTCGAGTAGGTGACTCGGGGAGTGGAGTAGGGCAAGGAAGGTGTCCTTGTAGCCGAACCACTATAAATACTCGTGTCGTGGTTATGTGCTTCTTACTCTTTATCTTTCATTACACATTTATATATCTATCTATCAATGTCCAACATACACATCCAAATGGATTGACATAAGTCGATCTAAATATTTTAAAACGAAGTTTTAATTGGTAAAACTATTCAACCCCCCCCCCCTTCTAGTTTTCCAAAATTGGCATCAGAGCTTCGTTACCAAGTTTCTTAGAGTATGTTGTACTTTAAAAACTTGATACGATCCGTGTATGTTTGAAAACTACAAAGAAGGAAGTCTTTTAAAACAATTTTTTTTCTTTTATGTTAGATATTGATAGATTATTCTAACAGTTTCTTTTCAAGAAATCTTCATGCTAGGATCTCTCCAAAGTCTTCAATTCTATTCAAAGAATAATGAAGTCAACTTTCAAGGAAGAACCTAAAAGTAATCACAACCTACTTTTTCTAAGTACAACGGATTACTTTAAAAGCTCATAAAGTATTTTTGGTCTTATGTCTTCATAAACCAAACCAAGAGCATAGAGGTTTGTTTACTTTTCATTAGCTAACTTACATCTACATGAATATGTTGATACCAAAGTTTTTTGTTAATAATTGCTAGTTTCTTAAAAGTCTCTTTTCGCCACTTTCCTGACTTACTCATCATCGGGAATAGTATTCCTCTTGATCTCGTCAAACTAACGCCGTCGTCACAAATGGATCCTTGATAATTAATTTATCAAATCCCGTTGACCGAAACATCTTTTCATTTGAAATCTCAAAACTATTTTTGTTCCATAAGCTAGTGTATAGCTTATTACAAAAACAATGCCAAACACCCCTTTTTCTGTCCACAGTAGCCGATCCCCCTAGTTGTACTAGCCGGATCCCTAATACAAGGGATCCGGGGAACCGTGTGACAGAAATCAGCTATACGCCTTTCAAAATCAATTCTGCTCATTTTCCCTCTCCTCACAAAACACAAAAACGACCCAAGATCAGTCTTCATCCCCATAGGACTCCATATCCTCAAGCATCCATCTCTAGAATATCATTGTAAGTAATTACACTAACATGTTCTAATCTTCATCATCTTTATCCTAGGGTTTATGGTTTTCTCAAATTTTTAATCAATTGTTAAAATTAGGTTTTCCAAAATTGATCACTAGAAATTTTTTTTCATAACTAAGATTACATTGTGCTTACAACATTGTTAATACAAATCAAAAAACATAAACCCATCTCAACAAATTTTGCCTAATTGGAACATTTGTTTTTCTAGGACCAACCATGCCTAAAGCCACCCAACAAGACCACCATGATACCGTCCGCTACCTCACTCAATACTATCGTAAAGAGGGTTTGTCAAAAATCGATCGCAAAGTCTTCAAAAGACTTGAAAAATGACTTATCCACGAAGGTCGTGTGGTCAAGGAATGTTTCCTTGAAAATACCGACATTCGTCAAGTATTCTCGGCAATCAACTTCGATTGTCTTCTTGATATTGATGAACAAATTTGTCCCGTTTTCATCTTTGAATTCTACAAAAGTGTTAGGATCATTCGAAACACCGATGATACCATTTCAATAGCCTTTACCATCAATAATCAAAAATTCACTCTACCCCTCAAAACCTTTGCTCGAATCCTTCGCATCTCTTGTGAAGGAATTTGTATGTACTCCCAGGATTGGGCAATTTCCACTCAATCTTTTGCACTTGATTCCATACCTATCTACAATACTCCTCTTGATGATCCCGCAACCGTTCGAGATACTATCTTCAAGGTTAGAGCCGACCAATCTTGTTTCACGCAACAAAGAACTCATTCACCGTGATCCATTTCAAATGGAACTCTTCGAAATGCACCCCATTTTTAGAAAATGGGAAGATTATTAGGGAAAATGTCATTAGCTTGGTCGGAAACAAAGACCATCCAAATGCATGTCACATGCAAATGATCTATTGTCTTATTCACCAAAGGCCAATTAATCTCGCCTATTACATGGTGAAAAGAATGGTCGGGGTATTCAAAGTTGCCAACATGGTACTTCCGTATGGTATGCTACTAACACGACTCCGTGAGTATGTTAGTGCAATGCAACCATCTCCGATCAATGATGATCATTTCTTCTCCGATCACGTCATGGTACCTCTTACCAAACAACCCTCTAAATGGTTCATGGTCAATGGAAGGAAACCTAAGGCTCTCCCGGACTCCTCGGACGAAGAAGAAGAACTAAATGTCAACCCCGAAGCTAACATTGACTTGGACCCCTTTGACTACTATCAACAACTTCCAACTCTTCCAAACGAGACCGCGGAATTCAAACAATTAAAGGGTATGATCCAAAACCTAGCTAACTACGTCATGAAGTCGGGAAAGAGGAAAAGAAAGGATTGACGAAAGAGACATTAGGATTATGCTTGTTTGTAGACATTTGGCTTATGTATGAATGCTTATGTTTTGTTTTAGCACACTAGTTTATGTTAGTTTGGTTATTGTCATTACTACTCTCATCTATGATATGATTTATGTGATATCATGCGTGTGTTGCTATTCTTTGGAGTAGAGTTTAGTAGAAATTAGTTTATATAGTATGGTGCAAAATCTGCATTTCTTTCTATGATGTTTCTGATCTGCAGTTGCCGGGTCCCTAAGATTATACTAGACGGATCCCTCCTTTGAGGGAACCGTGGGATCCGTGATAACAGATGAGCAATACAGATTCCCACACATCAAAACAGCTCACTAGATCACTTCACACTAGCTAAACATAAGACCTTAGAACCACCTAAGTCTTCTTCAAACATTAGAAGGCTTCACACTCACCCATAGCTAACCTAGGATCAAATTCAAAGTGCTTTTGATTTATCAACTCATCAAAACTCACCATATTTCCGCTTCAATACTCACACATTGTTTCTCACATCTCAAAACACTTAGGTGGATATCTTTATCAATTTTAGGAAATTGTTTCTAGTCATCCTTATCTCAAAATGGGTCAAAAACTAGTTTTTCAATTCTTTTATTTTTTTTGGATTTTTCAAATTTTATCTCAAGTTTACATCTGATCTCTAGGATCATTTATTATGACTTGACACCATCTGAATTCCTAGTGTCATCCTTGAACACCCATTGGTGATCATAAAGTCTCATTCTCCTTCCATAAAAGGCAATCATTAGCTACATCACCCATTGCCCTTGATCATTTAAGTACTCCTTCATTTAAGATACTTAGGAAGTCTGAAACACTCAAGGAGGTATAGGTGTTAGACTTCACAAACATCATCTTTTCTTTTTCTTATCTGCTGATAGCCGGATCCCTCAAAGGAGGGAACCGTGGGATCCGGGTGACATATTCATGTCAAGTCTAGCTTAAACAATCATTTCAAGCTCATATTGCTAACTTGAACACTCTACCTCATCTTAATTAAGTCCCTAGATCAGTACATCTCTGAAGTTGACTCTTGTGCATGCTAATCATCACATTCCAAAGGATCTTAGTGGCTTAAGTCTTGAATGCACTTGCCAAATCCTTCCCTTTATAAGTCATCTAGTTAGAATCCCTTAGTCATCAATCACAACATAATTCTCAGCATTTAGAAAACATTTTCTTTAGTCATTTCATCATGAGGAAAGCTCCTAGTGCTAACTCATCCACCCAAGAAACTTGCTCGTGTTGTACACGAAATTTCCTCAATCGAATCATCTCTGGTTAAACCCACTAATGCTAGGATTTCCCCTCTACCAACTCAACCAATCAAACCAATCCCCAAGAGGATTGTTCCCACAAAAATATCATCACCAAACTCTACAATTCCTACTAAACCAAACACACATTTTTCAACTCAACCAACATCATTGGTGCCTAGAGCCATATCATTTACCACCTCAAAATCATCTCCACATTCCTACAACTTAGAGGACTTACCCCCTAGGCCATCTCATCCTCCACCATTACCAACACACTCTTCACTAGAGAAGATTATACAACAAAACCAAGGTGTTGAATCAACACTTGCACCGATGTCCATTTCTCCATTTGCCTCAAATGGTCCATTTTGGATTATGAGGAGACATCAAAGTCAACCACCCGACCACATGGAAGTTGAAACTTCACTACCTCCACCATCAACCCTTGTTGAGCCACCATTTAATGTGCCTCTACCAATCCTTCCTTCATTTAAGGATCCTCAACCTTCTTCACTTAAATCTCCACATCAAGTTGCTCCATCTTTACCATCACCTTTTCAAAACCATGACAAGGATTGCTATCATTGTCAACATGTTGAAGGATTGATACATGAACTACGTGAGGAGCAACGTTTCATGTTTTATCACCTCCTCGAACGTTTCGATGAGGTCAACAAACCCAAACAACCATGAGCCTAAGGATTGAAATGGTGTCCTAGTCTCAAACTTAACTTAGATTGTCTAGGAATCCCATTTCATGTTTAATCATCCTCTTTAAAGATTGGACCAAATCAACAAGTCTGCTCATCCTTAGATTCAAGCACATGGTTGCTTCTTAAGTTTTGGTCACTTATTAGTATTAGTAGAATATGTATTACATGGCTAAATCATTCTCTTAGTTTTTAGAGATTGGTAGATCATCTCTTATGTTTTATTGAATGATAGTGTATATGCCATATTGCTTTGAGTATATGTTTATTGCTTGAATACATATCTCACTTTGATGTTAACATTATTTGTTACATCACCATTGCTGAATTCTGTGATCAAATAGACGGATCCTTGAGTTTTGCCTAGATGGATCCATCCAAGGAGGGAACCGTGGGATCCGTGCAATAGAAGATCAGTTTTCAACTAACTTGAGTCGTATTTGCAGGAAATTATGCACTATATACTCGTTTTCTAACCTTTGTTTTGTAGATTTTCAAAATACACATAAAGACTTTGACACCCTAAGCTAGGGGGAGCTTTGTGTCAAACTATAGATTGCAAAACCGATTGCAATATAATCCTCATATAGATTACATTTCGTTACGTCCCCTTGCAAAGTTGCAATCATCAAGGGGGAGCATTATCGTCACTAAGACGAAACCATTTGCAAACATAGTTGCAATGCATTAGCTTAGTAGTTCTTATCTACTTGACGCCCTCACAAAGGGATGGACTCGTCAAGGGGGAGTTAAGACGAGAACTCTTCCCGTCACTTGCTCTCTATATTTTCTATTCTTTTACATGTTTTTTCTTACAACATTGTGTTAGTTTCTTTTCGACGCTCTTTTTGTTTCGAAAAAAAGGGGGAGAAGAGAGTAAAAACTCCAATTCGAACTTTTACGAATTTTAGTTTTTCCTTAAAATAATTTTATGTTTTGTCATCAACAAAAAGGGGGAGGTTGTTAATACAAATAATCCATAAAAACGTTTATTTATATTTTACGTTCTTCTAATGTTTTGTCGATAACAAACGTAAAATCATTTTAACGAAACAAATAAAATAGGTAAATGGTTTGAGCCAATAGTTTTCTAACACACTTACGCTATCACATAAAACACTAAAACAAGTATAAGTGATTTTATGATTCAACAATACATATGTACAAACAACTAGTGTTTACATATTGGGTAAATATATACATAACTAGTATGTATTATATTGGGTAATGTAAATGGGTAGAAACTTAAGTATCTTGACCCATTGACCAAATACATTAAATGTAGTTGGGTATAACCCAAATTCTATGAACCATACCCATGGAACATGACCCATAACCCATTGCATGACATCATGCTTAAGTCATATATGGATATTATCCATGACCCATGGTTTTAACCCATGACCCATGGACTAGATGCATTGCATCTTGTAGATACATTGAATCTACTTGATATCCATGATCCATAACCCATGACCCAAAACCCATGGGTAAAAGGGAGCGTCCCACGGATCCCAAGTAATACATTGGACGGATCCCTCAAGGGAGGGATCCGTGGGATCCGGGGAACAGTAGTTGTTTTTCTTCTATAAACAGTGAGCCATTTCTTCCTTTTGTGTTGCCACTCCCACACATACTTTCCCCAAGTATTGTAACCTTCTAACCACAGATCCTAAGGATCTTTCTATGTAGTTTGTCTTTTGTTTTTGTGTGATTCTCTAGGTTCCTCTTAAAGGCGAGATCATCACTTCTTGAAGTCGAGCAAGCTCAAGTCCATGAGTTGCCATGCTTCGTCATCATCAAGACTACTGAGGTTCTCTTGTTGATACTTCTTTATTACGCAACAGAAGTGTAGTGTCCAAGGCATTAGTGAAGGATGCCGAAAGAGTCAAGACGAAAGCATTAGTGAAAGGTGCTTATCGTCCGTGTCAAAAGCATTAGTGAAGAATGCTAAAGGAGTCAAGACGAAGGCATTAGTGAAAGGTGTCAAGCATTCGTGTCAAGGGCATTAGTGAAAGATGCCTAGAAGTCAAGTCAAGTGGCATTAGTGAAGGATGCCAAGATTGTATATTCGATGAGGTGCATCAATATACAAATAGAGATAGGTTGTATCCAAGGATATTGATATCCTTGATGGTGTTGTATCAAGGAGTTGGTCTCCTTTGGGTTTAGGTGTTATGTAGTGTTGGGTAGTAGTTCCGTCATTGTAATGGAACTCGGTGCTTAGCCTAGTACCGGATAAAGGGTAGGCGGCGTTGTGTTAGGTATGGTTCAACCTTGTGAAAGAACCCGGTGGTTAGCCTAGTACCGAAAAAAGAGTAGGCGACGTTGTGAAGGCTTCTCCGCCATAAGGAGTTGGTGTCGTGTAGTGATTACGAACTCTTGAGTAGGTGACTCGGGGACAGTAGTAGGGCAAGGAAGGTGTCCTTGTAGCCGAACCACTATAAATACTCGTGTCGTGGTTATGTGATTCTTACTCTTTATCTTTCATAACACATTTATATATCTATCTATCAATGTCCAACATACACATCCAAATGGATTGACATAAGTCGATCTAAATATTTTAAAACGAAGTTTTAATTGGTAAAACTATTCAACCCCCCTTCTAGTTTTCCACAGAAGTAATTCATGTACTGGTTTGGTTGTTTAAGTGTGTGTTCTGTATGAGTCTAATGCATGTTGTCAAGTCGTTTTGGTTGTGGTTCATGAACTATTTCACCAAACTACTCGTTCTCTTGTGTGTTGGCCTAGCCACCATAATGGTCCAAACCTTAGTTTGTCTCGCATGGGCACCCTTGTTTTAAAGATGATGGCATCTTGTTATTCTTATCATTTATAAGTATGTTTGGTCATCTATAGAACTAGTATTGAGTACATATAAAAACCTGTCCTTCATGTGTTGTGTATACATTTTGAATTTAAGATCTATAGCGATTGTGCGTTGGTGTCCTTCATGTCTTGGCTGTTTTGGAAATCATGTGTGCATTGGTGTCGAGTTAAATACAAATCATATATAGTAATTCATTCTTAGAATGTCTTGTTCTAAATACGGTACCTCTTTAATTTCCTATCGTTTACCCTTTTTAAACTAATTCAGTTGACTTGTGTTTTCTAATCCAATTTACTCCTTGATCCCAAATCAAGTATTCTAAAATTTCAATTAAGTTAAGCCATTAACCCAAGATACTTTTAAAACCTATATTATGAATACATGTGACTTAAACTTAATACATTTGAAGCTATAAACCTAATACATAATTTTCCCTTATTTCACATGTGAAAAGATAACACCTTAACGTATTAATATAGGAAATCATGTGTATTAAATTAGTTGGGTAAATTAATATAATTAAGCATATAAATAATATACGTTTATAAACTTATGTAGATACAAGAAAGAGGGAGTAGCTTGTGATTCCTTCGATTACTTGTGTGCATTAGTTTCATTATCTCATCCGCTTTAAGGTGAGTACTCGTGGCCCCCTTTTATATTCTCTCGGGGGAAATTGATACTCAAAATATATTTCAAATGTTTCATGTTGTGCCTAACATTTGTTTTCTTTAGAAAAATTATGTGTAATTATAATTGCGTTAGGTGCATTTGTGGTACATTCTGTATGGTACAAGCTTTGTATGGTACTTTTTTCGTGGTTCTTACGGCGTGGTAGAATCCTACATAGCCATGAAAAGTAAGCACGCTTTAGCTTGGTACAATCATTTTGTGATACTTTCTTCGTGGTTCTTACGGCGTGGTAGAATCCCACGTAGCCTTGAAAAGTACACACGTTTTAGCTCCAGCTAGTAGGCTACTTGGTGATTACATATTGGTTATATTATTCTTTTGTGGTTGGATATGAATTTTTTCTACTTGCCCTACGTTATTACTATTTGCACATTTGTCCTACATGTATTATGTGGACGACAACTTAATCTTGTTTATTTAAAACCTACGAGCTCACCAACATTATGTTGACATTTTCGAGTATTATTTTTAGGTGATCGATAGTCGTATTTTGAAGGCATGCATATTGAAGTCATACACTGTTCTCATATCAAAGACCGAGTGACTTGGCCAAGACCTTTTTCTAAATATTTAACTTTGATAATACTAAGACTTATGTTTTTCATTATTTTAGTATTGTATAAAATCTTTATGTAACACTGTAAACCCATTTCTTAAATCATATATGGTGTTGTTCTACTATCTTATGCGATGTTGCATTTCGTTGCACCTCGTGTTTCCGCTCTTAGTGGGGTGTGACAGAATGGTATCAGAGCCTAAGGTTATAGAGAATACCGGTTTTTCTAATATAAAAACCTAAACTATAACCAAACTAAAGTGTTCGTAAAACCCAAACATGGTACGAGTCGGCTAGCCCGAGCATTTCATCATCATTCCTAAATTATGCATAGCATGATCAACTATGCCTAATTCATGAGGGGTCATGGAATGATGGGGGTAGTTGCCTTGGTTCATGTTTGGTTGGACTCAAAAGCTAGGTCACCAGAAATAACATCAGCCGTGTGCATGTGCACATTGCATTATTTGCTTGTTTGCATTCTTGTATGTGTTGTTATTCATTCTATATGTCATCCTATGCGTTCTTAAACGTGTTACATCATTTAGAGTTTAAGGATGCCTTGTTTTTGTCATGCCTTATATGATATGTGACTGTGCATTTAGTATGTATTTATGTTAGTCGCACTACTTGAACACTATTTTGGATGCATCCCACCAATGCGTTGTTGGAAGGTCATATTGAATTCACTTTTAAAATACTATATAGATTAAGCTATTTTGGCTATTCTGAACACTAATTTAGCGACCAAGTAATTATTTCCCTATGCCATTAGATCATATGCCTCGTCTCCCTATACTCCTCACTTGTTAAGCAAGCCTAAATACACTTTGATCTTAGATAAGATATCACGATATAACACTTTCCACGATGAACAACATTTCTTAACTCCTTCCACTTGATAAGAACCTCTTATTTGTGGAGGATGTGTCGAATTAAACAATCAATGAATAATTACTCTATGGTATTGTATTCTTTTCCTGAGTTTTAGACAACTTAGTCACATTTCAATACAATATCACTTTTACATTGGAATTAGCCACGTCATTATACAATGTCCACCTCATGCTCTTATCACTTGAAGACAAATTATTCCTTGCAACGTCTGATATTGCAAACCCCCAAACAAATGTAAAATATAACGATGTTCTTTATCTTCTAGTGAGATGTGTGTCGGTGTGGTGATAAAATATTGTTTTCTTCAATGTTTTGAGTTTCTGTTCCAATTGTTATTTCCATTGTTTCAAAAAAAAGGCTTACAAGGTCGATTAATAGCCGCATAAGCGCTATTGGGCCACAAACCTCTCTGATTTGTGTAAATCGGTCACGTGTGGTCAACGGCGGTCAATGAATGTCAACGATGGTCAAACTTGCCGGAAACTTGCAAATCTTACCGAAAATACCCAAAGCTCGCCGTAAACTAGTTTTAATCACTTATAGTTGTTGTTTATATCTATTACAAGATGTTTTTTTAAAGAAAATCTTGCCGAGAATACCAAAAATTTGCCGGAAATACCTAAACTTGCCAAAAATGCCAATCCGATTAATCACCGATTAATCCTGCCTAAACCGATTACAAGCTACAAGGGGGTCGATCACCCAACTACCAATTTGCGAATTTTTTTCAACATTGTTATATCCATGGATGTGTATTATTGCAGAAGGGGGTTTACTTTTAGTATGATGTATGTCGAACTTAATTCTGATTAGACATGTTTTGAAGTTAATTTGTTATATTATATATTTCTATATTTGCTATTTCTATAATTTTATTTAGAAATCAGTTAAATCTAACAAACACATAAGCCTTAAATGACACATCAGATTTTAGATGACACATCAGCTTTAATTCTGGCAGACGTGATCAAAATAATTGATTTTATTTGTACAATTACAATTACTCAAATAAAAAAAGAGTGTAATGACTAAAACAAACATTTTACAAAAGTACAATGAAACTCACGTGCAAAAACCCTGTAATTGTTTACTTATGCTTTTTAAACTTAATTAGGTACATAATATTGATAGACTAAAATCGTACGATATCATATCCATGCAACCTTTACAAGTGTTTCACCCTACCTTTTATGTGCATCTTTATTGTAGATGTCTATAAACCTGTTGAAAATTTAGTTCAATTGATTGTTTGAAATCATGTCTGGTAATGAGTTTTGAGGTACGGAGTGTACATTCATCATATCGTTGACTCTTTAACTCTGATAGTGGGTAAATGTGATTCAAGTCGCTGATGAAGTTCAGGGAGTCTACTCTTGAATGAGTGTAACTCTGAATGATATTCATCATGCTGATGAGTTGAGCTTCATACTCTTTGAGTAGTAAGCTGAAGGACCTCATCAGGGAATGGTCTCATTAGATGGTTCATCTCTTTAGCGAATGAACTTCTGAGTGACCAAACTCAAGAACTAAAGAGTCCTTTATGGGAGCATGTTCATCAGTGAGTAAACACGCTGGAACTGAATTCAAAGTTACTTGTAACGGCTTTGACCTACTCAAGGGCAGTTTTAACTGTAACCTAATGATCATGTGTAACAGTTACGTAACCAATATTTTCTATAATGGAAGAACATTATGATAAAATTAATGGGCCGGTTAATTATCATAATCTCATTATTGAGCTTTGAGTTTTCCTATAAATTGGAATACATACTTTCATGGAAAAGACCTTGAAAGCCAAAACACTTAGAAGCAATATTCGGTACATTGACTATCTATACCCAACTAGAAAAACCATCAACAATCAAAAGAAACTATTTTGTGATAATCGATGGCTACTGCAATGAAGCATATGGCTGCTAACTTCTCTAAACTTGAAGTTTGAAGGTGTCGGTTTTAGAAGATGGCAAATGAAGATGCATTCCTTTTGTCAAGCATAAGTGTGGTGTATGTTCTAAGCACACCAATTACTGATGATAGGATGATGTAACTGTAGAAGAGATAAGGAAAAATGAGCAAATAGGAGAATGATGAATATATTTGTAGATGTTTGATTCTCAATGGTATGTCTGACCATCTCTTTGATATTTACCAAAATGTTAAATCAACAAAAAAACTATGGGATTTTTTGGAGGCTAAGTATATGGCTGAGGATGCCTCTAGCAAAAAATTCCTAGTGAGTAATTTTACTATTTACAAAATGGTCGATTTCAGGCCTGTCATGGAACAATACAATGAATTTTTTAGTATACTTGGTCGGTTCACACAATACAAAATGAACATGGATGAGGGTACAATCCATGTTTGTAAAGTAGATGCTGGTTCAAGATTTACGAGTCACTGAATGATGGTTCTATTTTTTATATGTGAAACGAATCACGAATCAACAACTCTGGTGCATGGATGAGGATGTGTTGACTAACGATTTAATTATGGAAAAGTTATTTCTTTATTTAATGTTTTGCATGTTCCTGATGCTAGAAAGAATTTGATTTCTAGTAATGTACTCTATTAAATAATTGTGGTTATAAACATGAATACTGAACATTAAATCACGATCTCACGAGTCAACATGAATACTGAACAAGAAATCACGATCTCACGGGTTAACATGAATCTTGATATCTGAACGTCATATCATGTCCATATCTGTTCATAAACTGACTATTATTATCTCTAAAATGTAAACGTGTCTATAATAAACCATTTGCTCATTTAAATTGTTAAACACGTAACTTTTTGCACAATATACATTTTTTCACCCAAAACAAATTTATGAGTAACATTAAGCAAAACAAAATTATGAGAACATTAAGGTCGATAACTTTGAACGAGTTTTAAGTAGTGTGTCCTACTTTATAGGATAGTAGAGTGCTACAAATGAGGGAAGTTAGCTAGACATTAAGTACGTAAATATAAAAAATCAACATACTCATAACTATCAAACACCATTTTCACTCAATATAACTCGCAATTAAATCATATATAATGGGTTGTGCTATATCATTAGATGCCAATAACGACGGTAAGTAACTAAGCACTAATAATTATTTCAATTTTACAAGGTTTTTACGTGCTTTTACGGGTTTGCTATATCATCAGATGCTCGCCATTGTGCTTACAAAGTAGATAGCATGGTTAGAAAACCGAAGCCGTGGGCTTATGGTAATAGCCCGCTATCAATGAGGGAGCTTCAACAGATGCGTAACGAGTTTTGGCAAAATGCTATACGTGCTGGTGGAAGACGAGGTACTTACTTATTTTTGTCACCAATACTATACCCGAAAAGTAAACAATACTAGGTCGTTTGTGCCTTTTCATCAAAGAAACAAATTTGATGTATATTATTTGATGGTTGTTAGAGATTTGGGAAGCCCTTAGAGCGGCCACCGAGGGAAACTTGCTAAATGCACAAAAAATTATCGAAGACAAGAATATTAGACTTGGGAATCAAGACATGTCGGTCTGCTATGACGATAATGGTATGCTAACGTCTTAAAAACAGTCATATTAGATTATAAATGTCTCTCATATGTACGTTTTTACAAAATCTTGTATCATTTGTTCACTTTTACCATGTATATATAGGTACAAGATACAATTTACCGCTGTTTGTTCTCAGCGAGCCAACTAATATGGAGCATCGTGTTCTTAATGTGAGAAAAAAATGTCAACGGTGATATGTATGGATGTTTTAGATCGAGCTAATATTGTAGACCATTGATCATGTTTTGTCAGCGCGCTTTTGCTGTTGCATTGTTGCGGATAATAATAATAATATTACATTTTTTGTAGAAGAAAAAAAAGGAAGTGTGCAGTATAAAGATGCACGTTCTCTCTGAGTTATAGACTACTTTGAGTTTCTGATAAGTTTGTGATCGCTGAAGGCTTGAATGTACATTGCTAGAACTTCATACGATTTCTTTTTTGTTTTAAGAAATAAAATGCTGCTTTTTCAGAAATTAAGAATTATTCATTTCTTTTTTTGGGTAAAGGGGAGTAATCCTGCACCCTGGTAAATAAATTAACCAAATAAACGTTTAAGTACAATGGATATGAGTGAAATCCCATATCTCAGCCCGTTACATAGGCATAAAGCTTACATAACAAGATACTTCCTATTCTCTAAACAAGAAAACAAACCACTACTCAAATGATAACATATGACACAACAAAATAAAATTACTTCCTAGGACCTTGAAACTTTGTGCCATACATGGCATTAAAGGAATCCAAATTCCCTGGAAGATCACGAACCTGTTTCGCATAGTCATCGAAGTCATACTCATCATACTCATCTTCAAACTCTTGGCCACCACCAAAAATATTTGCAGACTCATCAAATGGGTTAGCAACAACCTCATCTTCAGAATCAGACACCTCAATCTCTCCCACTTTAGAAAAAGGGTTAACTCTCTTAGTATAAGAGGTAGACGGAATAGGTTGACCATCATCATCCACAAGAGTAGCTTTCCCATCAATAATTAGCTTTTCAAGCTTACCAATTTTCTCAGCTATGGGAGTAGAACCAACATCCATTGTTCCCATTGAATCACTCACAAGCTTGGCAGCAGAAGAAGTCCCATTCTCCGGAGGCTTAGACGCCTCACCAATAGCAATACGAGAGTTCGTCCCCCGAGATCCATCAATACCTGCTTCCTTAGTAGTACCAGAAGACTTCCCAGTCTTGACCTTGTTAGTAGAAGAATCAGCCACAGTACTTGGGATGCCCAAATCATCTTCCACCTCAAGAGTCCCAAAAGAGTTAGACGTAGTAATCGGTGTATCTTTAGCATTACCACTACCAGCTGCCGGTGTCTTCGTCTTTGCAACATATACCTGCTTCCTAGGTGCAAATCTAGGACCCTTACCCATATTAATACCACCAGTCATCTTCGTACCTTTAGGTTTGGCTTTCCGATTCTGCACCACCTTAAAGCCATCATCAGGTTCATCCTCATTAGAGGTGGGGGGAACATCATTATTATCCTTAATACACTTAGGACAACAAGCAGTATCATGCCCAAACACTTTACATAACGCACAGTGTGGCGGCTTCCATTCATATTCCAGTTTTATACTTGCCGTAGTAAAGCCACTATCATCCTTATTAGGGATCGCCATAGTCACCACATGTTTAAGCTCAAATTCAGACGATAATTCCACAAGAGCACGTGCAAAACTAATGCGACCCCATGAATCAACACACATGGAACTAGTAAAAGCATCTAACATAATCGGCTTACCCACTTGAGTAGCAATTAAGCTCAACCCATCTTCCGAATTATTCATTTCTATTCATACGTAAATGCTTATGAAATCATGTTAGCTAGTTTTGGACAGATGGTTCACTAAACCTTTTTTGTGCATCGTATTGTGCATCGTTTAGGAGTTAAGACTTCCTTATTGAACTGTTTTTGATGATTCATATATGTTAATCGTGTTGGTGAGGTTCTACAGGTTTATCAATGGCCTTCGATTAAACGACTTACATTTTATACAACTTCAAACCAGGATGTTTGGGACAGAAGTGTTGCGACAGAAAACAAAAGGGAAAAGTACAGATATGTAATGGAACATGAATTGATCGATTGTATAACATTACAATTTACAATTGAATAACGTTTACAGGATCCAAATCTATTTATACTTATTGAATCGGTTCCTATGATGAAGAGGAATACCGTTTCATACAAAGTAAACGACACAACACTTCCTAATCGTTACAACCCTTTCTAAATAACGGTTTATACCGTTTTATTCTTATGACCTAGCCCAACCACAAATCCGTTTACAGACTTTACATTAAGCGCATATAATATATACACTAAACTACCCTTAACATTGCTTTTATAACATTAAGGTCTAACATTCACCCCTTAATGTTATAGACTGCAATCGAGTCTTCTTTACTTGACTTCATAGCAGGGTTGGATCTTCATAGGAGCAATAAACGAGGTGCGATACTTCATTCTTGTTTTATTTCTTCCATTTGGTACATTCACGTGCTTCTCCTTCTTTTGTATCTCCTTCTCGTTCTTTTTCTCCTTATCTTCGTGCTTTGTTGTTTTCTTACTTACGTACTTCTTGCTTACTTGCTTGCGTTCTTGCTTGTCACCAGTTTCTTTCTTGCTGATGAGTGTCTAAATATTCATCATTTTTGTACCATCTAGACTGCAAAAAACATCTGAAAACACTCAGAATTGCATCAAAATGATAAAAATATCACAAATCAGTGTTTTATGTGTTTCAAATGCAAAAATATCAAAATCAGATGAAAAACGTATCAAGTTTGCAAAATTGGCAGTTTTAGTCCCCCAAGTTTCAAAAGTTGTCAAAAACAGTCCCTGGTATATCAAAATAAAGAAAAATATCATTCAAGGTCCCTGAAATATTTTAAATTGTCAAAAAAAGGTCCTTGAATGAATCTTTGGTCAAATGGCAGAAAAGGTCCTTCAACTTTGAAAAGTGGCAAAAATAGTCCTTGGAAGTTTGAAAATGTCTATTTTGGTCCTTGAACTATTGAAGCTTGTCATTTTTGGTCCCTTGAAACAACTTTGCAAATATGGCAGCCTTGGTCCCTTGATTTTCAGAAATTACACAACAAGTCCTTGATTATTAAACCCTTTAAACCATTGGTCCCTTGTCAAATCCCTTTGTGACCCCTGCCATAGCCAATTGGACCCCTGCCTTTTGGACCCCCCCTTTATAATATTAAACCCGGTCAACTCCCCTAGTCAAACAAACACACCCCCTGGTTTCCCTCCTTTTTTCCTTCTTCCCCAACAACTGCCCTGCTCTCTCCCATCCCCCCAGCTCAACCTCACCCCTCCTTGTCCCCTCCACCTCAACACAAAACAAGAAACAATTAATGCTTCATCCTCCTAAACACTCAATCAAATCCCAGTTGCAATATCCATTTTGGCGCCAAATTTCATCAAACGGCTTAAATTGAGTCAAAGCATCCAACGGCCAAATTTATTGGTGGGAAAGGTTCAGAGTACAAGTGGAAGCACTTTTGAAGTATAAATAAGTGAAGAAAGAGAAGCAAGAAGGGGGGAGTAGAGTAGTTTTTTTTAGGATATGTCGTTTTAGTTAATTTTTCATTTCCAGTGTATTAATTAGCTTTTAAGCTCTATATTTCATGTTCTTATTATCTAATAACACTTTTGTAAACCTCAATTTCAAGTTTTTAGTTCTTTTCATGTTTATGCAAATTTCCTTGTTAAAATTCTCAAAATATTCGAATATTGTTAATTAGTTGTTGCTAAGGAATATCAAGCTCATATAAGCTCTTATATAAGCTTTTATAAGCTCACTTTAGCTAAATATCTGCTCAGAAAGTTTCTACTCAGTTTTTACTCTTAAAACTCTCTCAGTCAACAAAAGTCAACTGAAGAGATCAAAATGGACTTGGTTATGATATTGGTTGTTGCAGAGCTTGATTTGGGTTGGAATAGCTTCAGTTAGTATAGTTATGGTTTGGGTATAAGCTGCATAGTAGCTGGACTGCTGTGAGCTTTTCTTTCTCTTCATGTCAATTTTTTGTTCAAATCTGTATGTGGTTGTTTCATGTAGTTAGTGTCAATTGTTAACTCAAATCATTGCAATTAGGTTCAGTTTGGTTAGTGATAGTTAGAATAGGGAGTGACTCACACTAGTTAAGTGAATTGTTAGTTAAAGTTTGCTTACAAGTTACATGAACCTGTGTTTGGTCTAAGCTGGCATTTGGGATTGCAGAGCTTATTAGTGGTTAGATTCAGTTTACTAAGCTCCCTTTAGGCTTACTAGGATCATTTGAGTCACTCATTTGCATACCAAATCAGTGGAAGTCAAAATCACAGTTAATGGGTTCTCAGGATCACCTCATCTTACTTCCATAGGTCTCCTCTTGCATTTAGGTTTGGATTTAGTTAACATAGCTTGTATTAGTCCTATTTTACCTTTAAACATCAATCTCAGTTCACCATTTAAGCTCAAAATTCATTTTAGTCAACTTTAGTTAGTTTTTATAAAAAGTCAAAATTTCTAAATACCCGTTTTTGAATAAACTTTTGAATTTAATTGTGTGTTTAATACTAAGAGTTAGTTCATAAGCTTCTAGGATATTTAAATATAGCTGCTAAACTAAATTAGAAAAATACTAGTTTACTCTTAATCAGCTTATAAAGTGCTTATTTGTTAGCTTGTTCTAGATACCTTTTCTGGATAGTGCCCTGTGCACAGATTTGATAGCTTAGTTCATAAGCTCTCAGAGAGCTTATTAGTTAGCTTCAGCTTGTACATCTTAGCTTTTTGAGAAGCTCACCTAGCTATCTCAAGGATCTAAGCTTAAAATTCCAATTCCTAGCTTATTTAGTTGGTCTGCAATTGCTTTTTAGTTTTGTCCAAATCATTTAAGTGTACCAGTTAAGTCAGTGTTTTCCAGTTTTTCAAAAGCTTCTCACAAGCTCATTAGCATAATCCAATCTTTGCATTTCAGCTTTTTGGAAAGCTTAACTGGGTATCTTGTTAACTCCAGTTTCCATTTTCATTTTCTAGCTTATTGTAGTGCTTAAAAGTTAGCTTAAAGGTATCTAGTAAACCAATAGAGTGTACTGTGCAAACAGTGTAGCTTGTGCTTATTTGAATCTTGTTCAGTGCTTATTCCTTAATCATTTTGCTTATTCAGTTGTTATATTAGCTTATAATCAGTATCTAGCTTATTTCCAATTCACCTTGTGCTTACTCATTAGCGTATTAGTTATTTAGCTTAATCATTGTGCTTATTTCCATTTCTTACACCACTGTTGAGAAACATAAGCTCAAACTCAGCTTATTAGTGGTTTTTGTAAAAAAGTTGTAGTTATAAAAAGTGCTTATTTAAGTGTGTTTAATAAGTTTGCAAAAAGAAAAATCGAAAAAAAAATAAATGGCAAAAAGGGTGGGGAGGCAGGCTCGAACCTGAGACCTCCCACCCTTGGGAGAGTGATAGGATAGTACCTGTATGCCATTGCGCCCTTGGGTCTTTGACTGTCATATCTTGCACCATTTAATCTCATATATACGTTTTTACTTTTAAAGCTAAATAAGGTGTTTTGCTTATCAACTGCTTATTCTTTACAGCTTTTTCAGTCTTTGTATTTTTCCTAGGAATAGATTTAGTTTAAGTATTTTCCTGTAAAATTTCGTAATTTTCCTAAATGTTTTAGTATTTTTAATTAATTAATTAGTGTTTAATAGATTTTAATTCATAATAAAAAATATAAAAGTCTAAAAAATATAAATCTTTTTTCTAAAATTTTCTTTTGTCATATAGTACGTAATAAAATTGTTTTTACACTTGTAGAACTTTTATTTCATAAATTTTACGTTTTTGCTTGCGCACTCGCGTAATTTTTATAAATAACTTACGTTTTCATTTTAAATCACGTTTTTAGATAATTTAAGTTTAAGTTTTAATTAAAATAGTTTATTTAAGTTATTTTATTTTATAAAATCACAAAAACATCATTGTAAAAATAGTGATAGCGTTTATTTAATATATTTTAACTTTTTAATTTCCTTTAATTTGCATTTAAGTCGCTGTAATTTATTAATCTTTTCTTTAGGTATAATTATCCATCCAAATCCTTACTAATCACTATCCTTAGTGATTATTCGACATCTGTCAGTGTTTACACACCATTGAGTCTCCGTGGGACTTAACGACCCGGGAATTCATTATATTCTCTGATCTTCATTGTATTTGTTTCTGAGCAGTTTTAAGTTTATTACGGTTAGTCATTCACAAGTGGCTAGCTTGTGTGATAAAGCTTGACTGTGTATTCAGGGACCAATCAAATTTTGGCGCCGCTGCCGGGGAGGCTTTAGCGTGTTCTAAACCTTTTTCAGATCCGTACTTGCACATATACCATCTTTTGTAAAAAGTTTTTTTTTTTTTTTTTTTTTTTTGTAAAGTTATCAGAAAATCCAAAAAGTTCATTAACACTTTTTCCTGAAGTGTTAACAACACCAAAAATATTTTCATTCTTTGTTTTTATAGCATGTTTTTCAAAAATCCAAAAATATCCATCCTTTATCCTCTAATCTGTTTAATTCTCCATTCCTTATCCTCTATAACCGTTTAATTCTTCATCTCTTATCCCTCTTATCCGTTTAATTCTTTATGTCATGGTTTTCGACATGTTCCTGGTGTGGAGGTCCATTTAACGGTGGAAATTGTCGGCGATGTACCAATGTGAGTTTCGGAGACAAGTTTGTCGGTAATCCCGATCCCATTTCAAATAATGAAACACCCGATTTTTCCTACCTACCTCCACAGCCCCAATACGAATCCTACTCATGCGAGTTTTGTGGGAATGATTCTCATTACGGTTTTGATTGTCCACCACGGGTCCCGCTTGTCTATGAGCCAGAACCATGTTACAATCAGAACTTTGGTGAAAGTTATTTTCCCAATTATCTCTGTTGTGAGAATTGTGGGGGTCCTCATGCGAATTTTGAATGTCAACCGATGAATCAAAATTTTCACAATTCCAATTCTCCCGGTTTTGACAATTTCCAACCCCCACAGTATTCCATCATTCATCAATATCATCATGATAAAACTATTGAAGAATTACTAGCTGAAGAACGAACGACTAATCCTAGTACTCAGACTTCCGAGCCTTCACAGCATTTCAATGATTACGAGGAGTGTAATCTTCCACAAAGTTCTGAAGAAATACGCATTCGAAAGCAACTACAAATGAAAAGAATGGTATGTAAGCTTCAGCAGATGAATATAAGAATCCGATATGATGACGATGATGATGAGGATACTATTCAAATGAGGGAATATTATGAGGACGACGAGGAGAGTGTTATTCTTTTGAAAGATATCATTTCTCAACTCCCTCAGTCTATTGCTATCACACCTATCTTACCTATTATTGCTTCCAAAGACTCTCTCACCATGGGGGATAAGCATCTCAGCACTATACCGGAAACGGAATCGTCTAATGTTGAGAACTTCATCCCAATCCCAAGTGAGTCTGAGGATATATCCGATAGTGATTGTGATTTGCCTTTTTGTGATTCTCTTGACATTTCTGAGGTTACTTCCGGGATTTTCTCAAATCCTCTTTTTGAATTTAATAATGACTACACTTTTGGGAAAGTAAATCCTCTTTTCGATGAAATGTCTGAGGCCGATACAGAGACCATCACGGAAGTGGTGGAAATTGCTAGCTCTCAGAGCACACCACTTGTCCCACCTCTGTATTCTAACTTATCTCTTCCATCATGTGATGACGATTCTATCCTCACTCATGAGATTCATGATCCAAAAATCATGAATTCCCCTTCTGATAATGAGGAGTTAGTCATGATTTTTATCATGATTTTCTTTCTTTTCTTCACATATGGTGTGACTTCTCATCCCCTTTTCTCCTTCGGGAATGAGGACACTATTTTTGATCCCGGCATTTTCATTTATCATTTTTGAGCCGGTTCTATGAATATCTCATCGGTGTGGAACTTTCACGTGCTTCAAATGTTTGTCCAAACATCTTGAATGAAAGTCCGATGGAGATTGTTTCTTCCACTTTGCTTCCCCATGAACAAATTAATTCGGGGTCGAGTCAAGCTAGCGACTCGGTAATCAAAAACAGTAGCTAAACATGGGTTTTCACCCGTGTGTACCACCCTAGTGTGGGGGAGTTGCCCCACATATTATATATATATAAGTTTTCTTAAAAAAAAAATAAATAAAATAAAAAAAATAATAAAATCTTTCTAAATAATGGCCGTAGTATTTCCCTTTTACGTTCTTTGTTTCGGCATAACCGCCGTTACTTTGAATATTGAGGGCAATATTCATTTCTAAGTGTGGGGGGGAATTCTCACGAATTTTATCATGTAATTATTCCACCCAATTCCACCATTTTTGGCCAAATTTTTTTTTTTGGAGTAAGTGTTTTTCACTTACTCAGCATATGGTTATCAGTCCGCCATGTCTAACACACATAAGGATTGGCTAATCCAGGAGCAAACGGCTCTTGGTAAAGATTTCTCAAATCCGTTTATGGCTTGCAATTTGCCCAAAATTGTATGGTATTCAACTCACCATATCCTAAAAAGTGAAGAGTTGGCTAGCCCGCAAGATTATGGCTTGTGGTAAAGGCAGTGGAAAAACCATAATTGGTAATCAGCTCACCAAAGATAATATTGATAATTTATCTAAGAGTTGGCTAGTCCAGAGCAAACGGCTTCTGGTAAAGACAAATCAAATCCGTTTACAGCTTATGATTTGCTCAAAATCATTTGGTTATCATTGTACCAAGGTTCTTACTTGAACTGAAACAATTGGCTACTCCAGAAGTAATGGCTTTTGGTAAAGAGTTCTTTAAAATCCATTAAAATTTCAAAACATTGCTAGGGACTAGCAATGTCTTAGTGTGGGGGATTGATGAGTGTCTAAATACTCATCATTTTTGTACCATCTAGACTGCAAAAAACATCTGAAAACACTCAGAATTGCATCAAAATGATAAAAATATTACAAATCAGTGTTTTATGTGTTTCAAATGCAAAAATATCAAAATCAGATGAAAAACGTATCAAGTTTGCAAAATTGGCAGTTTTAGTCCCCCAAGTTTCAAAAGTTGTCAAAAACAGTCCCTGGTATATCAAAATAAAGAAAAATATCATTCAAGGTCCCTGAAATATTTTAAATTGTCAAAAAAAGGTCCTTGAATGAATCTTTGGTCAAATGGCGGAAAAGGTCCTTCAACTTTGAAAAGTGGCAAAAATAGTCCTTGGAAGTTTGAAAATGTCTATTTTGGTCCTTGAACTATTGAAGCTTGTCATTTTTGGTCCCTTGAAACAACAAATATGGCAGCCTTGGTCCCTTGATTTTCAGAAATTACACAACAAGTCCTTGATTATTAAACCCTTTAAACCATTGGACCCTTGTCAAATCCCCTTGTGACCCCTGCCATAGCCAATTGGACCCCTGCCTTTTGGACCCCCCCCCCCTTTATAATATTAAACCCGGTCAACTCCCCTAGTCAAACAAACACACCCCCTGGTTTCCCTCCTTTTTTCCTTCTTCCCCAACAACTGCCCTGCTCTCTCCCATCCCCTCAGCTCAACCTCACCCCTCCTTGTCCCCTCCACCTCAACACAAAACAAGAAACAATTAATGCTTCATCCTCCTAAACACTCAATCAAATCCCAGTTGCAATATCCATTTTGGCGCCAAATTTCATCAAACGGCTTAAATTGAGTCAAAGCATCCAACAGCCAAATTTATTGGTGGGAAAGGTTCAGAGTACAAGTGGAAGCACTTTTGAAGTATAAATAAGTGAAGAAAGAGAAGCAAGAAGGGGGGAGTAGAGTAGTTTTTTTTAGGATATGTCGTTTTAGTTAATTTTTCATTTCCAGTGTATTAATTAGCTTTTAAGCTCTATATTTCATGTTCTTATTATCTAATAACACTTTTGTAAACCTCAATTTCAAGTTTTTAGTTCTTTTCATGTTTATGCAAATTTCCTTGTTAAAATTCTCAAAATATTCGAATATTGTTAATTAGTTGTTGCTAAGGAATATCAAGCTCATATAAGCTCTTATATAAGCTTTTATAAGCTCACTTTAGCTTAATATCTGCTCAGAAAGTTTCTACTCAGTTTTTACTCTTAAAACTCTCTCAGTCAACAAAAGTCAACTGAAGAGATCAAAATGGACTTGGTTATGATATTGGTTGTTGCAGAGCTTGATTTGGGTTGGAATAGCTTCAGTTAGTATAGTTATGGTTTGGGTATAAGCTGCATAGTAGCTGGACTGCTGTGAGCTTTTCTTTCTCTTCATGTCAATTTTTTGTTCAAATCTGTATGTGGTTGTTTCATGTAGTTAGTGTCAATTGTTAACTCAAATCATTGCAATTAGGTTCAGTTTGGTTAGTGATAGTTAGAATAGGGAGTGACTCACACTAGTTAAGTGAATTGTTAGTTAAAGTTTGCTTACAAGTTACATGAACCTGTGTTTGGTCTAAGCTGGCATTTGGGATTGCAGAGCTTATTAGTGGTTAGATTCAGTTTACTAAGCTCCCTTTAGGCTTACTAGGATCATTTGAGTCACTCATTTGCATACCAAATCAGTGGAAGTCAAAATCACAGTTAATGGGTTCTCAGGATCACCTCATCTTACTTCCATAGGTCTCCTCTTGCATTTAGGTTTGGATTTAGTTAACATAGCTTGTATTAGTCCTATTTTACCTTTAAACATCAATCTCAGTTCACCATTTAAGCTCAAAATTCATTTTAGTCAACTTTAGTTAGTTTTTATAAAAAGTCAAAATTTCTAAATACCCGTTTTTGAATAAACTTTTGAATTTAATTGTGTGTTTAATACTAAGAGTTAGTTCATAAGCTTCTAGGATATTTAAATATAGCTGCTAAACTAAATTAGAAAAATACTAGTTTACTCTTAATCAGCTTATAAAGTGCTTATTTGTTAGCTTGTTCTAGATACCTTTTCTGGATAGTGCCCTGTGCACAGATTTGATAGCTTAGTTCATAAGCTCTCAGAGAGCTTATTAGTTAGCTTCAGCTTGTACATCTTAGCTTTTTGAGAAGCTCACCTAGCTATCTCAAGGATCTAAGCTTAAAATTCCAATTCCTAGCTTATTTAGTTGGTCTGCAATTGCTTTTTAGTTTTGTCCAAATCATTTAAGTGTACCAGTTAAGTCAGTGTTTTTCAGTTTTTCAAAAGCTTCTCACAAGCTCATTAGCATAATCCAATCTTTGCATTTCGGCTTTTTGGAAAGCTTAACTGGGTATCTTGTTAACTCCAGTTTTCATTTTCATTTTCTAGCTTATTGTAGTGCTTAAAAGTTAGTTTAAAGGTATCTAGTAAACCAATAGAGTGTACTGTGCAAACAGTGTAGCTTGTGCTTATTTGAATCTTGTTCAGTGCTTATTCCTTAATCATTTTGCTTATTCAGTTGTTATATTAGCTTATAATCAGTATCTAGCTTATTTCCAATTCACCTTGTGCTTACTCATTAGCGTATTAGTAATTTAGCTTAATCATTGTGCTTATTTCCATTTCTTACACCACTGTTGAGAAACATAAGCTCAAACTCAGCTTATTAGTGGTTTTTGTAAAAAAGTTGTAGTTATAAAAAGTGCTTATTAAAGTGTGTTTAATAAGTTTGCAAAAAGAAAAATCGAAAAAAAAAATAAATGGCAAAATGGGTGGGGAGGCAGGCTCGAACCTGAGACCTCCCACCCTTGGGAGAGTGATAGGATAGTACCTGTATGCCATTGCGCCCTTGGGTCTTTGACTGTCATATCTTGCACCATTTAATCTCATATATACGTTTTTACTTTTAAAGCTAAATAAGGTGTTTTGCTTATCAACTGCTTATTCTTTACAGCTTTTTCAGTCTTTGTATTTTTCCTTGGAATAGATTTAGTTTAAGTATTTTCCTGTAAAATTTCGTAATTTTCCTAAATATTTTAGTATTTTTAATTAATTAATTAGTGTTTAATAGATTTTAATTCATAATAAAAAATATAAAAGTCTAAAAAATATAAATCTTTTTTCTAAAATTTTCTTTTGTCATATAGTACGTAATAAAATTGTTTTTACACTTGTAGGACTTTTATTTCATAAATTTTACGTTTTTGCTTGCGCACTCGCGTAATTTTTATAAATAACTTACGTTTTCATTTTAAATCACGTTTTTAGATAATTTAAGTTTAAGTTTTAATTAAAATAGTTTATTTAAGTTATTTTATTTTATAAAATCACAAAAACATCATTGTAAAAATAGTGATAGCGTTTATTTAATATATTTTAACTTTTTAATTTCCTTTAATTTGCATTTAAGTCGCTGTAATTTATTAATAGTCGCTGTAATTTATTAATCTTTTCTTTAGGTATAATTATCCATCCAAATCCTTACTAATCACTATCCTTAGTGATTATTCGACATCTGTCAGTGTTTACACACCATTGAGTCTCCGTGGGACTTAACGACCCGGGAATTCATTATATTCTCTGATCTTCATTGTATTGGTTTCTGAGCAGTTTTAAGTTTATTACGGTTAGCCATTCACAAGTGGCTAGCTTGTGTGATAAAGCTTGACTGTGTATTCAGGGACCAATCACTTGCCATCAATCATTTTCCAAAATCCATACGCCTTTAATATTGTTTCCATCAACAATGCCCACGTAGTGTAGTTTGTTTCAGTCAATTTTGGACATTGTAGTAAAACATTTCCTTGTTCTCAAACTGATGCACTGCTTGATGCGTTATCATGCTTGTTTTTAACTTGCTTACTTCTTATAATCAGAACCGAGATGGTTTCTGGTTTTCTTGCTCTTGTGTTTGATCAAAAGATCAAAACTCTTACTTGTTATCTAGGCTACTTGCTACCTAGTTTCTTGTTGTTTGGGCTACTTGCTACCCAATGAACTTGCTATCTAGGCTACTTGCTACCTAGTTTCTTGCTGTTTGGGCTACTTGCTACCCAATACAAATGTTGACCAACTCGCTAATCAACCTTTGCGCTCCTAACCAAGTCGCTAATTAGGGCTTAACTTGCATGCTTTGACCAAAGTAATTGTTCCTTTCTTTCTGATAATGAACCACGATAATCCTACTTGCTTGCTAGTTTGAATCAAGGGTTCTACTTGCTATTTGAATCTTAAGGTTCGGAACTTGCTATGAACCTAAGAATTCGGTTTAACTTGCTATGAACCACAAAGGGTTCGGTTTCTTACTTTCTAACTTTACACCACTCCCCCCCCCCCCCCCTCTTAAATATAAATTAAATATAAAACTTATATATAAAAGGTATGTAAAGTTTTGATATAAAAACTTACGGGTGTTTCTTTGCTCTTATGCCTACTGCCTATCTTTTCTATTCTCTGGTGGTTATCGACACAAAGAAACAACACAAATGATACACCCCTTTTCTTACTTCTGCAATTAGGGCAAAAAAACACGAAGCTTTCTTCTTTCCCCTTCCTTCAATCGATCAAAAACATCCCAAATCCGCCTATGACTTCTTTCTTCTTTCTCTTTCTAATTAGATGACGGTTTTGTGGTGGTTTTGTTACTGCTTTCTTCTTCTAGTCGCTATACACAAAGATTGTATAACAACCCTTCGCCTTTTATTCTTGCTTTTCAATCGATGGCCGCTTGCATACATTCTTCCCTGGATCGATTAAACTCTTGCTCTGATACCACTGTTCTACAGGTTTATCAATGGCCTTCGACTAAACGACTTACAGATTATACAACTTATGGTTTCGGTCTGGATGAAACCAGGATGTTTGGGACAGAAGTGTTGCGACAGAAAACAAAAAGGAAAAGTAAAGATATGTAATGGAACATGAATTGATCGATTGTATAACATTACAATTTACAACTGAATAACGTTTACATAATCCTAATCTATTTATACTTATTGAATCGGTTCCTATGATGAAGAGGAATACCGTTTCATATAAAGTAAACGACACAACAGTTCCTAATCGTTACAACCCTTTCTAAATAACGGTTTATATCCTTTTATTCTTATGACCCAGCCCAACCACAAATCCGTTTACAGACTTTACATTAAGTGCATATAATATATACACTAAACTACCCTTGACATTGCTTTTATAACATTAAGGTCCAACAGGTGAATAATGAACGATGAGTAAATTGGAATCATTTTTACATGGCCATTTTGTTGACATTTCATGTTAGCTAGTTTTGGACACTGTTTGATTGGATACTTGCTATGAATAATTCTATAGAAACCATGATCGATTCTATGGTCTTACTTATAATCATTTATCAAGTAAGTATCATTATCAAGGTTGCGATTGTGAGAGATATAACATGACGAGGGGAGTTGTTGCTATTGGAAACTAAGCTTAATCATAGGTCACTACAGTAGTGAAATCATCATTTTGATTGAAGGATTTAAAAATCATCCAAAGGAAGAATATGTTGACCAATCGTCCTAAAACTATTGCTCCCTTCCATGTTTTAATCAATAGAAACGTCGTTTTGGTGAAACACCAGCTCCAATAGATAGCTGGTATACCGGAATGGTTTGGGACTGATCCTACTCCAAATCGGTTTGATCACTTGCTCATACAGAAGAGTTACCTTTTGACCTTTGGAAATTGACTTTAATTTTTTCTGATTAGTGATTCGTGCTAATATGTTATCTGATATACTGATATGATATGTTGCTATTGTATACATCAAACTAAGAAATACTAATAATCATTGAAAAAAAGTCCAGAAGCTAAATGACTAGTTGACTTAACTGAAAACAAATCAGTTTTAGTGATCTAACTCTTCAAAAAAAAAAAAAAAAAAAAAAAAAAAAAAAAAAAGTACAATACTATCAGCAATTTGTACAACACGACACAGCACATGAACACTTAACTAATTTTGGCGGTTGTCTATCAAAATTCAGTTACAAAAACAAACCCTGTATATAAACAGAAATATCTGCAGCTTACGATCCCACACCCCATTCACTTTTACAATCAATCAAAAGTTTTCGACATTTTCTTGTTCTCAAAGATTCAAAGCAGAAACTCTTCTGCATTCGCTGTAATCAACTCTTACGCAAAGTTTAATTACAATGGGGTGTGCATGTGTTAAACCATCAAGAGCCAGTGAGGACAGTAAGTTTTTCATCTTTTCTAAACAATTTGATAGCAATCTTGATGTTGGTTCTGCGTGTTTTGATCAGTTCTTGCATGTACGAATGTGGTTTTTTGAATCGTTGCTAAAAATGAAATAAGATCTTTAGCAAAAAGGGTTTTGTTTAATGTGTTTAATATTTGAGATTGCATTGTCAGTTGCTTTGCATTATGATGATTTGTATTAACTTTTTGAAGTTTCTTGAATAATGATTATAAATTTATAATAGACAAAATTTCAAGATAAATGAATTGGAATGATCAGTTTTGAAGTGGTTTATGTGTTCTAAGTTGAATCTTGATGTTGGTCATGTCACATGCGTATTTTAATCTGTTCTTGCATGATTGTGGTTATTTCAGTCTGTTGCTAATAATGAAGTGATTATATGTTTAGCAGAAAGGGTTTTGTTTGACGTCTTTGATCTTTGAGGTTTTATTGCCAGTTGTGTGAATTACGATGATGTGTATTCAATTCTCGGCGTTTCTTGAATAATGATTATATTGGACAAAATTTCAATATAAAATTATGTGTTAAACTTGGAGTTGAATCAGTTGTAAAGTGGTTAACGTGTTCTAAGTTGAATTGACGTGGTTTGTAATCAGTTCTTGCATGCATATAAACATCAAGTGTTTGGTCGTTTGGAGTGAATAGAAAATCAGTGTGATGCATTATAAGAAAAAATCCCTATGATGACTTGTTTTGGAAAATTTCTGAGATAAAGTTATTAATGTGTTCTTGACCAATATCTAGTTAAAATCATCTATTAAATTACATAATCTTGATTGTTGAAGATTATCTTGTTGTGTTTCTGTTACTTAATATTCAGTTTATCTCAGCTTAATTATGTTTTGGTTTTCTTTCAGGAACTCCTGCTCTCGCTAACCCTGTTACTTAATATTCAGTTTATCTCAGCTTAATTATGTTTTGGCTTATGGAAATCGTCCGCTATCTTCCGCTCAGCTTCAAGAGATGCGCAATACTTTCTGGCAAAACGCTGTCCAAGCTGGTGGCCGACAAGGTGCTTTTCATGGCAAATTTTGTTACTTAAAAGATCAGTCAATTAAGTTGGCTATTTCATTTGTGAAATTTTATGAAAAATTGCTAACAGAATTATGTTTAATGGTTGTTAGAGATTTGGGAAGCCCTTAGGGCAGCTGCTGAGGGGGATTTGCGCAATGCAGAGAAAGTTATCAGAGATAATAAGATTTCGCTTGGTAATGTTGACATGACGGTCTGTTACGATGAGAGTGGTATGTTATCACGTTTTCATAATATTTTCATTTTTTATGTCAAGCCTGAATAATTGAACAAGATCTTTGAGTAATCGTTGTACTTCATTATGGCATTTTTACAGGTACAAGTTATAACTTGCCATTGTATGTTTTGAGTGAGCCAACCAATATGGAGCATCGTGTACTTCGGTGCTTGGTATAGCAACATACAATTGATGGTGATCGATATGGTAGTTTTAGCATACAGGTAGCAGATCATGAATGTACATTCTGTTATCGTGTTTTTCTTTTTTGTTTTTTCTTCGAGTATAGCCATGATCAAATGTTGTAGTGAGTTTGTGGTTCTTTGTGTTGCGGGCGAGTTACATTTCATGTTGATGAAAACTGGAAATTGAAGGTTCTATACATGTACTTGTCTGTGCCATACTACAATGAGCTAGCTGAAAGAACATTGCTATATCAATGATTTCTGTAAAGTTGCTAAACTCTTTTGTCTAACTTTTTAACACAATAATTAATTTTATCTCACTTATAAATGTTTTGACATGTTATAGACATGTGATCATTTAGATGAATAAAGAAAATAGCCCAAACAATGAGCCTAATAATACACAGTTTGAAACTTTGAATGAGCTTTGGCCTTGCAACTTAGAAAAATACACAGCCCATTAACCACAAGAAGATCTAAGCAAAAACTAACAAAAAACATGCTAACTATATCTATGTCCACTATCCACAATTTCCTAAACCTATAATTCCTTACCATGTCTTTCGGCGTATGCGATCCATCATACTTGGGCGGCCGCTTGGACCAGCTTCCGCGTTACCATGCATATTTGATGGCTCACTCAACACGTACAAAGGTAATTCATATCTGAAACCTGTACCCGTAAAAGTAAGCTAAGTACATAATATGCACACACATGTGTATGAAAATTTAATCGTGAACACACCAGTGTTGTCAAAAACAACCGTCATGTCAGGATTCCCAAGTCTAAGGTTATTCTCGTCAATGATCGCTTGTGCATAGGGTAAGTCGCTCTCAGCTGCCCTTCTAAGTGCACGCCAAATGTCTAACAACCATTAAACACAATGCAGCTATTTACATTAGCTAGTAAGAAAAGTCACAAACATTAAGCTAAAATTTGACATATACGGGTCAAGAAATGAACCTGGTTGACCGCCAAAACGAGGTATATTATGCCAAAATATGTTTCTCATCTCACGAAGCTCATCTGAACTTATACGATCGTCATGTTGCCAGGGCCTAGGCTTTATTACTATGTTATCCGGGGCTTCTTAGCTGTCTATAGCAAGAAACATAACCTTATAGCTAAACTATAAACTTGGTTTTCTTCCCATCCATAGTTCATAAAAACTATCTTCTTTTTCTTACAGGGGATCTTATCTAAAAGATAAGTAGCCAATAAAACCGCTTTCCCCCACATGCCATGGCTTAAATCATGACTTTAACAACATGACCATATCTTTAAGGCACAGTTCTTTCCTATCAACAATTATGTTGTGGTGTATAAGAAGCAATAAATTTATGTCTTATTCCATGTTTAGAACATACATGAAATGGAGACACATATTCACCTCCAATATCACTTCGAATCGCCTTGTTTTCGATAATAAGTTGATTCTTAACTTATTTGTATAGATCAATCTTGTCTATATCCTTACTCTCAAGTAAGTAAAAGTCGCAATATTTTGTGCTACCATCAACAATTACGATGAAGTACCTAATTGCTACCTTAGTAGGTATCGATTTCAAATCACATAAAACTATGTGAATCAAGGGTTCGGTTAATATACGGTCAACCGAGTGAAAAGACAATCTTGTCAATTTGGCTTCAACATAAGTTTTATTTTTGTAATCCGTGTTTGTTTATTTAATTAAACAACGTATTGAGTTAAAATTAACATGTCCGAGATGGCCATGCTATACATTCAAAGGATCAAATAAGCTGAATTCATACTCATTTTTATTTAAAAAAAAAAAAAAAAAAAAAAAAAAAAAAAAAAAAAAAAGATTCAGCTTAAACATTTAATGAAAGGCATAACCCGTACCGACCAAAATTTTGTTCAATGTTAACTCAATGTTACTTGATAAAAATAAAGCCAAATTTATTAAGCAACCATCCAGACACAAGATTCCTACGAATCTCTGGCACATACAACATGTTGGTTCACTTAAGCTCTTTTCCACATGTGAATTTCAACATCACATTTCTTTTCCCTTGCTATTAGCAGTTATTAAGTTACCCATAAATTGCATCTCTCATTTTCTGCTACTTTGAAAGAGTTAACCAAACTCTTATCATCATACTCATGACATGATGCCTAAGTGTTAATCAACATTTTCTAATGTCGGATCCCGCCTTGGCAACAATTTTCATTTCATTCAGGCCATTAAACCCATAGTTATGGCACATAAAATCTGAATGCTTTAAAGCATCTACCATACACATAACTTGAGTATCGGTCTCCCTTTCAACAAGTTCGGGAGCAGATCCTTTAGATGTCACTCATGACATTTCGAACATTCTGTTAATACGAGATTCCGTTATTAGTGTAACACTAAATTTGGAATAATTAACAACTTGCTATATCACAAAGTGTAACACTACTGTTTTGTAAGATCCATTACACAAAACCGCTTTTAAACAAGTCTTTCGATTAAACAATGAAACAATATCGTATATTACATAATGTTTTTAAACAAAAACAAATTTGTAATATGATCTTGTCAATCTTCTTTAATAATATCTTAATAGATCTGCATCACATGGTATAATTCTACAATGAAACTCGACAAAGTTTCAAAATAGATTTATTTTTTCAAAGAAACTCAACAAGGTTTCTATAGATCTACTATCAAATGCATAAAGTTTCAAGAACTATATTTAGTTTATAATTAAACTCAACCTGGTTTAAATAAGCTAAACAAGTCAAAGAAACTTTTCCACAAAATATGATACCAGCTTGTATATTATTAGATTTTGTTTCAAACAAACTCATCTTGGTTTCAATAAACACGTTCTAGTAATCGAATAAAATAACAACTCGTATTTTATGAGATTTCTTTCAAAGAAACTCCACATGGTTTCAATGAATCGGATTTCATCATGATTTTTAACCATGTTAGTAACTGGCGCACCAATTACATTCGCAAGATTCACTAGGGTCACAAATTATGTTACCATCAGTTAACTTGTGAATATTTAAATACAAAAACAGTTAAAACAATATGATATCTAATAAACTCAACATGGTTTATGTAAACCTGTATCAAATATGATTTCGAGAAACACAAGCTTGGTTTCAATATCCAGATTTAAACAATAACATATGCAATAAACAAACTAAATAAATCAGTTTGAAAAGAAACTCATCATGGTTTCAATATAAACTGATTCAATAAACTGTTTTAAAAATCGTTTATAAATCTGTTATACCAAATCTGTTAATTAAAATTCTCTTTAGTTATAAAACTGATTTTCAAAGAAACTCAATCTTGGTTTCAGCAGAAAAACAGTTCGTATAAATCTGTTAATTATATTAATCAGATTTTAATAAAAAGTGTTTTAATTCTGTTACACAGAATCTGTTTTAAGACTGTAGGGAAACGGTTACACTTTTATTAATAAAATCTATATTACAATAAATAAAATTAACAGTAAATAAATAACAGAAAATTAAATACAAACAGAATGTAAGCAGATAAACGATAATTAAATAAAATAATAAAATAGTCAAAAGACTTACTTGATCACCAAATAAAGATCAACAAAGAAGCACTAAAAGACGAGGCACGTGTTTGACACGCTTCCCTTAAAACAGATTCGCCGTCTGTTTCCCAGGGTATAACAGCCAAAACAGTAAGTTGTACTGTCGGACTTAACTAAACTGCCAGGAATTTCATCTTAAGAGATGCGTATTCCATATGTTGGAAATCAATAATAACTATTGATTTGATGTGTGAAAAACTTGTGTAATTAGGGCCTCTAATTATACACAATAGACTCCCTTTAAGTTTACTCATCCCACCGATGTGGGATTGAAAATAAACTATTTTTCCTCTTTAGGCATGGTACCGAATGTCTAACTTTGAGACCCGATATCTCATTCACATCAACTCTATTTTGGACACATAAAGACTTATTGCGAAGCTCTCTTCGAGGAGAACGCGAACCTACAAACTATTACTCATATATGTGACACATACATATAGATAATTGTGTCCAAAGTTGGTCAAAAATCACTTTTGCCAACCAATTTTCCAACAAAAGTTAGTTAAATAACCGAATAGCGGTTATGGGTAGTTAAAAGCGGTTATGGCGGTTATGGTAGTTATACCCTTTCATGAAGGGACACGATGGTTCGCTTGTGAGCCTATATATACGCTGCATATGTATCATTGTAGGGTGTGTCTCAAATACAATGTAACCACTGTTATATTGATTAATAAATGAATCATCTTCTTGTTAATCTTGTGCATATATCGATCCTGAAAATATCAATTAGAAGACCTGTAAAAAATACAACAACATGAACACTTAACTAATTTTGGCGGTTGTCTATCAAAATTCAGTTACAAAAACAAACCCTGTATATAAACAGATATATCTGCAGCTCACAATCCCACACCCCATTCACTTTTACAATCAATCAAAAGTTTACGTCATTTTCTTGTTCTCAAAGATTCATAGCAGAAACTCTTCTGCATTCGCTGTCATCAACTCTTACGCAAAGATTTATTACAATGGGGTGTGCATGTGTTAAACCATCAAGAACCAGTGAGGACAGTAAGTTTTTCATCTTTTCTAAACAATTTGATAGCAATCTTGATGTTGGTTCTGTGTGTTTTGATCAGTTCTTGCATGTATGAATGTGGTTATTTGAATCGTTGCTAAAAAAGAAGTAAGATCTTTAGCGAAAAGGGTTTAGTTTAATGTGTTTAATCTTTGAGATTGCATTGTCAGTTGCTTTGCATTATGATGATTTGTATTAACTTTTTGAAGTTTCTTGAATAATGATTATTATAGACAAAGTTTCAAGATAAATGAATTGGAATGATCAGTTTTGAAGTGGTTTATGTGTTCTAAGTTGAATCTTGATGTTGGTCATGTCACATGCGTATTTTAATATGTTCTTGCATGCATGATTGTGGTTATTTCAGTCTGTTGCTAATAATGAAGTGATTATATGTTTAGCAGAAAGGGTTTTGTTCGACGTCTTTGATCATTGAGGTTTTATTCTCAGTTGTGTGAATTACGATGATGTGTATTCAATTCTCGGCGTTTCTTGAATAATGATTATATTGGACAAATTTTCAAGATAAAATTATGTGTTAAACTTGGAGTTGAGTCAGTTGTAAAGTGGTTAACGTGTTTTAAGTTGAATCTTGACGTGGTTTGTGATCAGTTCTTGCATGGATATAAACATCAAGTGTTTGGTCGTTTGGAGTGAATAAAAAATCAGTGATGCATTATAAGAAAAAATCCCTATGATGACTTGTTTTGGAAAATTTCTGAGACAAAGTTATTAATGTGTTCTTGACCAATATCTAGTTTAAATCATCTATTAAATTACATAATCTTGATTGTTGAAGATTATCTTGTTGTGTTTCGGTTACTTAATATTCAGTTTATCTCAGCTTAATTATGTTTTGGTTTTCTTTCAGGAACTCCTGCTCTCGCTAACCCTGTACGAGTTAGGAAGCCGACGCCTTGGGCTTATGGAAATCGTCCGCTATCTTCCGCTCAGCTTCAAGAGATGCGCAATACTTTCTGGCAAAACGCTGTCCAAGCTGGTGGCCGACAAGGTGCTTTTCATGGCAAATTTTGTATACTAAAAAGATCAGTCAATTAAGTTGGCTATTTCGTTTGTGAAATTTTATGAAAAATTGTTAACAGAATTATGTTTAATGGTTGTTAGAGATTTGGGAAGCCCTTAGGGCAGCTGCTGAGGGGGATTTGCGCAATGCAGAGAAAGTTATCAGAGATAATAAGATTTCGCTTGGTAATGTTGACATGACGGTCTGTTACGATGAGAGTGGTATGTTATCACGTTTTCATAATATTTTCATTTTTTATGTCAAGCATGAATAATTGAACAAGATCTTTGAGTAATCGTTGTACTTCATTATGGCATTTTTACAGGTACAAGTTATAACATGCCATTGTATGTTTTGAGTGAGCCAACCAATATGGAGCATCGTGTACTTCGATGCTTAATGGCGGACCTTTATGAGGGCAGGGGATGGTCCCGGCCCCCCCAAAATTTGAGCACCTAGTGTAAATGTTATAGGTTTTAGGGGTAATTTACTTGAGGTTACAAACAAATCTTTGATTCGGCCCCCCCAAAATAATTTCGGCCCCCTCAAAATAAATGGTCAAGTTCCGCCACTGATAGCAACATACAATTGATGGTGATCGATATGGTAGTTTTAGCATACAGGTAGTAGATCATGAAGGTACATTCTGTTATCGTGTTTTTCTTTTTTGTTTTTTCTTCGAGTATAGCCATAATCAAATGTTTGTAGTGAGTTTGTGGTTCTTTGTGTTGCGGGCGAGTTACATTTCATGTTGATGAAAACTGGAAATTGAAGGTTCGATACATGTACTTGTCTGTGCCATACTGCAATGAGCTAGCTGAAAGAACATTGCTATATCAATGATTTCTGTAAAGTTGCTAAATCTCTTTTTGTCTAACTTTTTAACACAATTATATTAATTCTATCTCACTTATAAATGTTTTGACATGTTATAGACATGTGATCATTTAGATGAATAAAGAAAATAGCCCAAACAATGAGCCTAATAATACACAGTTTGAAACTTTGAATGAGCTTTGGCCTTGCAACTTAGAAAAATACACAGCCCATTAACCACAAGAAGATCTAAGAAAAAACTAACAAAAAACATGCTAACTATATCTATGTCCACTATCCACAATTTCCTAAACCTATAATTCCTTACCATGTCTTTCGGCGTATGCGATCCATCATACTTGGGCGGCCGCTTGGACCAGCTTCCGCGTTACCATGCATATTTGATGGCTCACTCAACACGTACAAAGGTAATTCATATCTGAAACCTGTACCCGTAAAAGTAAGCTAAGTACATAATATGCACACACATGTGTATGAAAATTTAATCGTGAACACACCAGTGTCGTCAAAAACAACCGTCATGTCAGGATTCCCAAGTCTAAGGTTATTCTCGTCAATGATCGCTTGTGCATAGGGTAAGTCACTCTCAGCTGCCCTTCTAAGTGCACGCCAAATGTCTAACAACCATTAAACACAATGCGGTTATTAAGAAAAGTCACAAATATTAAGCTAAATTTCGACATATATGGGTCACGAAATGAACCTGGTTGACCGCCAAAACGAGGAATATTATGCCAAAATACGTTTCTCATCTCACGAAGCTCATCTGAACTTATACGATCGTCATGTTGCCAGGGCCTAGGCTTTATTACTATGTTATTCGGGGCTTCTAAGTCTCCTATAACAACAAGAAACATAACTTTATAGCTAAACTATAAATTTGGTTTGAAATGCAACAACCATGTATTCGAAATAATAACCTTGTGATCAAAATCAATGAATATAAAAAAACTGTAATGAAATCTATAGATACATATATAACTTAGAACTATAGAATCACGTCAACTATATTGGTTCAAGAACGTACAGAAACTAAAATCGAATTATGATTAAACATTCAAAACTCATAAAACTCAGTAAAATGCGATTTAAAGAACTCAAAACCGAAGCAGTTACCTTCATTATTAAGTTTTGATGAATTAACACAACCCATTGGGATCAATGTCTTTACAATTGCGAGTTATGGTGAATTCTTTATAACTGAAAAAATTTCAAAGAAATAAAACACGAAAAAACTTAATGTGTAATATGAAAGTCAGTTGTCAAACAACAAACGGTTGAGTAAAATGGCAAATGGCAATACTAGCCCAAATACGTTTAAATTAGCATAAATAACCTGTTTTGGGTGATTAGTTAGAAAATAACAAAAATAATTAATTTTACAAACATATTTAACCAAATACATAATACCAAATTTTCATCCAAAAAGACATTATACCCATGAAACTAGCAAGGTTCTACTATATTTAAAAGGAAATCGCAAAATTTACCTTGTTAGTTTTCATAAAAAATCGTAAGATTGACTAGCAAGGTTCACATTGCGATTTTTTTTTTTTTTTTTTTTTTTTTAAATGATAGCAAGATGAACTTTGTTAGTTTGCTAAAAAAAAGTAGCAAGATGAACCTTACTAGTTTTCAACCTTTCGACTAATTTAGAAAAACTAGCAAAGTTTGACTAGCAAGATCAACCTTTGCAATATATTTTAAAATCCGCAAATTGTATAAGACCTTTTTGGTTTTATGAATATAATGGTTTTTTGCAAGGTTTTTAAGATCGGGATCCTGCTCATGATCATATTCGTTTTTGCAAGATCGAAATCGTTAGATCAGATCGGTATCCTAAGATCCTACTATAATGTCGTTTTCTTAATAGTCTTTGTAATATTATTCAGATTTACAAATTATTATATATCATTAACACAAAATTATAAGAATGTTTTATGAAAATGTTGTTTTAAATTATGAATATGGAATGTTTAAGAAAATTAACATGTTTTTTAAAGGGGTAATAATGCAAATATACCTTTTGCTCAAGGTGTCAACACTTTTTAGAAAAAAAGTTGGGGTATTTCCAAAATAGACTTTGAGACTTGCGACTTTTCTACTTTTCATCTAAGCTTAACAAGTGTCCTTCGTAATTTGTGTACCCAATTATTGTTTCTGACTTTTACAGCTATGATATTACAGCGACCGAATCTCAGCGAATTTTTTAAGAATCTTGCGATTTTTTTTTTGTCATTTAGTAAAAAAAGTCAAAGTTACTAAAATATTTTTTTTATACTTTTAGTTCCTTCCCAATGTTGAGCGACTTAAGCGAAATAATTTAAGCGACTTTTGTACTGTACACTTTTTGTACCTTTTAGTACCTTTTTAACAGTACTTTTACACTTTTTTAAATTTTTACCCTGTTTTTAAATTTTTACCCACAAACACAAACACACACACTAACACTCTACTACCAGGAAAACACAATTCAATCACGTGAAACCCTAAATCAACCCCTAATTATTCAGTCAATTAAACTCCCAAATGGCTTACATTCCCCAATATTTTGATGCTAAGGTAACGGTTCGTTCCCAGGTTAAGTTGCTTTCGGATATTAAGTCTAAATTGTTAAGCAATCCAGATCGAATGAGGTTGTTTAGGGCAACAGATTTTGGGCCATGGTTAGATATTCCTCAGCTAGGTAAAGGCAATCATATGGTGAATTTCGTTTTACAACACCAGGTATATATCGACAAACTGCTTGATTCTTGTCCCCCCATTTTATACAAAATTGGGAATAATGTATTGAAATTCGGTCGGCGAGAGTTTCTATTGATGACCGGATTTCGTTTCGGTCGTTTGCCCCCCCCCTGTAGATATTGATCGCAATCCTTTTGGTTTGCGTGTCTTTCCTGAAAAACAATTTAGAAGAAAGGTAATTGTAAAAGGTAATGAGCTTTTAGATTTATTTGGGAATGACACACAATTTTCAAAGTTATCAAATGAGGATGCGGTAAGGGTATGTCTGTTGCTAGTCGCTGAGGTCGTGTTCATAGGTCGTGGACCTTGGTACATCGTTGACAATCATTTGTTGCAGTTAGTTGAGGATTTTGGGGCATGGAATGCATATCCATGGGGAGAGTTCTTGTGGAGCCGTTTTTACAAAAATTTAGCCAATGTGGTACCCCGACATTACAATGCTCACTACAAAGACAAATTGCAAGAAAACCCTTCTAAAATTGCAACATATAATATTTTTGGCTTTATCTTGGCTTTTAAGGTTAGATGTGTAGACATTTATGAACATCTCAGTTTTTGTTTATTATTTTTGGATACAAATTTGTTATACTTATTTTCATTGTACAATGATTTTATTGTTTTCCTTCACTTTAGATATGGATTCTTGAGAGTTATCCCACAAGCAGTTCATGGTGGAACAAAGACCCGTCAAAGATACCACGTTGTCTTTGTTGGTCAAAGGGTAAAACATTTTCCAAACGCCAGTATGGCAAACTTTTTGGTCCTGTAAGCATTTCCATTCGTTTGTATTTGTCAAATAAGTTACGACTTCGTTATATTTGTTTTTTACTCTATAATTGTTTGTTTACTAGGGTTCTATTCCAGTATTGGATCTTGTTCCAACAAATGCGGAAATGTTACAACCATGGTTTACACCTAGTAATGCTTATTTTAGCGAGTTGGATAGTATAAAAGATCAATTATCTGCCGATGATCCCACTAATGAGGTAAGTTGCCCATTTTGTATCATTTATTTTTCATCCGTATCAACTACGTCGTTCGTGCGACTATTCACGTTGACCAATGCACATTCTGTTTCGATCTTTCTTTGTAGGTACATGAAGATCGTTTGACAACTGATACAGATGTGGCCTTAGCTGATAAAGAGGTGGCCTTAGCTGATAATGATGTACCAGTAACTGATAAAGATAAAACTTCCAATCATCTAGACATGCATGCCGAGGTTGACGATATTAAAAATAGACTTGCCGTTGTAGAGGAAGCTCTAAAGATACAACCCGGAGCCAATGTGGAGGTCCTTAATGATATTAAAAATAGACTTGCTGTTGTTGAGGAAGCTCTAAAGATACAAAGTCCAAATGTGAACATGCTCTTTACATTCATTTTTAATCTACATCATTTAGATAGCAATATTTATTGGTTTTTCTCCAACTAATGGATTATATACATACATTATTCAGGATCAATTGCAAATAAGGCAATGTGTTGATGAAAATTTTGCTTCCAAAGATGCCATGGTAATTTCCTTTAATATTTGTTAATCATTTAGGTCTCGTTTCTTTAGTAGTATAATTGATTATATATTTAAATTTCAGACTTCAACTCATATGCACGACAAATCGGATGAGGATTGTTTTGGCCAAAATGCCATGGAAATTCAGACTTCAAGTCCAATTCATAATGAAACCTGGAATGGTAGTCCTAGTTTGTTTGATCTTCATTCTCATGATGTTCATTCGGCTGTTTATAAAAAGGTTATGCTCCTTTTAATAGTACTTTTTTATTTATCGTTATTTTGTTACATACCTAAATCAGTTTTCTTAACTACAGACCTTAAGCCCAGAACCTGATCAATCTTGCGACAAATCTAGTTGTGTTAAAGCTGAAAACAAACAAGGTGGGCTTCATTATATAGACCCTACCGCTTTTCCATCAGCTATGTCGCAGCTTGCGGATTTTTGTCTTCAAGACGGACCATTGCCGTTAGTTGATCACATTCCAGATCATGATCCCAGTCATTTGAATTTACCTAATTTGAATGAAAAAATTTCTCAATCGGCAATTGAAGTACGTATATATTAATTCCACCTGCACTATCTATAGATGTTTGCTAGATTTGGTCATCTATATAGTTGTGTTTTTCTTGTATAATTACAGGGCAAACAGCTGGAGCTAGATGAACAGCTGGAGCTAGATGATGATTTCTCTGTTTATGGAACTTCGAAATTCCAGGATAAACAGTTGGATCTAGATGAACAAAAGGCTGCTGAAAACAAGGAAGATGGCGAAACACCAAGTAAGGTAGTGGTAAGTGTTGATGATAAACTCGGAGAGGCGGTTCAAGCTACTGAGATAAATGCTCATGATTCCAATGTTACGGAGAAAGTAACTGAATGTGTGTCTAACGTTGATGATAAATCTGGTACTGATAAACCAGGAGAGGCGGTTCAAGCTAGTGAGATACATGCTCATGATTCCGATGTTACTGTGAAAGTAAGTGAAGGTGCGTCTAACGTTGATGATAAATCTGGTGATGATAAACCCGGAGAGGATGTTCAAGCTACTGAGATACATGCTCATGATTCTGATGTTACTGTGAAAGTAAGTGAAGGTGTGTCTAACGTTGATGATAAATCTGGTGATGATAAACCCGGAGAGGCGGTTCAAGCTAATGAGATACATGCTCATGAAGGTGTGTTTAATGTTGATGATAAATCTGTAAAGGCTGTTCAAGGTAATGAAAATGACATTGTTGATTGGAATGCTACTGATCAACACTCTCATGATCGTGAGAAAGTAGGTGAAGTAGTTTTAAATGTGGATGATAAATCTATAGAGGGCGTTCAAGTTAATGAAAATGACATTGTTGATTGCAATGCTGCTGATGAACACTCTCATGATCGTGAGGCAGTGTTAAATGTTGTTGAGAAATCTGTAGAGGGGGTTCAAGGTAATCAAAATAACATTATAGATTCTCATGATGGTCAGAAAGTAAGTGAAGCAATGTCACAAATGGCAGGGATGGGGGATGAGCATATGAATCATCTTGGAGAGATGGTTATTCATAATGAAGCATACAATGTTGATGGCCACGTTAATGAGAAAGTAAGCGGGGTTGAGTTACTGGTTGAAAATGAGTTGTCAACCAAGGCGGTATTAGACAAAATTGATAATGATGCTGTGAAAGCAAGACAGGCTATGTTTCATAATTCTGATGGACAAGCCAATAAGCCTTTGACTACAGCTGATGAGGTACAGCTACATTATTTATTAAAGTTACCACATGTAGTTCAAAAGTTTGATGTTATTTCAATGATGAATTTTTATTGTATAGGATGTTTTCATGCGTGCTAAAAGGAAGAGAAATGCAAGTAAGTTCAGACAGTCACCTTATAATGGCCTAGCAATAAAGAAAACTAGAAAGGCCAAAGTTACCAAAGAGAGTAATGCCAAAGTTACCCAAGAGAGTACTCCTGTTTTGAAAGAAGATGTTGACTCAAAAAGGACAAAGCAGGTAGGCAAGTGTTTGCAGGACCCATACGTGAACCTCCCTCCCACGACTCCACAGTTGCCGAAACGACGTTCCAAAAGACTGAGAAAAGATATTAATCCCCCACGTGGTGAAGATAATCAGTTGGAAACATGGGTAGAGGTATAGCATAACTACTTTTACAAACAGACATCTTAAAGACATATACATTAATCTGGTTTTTAAAATTTTTCAGGATCTGTCACGTCCTGAAGGTTGCGATATCAACAAGATTACTAAACCAGCGTCTATGTATATCTTTATAAAAAAAATTAAGTCATCGCATAACTTTCCTTGGGGTCTTGGCGACATCGTTGTTCATCGAAATTTTTGGTTGGCTCTGTTGGGGTATGGAAGGGGCAATAAAAAAGGATGGCTTGGAGATGAGGTACTTAACAGATATTTAATTTCCATAAAAAAATTAATTTTTATTTGAATTAGTTTAACGGTATGTATCTTATAAAAAAAATTGCAGCATCTGGATCTTTGGGTTGATCTAATATGGCAGTTCAGGCCGGGCAATGCTGATTGGGCTATGGCTGGACCATTTTTCTCGTCTTCTATCCTTGATGGGTCTATGCGTGCCTACTACGCCACTGGTCAACGCTATCCATTGCCATGGTCTAGTGTCGAGAAGGTTTGTATATAAAGACCATACTTTCTTCTAGATACTTGGGTAAATATATACATGCTCAAAATGTGATGAATTACGATAAAGTTTATTTGTTCACATTTAGGTATACTTTCCTGTGAACGTACCCGACTGCCACTGGTTTCTCGCCGAGTTACAAATTCGTACCGGAGTTATAACAATTTATGACTCACTAGGTACGCCAGAACCTGAGACGAGAGAAAACAATTTAAAAATGAGGGTCACTTTTGAGAGAATGCTACCACAGTATCTAAACTTGTGTAAAGTTCTTCAAGCCAAATCAATATCTGTTTCTGATTATAAGATCACATTTTGAGTTGCGGATGATGTCCCTATACAAGCCAATGCATACGGTGATTGTGGAGTTTGGGTATGTATTTTTTTGCACAGGCTGGGTAACAACTTAAGTATGAAGGTTGATGACCCTCTTCAAGTTGCTTTGGCGTATCGAGAGCATATGGTGGAGTACTTTTGGAAGTATAAGGTGGCTGTTCATACAAGTGATGAATAAAGATGCATTTCATCTCTTTGTGTATGGCTTGTATGTGGGTTTAGACTTATGTTGTTCAACCAAATGTAACCACAAACTGTATGTATGTGTAGGACATCAAAAGACAACTTCTTATGCATGTCTGTGTAGTGCAACTTGGTATATTCCTAACAGCCATGTAGGCTTTCTTTAAGCCCTTGTTTCTGTATATACGTGTTGTGAAACTGTTGATTTGCAACAAATATTTTGTGTAAATTGCTAAAATGTTTGTTTTTTACAAACATTCATTTGATTTGAAAAAACGACTACAAACAATCTTATTGCTAAAACACTATAACATACATATTACATAACACTTATTGCTAAACAGATTACCATAACCAAACTACAACACTGAAGAGAACATTCAAACTGAAAACCAACACAACTTTGTCATGAACTTGCACTCTTGACTTGATAAAAGTCAACTCATCCAACATTTTCATGATATCATTGTTTGAAACCTCAATAACTTCATCCGAGACTGAACGCTTTCCCGTCTTCATTAAATGTTTCTTTTCCTCATGTTCCTTGTAAAACAAATCTTTGTAATACTGACTTGGTAGTTCCGGGTCTAGGAACCCATAGAAGTTACATTTGGTCTCTTTGTCCTAAAAAGAAGATTTGTTAAGTTCACATATTCAACCTAACAAGTAAAATAAGTATAATACATAATAATATTACATAAACTGGACAGGCCTTGAATCTTCTACCAGGATGAGTCCGGGTCCAAGAGGTTTGTACTTCCACCAGTAATGGTTTTGGACATTCGTAGTGTGTAGCATTGATGTAGTATTCCAAGGGCTTTCGATTGGATCTGGAAGTAGAGGCAGAGGAGGGAGCCATTGTTTTATTCCACCCAATGAGTAAACTTGACGCATTTATAGTAGAGTGACATCAAATTTGGCGGGAAATATACTTTGTGAATGAGCGGGTAATGAATATTGTGGAGGGAAAATTTTAAGCGAATTTTATATTGAGCGACTAAAAGATCCTCTTTTCAGCGAATTTTTTTTGGGTATATTGGTTTGTAGAATCGCAGAACACAAATCCCATAAAAATGACTTCGGCTAATTCCCCAAAATTCAAAGTTTATTTGGATTTTGAGAGATCAATTCGTGGAGTTTTACTTCCAGTTGACATCACCTACCTACATCTGATTACCTATCTTACTAACAAATATCAGATTAAAGATAAGATCATCAGTTTATACTACATGTCCGCTTCAACCAAAATTGATGTAAGTGACGATGATGATGTTTCTTTCTTCGTTCATGAAATATGCTATAAGCAGAACGTGATCCAAACACTATACATCAAACTTATCGAGAAATCTTTCGAGGTAAAGCCGTATACTTCTTCTAAGCCTCTTGATATTGATCTTAATGTTCCTTTGTTGCCTCAAGAATCTGATTTTCAAACACCAAAAGTTGAAGATCATAATAACGAGGGTGCAGGCGCAAACGTTAATGTAGATGTGCAGCCTAGTTGGCAGAAAACCACATTTCTAAATATCCCTGATCCACCCAGTTCACCTGATCCCATAATTAAAATTTTAAGTAACCATAAACACCCTGTAGTATCTAAATTAAAGGTGGGTAGTCAGTTTGATGATAAGCAAGGATGCATTTATGCAATAGGAATAAAAGCGTTGGTTGATATGTTTGAGTATAAAGTTACTAACTCATGTAAGAAAAGGTACAGTGTAGCTTGTTTTGAAGAAGGTTGCAACTGGTACATTAACGCACGAAAAAGTGTTGTTAACCGATACTTCTATGTTACTTCCATTAACGACTGTCATACATGTTCCAGAACAAAAATTCATCCTAATCATCGAAATGCTACCCGAAAATTAGTGGGTCACATACTTGTTGATAAATTGAGGAATTGCAAAAGGGTCTATACGGGTGCGGACATAAAAAAAGATTTTAATGTTGATTGAAAAGTAGACATTTCTTACCACCGAGCTTGGGGTGGGAAAAACATTGCATTAAAGTTGTTGAACGGTTGTCCTAGGGAGTCTTTTGAGCAGTTGTCGTATTACTGCTATAACTTAAAGTTGCAAAATGAGGGGACAGTAACACACATTGAGATAGATGAGACATATATGTTTAAGATGGTATTCATTGGTTTCGGTGTTGCTGTAAGTTTTTCATAAATTCTATTATCTTTTATTTCTAATTATTACCTTCATTATTATGTAAATATTATTAATTAAGCAATTTCTGATCGATTTAAAATAGATTCGGAGCTTCTTACGTTTTATGCGACCATTGCTAATAATTGATGCCGCACATCTTAAAGGGAGATACCTTGGTACGAATCTGGTGGTTGTTGGGATGGACGGCAACAACCAGATTATACCTATTGCAACTAGTGTTTCTCAAGGTGAGACCAATGAATCATGGACCTGGTTTATAAGCAAACTTAAAGAATGCATTGGTGAACTAAAAGATTTGGCCATCATCTCTAACAGACATCTGGCAATTGCACATGCATGTAGTACCGTATTTCCCAACGCGTTTCATGGTTTTTGTTGTCGTCATTTAATGATGAGCTGCAATTTGAAAACTAGAAAGTGGAAGGCTATATATTGGAGGACATGCAAAGCTTACACAGAGCAGGAGTTTGATGCTTCAATTTCTGAGATTCAATCATTAAAACCTGATGTGTATAAAAAACTAAAAGATGAAGCTGGATTTGATAAATGGTCGCGTGCTTACTGCCCTGCAAACAGGTACAATTACATGACCTCAAATAGTGCAGAATCAGTAAACTCTGTAACCAAAGATGTTAGGAAGGTTCCAATAACCCAGCTAATGGAGTACTACCGAAGGCTTTTACAAAAATGGTATTTTGAACGTCGAGCAAAATACAAAGGTAATTTAAAAAAACTGTCTATTATAATTGGTTTATCACATATTTGGCACATCGCTCGAAAATGTATTATTATTTTTTTATTTCAGATGCTCCAACGGATGAACTTACCGAATGGGAAAATGCAAAAGTAAACAATAGAATGGCAAAGAGTGCTAATTGGGATGTTAACGGAATTGAGATGCACAAGATTTACCAAGTTACTGATCCGAAACATGTTCATATTGTTGACTTTGACAACAGAGAATGCACTTGCCGCAAATGGCAGCTATCTGGTCTACCTTGTGGTCATGTTTGTGCTGTGTCTAGAGTTGAAGGGATGACTGGCACTAGCAGTTGGGCGATGGATTGGTTTAAGAAAACGTCACTAAAAAATACATACGAAGCAAGGGTTTATCCTCTAAAAGATGTATCCTTGTGGCGTACTCCTGATGACTTGCAAACCGTAAAACCACCTGCTATAGATAAGCGGCAACCTGGAAGACCCAAAGAAAAAACACGTATCCGATCACAGGGGGAAGAGCCAGAAAGAAAAACATGTGGCAGGTGTGGAAAGGCAGGACACACAAGACAGTCATGTACTGAACCGTTGATGACAAGCAAGGCAAGTGTGTTTCTATATTTTATTTCAACGTATATAATTTTGTATGTAATTACTGATATGGTTGTTTGAACTAATGTCACATCTCAGAAACGTAAAATAAACTCACAATCGTGCACCCCTAAAACTAACGAAGAAGCAGTGGAACAAGAACGACACGGAGGACAGAGGACGCGTGTAGAAGTCGAACAGGGAGAAGCAACTGGCCAGTCAAACAACGATTTCGTATGGAATTTTGAATCATCTACTCCTGAAAACAACCTTCCTAACAACATTCAGCCACAACCTGTGACGTTTAGTATTGTAAATGTTGTTCATTTGGATGATTTTTAGTTGTTATTTCAATTTGAACTTTAACACAATGGAAGCACAACTTATCAGTCATCTAGGATTTTCAATGTTTGTTACTTGAATAATAATAGCTACACGAGTGGCTTGCTTTTATTTGTTTATTTTTTTTATGTTTCCTTGTGACAATGTTCTTCATTATTGAGGCACCATTTTTTTCTTCTTTTTTGGTTGTTACTTTGTGACAATGTTATACAATCAACTGTTGAGCATGTGCATATTTTTTGTTTTTTTCTATAAAAAAATATAGGAGTCAGGCATATAGTGTAACGTCAATGGTATGCATGTGACTATTTATTTACCTTTCAATTTGTCTATTTACGAGCAAACTTGCAAGTATACTTTCACACAACATCATTCCATAAATAAGTAAGCAAAAACAATGTCAGGTCTGCCTAAATGTGATGAGAAAAGAGCTGCTGCTAACAGTAACAACTGGACATACATGATAATTTACTACTGTCGTAACGCTGCAATCGAAGATGTTCAATTGGCAAGAAAGGTGAACATCCTAACTCAAGAATTGGCTAGACTTAATCATGAAAGGGTTGCCGTTATTCAAGAGATGTCAACTGTGCGAAAGAAGGTGCCACAAAAAACTGTTGAGTTTCTGAAGCAGGAGCAAGCCCTTAGTGAACACAAAGTGATGCAAATGAATATCTTGGCAGGCGAACTGGAGTTGAGTGCTCGAAACAAGAATTTCTTTATTCATAAGCTTGAGGGTACGTTGCAGCTATAAGCACTGTGAGATATGTGAAGTACTAAGTGTTATATCGTATGTGATCTCCTAGTAACTAAGAGTACTATATGCCCCTAGTAAGTACTTAGTGTTATAATGTATCTGATTTCCAAGTACTTAGTGTTATATCGTACGTGCTTTTCTAGTAACATACTTTATTGAATAAAGTTTCCTAGTAAGTAGGAGTTACATACATTTTATTTACTCACCTTTTTTCTTGTCTTCAAGAGTTGGATGGTCTTGAATCTTCTGTCTTTTCATCTTATCCAGGGTATCCTCTCCAATCTATGGGATTTTAATTTAAAATGAGATTGCAAAAATAACAAAAATGAACAATCGAAGACATTAACATAACATTGTACCCCTTACTGTTAAAGTATCGTCTGAACTTTTTGCATCCATTTCTTGGTTTCCAAATGTTTGCGCCTAACCGTTATACTTTACTACTAGCCACGGTTTAACATCAGCAGTGGATTCAATCTTCTAGCAGTGGTTTAATTACCTCTGGCAGTGGTTCCAATATTTACAATTATATAGACTGAGGTTTAGCCTTAATTGCTAAAGGCCCTTGTATGTCTGCAATCTTCTCTATCTTTTCAAACAGTGGATCAATTATAGGATGTGTCTCCTTTGTTCCTCTTGAAGTGAGTTTAGCTTGCAGCATTTGTCTTGCCACATTCTTTGATAAAGGATAATCCCTATCAATAAACATGAAAAACCTTTCCTTTGTAGTTTTTATAGCATGAACCTTGCAGTATGAGAACAATAGCCATTCAACCACCTCACAATCATACCAATATTCAGCATCAAGATCAGGTTCAAACATGTTCTTTATAGCATCCCATACAAACTTAGCTAACTCTCCATTTGGACCTAACTTCCCATATCTGAACTTCATTACTTTCCACAACTAGTCCAAATCACTCCTAGTCAAACAATCCAGTAAGATCCCAAATTTGAAATAAGTAGATTTGCATCCATCACCTCTTGTTATCTCAACTACTTCTCTACCCCTTTCTATAACAATCTGCCAATCCATAATAGGATGAACTGCTTTTAAAGGAATAGGATTAATAGGTTCAGGATTAGGATTATCAGTCTCCTTAAAATACTGTTTAGTTCTTTCTTTCTTTTTCAATTCTTCATCCACCTTTTGTCTTTTAAAACTGGATCCCTTCTTTAACCATTCTGCCTCTTTCTCAGAATCCATAGGATTATAATCATCATTAACCCTCATACACATCAGACAAATCTCCTTAATCCTCTCAAATGAACAATTACTTAGATTTTCAGTAATATGTATGCCTGAATTCTTGACAATCTTCATCATAGCATTTCTCATCTCGCTCTTTGTAGGAGGTTTCTTTCTTTTGACTTGCTGCTTCTCTTTGCTGATCCTTCTTGCCCATTTACCCAAGATTCTTGCTCTTTAATTATTAGACAACAGTGCCCACTCTTGAGTAGTGTACTCATTCTTAATATTATTAGAAGCTTCAAGATAGGATTGTGTTTCATCCCAATCATCTAACCATCTCTGACTAGCTTCCTCCTCTTCTAGCTTTTTCCTTTTTATTTCTGCTTTTTCTTCAGCTACCAATCTTGCACCAAAGTCATGATCATAAGCAATCTACTCTTCTGTATTCTTAAACTTTACCTCAGGTTCAGCAATACCTTTTCCCTTTCCAATATCTAGTAGAGCCACCTTCTTCTTCAAAGGCTCACCAATAGTCAAACTTTTAGTCAAGGGTTTAGGTCCAGTTGGTTTAAGAAATATAGGAGCAGGTGCAATGGTAGGTGTAGGGTTTGATGAAGTTTTCCTTAAATTTATCAGTGTACTGGCAGCTTCCTTCTCAACTTCTTTTGATTTAGGTGGTGAAACAGATGTAGTTGTGACAATTGTAGATGTGGTAGTAATAGCAGTGTGTGAGACTAAGATAACAGTGGGTGTGGTTACCTCAGTTGAAGTTGTAGCAGTGGGTTCTGAAAAACTAGTCGTGGTTATAGAAACACTAGCAGTGGATGTGTCCTGCACCACCTCCTTCTCTTTAACTTCTACAACAGTGGGTGTGTTTACCTCAGTTGAAGTTGTAGCAGTGTTTTCTGAAAAACTAGCCGTGGTTACAGAGACACTAACAGTCGATGTGTCCTGCACCACCTCCTTCTCTTTAACTTCTACAACAGTGGGTGTGGTTACATCAGTTGAAGTTGCAGCAGTGGGTTCTGAAAAACTAGCCGTGGTTACAGAAACACTAGCAGTGGATGTGTCCTGCACCACCTCCTTCTCTATATCGTCTACTACAGTCTTCAAGGTTTCAAGTACAGCTTCATTCCCATCTTTATCAGACACCACATACTGCTCTCCATGATCTACACTATCCACATCCTCATCCATATGCACAACAGCAGCCTTCCCTGAATCAAAGCCTTACTCCTCCCCTGTTTTTTTTGGTCCTCCAAAACCACAGCTTGAGAGGAGTTCACCTTCTTATTCTGCTTCCTAACTATTCTAACAACACTAATCCCAGGTCTCCTAACTTTCTCCATCACAAACATCCTGTGCTTCAATTTTCTGATCGTATTCTCCATTTTTGTACATTTAATCGTCAATCCATTTAATCGTTCAAGATTTTCCTCCCCAATTCGACCTGTGTTAACTGGTCCGAGAGGTGGTTCATTGGAAAAGTCATCATATACCTGATCATTATCCGTCAATTCATGTTCATTTTCCAAACTACCCTCATCACTTCGACCTGTGTGAACTGGTGCGAGGGGTGAATCCTTGGGTAAAGTAATCATATCATCACGGTTGGTGGCAGTCGTTACAGTTGTACTAGCAGTGGGTGCAACTAAGGTGGCAGTGGGTTCAGGTTCAGTCAATTGGGGTTCAGCTACATCATCAAACTCACGAATGTCAGGTAAATTAATCATATGAGGGAACAATGGAACAACTCTGATTGGTAAATTAGGATTTTGGTGTCTCATATGAGCAAAAACCTTAGGAAGCATATAATGCACCTCATACTTCGTATTATGTTCAACAGGTTCTGCTATTTGACTATCCACAATAAGTTGAACAAACCTAGGATACAAGTAATATTTACATTTCTTCCTAATATTCTGCACAAACCCTTCAAAAATCATGCTAGACCAATTGAATTCCCTCCCTTCGGATAGACAAATTAAAGCAGTTGCAATTTTGGAGGGAAATTCATTAAACCCAGTTGTCTTATTACTCAGACACATCAGCAAGGTGTGAATTAAAAACTTCCATTGGGAACAAAACATACATTTCAAAAAATTTGCCATGTCTCCCCTTCTTGTATAACCTAACCTTTCTAAACCTTGAAATATATCATTATCAGAAAGATTAACTAGTCCATTAGCACCATCAAACCTCAAAGTACCTCTAATGACTTCCTCATCCACCAAAATCTCATTATCATCCACCACAGTCCTAAACACCTCTAATCCATCTCGCTCCTGTATCTCAAAATTACCCCAAAAATCATGTATATATTCTTTAAAAATTGTGGGTGCTACAGTTAATGCAAAGTGAATTTTACTGTGGTTGATAAAATCAATCATGCCATGAAAACCATCTGATTGATTATTTTTGCTTAAGTAAGCAACTAGGTTATGGGTGTTGGAATACTGCGACGGCATTTTGAGTTGTGATGGAATATGATGTGGGATTGTGAAATTAACAGTTTGGAGTGGTTAGGGTTTATGTTGAGTGTCAATTGGAAGTGATTTGAAGATGAATTAAATCAACTGGCAGTGATTTGGGGGAAAAAATACGTTTGCACCAAATTTACAAAACAGCCCCTCAAGTATACATTATCAGGAACCTGCTAGCAGTGGATTGAAAACCACTAGCAGTGGTTTGATAGACTCTAGCAGTGGATACATCAAATTTACAAAACAGCCCCTCAAGTATACATTATCAGGAACCTGCTAGCAGTGGATTGAAAACCACTAGCAGTGGTTTGATAGACTATAGCAGTGGATACATCAAATTTACAAAACAGCCCCTCAAGTATACATTATCAGGAACCTGCTAGCAGTGGATTGAAAACCACTAGCAGTGGTTTGATAGACTCTAGCAGTGGATACATAAAATTTACCATACAGTACTAAACCGACCCAGTCAACAGGTCAACTGCAAGTCATTCATCCAGCCACCAAAGTCAACCACTTCATTTACTCCTCAACAACTTATACCTTCCCCACATTAATTTTCTGATTCCATCTTAACTTTTATTTAAGAACCTATAACTCACATACTACCCATATCACACATACCCCAATTATTAATCTCAACTGCTTTCACAAATGAGATAAAAAAAAATAAATAAAAAAAAAACACCAAACTCACGCAGCTGCTCCACCTCACCTCCTTCATCTTCATCACTGCACCACCTTCACCACCACTACATCATAGCGCCGCCTCCACCACCACTACATCACCGCGCGGGTATCGTTTACTAATTTTTATAAATACTCTTGACTGATTGTAAAAAGCTTCATGGGTTTTTGTTATATAGTTGTAATCTTAAGTGGGTATCTCTTATTTGGTTAATGCTTCATGGGTTTTTGTTTGTGTTACACCGAATTGATTGAAAAGCCAAGTGTCCTTCGTGGTTTGTAAGTGATTATAATAATTGAATGTATTGACTAGTTTAAGGTAAAATCAGTTTTAGAGTATACTTAAGATACTAGACTAGAAAATAGAAATTGATTAGTTGTAGGAATATATGCTTTGCTTTTATACTTGTTGAAATTGATTAGGTGTCACGGGTGCCAAGCCGAGGCCAAGCCGCGACGACAGCCGAGGCCAAAAGGTAAGATATGTCGTTGCGTATTTTAAATAGCTTAGGGTTTGAGGTAATGAGAACTATCCAAGCATCGTGTATCAAAAAGACCCTTTAAACTATTAAGGTTGAGTTGGTCATTTTAACAATTAGGGTAGGATGGTGGATTTTGGGACCTAAACCAAGTTCTTGGCAGGGTGTTGGGGTCCACCCCCTTTCATGTGTAATAGCACTTTAACTAGGTTAATGAGATCATGTTGTGTTGATCTGCTTGTGATACAAAAGATTTGATCGTGTTTGCGGCCGACTATTTGAACAGTGTGTCTATGGTTGAGGGTTGGTGAAAACAAAAGAATGATGTTAGTGTGTATAGTTAAAGTGCTATTGTACCATTGCCCAACACCATTTCATTATCCTTTTTACAATGATCTTCCGAAAAACACACCAACAATTCTCTCCTATATTATCAAACAACAAATTTGAAGTCAAAAGGCCATGACACGTGGCTTCTCTGATGGTTTAAGACGAGGAGGTACACGGTTTTTTGGTCCAGTAGATACAGGAAAGTGTAAAGCCATTTCTTGATACGGTATGTTATTGTTACCTGATGATGAGGGTTGAATCTTGAAGGGTAGAAAGGTAGTGCAAAAGGGTTTAGCTTGCTTTGAGATTGTTTAACTGAGTGTGTGTTTTTATCACAAGTGTTTTTTGATGAGAAAGTCCATGTTTCTGTGTGACAGAGAGAGGTCAGAGATGATAAGAAGAGAGATGAAAGGGTTTGTAATGATAGAGATATAATGGTGGCGAGAGATATGAAAGGGTTTGTGAGGGTGCCTCATTAACTCCACTTCACTCGCCATCACTATCATTACAAACCCTTTCATCTATTTCTTATAATCTCTGACATCTCTCTCTCACACACATATGGAGTTTCTCACCAAAAAACACACAGTAAAAACACACACAGACAGTTATGAACTCTCAACGCATGGCTAAACCACTTTGCACCACCTTTCTACCCTTCAAGATTCAACTCTCATCATCAGGTAACCATAACAAACCGTAACAATAAATGGGGTGTACACTTTCCTGTATCTACTGGACCAAGAAACCGTGTACCTCCTCGCCGTAAACCATCAGAGAAGCCACGTGTCACCAACGCAAACTTCAATTTTGTTGGTTGATAATATAGGAGAGAATTGTTGGTGAGTTATTGGGGTGATCATTGTAAAAAGGATAATGAAATGGTGTCGGGCAATGGTATAATATCACTTTAAGTAGACACACTAACATCATTCCTTTGTTTTCAGCAACCCTCAACCATATACACACTGTTCAAATAGTCGTACGCAACCACGATCAAATATTTTGTATCACAAGCAGATCAACACAACATGATCTCATTAACCTAGTTAAAGTGCTATTACACATGAAAGGGGGTGGACCCCAACACCCTGCCAAGAACTTTGTTTAGGTCCCAAAATCCACCATCCTACCCTAATTGTTAAAATGACCAACTCAACCTTAATGGTTTAAAGGGTCTTTTTGATACCCGATGCTTGGATAGTTCTCATTACCTAAAACCCTAAGCTATTTAAAATACGCAGGTTAAGCTTTGGACAAACTCGAAGAAGCAGAAGATATCGGAAGTCAACTGACAAAACCGCCTGGTTAACACGAGTTCGCGCCTTATGTGTTACGATATGTTTGTAGAGAATAACATGGTTAGGATTACCGCTAAATGGATTATACGTATAGTTTTGGACCATTTGCGTATAGGTAGCTATTGTATAGTTTCGGACCATTGGCGATTTTGAAAACACATTTTATGTTATCGATTGATAGTTATATATGAAATTATGTTTAGCGAATTTGTGTTGTTGTCACAAAAAAAAACGGGAAAAAAAAACTGTTCTTTTTAATACAAAAAAAAAAAAAAAAAAAAAAAAAAAAAAAAAAAAAAAAAAAACTTTAGGTTATGTTTAGTTGGGGGAAAACACACTTGTTTTCTAAAAAATGTTTTGTGAAAAACAAGGAAAATAGATATCGCCTTCAAATTATCATTTTCCAACAAAATGTTTTGCAAAACACAAAATCCAATATTCTTAATCTAACAATGAAAATTAGAAAACAAATTTTAGTTGTTTTCCTTTGTAACCCCCAACCCTCCTTCTTCTTCTTCAAAATATAAAATACAAATATCAATTAAACGCATTTTTTATGTTTTCAAGTGTTTTGTGGAGATAAATTTCCCATCTAAATTTTTACAAAACTAGACATAGAAAACAAGGGAATTTTTTCTCCATCTAAACGCACCCTTTAATGTTTATCCTTTGACAGAAATATGTCCTCCAAATCCAACCATATATATAAACACCTTTTCCCATGCAGAAATGAACAGTCAAAACATATATGAGAAACATCCATCATGTTTAAAAAAAATGAGGTAACTTCTAAACAATATACATTTTACACTTGCTATTTTAAAACTACTAAATGACAATACACATTTTGTGCTTAACACTCTATTTCCACTCTATTTAATCCGGTCTAACAACTCCTATCACAACTACCAACACATTACACTTGCTATTTTAAATCCTCTCTAAAAAAAACTTATCTCAACCAATAACAACAATGATCAACCCCCGTCTTCCCCTCTTGGATCAACTATCCCGTACAGAAAACTCTCGATCTGTCAAGTCTATGATGATTGTGGAATATTGGGGAGAAGTTAGGGATACTGTTCGGGATGAATTAGATCTGCAAGAGAAGATTGACGAGCTAACCGCTCGTGTACAACGTAGGGATGTGCTTATTGGAGAGCTGTTGGTTGTTGGTCCAACTAACTCGTCTGTTGCGACTGTTCGGCACATGAGAAGGATGCAAATTGAAGATATTGCTGAGATTGGAAGGCAGCAGACCTCCATCTTAGAAAGGCGTGCTCGCATTTCTTCTTTGTTATCCTTCATTGAACATCTTGAGTCAATGGTCCTTTGACTTCGTGAAGCCTTCATGTTAGGTTTATGTTTGTTTAGGTTATGTAAAGCTTTGATTTAGGTTAGTTTATGGTTATGAAGGTACGGTTATGTGTTGATGCAGGTTGATGGTGAAAGTTGACTAGTACCTAGGGTTGATGTACTAGTTAAGTGTATTTACTTTTGTTTATGTTATCAATCTTAATCTTATTTGTCTTTGTGTTTTAGTAAACAACCTACATTGACGTTGAATTACAAAAAAAATATATCGCATAATCGACATAATTAAAACCAAAAAAAAATTTAAATAGCAACCACATAAACCTTTGTATCCAATTTTTTTGTTAGTACAACATAATATGTTTTTCTAGACGGTCTAAGTTGCCAAGATGAAAATGGCGCATTTAAAAAGTCGCTCAGAATACATCGGTTTATGTGAAAGTACTTTAGATGATACATTGGTTTATATGATAATACTCTACACTTTTCTTATTGACAGAGTCAACAAAAAAGATTTGCATTTGACTTGTAACTAAATTTTAGAATTGAAATCAGGTAGAGTTTTGGTCGGGTTAAAGAGACAGTTGCTATAAATCGCTAAGATGAAAATGGCGCATTTAAAAAGTCGTTCAGAATGCATCGGTTTATGTGAAAGTACTTTACATGATACATTGGTTTATGTGATAATACTTTACACTTTTCTTATTGTGTGACAGAGTCAACAAAAAACATTTGCATTTGACTTGTAACTAAATTTAGAATTGAAATGATGTAGAGTTCTTGTCAGGGTTGCTGTGATAGTGGCCATAAATCGCTAAGAAGAAAAAACGCGCTTTTAAAAAAGTCGCTCAGAATATATCGGTTTACGTGATAGTACTATTAAACACATGTCTTATTGTATATATATTTTTTTTAGCAAACATGTCTTATTGTATATAAAGACCATACTTTCTTCTAGATACTTGGGTGATATACATGCTCAAAATGTTTTGAATTACAACAAAGTTTATTGCTTAAAAAATATCGCTTAAAAAAATTTGTTTAAAAAACTAGGTAAAATATTCGCTTAACACCTAAATAAAGACATAAATTTAGGACACCTAAATACAATTGTCGAATATACAATTTAGCTATACAACTATTCTGAGTCCATACACGTTTGCAATATGTTTAAACCCGTCTCCTAATTTCACGATTACTGTGATGCATGGAAACCTGTCAAATTAAAGAAAAAAAAGGTTCAAACTGGCAATCAAGTAAACAAATTCATCAAGTAGTCTACTCTTAGTCATTTTGGTTCAAGTTGGCTATCAAATCAAAATGGCTTATAAGTCAAAAGGCCATAATTACTATGTGTGGCTCAAGGTGGCTATCAAATCAAAAGAGCTTATAACTCATATAAAAACACACATAAACCAAAGGAAAATTTTAACTGCTTTTTTGTTAAAAAAATAACAAAAGAAGAAAATGACTACAAAAATGCCTTTCTGCGAGGAGTTAGCTGCTGCTGCTGGTTCTAGTTTCGTTAGAGACATGATGGTGGAGAAGTTTCGGAGGGAGGTTACTGTCACTAGGGTGGACGAAGCAGAATTAACCAAAAAAGCCCAAGATATTAGGGCTCGTGTTGCTGAGAGGGATTTCGTGATTGCAGAGTTGGAGCTTTTGTATCCCTTTGATTCAGGTGTGCAAAGTATTTCACAGTTGAATATTTTGAAAAATGAGGATTTGGCAGACATTGCAAAGATGTTGGTGAAGGTTGTGAAGAAGCAGAAGCGAGCAAGGGAGCTTATGTCATTCATTGAGAAGTTCAAGTCTATGGTGTACTGATCTGCTTTCTTCTGGTGTTTGTCAAATGTCTTTTGGGTTTAATATATGGCTAGGGTTGTGGGGTTTAAGGAATGTATAAAGTTTATGTTTATGCTTATGGATGTTTTAATCAACCTAGTAAGGTTAATTTTGTTGGATAAAATATGCACTTACTTATTTATGTGTGTCTAAGTACTTTTGTTGGAACATACCTGTGTTATAACCTGCTCCCTTGATATGCTGGCTTGCAACGTAGTGTTGAAAACATAACCTACATCATCAAAATAATGTATAATCGATATGGATACGTGTCCTGTCGTAAGTGCGATATGAATTAATTGGTAACTTTGACGCACCAGGTAAAATAGAAGTGTCTGCTATAAAAAAAAGAAAAAAAAATGGCGATATTCCTGGGCTGTTAAATGCTACTTTGTGACACATATATCGCCTGGTTTATTAGATTTATGTGTCACAAAGTAGCATCTAACAGCTCAGAAATAGCGTTATTTTTTTTTTATTTTTTTTTTATCGATTGCCTGCAAAGGCTTTATCTTGCTCTTCAATGAAAACCAACTTACACTTAACCTTAGGCTTAGCAACTACATCCCTAAGGCTAACAGACATATCGACATCAACATCAATAAGGCTGCTCGCTTCTTGTTCAGCCCAAGCAATAAGCTCATCATATGTCATATTGGTTGTATAATCATCTTCAGAATCATAAAAGTTAAGATTCTGATAATAAAAATCAAATAAGTTTTGGGGATTATGTGCCATATACATCATTAACTTCCCATATCGATCAGCAAGGTCATACATGGCAGCCACATCCCTATCACATTCTATTAGTTTTAAGCCTACCTCTAATTGACATCGTGATAAACAGAAAAACAACGAAAGGAAATTTAGCTCAGTATGTTCTTTAAGATACTGGCACATACTACTATAGTCCAGCTTAATATCCTTGGACACACTCGAATAAAAAACACCCCCATTTTCATACCTCAGCGGTTGGAAATAAAACTCGCCCAAAACATGAACGTCAAACAGGTAACGAGGATCTGAAGTCCAACTAGGTTCCATCCTGTTACAGGAACACACAAAATACAATACTTTAAAAAATATATATATAATTTTACATGTAAACCCTAATTAGGTACGAATATTGAAACATTAAATAGAGACAAAATTGATATGGGGGACCATGACAATAAAGTATCACGAACTTTCGCACAATTCAATTTTAATAATTGAACGAAAACTACAGTTGAATTAGATTATTAAGCAGCTAGGGTTCTGGTCGGTAGGAAGTGAATGTGGCCACAAAAAGATAAAAGATAAAGTATTAGTGTATCATAAATCGCTAAAATGAAAAAAGGCGCTTTTCAAAAGTCGCTCAGAATATTTTGGTTTATGTGATAGTACTTTACAGTTGTCGATGTACTATAATGTAAGAACGTCGATTAAAAAAAATTGCTTATAAATTTTCGCAAAAAAAATAGTTGCCTAAAAAATTACCTAAAAAAGTCGCTTCTTCAATTTCATGCCTTTTTTTCACGCTTAAGATATAAAACACACGTTTTTATCTATCACAAAACATTAAACCGACATACAATAAACTAACAGTGGTTACACAACACTACTAGCAGTGGTTTAACTCAAGTAGTGGATTCGTTCTTCTGGCAGTGGTTCATCAACTCTAGCAGTGGTTTGAAATGCCCTAGCAGTGGATACACCAACCACACTCCAATCTGTTGACCAAGATTACATCAACCAAACCTAGGCGAAAAGTAGTGATATTATGCACTAATATGAAGGAGATGCCTAAGTAGGGATTGCTAAGAAGCCTTAGGTAGGGGGTGGTGGTGGATGTCAAGCTTGTGTCCTATTTGGGTAGTGTTAGTATGATCTTTTCTATTCTCTGTCAATGGTATGATAGTGGTTGTAATGTTCCCATGGTTGTAGTAACTGATTCTGATTCTGTTCTCTTTTGATGTATTTGAGGAACATAAAAACCCAACATAATGGTTGTGTTCAAAATATATATGTGAAAATTTTTATTGAAATGTTTGTTTTTGTGTTGTTAATGAAACATATCACGTATAAACGGGTTGACCGCATGATCAATACGCGCATAAAGTGGCCATATTGAAAAGTACTTACCATAAACTGTTAAAATTTGTAACAGTCTAAACAGTCCAATCGAATACAAGTATATACACACCCACCACTGAAAGTTTGTTCATGTAACCAAAATAAATAAATAAAGAAATAAAACTTAAAATGTCATTCAAGAAACGTATCAGATTTCCTAACAAATATGGAAAACATGATACTCCAAATCCTCATAACAATCTACATACATGAACTTAAACCTTATCATCTTTCCATGCTCAAACTCACAATCTTAAAAAAAGTGGGTCCAGTCACCTAATGCATTCACATGATTCACCCGGTATGGATTGTCTCTATGATAGTCAATCTGAATTCGCATCATGTATTCGACTTCATCATTCCTAAAAAGTGCATTTTGAAAAAAATGCATAGGATGATTGTGAAGAAAATGGTCTGGAATATCCTGGTGTTTAACATTTACAAAAATTATATAAAATTATATAAATGCATAGAGGAAAAAGTACACACAAAACACAAACTTACAAGTCTACATAACGGAAGAATTTCAGTAGATCTTATGTAAAAGACATCAGTTCGCTCACCAAAATGATCAAGGTGACCAAACCATTGGCAAATGTGTTGCATTCGCTCATCACATGTTTCAAAAATATGAAAATAAATATTAAAGATAAATGTTATGATATTACTGAATATGATTATGAGATTTCAAGCCTACCTCCATCTTCATTATCAAGATCATTTTGTGGAAAAAACAATTGCGTCACACCAAGGAACTGCCCCTGTATCTTTTCCCTACTATCGAAACCAAACACGGTTATATTCAAGCTATTGTTCTCCAATTTAGTAAAAACAATAACATCACCAAATTCAATATCGGAATATTGAAGAGCAGTCGACCACATTTCATCATCCATAACATACAAAGGACGAGGATCATGACCTCCTTCATAGCCCCAAGTAACATCCACATTAAACTCCATTCCTTCAACAACAACAACAACAGTACCTTGCACTCCATCTAGAAAATTACCGGGCAATGTCTGAGACAACAACATGATTGACAATTATAACATACACACTAATAAAATACACTTATTTTTAAAAAAACGTAAACAAAAAAATTAATTCTTATAAATAACCTGTGGAATATGAGGGTATGGCAGCCGATAACTCTGAAACCTTATATGACGACTTTCTACGCCAGCATATTCCTCAACTTCCAACCCATTAGAATCATAGCCAGTAACGTAAAAAGAGTCATCACCTTCTTGAACAAAGTGTAACATATGAACATCCGTATACATGTTTTCATGAACAAATTCTACCCATTTGTTACCTACAATCCTAATGGGACCTCCTAACCGAGCAACAATCCTTACTTTCTTCCGTTGTCTTTGAATTCCAGTTAAATATAAATGCCGATTACCATTAAAAGCACGGTCAGCATATTGAGGAAGCTCAACAAACCCAGGGTAAAAAGTTATGTTTGGCCGCACCACAAACTCGATTGCCATGATTACCTTATAAACAATTACAAGCATGTAAAGTTAAGTTAATGTGGCAAAAATTTTTGATATGAACATTGAAACATAAAATACAGTCAATATTGATATGGGGGACCATGACAATAAAGGATCACGAACCTTTTGAGAAATTCAATTTTAATAATTGAACGAAATTGACAGTTGCACGAAAAAAGCTAGGGTTCTGGTCGGTAGAAATTGGATGTGGCCAAAAATAGTTAAAAGAGAAGGTTTTAGTGTATCATAAATCGCTATAAAAAAGTCGCTCAAACTATATCGCTAAAAAATTCGCTTATCTAGTTTCCCGCCAAAATATTTTTCCCGCCTAAACACAAGTCAACAAAATAAGCGTAAATACAGTCAATTCTATAGTACATATACAACAATCCACAATGCCTTTGAACTTATCTGGAAAAGGTAATTATGAACAAGTGCCAAACAGGAAAGAGGATGATGCTGACAAGTCGATAGTACACATACAACAATCCACAATGGCTTCGGACTTATCTGAGAAGAAAAAGCTAGATGGTGATGTTACGGATAAGGAGAACCAAGATGGCATTACACTAGAAAAAGTTGAGGCATTGGAAAAAAGGATTAAAGATCTGGAAGAAGTCTTTGAAAAACTCAAGGAAAGGAAAGCAACTGAAGAAGGATGTGGTTCTAGCAGTACTGTTTGAATGAATGTAATGGTTGAATAATGAATGATATGAGTGTAACATTTGACAATGTAATGGTTGTGTTGAAAATCTTATCTATGAAATAATTTATTGAGATGATTGTTGTAGTTTTGGTATTAACATATACATGGTAGTAGAACCATCATCACATAGTAGTTTGTAACATACACTAACTAGCCTTCACCACAGACTGAAAATAATTTGTTTCATCATGATGACTAGTTAGTGTAGTTTGTAACATACACTAACTAGTCATCATGCCTGGAAAGGAGCCAAAATACAAATTGTTTAACAGGGTACATACCACCCTGGAAGATCAAATAACTACCACATGGTAGCCTTCATCATACCTTCGAATTACTTGGATAAGAAGAGGTTGGGTATGACATGGAACCATCAGCTGTGGAACCTTCAACTATCACTTGATCATTAACCAAACTGATTGCCTCATCACCCTTCATATCATCAGATTGATTACTACCAACTGCTTCAAATTCATCAAATAATCTCCTAGATTTCAAGGTACCAGTTTCAAAATGACTTTTCTTGGACACATATTGAACTACAGTAGAGCTTCCAACTGTAGGAAGGTCATCAATATCATTAAAAAGCCTCTTACACTTTAAAGGGCTGGTTTGAATAGACGGGAGTAAACTAGTAGCATGTGGATCCTGAAGGTCATGATTACCAGCAGCCTGAAAGTCGTTAAAAAGGTTCTTACCTCTTAACGGACTAATCTCGAACCCACATTCGTTTGACAAACACTCGGTAACAGTGGACTTCTGTGTTAAAGAATCTTCAAAGTCATTCGACACATAAGGTCGGACTGTAGTTCTTAAACAAGGAGGAATGTATTCAAGGTCATTATTACCACCAAATTCAGATTTTCCTCTGAATAAACTAGCTTCAACAAAAGGCTTGACATAAGGTGTTCTAAGGTAGGTTGGTGAATTTTTTTTCCTCTTCTTCCCATGCCATTAGTTCTTCAAACGACAGACAGTCGACATCTTTTTTTTTTCTTTTCGTGACTTTTATTTTTAGATGTCAGTTCATCGTCTGAGGAATCAAAAGACAGGTTCTTGTGATAGTAGCTAAATAAATGAACCTGTGGCTGATGACAAACATAGATCTCAACTAGACCATGGAGCTCAGCCATGACATACAGTTTCTTGACATCATTATCACCTTCTACAAGGGTCAACCCTTCCTCTAGACTACTACTTGGAAGACGAAAATACCAAGCCCAAATATCCTCCTTAATTTCTTTCAACAGTATCTCACATATTTGAGAATACGATAACCTACTCAACCTAGGTAACCTCAAATGTAAAACATCTCCACCTAAATAACTTAAGGGATAAAAAAAGAACCGACTGCCATGATAAACATCAAACCCAAGATCTTGACTGTTTTCAGACATTCTGTGTAACAATGGAAATAATTCAGCAAAACAAAATATTGTTGTAAAAATCCAACTTTAGTTTACATTAACAGAAAAAAGTAAATGGACAAACTTACAGTCATTCTTGATACCATAAATCACCACAGGCCTTTGATTCTGTGTTTTGTGATGCCATTGTTAGTAGAAATCTGAAAAACACAAAATATATGTAAGATAAAATTTAGTTTTGATTAATAAAAGGTACAAAAGCTAGAAAAGGTACAAAAGGTACAAAAAAGTGAACAGTAAAAAAGTGTCTAACAGGTACAACCATTCTCTAATGATATTTCTAGGATATAGTCAAACTCACCCACAAAGTCGCCTAGTTTACATGTTGGATAATGGACCATACTTGTAAAGTAGCATGCATTGGTTTGCCCTACTTTGTATATCCATAGTTTGGTGTGTGCTTTTTTTTTTTTTGCTTATTTTTTTAGAAAAATATTACTAGTATACAAATTTGTAGCGTCTCTAATTATCCTATTACATTAGTTTGAAGAAAACAATATAATACAACATACTGAATGTCATGGTATTATAACCATTCAAGGGAGCATATGGTTATCAATTTGTTTTTGGTAATACATCAAAACTAGAACATCACTAATTAAACACAAACACGGTGTTTAAAAAAAAACCTAGCCATTTGTTCACGGTATGAAATCGCAGCCTGAATACGATCCTTCACATCCAATGACAGACCAAAAGCCAAGCGGTATAAAAAAATACATACCCAAATACCACAATCACCAAATATCTCGGCCTGCTTCGGTACTTGTTCAGCGATAGTAAATGTAATGAAATAACTTGTCGGATCAATGCCTTTCTTCTCAAATACTTGCGCTTGCGCTAGGACCTCAGGTAATTGTAGCTGTGGACAAAAGTTACACTGTTATAAAAAATCTAATGTTTTAAAACCTGGTTAAACGGTTCTGTATTACGTAATTCTTATGACATATGAATAAATAGTCAAACCTGTAAACACTCCCTCAGTTTGATATAAAACTCTCGCCATTCCTCTTCAAAGGTTTGACCGCTATCATAAAAGGTAACAATGCCTGTGTCTATCTCCAAACGCGCAAGACACCAATGAGCTTCAGTTTCATTAATAGGCATGAAAACCTACAACGTTTGGGTCACAAACATAACATTAATATATGGCTAAAGCTAAACAGGATAATTATATGAATGAGACTGGACTAGAATAAAATATATATATCGTCACTTACGTACTTAACGTCAGACCATGGAATAGAGTATCTTTCACCATTAGCATACCACAATGGCAACGATTTTTGTAACAGAAGCTGAACAAAATAGCTACTAACCATCGCCCAATCAGCCGTATCGGGTCTAACATGCCAAAGGTAATTAACCCACAACTCTATGTGCTGTAAATTTCGAAACATGAATGAGTGTGATAAACGTTATAAGAAATCAATTCAATAGGTACAGTCGTATGAGTACTTGCCTCATCCCTTAGCCAACCTTTCCTAGGCGGGTCTAAGCAAACCAAACTTTCCCAAAACCTTCTATCCACACACACACACATCGTCACACCAAGGAAACTTGCAGTTAAGCGGTCCAATTTGTCCAAGAAATCCGTCAAATTCATTTGTAAAATGAACTCTGTTGACAGCGTTGCTGGAGCGTGCAAGATCCTAGTATATGAAACGATTACACTTATAATCAATTGTCATTAACAAGATATATTTTAAAAGGTTGTCAAGAAGTACTTTTCATACCTCAACCCAAGGCGTGACAATTTTAAGTTTTTCACTCATATCTGGATCAGGTAAGCTAGAGCATCGTCTTTTCTTTTCAGCATATGCCTTGGTCCAATAATACGAATTAGCTTCACCCGAACGTTGTTCACTCCTTTTGGAAACTGCAAAACGCGCTCTACTGGCTTTCATATGATCTGAGTTCATGATTGCTTCTCCCCTTTTCTTTCGTTCATTTTCATACTGCAACCTCTTTTCCTCTTCGCGCATTATCAACTTGTCGTCTTCCATTCTTAACCTCTTCTCTTGTTGCATCAACTGCTTCTCTTTTAACCGAGCACTTTGTAATTCTTTATGTCGCAACCTTAATTCTTCTTGGATAATAAATTCCTGTCAGCATTTATAAAGTTACTATCGTTATGATATGTTATGGTACGGAAAGGGTTTGACACTTATTTACTTATTTTGTACATTACCTTTGCAACATCGTCATCAGAAAATTCATCTAGCCGCGCTGATGAACTAGTATCAATGCTTGACTGACTTGACTCAAACAAGTCCAGAAAATCTTGATTAAGCTCATCACAAAACTGTGCACTAAGATGCCGAAGATCATTAGTTAACTCCAATTTCTCCTAAGAACGAAAAAAAATATTTATAAAAAGCATATATACGAAAGATAAATTAAATTTTGAATCCACTTCTAGTTATTTTCTAACCACTGCTAACCTTAAAAATGCGTTCAGTGTTTGGTTTATGTTTGTGATATGCAGGTATGAACGATTGTTTGTATACTTTGGAGCTTTTTGGAGCTTTTGCTGTTTAGTGTTATTGTTTAAAAAAAATAAAAATAAATAAAATAAAATAAAAGTGGTTGCTTTATCCACTAGTAGTGGTTTTCAATACACTGCTAGCAGGTTCCTGATAATGGATACTTAACGGGCTGTTTTGACAATTTGCTGTATCCACTGCTAGAGTCTTTAAAACCACGGATAGTGGTTTTCAATCCACTGCTAGCAGGTTCCTGATAATGGATACTTGAAGCGCTGTTTTGTAAATTTGGTGTATCCACTGCTAGAGTCTATGTAGTGGTTTTCAATCCGCTGCTAGCAGTTCCTGATAATGGATACTTGACGGGCTGTTTTGTAAATTTGGTGCAAACGTATTGACGCTCAACAAAAAGGATGTCAAAGTATATATACGAAAAAAAGGATATATTACCCCATTTCTTTCTCGAGCAAGAACCTGAAATAAATGATACAAAATATTAAGGACGTATATTATTATCAGTAGTCGTGTGATTATTGATGGGTGTATGAGGAGAATATAAAGCATAAATAACCTGAATAATTGTCTCGAGTTTGAACAAACGCTTAATTAACTCTATAATAACACCATCCTGTGTTATGCTGATCTCTATTATACTGCTCTCACTCCTGCGTATAATAGGTAAATGTTTCCTTTCAGTCTTGCCACGTTTGCGTGCTGCGGCCATCTTCTTCAACCACTCGTCGTAAAGATGTGTGGTTTTCACTGGTGGAGTTCTAGGTATGTAATCATGGAAAAACGACGTAAACTTTATATACCAATCAGATTTCCTCTCAGCTATTGTCGGTGTAAGTTCTTTAACAGGATTGGAATCCTTAAAAATACAAATAATAATGTTGAATAAGAGATTGCATTAATGTAGAATAAAAGATTGCATTAATAAGAAAAATATGTTGAATACTTTTACCTTTCCAAAAAGAAACTTAGAATCAGATCTTTTGAAGGGTGTATTCTTTGACCACGCTACTCCTCTTGGCATAATATCAGGAACTTTATTCCACCATAGAATGCTTCTTTCAAATGACTCCAGTATCCATATCTATACGGATTTTGCAATTTCAATAAAAAATAATAACATAAAATATTGATACATAAAATGACTCCAGTGCATATTGATATATAAAATATTAACCTTGAAAGCCCAAACGAATCCTAACAGTGTATAGGTTGGAACAAACTTGTGGTCTTTGTTAATACCTTGAAGGAAATCTCACTTGTGTTTATCCGCAACATCCAAAATTTCATCATACAAATGCCTCCAAATATGCTCTCCCCATGGAAAGGCATCCCAATCATCTAGGTTTTCAACTAATCGCATGAGAGAATCATCAACTTCCTGAACCAATAATCTGCCCATGAAGATAACCTCCAAAGCTAACAATAGACAAAGACGTACTGCATCTTCGTCGCATATGATACCAAATGCCTCTTCATCCTCAATTAGACCAAGAATATCTAAGTTTGTAATTTTGAACCTGAACGTTTTGGGAATTGACCTAAAATTGAGGTGTCCAGACCTATATTTTTCAAAACTTACTTTTCCAAAATGAAAACCAGTGATAAGCGAAAACTCTGGACGGTCGAAATGTAGGGGACGGTCTTCAATATAATATACAATCGGCATATCATAATGATTTTCATTCGGATAACATTGTTTTTGTAAAATATAATCTATCATATGTGCTTCCTGGTCAAAATAAGAAAGGTCCAACCATTTACCGAAACAAGTTCCCCGAAACAACTTCCTTCGTTTTTGATCCAACTTGGATTTTATTAAAGATAAGTAATTTGGTTTACTTCTGATGATGATTTTCGCCTCATATTCCTACAAATGAAAAAATAAAATAAATAAATAAATAAATAAAAGAAAATAAAATCAAAAACATATTCTACTTAATTACATATAACGGGAGTAACAAAGCTGCGTTCAATCATCCAAGCATATTGTACAATTTTGTAATAAATACCATATGTTACTTCATTCCTTAATGCATTTATTGCAAAAGGTACAACAACAAAGCATCACATATCCAGACACCAGATAAATTAAAAAACCCCAACACAATCAAAAACCTCTTGCTAACTTAAATAAACTAAATTGTTATTGCAAAACTACGATTAAACATGATTAATTTCAAATAAAATACGGAAAAAACAAAGATACGAACAATTTATATATATATGAATATAGAAATACATACCCGAATATGAAACATTTTTTTGCAGGATTTCGAGAAGACGGATAGATCTTGCCTTGTAGGAGTATTTTGTAATGTATGTGTTATTCTAATTCATTGAATAAAGGTTATGAAAGATATGTGATATGAAAAAGCGCTGAAAAAAAAACGCTTAAGTAAAAAGTATTTTACAGTTCTGTAAAAAAAATGATAACAGTACAAAAGTACAATTTTTAAAAAACCGCTCAAATTAAGGGTGAGGTTATTCATACGGTGGCTATAATTTTAGATGAACGGGGTCTACCCTTAGGCATGGGTCCCCCTTTGTCCTCTCTCTTCCACATGGGTCCCCCTTTGTCCTTTTTTTATTTTTATTTATTTTTTATTTTTTTATTTTATTTTTTTTATTTAATTGTGTATAGTTTATTTTGTGTGGTATATTTAATTTGTGTAGTGTTTTTATATGTATAGTGTATTTATTTGTGTAGTGTTTTTATATGTAGAGTATTTATTTGTGTATTGTTTCCATTTAATTAAACAATAACAATAAAACATTTTATAAACTTTTTTTACGTTACTTTTTATAAACTTTTTTTAAACTTTTTTTTATAAACTTTTTTTTATAAACTTTTTTTATAAACTTTTTTTATAAACTTTTTATAAACTTTTTTTATAAACTTTTTTATAAACTTTTTTTATAAACTTTATATAAACTTTTTTTATAAACTTTTTCTATAAACTTTTTATAAACTTTTTTTTGTAAACTTTTTTTTATAAACTTTTTTTATAAACTTTTTATAAACTTTTTTTTATAAACTTTTTTATAAACTTTTTTATAAACTTTTTTTATAAACTTTTTTTATAAACTTTTTTTTATAAAAAGTTTATAAAAAAAGTTTATAAAAAGTAACGTAAAAAAAGTTTATAAAATGTTTTTTTGTTATTATTTAATTAAATAGAAAAATACACAAATAAATACTATACATATAAAAACACTACACAAATAAATACACTATATACATATAAAAGCACTACACAAATTAAATATAACACACAAAATAAACTATACGCAAATCAAATCAAATAAAAAAAATAATAAAAAAATAAAATAAGAGGTACAACTGCATGTGGGGGGACCCACAGCCGGAGAGAGAGTGAGGACAAATGGGGACCACGCCTATGTGTTTGGCAGGGATAGACCCCGTATGAATAGTAGGTCCCCAAATTAATTCGCTTAAGTCGCTCAGCATAGGGAATGAGCAAAAGGAATAAAATAATAATTTCCAAAGTTTGACTTTTTCCTCGAAAATATCAAAAAAAAATCGCTCGAATCTTAAAAAGTCACTGAAGATAAGTTGATTATAAATAATAGGTACGAAAAAGTAATTTCAATGATTGGGTTCTGAAAAGTGTCAGGACACTTGGCACTGTTAGATTGGAAGGAAAAAGTCGCAAGTCTATTTTGGAAATACCCCAACTTTTTTTCTAGAAAGTGTTGACACCTTGAGCAAAAGATGTCTTTTCATAATTAGCCCTTTTTTAAATTCTATGAAACATGATCCATAACTTCATAGTTCTTTAGTTTGGGATTCAAAAAAAGTAAGATCAGATCGGCTTAAGGTCCTATGATCAAGATCGGGATCTTATAAGATATTAAGTGTGCTAAGATCCTACATAGGATCCGGATTATTTTTGTTTTGTAGTATTGTAAAATCGTAAAATGCGAAGATTATGATCAAAATCCTGACAATTATGTTTTTTTTTTTTTTTTTTTTTTTTTTTTTTTTTTTTTTTGAGAAAATTGAGTATTTGGTAAAGTATATATGTTTGTAAAATTGGTTATTATTGTTGTTTTCCTGTTACATTAAATAGGCTGAAATTGTTAAAATATGGATCAATGGGCCGTTGGATTAGAGCGTAACCAAAGTGGTATTTGGATGACTAAAAGTCTAAAACTGCAAAATTGATAAGGCTGCTGCCACAATCATATAGCAAAACCTTAAATCTTGATTTGTGGATGACTATATAGTGAGAAGAAAATTTAAAATGAGAAAAATGAGAAATAACTATAACCGTATATTTGAAATACATCGCCTTGAATGAGATGCATCTCTTTTCATTTAGATGCATCACAATTAGTTTCGAAAGTGATTTTGAAGTGCGAACGATGCAAAGTAGTACTAGCAACAAATTTGACTCGCAGAGGACGAAAAATACATAGGATTTTATAACTTGATGAAATGCATCTAATATATGTATATGCATCTAATTTTTAGTTAGAAAATATACTGTGATGCATCTAAAAGATTAGGGATGCATTTAAATCAAATCGATGCATCTCTAATGTGTAGTTATAGTTATTTCTCATTCTTCTTATTTTAAGTATTCTTCTCATTTGATTTTTAGTCTAACTATATATGCATATTGATGTTAAAAACTACTTCTCATAAGTCATAAGTACATATACCAAACTATAACTGCAAATTGATAACACATGTTTGTAAGTATATTAAAGGCTGAATTTACATATCAAACTTATGTATAAATCAACAAATTACTAAAAGTGTTATAACTCAAATGAGAAGAAAACATAATGTTTTACAACTAAACTGAATAACAAAAGAGCATAAATGTGAAATGTAACTCTCCTCGATATTCAAATATCGGCAACAACCAAACATTTGGTCCAAATTCAACAACTATCATTGACCTCAATGAACCAAATTCGTCACATTAAGAATATATTCCACGAGTGGACATTTATTGTTTTCATCAAATTCCTAAAATTCCAACATCTTGATTTAAATGCACAACACATAGAGCTTACATTTGTTGACGAAAATAGAAAAGTAGTATGTATGTAGGTGTGATAGACTCGCCTTCCTCAAATAAACTGAACCGACAAAATTTCATATGTTTACACTTTTATTGTGGTTATGTAATTAATATTAGTGTTGCTAGTACAAAATTATAAATTGGTAACTCAATATCACTTCTGATTATTAGATAGCAAGCCGGTGTTAAAGTGAATACAGGCGGTGCGATTGCACAGGATCACAGTTTGACGAAGGTCACAAAATTTCATGCACTTCTATTATATACATACATAATATGAGACTCGAGTTTAATTAATTCGTACACTACTGATACAAATGTATATTGTGTGTGTGTTTAAAGACCTACTTGTAATATTGGCAGCCACCGAAATTCATGAGACGACCATGCATGTTAGATGGCTTAAGTACATGTACGTACACTATTAATTTTTTGGTATCACGGCATCACGCTAATTGAAAAATGTTGTACGTTTGCTTGCTTTATAAAGAAAGGAAAACATTATCTCAAATGACGATGTCTTTGTTATTCAATAATTGATGTATCATTTGTCAACTTACTAAACATAGTAACATGTACCTTATCATAACAAGAGGTCATGGTTGCTTAATTTATTTCTCATACCAAAAAAATCTTTTGAGTAATTTGGCATGCGTATCAAGTTTTGATTACTTTACACATAAAATGTCGCTTTAAATTGCTTACAATAATATACATGATCATGATCTACTAATTAAGACGTATGCATATACGTATGTAAATGCAAACACATGCACACATGTGTAGGAAAACGTATATTAATTACGAGTATAATGTAACAGGATAATTATATTATGTTGTTTCTTAAATATCAAATAAAACAAAGATAAAGATGTTATACATGATATAAAAGTATCTTATTACAAGGTGTCACGATGTCATTTGACAAAAGGTCAAAAACCCATATCATGGAATGGAATAAAATTGTGTTAATGGTAAGAAAGAAAAAGAATTGGTAAACTATAATTGCGAAATAAATATGAATCACTATTTTATTTTTATTTTTTTTATTTCTTTATTATTATTTTTTAAAACTATAATGGGGGCACCGGCCCTCATACTTACCACATACATCCGTCCCTACCGGTGAGGTTTTTCCCACAACAAAATAAATGTAAATGTACTTGCATATGAATTGACTTAACGAGAGAGCTACTTGCATTGAGACGTTAAAAGGGAGACATTTCTTAATGAACGCACGTCAAAAACTGTACATATATTCTCGACAATTTTTTTGTTACATCTATGAAACAATACTTACAATCAACTTGTCCATAAACTAAAATGTTAACAATATAAATGTAGAAGTGTCTGGAATAATTAGACGGTTTAATGGAGCCCTTGTGTTGGACAAGTGAAGGCAAAGCAACACCACCATTGTGTTTAAATTCAACTCTTTTGCCCCAAGCATGTTTCAAGGTTGTCTTTACCTTACATATTGGCTTTCTATTCACATCATTAATATTTAAGATTTATCTCCATATCCTTGTCTGTTTTATTTTCCAAGAAACAATATAGAACCAAAACAATTATTTGCTACATAATGGTGCTCACTTTCCGAATCAAAGTATCTTATCTTATTGATACTAATATTTCCTTCCAAGGTAACATATTACATATCGATTGCGATGATCTACACAGTTGGTGTACATTATAGTACATGAGGGAATGTGGGAACGTACTTAAGATGAAATCTTACTAACTAAACTCTCCACTGATCAAATATCATCTATTTTCACTAAAACCTCTTCTCGTTAGTTGAAATGCAAAGTAAACACTTATTTTAAGACATCTTAAAGTAGCAATGTGAACGCCTATTATAAGACGGAGAGAGTAGTACCTACACGAAACATATGACATATGTATTGTTTCCTGCTCATTTTCGAAATTAAGAGTTAGCAAGTATTCTAAGCTTATTTAAAACATGAAAATTTTAGAGCAATTAGTTTATTAGTTACATCCTATTAACGCAACAAGCTAGTCAAATAATCTAGCTTATGACAATATACATTTTAAGTGTGTAAATATAATAAAATATGTAATCCGTTAGTTTGTAGCAATAATTTAATTAGTAGCTATCTCATTTACTATTTGCTACTAGTTGGTACATGGTAATGTCACAACAATGTGTCCACTAACAAAATAATTTTATACTCTAACAAATATTTCTGGGGTAACATATTACAAGACATGAATGTGACACATTGCATGTAGGGAGGCAGGCAACATGGTTGCTAATTGGCCTAGCTAGAGAAATATAAGGATTATAATATTTGTTTATGGCGTTTATTGGATGAAATAAAAAAGGATATCATAAATTAAAAAGTAAAAGACATGGTGGTTGAAGCATATGTCAAGTTTCGCTTTTCGGTACAAAAATCAAGCGACAAATGATGCCAAAATCCAAAGTTGGAAATACAAAATTAAACAAAAGCGCGTATTCTTTTATCGGTGTTGCATTTTCAGGATCAAATAGTTTGCAATATTGAAATATAAGATTCGATGTCTAGACCAAGATCGAATGCCTTGCCGACAGTCGAGATTATGTATATCGACTGTTAGATTAAGCAATGTCAAACACATGAAATTTGATTAACATATGTAGTGTTTCGTTAAGCGCTATAGATAAGAACAGTAATAATAATGTTAACAATCACTAGGTGAGTATAAATAAAGTAGTAGCTATAAGTTTATATTGAATGTTATGGTAATAATAAATTAATTATGATGAATTTAATAATAGCTCTTTGCAAAATTCATATAATCATCTTGACCTAACTGTAATGTTTCATCTCTTAAAAATATTTTCATTGATACTCGTCCTTTTAAACTGTACGATGTTTTCAGAGATATGCTATAAATTATGCAAAGTACTCGTAAATGAATCTAGATCTCAGGCATTTAATGAAGTGATAGTTTGCTGTAAGAATCTATTAAGCGAATCATGCGTTTACATTTTCGTAGAGTAGTATTGTCATGTATGTAATCATATATAAACAGTGATGGACCTATATACTAAAAGATATCAGATTCATCTTGTTAAAAAATAAGAGAAATGCTAAATATTTCTACAAAAGCTTTCTACAAATGTGTTTACTCATAGAATGCTGACACTTGTCAGAACTAACAGTTTGAATGCAGAGAAAGAATGAGTGGAAAAAACTATATAATATTGTTGTGTGTATAGAAGGATTTATAGGAGAAAATAGTAGGAGCCTGTAGGCCTGTAGCAAAACTCTAAAATTAAAGAAGTTTTATAGCACATATATAATTTTTCTACTAGCTATCTCAATAAACGGACTAGGTCAACATATGTTATCGGTGAAATATCGTACTATCTTTAAGTATCGCCTTATTATCTCATTATTTCCGATTGATGAGATATGCCCTGTTTGTCGCAAGGCATGTTTGGATTCTTTTTGAGAAGATGTGGTTCATTGTAAAGAGCTCTCGGCTTCAAGTATCGACACAATATGGTTAGAGACGTCTTTTTTGTCATATGTAGGCGTGTTGGGATCTTCGCTAAGAAATAAGTGTTGGAAAATGAGTTTTGCAAAATGAGTTTTTGCAAATTTTGGACACTATTTAATATATGTATATGTTATATATATTTATATTTCTTGGTAGCTTTGCGTTCTCCTCGACGAGAGCTTTGCAACGAGCTAAAGTATGTCCAAAATGAAGTTGAAATAAATGAGATATTGTGTCTCAAAGTAAGGCACTTGAAACATAAAAACTTGGAAAAATGGGAGAATCCCACATCGTCCAAAACAAGAAGTGGATGCTTGTTTATAAGGAAATTATAGTTTTGGCTATCAAATTCCTTTAGGATGGTTATGCTCCCACTCCTACGCGCGCGCAGGGGGGTGCAGAAAATGGGATTTCCGGGTCAAAATGAGTTCGAAGCTTCTGAACTCATGCGAGCCCGCGCGACCTGCGGACACGAATGCAGCTCCGTAGTCTCGCATACGTGCGTATCTTTTTGCTGCAGTTTCATTTCTATTTTAGGAATAGACTGAAACTTATCAAGTAAGTTTACAAAAATCAGTTTATGTTTTTAAAAGATATGCAAATCAGTTTTATGTATTAAAAGATTTGCGAATCTGTTTTAGATATAACAGATTTTCGTTTATATGGCTGGAATATTTTCCTTGGAGGACAAGTTGAGTCTTCAATATAAATACAGCAATATGTCTCATTCGTTTTAGGCATTCAGAAAACGCAGCTCCTTACCAGATGAGTTCCAGTAGCTCTTCGATCAGAAACACACAAGTCTTTCAGCGATCTTTCAGGCAAGATTGCCAGGTCCGGCTGTGCAACAATTTTGAACGTTGTACCCTGGGAAACAGACGGCGAATCTGTTTTAAGGGAATCGTGTTAAACACGAGCCTCGTTTCACGACCTTTTACTGCTTTCGTTTAATTATCTATATAGAGTCTGTCTTCTGCTTCTACTCCTTTCTGTCTGTTCTAGTTTTCTGTTTTAGCACTCTGTTATTTATTATTTGTAATATGGTTTTATAATAAAAGTGTACACCGTTTCCCACAATAAGCACCTGAGAACTTTTTGAATGGCCCATAAGATGAAAGGTCCATATTGAGACTGACTGACATTTTGGTTTTCGGATGGGTTGGAGGGAAACATGCTTGTGCGGATCTGACCAAGGTTTCTCCTCTAGTGGGTTTGAGTAGTCGGGGTTCTACAGTTGGACATGCTGCTGTGAAAGCCGCTTCCTGCAAAGTGATAAAACACGAGAAAGCATGCATTGAAAATCAACATGTGTTTATTCCTTTTTTGTTTGATATCTTTTGCTTCCTTGCACCTGAGGCGGTGGAGCTACTCATCCGAGTCCAACTATTAATGAACATTAATGTTATGACACTTAGATCCACAAATGTTGTTTTTTAAAAGAGTTAGTTTTTCAAAGGATTAACAAGTTAATAAATTTTAAATCAAGTTGAAAATTAGTAGATCTTTTAAAACACTGTCGGTAACAAATAACCTGCATATTAACAGGAATATGCCATTTTCCAAATACAAATGTTAAATTACTTATTATTGCGTTTTTGAGCGTGATATGATGATGTAACATTCTTCTACAATTTATAGCTATATAATTAATTAATTATATTGTACGTATGTAAGATGTATGTAAACTCTTTATAAACGTTAAGATTGCTAATTTGCTGTATTACTTGGAACGAAAAAGTTAAAAGATACGTACAATTGCATGAGATAGATTATATATTTTATTAACTTGAGTGACAAGTGATTACATTATCAACTTGAAGCAAAAGACTTGCCAAAAATAGCTATCTCTAAACCAAAAGCAATAACTTTTGATTCTATATATGTATAGTATCCTAAAAACTTAGTACAAGAATGTATCAATAGATGGATCATCACGACAGGTACTCCATGTACATTTTTCATTAAACAAAGTAATCAAATAAATAAGATGAAACATAAAAATCCAGAAATGGTTAATGGCCAGCTCCTGGGCTAGGAACCGAGCGGAGGATCCGGTCCATGGCAATGAGATGGCGGGTGATGAGCTTTTCCTTCGTGATTAAAGTGTGGCCCTTTTTGCTTGGAGTTGAAGCTGGCACGGTACCCTTTGGAAAAGAGCTCAAGTATAAACTCATTTCGACTTGTGAAGCTTCGGTTACTAGTTTTCGGGCGTTTGTGGAAGATGTAATTAGAATTAGTAGCATGAAGAGTGCAAAACATAGTTTGGCCATATATTTAGAGATAGAAATAAAGAGAAGAAGAGAGTTTGAATATGAAGAAATGCATGGAAATAGAATACTTAAATACTGAGAATACGGAGAGAGGTATCCACGAAGTTCGCGGCAACTCAAATGTTGACTTTGTCTGTCAATTTATGAATTTCAGATATGATGCTTCGTACACCTTTACAGAGGTTCCAAGGATTATTTCTCATTTTCAGATGGGGTGAGATATTCATACCCTCCCATAGGGAGGGTATCCAATGATTGCATGCATCAAAAACTTGTACGGTGTGTATCGCGGTTTGTACATTTTGACTAAAAACCTATATTGTCACATCATAGAGAGGGTATGTATAGGGTATCCCTTTCCGATATATTCATTTTTTTTTTTCTTCTTCTGACATTTGTATTAGATGACATTAAAAATTTACTTTATCACCACTAGATGGTTGAATACGAAAGACAATTTCATAAAAATTATTGATCCAATTATATGGGCGATCTATGTAATTTACTAACACCTTCTGAAGTAAGATTGATTATCTGTAATAGTACTATATTTGTACTTCCTAGAGACGAGGAATAACCACCCTATAATATTATATTTGGTATACGATAGTAGTGACTTATTTTGCCTTGTCACTAAGTTGGGTTTTTTTTGAAGTGTTTTTTTTAAAAGCAACACAAATAAATATATAGATATACAAGTAAGAATTACAAAGAAAAGACAATGCCATAAGAACTACACAATTCTAATTAAGGACATTTATATAGGCATCTTCAAGACTCAACATGAACAAATTAAGAGATCAAAATCAACAAAACAAAGTGATACAAAATGACCTAACAAAAACCAAAATTACCACGTTGCTTGCAAGGTTGCATTAAAACAAACCGCTCCGGTTGTTGAATTGGAAACAATGGCTTACTTGTTGAAGGTTATAATTCATTGCCTTATTATTGATAAACACTAATGATATATAGATTATTGGGCCATATAAGGCCTTACTACAAAATAATACAATCATGCCTAAGGCTATTAACATGTACTGACTAATACTCCCCCGCAATTGGAGCGGGAGGTGGCCGAACGCTCAAACTGGAGCGAAATTCTTCAAACAAAGCAAAGGGTAGACCTTTGGTGTAGATGTCAGCATACTGGTAGCGAGATGGTACATGAAGAACCCGAACCTGACCAGCGGTAACCATGTCCCGGACAAATTGGATGTGTATCTCAATATGTTTGGTCCGCTGATGTTGAACCGGGTTGGCAGACAGAAAAATAGCACTGACGTTATCATAATATACCAAGGTTGCAGAAGAGATAGGGGAGTGTAAATCATGTAGCAAATTACGGATCCAAGAAGTCTCAGCAACAATATTGGCGACACCTCTGTATTCGGCTTCGGCACTAGAGCGGGATAGAGTGTGTTGGCGCTTGGAGGACCATGACAATAAGTTATCTCCCAAAAAAACACAATAACCTGATGTGGATCGGCGTGTGGAAGCACATCCAGCCCAATCTGCGTCTGTGTAACCAACAAGAGAGTTGGTAGTGGATGAGTATAGGTGTAGGCCAAAATCCAAGGTCCCTTGTACGTATCGTAGGATACATTTCAGGGCAACAAGATGTGGCTCGCATGGATCATGCATGTAGAGACATATCTGCTGAACAGAGTATGATAAATCTGGTCGCGTGAATGTGAGATACTATAGTCCGCCTCCAAGGATGCGATAGAAAGTCTGGTCCTGAACTGGAACACCCTCTAGACCCAGTTTGGAGTCCGTATCAACTGGAGTGCGTGAGGGGTTACAGTTAGTCATGTGAGCACGCTCTAGAAGCTGGAGAGCATACTTCCGCAGAGACAAGAATAAACCTGTAGGGTGTCGGGTAGCAGAGATACCAAGGAAATAGTTAAGTTCCCCGAGATCAGTCATGTCAAACTCAGTGTGTAAAGATATGATAATCTGCTGCAGGAGTGTTGTGGAAGAAGCAGTAAGAATGATGTCATCCACATATATAAGCAAGTAAGCAACCTCAGAACCTTGTCTATAGATAAATAACGAGGAGTCACACCGAATATGATAAAAGCCAACCCTGGTAGCATAACATGCAAATCTCTGAAACCAAGCACAGAGTGCTTGTTTAAGACCACATAGAGATTTCTGCAAAAGACAAACATGATGAGGGTATCTAGAATCAACAAATCCTGGTGGCTGATGCATGTACACAGTCTCAGATAAATGACCATTAAGAAATGCATTCTTAACATCTAGTTAGTGAACTAGCCAATGACGAGAGACAGCAAGACTAAGTACAGTGTGAATCGTTGCTGGTTTAACAACTGGACTAACTGTCTCATCACAATCAATCCCAAGTTGCTGATTGCTCCTATTAGTAACCAAACGAGCCTTATAGCGACTCATTGTTCTGTCAGCATGAAACTTATGTTTAAACAACCACATAAAGCGAACTACGTTAACACCGGAGGGTCTAGGTACAAAAACCCAAGTACCATTTTTAATTAACGCATTATACTCATCGTGCATAGCATTACGCCAGTAAGTGTCTTTGAGGGTGAGAAAAGGTGATTTGGGAATGGGAGAATCGAGGATGTATGAAGAGAGAGGCGATCAATGGGTTTGACAATGCCAGATTGAGACCTAGTGACCATGCGGTGAGTGCGAGGAGGTTCATTATTGGGTTGTGGGGAATGGTCGTTTTGTGGGCTTGGGTGCGGTGGTGGTGAGTTAGATAATTGATGGGCTGGTGAATGTGTTTGTGATGGTGGTGTTTGTGTGTTGGGCGTTGAATTATGATTTAAGGGTTGTTGTTGTTGTGGTTGTTTTTGGTGGGCCGAGGTAGGGATTGCTGGTGTGGGGGGCTCTGCTTGAGTTGTCGAATTAGTAGGAGGGGTGGGATTGGCGTGTGGGTCGAGAAGATAGTGATGGAGAGGTGCTGAATGTGATGGTTTAGGAAATTGGTATGAGGGTGGGGAGTTGGGTGTCATTGAGCGGTATGGGAATTGTGTTTCATCAAAGGTGACATGTCGGGAAAGGATAATTTTATTTGTTTCGAGGTTGAGGCATCGGTAGCCACGGTGATAGGCGGGATAACCCAAGAAGATACATGGAGTGGCTCGTAGGGCAAGTTTGTCGGGTGAGTTAAGGTAGGGGTAGCAAAGACACACAAAAATTCTTAAGCGTGAATAGTCGGGTTCTTTCTGAAAGAGCTTTGTGTAGGGATGTCATTGTTTATTGCGGTTGATGGAAGAAGGTTTAGTAGATAGGCCGCCATGTAAAGGGCCTCGACCCAAAAGGAGGGGGAAGGTGTGCTTGAAAGAGAAGTGTGCGGATGACATTATTAATGGTGCGAATCATGCGTTCCGCCTTGCCGTTTTGTTGAGATGTTTATGGGTAGGAGAATCTAAATTGGATGCCGTGTTTGGTGAAAAGAGTATGAAGGTTATTATTGTCGAACTCACCACCATGGTCACATTGGAAACTCATAATTTCACATTTAAATTGGTTTTTAACATAAGTACGAAAATGCAGAAATTTATCAAGCATGTCAGATTTTGAATGAAAGGGATAAATCCATAAATAATGTGAAAAATGATCAAGAAGTAATACGTAATATTTAAAACCACTAGAGCTAACAATAGGAGAAGTCCATAAATCAGAATGTATAATATCAAAAGAGTTTGTAACAATGGAGTCTGAACGGTGGAAAGGTAGCTTCACATGTTTGCCAAGTTGACAAGCGTGACAGACATGGGTAGACCTTTCTTTATTACACGAAATTAAATGACGAGAAGCAAGAGACCGTAACACGTCGTCACCGAGATGACCAAGGCGTTGGTGCCACGTGGTGGAACTTATGGAAAGTAGAGCAGTAGGAATAATGGATGGCTTGGTAACTGGGTAGAGATCACCCGAACTATCACATCGAAGGAGGATATGGCGAGTCAAGAAATCCTTCACAGAAAAACCAAAAGCGTCAATTTTAATAGTACAATTAGTATATCTAGTAAACTGATGCACGGAAATGAGATTTTTGATTATATTAGGAGTGACAAGTATATTGTGGAGGTGAAGGGGGCGATGGGGAGATGGTATAATGATATGACCGGTGTTGGTGACGGGTGATAACATCAAATAATCCTAAATATTAAGTGTCAATTTCCCCCGATAATGCTCGTATATTACATCATTTATATGGATTTACGCTTGTTTTTCTATGTTTTACACTTTCAGGTAATTTACGAGCATTGGAGCTAAAGAGACGCGGATTTGGAGAAATTATTAAAGATATATCATAGTATGCTCATTTTGAAGAAGTTACGGCGTAACCATCTCACATTACGCCATAACTAAAGCGTGGCTCAGAAAAACCAACTCAACAGAAGATTACGGCGTAACTCCCCCAAAGATTACGACGTAACCAAATTAGGTCAAATGAGGCTCCACGCCAAGCTACACCGTAAATTTTGCATCAATTACGGCGTAACCAAGATTTATTGAAGATACGACGTAACTCCTTCCATAGTTACGTCGTAACCAGCATTAATAGTGCAAAATACGAAGAATTGTATGTTACGGCGTAACTCTTATATTAGTTACGCCGTAACGAGATTTGGCCTATAAATACCCCAAGATTTCCAACATTTCAAAGCATCCCATTTCACACACAACATAAAATGAACGTGAGTAGAAGTAGAAGGCAGATCTAGAGGAGCGTACGGAGCTATCTCCAATGGAGGAATCACTCCCCTACGATAAGCATTAGCTTTTTATCTTTTCTTTACTTTCAATTCATGTATTTCTTAACGTTAAACATTGAATCGATTGTTATAGTTAATATGAGCGGCTAAGCACCTATGGTGATGGCCTAGTTATGATTCCTTAATTGTTTTGTTTGCATTTACATTGCTTCCGTATAATTATTTCTAAGTGTATGCATGCATAGTTTGTTGGTAGCCACCCTTGTTTAGGTAGTTTTGAATGGCGGTAGAGGCTAGTTATTTAGGAGATATGACGAACTGACCCTAAGTAAGTAGACTGAGACGGGAAGGGTAAGATATGACCAACTGACGACCCTTTCTACTTGTGCGATTTGACCAACTGATCACCTACCGTTTGGATGAACTTAAGAATTAGGAGGTGAGTGTTTAAGATGCTAGTGCCCGAGCACTCACTATTATGAATCTAGCATGTAGCAGTACTTAATGACTTGGCTTAGGGGACCAGGAACAACTGGACTTATAACGGGGCACCTGATTTCTCCAGTGATACCCTTTGCTGATAGGTTAGGACGAACTGACCAAATGCTGTCCTAGCGACTTTGACAAGTAATTAGAAGTAATTAGACGTGAACACTACTAATTAGGATGAGTAACTAGGTTAGCACCCCTCTCCTCTGTTGATCTCAACCCTCGCCTTTACTTGCTTTAGTAGTTAATTAGTTAATTCAATATCAAAATCATATTAAAATCTGTGACACCTAGACTTAGTATAAATCCGCACACATAACTCTTGGGACGACCTCGGTTTTACCGAAATACTACACTACACACGACTGGGTATACTGCCCGTTAGTGCATTAGGGTAGACCATAGGTATAATGAGTAATTATAAATATAAAAATCTGGTCAGTAAAACCTGCATCAAGTTTTTGGCGCCGCTACCGGAGAATTATTTTAGGGTTTTTATTAAAGTCTGTTTTTAATTTTCTTTCTTCTCTTAATGTCAGAATTCAAGAATAGAAGCTCAAGGCCATTTTTGGCAACCCCGTTCGATGATCCGGAAAAACAATTTCGAACGAAAAAAGTTTACTCTCTGGTTCCTATTCATAACATCTTTTCATTTTACGAATCTGACCAATCTGATGCAGAACCTGAAGTCATTAATGAAAACAATATCGAAGAAATAACCATGGAGCAGTATTTGGAACGACCAAATGTGAACTGTAAACGAGCCTTCACGCAAGACTCTAGTGTGGAAAAATTCTCCATTCCGGACCAATTTATTCTAGAATTACACGAGCTTAAGTTTTCAAGAGAGGAAAATGAGGATGTTCATAATCATGTGGAAGAAGTACTCTACCTATCATCTCTTTTCAGCGTCCAGAGTATCCCCAACTATTCGGTTACAGCAAGAATTTTTCCTATGACTCTTACAGGGACTGCGAAAAGATGGTACAATAAACTCCCTAACGAATGCGAAGAAACATGGGGTAAATTAAGGAGAGAATTCGTCCAACAATTTTGCCCTCCTTCAAAGATGGCTAAACTTCTCAGCAAAATCCATCAATCCATTCAAGAAGGTGAAGAAACGCTTTATCAAGCGTGGGAAAGATTCAATGAGCTACTTTACCGATGTCCCACTCATGACTTGAACAAACATCAAATCGTCTATGTCTTCTACAGGGGAATTAATGCACTGACATGTGAATTACTCGATTCTCCTAGACCTATTCCTAGCATGACTCCTGACCAAGCTTTGGAGTGTATCCAACAAATTTCTGAACATTGCTATAAATGGCATATGGAGACAGGGTATGGACCAAGGGATAATTTGGATCATAAGGTGATGAAAACATTGACAAAGCAGGAATATAATTATGGAGAAATTTTTGAAAAACGAAGGCTGGAAAGGGCAAACGAAAGTGAAGCCTGTAGGGTAGAGAAGGTTAATAGTGTATTTGGGACCAAGGCCGGAAACAGCTTAGAAAAAATATCCTTGACCATATCAAGTAATCTCAGGAAAGTGATGAGAGAATTGAAAAAACGATGAAAATATTCGTGGAAAACACTGTTTCTTCTCTCAAGACTCATGAAGACCGTATAAAGGGTTTGGAGAAGAGTGTGAACTCATGTTCGAAAGCCATAACAGATTACCTCGATACACGGGAAAAAGAAGTTGTCAACACAGCAGAAACAATCTTTGAAGAGCCCACTACCTTTTCGGAGAAGATTAAACGAAGAATCAGCAAGGAGAAACTCTTACTTCTTGACGTTGGAGCTCTCCCGGTAAACGTTCCTCTCATTAATTCCATTAAAACTAATCCTAACAATATTTTGCAGGAATTAAGTAACGATTCCGATAAGACGATTCGACTTAACAAGAGAAGTTCAGCAGTTTTAAGAAATGAACGCAAAAGGAAAAGGATCCCGGTTGTTTCACTATCCCTTGCTTGATCGGGAGTCTCAATAAGCATAATGCTTCGTTCAATGTTCCTACGTATGGATATCGAAGACCTTAAACCAGCCGAAATGAAGATTGAAATCGTCGATCGGTCCATGCAGTCACCATTGGGAATCGTTGAGAATGTATTGGTAAAGATAAAAAAATTTCTCTTCCCAGTTGATTTTGTGATTCTGGATATTCCCGAAGACAACTGAATACCTATCATTTTGGAAAGACCAATGCTTGCTACTGCCCATGCTAAAGTGGATGTCTTCGCCCGAAAATTGACTCTCAAAGCTAACGGGGAGGTTGAAACATTTAGACCTAATGAACTTCTGTCCACTCCTCAAAAAGTTTTCTCAATTGATCCTAATGGTGATTTTGGCAATGCATTGGAATATTTTCTTAGTGACCCCCCGAAAACTCCTACAAATCTTGGCAATATAGCTTCAGGGAAGGATTTTGATGTGTTCGTAAGTTTTGAAGAAGAAGACTTAGGAGTCAGTGCCGATAATTTCTTTAGCGACGTCGACATGGTCCATTGGCACAGCAACTTTGAAAAAACATCTTCACAATCTGACCAACCAAGGTTTTATGAGATGGGAGCCCGAATCCATCATAGGCACCCCTATTATCTGAAAATTTCATGCAAGATCGGGTACATTGATTTCCATCCGTTCATCGACACAAATTCCCCAATAAACATCATTTCAAAGGAATGTTATAACCAGATTATGGAAAGGGAACTTGAATATAAAGGAAGCAATTTCCTAGGTATTGCAACAAACATCTGTGTATTTGTTGGGACTCACTCATTTTTGGTCGATTTTGTGGTTTTGGATGACGTTAGCGAGTTCGTGGAAGATGGGCTAACCGGGGTGATTTTCGAAAAATCCTTTCAAGAAATGTCTGGGCTAGATAAAAACGAAAAGGAAGGTGTTGGGTTTATTGATTTGATGATACAAAACAATAAAAGAATGAAACATCAAGGGCTTAAAGAGAAAGAGATGAAACCTACAAAAAGATGGAAGGACTTGCTTGCAAAAGAAGATTTTTTATTTAGTCCTTCGTAGTATTTTGTAAACCCTAATCCTCTAGTATATAAAGAGGACATGGGGTGTAGGTTTTATATAAGTCTTCCATAATGTAGTCTAGTAAAGGGGTGTGTGTGTGTTTTAGGGCGTCGTTCATTGTAAACGCCTAGAACTAGTTATCCCTAAGATGGCTTAGATCCCTGTTACAGTTAGGTAACACGTTATATTCTGAGCAATATATAATTAGGGAAGATGTGGAAAAACCTTGTGTCGATAATAATGATGTTTGTTTTAATTCCGCTGCATGTACATGTTTATTATCATTGTTATTGTTAAACCCTAGCGCTCTAAACGGTCCAAGGAGTTTATCAAACTCCACAATTGGTATCAGAGCTTGGGGAGCTCATTACCTAGGGATTCGCAAGGTTTTTCGATGAAGAAGATGGAAAAATTTGAAGCTGGTACAAAGTTCGTGTTTTTCTGCAGCACTGTTTTTAAAATGCTATAACTTTTTCGTTAACCGTTGGATCGTGACGAAATTTTTGGTGGACGTTCTCTATATATTAATCTAACTTTTCACCGAAGGGATTGTCGATCTGAGCTCTCTATCAAAAGTTATTCAGTGTCGAAGTTGGCTGTAGAAACTGGTTTAATAATTCGAATTTTTGGGATTTTTAGGGTTTTCATACATATTCAACTTCTTGAATTTGTTTTACTTATTCTAATTATTGATGGAGGTTGTTTATACGTTGTGTGGTGTCTTTAATTTATAGAAGAAAGTAGCTTTGATGGTGTTTTGATTCGAAACCACTGCTAGTGTTATCGAAACCACTCCTAGTGTTTTCTCGAAACCACAGCTAGTGTTTTCTCGAAACCACTGCTAGTGTTTTTCGTAACCACTGCTAGTGTTCACTCGTTACCACTGCTACTTTGTTTGAAATTCACTGCTATGCTAGAGTGTTTCTACTGTTTATATTCTCTATTTGTTGATAACAAAAAGGGGAAGATATGAGAAGAGATAGCATGGATTAAGGGGAAGACAAGGAAGACAAGATTTGCTTCATTCATGGTGAGATTTAATTATCTCAACTTCTGCTACTTCGTCTAGTGAAGTTCGTACAAGAATCGTGTTTGTTTTGTCATCATCAAATAGGGGAAGATTGTTGGGTTTATTGATTTGATGATACAAAACAATAAAAGAATGAAACATCAAGGGCTTAAAGAGAAAGAGATGAAACCTACAAAAAAATGGAAGGACTTGCTTGCAAAAGAAGATTTATTATTTAGTCCTTCGTAGTATTTTGTAAACCCTAATCCTCTAATATATAAAGAGGACATGGGGTGTAGGTTTTATATAAGTCTTCCATAATGTAGTCTAGTAAAGGTGTGTGTATGTGTGTTCTAGGGCGTCGTTTATTGTAAACGCCTAGAACTAGTTATCCCTAAGATCTGAGATGGCTTCGATCCCTGTTACAGTTAGGTAACACGTTATATTCTGATCAATATAGAATTGGGGAAGATGTGGAAAAACCTTGTGTCGATAATAATGATGTTTGTTTTAATTCCGCTGCATGTACATGTTTATTATCATTGTTATTGTTAAACCCTAGCGCTCTAAACGGTCCAAGGAGTTTGTCAAACTCCGTAGAAGGGTTGGTATGGTTAGAGATTGGCAATGATAAGACTATTTTTAAAATGCCAAGGACTGTCAAGAAGTATAAAAATTGGACTAAGAAGCAGTTAATCCATGCTCGGCCACTTCTCGACATTAGTGATGAAGATAGGGCCAAAGGTTTTGACCACCCTTACCACAAGATCAAGAATTTTTACTTAGGATGCTTAGAATTGGGCAAGGAATACAAACTGGATGAGAATCTGATCAGCTGGATTCAACGTGGAGATTGCCATATCCACGAAATGACACACCAGTACTTCTAGCCCCGAGGCTCTGAGTCTAACTTAAAGACTCGTAAATAAAGAAAAGTGCTTTTTCGGGAGACAACCCGAATTATCCATTTCATTTGTTTTATTTCCTTTCTGTTCGGTTTTGTGTTTTTAACCATTTTTACAGGGAATCGAAGAAAAATTGTTGCTACAACATTCTGATCTGACCAGAGTTACAGCGTAACTCACTATATGGGTTACGCCGTAACAGACCCTTGTACAGCAGAACTTCTCAGAAGCATTACCAATTACGGTGTAACCCCAGCTATAGTTACGCCGTAACCACACCCCTGTCAAGTTTTACTTAATTACGGCGTAACTCCTTATGGGAGTTACGTAACTACCCTTTGTAACACTTCTTTCATTTTAAACACAATAACCTTGTATTAGTTTTCAAATGAACTTTGTGGGTATGTTCCCTGTAAGCCCTCACGGGACTACACTCGTCCACTTGGGACACCAAGTGGTTTAAAAGGCTTGTTGCATACGCTAAATGCAACTGTGATTCCTACGAAAGTGAGTTAGATTTCTTTTTCATTTTTCTTTTTTTTAGAATTATGCTTGTCGGTAGTGTGATTTCAGGGATTGAAGTTTGCTCGTGGATGCTTATGCGAAGGCACGACTCTTTTCGTGGGCCTTCTTTCTTTTTGGAGCAAATTTCAGGGAAGTTCTCACTCTAATTATACTTTTCTCTTCACCTTTATTTAACGCTTAGTACAAAAGAGACTTTGTATAATTCAAGTGGGGGACGGGAGTAGAATTGTCTCTTGAACTTTACTTTTCCCTCGTTTTTCTAGTTTATTTTGAAAAATTATGCCAATTTTTAAATTTTGACATGTTTTTCTTATCCTAACTAGATTAGACCTTAGCCGAGCACATTATAACCCTTGATATTATATGGTGAGATTAGCCTTATCTGTTTCCAAATTTTACCCCAAATCCACCAAATTATGAGTGTGCCGGTAGCTTGTAAACTTTAGAACTTGGCCTTTACATCATTTCGAGACCATAGACGAGGTATGTTGGGTTAGCTCGTTGTATTTGGACTTTTCAGTTTAAGAAGGCAGTATTATAGGATTATCACCCAAATAGCCTACCATTGTGTGTCTATCGATTAGTCACCTCAACTTTTCGACCCCCATGTTTAACCCCTTTGTTGCACTCACCTTTACTGCAAAATACCCCTAGATACACCCTTTTAAGCCATTCCTTTCATTTTGATTCACCCAACATATTGTTTCAATACACCATTACACCTTAGCCTACCCTGTAGTCTTTATTTACAATTGGGAAATCATTATTTGCCTAAGTTCAAGGTTCAAGTGGAAAGGTTTGGTAATCACGCTCTTGTTGACGACATATCCTTAAAGATCATTGAAGACCCCCCAATTTCTCATTGTTTATCTCAAGTGGGGGGATGTTATGTTCTTATGTTATATTCAAAATATATATATAGTTATTGTTATTAGTGATTGTAAAAGTCCGATGTTATAAGCACTATTGTTATGAGCTTAATATAGATTTAGTATCGAGGAGGCCACCTCGGTCACATTTGAAGAATGAAGTTGGAAGTGTGCTCATCATGACGTCCTCTAATGGCACATCTACCTGATTATATCATGATCCGGTTTCTTGACTTCGAAACTTGAACTTTGGGCAAACGGTAAGTGTTGATGACTTAGTTGCAGATTTAGACTATTTGCTTGATTTTGTTTTTAGACCAATTTTATCCCTTGTCTTATCCTACCCTTAGTCATGAAGCGTGTCTAGGTGATGCAGCGATCAATCTTTGGTGTCTTGGCCATGGAATTGGTCATGTATCATTGATTTTGTCCACTTTGCCGTGACATGTTAGTAATGACAAATCACCCTTAACCTTTGTCGTGTCTACCCATATTGCCTTCAAGAATTGTTTAGTCCTTAACTCTAGTGGTGGAGATTTTTGTAACCGCCAAGCTTATGATAGAATACATGCTATGACTGTGCAATGAGTGATCACCCCGAAATTGACACTTAGAATAGTTGAGAGATTTGAGTGTTTTGTTCCCATTTCGTGAGGTGACCGGCTTTGTTTTATTCTAGCATAAGGGATTTGTAAACTTATATTTTCCAGGTAATGGGAGATATCTTTTTAGGAATCTATCAAATAAGGTCTACTTGAGGGCAAGTAGAGTTCAAGTGGGGAGATATTTGATAACATCAAATAATCATGAATATTAAGTGTCAATTTTCCCCGATAATGCTCGTATTTTACATCATTTATATGGATTTACGCTTGTTTTACTATGTTTCACACTTTCAGGTAATTTACGAGTATTGGAGCCAAAGAGACGCGGATTTAGAGAAATTATTAAAGATATATCATAGTATGCTCATTTTGAAGAAGTTACGGCGTAACCATCTCTCACATTACGCTGTAACTAAAGCGTGGCTCAGAAAAAGCAACTCAATAGAAGATTACGGCGTAACTCCCCCAACGATTACGACGTAACCAAATTAGGTCAAATGAGGCTCGGCGCCGCTCCAAGCTACGCCGTAACTATTGCATCAATTACGGCGTAACCAAGATTTATTGAAGATACGACGTAACTCCTTCCATAGTTACGCCGTAACAAGCATTATTAGTGCAAAATACGAAGAATTGTATGTTGCGGCGTAACTCTTATATTAGTTACGCCGTAACCAGATCTGGCCTATAAATACTCCACGATTTCCAACATTTCAAAGTATCCCATTTCACACACAACACAAAGTGAACGTGAGTAGAAGTTGAAGTCAGATCTAGAGGAGCGTACGGAGCTATCTCCAAGGGAGGAATCACTTCACTACGATAAGCATTAGCTTTTTATCTTTTCTTTACTTTCAATTCATGTATTTCGTAACATTAAACATTGAATCGATTGTTATAGTTAATATGAGCGGCTAAGCACCTCTGGTGCTGGCCTAGTTATGATCCCTTAATTGTTTTGTTTGCGTTTACATTGCTTCCATATAATTATTTCTAAGTGTATGCATGCATAGTTTGTTGGTAGCTACCCTTGTTTCGGTAGTTTTGAATGGCGGTAGAGGCTAGTTATTTAGGAGATATGACCAACTGACTCTAAGTAAGTAGACTGAGACGAGAAGGATAAGATATGACCAACTGACGACCCTTTCTACTTGTGTGATTTGACCAACAGATCAACTACCGTTTGGATGAACTTAAGAATTAGGGGGTGAGTGTTTAAGATGCTAGCGCCCGGGCACTCACTATTATGAATTTAGCATGTAGCGGTACTTAATGACTTAGATTAGGGGACCAGGAACAACTGGACTTATGACGGGGCACCTGATTTCTCTAGTGGTACCCTTTGCTGATAGGTTAGAACGAACTGACCAAATGATGTCCTAGCGACTTTGACCCCACCTGAAGTAATTGGAAGTAATTAGACGTGAACACTACTAATTAGTATGAGTAACTAGGTTAGCACCCCTCTCCTCTATTGATATCAACCCTCGCCTTTACTTGCTTTAGTAGTTAATTAGTTAATTAAATATCAAAATCATATTAAAATCTGTGACACCTAGACTTAGTATAAATCTGCACACATAACTCTTGGGACGACCTCGGTTTTACTGAAATACTACACTACACACGACCGGGTACACTGCCCGTTAGTGCATTAGGGTAGACCATAGGTATAACGAGTAATTATAAATATTAAAATCTGGCCAGTAAAATCTGCATCAACGGGAATAGTGTTACCATCACCGACATGCATAGATGAGTATAAGCGTTTATTAAAAATAGTGCTTAAATTACTTGCATTAGAGTTAAGGTGAGAGGAAGCACCTGTATCCATATTCCATGTAGGGTCTTGTAGAGTCATTGTGCTAAACGCACTAGGTAGCAGTGTTGCTTGAGTCGGATACGAAGCGGGCGCGGAACGAAGAATACCCGGGGTATTAATCGTGTGATATTGGGTTAGGAGAATACCTTGCTTTTGTTGGGCTGCGATAGGGTAGTTGGCTTGAGCCTGGTTGACAGAGGTGAGAACATGAGCAGCGTAGAGGTGTGGTTGGGCTGGCTGAGGTTGGGCCTGGTGTGAGTAAGCGATTGGGTAGGATGGCAGTTGGGCCACGCGGGCCTGTTGTGTACCAGGGGGAGCCCAAGAGTGGACTGTGGTGCGAGTTGTGGGTGAGTAACGTGTACCTGGGAGGGTATTGTTGGTGTTCGGTTTTGAGGTTAGTCCTACCCGATGCCTATAGCCATGTATGAATTTGCAATGCTCTCTAAATTTACACGTGCCCTTGTTAAAGTGATTGCACAATTGAGGTAAACTTTGTGATTTAGATGATGGAGAGGTTGTGTTACCTTTGTGATCCGCCTTAGTGGCCATTAAGATGGTTAGAGATGAGGAGCTTGTGTCGAGAGAGTTAACACCCTCCTTTTCTGTGGACTCGTCAAGCAACAACATAGTGCATGACGTTTCAAAAGACGGGAAAGGCTCGCGGTGACGAATGATCTTAACAATAGTAGCAAATCGTGAGTCAATACCATTAACCGCATACATGACTAGATTCTTATCACTCACCGGTGCGCCAAGGTTCTTGAGTCTAGCCGCCATTGCTTTGAATTTGGTGCAATATTCATTGATAGACATGTTGCCAATCTTAATGGAATGAAGCTCATTGTGAAGGTTGATAGCCCTAGCGTCCTTGTTGTCATGAAACAAAGTTTTGAGATGGTCCCATAAGTCTTTTGCAAAGCCCGGTGTTGAGACTACTTGTTCTTGTAAAGAATCACAAAGGGATTCGAGGATCCACATCTTGATGAGATCGTCAAGTTTACACCATTCCAGATCGGGAGTACTAGAGGAAACTTTTTCCTCGATGTAGGATTTTAGTCCAAGACTACCAAGATGAATCTTGAGAAAGGAACTCCAAGAATTAAAGTTGTGTTTGTCAAGATCGAGTTAAACGAGGACTTTGTTTGTGATGCTAAATGGAATAAGCTTTTTAGCGTTAGGTTGTCGTCGTGTAGGGATGTCACCTCCGGTCATATTTTTCGATTAAGGTGCTAGGGTTTTGGAGAGGTTTGGCGGAGAAAAGCTGTAAGGGAGGAGAGATCCGACTGTTTTGGAGATAAGGGAGGAAAGGATCGGTGTTTTAATTGAGGCATGATACCATGTTGACGGTTATAATTCCTTGCCTTATTATTGATAAACACTAATGAATATTGATAAGGATTTAAAACGCACACTTTTTGGGGGTCATTTAAGCCCTAAATCAATCACTTTTATATCCATTACTGCTTAATTTCGTTCCTTTTCACTTTTTAGGTCTCTTGGAAGCAAAATGCTGGAATGAAGCACATTTGTACGAAAAGGAGCAAATATATGAAGAAAATGGCAAAGTCAAGATCGAAGCCACTCAAGCTGCTCAAACAGAACCTGACGGCGTCCCAATTAAAGGGCGACGCCGTTACTCTATGAAGATTTGATCAAAACATGAACCAGACGGCTCAATGAAAATTTCGGAATTACAAGCTGACGGCGTCACGTTCTAAAGAAGAAGGGCGTCATGTTTAACTTTCTACTCAGACGGCCTAGATCTAGAATCCAGACGACGTCCCAACTGAAGACTAACGACGTCACAACTCTAAGGTGACGCCGTCCCATCGATGACTTGGCCAGAAAGATACCCTAATGACGGCGAGCTGACGGCGTCCCATGCAAAAGGTGACGCCGTCGCGATTGTAAAATTATATATAGAATTCGATTTTTCTGCATTGAGGGAGGTAGACTTTTGGAGTAAAAACCCTAATTCGTTTGTAGTCCGACTTGGACAGTATCTTAGGGTCCCGTACCGTATTTTACACATCGAGATAAGTATTTTAATCCAAAGTATCATTATGTCTTCGATTAATTGTGTGTATGCTTGCTTGTTTACCATGTCTAGCTAAATTTCTTGTGTGTTTGCTTAGATTTATGAAACCTAGTTATTGATTATTGTTAGATTGTTTCTTATCTTAATTGTGAATTGGCGTAGGAGTGCGACTAGGCATCATTCGTTGTATTTATTGCTTGAGTATGCTTTATGAATGTGTGGTCTATGAATGAGATAGCTTAGGCTTACCGACTTCGTATATCATAACTGAGAGATAACCTCAAAGAACTAGGGGCACACATACCCTACGACCTTAGGAATACAACGCGTTAAGATAAGGTGTGACAATTCAACCGACCAATAAAAGATAACTAGGGAGTAATAGTATCTAGGTAAACACATTTTTAATCATCATACGAGCACACATCAAATAAACTTAAACTACTCGTAGTCATTAGAAAATTAGACAATTAGATAAGTAGAGTAATCGGTAGAAGTACCATCCCCAAACCAATTGCCCCGAGATTTTACCTTAGCTTTCTAAAAAACCAATAAAAAGATAAAAAAATAATCACCCTCAACCTCACCTTCTCGTCATAAATTTCTTACTAGCATTCCTATTCCCTTAAAGAACGATATCAATCCCTGAGGCTTACCCAATACTACACTACAACGATTAGGTTCACTGCCTAGGTGGTTGAAAAACTTGCTCGAAGAAAAGGAAGTTTCCTTTGACCCCTAACGCGCTTCGTACGCGCATCAAATATATAGATTACAAATAGTGTTCTAGAGACTGGGCCATATAAGGCCTTACTACAAAATAATACAATCGGACCTAAGGCTATTAACATGTACCGACTAATATTACTAAACTTTGCAAGCTATTACTAGATCTGAACACCAAATTATCCAAGAAGCAATTGCTCCTTTAGCTTTATGAGACACCCAATAGAAGGTAAGGACTTGTAATTCGTCGTATATCGTGGTCAAATTTGAAACTTTATTTTCAAATATTCTCTTGTTGCGAAAACCCATGGTTCTAAAAGGCGCCGCTAATGTGTGAGGCGTGACCTCCACGTTATGTAATAGACCAACGCATCGACTCTAGATGTGGCGTGAGATGAGGCAGGAAAAAACGCGATAAAACGCGCTAAGGCGTGAAGCGTCGTGAGTTGATATATATATATATATATATATATATATATATATATATATATATATATATATATATATATATATATATATATATATATATATATATATATATATATATATAACGAAGAATATTACATGTAATGATAGTTTCTTAACCTTATTCATTATGTACAACATTTTTTGTAAACTCGATATATATATGAAATATGATATAAATATATAAGTATTTTCATATTTTGTGCCGCCTTATGTCACGTCTTAAAAACGCAAAGCTTCACTTTGGCCGCCAAGGCGTGAGATTTGGTCATGTCGTCACGCTACTCCTCACGCTATTTATAACCTTGCGAAAACTCCATACTAAGTGTAACATCGACCAACATACCGCTTGCCAAATCATTCTTTGTTTTTTGTTGAACGTATCGTGACCAATATGATTTATTATATCATTAATCCACCCAACATTGAAGTTCTCCAACTCCCACCATTTAAAGACCTTTTCTCATCCAACTAAAACTCGAGAACATCTAATAAAACAATGATCAAACGTTTCTATTTCATATTCACAGTATTGAGTTAAGATCCATATCGATTTGTTGTAACCATGTGAGAACCGGTAATCTTCGTTGTTGTAATCGCCAAATAAAGATACAAATTTTTCTTGGGATTATCTTGCTCCACTTTGTCTCTTTAGTTGAATTTGTCAAGCTTAGGATTTTTTCATCAATCTTCTCTCTAAAGCACTTGACCGTGAATTGCTCCTTATTGTCAAGAAGCCAAAGCCAAGAATCTAGATGCCAAACATTTAGGACAAAAGAGAATTAGTTAACACCGTCAATTCTATAAGATCACCTTCTCCTCTACCTCTTTGCTCTCTAACCCAATTCCATTGCCATTCCCAACCCCCTTGAAGTGTGCATATATAAGTACAACTTTCCATATAAATTTTTTCATAATTAGATATGTACACTTAAAAGTTAGTTACTTATCTAGCTAGCTTAACAATTTGTAAAAGAAGAATGACATGATGTGGACGATGTCTCTTACCTACTTAACATATAATTAATTTGTACAAACATTTTAATCTAATATGAATTTTCATTTGTCGAGTAAAATGTTGATATTTACTCTAATATGTTAATGCTAGCGATAATATTTTAAAAACTGACGTAAATGACAAGACCAGCATGTATGACGGCACAAAATACTTGAATCAGCCACCTAATCCATTTTTTAAACAATTTGATGATACATGTTTTAAGGGTTTTTATATTTTATGCCTTGCATACATTTCACACAATATTGTTTTTTTTTACTTCTTTTTTTTAACTTCCAATTGGTGTTTGGATAGGGTAATCGTCTGAAAAAGAAAAGAAACCTAAATTGGCATAAAAAAGTCGTTAATGACTTAACAGGGTATTTAACGAATTAATTCAAATTAGCTAATTAAAATTAGACAAAATTACATTTTTCGTCCTTATGGTTTACCCGAAATTACATGTTTCCTCCCTATTCGATTTTAATTACATGGATAATTCTTATTTTTCAAACTAGTTACATCAAAGGTCCTTATTCTTGAAAATAAGAACTATCCGTGTAATTAAAAAAAAAACTATAAATAATTACAGAGATGATCTTTATTTTTTAAAATAAGAATGATTGATGCAATTAATTTTTAAAATATGTAATTAAAATCAAATAGGGACGAACCATGTAATTTTGGGTAAACCATAAAAACGTAATTTTGTCTTAACATAAAGACTTTGCTGCCTTTTTTGTGCTAGAAAAAATGTTTGATACCATGATTGAAAATAGAACCTACCTTGGGTACCTTTTATGTGTTATTCTCCCTTATTTGCATACTTTTATTTGCAGTCTAATTAAATTTTAACATAACACATAGATTGATTTGCACCGGTGTATTTTTTATTAGCACATGTCAATTATTAAATAAAGAGTTACATTAGATTTTTATTCTACTTTTATCTTTTTATACTATGGAGCATGCGAATTAAAATAATGTGCGTGCAAATCATCTCTCTAAGACATATCATATCGTAAATGGAAATATTGGCATTTGGCAATGAAATGAAATTAGTATGATACAACAAGATGAAAAAAATGTCTTTCTTTACTTGAATAGCAAAAAAGTTATTACATTCTCCAACTTGAAGCAAAAGATTTGCCAAAATAGCTATATCACTAAACTAAATGCAATAATTTAACTTTCAATTATGTATAGTATCTCTATCAATATCATCTAAAACCCTACAAGACTGTATCTCTTTTCGGATATAATTTCCGAGATGTATATACTTCATCTTCTTTCTATACAATTATGTCCTAATACTTATATAGCAAAAACAAACGAACAAACTATAAATAATGAAAAAATGTATATCTTTTTTTCTTTCAAACTGACTAATGACCAACTCCAGGGCTTGGGACCGAGCGTAGTATCCGATCAATGGCGATAAGGTGACGAGTTATGAGCTTTTCGTCAGTGATCGAAGCATGGCCTTTTTTGCTTGGAGTAGAAGAAGGCACGGTGCCCTTTGGCAGAGAACTTAGGTACAAACTCATATCAGCTTTAGGACTTGATTCCGGTTTATCTAACAATTTTCGGGCATCCGTCGAAGATGCAAATATAACGACTAGCATGAAGAGAATGAAACATGTTCGACCCATTTTTTTTGAGAGAGAATGAAGGAAGAAAATATGGAGAGTTTGATAGATAATAATGTTTGAAAATGAAGATGGAGATGTTGAATACTTATACTAAAATTTGGACTCACCGAATGTTGACTTTGTCTAAATTGATTTTTGTGATGTTTACACGCCTCTACACGGATTTAGATTTTGAAGATTTATTTTTTAAATCATACGTAATATATTTTTCTGAATAAAGGTTACTAGGGATTGGCTTGGACAACAAGGCATGTATAAAAGCAATACATATGCCAATAAATATTTGTTTACAGTGGAGGGTGAGGCCTCACCCTCACTACTTCACCTCACGCGCCACGCCATTACTTATGTGACTACCTCCACCTTACGCGTGATCAAGCAAAAAAAGAGAGAAGTGTTGACCACTCTCACTAGTCAGTTTTTTGTGTGTGTGAGGTATTTCGTAAGGTATATTTTTTCTGAAAGTAAGAGAAGTGGTGATCAATGTGGCTGAAAGGTGAGCGAAGCAGTGATGTGCTAAACCGTGATGTAGCGGTAACATCTGTTGTCACAATTATGTCTAGCCTTAACTGCTACCGTATTTTTTTGTTTATTCGAAACAGTTTAATTGAGGTGTCATCATTCGTTTAATTGTGTGGTGGAACTCTTCGGTTTTTATGTTAGTTGTTTGGATCATGGTCGATTTCACTGGTTTCATATTTTAAACCAAGTCATTGCCCACCAACAGTTACACTTATGTTGTTGTGTTTAGATTATGTGCATTTTTCTTCAAATGTAACAACATAATAAAGTATTTGTCGCAATCATAACAACATGATTACAAATCTCTTGAAACATTGAAATTGGCATACAAAATGAATACTTTTTATCCTTTTATCCCGTTTGTAGTAAAGTTGTTTTTTTCTTTGACTTTTAATAGTCAAAAACACTATTTCTTGTCAAGCACCCCAGTTGCTAAATTTAGTCGGCATACTAATAACGATTGAGTTGGTATATCAAATAAAATGTATCAACAAAATATATCTATTGTTAAAGAAGTCATATTCATATAAAATTGTAATTACTAGTGTACTACGTGTAGGTGATATATAGTGGTGGTTTAACCTTTTTTACAAAAAAGTTTTTTATCCTTTGGAATAGGGTGTTCACGGATTGGGTAATATCCACAGTAACCGAAAACCGAAACCGAACCGAAAATAACTTAACCGAATTTGTGACCGAACCGAATTGGTTAAAACCGAACCGAACTGAACTAAATATTTGATTATCGGGTTGGATATGGTTTTGGCAATGAAAACCGAAAATCAAACCGAAAACCGAATTCATATAAAATATATATTTTTTCTATGTATATATATGAAAAAAATCACTAAAACTCTTTTTTAGTATAAATATAACATGATTTAAGCTTGAAAAAAATATTTTGTGCTAAAAATATATATAATTAAATAAAAAAATAATTAAAATTATGTAATTCGGGTTATTCGGTTCGGTTTTCGGTTATAGGGGTTCGGTTTTCGGTTTTCGGTTCGGTTGAATCAAATTTAATTTCGGTTCGGTTCGGCTTTCGGTTATACCAAAAAAAAAATTAACCGAACTAACTGAACCGAATAAACCGAATAACCCGATAACCGAACTGATGAACACCCTACTTTGGAATAATCTAAAGCACTTGGATAGTGAGTGACGTTGGGCCGGTTCATTTGTTCCCACTTTCTGGGCAGCTTCTTGGAGTATGAACCTTTGACCCACCTACCTAGACCCATGTCATTTGACTCGGGCGGCTTGACCCTTTACTGCCTCCTCACATGATGCTCATGTGCCAAATACTTTTTGGTTCCTAATTACTAGGAAAACCTTTTAATTTAAAAAGAGTTCTACTAATCACACTTTAATGTAGAGCGGTAATCAAGTCAAGCTTTTATCAAGTAACTCGAGTTCGAGCTCGAGCTTGACTCGATCAAATCAAGCTTTTATCAAGCTCAAGCCCAAGCTCAATCCCAATAAATTGGCTCGAAACATATAACAAGTTAAGCTCAAGTTTTTGATAGTTTGGCTCGAGCTTTTATCAAGCCTTAGTATATATATATTTTTAAATTAAATTCATATAAGTAACTAAGGGCTAATTTGAATATTATTCTAATTATAAGGATTTACTTCATAAAGAATTATTTAATATACTCTCGAAGGACTTTTATATGGTAAATAAAGTTGTAATTATCTGTAACAGCGATATCTTAGACCAGTGATGTTGCTTACTTGCTTTATATCAAGAAGCGAATACAAGTTTCTAGTTATGAATCGTGAATATTAATAGACCAAAATATATACTACTATTAGATAATTTTAGCTTTTGTTTATACTTAGTATATCGATGACAACATTAATTAGTACTTTGGCTTATGTTTTATTCTAATGTTGGACTTAGTATGAAAATGTTGTTGTTGTTTTTGTTACTGTTAAATTAATTTATTTTGGTTTTCAAATGTGGTTTTAGTTTATATTACTTTATAAATATATATATTTTGATGACTTTGTCTATCAAATACAATATTTTTGTATACATTCAAGCTTTTCAAGCCAAGCTCAAGCTTTGCTCGAAATCTATTCAAGCCAAGCTCAAGCCTGGATGATTAAAGCTTGACAAGCTATCAAGCCAAGCTCAATCCTACTATTTTTGTTTCAAGCCAAGCTCAAGCCTTGTCGAGCTCGAGCTCGGCTTGACTCGATTACACCCCTACTTTAATGTAACGTAAGCGAGATTGTCCAAACCCAGATGTTTAATAAATTTGGTTGACATTATAGATGTGTTGGAAACATATTTTGTATGTATTCGAATTTTACTCACTCCAAATTACAAAATTATTAAAGTTAGTTTTCAAGAAGTATCGAAAATTAGTAGCTCTTCTCATACATCTTTGTTTCGGTTGATGTCATTTTCGTTGAAATGTAGCAAGATACATTGTATGCAAGCATAGAATGATCGGTGAGAATTTTACATCATAACTTAGATTGCAACTTGAATAGTACCATTTTCATGAATGATATCCTAAGTCAAGCAATCTGCATATAAAAAGCAATGAATTCATGCTTCATTTTTATTTCATCCAATTCGAAACACGTACAAAAATTCTCTAAGAAAGTTTGTGAAATATATCCTAATACAAGAGATATAAAAGTGTTTATCTTTGTAATTAGGGATAACTGTAGTTTCTAGTTTTTTACATAGTGAAATGTACTTTTTCCAATGTTGCAAAAATCAGTCAACTTGGCCGATTAATCGCCGATTAATCATTAATCGGCCGAGTACCTTGTCGATTTTTAAAAATCGGTCGAAAAATCGGCCTAGGAAAAAAATCAACACTACGTAGTCAAAAAATCGGGCAAATCGGCCGATTAATCGGCCGAATCGGTCAAAAATCGGCCGAATCGGTAAAAATCGGCCGATTCGGTCAAAAATCGGCTGAATCGGACAAATCGGTCATTTTAAAAAAAAATAATTTAGGCATTCTACTTAATTTGGGGATCGTATATTTCACTTATAACGCACTATGGGCATCATAATCAGAATTGGAGCCTTTTATTGAGGTTTGGAAACATAGCAAACTTGGAGTCGGTTAAGATTTTTCGTTTGGTCTCCAGAAATACCAAAAAATTGCAGGAAATGCCAATCCGATTAATCACCGATTAATCCCGACTTGACCGATTACTCGTTGCAGGGTGGCCGACCGCCCGACTACCGATTCACGATTTTTGCAACATTGATTTTTTCTTACGCGTTGTTTTTACCCTATTGGAGTTTTTCACATCAAAACTGTGTCTCATCTTTTTTACTATTTCATATTTTAGTTGCAGATTTGCTTCAATCCGATATCACTTTTCACAACAATTTAATATTCATAACATTCAATTCAGCTAATATCCAAATATTTAAAAAAAATAAAAAGTAGGAATTGGAATGCCTAATTTCATGTCTAACAATTAGATCACAACATTGGAATAATCAAAGGCTATCATGAGATGATAGAAATAGTATACTCCGTTTGTTATATGTTGAGTGGATTAGGCATAAATTAGTCATGCCATTTAGACATGTCAATCATTTATTTGTTTGTATTGTTTTAAATAATGATTTTATTGATCTAAGTTTCTATATTTTGATCACAAGCTAGTTAGTATACTTTTTTGCATAGTTGTCAGGATCCCGATCCTGATCTTAGGATCTTACGATTTTACGATACTGCAAAGCAAAAACGATCCGGATCCTACATAGGATCTTTGCAGGCTTAAGATCTTATAGGATCCCGATTTTTACCATACGATCTTACGATCTAATCCGATCCGATCTTACTTTTCTCAGATTACAAACTAAAAAACTGCAAATTTATAAGTTATTTGTTTGTAGAATTCAAAAAACAAACATGTTAATCTTTTTAAACATATTATAATTATAATTTAGGACAACATTTATATGAAACATTCATAGTATTTTATTATTATAATGTATTAGAATTTGTAAATTTGTATGAAATTACATAAACTATTAAGAATTAACATTCGAGTAGGATCTTATGATCCCGATCCGATCTTACGATCACGATCTTGCAAAGACGAAAACGATCCTAGATAAGATCCCGATCTTGACAACCTTGCTTTTTTGAATAATCATGTTTTCTGACCTTTTGGCTGAGTAATTCACGAGATTTGAGCTTTTCGTCACACAGACTCAAACGCTAATTAGTATACTTTATTGAGTATGTACTAGTGATTTTTTTTTGAGTTAGTAGGTAACTAATTGTTCAAAGTCAAAGAGGAACTCATAATCTTTTGAAGTTATTAGACGAGGAAATTGGTCATCAAAAAGTTGTTGAAAAGTTGAACTTGATGGGAAGCTAAGCTCGTGAAATTGTTGATAAGAATGATTCATTGATGACCACTTAGATACTGTGTTTAAAAGTCATTGGATCAAATTGGTCAATACTTTGAGATCGAGTAGGTAGACCTAACCAGGATGTAGTCCAATTAATCAAAATTAATAAAAGTCAAATACAATACTAGTAACATTGTATGCATAAGTTTACTCATATATATAGTGTTTGAGTGATTACCAAGTGATTTGATAACGGTAGATATTTTGAGAAATACTAGATTTACAAAAAATTTACAAAATTAAAACGGAAGATAAGAAAGAAGAAAGAGAGATTATGATAAAATGTGATAGGACCATTGCACCTGACAAGTCGTTGTGTGAGTATAATTCGGAATATCTTTTAGGAACGGTTTTTTATAGGGCAAATCGCATAAAAGTGTACTCAACTTATACCCGATTTCAATTTAATGTACTATATTTTTTTTTTCCTAATTTAATGTACTCAACTTTTTTTTGGTTGCAAATGTAGACAATCAATAGGTTAGAAGGTCACCTTATACTAGCTAGCAGGTCACCATCTTCTCCACCCCTTTTTCCGGCGACCCATTTTCCGGCGACAAATTTTTTCGAAACAAATCTTTCCGACGTTGATACTTCAAACAGGTCACCATCTTCTCCACCCCCTTTTTCCGGTGACCCATTGTCTTCGGATTATGGCATTTTTTTCTTCGGATTATGAAATCATTTTTTTTCTTCAGATTATGGCATTTTTGTTAGAAATTTTGTCTTCGGAATATTATGGATGATATCATAATACAGTATGCAAGCTATCAAAGCAGTTGAGTCACCGAAGCAGGTCCTGGTCAGGGCCTTCAAGCTTGAGATGACGCAAACTCAAACGTGTAGTGTATTGTATTGGATATATCATATCATAAAATCCAAATGAGTTTACAACAACTTATAGTAAAATACAAATTCTTGAAGAGTTGGACAGACAAACTATATGATATCTATGACATCGCTATTATTGAAAGCTTGAACAATGGACATCCAAGTTAACATGACTGAAACTGAAACTTAACTAATATATTCAAACACAACCTATAGAACATGAATCTCACGCGTCTGAGATACAAGGCTTAATAGTCGAACGGTCAACACGAGGTACTATTTTGAAACTGGAGTAGCCACAAGATGTAAATTGTTCAACCTGTGGATCAAAGCACCACTGCCCTCGCTCATATCCAAATTTTCAGCTCTTACTCCATTAGGTAGGGCAAGATCGAACTTGTAAACCAAATTAGCAAGAGTAAGCTCATTAATTGCTTTTGAGTACCGAACAGCAGGACACCCTCTTCTTCCAGTACCGAAAGGGATCAACTCAAAGTAAGACCCATTGTCACCGGAAAAAGGGGTGGAGAAGATGGTGACATGTTTGAAGTATCAACATCGGAAAGATTTGTTTTCGAAAAAATGGGTCGCCGGAAAAAGGGGTGGAGAAGATGGTGACCTGCTAGCTAGTATAAGGTGACCTTCTAACCTATTGATTGTCTACATTTGCAACCAAAAAAAAGTTGGGTACATTAAATTAGGAAAAAAAAAGTATAGTACATTAAATTGAAATCGGGTATAAGTTGAGTACACTTTTATGCGATTTGCCCGTTTTTTATATATTAAGGCAACTAACATTGACTTCTTGGAATACAAATGTCAAATATTATTAGTAGTAAAATAGCCATGTGACTTACGTTAAACCTGTACTAATGATTTTTTAATTAACTTAACAATGACCCGTCAACAATATTTGGGGCCCGTTTGGTTTGCGTTAATGGGAATGAGACTATGACTTTCAAAGTCATAGTCGGTGTTTGTTTTGTTTTGTTTTGTGGGCCCGGTAATGAAATAGGTATATCATAGTCATAGATTCATTACACACCAATTTGGTGTCTATGAAATCCATTCCCGTGGACCCCTATTTTTTCCACTACAAAACTAAAATATCTATACACTTTTTCATACCATATTTTATAAACCAAACATAAACAATCGTAATGATAAACTTTTTCATACCCATTATCATTCCACCTCATTCCAAATCCGATACCCATTATCATTCCTGGCAACAAACCAAACGAGCACTTGATCTAGTTTTTAAAAAAATGCAATTATTGTGACTAGTTTGATAAAATATTTGATCGACGAGTTTCTTTTTGTTAGTTGTTAAGCATTGTATGCAAATCAGATTTTGACTGTAAAAGTTAAAACAAAATCTTACCTGAACCAACATTCCATTATGTTAGCCATGAAATACTCTTAGCCATTCTATGATTATACCATTCGTATAGAGGGCGCGTTCTTTTACTTAGATCTACGTGGCTTAACTAGGGTCCTGATCATTTCCGAACCATTTACTAGGCTTTCCTTAATATCTTAACTATGAGGTTCGAACTTGAAAACTATTGTGAACACGCCTGCTCCTCTATTACTATAAACTAAATAATCAATTGCGATAATGGTCTTCTAGCGAAACTCGAACCCTTTGCGCTTTATTGGACTGCAATAGAGGCCCAAGTGCGATCAGTGAGCTGGCCCATTAGATTTTCACTGGATCATTGCACATTTGCACGCATGTTATATAAGAAAATGTAATATTTAGCTAGGCAAAAATATAAATATACCCGATAATCATTTTATATGTTCCAATCGAGTATAAATTTTTTTTTGGGTACAAAATTACATCTTTGTATAATTGTATTCTCTTGCATGAAATGTTACAATCCTTGGGAAAGATGCAACACAGTTCCAAGTAAGATAAAATTTAATTTGCAACAATAAGATGACTTATGTAAAAATGCATAGTCGTTCAGTCGTTCAATACGTTTACTGTTTTGTAGATGTAAAAAAGTTTTCTACAAAGATTATTTTCTTTTCTGTGAGTTCGATTTGTTTTATTAAAAAGACAGGTCCAATTTAACGACATAAATCTAAGAAGATTATATTTATTACAAGAGATAGTTAGAATATGCTATTCCTTTAAATTAGTCACTTAACTAAATCGCTTTGCTACATCATGATTAACACAAAAAGAAGATCTTGAAAGAGAAATGTTATTGGACATGGGACATAGGCTCGTATGAATATATGATAATGTCTAAGGAAAAAAGTTCAGTTTGAAGACAAACGCATATGGGCCTAAAGGTACTTTATACATGTTAAAAGATACTAACATTATGAGGGACACTTAGGGCAATGGGGCTCGGTTTGGGTTAGGCATGAAGCACCCCGATCGGCATGAGCATAGCCACTCAATCGGCATGGATCGGCATGGTGCGTTTGTGGGGTAAATCGGCAAACTTTACCGACTAGGCATGGAGCGTATGGAAGCAAAATATATCCGTTGCAAGCATTAAAAAAAGAGAAGCTGGACATTTAAAATGAATGTAGCCGTTGCATGCTAAAAAAAAAAAAAAAAAAAAAAAAAATTACCCCCCCTTTATAAATTAACAAATCCAATTCTATTTTTTACCACAAATTCAATCACAACTTTTTACAATTCTTTACACTTTTAAAAAAAATTCTCATGGATTCAAGAAAATCAAAAGGTGGTTCATCGTCATCCAAAGGCCGTGGACGAGGTTCTCGTTCCATTCGTCCACAAATTCAATCACAACCCGCTCCCTACATTCCTCAAATGAGTCATCCTCAATATTATCCTCAAATGACTTCTCCACCGTACTTTCAACCCCAATATTTTCACCAACCACCACCAATGACTCCAAATCAATACACGATATCCCCTGCAAGTGACTTTGACCCGTTCATCGACTACCGTGACGTTCCTTCGCGGCGTGAACCAAGTGTTTAACGAAAGCTACCGCTATATGACTTGGATGATGATGAAGATGAAGTGGTTCCCGAAACGTATCCACCAACTCCGATGGGTATAATTTTATTTGTTACACTTTTATTTGGTATATTTTTATTTGTTAAAATTTTATTTGTTTTAATTTTTATTTGTTACACTTTTATTTGGTATATTTTTATTTGTTAAAATTTTATTTGTTAGAATTTTTATTTGTTAAAATTTTGTTTGTTAGAAAATGATGAAGAAATTCAAGAAGTCCAAGAAGTGCAAAAAAGAAGACAACCGAATAAAGCGGAAAAAAAATCTTGGACGCCGGTCGAAGAGGCGGCTTTGGCTAAAGCTTGGGTTCATATCTCGACATGTAGAGTCGTCGGGAATGAACAAAGTAGAGATAGTTTTTGGAAAAGAATTCTTGAGAATTTCAAGCAAAACGTGAAAGACACAACTCGAACTTTTCATGGGTTGAACACAAAGTGGAAAACTATGCACGGCGAAATGAGTGTCTTTAATGGGCTATACATCCAACAAGTAAGTTTTAAACTTTTTACTTTTATAATTGTATACTTTTATTAATTTATACTTTTTACTTTTATAATTGTAGAAATGTCTTCGTGAGAGTAGGTGTAGCGATGTTAACATGATGACAAATGCCTTGGCCGATTACAAGAAGAAAACTGGCAAGTCGTTTACTCATATCGATGCTTGGGACATTGTTAAGCAAGAAGACAAATGGTTGGAGCAACTAGATGTAGCGCAAGGATCTTCTTCTCATTCCGACAAACGAAGAAAGTCGTCGGAATCCGCCCACTACGAGTTCGCAAGCAATGACAACAACACTGTGCTTCCGGATCTGAATGACGACAACACTCCTATGCGGAAAAGAAAAGGCAAAAAGGCCGAAAGCAAGTCGTCGGCAATGCATAGTGTAGCTGCGAGCTTCGACACCTACACATCAAGTAAAACACAACTATTGCAGACGGCGGTGGCGAAAAAAGCTGCAAAGGATGAAATAGCCGAAAAGTACTTGGCGACAAAAATCCGTATCATTGAAGAAAAGCATATGTTTAGGGCGATGAAATTCTATAGGGAACCGCACGGTAACATAACCGATCCAAATATACTAAAGTTCACTCGTGACAAAAAAACGTGAGCTCGTGGTGAAATATGGATGGACTTGCGATTTTTAGATATGTGTTCTAGTTCGTTTTTTTTATTAACGCGATTTTTAGGATGTAATTTTCTTTTAAGTATTAATAAAATATTATGTTTTTATTAAATTAACAAGTAGGGTTGGATCAGCTGGAAAACCCCTTGCCTCTCAACCGAGAGGTCAGGGGTTCGATCCTCACTCCCTACAAAAGGCCGGAGGTCCTTTCTACCTTTGGTAGAACTCGAAGCAGCCTCTCTACGTTAGGTAGGGGTAAGGCTGTCTACATCTTAACCTCCCCCATACACCGGAAACGGTATTGGGTACCCATAACCCGTGGAAGACGGCATTGGGCGTTACTTTACTTTACTTTTTTATGTTTTTATTAAATTGTTTAATATAATTGTAAATATATATATATATATATATATATATATATATATATATATATATATATATATATATATATATATATATATATATATATATATATATATATATATATATATATATAGGCTCCGGTTCCATTGAGAATGTTTTTATTTTGTGTTAGGAATTAGAAATTCCAGGTATTAAAGAGTCGGTCACCTCAAGTATATGTAATCGTTAGAAAGCTCGTAGTCGTAGTTCTTTTAAGTTAAGTAGTATTTAGTTAAGTAACACCGTGGAGGACGGACGGGTCTTTACCCACTGTATGCCTGATCCACAGCCCGATGTGTGGCGATTTATGTAAGACTATAAATACTCTCTACCTCCCAAGGTAGGGAGTTGGAGCTCATAATAAGAATTTTCTTTCTCTCACTAAAGTTCCCTAAACCTCTAACTTTCTCTCTCTAGAATTCCACTTATTCGCCACCTTGTTGTTATGGTTTGATGTGTATGTGAAAACTAATATCTTACAATTGGTATCAAGAGCCATGGTTAGATCATATCTTGCACATCTTTGGATTTCTAGTGGTTTTTAGGTGGTTTTTGAGTTTGAAAAAGTTTAGTGGTTTGTGCATCATTTGGTTGATTTCTTGTGTTAAAGTTTGGATTTTGTTAGTACTTTTATGTTTAGAATCATCACAAGTGTTTAGGTTTTCATTTGGTAAGCTTGAATCATCTTGGTAGGGTTGTTTTGGATTGAAAAGTGATGTTTATGTGGTTTTTCTTGCTAGCGACTTGACATACGGACTACTTTCTTCGTAGCGACTTGCTTCACAATTTTGTAGCGAGTTACAGTTTTGGAGCTAGCGACTTAAACCTAGCGATTAACAGTACAAGTAGTGGACTCTCCACTACGGGTAGCGACTTGAATCTTTAGCGACTTGAGTAGCGAATTGCTGCCAAAATTTTGCTAGCGACTTGAGGCTTAGCGAGTTACTACTTAGCGACTTGCATTTGTCTAGCGACTTGGGACTTTAGCGACTTGGGGGTGTAGTGAATTAGGTGTTAGCGACTTGGTGCATTATCTTCTAGCGACTTGGGTGATTGTTTACGGTTTTCTCTTGATTTAGTAAAATCCCGTGAAAGAATCTATTTCTCGGTTTAATCATAGAGTTATAAAATCCCGTATTATCTGTTAACATGTCTACCAACGTTCCTACTATCATCTCCACGGTTGCCGAGGATGTTCAAGCAGCTGGGTCAGATACTCGTCCACCCATGCTTGACAGAACTGACTACGATTCTTGGGCTCAACGAATCAGATTGTACTGCCTTGGAAAGGAAAATGGTGTCAACATTCTCAAATCCATTGATGAAGGACCGTATCGAGTTGAGACGACTAGAGATGTACTTGATACTGCTGAAGATGGAACTCTGATTTACGGAATGGACAGACCAAAGATGTATGATGAGCTTGATGATAAGGAGAAAAAGAGATTCGATGCTGATATCAGGGCTTCTAACATTGTTCTTCAAGGTCTTCCTAAAGACATCTACAAGCTGATCAATCACAACACCGAAGCAAAGGCAGTATGGGATAATGTCAAGATGCTCCTCTCAGGTTCATAATTAACTATGGAAGACAGAGAATCACAACTCTATGACGAATTTGAACACTTCAAGATGAAACCAGATGAGAGTGTCTATGAGTACTATGTGAGATTTCATAAGTTGGTGAATGACATGAGGAATATCAGAATGACTATGCCTAACATTCAGCTGAACTCAAAATTTGTGAACAACATGAATCCCGAATGGCACAAGTTCGTCACCTCTGTGAAGCTCACTAAAGGATTGAAGAATACAAACTATGAGCAACTCTATGCCTTCCTCCTTCAGAATGAGAGACATGCTATGTTTGAAAAAATGGTTCTTAATCAGTTCAAAACCAACCAGGGAGAGACAAGCTCGTCTAATGACTCAACTGCCTTCTACTCAAACATCGGAATCACAACCAAAGCCTCACAAGTCATACCCATGGGAAATGGTAATCACAAACTAATTCCTGATCCTATGTTCAAACAAGCTGATGCTGATGCACACGTGGGTAGCTTCATTAATCAACTAGCTCTTCTGATTAGTCAAAACATGAATTCTCTCCCACAAACCAATAACAACCTCAGAACAGCATCTAACCCACACAATCAAGCTACTGTTAAAGATGGGAGGATCGTGGTGCAACCAGTTCAGGAAAGACAGTATGATCAGGGAAGAGGTGGAGCTGGTAGAGGTTATGTTGGTAATCAGAATCGAGGAAGGAATGGTAATCAAGGTCAAGCTAAGCCAATCAAATGTTATAACTGTGGTGGTGAGGGACACATTGCAAGGAACTGCACATCTCCAAAGCGTCCACAGAATGCTGATTACTTCAGAGATAAGATGCTGCTTGTACAAGCTCAGGATAATGGTGCTGCTTTTGATGAAGAGGAATTGTTGTTTCTAGCTGAGGGCAATACCAAGACCTATGATGCAGATGTGGATGAGCAGCCTATTCAGGAGATAGGTCACAATCATCAGAATGCCTTTCAAGTCGCTGATTGTGATGCATACGACTCTGATGTGGATGATGGACCTACTGCACACACAATCTTTATGGCTAGCATCTCTCCAATGGTTTCTCCCAAGGTCTCCTCTTCACCACAAGCTGGCCCATCCAAAGACAAACTCATCTCAGAGGTACTAAAACTATACGATGATGCTGATGTGCAAAAGATGCATGACAAAGTACTATCAACTGAAACTATTGAATCAAATATTGAAAATATGGGTAATATCAATGTTGTCCCATATGATCAATATGTGAAACAAAGTGAAAGTGAAGTTGTACCAAGTGATGCATCTCCTGCAGTCAACAATGACTATATTTTTGATGAATACACTACCTGTGCCCCTGATGAGTCTGTAACTTCTGAACTAACTGCCTATAAGGAACGTGTTGCTATTTATGAACAACGTGCAAAATTTGAGTTAACCACTCGTGAGCAGGAAATGGATGACCAAGTGCGTACAATCATTAGAAAAAGTAATTTTAGAGAAGAAGTATTAAAACAAGAATTAAATTCCTTGCAAGAAAAGCTTTCTAAAACTGCTAAGCAAAAACAAGAACTTCAAGAAAATGTGAAAATGCTTAAGCAAGAATTTAATGCAAAGGAATCAAAACTCTTGAGAGATTTTTCTAATCTGAAAACTTGAAAACAAGTTGTACATACAAGGAAACACCATTCAGACTGCTTACATGATCACTAAGCATAGAGTTCTAAGCGATAAGCATAGTGTTCCCATTATAGGTAAACCCAACCCTGAGTACGGAAAGATAGGAAAAGCAGCTCAAAGTGTGATCTATGATGGCAATGAGATTCTTAAACCTAGACAAAAACCTAGTTGCGTTGAGTGCACTGAGGATGATAAGAAATTAGATGAAATCACTAGGGAAAAGATGAATAAGAAACTAAATGATCCTAAATGCAAAGAAAAAAAAGTAATTATCACTCCCCATGACTACAAGAAGGAAAACTGGATTTCCTTGAACAAGTTTAAGCCTCAGACATTGTTGACTCCCGAACAAGTTTTCTGGAAAATGGATTTAGAAAAGCAGAAAGCTGAAAATATTGTTGAAACAAACCCTCCCCTTTGGAAAATGCCTAGAGCGACTGTGTATCCTCCTAATACACCAATGCATCTTGTTCCGAGAACAATTGCCACTAAAAGCAAGACCTTAATTAGCCAATATGTTATATTTCAACTATTTGTTGATTTTGAGAAAACTTGCAAGAAAAGGATCACACCCACTGGTATAACTGAAGGAGAAAGGGGTTTTGAGCAAATGAAAGAATGTTATTTAACTGAGGTCATGCCTTTCTTTAAACTTCTAAAAGATCACTTTGAGAGTCTTAAAAAGGGGATAGAAACTGATATTAAGGGAATGGAAAAGGAATTTGATGCAATGATAGTTGAAGTTAGTGACTATGAGCGTGCACTAAAATATAATGAGATAGAGAGGAAGAACTTGCATACATTAAATGAGACTCTTATTACTGAATGTGTTGCTCAAGATATGTTTTTCACTTCTTCAAATTGCTCTATTAATGCTTCCAAATTTCATGAACTATCTGTTGCCCTGAAAGTCTCCCATGATCGTGTCATTGAGCTTGAAAAAACTAATTCTAAACTAAACGAGAAATTTGAACTGGATGATCACGACAATTTGGTTAAACATTTTTCTAAACTAGAAGTTGAGCATTTTAATTTACAACTAAAATATCAACATCTTAAAGAAAATGTCAAAACTTCAAACATCAAGACATCCTCAGATGCTCAACAGTTTGATGCAGTTTTTCAAATTAACAAACGTGATGAACAGATTCAAGCTCAGTGCAACACGATCAGAAAGTTGAAAGCCCAAATCTCTCAATTAAAGGGTCAAACGAACAATATGACAGGCTCCCAAATGCCTCCTCCTTTAGATTCTCAGAATTCTCAAATGTTTCATCTTCAAAACCTAGTAAATGCATTACAAAAGGAAAACGAAAGTTTTCTAGAAGAAAATGAAAAGGTTAAACGTCATTTCAATGAGTTATTTGAATCAATAAAGGTCACTCGTAACAAAAATAACAAACAAATAGCTTCATTGCAAAAGGAAATTGAGAATCTGAAGAGTCAGGTAAAAGGGAAAATGCCAATGACCAATGGGGAGAATGGTGTATCAAAGGTTCACTCTTGTAATAAATATGCTTTGTCTGTGAAATATGTCCCTCCTCATCTCAGGAACAACAAACTTGCTGTTCAAACATACTTCTCATCCCTTAAGGATTGCCTAGAATGTCTGCGTGAGATTGTTGAAGAGGATAAGTTAGAGAAACCTCATGATAATGCAATTGGACATGCATGCTTATATGCCAAACGATCTCAAGAAATCTTAGAATGCTT